>OX637894.1:10000-2424166 GCA_951802675.2 Boloria euphrosyne | reverse complement strand
TAAACTGTAAGTTTTACAAAAAATTTTACTGGAAACAAAAGATGCGAAATTGTATTCTCTATAATAATGGTTTTAATGACTTTTGCCCTAAAGTGCATAGCTTCCGAGATATCGGCCGAAAACTTTTTTTAAAGATGGCGATTGTGGCGTCACCTGGATCTGTCAGCATTTTGTGATTTTATGCTCAGTAAGTGATTCTAAAACTTATAAAAAAAATTTGGATCGGAAATTTAGTGCAAAGTTAAATTCTATTTTTACTGGCCTAATATTTCCCCGGATTTAAAGTATTTTTGTAGGTTTATTTAAATGATATACTTAATGTAATCCATCTCTTAAAGTTAAGCCAGTGTTTGTAATGTAAGCGCACAAAAATATCTCTTACGACATTTACAAATCTTTAAATTCTCGCATTTTTTTACTATAATATACATGTGTTATACATAATATAAACCTTCTTTTTGAATCACTTTTTCTTGTAATAAAATCCGAATTAAATCTGTTGCGTAGTTGAAAAGATCTACCTTACGGAAGGCGACTTTGATTTATACCATGTGGAGATAATGTATAAAGAATTTTAGCATAAAGGAGATAAATACACGTTAAATACTTTAATACAGTCTTTAATTAATTGTAATTAATTTAACTTCGCTCGCAACAAACGTCTCGAAACCAAAGTAATTATGTTAGTTGATTTGAATAAGCAATTGAATATTATTTTTATTAGGGTTCCGTAGCCAAATGGCAAAAAACGGAACCCTTATGGATTCGTCATGTCTGTCTGTCTGTCCATGTGTATGTCACAGCCACTTTTTTCCGAAACTATAAGAACTATATTGTTGAAACTTGGTAAGTAGGTGTATTCTGTAAACCACATTAAGATTTTTTCACAAAAATTAAAAAAAAAGAACAATAAATTTTGGGGTTCCCCATACTTTTTTCATGAAACGCATACGTGTGGGCTATCTATGGATAGGTCTTCAAACACGATATTGAGGTTTCTAATATCATTTTTTTCTAAACGGAATAATTTGCGCGAGAGACACTTCCAAAGTGGTAAAATGTGTGTATGGGGGATCAAGCCATAGTCAACCTGTGCCCAGCAATGCAGTAAAAAGGATTGAACTCACATATCTTTCTATGTACGAATATTTTTAATATTTTATTTATTGACTAAATATTTATATTTGTCATGACTGGAGACAATGACGTAGTTAGTTTGAAGTCAAATACTGATATTAGCAGAACTTATATTGTTACATTTTGTTAGTATAATATGTAGTATGGATCCATAATATATATAAACTAAGTATAAGATGGATCCATAATATCTAAAAATCACGTATCTTTAAATATTTTTACATGTACACTTCTCAAGTCGTTCCCACTTGTAGCACAGCCTTCCACCTCCAAGTTGCCTGGAAGAGATCGCTCCCAGCATTAACCGCCTGCTGCAAAACTTTTCGTTGTGTTTCATGTTTCTTATTTATGGCGTGTATATACTTATTAATAACGTCATTATACAGTATTTTTTTATTTTAAATATTACAAAAAAGTTATAAAATTTTATGAAGAACTTTCTCCTAATGAAAGTTGAGAAAGAAGGCTGACAGATTTTTGTAAATTCGTTCTATAAAAGCATTTAATAGGAGATGAATATTAGTATAAGGCAGTGGTAGCCCAGCGGTAACGCGTTGCTTGTATAACCGAGTGATGCGGGTTCAAATCCGGGTCTTGCACCTCTGATATTTTCATGTGCGAATCAATTCTATCATGATTACCACTTGTCTTACGGTGAAGGAAAACATCGTGAGGAAACCTGCTTGTCTGAGAAAACCTAGCAAGTTTTCGTAAGACATGTGAATTCCGCCAACACGCACTGGGCCAGCGCGGTGGACTATGGCCTGATCCCCCTCGTACTGAGGGAGGCCCGTGCCCAGCAGTGGGACGTTAAAAAGGGCTGATGATGAATATTATTATGAAAGATTGAAATTGCGTAATATAAAAAAATAATAATAATAAATAGAGTTAAGTTTAGTACAATTTTTTTCAAAACCATAGAAACAGAAACATACTTGCTTAATGTTTAAATCTAAAACACAATATCGCATCTAGGTCACAGTACGAATGAATAAGCACTATAAAAGTATATGCTAGATGTATGAATTTTACTTTCTTTGTTATTAGATAACATATGTAGGTTACTTAAATAAAAACAAAAACATCTATAATATTAAAATACTAACACACTTATGCAGATAAAAGGCTTTCGATGACATCAAGCGGGAGGTCATTGTCCATCTACTTGTGAAGATATCAGCAGGTATTAGTTGTAGAAGTGTGCAAGTACGAGTACTCATATCAATAAAAAGAAAATACGTTACTAAACATAACTAAATATTAGCTTTCCTAAGAGCTTCTTGAAATACAATACTTGGATAATAAATTAATAAAAGGTACTTTGGACTTTGGTACCATTTTTGTATTTTTGAAATGATTTTGCAATTCTGTTGTAAAACAAACGAAACGTCAACCAATAAATAAATAAAAAAATTAAAAACCCCCAACATAAAATATGAAAAATAGTATTCTACTAGAAAATCCCTTTAATTTGATACCCATTTTAAGGGAGTTGTGCAAAAATATGTAATTCGTCATTTTGTAGCGGCGGCCATCTTGGACCGATTTTCATCAAATATAGCTAAGAACACCCTCGACTAATTCACCTTTCAAACAAAAAAAAAAAACAAAATCAAAATCGGTTCTTCTACGATGCCACAGACAGACATTTACACAGACACGTCAAACTTATAACACCCCGTCGTTTTTGCATCGGAGGTTAAAAATCAAAGTAAATCCGAGAAAAATCCGAAATGATAGTAGTATTTAAAATGTTTTTCTTTACAAGAGTGACACACTTCCATACCAGACCGTATTTATAATTTATATACACATATTGAAAGGAATTAGGTTCCGCAGTATAGTGCGATATAAGAGTGTTGTAATCTCTTCACAACGAACTCAAATATTTGATGATAATGCTTAAATTCGAGTTTGCATAATTCACTTGCTTTTACCCAATATTACGAAAAGAAGGATAATGACTTTTGAGTTTAATACAGTTTCATTAACACGTTCCTTTAAAATGAATTTATTGATAGAATTTAATATGAGTCCATATTAAATTTTTGTAAATAAAAATATTTAAAATCAAACATTTTTTCTATACAATATTATTACTTGTCCTAATCAGTGATTATAAATTAGTATTGCCTGTAAGTGGAAATACTCATGTAATTTTATTCACACAATATGGTGTCATCGAACTTCTAAGACGACAAAAAGTGGGTCAATGTTCATAGTTATCTCATTCTAGCCTCATTGTTAATATGGCATATTAAATTTTAATATTATTATCTATTATGAACATATTTAATTACTAATTAGCTTTTACGATGTTTTTTCTCGACATTTTTTTCTCTATAATAATAGTAACGTCCTCCCTCGCTTCGCTTGAGTTCGCTAGGTAATTTTGTTTTTTTAAGCGAAACTTTAATTCAAACTTGCGAGAGCCGTCCATCCGTTCCATTATTAGCGGATGTCTACTAATCATAAACTACCTCCCTGCTGCAATTTCATCTTTATACGTCAAGTGGTTTTGAATATTTCGTGATGAGTGACTGAGTGACCTTTCGCTTTCATATATTTAGAATTATAAGCAGTTTTATCTAAATATATAGGTACCTGAAGAAGGCAGTAGTAGCACCGTGGTAACACGTTTTCTTGGAAAACCAAGTAAATTGGGTTCAAACGGGTCTTTTACCCCTAGACTATTATTATGTTCGAATTATTTTCTACATGATGATTATCATTTGCTTTATGGCAAAAGAAAACATCTTGAGGAACCTGTACGTCTGAGAGAACTTAGTACCTACAGTTTTGAAAGAAACGAAATCTGTCAATCTGAGCTTTTCCAGCGTGGTAAACTATGATCCCATCCCTTCATATTAAGGGAGGTCTGCGACCATTTGTGGGAAGTTAAAAAAGGCTCAATACATACAAATAATATGTTACCTTAATACTTTTTTATAATATTTTCTTAAGTTTACGCGAATATTTGACATTATAAAGAAAAAATCTTTCCGGATTTCGTCGCTGAATAGTTTGATTTTGGTTTCCCGACAGCAATCAGAGACTCTCCAAACAAAATCCGAAAAGATAGTTTCATTTTAATAAATGCTACCTAATAGGCTTCTTCAATACAAAAACATACCTACATATGTATATGTATACACGAGTAGACTATTCTAGACGGGCATTTGTAACTACAATTTTTTGTGAACCGGCTGCATTGCCTGTGTACAAACTGTTTTTATTTATACTTCTACATTTTATTAAAAAAAAGTCTCTAAAAATATTAACATTCAGAATACTAATGTAGAATGCTATAAACATACATTGTAAAGTATGGTTTTTCTATGTAACTAAATATATTAGCGCCAATGACGCAACGTTTACGCAAAATCTTATTCTTATCGTTTGATAACTTTGAAATGAATGTACTGTATAATAATAATTATTTGTAATATTATGTACTAGAGAATTATCGTTGCTCCGCTCGGGAGCGTCTCTACGTACTTTTTATATGGAATAAAAATGATGTCAGTCTTGGGAAATGCGCACTTGCATTCAAGGACTTTTCTTTAGGCCTTTTAAGGCCTACAATTTTGTAGCATATTGTTTTGATGTATATCTAAAGATTAGACCAGCGGCAACTTTGTATGAATATGTTTATCGACAAAACGCCTAGGCTCAGCCATTTTGAAAAAAATACCTGTTACAAATTAAATACATTAATTTTTCTGTATTATTCTGTAACCATAAATTATATGAAATCCAAAGGGTAATCTAAGTACAAAAAAAATATTACAAAAAATATCTAATATCTCTACTTATAATTTTGGTTAAATTTTCAGGTTTATTCATTTTTATTACCTCGTAAAACTTAAGAACACATCCAAATTTTCACTATTCTTTACATTACATTAAGCACGATTAAACAATTTTAACGACCCGTCCCTGTTAGCTATTTGCATAATCTCCACATTTTTAGCGGCCTTGCTTTGCTGTATTGTTTAATACGAGTACAATACTTAAATACTGCCCGTAAATTTGAAGAAACGGGGATACATAGTAATTTTTCGCGCACTATAAACTAAAATTATCTCAAGATATTAGCAATAAAAAATAGCACATTAAAGTTTAATAATTCGCAAACGGATCCCTCAATCGAATAATAATTATTTACACTAATCCACTATATTTTTTAAAGACCTATTTATACAACGACATTCCACACCATGTTTTGGTGCGTAGTTACCAATTTTTTTTAAAGATTTTGACTGACTAATACTCTATAAGCTAAGCTACAGACAGCGGGATGGACGGAAACAGCAAAAATATATGGTTTCTTCCAAATCCTAAAAACATCAGACGTTACTGCGTAAATGTAGGACGAAAAAAATAAACAATGATTATTATCTTTTATTTCAATTTTACTCTTTAACATTAGTCATATTTTTGTATGTTACAATTTATTTTCGACAAGCAGTATTATGTCCTTATCATTTCAAATTTTCCATCAATTTTTTTGTAATCACATTTTAATGAACTCGGTTTTGTATGAAGATCAAGTCAACCTGTGGTTTTTGAAGTGAAGAGTATGCGATAAAGAAAGTATAATAGAGGCTTTTTAAGTAAAAAAATAATTAAATCACAGTCGGTATCAGTATAATTACAAAATAAATGCAACAAAATTAGGATTTCGAGTACGTTCTTAAAAATTCACCTTGTGATAAGCCTTAAGCACTTGCGTAGGTTGTTTTATTCGAGTGGAAGGCAGTCGCAAGCGTGACGCTCAAAGACGCATACCGCCTAAAAACAATAGATCGTGTAATAACAGAATATTTTTACAATTTAATAAAACTAATAATTAATTATTAAAAATATATTATGTTTGAATTCATTTTGACATTAAATTCCAAGTGAAATTATTTTTTTTATTAGTGTATTTACGTGGTAATGGATTTGGAAAGAGATGATGGTGTAATGGTGTCAGAAATAACAGATACTAAAAATAATATTATTAGTGACGATAACATGAACGCGGGAAGAATATTAGGACTTATTCCGGTTTTCATTTTGCTCTTAATTATGTTTATTAGAATTATTTTTGTGTTATTCAAAAGTAAAGGTGAGTTTATTTTGTTATTTTATATTTTATACCTTTATATATTTTCTTTAGGTCATTTTATTGATTTTTAATATATGGTCTATAATATCAACATTGATTTTGAAACTTTATAATTTTAACAAAATATTTCAGTTATAAATGGAAAGTTTTACCAAAATTGATATCTCTGCAAAAAATATATTAAAGTACCTAATCGGTATCATCGTATTTTTAGTTGGGTGTTCTCTATGCCATGTTTATTTATTTATTTTTTTATTCTGAATTAGTTCTTACGTTCCACTTGATGGTAAGTGGTAACGCAGTCGTAGATGGTAAGTCACACTAATTCACTTTATCACCTATTCACTATTGTCTTAAAGACCCATACTTACCTATTTATAATTTTCAAAGAACTTTTAATTATACTTAGTTATATGTATGTAGCATGATTGAATATATTTGTCATATTTTTTCATTACTTAGAACTTGATCGTTGAAACAACATCAGAATTGTATTTCTATTCTTATACATAATGTTTATGCCAAAATAACGTTTGAGAACTTTTCTTTATCAAATAGCAACTCCGTAAACAATTAAAATAGTAGATAGGTAAATAAATTTCAGACACCTAATTAGATATGAGAAACGTGTTATTAGGGTTGTCTGTTTTGCTGGTTTATATAAAAATATCTGTCTGTATCGGTTAGCATGTACGGTCGGACATCCAGAGGTCCTGGGTTCGAGTCCCGGCCAAGTTTAGTTATTGAGTCTTTTTGCTTAGTAAGCCTCAGTAACATCCAAGATTTGGGAAGTTGTCGGTGCGTCACCTCTGTGCGAAGCAGAGCACGTAAATCCGTCAGTCCTGCGCCTTAACTCTCTGGTCATATCGAGCAGTCGTCCTACCAGAATATGAGAGTGGGAATGTATAGGAATAGAGTGTGCGCTTGTGCTTGCGCGTACACTTGTGCACTATAATATCTCCTGCGCAGATGGCTAGTCTCAATGAGATGTAAAGAAATTATTATTATGTATCTCTTTGGAATTCACGGGCTCGAAGGAGCCCGGTCCTTTGGGAGGCTTGCGTTGGGACATAGGTCCAACATGTAGAGGCTCCTTAATTTTTCTTTTATGTGACGCGTCGTCCGGGGTCCATCTGTGAGTAACCCATAGGAAATTGCCTACAGATGGCGTCCGGATAATGCGTAGAGACTATGGGAAATTTGGAAAACTAAATAGGGTTATGGAATGGAGTTTGGATGCATTAAAAAATATTATTATCCAGATATATTTTACTCTCACGCTCGCGTACAAAATAAATATATATAAATGCCAAAAATACATATAATACTATTTTGATGAATGATTTTCAGAATTATATAATAATTATGAAAATCACAAGTTTCAAGCTTGTTAAAAACGCTTACTAATAAAAACCTGTGATTTGAACTCGCGCTTCCGTCCCTGTATTAGGCGACCATGACCGTGACAATTGCCTGAAGCCAAATTATGTTATTTAATATTAAAATACCTACCAGTATTTAGGCACGACGATCATACAAATATATAGTTATATTTATAGTTGGCCATACAGTAGGTATCCTTCGAACGGATGTACCACTTGTTCTTTACCAATCGAATTACTACTATAATGTAAAATGTTGTATTTAGTTGTTACTCCTTCACGTTGAGGAATTAGAACAAAATTTAGAGTTTATACTGACTGACTGAAGTCCGACTGAACTGGAGGAATACGTAAAATATATATTAATTGTGTTATTATTATTATTATTTAGTGGATGTGGTACCGAGGTCGGCCCTAGTTACGTCGACCAGTGTTGGTCTATTGCAGCTCCCTTTAAGTGTATTTAAAGTGCTCCGCTTAGTCCTGTTGCCTCCAGGTACTTCCAGATTTTCTGAGATGAGAGCTTCTGTATCTCTCCCGGTTGCATGATATGCTGCCCTAGATAGATACTTCTGCGGTGCATGAGTAGTCTGCACGAGCAGAGGATGTGCATAGCAGATTCCTCTGACTCATGGCATAGTCTGCACATTGAGGACTGACTGAGGCTTAATTGTGCTACATACTAGCAACTCGCATTCACTCCGCCCTATAAAGCAACCTATATAACCCTCTTATAAACTTAATTCCAAATTTCATCAAAATCAGTTCAGTAGTTTTCCCGTGATACGTTCCCAGACAGACAGACAAAATATTCAAACTATAATGATTATTTATAATCAGATTATCTGAAATATATTATAATATAATTTAATAAAATGTAATAGATTTATTTTTTTAGTAGAAATATATATATATATTATATATATATTCCATTAACTAATAAATGACCTACAAATTATTAAATCGTTTAAATCGTGACGAAACTAAGAGACATAAAATGACTACAACAACTATCGCACGATTTAATGAGATCTTAATCTATACGTAATAATAAAAAACATAAAATATGATTGTTGTATTTGTATATATTCATTCAATTAAATATATTAATCTATTCTATTATATATGTGAATGTAAGTTTGTTTGTTACCCTTTAACGCGAAAATTACCTAACCGATCATCATGAAACTTTGTAGACATATTCTTGGAGGTATTAGAAGTAATATAGGATACTTTTTTTTCTAGCGGACTTGTAACCATGAACGCGGGAGAAGCCGCGAGTACTGCTAGTATAAAATAAACTATATGTAATGTCCTCCCGGCCGATTACGACCACAGTGGCCAATCTCATTGAGTCTAGCCATCTGCGCGGGGTATATTATAGTGCACGAGGTTATGCGCATTGCGCAAACACAAGTGCTCTCTCTGTTCTTTATCACACTCATATTCCGATAGGATGTTGCTAATATTGGTATGGTAATATTGGCATGGTAGTAAAATATGGCTCTGCCTTTAAATATACGTATAAATTGAAGATGTTGAAGAGCAGAGCCACAGTAAGTAGCATTTTTTCCAAAGTTTTAAACGACTAACCATGCTGGGCTTTAGATGATAATCATTTATGTAATAACAGAGGAACCACGTCATTATAAGCGAAATAAAAACATCAAGCAAAAAAGGTTGTTCTGCCACATAATGCAAAAACTTTTAAATTTCGTGTGAATATATTTAATGAAATAATCATATTGGACAAAAAGCATAAAGACCAGGTGTATTTTATTCATAGCAACTTCTACTCGTTAAAAAAATAATGGTAGCAAATGGGATATTTCGAATTAAAAGACAGTGATGCAATAGTCTGAAAAACCGAGTGAAACTGGTTGAAATATCAGGTCTCTTAACTGTAATACTCTTTACCTGTAATATTTTCTTCTGCGAATCATTTTCAACACGACTTGCCTTACGGTGAAAAAAAAATTGTGAGGAAACCTATATGATAAATAATAAATGAATAATAAATAAATAATAAATAATAAATAAACAATAAATAAATAAAAAATAAATAAATAATTAATAAATAATAAATAAATAATAATAAATAAATAATAAATATATCTGAGAGAACTTAATAGTCCGCCAATTCGTACTTAGCCAGTAACGTGGACCTTGACATTAGCCAACTCTTATGTTTAATTTAGAGCTAATCACAGAAATCTAAATAATTTATTATTTAGATTTCTGTGGAACTAATAGTATTATGTAACCTGATATTCAGCGTAATAAAAATTAAAGAAGTTATTAATTATTTACTTGAAAACTTACCTTTTTCTATGAGCGGGTATTACAATTTTAACGTCGACAAGAGAAGTCAATGAATCGAGGGGCCGCGATTTTAAATTTTAATCTAATTATTATTAAAAGAGAAAAATATTATTTTTTGTTTGTCAGCTTATACTCTCACAATCATAAAAAAAAGACTGACTGATTTTTTTAGGATTTTCAGGATCAAATCGAAAAGGATTGCCATATTAAAGGTTAACTATTTCTTTCTCTCTCTCTCTTTCCGTTTGGTAAGAAATAGTAATACCAAAGCCTATGAAACATACAGTCGGTCAACAGACGTGACAGCCCAAGCTGCCATACACTATTTCCCAAGCCAGTGTATATAAAGATTTCTGCGTTTAAAGATATTCTTGCTATCCACGCATTAGAGCTATATAATATTACAATTATTTAGAATGTGTTATTAATATAATAATAAAGTAATTCGGATCAAGTAGTTAGTGATACACTTAGTTACTAAGAACGTTAAAATATAAAAAGATGAAGGTAATGTGACCGTCTAATTTGTTAAGGCCGTTGAATCTGAATGCCGATGAATTGAAACCGCATTCAATATTGCGAATGGATGAATGCTTTTAATATAACAAGCTACACCTATACGTCTCACCTACTACTATTATCCATGTTCATAATTTATTTATATTGACAATCTTTTTGTAATATATTCGAATGATAATAATATAATACATAATATAATGATATATTATGTAATATATGCGAATATTCGACATTTTAAATGAAAGTTTTTTTCGGATATTTTCGCGGATTTTGGTTTGAAAAGTTTAAAAACATTCGAAAAGATAGCTTCATTTAAAACTTTTTTTATAAACATAATAAAATGTGTGCCTTTCTTTGGTCTACGCAGGGTCTAGATGAGAAGGAAACATTGGTATTTTACTGTTTTAGCCGATAAGTTTTGATAGATAACCTGTTTGTCTCTCTATTTTTTCCGGCCAAACTTTGAAACCGCTGGACCGATTTTGATTTGATATGACTTCCACTGGCAGTTCCGAAGTTGTAAAAAGTAACTTAGGCTACTGCTCAAAAGTCGCTTTTTTAATATTTAAATATATGCTGAAATTACTTAAAAAAAAATAATCTTTAAAAAAAAATACATATTGGAACAAAGAATGAAAAAAATACGCATGTATATAATTTATTTTTGTAAACAAAGATATGATCAAAAGTCACACGCGGCATAGATTTCACTGCAAAATAAAGCTAGGGCGTTCAATCTTAACATCATAAAGAGCGCCGACTATCTTAAGTGCACCACAACTTACTGTCAACTATATCTTATAGACTACTGGCCCATGTACAAAAATGGATGGGTCATATGAACCACCAGGTGACGTATATAGGACGATATAAGAGCATAAAATAATAAGATTCAGCACTATGCCGTCACTTGTAAGCTGTCCAACTGAGTGCTGGTGAGAATTCAAAAGTGCAAGTAGAGTGAGTACATTTTGGTCATATATTTTTGTACGGCATTTTTACCATCGATAGATCCATGAAAAATAATAAGAAAGCGCGCAGTGCCGTAAAAAAATGGTGCGCCACAAAGTAGGTAATTTTTTTTGCTTTTCTGACAATTTCCAGGGCAAATTTGGTCATTTGATTCTGTACGGCATAAGTTTCATACTGTTTCAATACAGCTTCTAATCCATTATTCCGCAACGCCGTACAAAAATCATGCGACAAGGGGAAAAAATCGAGGGTTACAATCCCCTCTCTTTCCGTGGTCCGGGTGGTGATTTGAAACAACATAAATTTAATTTATTTTGAAAGTATTTTATGCATAGATTATATTTTTTTACATGCCGTACATTTTCGTTGGTCCAAACTCCAAAGGTTTGTAGGGGAAAAAAACTCAAGGAAAAATCCATATAACGAAATATAAGGTAAAATTCATCACGATATTTTTTATACGGCATTTAGAAAGTTTGTTTGTACTTAATGCAATAATTTATAAGAAGTTAATGCCGTACAAATCTGAAAGTTCATATTGATAAAAAAGTAATAAAAATATTTCCTATTTCGTGATAATTTACATATATATCGCTTACGGAACGACGTTTAGCATTTGTATCTACACCTGCCTATATTGTACTGTGTGCTAAGTCGTACATATTTTACGAGTATTCGACGTATCGGTGCAGTTTTAAACAGAGTGAGGTATCTCTAATTTGTGTTCCAGCATACCTATAGATTTTAAGATTATATTTGTTTAAATGATTGTCATTAAAAAACTATAATTATTCTTACTTCACCTTGATTTCACAGTTTAGAAATACATAATATAAATATAATATACATTTACGCATTATATAAATATATCAATTATATACATGTATCAATAATGTTTGAAGTAATGTTAATACCGTACAGTATCAAATGGCCATAAAGTACTACACCCCTAAAATGGTAGCGTCATTTTCATCAGCCGAAAAGATATTATGGTCTGAATTAAAATGTACGGCATCATTTTTTCCTAATTTGTTTATCTTAATACTATTTAAAACAACGGCGAAATGTAGAAAATTGCTATATTTTATTTATCTATGAATATTTAAACTTTTGCAAAAATTTAAATAAACCAGTTTTTGTATTTCTCTATAATTTTTTTAGAACAGTTTCTTTTGAACGGCAATACTATATAACAATTGTATTGTACAATATCATGTTACAAAAAAAGTTGCCGTACAGAGTCAAATGATTTTACAGTTTTTTAATCAAATATACCATGAAATTAAGATAATTATTAATGTACATTCAAATGAACAATAATTTTTTGACGGCATTATTTTTAATAGTACTTTTGATTGCTAGATAATGTTTTGGAACCAAAGCCGTACTTTTTCAAATCACCCCCCGGACCACGGAAAGAGAGGGGGTTGCAACCCTCGATTTTTTCCCCTTGTCGCATGATTTTTGTACGGCGTTGCGGAATAATGGATTAGAAGCTGTATTGAAACAGTATGAAACTTATGCCGTACAGAATCAAATGACCAAATTTGCCCTGGAAATTGTCAGAAAATCAAAAAAAAATACCTACTTTGTGGCGCACCATTTTTTTACGGCACTGCGCGCTTTCTTATTATTTTTCATGGATCTATCGATGGTAAAAATGCCGTACAAAAATATATGACCAAAATGTACTCACTCTACTTGCACTTTTGAATTCTCACCAGCACTCAGTTGGACAGCTTACAAGTGACGGCATAGTGCTGAATCTTATTATTTTATGCTCTTATATCGTCCTATATACGTCACCTGGTGGTTCATATGACCCATCCATTTTTGTACATGGGCCTGTAGTCTATTACATCTAAGTCATGTGACACCTTATCATTTATAGGTTAATTATAGTCATATGATTGTTTTAAAATAACCTGATCACGCATCGATTGATAACGGATCTATTGATAGCTATAAGAATGTATCTTTAGAATGTATCTGTAGATAGATCGTCAGATAAAATATACATGTAATATTTTTTTCCGACCGTTTCCGGCCACTCTCATTGAGATTAGCCAACAGCGCAGGAAATGTACAGTACTAGAGTAAGCACAGACACAAGTGCACTCTCTATTCCTATCACTCTCGTACTTCGGTGGGACCACACTCAATTCGACCAGTTACGGCACAGGATCTACGCGACACGTGTGCACGTGCACGTGCCCGAGGCACGGGTGAAACACCGCTAACTTTCCACGGGAAGCTCCTGTTACTGAGCTTACTAAACAGATTGTCTCAGTAGCTAAACCTGGCGTGACCCAGGACTCGAACCCAGGATCTCCGGATATGCAGCTGTACATGCTAGCCTTTACACGACCGAGGCAGTTACATACATGTTATAATAAAATTTAGAAAAAATAATTTTGGAAAATTTATTGAAGTAGTCAATATTATCGATAGAGAGGCCGAATTTATAGACTCTAGAATTTTTGTTTGTCTGTCGGTCTTTTAGTGTATCACGGAAAAACTACTTAACAGATTTTGATGAAAAAAAAACATTAAAACGCTCACATTGTAGGTATATATTCATAGCATTTATGTAGTATTGTATAGGACATTTTCGTTTACTTACAAAACTTACTTACAAAAATTTGTTTTTGGAACGAAGTTCTTTGCTGCGCGACCGAACTGAAAAAAATGTGATAGTAAAACCGTAAGAAAAAGTGCGTGGAATAAAACCGTTAAATGAGACGTGCGCAGGCGCGACAGTCGCATACACAAGCGAGTAGTGTATAATACCTTTCTCTTTCTCCCTGTTTCTTTTCGCTCTCTCATCCCTTCTCTTTCTATTACCACTCCACCGATAATTTGAATTACGATGTTTTTTTGGAACGAAGTTCCTTACGGCAGGCTTGGAGGAGATAGGGATTTTGCTGCGCGACCGAACTGAAAAAAATGTGATAGTAAAACCGTAAGAAAAAGTGCGTGGAATAAAACCGTTAAATGAGACGTGCGCAGGCGCGACAGTCGCATACCTTTATATACCTTTCTCTTTCTCCCTCTTTCTTTTCGTTCTCTCATCCCTTCTCTTTCTATTACCACTCCACCGATAATTTGAATTACGATGTTTTTTTTATTTTAAGTAATTTATTATTTCCGAAAATACTGAATTTCCTAAATACTTTCTTGTACTTAAATAAAAACTAATCAGCAAAATTTAAGAGAAACATCAAGAAAACCTACATAAAATTGAGCACGATTTTTTTTGCAATTTGTGTCGATTCTACATTAGCCGAAGGAACTTCGTTCCTACCTGGTGTCCCACGACACCACATCATTTTTTTTAAATAAAATTTTACTGGACTTAAAATGGGACTAACAAAGTCAAATAATCTATTTCTCTAACATTAACTTCTTACAATATTATATTTTATATTATAAAATATTATATAGGTAATAATACGACCGGAAATAAGGGCCTTTCCAATACGTTTGTCTGAAGTGGAACTGTTTCAAAGCAATTTCCTTCATAGATAGGTATGTACATTCCGGTCTGTGGTACATGTTCTTCATAAAATGTTCACAATCACTACACAAATAAAATTGAAGTGTTTTTAATTTTTCATTTAATGCATATGAAAGTATACGCGGTACTTATTCGTACATTAAAAAATCCATTTTTAAAATGTTTGCCTGTCTATCGGTCTGTTTGTTCCGAATATGCTCTGAAAGAGCTGGACCGATTTTGACGGGATTTTCACTCGCAGCTAGCTTATGTTATAAGAAGTAACTTAGAATACTTTTAGTTTGTTAGGAAATTGTAAAAACTGTTTAATTTAACTTTAACTTACGCCCAGCGAAGCGGGCCGGGTTTTACATCATATGAAATGTACAAGCCCTACGTCTCGTATGTAACACAAAAGATGAGTCACCGCAATCTAAATTGCAAACATCATATTTGTTTACATAAAGATAAAATAGATAGATAAAAAGAACCGATAAACGATAATTTCACGGTCATTAATTGAGCGTAAAACCGATTTAACTCTACCGTGCAGATTCCCATGGCTTCGTGTCATGTTCTTGTAGCTGAATTTTTAATCTGCGGTAAACTTTCGCGCCATTTTTAACAGTTATTTATTTTATTATCTGCAATTATTATAAAATACTTAGTGTGATTTTTTTTGTTTATTCATTTTTAATGAAATAAAAATATTGTTTTGCGGATTTATTATTATTAAAATGAACAGTTCTCCGGGAGTATCACCAGAAACAGTAAGGTCGGCTTGGTTCAAAGTAGTTGTAGCTCCTTTAGCTATAACATTTATAATACTATTATGGTTATTCTGGAAATGCTACAAAAGCAATGAACAGATGTAAGTAAATACTAATTTTTATTTCTCATTTTCATGATAGATTTGGGGATATTTTTAGTAGGGTACTGTCTTCTTGCCTATTAATTATTATGCTCGCATTTTTATATGTCGAATGGTTAATTTTATTCATTTATCTATTTTCCTCAAGTTTTAATCATGATTTCGGTCTCGACCAGTAGGTGAGCAGTAGTTATAATTATTACATTGATCACCCTAATGTATGGAAATAATACTTATTTTTAATATTTTATTCGTTACTTCTAAATGTAGCGACCACAGATACTAGTTTCTATTTCTTTACACTTTCTTATACTAAAAAATGTTTTGTAGTCCACATTTGTATGGAAAATAGGCATAGGATAAAAATAAACGTATGTACACATAATGTAATGTCATTACTCTCTTTTTAATCGAAAGCTGCTAAACTAGCAGCTAGAGCGTAAAAAAGTTTTAAACAAGCACCTTTGCTAGTCTACTTTTTTAATATTAAGAAATATCTCGCGGTTGTATAAACACACGGATGCTGTGACCGCTGTCTGCTTCCCGGTAGTTTCGTGCATGTAGGTTTTACGTCACTAAGATGTTTAATCACTGTAAACATCGCGAGTCATTTTTACGCTTTTTACGTTGATTATAGAGATAAGCCACGTTTTAAACCTTATATCAGCTAATGTCTAATTTTGTTTTATTTCTTCATTTAGTTGGTTCATAGATAAATAATAGTGTTACAATTCCTAACTGAAAAGTGTAAAATGTAAATACAAAAGTTATAGATTTTTTTATTACCTACAACTGTGCCATTTAACTTTTTTCGATAGGTCTTGTAGTTTTGCCGGAAATCGAGATTATCCGTTTTTTACCCTTAAAACCGCCACCCACCCCACTTCCCGACTTCAGATCGCCCGTAAATTATTTTTCCTTTCATTTTTGTTGTATTTTTTTTTCTTTTCTAATGGGTTTCGTACTACAATTTTTTTTTTCACTTTTTACCATTTTCAAATGCTTCATTTAGCCCGTCTAAATTCATAGTTCTTATTAGTAATCGAAGACAAACTCTCTACAAACTCTGATACAAACAAAAATAGATTCGGCCTCTGTATCAATATTAATTAATATTTCAATAGCATGGTATATATGCGCTTGGCTCAGTTGGTAGTGACCCTACTTTCTGCGCCAGCGATCGCGGGTTCGAGTCGCGCAGGGGGCATTCATTTGTTGTGCACGAATGCTTGCACTCCAATCATGGGTGTTAATATTTATAATATGTATGTATTTAAAAAAATAGTATATCAACTATCTGGTATCCATAACACAAGTCCGTAACGTAGCTTACCACGGAACTAGATGGCGCTGTTGTAATAAGGTCACAACATATTTATTTATATTTATAAATATATATGAATACATTAAATCGCTTTATAGGTATTGTATTTACTTTGTATGATAGCTTATTATCAGATTATGGAAAGTCATATTTTTAATGCACCATTTTTGGTATTATATATATATTTACGCCGTACATTAGATAATAATGTGTATGGGAGATAACCAAAATCAGATACGAGATTGGTTCCTAAAATTATTATAAGCTTTAATATATGTGTCATACCTATATCATATATTTAAAACGGAATTTAGAGTTTGTATTTTCTTATAATAGTAACTGGTAACAATTCTTTTTAAAATCATTATTGTAAGTTTTGAAACTAAATTTTTCCTAAAATTGTGAAGATTTTTGTGTACTGCTTTCCCATAAAGACGAAATGTTTAACAAGACTGTTCTCCGAGCTGTCCTTGGTTCATTGTTTAAGTTATACCATTTGTTTAAAGTCATTTTAACATTAAGAATAGGAAATAAGTTTCTATTAGAAAAAAAATATATTATGATACTAGCGATTCCCGCGTCTCCGCCCGCGCCCGAAGGATGAAAATTTTAGGGTTTTAAGATTTTTTTGGATGCCAAATCACAAGTACTGCCATCTCGTGGTGAGAAGTTGAACCAATATTTAAGTTAGTTCAACACTTCCCTAAGAGATGGCGCTGTAGGATTTAAATATGTATTTACTTTTCACGTGCAAGTTTTCATTATAATATTAACAAATATATAACTACATAATATTATATTATTTTTTTATAAATGTATAAAAAATAAACTTCATTTAAATCTATCCGATTTTTATAAGACTTTTATTTCAAGCTTAAAACACAATATTTAAATATTAATATTAATCAAAAATTACTCTAGAATAAAAAGTTTGTTAATTACTTATTTTATCCTTTTAACTATATTTCTCAAAGAAATATTAACTAAAATATACAAAAATTCTAACTATAGACACCTACTTCAATAGGCTATCGTCATAAAAGCACTTCTGAATCCTTTATCCCGATACGAAAATAAATGATAAGATATTCCTATCTAATATAAAAGTGGCTTTTCAAGCTCGCCCGCAGCGCTAATATGTCGGCCATTTTGCGTAGTAATTTTGATTTTGACTGAGATTCATAACACATTGTCACAAATTAGTGAAACATATGAAAATAATCATAAAAATATACAATTTTAATACGAAATGAATGTGAGGTGTTAAATTCGTTAATATATTTTAAAATGGTGGACTATTCTATCGCTGTTGTTTTGCCAGCGATTATGGTTTTAACTCTATTTACATGTATTTGCATTAGATACTGTGTAGTTTTGTTTTGTGGTAAGTATTACTTTAGAATATCTAAACTAAATCTTTGTCAAGTGCTACAGTTTAATTTATAGAAATTATACTAATTATTATATTTCTTGGTAATTAAATAGAATACGTACATAATAAGTATCTCACGTATATAAGTACATTTAAATTAGGAAAAGGAAATTTTAATTTCAACAAATAATTAATACTTTCCTAGGTTTCACCGAATATTTGACAATATAAATGAAACTGAAAGAATAAGAGTGAGTCTCTCTTGTGACCATGATTGCTGTAAAGCATTTGAAACGCCGGGAACACAAAATAAATCGAAATAAATGCGCAACAAAATTAGAATAAGCAGTTTCATTTATAATGTGCAGTAAACATTTCTAACTGATTGATGTAATTGTATTGAAAATATTAAATATTTAGAAATGCTCAGACACATCAATAGAAAATATCATACTGTTAACTCTTAATTTCTTATTCTTCTTCTCTCTTTCTTTGTTATTCTTCTTCTTTCTTAAAAGAATCTTCTCTATTAAAAAAACCGCATCAAATCCGTTGCGTTTTAAATATCTAAGCATAAGTATATAGAGACAGACAGACAGCAAAAAGCGACTTGGCATTATACCTACTATGTAGTGATTTAAAATAGGTAATATTCTTTTACACGCGAATTAATTCGTTTAGAATAAATTGAAAACTGATATTTCTACCGGCTTTTTGTGTAATAGACAACTGCTCGATATTGATGACTAACAATATTACAAACATATTTTTTGAAAGATGATATGTCCTGTTTAGCCACTCACTCTCATCCGCTCGAGATTATCATAAGGTATGTTTTAAAGTTAGTATAGACTAGCGACTGACCCTCGCTTCGTTCGGGTTCGTCCCTAGGTTTAACGTCAGCGATGCGTCAAATTCCGATAGTTAAACCAAATAAATTTTCTAAAATGTAATCGCCTCCTTTTTTGAAGTCGGTTAAAAAGTAGCCTAAGTTACTCCTTACATCATTAGCTATCTGCCAGTGAAAGTCCCGTCAAAATCGGTCCAGCCGTTTCAGAGATTACGCGGAACAAACAGACAGACAGACAAAAATTTTTTTTTGTTGTTAGAATCGTATATACTTTTATATACATTTAGTGAAAAGCTGTTAACTTAAAATTAAAAACAGACACTTCAATTTTATTTATATGTGTATGTGTATAATAGATTAGAATATATACTGTACTCCTTTTTAGAAGTCGGTTAATGAAGCAAATCCCTTAGTATAGTAACGATTACCCTAACAATATGGAAAGCAAGATACACGAATCGTATCAGACCATCCCGGTCTTTCAAACAGAATTATTGTTCTTAAAACTGGCTTACATCAGCTTCTCAATACTCTACCTTGATCTTTTTACCCTTTATTTTCTTAAGTATTTCTTCTCAACATCTCTTCTTGATATGTTTTAATTTAGAGTGCATTAAATGATGATATTGTTTTAACACCTACGATATAAATTATTTTTGGAATTTCGCCTTTAAGGTATCAGAAATAAGGTTAGTCTGTAGAGCTATTCGATTCAATGATGTAACACTGCGGTCAAATGTCAAGTGGATAATTGTATCCTGTCTGGGTAGAGTTAGCAAAAAAGTCACGTTATATTCCATATGACAGTATTAAATTATTGTTTTAAAGATTCCTTAATTCTCATTATCGTAAGAAGGTGTTAAGTGCGAACTGGACCGTATTCTACTTTAATAATTATTTTGATACTCCGTTACATTTTTGCTTGTAAGCCTTAAGCGAGTTCTTTTTTTCAGTCGTATCACATAATATAAGTAGTTTATATCATATTGATATTTGATATATCTTTGATATATTTTATTTGATATTTCCATATACGAAACTCTAAAACACTTCGTTACCTAAAGCTAAATAATATGTTTTTAAATTCCCTTATACACCCTTGTTTCCATCAGCTTCTCCTGTTATTTTATTGTATATTTCTATACTAATTGTATGTACTCTCACTCTACATGAGCCTCTCTACAATACGATGGGATCAGGCCCTACACCTTGGCAAAGTGCAGTTTGAGTGCAGTTTGACATGATTAAGGCAAAGCCTATTAAACATATAGTCGGCCAACGGATAGACGTGACAGCCCAAGCTGCCATACACTCGCTTGGGATTTGTGTGGCCGACTCTACGTTTCATAGGCTTTGATTATGATTTCTGCCTTTTTTCTGGTAACACACCAACTAATTATATGTAATTTAGATATTTATTTACAGCGTGGGTGTTTCTATGCTATCTGTATAAACTATAAACGGATGAACGACCTACGTTTGTAACATTAGAACTTATATTACATCTTACAAAGTCTTATTTAATAATTTATCTAATATATAAAAATCTCGTGTCACAGTGTTTGTTATCGAACTCCTCCGAAACGGCTTGACGGATTTTTATGATTCTTTTGTGTATATTTGTAGGCCTGAGAATCGGTTGTAGGCTAAATTTTATTCCCCGAGGTGATAAGGGTGCGCCACCCTTATCACCTAGGCCATAAATATTGACACCCATGACTGGAGTACAAACATTCGTGCTCAATAAATGAATGCCCCAGCGGGACTAAAACCCACTACCTATGGCGCATAAAGTAGGGTCACCACAAACTGCGTTTAAAAGCAAAGCAGAGCGTGTCGTCTTTATACAGCAAATTTTAATTTTTAATACTTGGCTTTGTAAATATGTAATAGTCATTCTGTTCCTTAGAATATAATCCAAGCTTAAACGATTACCTATCATAATTATATAGAGTCGGGTAAATAAACTGTTTATAGGTAAAGTTCTTATCATTTGAAGGTTAAGCTATGGCCGGTATGTCCCAATGTCACAGTTAAGGTCAGGAATCAACGAGTTTGTAAGAATAACAAAAAGATTTTCAATGTAGAGTTACTTTATGTATGAAAGAAAATGTTTGTATGTATTTATTCAGCCCTTTTTAACGTCCCACTGCTGGGCTCGGGCCTTCGAGGGGATCGGGCCATATTCCCATACGCTGGCCAAGGGCGTGTTGGCGGACTTCACATGTCTTTCGAAAACTTGCTTAGTTCTCTCAGACATGCAGGTTTCTTCACGATGTATTCCTTCACCGTAAGACAAGTGGTAAATATGTTGGAAATGATTTGCACATGTAAATATCAGACGCGCGAGATCGGATTTGAATCGTATCACTCGTTCACGAATGTTCTTTGTTCGTTTGATTGTACTTTGTTTGTGTTTGGTTCAACGCGCTGATCTCAGGAACTACTGGTTCGAATTGAAAAAAAAATTTCTGTTGGATAGTCAATTGATCGAGGAAGGCTATAGGCGAAGGTATTTTTATAAACATGATGTTTCCTTTAAATTCTTCACAATATCTTAATTCTAAGAATTTTTGGTCTCTAGAATACGATGTCGCGTGGAAAGGCTAGTCGTTATATAAAAGATTGTGACAATTTAACTCTACAAAAAGTAAGTTCACAATTGAAGTGAAGCAATCATGTGAAACTAGGAAACAAAGACATGAGATCTCAGTTTTGTATTATAAATCCGTTTTATAGTTATATGATCAGGAAATTATAAAAATTATTTGTGATGTAAAAGATAAAAGCTAAAATGAAATAAAAAATTAAAGATTAAATTTATCAATACACATACTCGTAGATAACAATTATTTTTTATATTTACATTACACTTGTACTTGACTTCATATGTTAGTGTATAATTATTAATTTCTGGTGTTTATTAACAAAATGAAAGATTTTTTAACGTTTCTTGCTTTAATGATTCTTCCAATGATTGCTTTGGTTGTGTTTTGGTGCTGCGTAATTTCAAGTATATCGATTTTTTGCCAGATGAGTAAGTTCTTATTTTAAGCCTTCTTTAATACAACTAAACTTTTAACTGCCTCGGTGGTGTAGTAGGCAGCATGCACGGTTGCACACCTGGAGGTCCTGGGTTCAAGTCTCGGCTCGGCCCAAGTACTTATGGGTATTTCTGTTTAGTAAGCCTCAGTAATAGCTCGAACCTGGGAAGTTGGCGGTATTTCATCCATTTGTCTCGGAACGGCTATAGCCGTCGGTCCTGCGCTTTAACTCTTACTGGTCGTGTCGAGCAGTCGTCCCACTGGAGTATGATAGTGGTAGGAATAGAGAGTGCAGTTAAGTGTCTGCGCGAACGCGCTGCACTATAATACTCGTATCTCCCGGCAGTTAGATTGTCTTAATGAGATGGGTCGTCGTGGCCAGAATCGGTCGGGAAGCATTATTATTATTACAACTAAATATTAAACTTATCATCATATGTTTATCTTTGCCTTAATGTTAGACAAAATGTTATGATATTTGGTAATAGAGAACCAACGATGGTATTGTCCGCATATCTTGAATCGATTATGATAAAGTGGAAGTGCTTATTCAAATGCGTTTTTATAATCTTTACCAATTATTATATCGATAATTATGTTTATTTGAAATTATAAAGGTCGAATGTATAGGTACATTTAATTTCATATCTAAAAGAGCTATACTTTAAATTGATATTAAATCTATGCATCTTTTTGCGTACATGTTATACTAAATACTTAGTAAAATGGTGAAGCTTTTTAGTTTTTTCCAGTGACGTCATGGCACATGAAGGTCAGGGATTCAGTTACTGGTGAATGTTTTTGTTACAAAATATTTTGTACAAATGTACATATTATACTATATATAGTGAAATCTGTAACGTTATTCTTTAAAAAACTTTTATGTAACTCTATAGCCGAAATCGAGAAGTATGTTGGTGGATTCAGGGATTGTATTGCAAAAAATTCTTTTATAATGAAATGCCTTGATATATTATTATAAAAGTATAACCATGATTTTTAACCTAGCTTAAAGTTTCTTACTTAAAGACTTCTTACATAATACTGTAATACATTTAATGCGAATATTTGGCATTATAAATGAACCTCTTTTCGGACGTCTCGTATATAAACCTCTCAGACGTCAAATACCTTAGTCTCTCCCGTGCAATGATATTTTAACTATAGATATGTTATGAGCGCGCAATCGTGAAAACTCGAAAACGTCCTAATTAGGACGTATTGCCTTTAGTCTGTGTCACCTCATGGCGACGAGTGGTACGCTGCTACAAAATTAAAAAAAAATGCCATCCTGTGTATTTAGGAAATGCACCAATTATGATACCAAAGTTAATAAAACACAAGGGATCTCATACCACATGTAAGAACGCAGTATACTTCGATTTATTCAAGGATGTTATACCTCATTTACATTCAGCCCCTGCCACTGCTCCTCGCGCTGCCGGCAATATTTCCCTAAATACTGCTGCAGCAAGATCGAGAGGAGTGTGTGTTTACATACTGCCCTACCACTCACTTCGCTTTCAAGTTTCGGCAATGGCAGATGTCGAAATAATTACAGCGGCCGCGCTGTCTCTTTTTGCGATACATAATTATGTTCGATATTTAAAAAGATCCAGGCGCTCGGCGAGTACTGAGCGTCGGAGCAGAATGTAAACACGCACTGCCGCTCAAGCTGCCGGTCCTTTGACTTCCGCACAAAAAACCGCCATTTTGGGGAGCGTCGGGCAGCGCGAGTGGCAATGGCAGTGGCATGAGAAGTATCGCGTTTACACACTCGTCCTGCCCACTTCCCTGCCCACTTCCCTGCTCACTACGGCTGAATGTAAATGCGGTATTATACAGGACTAGATACGCAATGTACGGCGTCGGTACTTGAAAAGGTCTAATATGTCCGCTGACATATTAGACCTCAGTTGACAGCATGATGTCATAAGAGTGATTGCTTGGCAACAAAAAAATACAAAATGGTGAAATGTGTTGTAAAGTGTGCCAATCACGGTCTGAAAATATAAATAAAGCAAGTGGTGTTACTTTTCACAAGTAAGTTTGTTAAATTTTCTTCAGATTATCCATAAAAACACTATAAGACGAAATAAATTTTTCAAACATCGTTTTGTCATTGATGACACATTAATGTGACCAGAATATTTGATTTTGAATTTCCCGGATTGTTGGGAGTTTAGTGAATAACGTATGTACTCGTATGTATGATAGTGTAAGTGTAAATTTATTATTAAAGTCTGTTGAGTTAAACGCACTGTAGTATCATACTCACTGATTGAACGAAAAAATAACACGCTCGCGTTCACAGTTTACTTTATCTTAATATATTAAGATATATTTTTATAATATAAATAAATTTTTATAATAATAATAAATACATTTTTATAATATAATTTTTTTATAATATAAAACAATAATATTGTAGCATGTATCGCTAGTTTTAAGTCTTTGCAAATGTAATACGCCAAATCAAATTTAAATTTAAAAAAAAAGGCACGGGCGCTTAACGCCTGTGGATGTTTTCATTATAATAAAAAAAAAAAAAAAAAAAAAACAATAATATTAAAACAGCTTTGTTGAAAAAACGCTTATAATTTCGGATTCCGAACCCGAAGTACGTAACAATAGTTATTACTTATTTCACCTTGATTTTACAGTTTTAAAATACATAATATAAATATAATATACATTTACGCATTTTTTTAATCATCCTAATCTACCTAGTCAGCCTTATCAACTTTTCTAATTCTTTAAATCTATTGAAAGACCCATCGAACAATATTACATATTAATTAATTCAAGCCTTGTGCAGGAAGAAAAAAAATCAAACCTTCATTCATTCTGGGGAAATTATTTTGATTAATGACAACATCTGACCGTTTGTCAATGACAATGTCTTGTCTCTTTCCAACGTAATAGCTTGACGTTAGAAAAAAATGAGACAAGCATACATTATTTGATCGTATTGACATATTTATGTATCAGTTTCAAAGCTACGACTTTAAACTCGTAAGTTGACACGTTATTTTGCAATATTTTTGTTAGACATTGCTACTCTAGTCTTTTATAACTCAATGGATTTATTAATATATTTCAATTATTTGCCTAATATTCTGATATGTCATCGGTCGCTAGACTAATGTTTGTTTACATTGACGCGCAATTGACAACACTAGCTGTCTCTTTTTTTCTTATTGATTTTATCGACTATCCCCTTTCTATCATTTTGACATGTACCTTGAATGAAAAGTGTGTATGTGTGCAGCGCGGAACACTTTTTTCGGTTGTTTAGTGAGCGTATAACATATCTGTAGTTAAAATATCATTGCTCCCGTGACAATGATTGCTGTAAACTGTAAAGCATTCGAAACGTTGGGAACCTAAAATCAAAATAAATCCGCGACAAAATCCGAAAAGATCCGAAAAGAAAAGAAGATCCGAGAGAAGAAAGAGACCCTAATACGGTATTGAATTATTTTTATGATAGTATCCCATTGCATGCCTAAAACTTCCTCTCTCTTTTTTCATTTCTCCTTCGCTTTCATCACTGTAAAAGATTCTCTCTGAAAGGTGCCTGGCTCTCCTGCTATTTCTGACTGGGCCAGTCACATCATCTGTCATCTCCATCTAATATCGATGAAATTTTGATAAACTTTAATGGCAGAAAGGTTTATAACTTCTTTCTTAATAGGTACGGTGATATTATAATATTTATAACTAGGTTTACGGACCAGGTTTTTTCCAATGAAAGCAAATTTAATATATATATATATATATATATATATATATATATATATATATATATATATATATATATATATATATATATATATATATATATATATTTTAGAACTCTGCGATAATAAAATCTCGTAAAACATGTACTCATCTCTTAGTGAATATAGGATTGAGATAATTCGAAAGGAAGTATTTCCTACGACAATTGAACAACTGCCTTTAGCCGTTTAGTACACGACTATTCGCTCTTGCGCGCAGTTGTATTCTTTTAAAAAATGTGGACTGTCAATTAATTTTTTTCGTCTATAATGGCGTGTACAGATAAAAAAGATAATATTTAAAAAAACGAATAATTAATTTACATACATTATGGACGATTAATATTTTTTTATTTCTTTTTCTTTCAAAAATGTACCGCCATTCGCCATTCTGTGATTACTGTGCCGATAACAAACGATAAGATTAACAGTTATATATTCATACTTTGTGTCATTTGTAGTGTTTACACAAAATGGATCTTATATCTTCTATTATGATTGCGATATTTATTTTCATGTGTTTATATTTGTTCTGGTTGTGGTTTTGCTTCGGATCTTGTGTTGAGAGGCGTGAGTTTACATTTTTAAATATTTATTACAATTTTAACAAAATTAGTAATATGCGTGAATCAAAGTCAAAAAAAAAATAGGATGTTAAAGACTGCCTGCGAAAAATTACTACTTCTATTTCTACTTCTGGGTAATTCTTTTCTCAATGGTTAAGAGATCGAGAAAAGAAAGCCATTCTGTGTATGAGAGAAGCAGAAATAGAACATTGGATTAAATCAAATCATATTTAGTTTTAGAAAAATGTGTGAAAAATAATATACGCTCTGTTCTTAAGGCAAAATTTTATCAACAGTTTTCTTCTGAAAGTTTTGGAGAACATATCACTTAGAAGAATATATCATTAGGAGAATTTTACTGATATAGAGAATGTTAGTGATATAGTGGTTTATGGTATTAGTGAATCATAATTGATTGATATTTTTGGGTTATCTAATTAAAAGTTTCATATAACGCGTTATCAGAGCCGAATGTAATCAAACTATTGATACCGTTCATTAGCTTCTTTGTTCGATAAGAGATTTACATATTACATTTACCTTACATACTACTAGCGACTCACCCTCGCTTCGCTCGGGTTCGTCCCCAGGTGTAACCTCTTTAGTATATTTTTAAAATGACGTAATTTCCTTACATATAATCGCGTAAGAAACGCTTTCATTCGACCGTTTTTTCTCCGATTCACTTTGCGAAACGGACTACTACGTAAAAGCCTTTTTATATTTCGGTTTTTTATATAACCTATGACACTCAGCAATAATGTGGCTTTCTATTGGCGAAAGAATTTTTAAAATCGGTTCAGTAGATCCCGAGATTACCCCTTACAATTTAACAAATATACAAACACACAAACTTTACTTCTTTATAATATTAAGTATAGATGTACATAGAACATTAACAAAAAAGTAACCTAAGTATATACAATTATAATGAAATTCTAATTTAGTCGAATCTGTAAATTGAATATGTTTTGAAAATCTTGTTGGAACAGTCATTCTTATAGATACAGAAGCCCATTGTGTAGTTTTTAGATTGTTTTCAGATAATAGACCGGTCGATCGGTTATCCGGGTATAAAGAAGGAAAAATTTTGGTACTTTTTACTGCAGCAAGAATATATATGAGAGTTATATTGCTAATTTTACATAAGTCTATTTCGGTAACTGTATCACGAAATAGGGTATTATTATTTATAGTTAGAAAAAGAACACATGTACCTAACGCTGAATGAAGTATGAATGAAAAATGAAATATGAAGCTGAATGACTATGAAGTACAAATTCCATAATTCCATCAAGTTATGGTCAAACTGAGAATCTTTTAGGTATTTGTGAACACTTGTTTGCAAACAGTCAAAATTAAATTATAATCATTATAGAAAATTTGAAGAAATATAACAAATAAAATTAACTATCTATAAAGAAAACGCACTGTTTCTATATTTATTTATAATAGGTACTTACGGTACGTTTCGCACGGGCTCGTCCCTAGATTTAGCGCGACCGCAATTTTTTTGCCATTACTTGTAAGATATTCCTTTAAATTAAGTATATGGTGTAAAAGAGTAAAATAATGTGCTTGAAACTTATTTTAAATAATAAGGATTAATACCATATTTGAGTAAGCAGATCTCCAATTTCCGCTTTATGATTGCCTATTTTTAAAGTATTAAAATGATTATAGTATGTTGTCCTTAAGTGATAGACATATGCCATCTAGGACTTTTCTGTACCTTTTTATGACCTTTTTAAGGTTTACAATACTGTGGTACTTGACTACCTCGTAGGGTTCAGCCAGCGGCGTTTGCAATGTAAGCGTAAAAATGTGTTTATTTACGACATCACATAAAGGGTACAGGGGCTAAACAAGGAATGCAATCACATACGTCGCAAATTCTTAATGTTCCCATACTTTTCAACTTTTTGAATTTTTTGTGACACTCGTTGTTTTACCCCTACCCTTCACATAAGAATACTCTATAATTATCAGTGTTTCTCTACTATCATGAATCACTCTATCAATTAAAAAAATAGCATCACACTCCGTTGCGTAGTTTTAAAGATCTAAGCATACTTAGGGACAGACAGACAGCGAGAAGCGACTTTGTTTTATTATACTATATAGTGATAGTGAAGCGCGTCATAAGTCACTAAGTAAAAAAAATTAATGATGTTTTGACGTTACCTATTTCTCTATTCAGCCCTTTTAAACGCCCCTTTGCTGGACACGGGCCTTATTTTTATAACTTATACTAACCATATAATAAATGGTTATCATCAATATATTAATAATATCAGCCTGTACCTAGGCTATAACAATTGTACCTACTAAAAACCAAGGTAATGTTATTTCCAGCTATTGTCTCCATCCTCTGGAGGACACTATTCCCTCTTGTGTCACATTTATTTTTAGTACATCACATATATTTCATTAGAGACAGACAACACGTTTGGTACAGTTTGTAGTGACCCTACTTTCTGCGCCTGCGGTCGCGGGTTCGAGTCCCGCTGGGGACAATTTGTTGGGCACGAATGATTGTACTCCAGTCATGGGTCATGTTTAAGTTAAGTTTATAAATATATATGGATTTAAAGATATATGTTTCATTGTGTAGTATATCAACTAACTGATATCCGAAACACAAGCCTCGTAGCTTGCCATGGAATTAGATGGCGCTTATTGTAATAATGTCCCTACATATTTATTTATTTACTTTATCTATTAAAGATACACCTGCAATTTACTTGACAGTCCCTAGATGCTTTTTAGAATGGATAATTTTTTCGAACTTTATTCACAAATATCATACAGTCAGTAGCAAGCCTATTTACGACAAATACATATTCATAAATTATATAAGGTACATAAATGCTATAACTTAATATTATATTAATGCTATAACTTATTTTATCGGATTATCTTATTATATATATATATATATATATATATATATATATATATATATATATATATATATATATATATATATATATATATATATATATATATATATATATATATATATATATATATATATATATATATATATATATATATATATATATATATATATATATATATATATATATATATATATATATATATAATAAGATAATCCGATAAAAAGGGATCGAAGAGTTATTACATCATTTGGCAAACTGTTGTACAGTTGTACTCCCTCAAATTAAATTTTTTTAATTCCATATTTAGTTCTAGTTAGAGGTAAATCTAGGAAGAAAAGAGAAAAGAGTATGAAATTATATTAATTAAGTAGTTTCTGAGATTACCCACATTACCCGAACAAACACAAACTGAGCTGGTGTGAATCAGCTCTCACTGTCGGAAAATTTCAATTTATAATGTATAAGGATTACTAACAAAGTACTTAATCTAGAACATTCATTGATAAAATAGCAGGAAGCCCTGGCAACTATGGTTAATTTTAAACCTTATATCTCACCACATAAGAACCAGAAGTTAACTAGCTTAATTGATTTAAATTCTAAAACTGAGTGGCTACTGTGCTTACGATGCGAGCGAGCGATTGAAAATTTTAAATTTTAACATAATTTTTAATATTGAAATAAGATTTTTTTTTAATACGAGTAATAATATACATTAAACTCAAGTTTTTATAATACTATCCTTGGTTATTAAAAATTATATTTTTATTTTATTCAAGGAAAGTTTCTAAGAAGTTCTTGTCTTGTATTAAATAAGCAATTCTCGAATTTATCCATGTACCCATATAAATTTATTACTTATATCTCGGAAACAACTTTTGATAAGGTTTTGCTTAAAGTAGGTATATGTATGTCTGGAGGTTTTTTGTGAAATTGTAATTTATATTCAATCAAGCGAAGCCTGGTCTCAGGTACAAACACAATGAGTGTATAAACAATTAACAATGTATACTTTGTTGTAAGTTTTAACGATATTTTAGTTTTTTAAATGTAATTAACTCAAGTCTTTCGGGTTTCGTGCCCTTTAGTTCTACCAATTTAATTTTTATTCAATAATGTTAGTTCCTTTTCGGGAATATATTCGCTGTGCACAAATTCAATTCACACTTGACCAATTCCTTATTACTTCAACCCTAAAATCACAAAATGAGAAAAAAATAAGAAAAAACAAGTATAGTCATAGTGTATTATTAGTACCTACCATAGATAAAAAAGTCACAACCCCATCGCGCCATATCGCTCTCCTATAATAAATTAACGCCTTTATCAAGAATATACGAGTATCATAATCGATCGATATTGAGCGCTTATCACATTTTTACCATTCTTAATTTTATTTTTTTCGATAAAATATCCATTTGTCGTTCTAATTTCGTATCAATAACAATTTTTCTTCCACAAAATCAAAATGGCAGACTTAACTTCTATGTTAATTTTTATGGCGCTGAATATTTTGATCTTCTGGCTGTTATATGGATTGCTTGTTAAGTACTTTGGTAAGTCATTTTATTTATTATGCATAGAGAACTGGTTATTTTCTGGAAATACGCAATATATTTGTTTATATCTACAAAAATATAAAAAAAGATTGCGTAAATAGAAACATTATAACATTTATACGTCAAAATGACAAAATAAGAATCACACTAATTGTGGAAATTTAAATGCAAAAATTGAAATGGTCTTGTATCTTTGTTATTTGTGCATGATTTTGGGAACTATAGAATTGATTGTGATAGAACTTGCCACACACTTTAGAATCTAATGCTAGGAAATACTTATTCATTCACTATCAGTTTTCATTCTAGCACAATATACGTTTTTCCTTATTCTTAGTATTTCAACTCCAGTTCCTTCTTCGATCTTCATCTACTTCAATGTCCATCTTCTAGACTCTCTCATCTGTCTAGTCCCTCTATACCTCACGATATGACTTTTCTTACTTCTTCGTCCTTAGTTTCTTCTTTGTTCTTCATATAGTTCTATGTCCATCTACTAATCTCTCTGTCTAGTTTATCTATTTCTCACGATATGCCTAAGCTATCTTATAATATCTAAGCTTTTTTCTTGCTAACCCTTATATCGGATGCTAGTGTAAAATACAGCTATTATATTGAATTTGCTACTAAAATTGAAAATATCAGTACTACCAAATCCTAACCACCAAATAAAATCGATCATTGATGTGAAAATCGGCGTTCACAAGACACCTTCATTAGTCATGTTTCCTTCAATTTTCGAAGCGACATATGTTTTGGATAAAATAACTGTTTAGATAATATTATCGACAATTAGCGATAAGGCCTCCCTTTATGCACACTTTTCACTTTGTGTTTTTGAATTCTTAGATACAATAAAGTGTATAAGTAAATTGATAAATATTAAAATATTTTTACTAGTTTATTCGTGGCTTTCCGAAGATATTAGGATAATTACAATGTACTCAGTCCCTATTTTACGTCCCACTGCTGGGCACCGGCCTCCTTTCAAAACGAGGGGGAATCAGATCATAGTCTACCACGCTGGCCAAGTGCGAGTTGGAAAACTTCACGTATCTTTTCATTTTTTTTAAACTGAACAGAGGCTCGTGCCCAGCAGTGGGACGTTAAAAAGTATGATTTTAATATGAGGTTGGTTTGCACTATTTTCTAATCACAATATATACACAATTCAATTTTATTTACAGGATAGGTAATGGTTGAGTGGGTACTAGACATAATGTTAGATCAATATAACTTGATCAAGCACCTATTACTTAGTAAATAAGATATCTTGCTATGATTGATTAAAATTAACTACGCGATCGTCTTTTACTCACTAAAATATTTTTTTCAGAAATAAACTTTTCAAATAAAAAAAAAATTAAGTTTGAATTTTTTCTATACTTACAATACAAACGTTTCTCATGTCTTTACGAAGATGAAATAAGTGTTAAAACTGGTATTCTAAATGATTTAGCTCAAAATGCTAGTGGTCTTTCGAGAGTTTATCAATTATTATATAATATCGCTATAATAATAATAATATTAAATATATTTTGGTTACTTGGTTCTAAATGTAGTTATTTAAGCCTTTAATTACTTATCAAAGGACGAGGTTATTTCGTGTTTAATCTTGCCTCTTAGTCATTCTAGAAATTAATAGGACGTATTTCATACTCAATATGTTACAATTTTCTTAAAATTCTCATTAATTTTTCAATTGAATAAAACAATATGTATGAAAATAAATAATTTATGTTTGTATTGTAAAATTGTGACCACCATTTAATCACTTTATCAGTTAGACAGTCATTTTGTTTGATTCTTTCTGGAAAACTCCCATTGATTCATATTTGTAATCACATATGCTTATGGTATTACGATAAACTTTATCTAATGTATTTTAATTATTTAATAAATTTGAATTTTCAATATTTTAATAACTAGTAAAATAAATTTTACTAAAAGACATTTCAGCAATTATTGCACGAGAAAAATAAGCTTTATTAATTTTCCTATTATTCAATACAACCATTTAAAAATGTCGATTAAAACTACCAAATAGATTCAGTCGTACGTTTTTGTCCATTTGAAATTCTCATATATTTATGTCTATCTAAACCTAATTTTTCTGTAGGACTAATATGTGACAGTGACGTCACATCCACATATCTAAAAACGTCCATTCAAAAATAAGCTCTACAATTTACGTAACAATGCTTAAAATATAAGTAAACAAATTTAATAACATTTATCAATCAAATTATTACTTTATCAAAAAATCGTATTCCTTTACAGATAACAATAAGTGTAGCAAAAAACGTTTAATCTATACAGCTGTGGGAAATAAATGTTGTGTTTAATAGTGGTAGTGAATAAGTGATGTATCCAGGGAATATGATTTGCTTGGTCTTCTTTTTCGTAGTGATATTCTTATTGTTCACTAAATGTTTTAGTAAGTATCTAATTAACATTTTAACTTATTTTATAGGTAAACTAACTCCTTAGTTTTTAGTTAGTTCCTATACTTAGGTATTATTACTTAAAAATAACCACTATACTTAAGACAGTGGTAGCCTAGTGGTAACACGCTCGCTCGGATAACCGAGTAATGCGGGTTCAAATCCGTGTCTCGCACTTCTGATATTTTCATGTACGAATCATTTTCTAACATATCTACCACTCTTCTTACGGTGAAAGAAAACATCGTGAAGAAGCCTTCATATCTGAGAGACTATTGCAAGGTTTTGAAAGACATGTGAAGTCCGCCAACTCTACTTGGCCAGAGTGGTGGACATGATCCCCTCGTATTGAAAGAAGGCCCGTGCCCTGCAGTGGGACGTTAAAAGGGCTGATTACATACTTTATACTTAAGTCCCGTATAAAATTCATCTGTATAGTACCTAAAGAAATGCAATTTTTTTTATGTAGTGACATTACGTTGCGGTCTTGGGTTTGAGTCTCGGATCGGGCCAAAAGATATTTAGCCTTTTTTAGCAAGTCTCAGTAATAGCCCGGAGTTGGGAAGTTGGCATTGTGGCATCTCTCTGACTCTCACTGGTAGTGTCGTCCCAAATGAATATGAGTGTGACAGGAACAGAGACATACTTGTGCACTTATCTTAATGAGATTGGCCGTCATCGGTCGGGAAGATTATCATAGCCCCATACATCGTAACAACTATTGTTATGTAATACTTTCTTAGATTTACGCGAAGATTTATTTTGATTTTTAGTTCCCGACGTTTCGAATGCTTTACAGCAATCATGGTCATGGGAGAGACTCTCCCTAAACTAAAAATCAAAATAAATCCGCGACAAAATCCGAAAAGGTAGTTTCATTTATAATATTGTTATGTAATTAAAATTAAACAATCTTCTTAACATGGACGTCACATAAACTTTTCTACAAAAATCTACTCAAAAGTAAACTTTATAAAATAAATAATAGAGGTTAAAATAAATAAACATTTCACAAAATTATCAGTCAAATTATTCACCGTATCAATAAATTATATTTTTTCATAGATAACAAGATAAGTTTCTTGCAAAAATAATTAAATCCATACAATAGTCGGAAAGAAGTATTGTACATAATTATTGCTTCAATTAAAACAAAGTAGTGTCGAAGTTTTGGAAATGTATCCTGCGTTTATATTTTGGTCGATTTTCTTCTTTATAGTGGTTCTTATATTATCTTTAAATTATTACAGTAAGTACAAAATATGTTCTTATTCTTTTACATTGTCTTATTTTGTTTTGAAATTTTTTAAAAGAAATACCTATATTATTGAAAATTGTGTTTCTTCAATAATCAATTCTGTTGCAACGATTGATTTTGGTTTATATTTATTACATATATTTTAATATGTATTTAAAAATATATATGTGTATTGTGTAGTATATCAACTATCTGGAATCCGTAACAAAGACTCGTAGCTTACCACAGAATTAGATGGAGTTGTGTGAAAACCGTGTGAATCTGAAAACTTAACTTTTTAATTGCTTGTTTTTTACGTAATACCTACAAAATAAAAAAGTAAACAACAAACCAAGTAAGGCCATTAAAAATTTATTTCTCTACTCATTCAAATATTCCTGTTTGATCCAGTGCCTAACTCAAATTATTTTATAATGGCGAAATGGCGTATTTTAAAAAAACAATACAAGTAGTATTGTTTTTTTAAAATACGCAATTTTCATAAGAATCCCTTTTAGCCTTTTTCTATGTTTTTGTTATACGTACGAGTTACATTAGACTATTTTTAATTGATTTTGCTCGCGTAATAAAATATCTAGTACTCGTGTGAAAGAATGAGAAACTAGTTACTAGTACTACTTAGTTGAATCTGTACATTAATTTTCATTTCAATTCAAATTAATTTTTTGGACTTAATTTTTTGTTAAATTTTTTTTTCAAAATTATTTGTTACTAGCAATCCTCGCGGCTTCGCCCCCGTTCTAATCACTATTAAAAACTAGAATTTGGTGGTAGAACGTTGAAAATTCTGAAGAATTTTCAAAAAATTCTTCGCTTCTTGTAAGAGCTATCGGTGCGGGGGCGATTGCATCAAGCGAAGCGGCGCTTGAAGCAGCGCTTGAAGCAGCGCTTGCATTTTATTCTCGCGTCCGTATTTTTTGCGACATCTTAGCCAATGTATACAAAATAAATCATAATACTTGACAAATTATATACTAAAACCTTCCTCGAGAGCCACTCTTTCCATTAGTGAAAAAAGCATGAAAATCTGTGCAGTAGTTTTTGAGTTTTGCACGAACAGACAGACAGGCAGACGCGGCAGAGGACTTTGTTTTATGATATGTAAAGATTACTATTATTATAGACACAAAGGCCGAATGTATCGATTTTAGATTTTTTGTTTGTCTGACCGCGTTACGAGAAAATCACTGGACAGATTTGCAAGTTGGTACTGTATAACGATAGCTTGTTATGTCGGTCAATATTTATAATACTTTTTACTGTAGTGAAATATTATATCTCTAAGAAATCTATACTAACCGTTAAAATGTAGTATTTCTCTAGTTCCGATATTTTGTGAAACACTATGTAAAATTAACGTTATACATTTACATTTATTACAGAGGTCAGTTTCAGTGATTTGTCTAGTTGTCGCATTATTATTTTTATCTCCACCATATATTTTCCTCTAGAAATTTTCTTCAATATCAATCATGATATGCTTGACATGAATCAAAAAAGTTGTCATAGTACAGTTGAACAGAAAAGTTATAAAGCTATTTTTTTAATAAATATTTCATTCATTTAAGAAATAAATAATATAATCTGTGACATATTTCAATAAATTAGTTTGCTAAGTTCTGAAAAATATATATTACAACATTCTTAATTACACAACCATGTATTATATGTATAATAATCTAAGAGTAACATAATTGGTAAAAAAAGAAAAAGTGTCAAAGACATAAATATTAAATAGTCTAAGTTCTTTATTATAGTAAGTAATTTTAAGATTTAGGTATGATCATGACACTTTTTGTCGCGGATTGATATTAATTTTCGGTTCCCAATGGTTCGCATGCTTTATCGCAAATTTGGTTCCCGAGGTTCTGACCATGACTATGTCAGTCACAAGAAATTTCAGGGATGCAAAAAATCGAGAACATACATAGCTTTTTTTAGTTTTTTTATTCGTTTTGTTTAATTTTCATTCGTTAGCGATTGTAGAGTGATGTTATACCTAAGAAAATAGCTAAAAATTGAAAAAATAAATAAATAAAAACTGTGCATGACTGTACACAATACAAAATAATATGCACATGTAAATACATCTTATTAAATCCTGTGTAAGATAATCCAATGAGAAATATCTTTTACATAATTCTATCGTATATATAAAAATAAACCATAATGCTATTCAAATAAAGACTAAAAAAGATTATACAAAAGTTTTCAATATTTGAGACGACATGATAATATTTTTTTCGATAAATCTTTTCAATGCTAATATAATATTTATTTCAATTGTAATACGCAAAATAGTGACTTGAAGTGTTCAAATAATTTATCTGTTAAGATATTCACACTGTATGAGTTACTTTCAATTTACAGAACGAAGTGGATATAAAAACTACTCGGAAAAATAGAAAAAAATTAATAATGAAAATTAAATAAAGTTGCGTTGCTCATTAAAAATTAAGTTAAAACTTCAACAGTTTTTTGTCTAGAAAACCGTTCCAAGTTTTAGTCTTGAACTAAAAGTGACACAACATCTAATATTTAGTGTGTGTTAGTGGGAAATTATAGTGTTTTAATATATTAAAATTCGTTTAAATTATTTCAACTATGATTGCTGATCGTTATGGGCACCCAGGAAGCAGTCTCACTGCTACCAACATAGCTTATATATCAGTGCTTTCAACAATTCTAGTGATGTCCTTTGTTATAATGTGCATAAAGGTTGCAGCTCTAGGTAAATATTATACTTGTATTATATATATATATATATATATATATATATATATATATATATATATATATATATATATATATATATATATATATATATATATATATATATATATATATATATATATATATATATATATATATATATATATATATTTATATTTTTTCCTCTGCATGTATTTGCAATCAGTCCTAAGGCTATGAGCAAATCTGTTCTGTGATACTGTAATGCGGAGAGACTTCCCATTGGAAGCATCTGGTCCATGATGAGTTGGCCGAGCGAGTTCATTAGGGTGATGGATTAACCGCTCTTTGCTACCAAACTTGTAAATTATATATACGTATTATGATGTAAAATGAAAATTATAAATTAAACCAAGAAAAATCAAGTATACTTAATTTACCGATTTACAGTTATAATATTATGTAGATGTAATAGGTATATATTGCTATACTACTATTTATCTGCTTAATTATATGAAGATCAGATTATGGATTAATTAGAAAGTTGGTGATAAAATACTTATGTACCTATATCTAATTAGAACGAATAAGCTATAAAAAATATTACCAATTTTATTGCAAGATCACGAAATCGTTTAATAATTGGCAAAATATTTTAAATTTGCTTTTATAGTAGCTTTCATAATATAACCAAAGCCTATGAAACATTGATATACTAGGAAAAAAGGTGTAGATAGGTCACTTACAAGGCAAACGGTGTTTTAAAATGGCACAAAACGCACACACGTATAATAGACGCCACACTAATAAAATATGATCACTTATAGTTCAGATAAAGTAGGACGGCAAGTCTAAGCATACGTGCGAAAAAGAAACAACTATATAGCTCTTTGTATCGTCGCGAATAGAGACAAAATTTTAGAGAATAGTTACTGATTATTTGTAAAATAATAAATAAACCATGTGAATTGTAATAATTACGAATGATAAGTGATTCCTTGGCTTTTAGAAGTTTTTTTAGTATAGTTGGTGCAAAATCTCATCACACACGACGGCATTTTTGACAAGTGACAAGTGACAAGTGTGACAAGTTCAGGTAGGCCAATTTTACCTAGTTTTAGTGTGCCACTTTTTGAGCGCGTATGACGTATCTACACCTTTTTTCCTAGTATATCAATGCTATAAAACATATAGTCGGCCAACAAACGTGACAGCCCAAGCTGCCATACAATAATGTCCCAAGCGAGTGTATGGCAGCTGGACAACCGTTAAACGCGCTTAGCCTAGGGGCGAACCCGAGCGGTGAGAGTTACTACTTACTAGTATACAATGAATTTAGTGCCTGCTACTATTTAATAGCAATCATTTGTCACTAGACTTTGCATACATTGCTATATTTTTTTACTTAGACACAGTGTTCCAAAACTAAGCTTATGTAATGGCAGTTAAACTATCATTACATATTACAAAATAAAGTCCTCCACAGCGTCTGTCTGTCTGCTCGCGATAAACTCAAAAACTACTGTATCGGTTTTCACGCTGTTTTCTACGATGGATAGAGTGGTTCCCGAGGAAGTGTTTAGAAAATATATTAGTGGAACCCAGGGCTTCGCTCGCGCTAAATCGATTCGAGCGATGCGAGGGTGAGTAGCTAGTTAGTAATGAAAGTAAACAACTGTTCAGTATTCATTCATTCAATGATTCAAAGAAATTTCAATGACCATAACATAATATGTTTATAAAGTATACGAGTATATAAGAATCTATGTTTATTGCGCCATTTAAAAAAGATAAAGTACATGACATTCTAAGTATCACTGGTGCCCAGCAGGGCGGCGGCAGCCTCAATATAAGGAGCTCGACCGTACTCTACACGCTGGCCAAGTGAGAGTTCTTCTCTAGCCACTATAGATTCGACCTCAGATAACGTATTTCAATAAGATTTCCCAAAATATATTTATGTACGGATTCGACTAAATTAGAATTATATAAATAAATAAAAACACAGATACACATGATACACATAAATGTCATGATATGCATAAATGTAACAAAACAGTGAAAAATTCAATAGCATTGAATCATATAAGATTACCAGTGATTCCCGTCAATATCTAAAATAAGATATGTCAATATTTGAAAAGATAAACGATGTTGAAACACTTTGACACGATACCACTATCAGTTTACTGCAAATATCTATTAAAGTGGTTGTGTTCAAAAATGAACAAAGAGAAAATACTAAGAGCCCCAAGGCCTCTTATTGAGTAACGTCAAAGTGTACGACATTCAAATAATTTGCTTGAGCAATTTTTTGTGAGTGTCCCTAAACAGACGAAATAACTTAAATCACTTGTTAAATCAAGTGATTTAAAGGTTCTGATTTATACTTGAATCAAGAGATTTAAAAGTAAAATGCCACCAGTCTATGGGGTTCCCAACTATGATTTCATCGGTTCCAAAGAAGATACTAATAGTGGTGATGATAAAAACGTAGTAGGCATTTCAGAAGTGACATTCTATTATGTGGTAGTGCTTATAATTTTGCTACTCGTTTGGATACTAATTTTCTTCTGCTTGAGGATCCTAACAATAGGTATGTATTATATGCAGTAGAAACTTTTTTATCTATATCTATACATATGATATAATCCTGAGTTGAATCTACATTTTATTTTGGAAAACCTCATTGAAATAGTCATTGTATCTCTCTCTCTTTCTCTCTCTCTCTATCTATAATAAAGATACCAAAATAGTTTTTAAATTTTCTTTGTCTGTCTATGATCGCATTACGACAAAAATCCGTTCTTATTTTAAATTATAAAATTTAGTAATCATAATTACATATACCTACGAAGAAATTGCTTATCACTTAACTGTCACTCAGTATTGTTTACAGAATAATATATAGCTGCAAAATATTATTTCGTTTTAAATGTCACTTTTTAGATATCTTTTCTGGATGAGTTTTAATAGTTTTTTTTTTGGAATTAACATTTTTTAACTATTCAGCTGAAGAGCCTGGTCAGGTCATTCTAAAACCAAATAGTCGGCCAACGGACGTGACAGCCCAAGCTGCCATACACTAAAAGCCCTATGGTATGGCAGCTTGGGCTGTCCTGTCACTCCTGTAACGTCCGTTGGCCGACTATATGTGTCATAGGCTTTGCTAAAACTGTCAAGATTATACCTAGGTATACTGGGTGCAACATTTAAATCGGTCAGTATGGGAAATTCTGAAACTATAAAGCATACGAAGATCTGTTCTTTGGTATCATGTCATCGATTTTAGTAACAATAAAAACTGCATTCATACTTTAAAAAAAACTTGTACTCTGCTCAGGAATCGAACCCGGAAGTCGGGAAAAAAAAAACTAACACTATTTCTGTTTAGATATCAATTGTGTAGCTGTAAATGTTACTATGAAACATATACTGACCGATTTAATGTTATACCCGTTAGGATTAAGTAAATAATAATACATAGAGAAATTGGTAATCGTTTAAATAATACGTCCCACTACTGGGCTCGGCAACACAAACAAATGATACTTATAATACTTTTTTAGGTTTACGCGAATATTTCACATTATAAATGAAGCTATATTTTTGTCGCGGGTTTATATTGAATTTTGTTTCCCATCGTTTCGAATACTTTACAGCAATGATGGTCACGAGAGTCTCTCCCGAACGACCCGACGACTGAGACGAATTAGTTTGGCTTTAGTGAAAATTAAAAACAAACACACTTACTTTTACTTTTATAATATTATATTAGTATGGATATTCATATGTACATAGTGCGTAATTGCAAAACTTGTAGCCTGTCATCTTTCTATCTATTTCATAAATGCTGTAGATAAAAGAGTGTTCGATTTAGAGATAAAAGTACCTACTATTATATGAAAAAATATGTAATAAAACCGTACATTAGCAAGACATTATAATATATTGGTCAAAAAATGTTTCATGGCAATCCACCCTTTCTCGAAGTCGAATGTAGACTTAAAATAATAATACTAACCGCCGCACTCATAGTAACATAATGAACCGTTAAGTCGTTCTTCAGTATGGAGATTTTCGACTTAATGGTTCATTAAGTGACTCTGAGTGTGGCGGTGTCTTATGTGTAACTATTTACATAAAGTATTCGTAACCTGTTTATAGCTAAGATTATAAAAGATAAGTAATTATGTTTCTTTGTTTTCTTTAATAGTTAAGCAGCTTTCAATGAAATTGAGCCAATACATTGTAATAGATACAATTTTGTATTTTCAGCCCACTTACAAAGTGTCGATAGAGTCGCGGAAAAAAACTAGTGATATCTATACAAGTTAATGAAATCATAATGAAATCAAAATAGCAGTAAATATAAATTCAATAAAAAATATGCATTTATATACGGGAGGTATCTATTTATAAAATTAAACAAGTTTTATAGTTTTCTATATCCATTAGAAGCGTCCAATTTTGACTTTTACTGGCAGTTAGCTGATATTATACGCAGAAATTTGGACTATTATTTCAGTTAAAAAAAAAAACAAAGGAAAACCGAGCGGCGCAAGGCTAAGTTAGTATACTCATAAAAGCCACCATTTCCACATTAGTCGTAATCTCATCGTTGTACTTTATCACAACGCACGATATCAGTCATGTGACTACATTGTTTTAGTGTTCTACTATTTATTGTCGATAACTCCCGAATCCTGAATTATATCCTAACATCCTTCAGGAACTGAAAAACAAATGGCTCATTATTTCAATTCAATTCTCTTGTTAATCGCTTCAAGCTTGCCAGTTGAGCACAGATTACTTCGCCAATGTCACGTAGATCTCATTATTTCTATCATAATATGTACAAATGTGTAATGTCATTTAAAAATGACATAAAAACATTAATATATAAAACATATTATATACCTACCAATTTTCTAACGTACGTCCCATCAAAAAGTGGCGATACTTCATTATGTACGTTAAAGCCTCGCATATTATTATTTTTCTCTTGAAAAATGTTTAACGCCCTACCAACGAGCTTTACCCTCCACCCGTCATACCTATTAGATATTGAGTTTAGTTCGCATCATTCGCTTGACAACTGATGCGAATTTCTGTGTACAAATGTGGGTACAAATGTATAGAGAACGCGCCCCCAATTCAATTCAATTCATTCTTGTTTAATGGCTTCAAAGCGTGCCAGTTAAGCACAGATTACTTAGCCAATGTCACGTAGAATGAAGAATTAATGACGTTTTTTAATTCAGACATGTCAGAATTTTGATACTTTACGCAGAGTGCTTCCGGCAAGCATCAGAAATTAACATACACAACAGAAAAAACTTCTAAAACTAAAAAATATAAAAACAATACCTTTAACTTAAGTTATAGTAGTAATAAAAATGTATTTAACTTACAATATTTTTCATCCGTAGTCAAAATCGTCTGGTACAAGCAGCAAGATTTCGGCCTACATATTATATGCATTACAAGCGAGTACGACTCACGCTCGCTCCGCTCGAGTCCGGCACTAATTGCATTTTAATATATGTAATACGTACATTTCTCAGAAATTAGATGTTTTCCTGAATTAAAAAGTATACCAGCTATCATCATACCAAATTTCATCAAAATCTGTCTAGTAGTTTTCTTGCGATGCGGTCACAGACAGAAGAGATGCAGACAGAATTTCTAAAAACTATAGATTCGGCCTCTGTATCGTTAATTATGAGTATTACATTTATATTTTCAAAATATATTCAATGTACAGATTCGAATAAATTAGAATTTTATAATGTGTATATAGATTTAAAAGTTGTGGTTTAATGCGTACGTGAAGAAGTTCACGATATCCATGCGACTTATCACAGTTCTACGATTTTGAAGATTTCTATACGTAATATTATTCTTATTTTCCTTTTAGACATGTTAAAAATTTGTAGTGATTAGGAAGTGATGAAATTCGTAAGAATTTTTGTAATTATTCGTAGATATTACATCATGATTCATGCTTTTATTTCAATTTCAATTCACGGTTGCATTGCAAGTTTGTTTCGTCTGTAATCTTTGATTTAGATAGCATTGAGCTTCTTTTCCTTTCCTGTACTAAGTCATTACGTAAATTTAGAAAATTTAAATAAAACTATATTTTCGGATTATCCATTTTTGCTTTCCACCAACCATCAACTACGGTAACAAAATTAAAATAAATCTGGGAAATACTTCAAAAATATTGTTATATTTAAAATTAGTGTAGATAAAATATTCATACGATTAAAAATATGAAAAGCCAAACCTTTATCATATTAAATTTTATTTAAAAAAATATGTCAAACTGCTATAGATACCTACATTTTAAAGATAAATTTTAATAATTACTCGTAAGGCTTACTGCAACCGGGTCAACATTATCAAAATAGGTGTAATAACTGAAAATCGTATAAAAACAAGATTACTAGTTATTTGGGTCTGCTCGGACGTCATTTCGACCAAGTATCATAGTAATCTACTTTATTGTTGCAGTAATCTACGCGATAAAGTACAATAGTATATAAATACTTTAGTCACTATCGTTTGTTTATTACTTGCAGTACACTGCACGTTCAAACATAACGTTAGCGAAATGTACGAAAAGATAGACTAATTTAAACATAAACCATAGTTAATATATACTTATAACACGATATTTTTTTTTAATTTTTAAGTTAAAAATATATTAAATGGAATCTTCTAATGAATCTGTGATAAGTGATGTGGATAATGATGGTTCAAAAACTTTTGTTACTTTTATGTGGTATCTAAGTATGTCGTGTATTTGCGCTTTCTTCGCAATGCTCATTATAGCGGCTGGACGATATATACAACTAGGTATGGATCATAATATCTAAATACTTTAAATAACTTTTTTAAGTTTTGTAAATATTTCGAAGTGTTAAAGTTGTAAAAAAATAATAATTAAAGCTCTACGGTTGATTCTTTTTGTCGGCTTCATGCTTATTTATCCGAACGATCAATTTACCGACAAAGATTTTAACACAAAATTATTGAATTAACATATCAATTGTATGAAAAACAAATATTTTATTTCGAAATCCTAAAAAGAAATGTTATCTGTAATAATAAGTTTGTAATAATCTTAGAAACAACGCTTTTTATAAAACAGTACAGTTATAAACTATATTGTCAAGTAAACGCTTTATTTGTGGTTTAAACAAACAAACTCTATTATTACAGTATTTAGGGAACTATTAAAGTGGAAATACAAATTTTACAAAGAATGAACTTCTATAATTTTGCTCTTCACACTTTTAAACCACTTCTTTATGCTTTTTGTGAGCAAACTTGCTTTAAAGTTATATTCGAATTATCCGTATCTAATCTCTGTAAAAATAGACTATTACATAGACTAGTCTATATGTATTTACAATACTTATACAAACATCTCGAGAACTTTTAAAATAAGTTTTTAGTTTTGAATGAGTCATATATTAAAGCTTATTTTAGTAATAAATATGAATCACTGAAACATAAGAATGATAATAATATATTTTTTAGTCATGCTTCACTTATATATTTATTTGTTCAATAAAAACAGTATGGGGGGTTAAAAAGTAGACTATAGATGTTGCATTCAGTTAAAACGTCATAATATTACCAAGACTAACTTTGACATAACGTTAATTTTATCCTTTCTTTAGGAACTATGACTTTTTTTTTGACGACACGTTTGGCTCAGTTGGTAGTGACTCTACTTTCTGCGCCAGCGGTCGCGGGCTCGAGTCCCGCTAGGGGCATTCATTTGTTGAGCACGAATGTTTATACTCCAGTCATTGGTGTTAATATTTATAATACATAATATGTATGTATTTAAAATTTATGTTATGTGTAGTAGGTATAACAACTATCTGGCATTTGTAACACAAGCACGTAACGTAGCTTACCACGGAACTAGATGGCGCTGTTGTAATAATGTCCCAACATATTTAATATTGAACATATTTATGACTCGGGGTCTTGATTGTTGAAGTGATTTCAGCCAACAATATCATACAATCATTAAATTTAAAGTTTTTGTTAATTTTTTTTTTATATTTCTTTCCAGGACAAAAGACTCGGAGCACGCAGCAGAGACGAACGTACATGGGCTCTCGGCAGCGGCCGTCAGAAATACAAGAGCCCACAATATACGTCAGTCCTGCCAACTTGCCACCACCGCCCAAATATGGTGAGATTTAAAACTAATAATATTAAATATATTATGTTTTAAGGTCCCTAAAGGAATATATGAAAATCTTATAATTTTATCATGTCCATCTGTTTATATGTAATCGCTATTTAACGACAAGTTTGGCTCAGTTTGCAATGACCCTACTTTCTGCGCCAGCGGTCGCAGGTTCGAGTCCCGCTGGAGGATTCATTTGTTGAGCACGAATGTTTTTACTCCTCGTGGGTGTTTACTATTTATATTTATAATATATATAATATATTTAAAGTTTATATGTGTAGTGTATCAACTATCTGGTATCCGTAACACAAGCCTCGTAGCTAACCAGGGAACTAGATGGCGCTGTGTGTAATAATGTCCCAACATATTTATTTATTTTTATTTATTTTATTCATATATCATTATTCATTTGGTATATAGATGTGTAATGTAAAATCCTGCAGTTTTACGATACAAGACAATTTTGCTGTTCTGAAACAACACTGCTTTTTCTCTTTCGAAGTCGAAAAAGGATTAGACTTCTAATAAAGAAGGCCTCATTTAGCATGTATTTTGCGTGTAATATCATCTTCAATCGAATAGATTTTTATCGATTTAAAATAAATTACTAAAAAATGAATTCGGACGAATTTTTGATAATGTTTAATATTGTGTAATGAATCACAATAATGAATTATATAGACAATGAAAGACAAGATACTCGTAAATATCAGAAATTTAATACATTTGTTTTGTTTCATTACAGAGGCGATGGCGCCTCCCAGCTACGAAGAGGTAGTGGGCATCCACTATCCAAACTATCAACCACACATACAACCGATCACACAACCATTATCAACAGCGCTCGCTCAAAGTTCCTACACTGAAACTAGATCCGGTAACGAAAATACAACTGGTAATAGTAACACTACTGGTAACAGTAACACTATTGGTAACAGTATCACAACCGGGAACGCCAACGCAGTTAGTAACACCAGCGGTAACACAGCGGTTTCCCCATCAACTGTCATACCTATCACTGACAGTCGAACGACAGTTGCATCTTCATGAATTAAATTCAGTTGTTTAGATAAATAAAATGGCAGTTCGGTTCGCATTTAACGGGTTCAGTACATAAATATTATGTACTATTTCAGGGGGGTTTTAAAAGTTTTGAATAATGTATTTATATATTATATAAAAATGTAATATATAAATAGATTAAAAAAAACATTGCTTATTTCTTTGCACATATATTTTAATAAGGGAATAAGCAATAATATTTTTGTATATACATATATTGAAAATCGATGCCAATTAAAAAGCAACATGAACAATTTATGAGATTTTTAGTAATAATTTTCAGTCTCAGAGGACGCGACTGTTTATTTTTACGTTTTAAAAACGATGGAAGTTATGTAATTTATAATATTTACGTACCTGTAAGTATATGATGTTATACATATTTGTAAAATATATTTATTAAAAATATTTATAATACACAATTAGATATAAGGAATGATTCTTTTATTTTACACCATTATGAAAAACCTGGCAACATTTTAAGAAAAAAAATATTATTTTTTTTAAATATAAAATTTTGATGTGCAAAAGTTACTTTCTGTTTAGTTTTCTTCCAAATTGCTTGATCGATTTTGATATTTTATTTTATAATTTTTAGCTAAAATTAGACGTATCGAGTAAATGCTGGGTGCAATCTTACATTGAAATCATTTCTATCATAATGAACCAAATAAAAGAACAAGATGTCTGTTATTATGTAAAAAATATAGATTTACTTTAGTCATTATAAAAGTTTTGAAAATATTATTTTCTAATTAGAAGTATTATCATGTCGCAATGAAACGGCTGAATGAATTTTGATCGAACTATACTTTATGTACCTATAAATAATAATAATAAATTTTGTGTACCTCATCTAGAGTTACCACCATCTAAAGTCGATACCTCGTCCATTACAGCTTTACTTTTTCAAGCTTGCCAGTATTTGTTATACTAAATACAGTAGAGTATTTACCAAACAAAATCTTATTTGTAAGATATAGATAAAGCCCAGTAAAAAGTAGCCCAGCGGTAACGCGTCGCTTGTATAACCGAGTGATGCGGGTTCAAATCGGGGTCTCGCACCTCTGATATTTTCATGTGCGAATCATTTCTATCATGATTACCACTTGTCATACGGTGAAGGAAAACATCGTGAGGAAACCTGCATGTCTGAGAAAACCTAGCAAGTTTTCGTAAGACGTGTGAAGTCCGCCAACACGCACTAGGCCAGCGCGGCGGACTATGGCCTGATCCTCCTCGTACTGAGGGAGGCCCGTGCCCAGCAGTGGGACGTTAAACAGGGCTGATGATGATGATGATGATAGATAAAAATTAAAATGTATTCCTTAAGTTTTTATAATTTTAACCAACAAAATTGACATATAAGTCAACATTATTGTTTTAAAAATCATGCATAAGGTTGGTTATTTCAAGAAATACCTAACTAACAGTAACAGGTTTTAATTGGCTTTCAAGCGAAGCCAGGACAAATAACTAGTGAATCAAAAAAATGTTATAATGCCCAAAAATATAACAATATTACCATAAATAACAGTTTAATGTTCACATAATATCCTTAATTAATGCTTAAATTACGTACTAATTTATTAAAACTGACCTGATGTACTGCTATTAACATTTTTGTATAAACGCACTGTAATGAAGAACACTCGCTTAAATTTAAGCACATAAATACATATTGTAAATGTCAAAGTTTGGATTGATGAATGTTTATTATTCCAAAATGGCTAAACCTATCGGAATGAAATTTGGCACATAGATAGAAAAGAAAGTTCCTTCTCAGGGACATTTAGGACATTTAGGACCAGTCGCGACTGGACGGGTACAGTCTAAAGCTAAGCAGAGTGGACTGTGGAGCAACCCCTTGGCTGCTGGCTGGCTGGTCTGCTTCAGCAAACCATCGGCACGTCATGCTTGCATCCATGCGTCGTGAATCAAGCCTGTCGTAAATCGTCGGGAAGCAATCCTACGACGCCCCATTAAGGGTTTGTTGGGTTTTAGTAAGTAGTGTAGCGTAGTAGTGTACTAGCTTTTTAAGCCGATGATTCCCACATCATCACATGTTACCTACAGGTGGTATGCGTAAATTAACTACCTCGGTGGTGTAGTGGCTAGCACGTACGGCCAGACATCGAGAGGTCTTGGGTTCGAGTCCCGGGTCGGGCCAAGTTTAGTTATTGAGTTTTTATATTTAGTAAGTCTTAAGTAACAGCCCGGAGTTGGGAAGTTCGCGGTGTTTCACCCCCATGCCTCGGAGAGCACATAAAGCCGTCAGTCCTGCGCCATAACTCTCACTGGTCTTGTCGAGTAGTCGTCCCACTGAAGTATGAGAGTGATAGGAATAGAGAGTGCACTTGTGTCTGCGCGTACACTTGTGAACTAAATATCTCCTGCGTAGTTGGCTAGTTTCAATTAGATTGGCCGCCGTGGCCGGAATCGGTCGGAGAACATTATGCGTAAATGCAATTAGGAAAAAAAAGGACCTCTTCCAGGCGAGAAGGCCCCAGTCACAAACCCAAGACTCCGTTTATGCCGTATTCATAATATATTGTATAGTCGTACATTAACCGCTAGACTGGGTCACACCGAGGCAACACGTTTTATCACTTAATAATTACACAAGCAAATAATATGCGGACATAACTTTTAAGTAATTTATAGAGCTTTGATAAATTCACTTCCTTCCGTTTTAAATTAGAAGTCATTATTAACATGATTATTTTTATTGACATTTAATTTGATGTAGAAATATATATTTGTCGCATGCGTAATAATTACATGTGACCTCATAAATTTTATTTTTATTCGCGTTTTTATGTGGTAATACGCTCAATTGCAAAACCGATAGAAGCAACTTCGATTTCAGGTATCACACCTCTGATATTTTTATATACGATTCATTTTTATCTTGATTGCCACTTGTTTTACGGTAAGGAAGAACATAATTAGGAAACTTGCATGTCTGAGAGAATCTAGCAAGTTTCTTAAGACATGTGAAGTCCACTAACCTACACTTGCCCATCGTGGTGGGCTATGGATGATCCACCTCGTATTGAAAGTGAATTGTTCCGCCCAGCAGTGGGACGTTAATACATAACGGTCTAATATTTTTTACATTTATTGTACTAAAAACTTACCTAACATTTTCCTTTATAATATCAAATAATATTCGTAATTAAATTAGTATTTCTACAAACAAATTATAAATCGACTCACCACTTTATCGCTTAACGCCTGACTTAATTACGCAGACGCATGTAAATAGTGTAATTGCATGCATTTTATGTAAATTATCCCTTAGCGGTATGTGTGCCGATATCCAAGTAATTACAAGTCCTTATAGAGTTATGACATTTTTTTACTGACATGAATCACTTTGGACGTAGGTACTCTGAGTATGCCATGTTAAAAATGAATTCAAAAAAAAATATATATATATATATAACCGATAGTAATATTATAATAAGAAAGGATCTTTTTTAATTTGCACAATTTCGGATTTTAGAGAAATCATATTCTCCCACGAGCATGATTGCTAATTTTTTTGAGCGGCACTCTAGTTCTCCACTTAGGCAGGTCTAGTCGTTTTCGAGCTTAGCCATAACAACCAGGCAGAAAGAAAAAAATAAAATTTTGTGTATTTCTTATATATGTATGATTTTTCAATCTACAGATGAATTTTATAATGTAGCGAAAAATTCTTTGTTTCTTTTTATTTGCTCATGGAATAGTAAAAAAATGCATTTGATGATGATATATAATGGAAATATGCAAAAAGAAAAAAATACATTCTCTTCTTTCATTGCAAAGTACATTCAACCACAATTGAATATGGCTAAGGACAAGGCAAGCTCATGACCCAATAGCTTTTTATTTCTTCGATACTGCTATAAATTATTATATTTTGATGCATGTTGATTACCTGAACCCTGCAGCTGTACTGCAATTTGCTTAGGGTTAGGTTCCATAATTTCATTTGAGACATCTCTCAAAACGACAGGTAATTCACCGCTGACTTCCTTACTCCAGATCAAAATAAACTAACGTTTAATAGATGTTTTGTTTCATTGATAAAGCCCATATAATGTACTTGGCTTAAGTCGGGAATAGAACGCAGGACCTCTGGATCTGAAACCGTGCATACTACCTACTAGACCACAGAGATATTGTAATAAAAATATCTTAATCTAAGTCATATAGAAGTCATAGAAGGTAGGTACGGCTTATTTAGGTTGATCGTGAAAAAACTTGTACACCTCAGTCGCATGTATAAATAGAATATTGCAATAGCTCAATGGTATATGTATTGGGTTTCAATTGAAGGTAACCACTTCCTTGTGGTGAGATGTGACATAAAAATAGATTTAGAAATAACGAATTCAGAATGGACGAACTCAGCGTTATGTATAAAATAATGGTCCAATTTCGATCATATTAAGAATATTTCAAAGTGAATTCCATGGCTTGAAACCCTTTTTAATTTCCTGTTTTCGGTTTATCGTTTCGATTATCTTCTTTAACCGGTTAAATCCGGGAGAACTGTTATTGACTAATCTCGGTTTTATGACCAAAATTAACCGATTAAGACGAGTACGTTTTATACTTATAAATGAATTAAGGGGTTCATTTCGATATCAAAATTGAATAACCGTTACAATAATTCTTTCAGTTTACTAAACCGTTCGTGTTCATTGACGAATGAGCGATGAATCAACCAATTAAATACCAAATTTTTTTTAAACGGATTCCGAGCCCTGGTGAATTCTTTATATATTCTATTTTCCTCCAATTTTTAAAGACGTTTTGTAGGCGGATGTCGGAAATATAACGTACAGCTTTATCTATTTAAAGACAAAATAAATATATATTCTTCATTCAATAAAGTTTAAATACTATTTTATTCAAATTTCAAAAACTACAGTCAGTTTGGAAAATCTAATGAATACAATAATTGACCTATCAAAAAACGCACTTATCTTTACTTAATAACAAAACAATTAATTTTTTGCATACAAATTGGTAGTCGTCTTCCATGATTAATCACTAACAGCTCGAGAATGACTAAAGTTATTTTAATATACCTTTATTATTCTATATTGGACTAGATTAAAAACAATACGACGTATTGCCAAATAAATGGCATATTGCCGACGACGTAAGACGATACGACGTATATCAAATGCCAATTCTGAGATTTTCACTTACGATTTTTTTTGCCTATAGCAAATGCACATCTGAGAAAACCTAAATAATATAGGACAAACGTGTGAAGTTCTTCAACCCGAGCACAGCGTGGGTGCTAGACTAATACTTAATTTCATTGAAGACGAATCGTGCCCAGCAGTGGAATGTTAGCAAAAATTAAAAATAAAAATATGAAGTTAAATTACTATATTGAAGCACAAATCTATAGGCGTAATAGTTTTTCAGTAAAGTGTACCATTAAATGCTCAGGTTGTGGGATAGTGTTATGTCTCGCTTCGCTCGCACTAATAATTATTTCTCCTTTGTCAAACAAATTTTGCTTATTAATTTTTACGATATGTTATCGACAAGCTTTATGAGTAGTTCTATAATATATTCTTGAAGACAATTCGATTTTGATATATTAAATTATATAACAGACATACAATCAAACTAAAATACATATTATTACACACTGCGCAGACGAATCCGTAGGCAACAATAAGTTAAGTTAAACATTACAAAAAGGAATTATATTTAATAAACAACTATCAATATGTCCTCATTAAAGACACATGTAATACATATTGGAACCTTCACGCGATTTATAAGTACTGTGATTTTGCTGTAGTGTGACAATATTTTTTGATACTCTCGTTATTTTTTTTCTATTTCGTGATTTATAAGTGTTATACCTGCGACTTAGCCTCGCTTCCCTTCAAGTTTGTCCCTAGGTATCTCTTTTTTTAGAGGAATCCTAATTCTACTTCCAAAATGAAAGTAGTCTATGTTACTTCTTTTTACATCAGCTATCTGCCTGTGAAAGCTCCAACAAAATCGATACAGCCGTTTTGGAGATAAGGTGGGACAAATAAACATATTGACAGACTGACTGATAAACAATTTAAAAATTGTATTTTTTTTAAGTACCGTATATAATTTCATATGCATTATGTAAAACATTGCTATTTTGGAAAAACAAACAGACTGACCTGTATAGATTATTAAAAAAATATATAAATAGTATGGCCATCTTAAACTGTTATCACGAGATAAATGAAGGTGACAGGCAACTTTGATTCAGGTGCATTTATCTGTGATAATAACGAGCACAGTGTCTATATTTTATTATTACTATGTTTAAAAATCTAAAAAGTTTTATATATTAAGTAGGTACCTCTACATTTTTAGCAATATTATTGTATAGTTCTAGTGTACATAATTGACTGCCACTCTATATCAAATATGTACGAATATGCATTATGCAAATTTAACATAAAAGAAACCACTCAAATATTAGACGTGGTACGTAATGGTAAATGAAAATAGAAAAAAAAAATTATATAATAACAAAAGTGACTCAGTCGAGGCAAACAGTTAATACGTTTCATGAAAGTAAGTCATCACATTTGATAACAACTGTCAATTTACTTGTCAATAAAGTAGGCTATTATACCAATTAAAGGCTAAGTTTTATAAATTGAGATGTTGTGCTATGTATAATCAGTTTTATTAAAATTGTTTTATGACTATATAATTCAATTCTAGTAATTATTACATGTCACACACACACACACACACACACACACACACACACACACACACACACACACACACACACACACACACACACACACACACACACACACACACACACACACACACACACACACACACACACACACACACACACACACACACACACACACACACACACACACACACACACACACACACACACACACACACTATTACACATACTATTATGAAAAACATCAATAAGTTGATCTCAATAAGTTATAATCGATAAGGTACACTCACTTCAAAATCGATTTGAGCAACACTAATACGGGTAGTATATAAAGCTACGGTAGCAGTTAGGTTATTTTGAATTATCTGATAGTTTCGAATAGTTCGGTAATTTCGGATGGTCCGACCCGGCAAAAACCTGTCATAATTTAACTCATTTTCACTCCGCTATCTATTCGAAATTATTCAAAACTTTTATATCCGATTGCGTCACGGTTTCAAATGAGATATTTATATTATTCGGATATAATATTCGGATATCCGATTGTTCCATAACATTCCTAATTTACATACAGACAGTAGATTAAAACTTTTCTAAGGTTAAAAAAATATATATTTGCACATTAATAAATAATCTTTATCTATAGATACTTGCATTTTTTTATAAAGTAAACTAAGTCTTAAAAATAGATATTATATATCCACAACAAATAAACCAAATTCTAAAATAAACTGTACTTTATACGATGACACCTGAAAGATATATGGCAAGTAAATAAGATATGTTTGTTAAAGCATTTACGTCATTAACGATTGAGTTATACCTTTATTAAGATTGAAGACCTTATTCATTTATACTTATTATATATGGAATATTTTTATATCTGACATCAGAAAACGAAGAAGAAAACTTAAATAATCTATTCTACGAAAAATCAAGTAAAATTCTAAGTCGAATCTGTATATTTACTATTTTTTGGATTGGAAAAATAGTAAATTGAATTGGAATATTATTGAATTATTACTATCAATGAAGGAACCGGACTTATAGTTTTTAGATTTTTTTGTCTGTTGTTTGTGACCTTATCACAAGAAAACCGCTCAAAATATAAAAAAATGGGTCAAATCTGAAGAAAATATCTCTTTTCAGAATAATGTATACTAACTGTTAAAACATACTTAAAATACTTCAGCCCTTTTTTAAAGTCCCACTGATGGACACGGGTCTCCCTCAGTACGAGGGGGATCAGGCCTTAGTCCGCCGCGCTGGCCTGGTGCGTGTTGGCGGACTTCACATGTCTTACGAAAACTTGCTAGGTTTTTTTCAGGCATGCAGGTTTCCTCACAATGTTTTCCTTAGCCGTAAGACAAGTAACTTGGGTAACTTTTGTTAAAATAATATAATGCCACAGATAACATAATACAATATTGCTAATAAATACTTTTTATATATTACCACCGTTCTACTTTTGCTTACGCCCCAATTATATAAATAATATAAAAAATACTGGGTTCACAATTTAAAAATGGCCTACATACGTTTGGCCTAAATTAAACTATTTGTTAGGAAAATTTTTATTAAAATCGATTTAGCTTGAAACCGTCTTTTATGTAGGTTTTTAGACTATAGTTTTCGTAAAACACAACTAATTTCTTACATTGTAATTAATTACAGATTGAATCAACTTACGTTTTTTCATCTCTTACTCTACATGTAGAGTACTTGTTAACTCATTATTTAAATAAATGAATGACTGAAATGTCTTTGGAATGACAAAATAATAATCTAAATATAGGCATGAGCCAATTTTGTTAAGATGTCATGTCACGGATACTATGTACTAATTTAAATTATTATACCATAGCGACGAGTCGTCGTCCTCGCTTTATTTGGGAATTTTATATTACAATCAGATCTATTTTTATTTTTTCCTTATTTCAATATCTTGTATTGTTAAATATACCTACTTGTATAAAAATATTACACACGCATATATTATTGTAAATACAAAAAAATGTTTTTTTCGTCCTGCACTTATCTACAACTTACAATCTTTTTCAGTTTGATTTTTCAGGAGTCGAGTTAGTTATACTAATCTATACTTATTATATTATATAATATATAATAATATTATAAAGAGGAAAGATTCGTATTTTTGTATTTTTGTATGTAACGAATAAACTCAAAAACTACTGGACCGATTTTATTGAAATTTGGTACACATAATATAGTCTAGAGCCTGAGAAAGGACATAGACTACTTTTAAAGGCGAAAAAGGGCTGTAAGGGGTTGAAATAGGGGATGAAAGTTTGTATACTAGTAATAATAGACAAATTACGTCATTTTTAAAGCTAGTAGCTTGAAATTTATTACTTATGCTAAAGGGGGTATCTAGGGACGAACCCGAGTGAAGCGAGGGTCAGTCGCTAGTATCTTTATATTTGTATTTTTTTAAATTTCAGATTGTACCAAATATCAAGTGCTTTTTTTAGATACCTGTCGCTAACAGTGTAATACTCGTAGTAGTGTCTAACCTTTGTGATATGTATAGATGAAATTCCTAAGCAGATTTTTAAAAAAATATTTTTGTTAATTTTCTGTTTACTCTATTTCTAGAAAAAATCTGTACATATAATAAATTAAAGTATCATATTGCATATATCCAATGATCTATTAAGATGCTATTTTCCTCTAAGTCACGTTGTTAAAACCGTGAAGGTTGCTCGCGAATTGTCTTACCAATTTGTCGCGGTCTGATGCTCACAATAAAGTACAAAAATGGTATGTTTATGAGAATATGATACTTAGTTGTATGGTTTGGTTTTGGTTTTAAGAACTATATTTAATATATTTATAGTAGAATAAATAGATAAATATTGAAATGAACAACTGTAGAGTTTCTCGCCGGCTCTTCTCGGCAGAACAGCATTCCGAGTCAGTGGTAGCTTACTCCCAGACTTACAGACTAACATTTAATTTAAATTCTATATAATTATGTAAAAGTGACGATTCAAAAGTGCGTATAAAAGTCTATTTGAATAAAGTATATTTTGATTTTGATTTTTTCAAACGTTTTTTACTTATAGCTCTACAGAATTTACGTGTAGCAGTATAGTTGATACGGCTCCCGTACGGCGCTCTAAGGGAGTCCTCACAATGGGGCACTAATGCTCGGGCACTGTGATCTGCTCAGGATTTCGAGAGTTGTGCACCCGTTTTAATATCACAATAGTGCTTGTAAGCGGGTTACATAATATTATTTATAATTTAGGAGTGCAAGCTAGTTCCGTATAAAGTAACGAGGATTGTCTATAACTTTAAATACATACATGTTATAAATATAAACAGCTATGACTGGAGTGCAAACATTCGTGCTCAACAAATGAATGCCCCCAGCGGGACTCGAACCCGCGACCGCTGGCGCAGCAAGTAGGATCACTACTAACTACGTCAAACGTGTACGTTGTCTTGTTATTACGCAGATTGAGAACTTCAACCCATTCTAGCACTGGGTCTTCATTATGGAGGACCAATGAAAGCAAGCCAGAAACGAAGGACTGATGGTGTTTTCCATGGGAGGACTAGGTTGGCAGCTCCTACCTGTGCCTCACTATTAGGAAATAGGAAATGTTTCCCTCCTGCTATAATCCGGGGTCTTTTAAACGTAACATAAAAAAGCACATGTGCAGGCCGACGAGGTGAGGTCGATCGGTATAGAGACCATATCTCGGAACCAATGTATCTCATTCCTGGACTCCACTGTCGCTTAACATCAGACGGCATGGAGTCATCTTGTCGAGCGACAGTAAAAAAAAGTATAAAAGTGGTTTTAAACAATTATTATATCTTAGTAATATAATAGTATTTTATAGAAAAATATCTTTTATACAGTTTATATAACTTTAAATCATAAATTACAAAAAAACAGGTAAGATATTATATAAATTTAAATTATTATATGCAATAAAATGAATTATTTATGTGTATAATAAGTTTTCCTTATAATACTTAAATTCCAAAGCGTATATACTTACATAAGTCACATATATATTATATGTTATAATTTTTTTTTTATGTTTCGTCTTTATGTGAAGGCAATTTTATGAAAATTTATTACAATTCATTATTGTACTTTCTTAGGCTTAGGACATTATAAATGAAACTACCTTTTCGGATTTTGTCGCGGACTTATTTTGATTTTGTCACGGGAGAGAAAAGGTAGTTTCATTTACAATTAATTATTATTATATGAGTGACATATTGGACAAATACTTATCAATAATAAATAAAATTTATTAAAAGGTTTACACCAATTACTTCCATGGTACGCTACGAGGCTTATGTTATGGATACCCTATAGTTGATATACTACACAATACACGTATATTACTTTTAATACATTTATACTGTAATGAAGTGGCTGAAGTACAAATATTCGTTCTCAAAGCACAAATGAATGCCAGTAGCGGAAATCGAACTCTTGATCGCCGGCACAACAAGTAGAGTCACTACAAACTGAACCAACCAAACAAATTTCACTTGGAATAGGATATAGAACTTGTATAACTTTTAGCACACATTTTATGTCATTGAAAACTGCTTGATCGAATCCTGGATAATAGTTATTTTACGAGTACTATGTTTACTTACGAATATTGGGAAAAAAATTGAAAGAATTGCTCGTGTAATTGAAAAAAATCGAAAGAAAAACACACTTCGAACACTTCTTTGACACTTTCAAAGGGTCGCTTTTGAAGGTACAAGTAATATGAAAAGTAGAATTTAAGAATGTCTTCAGTATTTTCTCATAAATCGTACAGTTCACAAAATCGTGCTAAATTATGTGTTTCCGATATAATGTCAGTCAGTGTAAAAAGCGCGAACTCACCGACCGCACGTATAGAAATTTAATTTGGCGCGATTAATTTTAAGGTTATATACACGTTAAAGTCAAAAAGAAGGTTATGTTGAGGTCTCGTGACTTAAATGATTAATTAATTGAGTCAGGAAAACAGTTTGTTTGAGGAAAGTGGCACTTTTTGGAATTTTTACCATTGGATGACTGAGAGGTAAGATAATATTTTTGTCCTATTTTTTTATACATAACTATAAATTAACTGTCAATAGACAATAAGTTACTAATATACCAAACAATACTGAAACTTATATGGACGTATGATATCCAACTTTGGGAATCAGCATGTCATACCAACACAAGTAGTATCAAAATGCTCAAAATTGTATATCTTGAAACAAATAGCTCTGTGGATTATAAAAATCACAGAACTCCATGACCATCTTAGTGCAGCGTTAAGGAGGAAATTAAGCTCTACAGTTCCAAATATAAAGCGAGACTAAATAAACATCCCAACCCGTTAGCTTTACAGCTAACTATTCCAGAGAGGATACGAAGATTAAAAAGAGGCACAAAATAATTGATGGGTGCTTTAAGGACCTATAGAAAGTATTCACTTCCATGACATTTACCTTTATAAAATCTGCTCATAGTGTTGCATCTGATTGCATGATAATTCACAGAAAAAAATACCTATATATCCCATAGACTATAAGATTATCCCATAGACTATAAGATCTGGATCATCCTAATTAACTAGCGATTCACCCTCGCTCTGCTCGGTTTCGTCCTTCGATGTATTTTACTAACTAATAATACTTTAACTTTTAATATTATTAATTCTTGCAATAAGCCTTATCAATAATTTTTATTAGTTAGGTAGGAGAAAGTTTGTATGTGGTTGTGTATGATTGGTACTTTAACGCTAAAACGGCTTAAACAGTATTTTACAATATTAAGCGCCTCAGATTAGAAAAGCTATACAAATTAATCTCTTAATAGTTATGTGAAGCATAAACAATCGTATGCCGAAACTGCGATAATGCCAAAATTTGATAATTTGTTGCGAGCAGGACTCGAATCTACTATACCCAAAAAGACGCTACCATCGTTAGTCCAAATGATCGTCACAATCTCTCCTCCATAGATCACGTAGAAATTAGTACGGTTACGTTAAGCAAACTTGTTTCTACAATCCAAGGGCATCGTTATGCTAACATTTGATTAAGGTATTAGTAGCAACTGCAATGCGAGTGCAAAAACGTGCATTCCCATTAGAAGATAGATTCAATTTCAATAGCTTTGTTCGCGACGAACATAACTGGCTACCGACTTGTGCCGAGACTATCAAACGAACTCTACGAGGCTTGACGCACAATAGTATCTACGTGCGCGTCTATAGATCATTCGCAAAGAATACCGACGAGTGCCGACGGTCATCGAAAGCGCTGCTCGCAGCTTGACGCACAATAGTATCTACGTGCGCGTCTATAGTTTGTTCGCGAAGAAAACCGACGAGTGCCGACGGTCATCAAAAGCGCTGCTCGCAGTTTGACTCACAGTCGGAACTATGTGCGCGTCTATACATTGTTCGTGACAACCGAGTGCCGATGACTAATGAACGCGCAAACAGATCTACGTGCACGTCTATAGATTTTGATAATGGTTTTAAATTATTTGGTATGTTGAATTTCGTATGATTTTGTAATAATTTGTTTATTCGTATTTAACTTCGGAATATGAATATCGTAATATTAAAGTTTAATGTTTATATAATATTGTTTGATGGCTGTTTGAGAAATGCATATAGTAATAAGTTAATAGTGTAATAGTTTATAGTATAATAGGTAAATAATATAGTCAGATAGTCTTCTTAATATGTATTTCAATAGCTTTATACATAATATCAAATTATGTTGTTAATTATGGTTATTGATAGATAGGAATTATTAGTTATAGTTTTCATAGGAAATAATACTATATTAATTCTATAGCTTCGCAATTTGCATAAAATATATTGTTTACATATCCTTTAACACTTATAGTATATAGAATATATACTATAAGTAAATAGAAATAGTTTCGTTAGCAGCATTTTTATGTAAGAAATATTAATGATCATTATTTTCGAATTTGTTATTATATTGTGAACTAATTATGTTTGTATTGTTCTTTGGTACAATTATTAATAGATAAATAAGTTTAAAAGTTAATACTTATAGAATATAGTTAAATACTTAAGTTAAAAAGTTGATGTTATAGGTTGACTTTGTATACTGTTCATATATTTTCGTGTATTTCAAACTACTATGGTTTGAGTTAAATATAGAATTTGTTATAGTTAAATAGATAATTACTTAAGCTTTATAATGGTATATAATACATAAATGTTTGATAAATAGTTTGCGAGATAATCGATAAATAATGTGAAATGCATAGTGAAAATTAGAGTTCAAATAAAGATAAAACGGCTCGGTGGCTTGCGGCTCTCGTTAAGGTATTGCTCCGAGGTAGCTAAGCGCCAGAGGCATTTCCTAGAGCATGCACAATGCACATTCGGGTCTCCAGTGTTCGACAATAGCAATAGACAGCAATAGTGTTCGATAGTAGTGAATAGTAAGGGAATAGTTATAGAAGAGCGGCAAGCCACCTACGTTTACTTCGATAGACTATCGGTGTTTTATTTCGACGGCATCGACGCACCCAAGATCCGAACCTATAGTGTGCAGGGCGTCAGCGGCTCGTCGGGCAATTTCATACACTTTGCCCTCGAGTTCCGCCCGTCCGGTACAACGCGATGGTCCTTCGAGCCGGATATGGTGTGCAGTCATCCTCGTAGTCAGTCATCGCCGTCACCGTTATAGTCATCGACATCGCAGTCATCGTACAAGCCACTGTCAGCATCAACGTCGCCGTCACCGTTATCGTCGCAGCCGCCGCATAATAATTCATCGTGATGCCTGTCACACGTTCAAGAGGAAAAGCAGAGAAGTGGGTGGCCGGAGAGGGAATTGGCTCATCGTCTCGTGAATTACACGCCATCGTCCCTACAGAATCGTCGCACCTATCGTCTCGCATCGAAGTCGTACAGTCTCCCCGCACCCTACGGGAGGCTCACGCCTCTACATCGTCCGCACCGTATGGGGAGTCAACGTTGCCCAGCGGCGGGAGGGAAGCCAGTGGCGAATGTTCGCCTTTACTTCGTATAGATTCGACACCGGCGTTAAGTAACATAAAGGAAAGGCCCGATGCTTCAGCAGACAGACCTATAGTTTCGAAGCCTTCAGGGTCAAAGAAGTCGTCGAGATCCAGACGCCAAACTCGAGAAGCTCGTCGAGAATTTCTTCGCATCAAGCTTGAACTAGCCCAACTCGCTTTAGAAGATGCCGAATCGGACAGTTCGGAATATGAAAATGATAGCAAATCGAAGACAAGCTACGTTCGTTCATGGATAGAAAATAGTGAAGATGCTAAGTCGTGCATACAACCATCAAAGACACAAAAATTATGTGAAGAAGAGGGTCCTAGAAAACCGCAGCCAACGCCGTCATACTGCGTGAAGCCAGAGTGCTTTAATTCCACACATAGACAAGGCACTGAAACTACTACTATACCGCATAGTCATCAAGATTTCGTCAAATTCTCCGAAGATTTACCATCGAATTCAAAGCTACGACATGCATTAGACGAAATAGCTGAATTGAAACAAGAAATAGAACTTCTGAAGAAAATTAACATATCGAACGCTGTGAATGAACCTAATCGTCCGATGCCTTCGGGTCTCAGAGAAGCACCTACTGTATATAGACAACCTATGCTTAATATTTCGCCATTATCCGCCGTCGCATCAAAGGTCATCATGGATCTGCCGACATATAGTGGAGCTCTTAACGAGTGGTTATCGTATCGTGCCATATATGAAAACACTAAGGAGTACTTTAACGATGTGGAAAACACGGCACGAATTCGAAGAAGTCTCACTGGGAAAGCACTTGAAGCTGTCGATACTCAGCTCATCGCACATTCAAGGCCAGATGCCATCATAGAAGAGCTCGAAATGTATTTCGGTCGCCCAGACACCATTGCTTACAGTGAGTACGACAAGCTTCGATCATTACCTCGTTGTGCCGACACACCGAAAGAAATACACGCATTCGCTAGCAAAGTAAGAAGTGGTCTCAACCTATTTCGTGCTCTGAAGCTCTACAACTTCATCACCGCTCCAGATCTTATGCGAGCTCTTCGAGAAAAACTTCCTTCGTCATTGTGTGCTAGATGGTATGAAGAACAAGCCTGCATAGCGAGACCGGACCTGACACACTTTAGTGAATTTCTAACGAAACAAGCAGCGTGTCGCACGCCATATGCACCAGTAGAGACTCTCAATACAGAACCCAATCGACGTATAATACATAGAACATTTACAACAACAGAAGACAGAAGACAAGTCAGAATATCAGAAAAAGATTTTGGTGAAAGATCCATAAGGGAAACAAATAGGTGCAAAATATGTTCCCGAGAGCGTCACCCTCCGAGTAAATGCCCAAAATTTATAGCTGCCGAGACAAGTGAAAGATGGGAACTAGCAAAACAGCATAAACTGTGTTTTCGATGCCTTCAATCCAGACGACCAGGACATACTTGCAAGCCAAAGAAATGTAGAACAGAAGGATGCAATATTACACACCATCCACTGCTGCACTATGTGAAAAAAGAAGTAGCCCACAATTCAGCAAATACAGAAGTAAAGGAAACAGTTGCTACCGCCTGGCAACCGTCAAAACCCCGGGCCTACTTAAAGATAGTTCCAGTTAGAGTCAAAGGACCGGCGGGAGAGATCTCTACATACGCTCTCTTAGATGACGGATCAACAGTGTCCCTGATTGATGAAACATTAGCCCAAGAAATCGGGGCTGAAGGACGTTTGGATCCATTCAAAATAGAAGCAATAGGGAATGTAGTAGTCGACACTCCAGAGTCGAGGCGCGTTTCTTTGTCTCTTGTAAGTACTCGTGACAATGGCAATATAGTACATTTCAAAGCACGTACCATTCGGAGACTGCGTCTGTCCTCACAAACCGTCTGCGAAGAAGACCTAGCTAGTTGTAAGCATCTTTTAGACTTGAAAGAACAGCTTGTATATGAATCTGCCACTCCGAAGATACTCATTGGTCAAGACAACTGGAATCTACTTCTTGCTGAAGACGTTCGCAGAGGTCCAAACAGTCAACCAGTTGCGTCACTTACTCCACTCGGATGGGTACTACATGGTGTCCATACCAGAATCTTGGGTCAGAAAGTGAATTATGTACATAATTTGTCTAATAGTAAGGAAGAAAAAAATATGGATAATCAATTGAAGAATACCTGCCTGAACTCCAATACCAGCGGGAGCCACATGGCCAAGGTCCTCTCTACAAAGTGGGCGATTTAGTTCTAATCGTTGATTCACAGCTGCCTCAAAATACCTGGCCCAGAGGACGCATAAAGAAAGTATATCCGGGTGCCGATGGGCAAGTTCGCATAGTAGAAGTACGCACAAAAGGAGGTCTCTTGAAGAGGCCAACCAAGAAACTCGTCCCTTTACCAATTTAAGGAATTATCGTCGCTCACCGCGGAATAGATGCAGCAACACGCTTTGCATGATGCTGCACGGCGGGAGAAATGTTCGCGACGAACATAACTGGCTACCGACTTGTGCCGAGACTATCAAACGAACTCTACGAGGCTTGACGCACAATAGTATCTACGTGCGCGTCTATAGATCATTCGCAAAGAATACCGACGAGTGCCGACGGTCATCGAAAGCGCTGCTCGCAGCTTGACGCACAATAGTATCTACGTGCGCGTCTATAGTTTGTTCGCGAAGAAAACCGACGAGTGCCGACGGTCATCAAAAGCGCTGCTCGCAGTTTGACTCACAGTCGGAACTATGTGCGCGTCTATACATTGTTCGTGACAACCGAGTGCCGATGACTAATGAACGCGCAAACAGATCTACGTGCACGTCTATAGATTTTGATAATGGTTTTAAATTATTTGGTATGTTGAATTTCGTATGATTTTGTAATAATTTGTTTATTCGTATTTAACTTCGGAATATGAATATCGTAATATTAAAGTTTAATGTTTATATAATATTGTTTGATGGCTGTTTGAGAAATGCATATAGTAATAAGTTAATAGTGTAATAGTTTATAGTATAATAGGTAAATAATATAGTCAGATAGTCTTCTTAATATGTATTTCAATAGCTTTATACATAATATCAAATTATGTTGTTAATTATGGTTATTGATAGATAGGAATTATTAGTTATAGTTTTCATAGGAAATAATACTATATTAATTCTATAGCTTCGCAATTTGCATAAAATATATTGTTTACATATCCTTTAACACTTATAGTATATAGAATATATACTATAAGTAAATAGAAATAGTTTCGTTAGCAGCATTTTTATGTAAGAAATATTAATGATCATTATTTTCGAATTTGTTATTATATTGTGAACTAATTATGTTTGTATTGTTCTTTGGTACAATTATTAATAGATAAATAAGTTTAAAAGTTAATACTTATAGAATATAGTTAAATACTTAAGTTAAAAAGTTGATGTTATAGGTTGACTTTGTATACTGTTCATATATTTTCGTGTATTTCAAACTACTATGGTTTGAGTTAAATATAGAATTTGTTATAGTTAAATAGATAATTACTTAAGCTTTATAATGGTATATAATACATAAATGTTTGATAAATAGTTTGCGAGATAATCGATAAATAATGTGAAATGCATAGTGAAAATTAGAGTTCAAATAAAGATAAAACGGCTCGGTGGCTTGCGGCTCTCGTTAAGGTATTGCTCCGAGGTAGCTAAGCGCCAGAGGCATTTCCTAGAGCATGCACAATGCACATTCGGGTCTCCAGTGTTCGACAATAGCAATAGACAGCAATAGTGTTCGATAGTAGTGAATAGTAAGGGAATAGTTATAGAAGAGCGGCAAGCCACCTACGTTTACTTCGATAGACTATCGGTGTTTTATTTCGACGGCATCGACGCACCCAAGATCCGAACCTATAGTGTGCAGGGCGTCAGCGGCTCGTCGGGCAATTTCATACACTTTGCCCTCGAGTTCCGCCCGTCCGGTACAAGCTTTAAAAGTGTTTTTTTAGATCTCTCTCAGTAAGGCTACAGGTACCTAAAAAACAACTGTAACACCTATATCTGTTGCCAGGTTAATAAAATCGTAGGCATTGTACAGTTTTAGACTTACAAAACTTTTAATTTTTATATGACTTTTGTCGTGGTTACCTACAAACCTGCATCGTGTTTGAGTCCGTAAGCTATCATGCGACGTCCTATTGAGATGGGACACGTTCCGTTGGGCTTTGCGTTGACTCCCACATAACCGCCTGTTTGTATGCAGGTGTTATGCCTAAATTCATTTCTCAACATTAAAAAAAGGCATTGACAACTTTAATAGAAGTCACAAAATCGATTTTCTGAAAGAGCAATATTTTAAATTGTTTACTTAGTTTTTTGGTTGTACAGTTTCACTATAAAATTGCTACTTATGAAAAATAAACAATTGCAATAACGCGTTATTAGCTCAGCTATTTTCTACTTTCTAGAAAGATCTGCAAAAATATTGCGATCGTTTTACATTAGAATGTTCTATATCATGTTACATAAATAAAAGTAGTGTCGCCAAATAAAATAATATTTAGGGATTTTTAAGTTCTAAAATAATATTTACGGATTTTTAAGTTCTCGATTATTTTAATATTTTAGTATTTGATAGCCAAAAATGAACTTATACCTATTTTAACTTATGGAAAATGTTATTTATATTTATTCTTTTATAAAAACGATACCAATATATTAAAATCACTATACATTTTTTTTTATCAAAGTATCAAAATTTTATTTTGAAGTTTTCAAAATATTAATAATAATTAATTAGTTCTGTCAACAGTAGAGTCGCACGCACAAACTATATTTGAGGAGCTTTTCTGCTCATCACGCCAATAATCCTCATTAGATCTTCACCAATTAACGTTACTACTATCTTTCAATTAATTCTAAAAAACCTGTAACTAAAACCTGTATATTAAAAGAGTTGTATTTTAGAGTACATACAAATAAACCCACGGAGGAAAGCAAATTTTGTCAGACTTGAATCAGAGACAAAATTCAATGTAGTACTCAACTCAAAAAAAATATCTTACCTATACAAAAAAAAAATATATTTGCAATTTTTTTTTTACTAAAACTAATTGTTTCCTACTCTCAGAGCTCATGTTGTCAATATCTAGAGCACGTAATGTACGGAAGAATGTCATTAGAAGGTACTTTCACTAAGTTTTTGTATTATTTTCTTGGATAGATATAATTATTGTTACTAAAGTATTATTCTTGTCTAATTTAACGAAAATATTTTGAAGAGTATACAATTAGTTTAATTTATACTTACTTTGTGTATTCAGCCCTTTTATAATGTCCAACTACACTACACAGGACTCCCTTCTGTAAAAAGAGGAAAAGTCCATAGTCGGCCACGCTCACAAAGGATAGGTGTTCGAAGTATATTTAAAAAAATGCTAGTCTCTCAGGATACAGGCATGCATTCATATTGAAAAAAAAAACACATGAAAATATTAAAGGTGTTCCATCTTGCTTAGCTCGGTTTCTCGTGTGTTAGCATATCAAATAGGTACAAACTGAGTCAATTAATAAAATGAATTGTGATATAATCACTTCTAATTATTATAAACTAGGTGCTCCATGGCGAATTTAAAGTTTTTAACACAAAAATCTTTAGACCTCCTTAATTCGGCCCTGTCGCAAAATCCGTTCTTAGCGGATGTTTACTAACTATTAACTCCCTGCCAAATTTCCCTCCCTGTCCAGCTGTTTTCGATATTTCGTGATGAGCGAGTCAGTGACCTTTAGCTTTATATATTTAAATGAATCTCAAATACAAGCGCAGTTTATTTCTTCGATCTTAATATAGTATGTCCATAAGTAACTATTATTTTCTTATGTTATACATCGTGATCGTGATGAAAATGTAATCTTCTCATCTCTCGAAAACAATCCATTGTTCTGCAGACATTGACAGTGACCTTCATAAGTTTACTGTAGCGTGCAATGTGGTTACTAAATTAAAATAAAATTTATTATAAATCATGTATTTGATTTACTTTTTTTAACACAACACTAGCCAATCTACTTGACTTTGTAGGTTGTGTTACATCTAGAATTTATCAGTTATCTCCAGCTATCTCCTTCTTCTTCTTCCTGCCTTTATCCCACGCTATGTGGGGTCGGCACAACATGTCTTCTTCTTGCACTCTCCTCTGTCATTCGTCAACATAACATCCACCCTTTTTACACGCATATCCTCTTTTACACAATCCATCAATCTCTTTTTCGGTCTCCTTTTTACTCCTTTTTACTTCTACAGATTATATTATTATAGAAGTTATCTCCAGCTATATTTGAATAAAATAACTTATAATTAGCTAACATTTATGAATATCTTCCGCTAATCAATATTCATTACATATAAATAAAATTGAAGTGTCTGTTTGTAATTTCAAATTAATAGCTTTTTTAATTCATATTATTAAACTGTATACGGTACTTGCATCAAATATCAATTTTTAAAATTTGTGTCCGTCGATCTATTCGTCTGTCTGTCTGTTCGTTGCGGCTAATCTCTGAAACGGCTGGACTGATTTTGAATGAACATACGCTATCTGCGAGTGAATCGCAGATAGCGTATGTTATAAGGACTAACTTAAGCTTCTTTTATTTTATTAGAAAATTATAAAAACCGTTTCATTTTTTTTAACTTATACCTAGCGAAGCGGGATCGGTTCTCTAATTTACAATATATGTCTATCCTGAAGAGCTTTTTTATACAGTTTAATTTCAATAGTTATACTTTCTTAGATTTACGCAAATATTCGACATTATAAATGAAACTACCTTTTCGGATTTTGTCGCGGATTTATTTAGATTTTTAATTCCCGACGTTTCGAATGCTTTACAGCAATCGTGGTCACGGGACTCCCGTCGAAAAGGTAGTTTCATTTATAATGTTCAATAGTTATTTTAATTCTTCTCCTGAATTATCACTCAAACCTCTAGTGATTACGACGTAATTTCTGTAATGTCTAATTTTATTGGTAAATAGTAATCTATCACTTTTGTAAATCATATTATTACGTAATCCTTGAGGCAAAAATGAGTGATTTAACTTTATTCCACAGGATTTACTGGATCTGTATGGACTAATTTGTAAATTCAATTTAAAGAAAGCCAGTGTCGTCTAAAATGTCGAATCGGAAAGCCGTTTTGCTGAGAAATGCCGAAAAAAATGAGATGCTCTTTTGAATATCGATTTATATTTTTCCCTATAACATTATAGGTAGCCCTCATATACTAATTTTCTTTTCTTAAATATGAAGCTCTGAAGAAAAAGCATCATAAGTTTGCTCTTATTTTACGTTTACGTTCTTAGTTTTTTCGTTTGCCTCACGATTTACCTACTGAGATAATAATTTGTTCTGAGGACACAGTACCGTCACGATATTTGACAATCTAGAGAGCATTAAAATTGACATCGTGCCTCTAATAATAATAATTAACGCCATATTATAAATTGCATTAAAAAGTTTATTTTTGTATTTATTTCAGCAATGACTCATGGTTCTTTCTAATTTCATTGAACGTTGATGTTTATTTAAGTTTCATAGAATAACAGTATATTAATGTCTGTACATCGAAACTAGAACAGAACACCATTTTCTACCTACTTGCGATTGTTTTGGTTAGTTTTTATTTTTCTTACAATTATTCTTCTTGAACACTACAGACATGATATATGCCTTGCTCGACTATTCGCCTCCACTACTCTCTAGTGATTACAAGTCGCATACATTCATGTAGTGGTAGCTTAGGTCTAAACTGTCTGACTTAATCCGTCCACCTCATTTCATACAATACGGTACTATAAAATATTACTAACGACTCATCCATTGGGTTATAATGTTTTAACGATTAGTATATATTTCTTAGAAATAAGGCATTTTCTTACGGAAAAAAATAAAAAGTATCAAAGTAAAATCGCCTTCATGAATGCACCTATGTACACGCTAATGCTTTTGTTTTATAGCCTAAAAACCAGTTTGGGTCACATCGGTTGGATCGTTTCAAATTATGGTAGGTATAATTTTTCTACTTCATATACATATATGAAATATATGCTTAGATTAATAATTATCTTCTAGCAAAATATACACAAAAAAAATTGGAGTCAATCGTACCAATTATGGAATGAACATCACATGACTTTTTCGACTAATAGCCCGTCAATGTCAACAACCCGGGATCTATTGTTTGTCGACATTGGTATTTGATTGACCTTCTCGTGACGTAATGTTATGAATTAAAAAATGGTCAAGTGCGAATCGGTTTATGTGAATAAGTGTTTCAAATATAAGCGATTTTATATTTTTGAAAATTGTAAACTTTAAAAATATATACATACTAAGAAAAGAATATAATATAAGAAGATATCTAAAATAGCCGTTCAAGTGCACCTAGGAAACCCGAGCAACGCGTGTTTAGGTACTAAGTACCTATAAACCTAAAAATTAAACAAGTGCGAGTCGGACTCGCCCATGAAGGGTTCCGTAGCAAATTGCGGTTTACGATTTATGGCGTATTAAAAAAAAAACTACTTACTAGGTCTCATTCAAACCAATTTTCGGTGGAAGCTTGCACGTATGGGGAACCTCCAAAATTTATTTATTTTTTTCTATTTTTGTATAAAAATCTTGATGCGGTTCACAGAATACATCTACTTACCAAGTTTCTACAGTATAGATCTTATAGTTTTGGAAAAAAGTGGTTGTGACATACGGACGGACAGACAGACAGACATGACGAATCCAACAAACAGATTTGTTGCCATTTGGCTACGGAAACCTAATAAAAAACGTAGATATGTAAAAAATATGCATTTGCCAACTGTATAATATATCATTCATTCATAAGTTATATTCTTTAATACTAAATAGACACAAAGCAAACATAAAACGAGATAAATTGAATTTTAAACCAGTTCTACCGATTGGGTCATATATGAACATTATTAACTAGGTCTGCTGTAATTTGTAATAATTTATTACCTACTTCGTACATTTATTTTAATTAACTTAAAATAATAAAATTTATTGTAATGCATTAAGCGCTAAATACAACATAATAACTAATATCTGTTTATATTATATAGGTATAAAACACAAATATTATTTTTATACCTATGTTCGTTAGACTTTGAAACCAACCAAAGCAATGCAATAATGTGCCATTCGTTCCATTGATTTTCGACGATACTTTTTGTATTTAGTCCTTTGTAACGTCCCACTGCTGGGCACGGCCTCCCTCAGTACGAGGGTGATCAGGCGTCCACCGCGCTGGCCTAGTGCGGGGTGGCGGACTTCACAATATATCTTTCGAAAACTTGTTAAGTTCTTCAGACATGCAGGTTTCCTCATTATAAAAGCATATTTTTATGTATTAGTGTTTCTTTCTTTGTCGCAGTAATATGCGTGTTTGCTTTACATTTGAAAATTCATGGTTTTTGAACAATCATGTTTTACTCACATTTATAGATTTACTAACAACGTTCCGATCAATTGCTTTGACAGGTTGATATGACAAGGTTCTAAGTACACGTACATAAAAGGAGAAATTAATAGTCTGTAATCGATATAGGTGATTTAGGGCACGGTCAGATGACAACATGTTTGGCTCAGCTGGTAGTGACCCTACCTTCTGCGCCAGCGGTCGCAGGTTCGAGGCGCGCTGGGGGCATTCATTTGTTGAGCACGAATGTTTGTAATCCAGTCATAGATGTTAATATTTATAATATGTATGTATTTAAAATTTATATGATGTGTAGTATATCAACTATCTGGTATCCGTAACACAAGCTTCGTAGCTTATCACGGAACTAGATGGTGCTGTTGTAATAATGTCCCATCATTATATTAACATATTCTATCTTAAACGAAGTATAGCAATTAATGCTAGTTAACTTTACTGAGTGTTGTTTTTTACATACAATACTTACTCCCCGACTTGTCCCGCTTTGCTCTGGTATCCCTAGACAGATTTTGTATAGATAAAAATACTTATTAAAATAGAACACCTTATTCAAATATCGCTTTAATAGAAAAAATACTAAAAATACAACATCGCACCAAATATGTAAAAGAAATTACAAAGATTTATGGAATTTCCTGAGAATTGCTTGCTACCCAAAGTACGCATAAAAGCGAAAGTGCAATTTATTAGGTATAATATAAACGTCTCGAGATTAATTTAGACGTCCCAAAATAAATTGACGGAGCGTGTGATTTGTTCTCAGAAGTCCTTGATTTTAGTCCGAATGTTGATATCTTTAAATACGAACAAGGAAAAGGACTTATAAACTCATTATTTCAGCTGAAACGACTGCAAAAATGGATGTAAAAATGCTCATAATTCAGAGACTGGGTAGTCTCATTACCTTTTTATGTTAATAGTAATTATTTCAAGCCGTTGAATATAATACCATAAATATTAAATAAGACCTTCTAAGTTAAAATGATTTTAAAAGATATGAATATGATGACAAAAAGTCTTTTTGCAGAGAATATTTTGGTCGTAATACCTTTAGTTCACTCGCTTTAGTAAGTTAAATCTAACGATTTATAAAGCATCAAAATCGCTTTAGCTGTTTTGTATAATTACAAATAAACAGGATCCGATCTAACACACAACCTTTCATTGAAGTTCGCCATAGTCGGGTAATAATTAAAGAACTATGCAAATTCACTATCATCAAAAATATCGCATAACTACTCTTTTTTTGAAATCGGTGAACAGATATAGTGTTGTAGGATAAAATCTTTCAAGCCAATCAGGTCGGGGATAAGTCACTGCAAATATTTGCACTAATTAGACTTTAAGTCCACAATCTGCAGCAATTAGTTCCAGTCAGATATATGTCACGGAGCAACAACAGTCTACTAGAATCTACTATATGTGTACACGACTCTTATATTTCACTGTCAAACAATTGCAAAGTATCTTTTGTTTGAGACGCTTCATTCCTTATTGTCATAATTCTCAGCCCAATTTCATCCACTGCACATCTACACAAAAATAGAAAATCTTAATGCAGATACATATTTAGTCCTGAAAGCCAAATGGATGTTAAAATACAAAAATAATGATACGTTTATTTGTGTATTTAACTGTTGGAAACAAAATCACTAAAAGCGAATCGCTGAAAGAGGCGTTTTACGTGCAACACATTACACACCGGTGCGTCTCGACAAAGGCTTACCCAATTTGCCTCACCAATGAATAATGATTAAGACAAAGGACTTTTAATAACTAAATTTCGAGTAGTCTTTTAATATCTAAGTCCTAAACGATTTCACAAGTTTCCTTCAGAGTTTGAGGCTGTCAAAGGCCGTTAACTCAATTTCAATATCCGATTTGCACAACGCCCTTGAAGGTTCATTCGCAACAATGAACTTAGGGCATCTACGTACAGGCTGATTAAATTACGCATAATGCTTCTATAATGAACGCATTAAATAAAAAATGCATTTAATTTTTATTAAAATAAACCGTTATTTTTATTACTCATTACTACTCCTATTCGCTCGTATTCGTCACAAGTTACTTTTTTATTTTTTACAGTAGAAACTTAATTGTTTTATAAATTATGCTTTTCTTATATGTACAGTAGGTATATTATATAATAAAAAATTATTAACTAGTTAGCTATTATGATATATTAATTATTATTTTTAATTAGTTTGCAGAAAGCCTAATTCCAAAGCAAGACTTGTGCTGCAACAATTGATGTGTTAAATTGATTGACGGTTATCACGTCGCGAAATGATCTCATTTATTCCACGTGCAAATTACGACCATATTTGTTAAAAATAGAGTCTCAATTCCAACGTACTATTTGCCATCAGCCATCCAAAACTGGATAGCATCTGATTTGAATTAAAATCACGTGATGGGAATTTGTAATTGTTTTATTATTAGTAATAGATCTAAATTAAAACTTTTGGTACATCTCTAGATGTCTTTTGCTACTTGGAGCAAACATATCGACATTTCTTTAACGGGCTGCTACTTATTAGAAAAGCAAAGGTATATTTTAAACGGTTAAATCCTATAAGGATATTACGTATAATTAAGTTTCTTTATCGAATTTTAAGTAAAACTACCTTTTCCGATTTTTTCCGACGTTTTAAATGCTTTACATCAAACATAGTTACATAAGAGTCTAAGGTTTGAAAGATGTCAAAAGCTATATATAATCGCTACAAACGGTATTCTTTACTTTATATGTACCTACGTATATCAGTTTGTCGAACTTATTAGAAAGAGCATTATTGATTGAACCATAGTGATTAAAAGCAATAGCCTCGCTGTTAGTACTTCTACTGAGTGCCATTACTGCACGAGACAATCATAAAAGTTTAATTGAATATCAGGCAAAGAGATTGTCTGTCGTAAAATAGAATAGAATCTATAATAGAACAAATATGATGGTAGATACCTACGTCATTTATAATCATTTGGACCAACAATTTTGATATTTTTTAAATATTATATTCCTCATACTTAAGGTCTTAGAGATATTTGGAAAAAATGCAAGAAAAGTCGCTTTTAAGACACCAAAAAGATCGATGTTCTCACCGAATCTTTCTCGATTGTTTTGATCGTTTAAAAAATATTAAATATGGCCGAGATAGCTTCTGTTTGCAGCTAGTTTAGAATTAATAGTGGAAAATATAAATACGCTTAGTGGACTATGTTATGAATACCTTTATTATTGTTGAAAATAAACCATCTATTATTTGCACATTTCTATATCAATGTTGAAATAATAAAGTTTCAATCAATCTGTAGAGGAACTAAGAAGTATGCGACGTCATAAAAACCTGATCGTACTGTTGTTACGTCATGACTTGTTAAAATATTTTTGGACACCTAATAAGAGCAGAGAGCGTTTCAAAATAAAAACTGCGTCTTAAGATATAAATATAAAATAAATTTGCTTATTATTGATTTTAATAAATTATTGTTCTTTTGCTAATTTATTATATATATATTACTACATTAAAATTAATAATTAATTACAATTATTATATAACAAATGGCTTCTTCACGCTTTACCCGGTTGGAAGCCTAATAAGGAGATTTTTTTTTCAACTGTTAATCAGGAAAATTGATGATTTTGGTATTTTTTGACACCGTTAGATTAATTATTTTTGATACGATTTATTAAAAGCCCAGTTATAGCAATTACAGCTTTTTTAACCGTTGAAAATGAATGAATGCATTTACGCATACAACCTGCTTACATACAGGTTATATGGGACTTACTGCAGCTAGTACGGTCAATTCTACCCACTATCACCTGACGAAATCGCCCCGACCGAAATAGTCACCCTATGATGACCTTTTTAAATGCAAAAATCATAAGTCGTAACGTTTATTTCGTTGTTCCAAAGAGGAAATTATAATAACAATTTTGTTTTACAACATTTATAAAATTCATATATTTAAATAACACTAACTATCATTAGTCAAATGTTACATGTAAATTGTTAAATACGTCAAACTTACATTTTTTATTATAATAAATGAAACTTAATTAAATATTAATAATATATTTGACGGTTAAATAATAATTAAAATTTTATTTTTCCGCCTAATTCCTATTATTTGGGCCATACCGAAGTGATTCCTGAATGAATCACACGCAAACCACCCAAGTCACGTCAACAACAGTTTCACTACGACCGTCGTGCGATATACTTGCTTTAACTATCTACAGAATAAAAATAATGAAGTTTTAATAAAAAGTGTTATTTTTGTGTTATTTAGTTATTTTTGAGAACAATTTCATATTAAAAGTGTCTTTTAGAGTGGAGTTAGTTAAAAAGTGTAAAGAGATTTTGAGAGATCAGCACGTAACGATGAACGGTTAATTTCATAATTAATTCTTATTTTAAGGTATGCTTTTTTTACTTAAATCAAATATTTTTTGACCTACTGCATTGGTAAAAGAAAGTTGTGTTGTAATCTTGTACATTTTAATACTTCCCAGTAGACATTCAGTAAAATTTAGATTAAAAGATTAGAATATTATAAATAATTATTGTTTTTAAACACCACTTGTATTTAAATAAGCTCCTATCTTAGCTATGGGGTGTTAAAAAGGGTTGTAATAGTGTCAGTGGTAATTCGATCATAAATATTTGCATTACACTTGGCTATATCTGTACTTAATAATAAGTTTTTATTATTATTTTTATTTTATATTATGTTTATTTTAAATAGAAAACATTTGTATTTTTGTGTATTTGTTTTTAATGAATAAAAAAAAGTTTAGTTAAATTAAAGTAACGTAAAGAAACGTTTAAGAATGCACGTAGTAATTTGCATTGCATTTGGAAAATCCCATCGGGTTCATTGCTTACAATACGTACATTATATAAAACAACAACAACAAGTATTAGGTGAGCCTATCATTATTCTACATAAGAAAGTCAGTATTTTAACAGCAATTTAAATACTGATTACACGGTTTTATTCTCAAAAATTAGCCGTTTTTGGTGAAAGTGAACTTATTGAATTTTAAATAAAACCGTCTGGAGTAGTGTCATTGCCTTCTCACAACCATATCGCATTCTTAAAAGAAAGGAAAACTTAAATATAGCAGTGAAAAAAAAATAGTATGATTAATTTACACCAAATGATAAGGTAATTTATAACAATAAAAAACTCGTATAGAACTTAATATGATGTAGCAACTTGAACCAAGTATAAAAGGTTTTTTTATTGCCGTTGTTACTTGATAGGTTTCGAGGGAAAATAATTAAAGCGTACAAATATGCAGCCTAAAATCGTCATAACTTTAACATACATATCAATCTTGTGCTATCAAAACAAATCTAGAATGAATAATTTATCAAAATTTGCTCAGGCATTTCCATGAATAGGTATACTACATACTTGCACCCAAATTTCGGTTACTATTTGGTCATCACAGCCTCCAGGAACAGGCATCGAACCCACACACTCCAAATTAATGTCAGTAACTTATGTGACTTCACTAGTAACAGTAGTTACTATTGAAGTCACATAAGGAACGACTGTAATATTGCATAGAAATTGCTTATAAATTATTCTTCAATAAAAGAAATGCTTAAGAGAATTTCACGCATGACTTCAAACTTATTGTAGTGTATTCATATTACATTCCGTATTCTAAGTATTTAGAATAGTTAGTCTGTATATTAAAGTACACTTTTGTCTGTGACTTGTACGGTTCTTTTATAACCGAAATGAAATATCTTAAGTCAAAATGGCAAAATGGCAACGCGTTGTAAACAAGTGAAGCGAGTTCATAATCTTCACAACCCAGGTTTAGTACCTCCGGTGTTTTCATGTGCAAGTCATTTCCGACATGTCTGTCATGTTGGAATTTATTATTTATTTCTATTTTCTTAATATAAAGAAAGTTAAGGAAACCTGCATGTCTGATAAAACCCAGTCTGCCAACCAACTCTTGTGTGGTGTTGTTGGGTTATTATGGCATATGCCCAGCAGTGGGACGTTAAAAAAGAGATGAATAGTGAATACTATAGAATACTATGGAATTGAATTAAAAATAGATATAAATGAAAAAAAAAATAGGCATATGATAGCAAACTTAATCTAAAATAGTTATTTAATAAGCATGTTAAAAATATTTATGTTTTTCCTTCCTTTAACAGTTCCCATTCAATTAAGTATACGCTTGTTTAACAGCATAAGTAGGTACAGTAATCAAAAATTTTAAGTTTAATGCCAAGGATGGTCATCGTCATTTGTAAGTTGGTGAGATAAAAATAAAAATCAAGTAGTTTTAACTTTAAACTTACGCATTTTGCTTAAAAGTTTTTAATTTTATTAATTAAATAAACATATTAGAAATATTATCTGTATAAAAAAATATTTTGTTTTATAGCTTCTACAGTATTTGTCAGTTTCAATTATCATATACTTTCTTTATTTATTGAGAAAATCGGTCTGCATAAAGTCATTCAATGAAATATTATAATAAAAATATTTTAATTGTCTAATTCATAGGCTAATAATTATTAATTAAGATATCTAGACCGTACAATATTTATAGCGAAAAAAAATGTAAAACCTTGGTCTCTCCCGATGCCATGGTCGCTATAATACCAAAATAAATTCGCAAAAAAATCTGAAATTAGAAAACTTTGTTTGAAAAAAAAAACGATAATAATCACATTATATTTTCAATTTTCTTATAATATCACCCACATATTTTTTCCAATTCAACTTATTTAACTGCATTGACTACTAAATTTTCTTTTATCTTTTTCGATATAAATAAATAATTTGTAAGTAAAGTTTATTTCTAACGTTCCTTAATTAGATAAGCATATATACGTACGTACGTACGTAGTACAAGTACAAGAAGAACTACGAATATTTTACCTTTAAAGGTAATTAAGATAACGAAACGATAATCTTGTAAGCACTATTTTAGTTACTTAGTTTTAATTTAAAATGCCTATGTATAAATTTATTTATCTACAATAAAATATAAACGAAACAATAATGAAATGTAAGCACGATATATAGATCCTACAGGTATTCACACCTGTAATCTTGGCAGAGGTTCCTATGCTCTGAATTATCCTTTCAATTTTTATTTGATACCAGCGACATATCCTAGCTAGCTATCTCAGGTCCTTAATAACTTATGTTACTCAAGGTCATTTGTCTATCTATGTACAAAATTTTTACCCACGACGGAACGGAGACGGTACCTATATGCGTTTAGGGTGAGAGATGGACGGAGACGAGAGACGGATATTCTTGGTTTTTTTATCTCGCATTAAATTTATTTTTAAGTCGGGTTTTTTTTTTATTATTTTATCTTTTTTTAATAACTTTTTAACCGTCGTGGGTTTTTTCAAAATTTTTAATTTTGTTTTTTTACCTAAAACAGTCGAGCCGCTTCAGTGTGAAGGATAAACAAACAATAAACAAACTTTTGCATCACATATAGATATAATATATTCTATATCCTAAGAGTTAGTTTATAGTTTGGACACCCTACCAATATATCTTTAATAAGAATTGTCATAATTTTATTTTTTTATATTTTTATTAAAAAAACTATTCGTTTATACAAATTGTAAATTAAATTCTTAGAATATTTTCTAAGTCATGCGGTAGATTCAAGGTTGCGTTTTTGCGTTCGTCGTTCTGTAGTAATCCGACAAATTATTATCTTAATAACAATGGCTTGTTTTTTGATACGAAGTCTAAAATTTATTTATTTGTTTCTTATAAATTATATTTTGCGGAGTTATCTTAAAATTAACTAATTTTGCATATTTATTTTGATTAATTTAGCCTCTTATGTAACCATGATTATTCTATTTACAACGTTTGAAACATCAATAGAAAATCGAAATATAGTAACAGAAATTATAAATTATGGTTTTAGTTATACTTTTGAAGTTATACCACAGATCACACTACAGTGATTACAGTAATTTATGAGATTACAGACAGAAACAAAAATTCTAAAAATATACATTCAATTTCTGTGACGATAATAATGATTATTTCAATATTTTTATTACAATAATATATTCGACTTATGTGTATAATTTTTATTTAATGCTGATGGGATCGATAATCTTAATTTTAGATCTGATCACTTTTTATATAAACATACATGAATTTTGCAGGCACTTAATTTCAATTAGAAGTCAAATTAGAGATTGATCTAAAAATTTTAAGTACCAACTTACTTTCTTAGAGCACATTCACATACAATTACGGTACGTAGATTAACAGGTTAACACTTAGCTGTACATTTAACGACTAGTTGCATTGATATCATTTCACTTTACTATATTTCTTTTTTCATTTCTTTATAATCTTGAAAAATTAAACACTTCAAACTTAATAAACTACATTCTAGTAATAGAAATCTTCTAGTAATGTCCAACACTTTCTAGAAGCCCTGTCTCTTTCTAATTCACAACGATTTCCAAGTAACTGTTCATTTATATTTTTTTTCATATCATCGCAATTATACATTATACAACTATATTGTAAATGCGAAAGTGTGTCTGTTTCTTTGGCTTTGGATCGATATTTTTCTTTTAGAGATATGAGCCGCTATTTCGTTTCACAAAACTACATACAGCCACTGAACTAGAATTAATAATTATTCTATACACTAAACTTATTTAAGACTAGTGGTTTCTTATGGCTTGATTCGCCTAATTTATTTAGATACCTGTGCATATTTATACATTTATAGCTATCGTTTACACTGATGTACATAGGCAACTAGTAGAAATATGTTCAAATCAATTAAACTCATTAAAATATGCAAAAAAAAAAATATAATATCCATAAAATTTTTAATGTCACACTATTTAAGCATATTTCTCATTCCAATCACATAATACTCAAACACCTACTCGTTCACGCACATATGTATGTAAATTAAGTACTTTCTCTATAGTACAAATTGGCTAAAATTTACCAAAGTTATTTTTTTAGAGAAATACTTACATTATGTTTATATTCAGCCCTTTTACTGTCCCACTACTGGGCACAGGTCTACCCTCAATACGAGGGGGATCAGGCCTTAGTCCACCACGAGCCAGTTGCAGGGCGGGCTTCACTGTCTTTGAAAACTTGCTAGATTCTCTCAGACATGCAGGTTTCCTCACAATGTTTTCATTCACCATTTCAAGTGGTAATCATCTCAGAAAGCAGGGGTGCAAGACCCGGATTCGAACCCGATTTACTCGTTTATCTAAGCGAGCGCGTTACTACTGGACTACCACTGCCTTATGTTTAGGTACTAAATATGATATCAAAAAATAATTCAATCTTTGCTCCAATTAATTTTGTCTCATGAATATAACAACTCATGGTCACATTACCAATGTAACTTATATTACTTATTTATGTACTTGCTTTTAAAGGAAACCTTCAATTAAATTATCTTAAGATCAATTTTTAACATCCGCTTCACTTCTTGTTTCTTTAACCTATTTCCTGCCTTCTAGAACCTAGATTGTAGGAATTATTATGAATACTTACACACTCGTACAATGTAACAATTGTCGTACTTAAGACTTGTGCTTGCAGATTCTTAGAGCTTTGTTGCGAAGCGCAAAATGGGAATTTTAATAATTTACTTTTTCCCGATAAGTTTTTGCGCAAAACTATCTTCTTTATTTTTTCAAGTAAAAGTAACCTGAGTATTATAAGGGATACCTTATAATATGAGCTATCTACTAGTTAAAATCGTATCAAAATCAGTCCTGCCGATTAAAAATTAAATTGAAATATTTTTTTCTCAGTACCATATATCGTAGTTTTGTATTGTTTTTAATAAAAAAAAAGGTTATTTTGACATTACAAATCTAAGACACTTATTTGTTAAGTTATTCTAATTTTGTCGACTTCAGAATTAACTGTAATAAACAGTAATATTAAAATTAACCTCGTCACAATATACAATATGGTTAATAATAACCAGTCTATTGTATGTAAATGTGACCTCAAAATCGACCTAGTTTTAAGACGAGATAAAGGGCATCTCGCTATTGTTATATCTACATTCTTTTAATGAGATTTTATAATTATACAAGCTTTTACTTGTAACTTGGTCTACTTTTTAGTACTGATTTTTTTAAACATGGGTTCTTATTTCACCGATTCTGAATAGAGGAGGTACGCCTAGATACTCATAGTACTTTTGTATAAATATCCTAATACATACATATAGAAATAACTTCTTTACACAGTTAATTAATAATTCATAAGTTTAACTTTAGTTTCAAAGTAGACTCTTGCTGGTCGTCCATTTCTTGGATGAATAAAAAAATATTATTCGTCCGACTTTGTTTCTTTTTCTAATATATAATTAGTTATATTTAGGTGCAGGATATATGCAAAAAAATCATTAACCTACCGAGCTAAAAATGATTATATATATATTTATTCATCCTATTAGCGGATATCTAGACACTTTGTTCAAAGTATCGTTTGAATTTTGAATCATACCAAATCTACAAAAACAAAACATTCAAACGTTCAATAATGGTTACGACTTACGTCATAGCAGAATCAATTATTATATATAATTGTAATTAAGCTGAAAAATTATTATTTTTGAATCTATTTATTTATACTATCTTTCATGAAGTACTCATCGGATTTGTATTATACCTAATTATGGGGTCGATAGGAGAGATAAACGGTGAACTAGGTTAGCCATCGAAGAAAACACCCTACTTTCGTCTAGATCTAGGTCTAGATCTAAAACTGTGAGTCTAGGTCGTCTACAACGTTCTATTATTTGATTTATTTTTCTTTATATGCATCGGAAGGTGTTTATCAAAATAAATCATGTAGACATTTGTATATTACTTTAGTACTTAGCATCTCCTTTGTTAAGGTATTAGTGAGACATGATAAGAAATGAATGTAATCATTTTATTATTATTACGTTTAGATTTTCTAGCTTATCCGTCTTTTGCTTGTAGAAAACAATGCATTAATGATTTATTTAATTTTAATTGCGGACTCGTTTCTTAAAACAAAGTAAAAATATAATATAAATAAAATTAAAGTGTCTGTTTGTAAATTCAAATTAACAGCTTTTCACTAAATGCATATGAAAGTATATTTTACGGTACTAGCATCAACATTTTTTTTTAACTTTTTGTCTGTCAGTCTGTTTGTTCCGGCTAATCTCTGAAACGGCTGGACCAATTTTGACGAGAATTTCACTGCAGATAGCTAATGATATAAGGCGTAACTAAGCAACTTTTTTACCGGCTACAAAAAAGGAGGAGGTTATATTTTATAAATTTTATTTATTTTATCTAGCGAAACCCGTGGCTTCGCTGATGCTAAACCTAGTATTTATATCGCATCTAGATCTAGCATCTAAATAAAAATGTCTTTTTGGATTTTGTCGCGAATTTATTTTGATATTTTTAGACATTACAGCAATCATGGTCACGGGAGAGACTAAGTTTAAGAGGTATCAAAGGCGTTATAAACCTACCCACAAATTTTTGCAAAATTAATTCATTTATTATACATATACGGTATAAAATTCTAACAATTTTATTGTTATCTTTGAAATAAATTATAAGGAAAACTTACGTTAGAAATAATTAATAACAGGATATAGTTTACAAAAAACTTAACTAAAACAAGTTTTAAATGATTGTGACTTTACTATGTGTTAATATAACAAAGTTAATGTATTGCAAAAAAGAGATTCGTAGTACTATATAAGCTAAGTTTTTTGTACCTCTGCCTAATATAGCTAGAGAAATTACGTAACATTTTCGCTTGAACCAACCAGTAATTCAGTTTAACTAATAGCGAATAATAATAAACTAGCTACTCACCCGCGCTTCGCTCGAGTTCGTCCCTAAGTGCTCCCTGCCAAATTTAAAGTTTGTAAGACAAAAAGCCAACCCGTAATTAAAAAAAATATCCAAAATAAAAGTAGCCTAAGTTACTCCTTATAACATTAGCTATTTGCGAGTGAAAGTCCCGTCAAAATCGATCCAGCCGTTTCAAAGATTAGCTGGAACAAACAGAAAGACAGACAAAATTGTTAATTTTTTTTTAATGTAAATACCGCATATTCTGCATTCATTAAATGCATATGGCATTTAATGAACATGTGTTCATTTGAAATTAAAAACAGACATTTAAATTTTATTTATAGGTATGTATTGATAAAGAAAAATAATCTTTAAACTCATTATGTAGAGGGAATATAGGCTTTTCCATGGTTGAAGGTTATATGGAGTAGGAGGATAGAATTTAACTTTGTTTGTTTGTTTGTTAAATCACGCTAGTCTTAACTATGGATCCGATTAAAAAATACAAAGATTAATTATCAGATCCTATTATAACTTTTAAGTTGCTGTTGAAATATGATTATAAAAATTGTCACGTTCATGTAAGGAGAGAATTATACATTTTTGTTGTTAGCGGTAGCAAATTTTTTATCTGCTAATAAATCACATTAAACAGGCCGTTACGAAGGGTTAACTAACATAATTATCCTTACTAGTATTATAAAAACGAAAGTAACTCTGACTGTCTGTCTGTCTGTCTGTCGCGGTTTCTTACTTTTCAAGGCGAAAAAGGGCTGTAAAGGGTTGAAAATAAAATACTCTAAAGGGGTACCTAGGGAAGTATCCGAGCGAAGCGAAAAAACTATTTTAGACTCGCTGCTTAGCACATATGGAAAATTGACTGGGAATGACTTAATATTGACTTTTTTTTATAGAAATCAAAAGTATTAAATATGTATTTAATATTGTATTATTAAGGAAGTTGAAAAAATTCTATGCGGTCGTAAATATTTCTGGCAAAGAGTGTTTACTCAGTTCCTTGATTGTATTGTAAAGCTGTGATTCATCTTGTGTTTCTATAAAGAAAAATAAGATATTTGCTATTGGAGATTTCTCTTTGTTCATGGTTCTTCGTTATGTTATCAGCCCTTATGAACGCCCCTCAGCTGGGCATTTCTTCAATACCAGGGTAATCGGGCCATAGTCCACCGCGCTGGCCTAGTGCGTGTTGGCGGACTTCACATGTCTTTCGAAAACTTGCTAGGTTCTCTCAGACATGCAGGTTTCCTCACGATGTTTTCTATTACCGTAAGAAAAGTGGTAATCGTTTTGAAAATACTTTGAACAATGAAATATCACATTTTTAATCAATTTCACTTAGTATCCAATCACCGTATTACCTTAAAAAGAACCATTGAAGTATAGAATATTCTATGCAAATCGTCCATCCGTTTTTCAATCGTTTTATGACAAAAACTTATTTTTTATATTTCAATTCCAGATAAACATCGAGAACAGATAGCGAATGTAGAAAATTTTACTCCAGTCGTAATGTGAAGATACCAAAATGTTGTTGAACATCTGCAAATCATGTCAGTAGTAAGTAAAATTTCACTTCATATATTATATTTCAAAACTATATTTTGGCCGTGACTTTGCTTATATTGTCCTACTGCTAAAGCCTATTTAATTATGTATTTGTCAATAGTTGGAACATTTAAAATTTTTGAATTAGATGAATTATAGTTTTGATACTTTTAGTGCATTTAGATTCAAAAGGCAAACGTATTTCGGATTTTCGCTGATTTATTCAATTTTTATAGGTATTACTTTATATATGTAGGTATTACTTTGGAGCAATTTATGTCTAAAATTAAAAATACATTATTGAATAAAGCTTATTACACCATCAGTGAATACTTAGAAGATGTAAATGTGTGGGATTAATGTCTTGTTGTGTCTCACGTAGGATAAAAAGATAAATATTTTAATGCAATAAATATTGTAATTAAATATTTTTTGAAAAGAGCAACTGCTGAGTTTCTTGCCTGCTCTTCTCGGCAGAACAGCATTCCGAGTCGGTGGTAACTAACTCCCAAGTCTCAGACTTACAGACTGACATTTAATTTAAATTTTATATAATAATGTAAAAATAATAATGTAAGAATGACGATGTAAAAACGAATCAAAAGTGCTTGTAAAAGTCTATTTGAATAAAGTATATTTTGATTTGATTTGATTTGATATAGCCTGAAGGATAGTAAATGTAGGATATTATAGATCCTCCATCCATCCAAGTGGTAGTGCCATGCTTGTTACCTTCGGGTAGCAGCCGAATGGGCCGGCACGCCCCGTATAGTACCACTCTCTCACAGAAGACCGGCGTGAAGTGGCTGCTATGCTGTCGCGTTTCGTCCGGTAAGTGAGAGTCCGGGAGGCCCACTCCCCATCCCTACTCCCGTCCTTCTCCCTCCTCCCTCCCTCCCTTTCCTGAAAGGCCGGCAACGCATCTGCAAGCCTTGTGGTGTTGCAGATGTCCATGGGCGGAGGTGATCACTTACCATCAGGTGAGCCTCCTGCCCGTTTGCCCCCTTGTCCCATAAAAAAAAAAAAAAAAGCGATTCCTAATTACTCTATTTATTGCTATGGAGCTGAGAGAGCACAAGTAGATCCATAGATACCTACTAAACATGTATAGATACCTGGTACATACACAAAGTTGTGTTTGTAAATGAAATAAACACATGTTTATTTTAAAGAAAAGAAAAAGAATAAATAACAAATATTTTTCGCCTCTACTATTAGAGATTCGAAAGTACCTACCTAATTGAGATATTAGAGCTCAAGCTTTACAGTTTTTAAATTCAACGAAATTAAGTGAAATCAGAATGAAGATTTGAGAATAAATATGTTGACATTATTACAACAGCGCCATCTAGTTCCGTGGTAAGCTACGAGGCTTGTGTTACGGATAGCAGATAGTTGATATACTACACATATAAAATTTAAATACATACATATCTAGCTAATACTAGCTAAAAATAAGTTAATAATATTGCCATAATTATAAATTATTTTTTAAATTATTTAAATTTAAATATAAATGTTTAGAATTAAAAATTTTATAAGGTACTCTGATGCATTTTCAAAAATTTTTGTAAATTGTGGGTAGGCACTGTCTGTAACAAGTATATAAACCTATGAGACGTCAAATATCTTAGTCTCTCCCGTGACCATGATTGCTGTAAAGCATTCGAAACGTCGGGAACTAAAAATCAAAATAAATCCGCGACAAAATCCGAAAAAGTAGTTTCATTTATAATGTCCAATATTCGCGTAAATCTAAGAAAGTAATACATACATATTATAAATATTAACACCCATGACTGGAGTACAAACATTCGTGCTCAACAAATGAATGCCCCCAGCGTGACTCAAACCCGCGACCGCTGGCGCAGAAAGTAGGGTCACTCCCAACTGAGCCAAACGTGTGTCAAGAAGAAAGAACTAATTTTTCTCGAGACACTTACTTATAAAACGCGTGAAGCCGCAGACAACTAGTTGGATATAGCATGCAGCAATTACTGTACATATACGAAAATGTTCATAAGCAAATATTTTTTGTGATCTTGTTTAATCTGCGTCTCCTATTCCGTGGTCAATCATGATAATGTCGAGATAAACGCTAGCAAAATGGAAATTTTACTTAAGTACATCTATAACTGAGAGGACGCGTTGTGTTTTACTTTAAATAAAATATTTAATTATAACAAATAAAAAAACATATTTTATTACATATAGTTAAATATTATGTACGTGTGTTAGTAATTATTAATTTTTGTAATGAAATTTGAGAACAGTGAAAGAAGTGAGGTAATTTTATTTTTATTATTATGTTGTGTTCAATACGGAAACAAGATCTATCTAATACTTTCTTAGAGTTACGCGAATGTTTGAAATGTGTTTTCGGATTTTTTCACGAATTTATTTTGATTCTCAGTTTCCAATGTTTGAATGCAATCGTGGTCTTGGGAGTAACTAAGGTTACATTAGACGTGCTAAAGAGATTTTGTAGATGTAACAGATAATCTATCCACAAAAAAACAAAAGAATTTCTTTTTAAAATTAAAAAAAATCTAAATAAATTGACGAAAAAGTCCGAAAAGTTTGGTTAATTTAAAAGATCTATTTTCGCAACATTAGAGAAGTGGTTGTGCCAAACAGCACTTGTAGAAGCCAAGAAATAAAATATGTAATTGAATATCGTAAGAAACTAAGTTTTAAAAAGCCTAAAAAAATTAACTAAGTAATTCAAATTTAAACTCGTACTTAACCAGTATAGACTGTTGCTTAGTCCCCTTCTTTTAGGGGGGACCATGTCTAAGGGGCATTAAAAGGTTGTTAGTGTGATATATCAATATTGGTTTTTCCCTTGCAAGATAGAAATGGCAGATAAATATTGATGCTGCTATTTGTTATCTACTTGCTGTGAAATACTACTTTGAATACAATTTGTATTTAGCCCTTTTTTACGTATTTCAATACAAGGGGATTAGGCAATAGTCCACCACGCAAGTCAAGTGTGGGTTGGCGGACTTCACTGTCTTACGAGAACTTGCTAGGTTCCCTCAAACATGCAGGTTTTCCTTCACCGTGAGTCAGGAAATTATGTTAAAAATTATTCGCTCATAAAAATATCACATGTGCAAGACCAGAGCGCCTAGACAATGTAACAATCGATTAGCGAAAGAGATAGTAGAAAAGTCCAAAATTGTAAGAGTTTGTCTAATTATGCCTTAGATATGCACGTGATCTGTTGTCAACTAATAGATTCAAGTAGACAATGTACATTTATTTCGATTCCATCAAACGAATCGACAACATCGAACGATTGCTTCCATACAAATGCCTAGCCAAGCGGCACTTTTGACAAGCAATTTCGCTTAGTTGCTCGATGTTCTTCATACAACGCTAGCGAACTAGTTATGACGATTGTAGAAATCGAAACGCTTCATAGTGAATGCCGGTTGTCTAGGCCCTCTGAACTTGAACCCACTTCACTCTGTTACCCAGCGCGTTACCACTGGGCTACTACTGCTTAATAGAATTGATTTTTTTTAAATAAAGTTTACCACATCTAGAAATGTAATAAGAACTTTATAGGAATATATCGTAAATATTTTGCAAATTTTTAACGCTGCTTCGTTTGCGACTTGCGTTGAGAACATAACTACTAGTTGTCTAACTGGATGAACTCTTATCAGTAGAAAGATAATTTAAAAAACAAACATGCTGAATCATATTTCTTACTTATTAGGATAGTGACAAACTTAGTTTATGTATTTAATACATGTACCTACCTATATAAAATAAATATCTAGAAATGCTAAACCAAATATTGTCATTTTTTTATTTTTACTGCAAAAATCTACACTACTCTAAACTGATAAAAGTTATTTTTAATTAACTTAATTATTTCGTAGTATGTGAGAGGAAGTCATAGTTATATATCGAATTAAGAATACTACAGTGAATACAAATTTCTTTGCCAATCCGATAATGTATACTCACCACGTATTGGTTGCAATGAAACAAATGGAAAAATACCTCTTGGAATAGTGGTCAACTTAAATTAACGACTGTGACCGAAATCTGGACACGATTATTCTAGTTGCTTAACATCCAGTCCTGAGTTTGAATCTCGGATCGGGCCAAAAATACTTATTAGAGAAATTAATTTAGCATTCCTTAGTTGGACAGTTGGCGCAGTTACACTATGACCGATGTCCTGACGTGCTCTTCGAAGCATAGCGGTGTAACACAACTAATTTCGTCACAAAAGTGTACTTTGCCTGAGCCCAAACTCGAACCCAGAACCTTCAAAACGACAGTTATACATACTTATTCTACAAAAGATGCTATCTTTTCCAATTAATGTACCTATTAATTTTTATTCGTTGCAGCTGTCTCGAGAGTATGTACTGGACTTGTTGTGAGGAGAGGTTTTGCTTCGACAAGAAAATCGCTACTTATAAGTAAGTTAAAGTACTTTAAATAAACAACTCGATATCTCATCTTTTAATCTCTCTTATATTTCGTCCTAACGACCAATTTACGAAGGGACTTTTTAAAGATAAGATTCATTTTTTTATCTAAACATACAATACCATACTACTATTAACTACTACAAGTATTGGTAATTGAACAAATTAAAGAATATGAGATTCTATTGATTCGATATTCTTTCTGAAAGGACCGAATGTGCCTAATGCATTGTTTTAGTAGGCATTATTTCCTTTCTAATAAAATTAAGACACATCCGTTGAATGGTTTCAGTCTTTAACGAACTTAAGTAAATAAATATGTTTTATACATAGATTTGATATTTTTAAGAACAATTTCATTTTTGAAGCATTATTTCTTTTCTTAAACGATTTTTTATTATAATAAAATCCGTTACTAGCATTTATTAATTATCAATCAATAACAATTCATACTTCTTTCGTTTCATATTTAGTTCAATGGCAATATTCTAATTTTATCTTTTTTACCTTTTTCTTTATTTTACCTTATTCTAAGATTAACTTTTTTACGGATCTCCATCAGCAATTCATATTTCACATTAACAATTTACTTAAATCTATATTTTTTATGTATTTAACACCTTTATTCATAGAATTTAAAAAACAATATTTGAAAATAATTAAAACGACTGATTAAATAATAAAAGATATATTACTATTGAGAAACGATTACAATTTAAAAAAAACAAGATTAATAACTTTAACAACGTTTAAATTAAACATAACAATAAAATACGTTAACTAATTAAGTTAAAAAAATTAAATCAAATTTTCGTCACATTAGAAGGAACTTACATTGACGCAGTTGCTAATACTTCGTTATTCATTCATTAAATATTTCGCTGGTCATAATAATTTCTGATATTAAAACGAACATGAATAGCTACTATAAATCATTTTCCTCATAAAGTAGAATGATATTACATGGAAACAAGTAATCTATCTTATCGCAAGTGCTATATGTAATAGATTGCAGTGCGTTATCAGTTATCATTGCCAATATTAAATCGCTGAACGCAAGGTCATCTCTCAATTTTTAAGAGTTTTCAAAAGAAAAATACAAAGTCATGCTTATAGTGTTTTTTTACAAAGCATTTGCTTACGGCCGTTGAAATTATTTTTACTACTTTGGATTCATCCTTAAAAAGTAATCGATGTCACTTATATCCAAAAATTTCGTGTCACTGTGACATGTGTGTGTTTGTTATCGAACTCCTCCGAAACGGCTTAACCGATTTTTATGCTTTTTTTTATTAACCTATAGGTCTGATAATAGGTTGTAGGCTGTTTCTTATTCCTCTAGGTGATAAGGGTGGCCCTTATCGGCTCTCCGGATTTTTTATTTTTTATGATTTGGCATCAAAAATACATAATATATTCATCCTTCTACTGCCAATCATTATTTTTTAATAGTGATTAAAACACGGGCGGAGCCGCGTTAATTGCTTATAATATTATATAAAGTTAATGAAATAATAAACTTCAGTATATTATCATAGGTGCCTAGGGAAAGTAAGGGTAAATCACTAGTTTTAAATATATCGATACTTATATATAAGTATTATAATAGGTGCCCTCTTTTCCCAATAACAAAATATCGTATAAACAACGGCTTAGGAAAAAAACTAAAAATGAGTAAATATTCTCTGTTCAACGTTGTTCATATCTTAGGAATACCTCAGATATAAAGTAGTTGTTTAAATAGACATGTTTACTGTACGTTTAAGAATAACGAAAAAATATGATTTCTTATATTCGTTTAATTTGAGATTAAACCGTTGTATTTGGAATTAAATATTATTATTTTAGCTATTATGTGAAATTATACAGTTTGTAAGGTTGGAGTATAAAATATTTACTCAATGCGTAATATGAAAGGAAAAATCTGTCTGTTTGTCACCGCTAATCCCTTAAATGTCTTGACAAAATATATTCATAGGACTTTTACTAGTAGATAGTTGTAATAAGAAAATGAATTGGGATGCCTCTCGAACTCGAAAATTGGAGCGTACGCTTTTAATCATGATATAATATAATATACATATTATAAAACAAAGATCAAAGTCCTCCGCCGCGTCAATCTGTCTATCTCTCTGTAATTCGTGATAAACTCAAAAACTACTTGCACCCATTTTTACGCTGTTTTCACCAATTGATAGAGTGGTATTGAGGAAGGTTTTAGTATATAATTTGCCAAGTTTTTGTATCCATTTACTTAAAATCTTGGCTTTACTTAAATGATGATTCTCAAACGGCCATGATTACACCTATCAAGATTTGACAATATCTTTAAAATCAAAGAATTTCCGCGAGATAACAGTGGAATTTTGTACCAAAATTCTCTTCCTTCACATTTACATCTTACGTCTACATACAAGTACCTCGAGATTACTACATGGATTTTCGTTGCTTATCGCAGTTCTGATTAGTATGATACTTCCTTTTTGTGGTTTTTTTTAGTATTTTATATAAAAACAAGGTTGTTGTATTGCAAATGGTTACAACAAAATTCGTCTGAAATATTCTTATATAAATATCTTTTAGTTAGCTATTTTTCAATATAAATTCGTTAATATATTAGAACATTAAGGTACGTGCCTTATTATGGAAACCAGATAGTTGATACACATGTATAATTTTAAACACATACATATTATAAAATACATAAACATCCATGTTTTGGAGCACAAAAAAGTGTGTTTAGCGCAATAATTAAGTCCCCTAGCGGAACTCGAACCTGCTATGTCTGGGATAACAAGCACTACAAACTGTGTCAAAAGTATAATAAAAATATTGTTTTTTTTAAATAATCCAATCCATAATTTTTTAGTCCTAGCCATTAAGCCTAACCTTCACTTACTTTTTATGATATTAAACCTTCGCCATATAATGTTTATATAAAACTTAAAGCAAGATTATTAATTTACACAACATTTATAAAATAAATTCTATAACTAACATTCATGCAACGATTTTAAAAATAAAATATCAAAGGTGTATATAATAAATTTGTTTTTTTCCTTTATAAACTAAAAGCAAAAAAAAAAATTGTTTTAGTAGTTTGATTTTTGAATCCTTAATTGAGAGATACTTATTCGTTAATTATTAGATATTTTTAATAAGAAATATCAGACTGTACGGATTTTTATTTCAATGTAAGGTGGGTGGCCCATGGAAGACATGTTCCTTCGAAGGCTAATTATTAAATATTATAGTTACAATGACAAAGTTTTCTTACACTAAAACCTAACTATCTTAAGGACATAGACGCGGCGGCAAATCCCTCATGCCGATATTATGTCAATGCGGTCCATTGATATAATATTGACTTATCTTATAAACGTTAAAATTGTAAGTCACGCTCACAGAGAAACTTCAGTTTTTAAGTAAATAACCTATTATTTTCATTAATTTTTGTTACTCTGAATTAATAATAAGGGTTGGCTATAGTAATAAATAAAAAAGTTACCACTTTATTATGATTTCAGTCAAAATATCGGTAGTTTTCCTAGAAAAGTCAACAGTTCCTTACAAGGCCAATCAAACTAGGTCAGTTAATTTTTGTATAATAATTTTACTACTAAGGTCAATGAAAACTTATTTTTTATCAATATAAAACTCATTAGTATTACTTTAAAAAGCATTACTTTATTGTATATTTCTAAAAGATTCTTAGTTATATCACATATCACATATACTAGCTTATACAATTGTGATCAAGTTATTTTCGTTGTGTATTTTATAAATGTATAAATAATGTCGAGCGTTTAATGTTCCGTTATAAGGAAACACCTTTTACTGTAATTTAAGTATAAGCAGATATTTTGATAATCATAACGTTAGTTTTCAGTTCAATGACTAATTTATAATATTGGCCTTATATTGAGCCCTGTTCCTGTTTGAGCTTGAGAGATTTCTAAAACCTACGTTTATTATATAGTGATTAACTTTGCAATAAAAAAAGTGTTTAATATGTTACATAATAAAACAAAGTGTTATTACAAAATAAGTTTGTTTCATTTATCCAGTAAATAAAAAAATTATAACTGTTTATTTGTTGGTGGCCTTCCATGGTCCACCCACCTTACTTACTTCAACACGACAGAAAATGCCAGATAGACTTCCAGCCTAGACTTTTATAATCTCTAGTACTTTTAGGTTAAAAACGAATATAAATATTTACTAATACATTATTTTAATTTAAAATATTATCTTCTTTACAGTCTAGAAGATGATAAAGTATATGCGAATGGTTACCCCAATATGGGTGCAAGCTTAGACAGCGTGGTTACTCAGCAACCTATTAACAACAATCATCTACCACAAGCAGCCGTGATTGGGAGAGAGGTCAATGAGTTACCGCTTCATGCTAATAAACTTTACGAGGTATGCTTAAAAAACATGAATATTTTTGACATGTGTTGAAAATTAAATATTTTCATTGTCATTGAGCACTATTTAACGTCCCACTGCTGGGCATGGTCCCTTCAATACAAGGGGAATCAGGCCATAGTTCACCATGCTGGGCGAGTGCGGGTTGGCTAACTTCACATGTCTTTTGAAAACTTGCTAGGTTCTCTCAGACATGCAGGTTTCCTCACGATGTTTTTCTTCACCGTAAGACAAGTGGTAATTATGATAGAAAAGATTCGCACGTGAAAATATCAGAGGTGCGAGACCTGGATTTGAACCCACGTCTCTCGGTTATCCAAGCTAGCTCGTTACTACCAATACCAATTTCTCAATTTTTTTTTAAAATACATTTTTTTATTACGTTTGTCTTTTTACATACCTTGAAACAAAGTAATTATAGATTACGCAAAATACTAATGAGGGCGTTCGTCCTTCAGTAATAAAATAATATCCTTCTGACCAATTTTTCGACACAATGCTTAATTACGCTAAATCAGCAAATTGTGTTTAATACTAGGCTCTTATGATTACCTACAGCCAATTGGCTTACGACGACGTTAGTTAGTATCTTGAACATCTGTTTCAGACATTGTTTTTCCGTCTCTGGCTCAACATCCATTTTTTGCACGACTCGTTTATTGATTGTTAAGTTGTGCAAAATATAGTGTATAAGTTACAAAAGTTAAAAATTTATTCATATTCAATCTTATTCATCAATCATAAAATTTTATCTTGACAAGGTACTTTATGATCAAAAACGATATTGGTTATCCTTAATAATTAGCTTATAGAGGTTATTTAAAGACAAGATTTATCAAAACTTGTTTTAATTGCGCTTAATTTTTGCAAAAATCACGTTTCCACTATCGATAGTAATTATATTTTCGTTTTTACTGTATTGTTTTTCTTTTTTAATTTAATCCTTTTTATATTCTTTTCAGGTTTTCTCTAAATCCCTAATATTTAGAGATGAACACGAATTAAAGAAAGGCAGCTCAAATTCATTGGACGAGTTAGAAACTAAATCTATGCCAGAATATCTTTCAGATAAACCTAATAGAACCAAAGTTTACTTTGAAGATGAAGTTGATTCACCTGTCACCGACTTTGAAATTATGTTCAAAGACGAACTTATGTCCACTTATGACATATTTAAAATCGACGAAGAAGATTCTAAAAGCGAAGAAGCTGAAGACGGACTAGTAATGAATGTCGCAGTTAAAAAGCAAGACGTAATCAAACCTAGCACGGTCACCATTAAAAATGACCATAAAATAACAAAACAATATCCAGTATACGAATATGATCCAATTTCAGTAGTAACGTTGCCATCTTCTCTGTCTTTGCCGCGAGTTGAAAGTGTTAAAGGGATATTACGTACAAATAGCACAAGAGCGTTAGATAGAGCAGAATCTAGTAGTAAATTATCGCGACCGAATTTAAGTAGAATGGATAGCTTAAAAAATATTGATCCAAACAAAATAAGTAAAGTCTTAGCTAGAGTACCGCATCGTAGCGCATCTTTCCTAAATCTACCCTCACATTTGATTGAAAAACCGCCTTTAACTAAGTCAAAATCAACTGTAGGTGTTGCATTAGGTGATTACGAGCTAAAATTAAGTTCTCTACCAGATACGCCTATTATAAAAAGTAATAATTTGCCCAAATTTTTCGTAGATAGCCCCATGAATGAATATAAAGGGGAAACTAGTTTGCAGAGTCTTAAGCAACAGGCTCAAATGAAAGAACAAAATGACTTCAGTATGCCTAGATATTACGGAACAGTGAAGGCTGAATTAGCGGAAAGTAAATCTATGCCAGATTTAAGATACCCTACTTCAACGGGTAAAGTTAGTAAACGCTTAGTTAAGTTGAGAAGTAGATTAAAGCCCTTGGTTATTAGGAAAAGTTCAGAAGAAAGATTATAGGAGTTATGTTTTAGACGAAAATATTACAATTGACATGCAAATATTTCTCTTTAATTGACACTGAATTTTTATTGACTTCATTGTGCTATTAGTCGCGGGTTCGATTATCGCGTGACACAAATTTTATCGATCAAGGATATCTATTAATTTGAAATTAATTTACTTGTCTAAGTAATAATATCTACTCGTATGACGTTATTTATAAGTCTACTAAAACGTACTTAGATTTTGTGGTTTTGAAGTCAATCTACTATGGACAAATAAAGTGTCTTATTTTTTGACTATAATTAACATACCGTTTAATATAATTTAGAACAAAAATATCTTTTAATAAAAAACTAACAGTATTGTGTTGCTCAAAATATTGATCAATTAAAAGTAAAATCTAGTCAGAAAGTAATTTTAAAACCAGTGTATTATTTATTAGTCTTTAAACAAATTTGTTCATTGCTTTACTTACTTTTATATTAAATGAGCAATCTATAAATCATACCTAGAATATTCTCGATTTTACAAAACAAAATCGTCAAACGAAGCTTGTCGTCCAGTGTTAGGTACTTTAATACCTATGTTACAACTAAACTTTCTGTAAAAAATCTAATTTTTATGTTGCCTACTTTATAACTTTTAAAAACATATTCTTCATAATAAAATGTTGACAGATTCTACAATATTATAATCTGCTGCTGCTGCAAAAGCTGTTATATAGCTATAAATGTAATGCAATTCCTGCGTTCTAAGGGCCAGAAAACCAAATTCTTAGGTTTTAAATATTGATATTGCTTATTATGTCGTTCGCGATATCCATTTATACAATATTATTTCAATTTGTACTAGGAGTTTCTGAGATTAGCGCGTTCAATTAAACAAACAAACTGTTCAGCTTTATAATACTAGTATAACAGGCTAACAACATATTAAAAATCAAATGAATTTTCAAATGTCAATTAATTTTTGCGCTGGCAACCTTACATTTTGTATTATAAAATCCCCACCTTTATTTATAAAAAAAAAACACTAACAGTTACCTTGTATTACTGGTGTTATTTTTAAGTTCTTTAAATGTTATTGTGATAATATTAAACATTGATCTGTTTGATTAATTTTAAAATGTAAAAATATCGTAATAGTAAATAAAATATACATCATAGTCATGTGTTTTGTTTATTTTTTCAATTATTACTGTACCTATATATAAACGTTGTGTCACGATGTTGCTCCGTGATTCTTCTTATGCGATATGATTTTTTTAGAAATGTTTTAGAATTTTTAGAATAGAATAGTTATTGCTTTTTTTGTAATTAAGCAGAGAGAGAGAGAGAGAGAGAGAAAAAGAAAGTCTAAGTAGATAAAATCTATAAACCGGCTATTCTAATCTAATTCAACGACAACAACGTACCTAACATCTAGCTAGTTTTTATATAATTTTAAATATTTAAATTTCATACTGATATTAAAAATGTGAAATTACTTACGTAGATTTAATATCTTCCCGCAGTAAAAACTACCCTATATGTAGATCCGGATACCCAAATATCGTAAGGTATACAAAATTTCAGTAAAATGTGATTTTCTCGTGATTCCCACGAGATATATTAAGTAAAAGTTACTTATTTTTAAATTATTAATGATTTTTGTACACTAGAGCGTACTTAATAATCACATTATTTTTAAATAATAAGAGTGGAATCTGTAAATTACTACCCTAGTCCTAGTAAATCCTGGTTGTGTCAATGTAAAATCGTTATCAGGACATTCTATGCTAAGGTGATAAGATCAATAAAAGACGAATAAAAAAAGCGCACAATTTATTACAGAATCACTATTCCATACATTTTTTTTATAATTTTTTGGTATATAATTTAAACAGTATATTTAAAACCAATTATAATATAAACATAGAAACGTTGGTTTCTTTTTATGGAAATGTTAAAATTTTCTAAAAAATTGAAATGCTATGACTACTTACTATCGAGTGTACTTTAAGTTCACAAATCTTAGTATTAATTTATATCTAGACATGATAGTAAGCGATTGGTTGCGCAACTTTTGTTTTGTAACTAAGAAAAAGCCAAAATTGCCTACATACCCGAAGGCTATGAATTCAATTAATATAAAAAAAAAGTTTATTTAATACATTTTCTTATAAGAAAAATAGTCAAAAGGGTTTCATATCTCGTTCTAAATTATTCCTGTCACCATGTATGTTAGTAGTCAAGCGTGCGCCTTTAGTGAATAAAAAAAATTAAAGAAAAAAAAATTTTTGTTTTTCTGATGTCATAAAAAAATCCCAAATCAATAGTTGCGCTACTAAAAGTTGACTAAAATTGCTTAATTTACATGGCTGGTAGAGTGAAATTGTTGGCCTTCATATTTACTATACCTATATTCACAGCTCAGAATGAAATAATAGGATTGACAGAGAGCACAGAACATTAAAAGTGAAGTCAAGCTTGCTGTAATAATTTTTCACACTTTATTTTTCACGACTTTAGCCGTGTAGTAGTTGTTCTAAAGGCTCTATCAATTTTATTTTTACAGTCTGAAATTCTCAATAATAATTAATATAGAAATGTAATTTATCGCAAATGAAAAATACACTGCTACGTTCTATTACAGAATTGCGATTTATAATATTAATTCTTAGAGAAACCGTATTTGTGCGTAACTCAATGTAGGCCAATGTTCAAAATTGTTTATTATATGTTTCATTTACGATAATTTATATGACTTATATATTGACTATTAGGCTATTCCATTCAAAACACAGTCATAAAAAATAATAAAAAAATAATTTCACATCGAACATATTGCTATCAAAAATTACAGAGACAACGGATTTTATATGAAATATATTTGAACAACGAAAACGAATTAACGAAAAATTATGAAGATAACGAGATGTTTCTATGAATTATCATAATTAATTTCGCATAATCAGTAAAACATTATTGTGATGCAAAGTATTACTGACTTAACGGGATTTTTAGTGTACCTACTTAGCATACATATGTTTTATAGAAAACTATATTAAATATATCAATAACAGTGATATAAATTAAATTTTAGTTAGTTCGTACTTAACCTATAGTGTACTACAACTATTTTGACTACATTAATACGAATGAGGAAACCTCTTTATACACTTTACAATAATTTAGAATAATTCTACGCAATTCACTTTTTCTATGCGAAGATTTATGTACATTCGCATAGAGTTTTAGTGTTAAAATTTAAACAAAATCTACCATCTGTCTGTTATAATAAATGTATTTTGCATAAAATATTAAATAATATGTACATAACATACCTACTACTAGAGATATTCAACAACAACATGTATATTAAGTAAAATAAATTTAACTTACTTATCGATTGGCTAAAATAAATCATTAATCAATTTTTCATTAAATATTATATCCTTGATTATTCCCATATTAATAATACTATTTACTTGGATTAATCAAAGTCATTTGGAACTAGCAATTCTATGACTTAGCTGATTTATTTGTATACCTACTCAAATTATTATACGAGTAATAACGTTCCTTGTTATTGCTTTATTTACCAACTGCAATATAAAGCCATTGAAAATATACTAAAAAGTGGATTTAAATTTATCTTTTTTAATTATCATGTCGACGTTGAATATTTTCCTAATTTAATGGAAAAATTAAATTAAAATTGACAGATGGAATATATAATATGCACTAACTATTAGATTTTTAAAAGGCTTTTACAATATACTTATGCTTAACGAAAGGCTAAATCTAGCTTTCTAATACAGGGCACAGTGTTGGAACTATACGCTAGACTATGAATACTATTCAGATATATGAGACTAGAATTGGATTTAAAAGAAATATTACTACTATTTTCTTTTCACCTGGCAAGGAAAGTAAAAAAATATATGAGTTTTTATCTAAAAATTTTGACACAATCTTTTTTTTTTTTAAAAACACAATCTTTAAAGGTGAAATATATTTAAAACCCATAGTTAAAATTATTAAAATGTAAAGTTTTCATATATGCACACAGTTTCTTTAAGACACATAATAGTATGGCGTGTGAATCATAAACTTTATACCTTTTGCATTTTTTCCTGATTTCGAGTCAGTTTTCTAAATCTAAGAATCTCAAGATTGCCGCACCATTTTATTTCATATTTTATAATTATGAAGTATTAGCGTGGTTTATTAGCTTAAATTTTATGGATTTAGAATTATATTTCTATTTAGAATAAAATTAATATTAAATTCTAAATATTTCTATGTAGAATTTAATATCATTTATTTTTAATACCTTTCCTTGCCAGAAACTAAAAATGCTAATACACCTAAAATACCCATTACATGTGCTATGAATCAGGGTCGTTTCGGCCTAACTTTGAATTAAATTAATTTATTTACTAAAATATAATTTCAGTTCTAACAAATGAATACTGAATCACTACATTAAGGAGGAATAATATCTACAACTAATTTGGTACTTGCTTCGATTATAAATTAGAAAATTTTGAAAAGTTTAATAATATAATAACTTTATTCAAAATAATATTGTTTTTATTTATATAGATAGTGATTGATGCAGGGATTTTGTGATACCACAACCACACTAAAAGGAAACGTTTAATTTTTATGTTTTACGTGATATGATTACGTGTTTCCTCACGAAGTTTTCCTTCGTGGTAATCATATTAGAAATGATTCGGATATGAAAATATCAGATGCGAGACCCGGATTTGAATCCACTTCCCTCGGTTACCCACGCGAAGGCGTCACCACTGGGCTACCACTGCCTCTACATTGCATACATTTACATCATTTATTAAAGTTAAAACATTTAATTTACAAAAATAAGCCATTGAAATTATATAAAAAAAACAACAAGAGATAAAAAAATTATAATTGACTTTAAAAACGTCTCCTCTTACTATGAATGAAATATAAATACATATTTCTTTTTTTATAAATTGTTTTCCATCCAACTTTGTTATTCAAAGTTGCTAACACCGAGGTTCAAAATCCGAAATACGTTATGTATCCAAAAATCTTATTGTCTAGTCACTTCACAAATCCGATCCATTAATCGCAATGGTAAGAGATATATGTTTTGCTAAATAATTAGTATAAGGCAAAATAATAATTTTTCTTAAACATGAATTTAATGTCAACACTGTGTGTCATTTATTATTATAGTTCATTTGGAGAATATCGTTAATCTATGAATATAATTTAAAATCTTTTATAGTGACGTTTAATAAAATTCATAAATAAGTATGCTTCAAATATTTATCGTAGAAATGTACTGCAAAATTTTAATATTTTTTCTAATGACTATTAATTATTATAAGATTCATTTTTAATTAATAAAAAAATAATATTTTCAAATATAACGGGATTAACTTACGGTAATTTTCGTTTCGAATAAAATTAAAATGTTCCTAACAGTCTAATCTAATCATTTAAATGTAGTATATCTTTACAATAAGAAAAGCTGCTAAAATGTTTTCTGTGCATTTATTCTAAAAAACTTAAAAAAATATGACAGTGCCATTTAAACATGTAAAATTTCATAATCAATTCTTTCAAGAAACAAACCAAGTGTTTTTTATGTTTCATGTTTAATTATATTTTTAAAGTATAGATTGAAAATAGCGCCAACTAACAATCTATATCAATAAAAACTAACCGGTGCAATCAATATTAATATATTAGTGAAAACTCTTTAGTGTCGTCAAAACTAATGACGTATGAACATAATATATTATTATCATGTTTAATAGATTTAACCAAAGGAAACGATTTTATAATTATCTTGGAACTATTTTGAATCTTTTAACTTTTATAGTAGTTTTATTGTTGCATAATTTCAGAATGGCGCCGATTGCCAAAAATTCTGCAGTTGATACGTCTTTACCGTCAACTGCTACAATAAAATCTCCTTTTTGTAATTTACCATCTACCTCGGCTGGCGACCCTGGTAGCTGTAATTAAAAATAAATAATATTTAATGCTGTATATTATATAAAATATATATAAATGTCATTATAATGGATACATTTTAAAATTAATAAATTAATTTAATTAAATAAATTATTTATAATGTTGTTTGGAGGGGAACCAACTGTCAACACTTTATTTTATATTCGGCTCAAAACAGAAATTGATGTCTACGAATATACTTTTTCATCGAGATTACATTTTATAAATTTATAAATTAAAAAAAAACCAAGAGCGCAAAGTTCACTAATGAAAAAGTTTTAAATATATTCGTAGTGATTATGTTTAATTATATTAGAATAGCCGAAGTTATTTATATAAAATAAGAAATGAAATCAAAACTCACTAGTTCTCCTAGATATGCTCCAGGGCCTTCTATCGGTGGGACACAGTTCAGACCGAGAGGTCTCCCGGACTTCTTCGTAAGTTCCACTTCAATTTCTTCATATTGCAATGGATCGGGTCGATAAACAGTCATTTTTAACTGAAATGTACAATATTTATGTTAGAAACATGTTTTATACACCTTTTCTTTATTTCTTTTACAATTCTAATAAATAATTAGTAGATAATACCTAAATTACTAAGAGCAAAGATTTAATGATAATAAAAAATCGTTGATTTACTGATAATTAAAACGGTAGAAAAAAAAACTATAAAATAATTTTGACATCAACATTTGTTTGTTGACATCAAAATGTTTTAATGTGAACTTACATTATGCTTTCAACATTAGACATAAATAACATTATTTAAAAGTTAAACAAAAAACTTCCTTACAATTATAACAAAACCAAAAAAAATATCTTCAATCTCTCACCTTAGGTACTTTCAACTTAATAGATAAACAAATTCTCTCATGGCTCATATCCTTGTTGATGGCCACTCCATTGCAGTCTCGGATTTGATCTCCCACTTTGAGACGTCCGTCCTTAGCTATTGCACCGTTTTTGTATACTTCTAATATAACCGCAGCTGGGCCCTAAAATAAAGTAAATAAAAAAGATAGTTCCTAATAAGATTATTTATAATTTATTAAATTCTAATGTTAATAATTAAATAAGTTAAAGAAGTATTTGGTATTATCATAAAATTCAAGTGGCAGTATTGAACAATATTTTTTCTAAAATTTGTAATATCGTTATTCCAGGAATAACGAGATTGATAAAAATCGTAAGATTTACCTTAAAAATTTTTTTATAACAATTTAATATTTATTTTAAAGTGGATGTTACTAAAATCTTAAAGCATCACTAAACAAGGGATTTAAATTTATAAAAAAGCTATTAAATAATAATTAAACTTACGTTTATGAGAGTATCGCTGCCGCCAAGGAGGGCGATGCCTAAAACTTCGTTGTTTGTGGCTATTTCTATCACAGTATCTTGGTTTGATTTGATCGGAGCCGTTGCGGGGTCCGCGGGAGGTTCCGCTGTAATATATATTAACGAATAAGTAGTTTAATTCGTGTTTTAATTTATCCTTATCTATATATACGAAAGTCATTGATATCTGTATATGGATTTTTTCAAGGTTTTACTGTATTATTTTGAAAGTTAATCGAAATATTGGTTCATTTTTAAATAGAATTGTTCTTTCGGATTCGTTCTTGCAAATGCTTAACAGCAATCAGTCATGATCCTATAAGTCCCTCCATGATAATCACAACCCCTAGCTTAAGAAAATTAAAATTTAATTTCAATTTTATTAGTAGGAAGTATTATTCTTTATTAAATAAATAAAAATATTAGAATACAATAATTTGGTTTAATAACCCATATTTAGGAACATACTATATTAGCTATGGTATACTTACGCTTAGCCGGAGCCGCCGGCTTAGGTGTAGTCGGTCGAGACGGATCAGTTTTATTTCCTGAAAACAAATTAAGACTTATTTAAAGTATCTATTTATGAATATTTTATTTTTATAAGATTAAGGTAAGTTTCAAATTCAATTCAGTTCATATTCAATAAATAGTTATACTCGTTTTGATTTTCTTTTTGGATTTTTCAAGTAAACCACATCCACGACAAAAAAAAAATTCCAATCGGTCTATTCACTTTTTAATTTTCGCGAAACTATCGTACGGCAATCTTGTAAATAATATTTTTTTTATAAACATATTTTTTTTCTTTTTAGTTCTGTTGTAAGCTACGAGACTTGTGTTACGGATACCATATAATTGATACACTACATAAATTATAAAGCTTTAAAATACATACATATTATAAATAACACCAACATCAATATGTTGATGTACTTATATATCGAGAAGACATTGTGTAGTATAACATACATTAAAATATAGCGTATATTCTAATTGAATACTTCTTTTGCGAAGTCGGTCAAATATAAGATACTAACCTGAAGCTCCAGAGGCTGATTCATCTTTATCTGGATCCTTCATATTGGGACTACACACTGTGAGGACTACCACGCCTTCCGTTTGCTTTAATTTTGCCGCTGCCTGCAAAAATATTTAAAAAAATGCAAGTAGAAAACATTCAAACGCAGAGAGTTCCGTATAGTAAAATAAAAATAATGTATTATAACATACGTAGTAATGTCTTATTTTAAAAATAAATAGCCATTAAAATTTATACATCTTCAATATTCATATTATAAGTAATTGCCGAAATAATTTTGTATTTCATACTATCACAAACAGGAATAAAGTTATTTTTGCGTCTAAATTCAAAATACCTCAAACTATTCGTACCATTCCTCAAAAACTACTTAACTAAATCAAAGTTGTTTTCGTGAAATAAGAAGTTATGCTATATCAATTTTTCAACTGTCCATGTTATATTTTGAAGTTAGAAGTAACAAATACACTTAGTGAGCACCTAAATGTATTAGTATCACGTCTCCAGCCCTTTTAACTTCCCACTGCTGGGCACGGGCCTCCTTCAGTAGGAGGAGGATCAGGCCATAGTCCACCGCACTGGCCTAGTGCGTGTTGGCGGATTTCACATGTCTTTCGAAAACATGCTAGGTTTTTCTCAGACATGCAGGTTTCCTCACGATGTTTTCCTTCACCGTAAGACAAGTGATAATCATAATAGCAATGATTCGCACATGAAAATATCAAAGGTGCGAGACCCAGATTTGAACCCGCTCCTGTTTATCCAAGCGAGCGCGTTACCACTGGACTGCCACTGCCTATCTGTATAATAAATAATAAATAAATAATAATAAATAAATGTGTGCCCAGCAGTGGGACGTTAAAAAAGAGCTGATGATGAATAAATAAATATGTTGGGACATTATTACAACAGCGCCATCTAGTTCCGCAGTAAGCTACGTAACGTGCTTGTGTTGCGGATACCAGATAGTTGATATACTACACATATAAATTTTAAATACATACATATTATAAATATAAACACTACCACAGCGAGTGTAGGGTAGCGAGAGTAGAGAGTAGGGTCACTACCAACTGAGCCAAACGAGTCGTCATATAATAATACAAGTATTTTTTTACCTTTTAACGAGTACAAAATATTTTAACAAAAAATATACTTACAGCATCGTAACTGCAGCTAAGAAGTGAATCTTTGTTAACAGCCAAAATCATGTCTCCTATATTTAAACCAGCCTGAAATTAAATAATACTTATAATATAAAAGCGAAACTTAGGATAGAAGGATGTTTGTTACTCAAACACGACATAAATAGATTTTAGTCTAAAATTTTTTGTATTGGTATCCTGTGAGATAGATTTGCCATCAAACGCCAATGTGTCATCCTACAATCGTATAAGAATAGAAATCTAGAAACAACAATAAAATAATATTATGAATTTCATTTCAATGTAATATGAACACTTCTATACTTCAACGGTTGTAGAATAATACCTCGTTTGAACCCCCTAATGTTCAATTTTCCTTAAAAATCTACTAAAATTAACTAAAATCTACTTGTCAAGGACGATCAGTTCTAAAATTATAAAGAAGTCAAGATGATTGTTTCCAATTCATTTAGATTCTAACTCCGCAACAGCTGATTTTGATGCGGCTTTTGCTATAATTCAGATAATTTCTTCCGGATGTGCGTTACTTTTATGGAAAATATGAAATATAGAACTTTAAGTGACTTCATTGATAACGCTGACTAAGCTTTATGTGATATCAAATTAATTCTCCTTACTTTTTTAAAATTTCGTCTTCTACCTAAGGCGAAAAATCGAGTCGCTATTGACCAACTTCAATAAAGAAGAGTTCGACCTCAATATGCCTAGCACTTATCTATTTCATTGATTTTGATTTTTGTTACTATTATAGTTTAAACGCTTTTAACTGACTCGTTGGTGTAGTTTCTAGTATGTAGGATAGCACACCGCGGGGTCCTGGGTTCGAGTCCCGGGTCGGGCCATGTTTAGTTATTGAGTTTTTCTGTTACGTAAGCTTCAGTAACAGCTCGGGATGTTTCACCCCCGTGCCTCGGAGAGCACGTAAAGCCGTTGGTCCTGCGCCTTAACTCTCACTGGTCGTGTCGAGCAGTTGTCCCACCGGAATATGAGAGTGATAAGGAATAGAAAGTGCACTTGTGTCTACGCGTACACTCGTGCACTATAAAATGTCCCGCGCAGATGGCTAGTCTCAATGAGATTGGCCGCCGTGGCCGGTCAGGAGGATATCATCACATCTAAATGGTTTTGAAAAATATGTGCAATAATATTGTCAATATTAAAGCTCTACCTGTTCTGCTGCGCTGCCTTCTTGCAAATCTGATACGAAGATGCCCCGACCAGCTTCTGTGTGTCTGCCTTCTATTATCATTATACCTAATCCTGATGGGCCCTGGAACGAAAGTCGTATTTAAGAAAACGATAATGTATATATTAATCGAATCTCTACGGTGAATACTTTGTTAAAATGTTATTGAAAAAGTAATTACTGTCAATACAAAGGCAGAGTCTGTAGTTTTTAGAATGTTTGCCTGTCTGTCTGCATATGACAGCATCGTGAGAAAACTACTAGACAAATTGTGATAAAATTTGGTATAATCTTACTTAAATCTATACTAACCATTTAAACGAACCTACATCGGTAGTTCTTTATATGTATATAGGTATATCTTTACTGGTCGTTGGGTAAAAAAAGTTAAAATATGCAATTAAATAATACATTATTTATGAACTTTAAATTTCCGGTACTACCTATTTTGGAAATGAAATATCGTGACACTTATAATTGAAGACTTAATTAAATCATATAAGCCTTTTGAACTAAAAATACGTACTTTAAATTGAAAACATATTCACATTATTGTAAAAAATATATACAAATGTCAAGTATAATTGAAACTCTAATTGGCACTTTATCAAACAAAACCCTCTTGAAGGCGATAGCTTTCATAGCTTCATTGTATTATCATTTTTGTATACTATTGAAATTTTATAATATTTATTTTTTTAATCTATACAAATAATAAAACTGTAGAAAAGTCGTTTTTGTACATCAAAAAAAATTACAAAAAAAAAGCCAGGGTGTTAAAGGACAACCAATAGAACCCATTTCCAGCATTTTTAGAATTTTTGTCTGTTTGTCTGTTTGTCGGTTTGTCTGTTTATTTATCCGGGCATCACGTAAAATGTACGAAAGCAATGTAGATAACTTTTATACACAACGATTGTACGTAACTTGAAGTAACATTTAGTTTTTGTTTCATTGCAATCGGTTCAGTCTATCAAAAGATATTTGAGTTTAAAGTGAAGAAGTAGAGAAATTCCAGAAGTAAAATTAGGGTTATGTGAATTTGGTCTCACTCATCTACACACCTGAGTGTAAATATGCGTGCACAGTTAGGAAGCTGCGAAAATGCACAGGAGTTTTTAATTTATTGTTACAAATAGGCGATGGCACATACCCCGTACAGGAAGATGGAAAAGTTATTTTGATTGATAATGATTTGAATTGATGGTTCCACAGCTAATGTTGTTTATAAAGAAGCACTAGCATAAATAAAAAAAAATTATTTGTATCGGTATCCTCCAACAGCGCTTCGCACTAAAAAATACATTGTTAAGTTCCGACATCCACGCGAACGAAGTCGCGGGCACAGCTAGTAATATAATATCTTCATATTATGATTATAGCAAATTTCTAATGCTTTGTAGTAATCATAGTTACAGGAGTCTAAGGTTTTTAACGTCTCAGAGGTAAACTTGTGACAGATAGTGCACCAAAGTACCTTACAAAATTGTTGATCTAACAATCTTTGACACTCTTATACGTCATGTAGTAATTGGTTTGGCAAGAAATTTTACAACCGGCCGCCTGCCTGACGTTAACCCTCTTTGGGAATGCTATTTTCGGTGGAATTAATATATAACAGCCACCACTCGATTCAGGCACTAATAGTACGTACAAATAAACTATTTCCCTCACCACTTTTTCCGTTTTTTCTCTTCATAAGTACCGTAAATGTAAATATTAAACATAAATTAGCCGAATTGGTCGAACTGTTCTGGAGTTTTGTGATTCGCAATACATTTAGCGATTCTTTTATAAAAATTACGTATCACAGTATTTGTTATTGAGCTCCTCCGAAAACTCTTGGCCAATTTTTATGATTTTTATGTGTATATTTGGTAGGTCTGAGAATAGGTCGTAGACTATTTTTTACTACCCTAGGTGATAAGGGTGGGTTAATTAAGTTAAGTTTAATTTTTTAACTACCAAAATATTCACTAGAAATAATTTATATGGCAAAACAACGTTTGCAGGGTCAGCTAGGATTATATAAATAATTTGGTAAAGTTAAAAATTATTAGTAAATATGAAAATTAATGACAGAATTTCGTTCGAAATGTATTAATCATAATTCTTTACTAGGTACCATTTTTACACAATCATTTTATGCAAACTATATAAAGATATTGTTTTTGATATTACCTTTTTCACGGTAATGTCTCGAACTCCCTTGTAGCCGGCGAATCTGTCGTCCGCCTGAAAAAATAGAAATAAATTTTAGATTGACCAAAACCCAAAGAGAAACGAAAGAATCAGGTTCATATACTTTTCCTTAAACGATTTTATCATTTTGATGATCAAATTGATGATTTTTGTTTATTTGTTGATTCATGTGGACAGTTTTTAGACAAAGGGTCCACCTATATCTAGATAACAGACGCTAGGTGGCGTAATTCATTTGTTCTTTACCGGTTCTGGCTAGTAACATTGAAGTTGTGATATCCAAAACTACTAACAATTACACAAATCTACTACAGAAAATCATATTTTTCAAATGTAGAAAAACGTATAGTACGAGATCCAATATTTTTTCGGCTGTTGCTAGTCGTCCGCTAATCGGATGAATAAAGAAAATATTATTCGTCCGACAATTGTCGGTTTATACGAATATCTATCTAATAAAAAATAAGTGAGTTTTAGGTGCAGGATATATGCAAAATATAAAAAAGATAACCTTAACCTACCGAGCTGAAAATTTATTATTTAAATTCCACCGACTTTTAACACAACATAACACCCTCAAAATTATTTTTATCCTTTATACACACGTTAATAAAACTATTTCAACAAAATATAAGAAACAACAAAAGTCTCAGTCGCAAAAAATCAAACACCAACAGTCGGCTGTCGGACGAATAAAATTTTTTTATTCATCCGATTAGCGGACGACTAGACACTTCGTACTTTTTCAAGCAAAATATTATATTCTTTCATGCCATAAAACATTAATACATGTATTTGTTAATACAAACAAGACCTAGAGGGGTCTCACCAAAAAATTGCTTGCTCTAGGTTGCATTATCTTCTCATTATGACGAGAGAGGTTTTAGTGGGTAGTACTGGCTTTTAAGCCGATAGGTTCCCCATAACCGAATTGAAAAAGAAGGTTGCATGTGCTCAACGCTTTTAAATTTTGTTAAACAAACATTAAGTTGCTTATTTTAAAAGTACCTACTATTTTCCTGTTACAACTTAGTATTAATCTAAAGAAAAAATACTTGAAAATGTTATCATACTTAATTTTGGCGGCCTTTTTCGAATAGATTACTTGACAACCTCATATAAACAGGAAAATTGAGGTATTTAATTGCTCGTATCGTTTCCCGGAACTAACCAAGTCTCAAAATGTAGATAATTTTATAATAAAACAAATTTAATAACATAGGGTTGTTCTACAAATAAATCTCGAGGTAAATAAGAGGTTTTTAATACAAAATTAAAAATGGTAAAAATGTTTGGTGACAACAGCCCATGATTGTGCATTTTAATAAGTTTTATGGTTTAAAAATATATATTTTGCCTGAAAAAGAAAGAGAGGTCAACAGCATAAATTCTAGTCTAGTTCTAGTCTAGATTCTAAATTTAAGTAAATAAAATTTATTAGGAATTTGGAAAAGTTAATATTTATTATAATGATTAAACAATTTAATAGGTCGTAGTTTTCGAAATTAGTTATTGAAATAACAGTGTAGTCACTGAAAAAAGCACTGAAACGAAGTTGGTCACCATATTATTATATGCATACTAGCAATTCCCGCGGCTTCGCACGCGTTCTAATTACTATTTAAATAATGACTAGTGGTAAAGTGATGAAAATTTAGTAGAAAATTACAATTTGGTCTAAAAATTAAAAAAAAATATATTACTGATATTAAGTGGGCAACCCTTATCACCTAGGGAATAAGAATTAGCCTACGACCCACAAAATATACACAAAGTTAAGGTATTAAGGCTCGATATCTATAAGCAAAAGTTTACTTAAGCTTATTAAATCATTGAATTATTCGCAAGAAAAAACAAATAAATCTTGGCCATAAAGATAGCAAAAACGATAACAGCGAAGAGATAAATGGTTCCTCGCGACGGCAAAGATTAAGCCAAAAACGATTAATGTTCTTTGAAGTGCCTTTACTGTAATAATGAAAGATTTTTATATATTCTAACTGCACAACATTTTAATTAAAGCGAATTAGCGCGTGCGAAGCCTCGAGCCTCGGGTTTATAAAATAAAAGTACTTAGTTACTCCTTATGACATTAACTATCTGCGAGTGAAAGTCCCGTCAAAATCGGTCCAGCCGTTTCAAAGATTAGCCGAAACAAACAGACAGACAGACAAAAATTTGTAAATTGATTTTTCGATGTAAGTACCGTATATGCTTTCTTATGCATTTAGTGAAAAGCTGTTAATTTAAAATGAAAAACATACACCTCAATTTTATTTATATGTATATAGATGTATAGATGTGACATGTGGCTAGTGAATGTGACTTTTCCTAAATACACAGGATGGCATTTTTTTTAATTTTGTAGCAGCGTACCACTCGTCGCCATGCGTGACACAGACTAAAGGCAATACGTCCCAATTAGGACGTTTTCGAGTCTTCACGATTGCGGGCTCACAACATATCTGTTTGTTAGAATATCATTGTTTAAATCCTAAACATTTGTAGGAATATCTTCTTGAAATACTCGTAGTCATTATTATCGATATAGAGGCCGAAAATAGTTTTTAGAAATTTTGTCTGTCTGCGTGTCAGTCTGGAGACGCATAGGAGAAATCCACTGGACAGATTTTGATGAATTTTCGTATGACGGTAACTGGTTATCCGGATCAACATATGGGATACTTTTCACTGCGAGGAAATATCTAATCTCTGAGTAATCTTTAGCTTAAAAAAGTATGTAAACTTAGTATAGAGATGAAACGTTTTGAGTTGGCTTAGACTGTAGACTCTATTTGGGATTAAAAACTGTTATTATACTTTGCATATAAATGAGAATTTATATTATAATGTGTGTTTTTTTGTGTGGACCTGTGCTTGTAAGTTGTGTTAACGCTGGAACGAGCCAGGCGTCTAACAGTCTACTGTTTAGGTGTTACTCCAAATCATACACTCTTCGTGTATTAAATTTCATATAAATATAAAGAAAAGTTAGTGTCTTTCTATCATAAATCAAAATTTGAATTAAGCGAATATCTGTATACCTACTTCGCAAGAAAAAATAGAATATTGTATGGTCATAAATAGGGCCGAACCTCACTATAATGCTGTCACTACTTGATAATATTGAAGCAGACCGAGATTGAACCGAGAGCAAACTATGAACGGTATTATTATGAGAATTGGGCCTTAGAGTCTGTAATTAATATGTTAATTAAGTTTTTAACATCTATATGTACTTTTAAAAATGTTACATCACTCTTAGATGATATATTATATAATATATCATGTGTATTACAAACATATTTTTTAATGTTTGGTGTTAGTATTAACATATACCGGTTTTATCCGGATTTGACCTTTGGTACTTTGCTTAGTGATTATTCAACGCATGACAAGAACATGCACATAACATATTTTTTAAACTAATATGATGGGACATTAACGCACTGCACCATCTAGTTCCATGGTAAGGTACGAGGCTTGTGTTACGGATACCAGATAGTTGATATAATACTACACATATATAACTTTAAAGACATATATATATATATATATATATATATATATATATATATATATATATATATATATATATATATTATAAATATAAACATATTATAAATATAAATACCCGTGACTGCAGTACAAACAATCGTGTCAACATTACATATTATATGATGAGAAATTTAATTTCATGATTTTGTATATTGCTTACCTTATACTATTTAGCAATCCTAGTTAAGTAACATTAGTCTATATTTTATAGCCTATAAGGCCATTATATGGACTAAATTTCATTAAAGTCCTTCCAGCCTTTTCAATATGAATGATTTATAAACATTGTATTGTATTCGCCCTTTTTAACGACTCACAGCTGGGCAGTGCCTCCTTCAATACCAGGGGCTAAAGTTCACCACGCCAGCCAAGTGTGGGTTGGCGGACTTCACATGTTAGGTTCTCTCAAGCCAGGTTTCCTCATGATATTTTCCTTCACTGCGAGGCAAGTGGTAATCATACTAGAAATGATTTGCACATGAAAATATCAGACGTGCAAGATCCGCATCGCTCTGTTACCCAAGCGAGCGCGTTACCTCTTACCAATGGCCTACCACTGACTCATTCGCAAACATACACACATATATAATACACTTATGCATATTTAAGACCAATAAAAGAGAAAAAATAAATCATCTAATATAATGTATTATTCAGAATTCAGATTATATCTAAAGGTAAGCATGTTTCAATTACAGCGATAAATTGATATAAAATTTGGCATAAATATGTATAAGTAGTACGCACTCGTACTTTATGAATTGCAAAGTGATTCATACTAATATTATTAACAATAAATTGTGTGTGTTTATTCGTTTGTTACATTGTCACTCAAAAACAACTGAACTAATTTTGATGAAATATTGTAAAAAGATAGACTGTAAAAGAAGAAAAGGCTACCCTTTGATGCAACGATTCAATATTATCCCTTGTTTCTTACCCTTATTAAAATTGTATGAGATTGGTAAATTATTAACTGAGGAAATTCCGACTAAACCTAGACATCAGACTGAGTTTCTCAAGGACGTCTGAGTTTTAAATAGACTAAAATTACCAATTTAAATTATAATTTCATTTCATTAATATGTATTACGTAACATACGCTATCATACAAGGAGTATTTTTACGCTTTATATAAAAATATCGATAAAAAATGTGTAATTATTATAATTAGAATTTAAATAAGAAAACTGAGTAGCATACATACATCTAATACATATAGTTATGTATAATAATTATTATAAAACAAAGTTCTCCGCCGCGTCTGTCTGTCGGTCTGTCTGCTTGCCAATCTGTTCGCGATAAACTCAAAAACTACTGCACGGATTTTCATGCAGTTTTCACCAATGGATAGAATGGTTCTTCAGGATGGTTTAAGTATATAATTTGTTATGTTTTTGTATATATTGGCTAAAATATAATTATATCTGTTGGAGGTGTCGGAAAAAAATAAGCCGTCTGGGAGCTTTCAACGATAACACTGCCTAAACCCTTTGAGAATCTGTGTTCAACTAGCACGCTTGAAGCCTTTTACAAGAGAATTGAATTGAACCCTTTGAGATATAACAAAATGATGTATGGTGAAATTGAGTATCTTATATAGGTCTACAAAAAAGTCTGCGTTGGCATATGTCTATCTCTTAAGGATAACATATTATATCCACTTTAATAGTTTACAAATGGGCAATTATAAAGCGGTAATTGGAAAGCTATTTACACAAATACGGTATTAATCCTTATCATTTTAAATAAGTTAGAGGCTTTAAACATTTCATGCATATTATTTTACTCTTTTACATCATATAATTTAAACTAATCTTAGAAGTTAGGAGTAATTGCAAAAAATACAGACGCGAGAATAAAATGCAAACGCTGCTTCGTTTAGCTTAATGCAATCGCCGACCTACGCGCACCGTCTAGCCTACTGTTTGGCTAATAGCTCTTACAAGAAGCAAAGAATTTTCGACATTCTACCACAATTACTATTTTTATAGTGATTAGAACGCGGGCGAAGCCGCGGAATTGGTAAAATAAAATTCTTACTGTAGAATCTATTATATAAAAATCGCGTGTCACAGTGTTTGTTATCGAACTCGACAAGACGGCGGCACGGCACAAGACGGCGGCACGGCACACGAAAGGACGTGCTGTCGGTTGCTCTTACTACAAAAATATCGTTACAAGTGTAATAATGTAATATGCATTCCTTCAACCAGTTATTAATCATGTTTAGTGTGTGAACTTACAAATAAAACAAACTACTAAGCCTAATATAAAGTTATCTACGTGTTAAAACAGAAATTAATAGTGAATACCCAGTGTCAAAGTGACGGTGCGATATACGTTCTCAGTGCGGCAGAGGTCATTCCAACGACGACAGTTCATTGCCCTGTATCATACGAAAGACTTTTTGAATACAATTCATAATTTTTGCTGTTAAACGTAAGCGAGTCTGTGGCGTAATTGTCATAGCTGCAAGTTAAAGACGCCATCCGTACATATTATGATCTACGATCAAATCTCAGTGTCGAAGTTTGAGTTCTGATTTTTTTTTTTTTAATATTTTTTTTTATATTTTTTAATATTTTTTTAATATTTTTTTTATTTCTTTTTTTTTCTATTTTAGAAAAAAAAAAACCTCTAAATATTATTATTATAAAATTATTATTATTATTATTAATATGGCATCTAAAATTTGTGCTGGCTGTTCATCGGCTATATTGAAGAAAGATTATCTTAAATGCTCAAAATGTGATAATCTTTACGATTTACTTTGCGCAAACTTGACACCTAGAAGGTTTAATTTAATGACCAAAGACATCAAGAGGGGATGGTTCTGCCGCAGATGTCAACCTAAAGCTCCACAGGAACAAAATAATGTAAGACCTTTGACCGCGGAGACTGACCCAATACCCTCCAAAGCAAGCAGTGACCAGAGGCGCACCGCAGATTCAGAAAGGAACCTAGTTCATTCTTTGTCTCCAAATTCAAAAGTTTTACAAGACTATACTAAGAATTTCTCCTGCGAAGACTTACGGTCGATTGTAAGAAATGAATTAAGCTTAGTTTTAAAGGAATTTCAGGAGACAATGTTCAAGAAAATTGATTCTTTATATAAAGAAATTACAACGAGAATTGATCAAGTAACAGAGTCTATGAACTTTATTGAACAAAAATATGAAGAAGTTCGTATAGACATAAGTACAAAATTTGCGGTAGTGAATGAACTCGAAGCTGAGAATAAGAAGTTACAAAATACTATTGCGGATCTTACAGGAAGGTTGAGTCAAATGGAGCAGCATTCTAGAGCGAATAACGTTGAAATACATAGTATACCGGAACGTAAATCAGAAAATCTAGTGACAATTGTCAAACAAATTTCAAACACCACTGGTTATAAATTGAACGAATCAGACATTCATCTCTGCACTAGGGTATCAAAGCTATATAAATCTAACCCACGCCCACGCTCAGTTTTAGTTAAGTTTAGCTGCCCGCGGGTTCGTGACGGTTTTCTTGCCTCGGCGTTGTCTTTTAACAGAAAATTTAAGGACAAAAGTCAAAAATTAAACACTGGACATATTGGGATTGCTGGAGACAAAAAGCCTATTTATATAATGGAGCATCTTTCACCCACCATGAAAGCACTTCACGCAGCAACGCGCGCTAAGGCCAAAGAAAAAAATTACAAATACGTTTGGATCAAAAGCGGACGCATTTTTGTACGCAAGGCTGATATTTCTGAACACATATTTATAAAAAACATAGAAACACTTCATCGGTTGGATTAATTAGTTTGTTCTGGTCTGATCGATTCATTAAGATTTGTGATTTACTTTTGTTTAATGTTATCTATAATGTTTTTTCCGTTAAGTTTTTACTATCAAAATGTAAGAGGCCTTAGGACATATATTAATGAGGTATATTTGAAGCTAAAAAATATTTCATATGATGTAATAATTCTCACAGAAACGTGGTTAAACTCTACTATTAGTGATACGGAGATATTCGATGCAGAATACATGGTATACCGAAGAGATCGTGTAGACTCTAAATTAGGTGGAGGAGTCCTAATAGCAGTATCTAAAAAAATTATTTCTTATAGACTGCCTAACTCTAACAGTGAAAGTGAGGATATTTGGGTTAAGATTTTATTAAAAGACTGCAAACAAACTATAAAAATTTGTGGGGTCTATTTACCTCCTCCACTATCGCAAAATACACTACAATGTTTTCTTAATAATAGTAATCGAGTAATGGATGAGCATCCTACTACATTTACCTTAATTTGTGGTGATTTTAACTTGCCTACATTGACGTGGACTATAGATCCAACCAGTAGTAAATCGATTCCAATTGTAAATATAAACTGTAACTTACATATTCAATTGAATGATTTTTTAACTTTAAATGATATTAACCAATACAATAATATTAGTAACAGCAACAATAGAATTTTAGATTTAGTCCTATGTAATGTTCAAGTAAGTGACTTGAGAGAAGCGCAATTTGCAATTAGAAGTGTGGACTCCCACCATCCGCCTCTTGAATTTCATATAAATGTTATATATAAACAAAATCCTCATATACATATTGAAAAACTTAATTACTACAAAGCAGATTATAATAAAATTATAAAAGATTTAGATACTGTTTCATGGGTGGATGAGCTTTTAAAATATGATTGCGTTAATGATATGGTGGATAAGTTTTATAGTATAGTAAATAAAATAATTTATACTCATGTACCCAAATGTAAAAAGTCTAATAGTAAGTATCCCGTTTGGTACAACTCTCACTTAATACGTTTACTTAGTAGGAAATATAAATATCATGTTAGATTTAAGAAGTATAACAATCCACTCGATAAATTAGAGTTTCAATATTTACGTGATGATTGCGACAAACTTATAAGTTATTGTTACTCTAAGTATATAAATACAATTGAATCAGCAATATGTGAAAACCCCAAGTATTTCTGGACGCATCTTAAAAATAGGCGGAATAAAATGTCTAACTATCCGCCACTTATGAAACTAGGGAATAAACAATCTTGTGATAAAAAAGAAATATGTAATTTTTTTGCTTCGCATTTTGGCTCAGTGTTTGAGAAAGGAGTAAATGACTCCAACTATTATACTATGAATCCCATCAACCCCTTAGGTGATATGCCTAATATTTATGTCTCACAAAAAAGCATCGTCGCGAAAATAAAAAGACTTGACAAAAAACAAGGAGCCGGGCCAGATAATATCCCTCCCATTTTCTTGATTGCCTGTAAGGAGTCCATTTCGCTTCCTCTTTATATTATTTTTAACGCCTCTATACGGAAGGGCATCTTTCCAGAAAAATGGAAGGAGGCACGAATTGTACCTATATTCAAGGATGGTCAAAAAGAGGACGTTTGTAATTACCGACCTATTTCAATTTTGTCAACTGTATCCAAGTTATTTGAATCACTTATATATCCATTTGTCTTTGATCATGTCAAACACCACTTGTCTCAACGCCAACATGGCTTTATTGCCAAAAGGTCAACAAATACCAATCTGCTTTCTTATGTAACAAATCTCGTACAGGCAGTGGATAATAATAAGCAAGTAGACGTAATATATAGTGATTTTTCTAAAGCTTTCGATAAAGTTGATCATAATATACTTTTGGAAAAACTCAAGACTTTTGGTATCACTGGTTTATTTTTATCATGGTGTGGGTCTTATCTTCATAATAGGAGAGCGTCTGTAGTGATTGACGGAAGTCATTCAGAATATTTTAGTGCTACTTCTGGGATTCCTCAAGGATCGAACCTGGGTCCTTTATTTTTTATTCTATTTATAAATGACCTGGCTGACTTATTTACCTTCTCACATGCGTACATGTTCGCCGACGATCTTAAAATAGTAAAGGTAATTAGCAATGATCTGGATATAATTTCGCTACAAGAAGACATCAATAGTTTAGTTGGTTGGTGCAAGCAGAATCGTATGTTTTTAAATATCTCAAAATGCATCCACGTTACTTTTACAAGAAAAAAAAAACCAATCCCTACATGTTACTATATTTCAGATCAAGTGATAAAAAATTGTGATACTGTTCGTGATCTGGGAATATATTTCGATAGCCAATTACGATTTGATAAACACATTGATTCAGTCGTTACAATGGCATTTAAATCACTTGGGTTAGTCCTCCGTCAATCTAGAGAATTTAATAATCCACTAACTATAATAAAGTTGTTTAACTGTTTAGTAAGGAGCAAATTAGAATATTGCTGCCAGGTGTGGAATCCCTCATATAAAGTGTATATAAATAGGATTGAAAGAGTTCAAAAGCGTTTTATAAGGCATCTTGCATTTCGTTACAAAACCCCAAACGAACTTAATACCTATCATACAAGGCTCAAATATTTTGGAATGCAACCACTTTGTGTTAGGAGATCCATACTGGACCAAAAATTTTTATACAAATTATTTAATAACTATATAGACAGTCCATATTTGTTACATGAGTTATGTATAAATGTACCTCGTGCGCCACCCAGACATCCACGTCCATACTTTACACATCAAGTGTGTAAAACAAAATTAGGCAGCAACGCGCCGTTGGTACGTATGTCTATAGCTTATAACTTATGTTCGGATCGCGACTCGGACTTAGACATAAGGGCACGATAGCCTCTCAGTCTTTACAAGTAAATGTGAGAATTGTTACAGCATTATATAGTTTTTGTTTTGTTCTTTTTAAGGGTTGTTTTAGTATATTAGTCTTGCTATTATATATGTCGTTTCAAGTAAATGTGAGAATTGTTACAGCATTATTTAGTTTTTGTTTTGTTATTTTAAGGGTTGTTTTAGTATATTAGTCTTGTTATTATATATTATGTCGTATTAAGTATTATTATTGTTGTCGTTTTTGTAAAATATTTAATACCTGGTAGAAGTCAAAATTTTTTTTTTTTATATAAACTGTGGAGCATGTTGTGTTCTCCTATAATTGTAAGTACACATAGGCTAAGTTTTTGAAAATGTATTAGTGTAAGTTTTTTTGTGTACTAATGTTGGAGATCCTAAATAAATAAATAAATAAATAAACTCCTCCGAAACTTCTGGACCGATTTTTATGATTTTTGTTGTGGTTGTTTGGTAGGTCTAATAGATCGTAGGCTTTTTTATTGATAAGGGTGGGTAGAACGCGGACGGAACCGCGGTAATTGCTAGTAATAATTATATATTTTTGTTTTTCGAATGTTTGTACTCCAGTCATGGGTGTTTATATTTATAATATGTATGTATTTAAAATGTATATGTGTAGTATATCAACTATCTGGTATCCGCAACACAAACACGTTACGTAGCTTACTGCGGAACTGGATGGCGCTGTTGTAATAATGTCCCAACATAATGTCCCAACATAATATATATTTGGTAGTTTTGATAAGTTCGTAATATATAAAATTGAAATTACGAACTTGAATAAAAAATAGACTTTATATATTAGTATGTTTATTATTTAAAGAATATGTTGATTATAAAAAATGATACACATGTCCGTGACACTGTTAATCGAATGTCCATACACTTGAGACAATATTTTGTTAAATTTTATAAAAACTACTTTTTTGCTTGCGACTTCGCCTTTAAAATGTATAACTTTTATAAACTTTTATTATTTTGTAATATGCTTTACAGCACGATTGATCATTAAAACTTAGCAATTAAGTAGCTCTGACTGATATTTCCAAATTCGTCGAAGGTCACCGATTCGATTTTTACTAGAATGGCTAGAAAGGACTTATTAAGAATAATATTTTAAATATAAAATGCTTTTAGGACAAATTCTCGCAAATTGACCTCAAAAACAGGTAAACTGCATTTTTACGTATTATTATAACATGTGATATTATATAGCTTATAGCCTTCCTAGATAAAAATGCTATTAAACACTAAAATATATTTTCAATTCGATTCAGTCGTTCCTGATGTAAGTGCATTAAACCAAATAAACAAACTCTTCAGTTTTAACTATCCTATTATATATTATAATCCTGATTTAGCTCGAGCGAAGCCGCGGGCTCTGCTAGTGTATTATACATATAAACCTTAACACCAATCTCTCTATCTATTAAAAAAACCTAATCAAAATCCGTTGCATAGTTTTAAAGATCTAAGCATACATAAGGACAGACAGACAGACAGGGAAGCGACTTTGTTTAATACTATGTAGGGATACTTTGTATTGAAAAATACACTTGCTTTAATATTTAATTTATTATCGTATATACAATTCATGTGTGTACAATATACACGTGCCTCTTTATTTGGACAAGTTTAAGATCCCAACTGGGTAAATTCTAGGCACGTCTGCCATGGAAATGTTGGCTTTAGTTAATTCTACAGAAACAGTTACTTTCTTTTATAAATACTAGTGATTTATCCTCGCTTCGATTAAGTACGCCCCAAAGAGGCTTTTGGGTTTAACTATAGCTTTTGCTTGTGACATCACTCGCGTGATATGTAACAAAATTAGTCAAAAGTGACCTACGTTCGTCCTTGCTAAATTTTATCGAAATCTGTCCAGCAGCTTAAACTTGAAAAGGTAACAGACAATACTTTCACATTTACAATATAATTGTTCAAAAAAGGTTATTTTTAGGAATGGTAAGAATTAATACGAGTATGTTATCTATACTAATATTATAATCTATATCTATACTAATATTATAAAGAAGTAAAGTTTGTGTGTTTGTTAAATTGTAAGGGGTAATCTCGGGATCTACTGAACTGATTTTAAAAATTCTTTCACCAATAGTAAGCCACATTATTGCTGAGTGTCATAGGTTAGAAATAGTTAGAAATTAAAACATAACACTCTGTACTAAAAAAGGATTATTAATAACATTATGCCCAACGAAGTGGGCACGGGTCAGCTAGTATAAAATAAACCTTTATAAATACAATTAAGTCTAACATTACTAATATCATTATTCATTTTGATTTATATTCGATAGTAAATCTCAGAATTTACGACAGTGTCGTTCGTATTTTCTTTATAATACACGATAATGGAAGAATATTTTCAGCTTTTAAAGGTAAGATACACCTGTACGAAATATCAATATGTGTTTTAGGTTCAAGAAGAATAACTTCTGTAATTAGTTAAGCTGAAGAAGAATTATAAGTACTATGTACCTATATACTATGTATATATAACATACTATTTCAAAATGTATTTTAGTTCTGCTGAATGATGTGTCTAAAAGAAAACAGCTTACTCTTTAATAATAATAAGTAGTAGCTGGTATGCCGTAAAGTACGCAAATTAAAATAATCTTTAAAGTGATGACACGTTTGGCTCAGTTTGTAATGTCTATATGGGTCGTGGGTTCGAGTCCCGCTGGGGGCATTTATTTGTGTAACGATTACGATATATATACGACTATCTTTCTGTTTTCTAACACATCTTATAATGATAATGATGTCCTCCTCACCGATTCCGGCCACGGCGCGGCGGCCAATCTCATTGAGACTAGCCAACTGCGCGTAACATATTATTATAATGCGGTGTATGCGAAAACACAAGTGCACTCTCTATTCCTTATCACTCTCATATTCCGGTGGGACGATTGCTCCACACGACCAGTGAGAGTTAAGACGCAGGACGTGCTCTCCGAGGCACGGGGGTGAAATACCGCCAACTTCCCAGCTCCGGGCTGTTACTGAGGCTTACAAAACAGCACTCAATAACTAAACTCGGCCCAAGTCCCAACCCGGGACTCGAACGCAGGACGTCTCGATGTGCGACCATACTAACTAGCCACTACACCAACGAGGCGGAAACCAAAACATCTTATAACGTGAAAATAATTAATTGTAGTATAAAGATTAAATAAATAAGTATTTAAATGAACACGACGACATAAATTTTTCATAATCATAAAGGAAACTCTTCCCACTATTTTTGTGACAACATGATAACTAATATAAATAAATAATATTATGGGACATTACCAGTTAACACACAGTTTCCTCTAGTTCCGTGGTAAGCTACGAGCCTTGTTTGCTTTAAACTTGTTAGGTAGAGTCTTCTGACGTCGATATTCAACCCCAAAAAACAGGGTAAGAAATTTATACGAATATTTTGTTTATAAAATTACACAGGTGTATTCACAGCAAATATTAGTTCATATCTTTCTAATACATAAAAATCTCGTGTCACAGTGTTTGTCATCGAACTCCTCCGAAACGGCTTGACCGATTATTATGATTTTTTTTGTTTATATTTGTTAGGTCTGAGAATACATCGTAGGCTATTTTTTATTCCCCTAGGTCAGAGGTCGGCAACCTGCAGCTCGCGAGCCACATGAGGCTCTTTGGATGTGAAGCTGCGGCTCTTTAGTTCCATACGCAAATAATATTTATTTTATAAATAAAAAACATTCAAAAGTCATATTAAAGTACACTTTAGTGTTGTAAGACTTACAATGTAAATAAATGTTTAATTGTTTCAATTTTTTACTTAAATAATAATAAGTTATTATCTAATAATAACATATATACATTATCTAATAATTAGATAATAATAAACTCTCTTTAAAAACTTTGAAATTTTGTAAATTGTAATTTTTGACTCTTGCGACTCAAAAGGTTGCCGACCCCTGCCCTAGGTGTAAAGGATGGCATTCTATATATTTTTTAGATTTTAAACCAAAATTTTATTTTTTATATTTTTTAAGATTTCTACCACCAATCTCTATTGTTAATAGTGATTAAAACGCGGGCGGAGCCACGGGAATTGCTAGTATATTATAAAATTTCATTTATCTGTTCCCTAACACTAAGTAATCTATTCGGCTCTAAGGAAACTGCCAACAAACTTTGCTTTCCCAGCGTGAGTGGACTTAATGATAAAAAGTTTGCTTACACAAGTATTACATTTAACGATGCTTAATTTCTTCAATTCAATCGCTATTTCTTCTAATATATAAAAATCTCGTCTCACACTTTATGTAATCGAACTCCTCCGAAACGGCTGGACTGATTTTTTAGGTCTGAGGATAGGTCGTAGGCATTTTTTTATTTCCCTAGGTGATAAGGGTTGCATCTCCAGATTTTTATTTTTTTATGATTTGGCATCAGGAAATACTTATACTGTCAATCCCTATTTTTTAGTAGTGACTTGAAGTAGGCGGAGCTACGGGAATTACTAGTATTTCTATATATGCAAATTTTCTAACTTATGTGGTGAAGCAGTTGTTAGTTTTGTTAGTAAAGTTGATAATGATATATAAGAATGTATGTTTGTATGTATGTATGTATGTATGTATGTATGTATGTATGTATGTATGTATGTATGTATGTATGTATGTATGATGTATGTATGTATGTAAGGGTATGTGTGTATGTATGTATTTATTCAACCCTTTTTAGCGCTCTACTATTGGGTATGGGCCTTCAGTATAAGGGTGTCACCGATCAGGCCACTACGAGTACATTATAATATTAAGTGACGAAATAGGATCACCTTCTAAAATGGAGCTTTGTTCTTACTCCTCGAGAGCTTCTTGAAAATAATATTGTGTGATCCCATATTCTTTTCTCCTAAACTGTATTTTAAATTTTAATACAATTAAAATAGTTTTATGTAAAGAACAGCTATTATTAGATAGAAACCTATTCAAAAAAACCGTTTCTGGAACACACGAAATTAATTTATTTACAAACATATTGTCTATTTAATATTAGAAGTAATCTCACCTTTTTCTTTTTGAAGGACAAAGTCCGTCTCCATATTGTTCTAAGGAAAGCAGTCGGTTTGTAATATTCGTCGCGTCTGCGCACTTCGTTCATCACAGTCATTACTGTATCATTTTTGGTAACACTCTTGTTTAAACACACACTATTTTTTCGCACAACACTACTTTAGTTTAAAAAGTTTTAGTTTTATAAAGTTAATAAAATTTGTTTTATAGTTTTTTTTATAATAATATAATATATTATATTATAAATAATTAGCCATAGGTACTTAATTAATGGCAAAACAATTTTCTAGTTCGCTCTAATTATAAAAACTACAAAACAGGATATATATGGAACTTATTTCATAAAATCCAACGTATTTCGGTACAGGTTTTAGTATTATTTAAATATAAGAACTTGCTTTCCTGTCTTTAGAACGCGGACGGAACCGCGCGAAATACTGTTAGTTTATATGCCTGAAGTAAATCTTATGAATGAAGCTATCTTTTTGGATTATGTCGCGGATTTATTTTGATTTTCAGTTCCCGACGTTTCGAATGCTTTTCAGCAATCATGGTCACGGTTGAGACTTAAACCTAAGAAAGTATTATCAAGTAAATCTTAGTTAAATATTAACTATTTAATAATTCTTACAGTAAAGTTAAGCATATACTATACACATTGTTATATCTGCGTACTCGAACTGGCTGTAGATAAAGGAATGTTTGCACGACTTGAGTTTCATATAGTGGCTCTATGTACTCTTAAAACACGACCACTCCATTGATATTAAACTAATAATGTAATGCAAGTGAATAGTTAGAAAGAGAGAGGGAGAAATTTGGTTTGTTATTTCCTTTTCTAGTAATGGCTTAGCAGATTTTAGTGCCATTTGGAATTGTAATAGTTTATTTCTAAGCACAGGTTTCAAGTTAAGCTTGAAGTTAAAGTACTATTATTCATGTTATAAAACTCTTAATACTCTGTTTCGTGTATATTACTTAACAACCAATGTTCCAAATTACAAAATTTTAGTACCAGTATTAACAGTGTATTGGTACAAGAACTGCCTCTGAGTGTAGTGGCGGTATGTACAACTGCAGCTTCGGAGGTAACGGAGTATAGTTATTGAATTTTCTATCGAAAATTTCTGAGTGAGAAGATATTATTTGTCTTCAGCCCTTTTTAACGTCCTACTGCTGGGCACGAGCCTCCGTCAGTACGAGGGGCATCAGGCCATAGTCCTCCGCGCTGGCCTAGTGCGTGTTGGCGGACTTCACACGTCTTTCGAAAACTTGCTAGGTTTTCTCATACATGCAGGTTTCCTTACGATGTTTTCCTTCACCGTAAGACAAGTGGTAATTATAATAGAAATGATTCGCACATAATATCAGAGGTGCGAGGCCCGGATTTGAACCCGCATCACTCGATTATCCAAGCGAGCGTGTTACCATTTGGCTACCACTGCTTTTAAGATATTATTAGTATTAAATATTTCAAGGAATCGCAAGTATGATATTTAGTTGCATCATTTTTATGTAAAATATTAAATATTAAATGATTTTATATGTGGAGTACTTTTATATCTGTATTAAGCAACTTTTTAAACAGCTTATTAAGTAAATAACAACTTTCTTGACACGTTAAATTTCAATGACACATCATGCTTTACTGTTATTGATAAATTATTTCGATTTGCAGTTTTAAGATTATGTTTTAAGGAGCTTTTAAATTCAGATTATGAAATTAAAAGGAGCACTTTAAGTTTGTATCTTAAATTCATTAAGGAATTAATATATTGTAAAATGAAAAATGTTATTATTGAGCTTTAAGTACCTACGTTAGAAATATTAAGAGATAACCTAGCTCAGTCTAGCTTGGAAAACGCGGTAGCGCGGGTTCGATACCGGGTCTCGTACCTTTGACAATTACACGTATGAGTCATTTCTAACATGATTACCATTTGCCTTACGGTGAAGGAAAACATCGTGAGGAAACCTGCATGTCTGATAGAACCTAACAAATTTTCGAAAGACAACAGAATGTCAAGTCCGCCCAGAACCAGCATGGTGGGCTATGACCTTAACCCCCTCGTGTTGAAGGGAAACCTGTACCTAGCAGTAGGACGTTGCAAAAAACTAAATATAATCTGGCAAAAAATTTAAAACTTCCACCGATAACTTGTACGTACATATTCATACATTTATGCAAATCGTTAAACCGAGCTATCGAAGTTCTTCCATAATCATTATTGAAATTTTAAGAAAACATAATACCTATGTGATTAATTGATAAAAATTTGCCATCTACATACCTATATAAAAAAGACTACCCGTTTGTACTTATTTGTAAATGTACACCGATTACGCTGAGATTTATGATCCGATTTACGTGATTCTTCTTAAGATTCATTCGGAATAGTTACCATTTGGATCCATAAAAATCTAACATACTTTGGCCCAGTAGTTTACATTTTATGAACATTTTTTTATGAATAACACTATGCCAATAGCAACTAAAAAAATAATATACCTAATATTGAAGAGATGTTTTATTTTTATTTAAATGTTCTTACCTAAAGAAGCGTTAGTCCGATTCAAAATATTCTATTTGTTTAAAAGTCTGTTAATTAAAGTTTTTAGGTTATCTATAATGCAACGTACAAACTGTACATAGATTAATTTGAAGTAAATGTGTTTCTGTTTGTCTGTTTGTCCCCGTATATCTCTAAAACGGCTTGACAGACTTTGTTGACATTTTCACAACCAGATAGTCGAACAAAAAGTAATGTAGGCAACAAGTATTTTAGAATAAGTAAGTATTAGGGTTCAGCTCAGAAAGAATAAAATGTATGTACGAAACCGAACGATACAAGTAAGTTGCTGGTAATAAAATAAAATCATAAAAAGTTCTATGTAAATATTGAAAAATATTGGTTCTCATAGTTGTCCCTTTAAATGAACATACTAATATATCAGTATGAAAAATCGATTAAATTATTATTTTAACTTTAAGTTGTATTTTACTGTATTCAACCCTTTTTAACATCCCACTGCTGGGCACAGGCGTCCCTTCAATACGAGGGGGATAGCCAAGTTACCCGGATATGAACCGGCTTCACTCGGTTTCCTAGCGATTGTGGTACTAATGTACTACCGCTGCATGTATTTTTTCATTCAGAACTCAGATCGCAATATAATTTTTCTAAACTTCAATGCCTACAATAACACTAAGTAATATCTACTTGAAAGGAATATATATTAAAATTTTAATATTACAATAATATTAAAAGATAAAGTTAGTTAGAAATACAAAAATAAAGGCTAATAGTGCAATTTGTATGCTAATAGTATCTCGACGGTTAATATTAACCTATACTTCGAGTTTTGAACTCTAACAACACAAATAAATCCCACATCAACTAATGAAACTTGTTTAATCAAAATCGAAATTTGTACACGTATGTTACTTAAAACCACTTTAAAATTCACTTTGAATTTGCAAATAACACTTCCTTTACACTTTACTACACTTATAAGTAATAAATTGCTTAATATGGAACACTTTTAGCATAATTATTAATTGAATTAAATGCGTACTCTCGCACCGCGTCTACAGTACTACTACTTATGTGTATGACACCGCTAAAATGATAACAGACGAGATTTAAATTAAAAATTGTATTATATATTTCAAAACTAAACAAATTAAACTAGACCTTAAATATTGCAGCATAAACCTCAATTTTAAGTACACAAGAAACTTACTTATGACATTACGTTACATCCGTTTAAGATAAACACTGAAAACTTATAATTTAATCGATTTGTTACTTTAATTTAGTAATAATAAGGTTGGATTTCGATCGCTTAAATTGGTTTAGGAAAATCGTACGGAAACCAAGAGCGTGAAGTGCGAGCGAGATAGTCGCAAGGTCAGTGCTAAAAGAATAAACAATAATAAATTATATTTAAACAATATATGTATGTAAATCTGTGTATCGGTTGGTAACGCTTTCACGTTGTTATTTTCACGCCATCCAGTCCATTTGATATCTAGATATAGTCTAGATTTTTTAACCATCTTGAAAAACGAGAAATTGCTAATTTTTAAATCCTTTTGGATTTTTTAAGGATATATTATTGATTTTGGTTCTCGATATTTCGAATTCTTTTAAATGGTCATGGTACTAAAAAACTATCGTCTATATTTTTGGTAAGTAAGCTAAGTGTAATAAAATAAACAAAATAATATTGCACTTGTATGTTAAAGTGTACTTACGCTCAAGTGATTTTGAATCATTACTTATCATTATTTAGCTACAGCTAACAGTATAGAACAAGACGTAGGTATTTAGTTGGTTAGTAATTGGTATAAATCATTTGGTTTTTACAAGTATCCCACAGAAACCACATCATGGTGGGATAAAAATGTCTACTAATAATAGTACATACTTACATGCTTTAAAAAAAAGAATTAAATAATTAATAAATTTAAAGAATAAAAAAGAATTAAATTAATAAATTTCGGATGTAGGTACTTGATATAGGTACTATCTCCAGTGAAGTGCCATATAAGTATGATATTAACCACTGAAAGTCGGGAAACGAACTTAATGTCAACAAAAATTCATGTCTGCAAAAGGATTTCTGTGAATTTGCCAGGAGATGGCAAAACAGATCCTTTAACTTCAAAACTGTTCATTATTTTTTTTTAAAACATTTGTACATAGTTTTAAGATTAGAAAAGGCAATGATCTGTCGATTTTTTTTGATGTGTCTCTACTAATGTATGGTCGGAATTTGTTTTTATTTGTAATAATAATATTATAGATGTTATAATAAATAATGTAAAATATCTAATAATTATAATTGAATTGTTGTGAATTTTTTACTTGTCTTACATAACTAATACAAGTTAAAGTTAATTGCGAAACAATTATTTATTATAAGAAAAATAACCTGGTTCCTCAAAAGTTCATAAAATATAAGTTTATTGCTAAGGAACTAAATTATCTTGTGAAAGAAAATATTGAAATTGTACGTACCTCTTCGTCGAGTGCGACTGGGAATTGTGTCAGAGGTTTGACTGCAACGTCTTCCAATGCCGCCTTTCGTCTATAATAAAATATTTATTTATAAGCAAATATAATAATACATAGTAAAAGTAGTAAAGGCAGTGGCAGAGTAACCAGTTTGTCTATGAAATCGAGTGAAGCGGGTTCAATTGCTGGGTCTTGCACATCTAAAAATTTCTTCTTCGATTACCTTCTTAGTCTTACCACGTGTCTTAGGGTGGGGTGAAGGCTTTGTGTTGAGTTGTATGTATATAGAACTTGAGTACATAGTAATATTTAGTTACTAATGCATTATTTAGTAAGTACATTAGATTTTTATAGTGTGCGTGAAAAAAAAACTATTTTAGGGTTCAGTAGGCAAAGGCAAAGATTTCAATAGATACGTCATTTCCGTCTGAACTCAAATTACGCAGGTTTTTTTTTCTATAACGAGGGCTTAACAAAGAATAAAATTAATATTTAAAAAAAATATTTAATGTACTGATTCGATATATATAGGTATAGATAATTTAAGACCTTTCCATACGCTCCCAAAGTCGTAAACATTATGATGACGTGACGTCGAAATATTCCATAGATTTTTTTTATATAAGAGAAATCACTATTTTTACATTTGGCATTAGAAAGCCAATTAATTGAGGAATTTAATTTAAAATTTTGTGTGTCTGTCTGTGTGTTCCGGCTAGTCTCTGAAACGGCTGGACCGATTTTGACGGAACTTTCACTCGCAGATAGTTAATGTTATAACGAGTAACTTAAGCTACTTTTATTTTAGAAATTTCGTTTATTTTAATTACATGACGGATTTTCGTGCCATAAACTTTTAATTTATCAGGGAACCTGTTTACCTAAGAACGAACCCGAGCGAAGCAAGTGTGAGTCGCTAGTATCTTAAAAAAGATATAATATCTTTTTTATATATCCTTTGGCTATTGAATATCCTAATACGAGTCTGAATAGCAGAAATTTTCGCACCTGATGCCTGAATTGTGAACGCTTTAAGTAGGTAGTCCTTATTTGCAGAAAAACACCTGTGACGAAGGAAAAGTATAGAGTACTAAAAATGACAGAATATTTTATATTAATACTGATACCTAAAGCCGAAGAGTTTTTTCTATTTATTTGATTGAAATATTCTTTGAAACTAAGTTTTGGGCTTACAATATTCTTTTTGCATGTTATAGCAAGTTTATTCAGGAATGTAAAGACACTAAGACGAACAATGCCATGAGTAAAAGCTAGTTAAATTACATTTATTAACATATCGACATGTCGATTTTCATATAATATCAATTTAATCGTTAAGTAGGAGGAGATTTATCGTAGTATATAATATGTAATATGGTCATAAATCATATTATACGTATAAATACTGAAACCTGCAAGACATAAAAGTTAAAGGCAGAAAGCAAAGATATTTCACTATATTTTTAACAAAAAAAAAATTAAAAAAGTAAGCATTCTGGGAAACACCGTTATTTTTAGATTTCTATAAGCGATTTATTTAATTGTATCACTTATCTCTTTGAATGGGCGATTTCGGTAATTGGCCTTTTAAAGTTGGTTAAAATGAGTAAAAATTTACTGTTTCAACACCACCTGGTACCTTGACGGAATATACTACCTGCTACTGACTACCTATCTATGCAAATTAATAACGGTACCTCTACCTGGGAGAACGAACTATGCTCGTCGTTTTTGGTTTCTGCATGACGATAACCTTATAGGACTTATTAAACTTTTGAGACGCCTAAAATGTTAGTTTTGAAGCCGTGACCATATATTTGTACTGTTACGATATTATCTTCTCTTCACTGATTCACCATAGAATTATGGTCAACTAAGATAACATCTGGGTTTTAAATTAACTCGCTAAAAAAGGAATTCAAACTCACATCCTAAAAAGGTAAAACACACCAGAATTAAAAAAAAACTATAGATCCAGAATTAAAAAAAAATCTAACTTAGTTGAGTCTGTACAGTAAATATTTTTTGGAATATTATCATATTGAAATAGTCATTATCGTCGATACAGACGCCGAGTCTAAAGTATTTAAAACTTTTTCTTTTTGTTTATCTGTCAGTCTGTGACCGCATCACAAGAAAAGTACTGAAGAGATATTGGTGAAATTTGATATGGTGATACTTAGCTAGTTATTCGGGTTAACATATATATATATAACATATACATATGTAGACAATTTTTATAATATCTCATTTCTAAGAAATGTAAAGTAACAGAGAGAAAAGAGAGAGAGAGAGAGGGAGAGAGAAAAGAATCCAAGCATAGCGAGGGTAAGACGCTAGTAAATAGATGATCATGTCAAGTAGAATGACCTCCACAGCATCCACACAACACATTATAATAAACTAAAACATTATTCTAATTTCGTTTAAAAAACACCTAAAATGCAAATAAGTTAATTCAACCACTGTCACATAAATTGGGAAATAAATTCCCCTACGATACAACGGATGCCTAAATGAGATATCGATAAGAGATTAGATAGCTTATATGGTTAAGTATACAGTGTGCAATATTTTATTTTTGTTTACGTTATAAATCACAGAAATAGAAATTTGTATTATTTTGTGTTTTATTGTTAAAAAGATCATGTTTATGCACTTTTTCTTCAAAATTTGCGTATTTTGTACAGGTATTTAATTCGTTTCGTTTCGCAATATTTATTGCCGGGTACTATACTAACCCTAGCGAAGCGAAGGAAGCTTCTTACCATATACAATATATAAAAAATAATACCTTAGCAAAATGATTTTAAAGACGGGTCCAACAAGGCCCTTGATGATAGCAGACGCGTTGAGATGACATCGCCCATGTAGTACAATACCGTTGACCTGAAAATCAAACACTAACATTAATATGCATAAAAGAGCAATTTCAAAAGACATTTTCTAAAATTTAAATAATGTAGTTGAAAGCTTTAAGCTTAGAATATTTTACATATTTCATAGATCAAAATTTTAGATTTTAATATTAATTTCGATCTAATTAACTAGACGACTTTGGCTCAGTTGGTGGTGACCCTACTCTCTGCGCCAGCGGTCGCGGGTTCGAGTCCCGCTGGGGGCATTCATTTGCTAATCACGAATGTTTATACTCCAGTCATGGGTGTTTATATTTATAATATGTATGTATTTAAAATTTATATGTGTAGTATATCAACTATCTGGTATCCGCAACACAAGCACGTTACGTAGCTTACTGCGGAACTAGATGGCGCTGTTGTAATAATGTCCCAACATATTTATTTATTATTTATTTATTTAATTAATTAATATAAGTTATTTTATATACTACGAGTCTGTCCGCCTAGTACTCGAAATAATTATTTACCAAATTACATTATATTTTAATTTTCCATCTCAAATGCGATTTTTACTTAAAAAGTTCCTAAAATAGGGATGACCTATTTATTAAAAAATATTATAAGTACATTTACAATTTTCGAAGTTATCATGTAACAATTATATGTACTAAAAATAAGTCTCGATAAAGTACTTGCCATAAGCTATAATTGTTAACGAGAATATACCACTAGCAACGTTTCAATCACGCATGGTAAACGATGAACAAGAATAGTTTGTCTGAATTACTTTTCGGAACAATTTGCAACAGGTCCATTCTTTAAGTGAATAGCGGTAAGGTAAAGGAGTGTGAACTGGTCTACTGATAACCATGAATACAACCATCGTTATCAAAAACTAATTTCAGTGTTCGCTCAGTGGTCGAAATTATCCCATAACCATTTTTATCAATAACATCATAGATCACATCATACTAAGTGCATCCCATAAAAATTGGTGCAGTAGTTTTTGAGTTTATCGCGAACAGATAGACAGACAAACACGGCGGAGGACTTTGTTTTATAATATATATCGATAGTGATAATTTATACGTAAAACATCTAGAGACGCACCCGACCGAAGTTAGGGTAAGTGGCTAGTCAAAAAAATAATTAAAAAATATAAAACATATTCCTTCATTGAAATCGATCAAAATAGGTACATCACTAGTCGACTATAAAAGATTTAATAAACCTATCTATTAAATCCTGCTTCTTAGACCACATCTGCTTGGACGAACGCCAGACCGCAGTCGGAGAGATCCGCGTTAATGTATGCAAATGCACATAATTGTTTGATTGTACGCTTGACTTTGCGCAATAAACATTGTTATTGCGATACGCCGGTATGACGGCTATATTAGTGGAAGTTCATTTATAAATAGGTTCTGTTATTGATTTTGCTTATTTATATACAGTGTAAACTCCATGTAACGTAACTTGATTTAACGAAAAACTCCCTAAAGCGTTAAAATAATTTTGCATTGGTTGGTTTAGTTTGTTTTCCATACAATAATCCACTCTATTTAACATTACACCCACTCCCAATAACGACAACAATAAAATAATTTAGTACTTTTTAAGTTGTCAAAATTAGCCAAAATTCCGCCGTGCATTAAAGAAGCTCTGGAAGCAGCAAAATTATTGGCAAAGTACTTTCTGTATCACCAAGATGCCTCAATATCGCAAGACATGAATAAAATAAGTAAAAAAATACAACAAAATTACTAGTACAGCAAAAGACATCAGACGAAATTAACAAACTATACGCAATAGCGTTTTAATAAGAATTGTTTTTATGTATGTAATTATTAACACTAGTCTGAAATAAGCATTTTCATTTTCAAATTTCATTTTTATACAGATTTTTCTTCTCTTTATTTAGCGACAACTCTCTATAACGTCCAAATATGCACGGTCCCTTGAGTGTCGTTACATAGAATTTACACTGTATAATGTATATGGTCCGGGACGTAGCGTTTTCGTAGTGATTTCAGGCTGATCAATTTTAGATTTTATTGATAGTTTAGAAAAGATAATAATCATATGATGGTTCAGCAGGCGCACCAAAAGTGAACGGTCTATTTTATAAGTTTATTTTAAATTGCATGGTCTTTTTATAGACTAAGGTCCATAGGTTATTTATTATCAAAATACAACCGCCAAAAGTGTAATATTACATAAATAATGAGCGAAATCACAGGTAAATGCTAGTCTGACTCATATAATACTTACGACCCGCCCCCACTTTACTCAAATAATAATTACAGCCAGACTGTCCTTCAGTTACTTTTACCTATGTAACTTATTTACAAGCCTAAGCGAATTTCTATTGCATTAAAGCAATTATGAACATGATTGGTAGATATTGGGCAAATCTGAAAACGGTCTTATTTATATTTAGACCTTTTTCACGTCCCATAGCTGAGCATGAGTCTCCATCCAATACGTGGGGGATCAAGCCAAGTGAGGGTTAGCGAACAGCGCATATCTTTTGAAAACTTGCTGGATTCTTCCAGACGAAGACCCGATGAACTCGGTTCCCTCAATTTTCTACCTTTTTCTTGTTACCACTGGGCTATCACGGCCTTCATTTTAATTAATACTAGCAAACCCAGCCTGCGTCGCTTGGCGTAAGTTAAAATAAAGTAAACGGTTTTCAATTTCTATAATTTTCTAATAAAATAATGTAGCATAAGTTACTCCTTATAACATTAGCTATCTGCGAGTTTCGTCAAAATCGGTCAAGCCTCAGAGATTAGCCGGAACAAAAAGACAGAAAGATAGACAGATAAAAATTTTAATATTTTTTTGATGTAAGTACCGTATATTATACTCTATATGCATTTCGGCTGCCCAATTTTAAAACACAGTAACTGCAAAATTTTTATACCTGATTTTTTCTAGTATTGCTGCATTTTTTACAACTTTAAGACCTTAATTTTAAGTATTTTTTGCTAGAAATATTTATATTTAAGTATTTTCTATTCATATATCAAATTTTTCATCAATTTGGCGGGCAAACTTTTTTTTAATAAGAAAAATTGAAAAAAAATTTTAAATGTTAGTTACTGTGTTTTGAAATTGGGCAGCCGATTTAGTGAAAAGGTGTAAATTTGAAATTACAAACAGACACCTCAATTTTATTAGTATATATTTTATTTATATGTACCTACTGATGTCAAATATTTGCGTAAATCTGACGAACTATGTACTTAATAATTTCTGATTCTAAATCGTCATACGGTGGATTTACGAAGTCAACTCAACTCTTAGTAGCAGCAAAAGATAAGAGTGTAGACCTCATTATCTTAAGTTATAATAATATTTACATTAAATTTAATTATGCAGTTTAGTGGGTCAATTTCGAAATCGTAGGTCGTTTCAAAATACTGCTGGAATTTTTGTTTTCTTTTAATTTCGTTCTTATGTAAATTATTGCATCATATGTTCTTAAACTAGTGAGTTAATATTAAATCAGCAACTTTGCGAGCAAATGGGTTACTTAAAAGTGTTAAAAAAGCAACTAACAGAACTCGAAAAATATTGGAAAGAATTGAACCATCGATTTTATGGATTACGCTTTAGACGTATATAGATATCAAGTACATAGCGTTCAATTGGTAATTAATTAATCTCAAGCACAACTTCAGCTTGAATTAAGGATTTGCTGTTAAAAAGTGGCTACATGGGTTTATGAGCTGATTTATCAGATTGAACACCTGAAGCAGTTTCTGCTGCAAGAGTAAATGGATTTAATCAATTTGTTGATTTGTACGAGCTAGAAATTAATAAAATAAAATCGCCTACATACCGAGAGTACTTATAACTTTGACGAGAACTGGATAACAGTGATTGTATTCAGCTGTTATCCAGTTACATGTAAAATATAGCCAATAAAAAGTTTAATTTAGTTGATACCTACTATCTCAATAGGAGACCATTTGCTTGAAACGTAATTTCAGACTTTTATAATATTTTTTTATATAGAAAAAAAGTATTATACTTAAAACTAAACGGTCTCGCAAAAATGAACTTAATTAAATTCCCTATCGAATATTGCAATTTTCATAGTAATTAGTACGATAATATATGTTTTATGGAGAAAAATATAAATGGTATTTATAGATACGAGTATTATCTCCGTCCTCCAGATTTCCTCTCTTTGAGACTAGCCATTTGCTGATGTAATATCATAATGCAAAAGTGTAGTGAGGGTTTAATCGCAGGATCGACACGACACATGCTCTTGCTTGTACGACACATGCATGAAGCACGGAGGCATGCATTAAGCGTTGCTAATTTCTCAACTCTGGGCTGTTACTGAGAATTTCGTGACAGAAACACTCAATAATTAAAGTCGATCGGACCCGGGAATCGAATCCGGGAACACGGATGTGTAAACGTAGATTGCACATCCGCTGCCTAAACTCTTTGAGATATACAAAATGATGGATAGTGGAATTGTGTATCTTATATAGGTCTACAAAAAAGTCCGCGATGGCATATGTCTATCTCTTAAGGATAATATACGAGTACTATATCCACTTTAATAGTTTAAAAAATGGGCAATTATAAAGCGGTAATTGGAAAGCTATTTACACAAATACGGTATTAATCCTTATCATTTTAAATAAGTTACAAGCAAAAAGCATTTCATGCACGTTATTTTACTCTTTTACACCATATAATTTAAACGAATATCTTAGGAGTCATTGCAAAAAAAATACGGACACGAGAATATACCCCGCACCGTCTTGCCTACTGTTTAGCTAATAGCTCTTACAATAAGCAAAGAATCATTCAACTTTCTACCACCAATTATTATTTTTTAAGCTGTGTTAATTGTTAGTAAATATATAAATGTAAGCAAATCGTGAAGAAATTTTGTACAAAAAATATGAAAGTGATGGCAGTGGTATTCCAGCGGTAACGCGTTGCTTGTATAACCGAGTGATGCGGGTTCAAATCCGGGTCTCGCACCTCTGATGTTTTCAAGTGCGAATCATTTCTATCCTGATTACCACTTGTCTTACGGTGAAGGAAAACATCGTGAGGAAACCTACATGTCTGAGAAACCTAGCAAATTTTCGAAAGACATGTGAAGGCCGTCAACACGCACTAGGCCAGTGCGGTGGTCTATGACCTTATCCCCCTCGTACTGAGGGAGACCCGTGTCCAGCAGTGGGACGTTAAAAAGAGCTGATGACAAAAAATGACTCAAATTGATTTCTGATTCATTTCATACTCTATGGATCTATTCAAATTTAAATTGGCGGAGTAAGTAGTAGTATCTGTGTTTAATAATTTATTTATTCGTACGGAACCCTAATAAAGCTATAAAAGTGAAGCAATGACCCACTAGTAGAAAATAAATTTGTTATTTTAGTGAAAATAATCCTGACCTACGCCGAGTTCAAAAAACATATTGTTTTACCGCACGCATAAAATTAAATACGTTGTAAAATAAAATAATTGCGCAAACATCCTGTCTTTTATATTTCGCAAAAGTAGAACATGTTGGGTTGTTTATTTTTATATGACCTGCCTTAAATTAACATATAAAGTAAAAAGTTTTTGATATTTCACAATATAAGCGTCTCATTTTGTAAGCATTTCTTATTATTATTAGGTAAGTATGACTTAAATAATATTATAAAGTTTGACTTCTGATGCTAAGGCGAAATCTTTTTGATCTATTTAAACGTATAACAAAATTCTCTCAAGTTCGTCCCTAGGTTTAGCGTCAGCGAAGCCACGGGTTCCACTAATTAAAATAAATAAAATTTCTAAAATATAACCTTGTACTTTTTTTGAAGTCGGTTAAAAAGTAGCTTAAGATACTCCTTATAACGTTAGCTATCTGCCAGTGAAAGTTCCGACAAAATCGGTCTAGCCGTTTCAGAGATTACCCGGAACAAACAGACAGACAGACAGAAAAAAATGTTTTTTTGTTGTTAGTATCGTATATAATTTCATATGCATTTAGTGAAAAGCTGTTAATTTGAAATTAAAAACAGACACTTCAATTTTATTTATATGTATTATAGATGTACATTCTTTTTAGAATATCTTCTTGAAATAGTCATTATTATCGATACAGAGGCCGAGTCTATAATTTTTAGAATTTTTGTCTGTCTGTCTGTCTGTGACCGCATCACAAAAAACTACTGGACAAATTTTGATGAAATTTGACATTATAATAGCTGGTTATCTGGCTCTACATATAGGTTACCTTTTACTGTGGAAAAACATATTATAATTTCTGAGAAATCTAAACTCCTTTAAACTAGGGACAAACCCGAGTGTAGTCACTACTGCAATCTATGAGAAACATATGAGAATGACGTATTATGATTCTATGTCAAGAGTTTAGTAAGATTTTTAAAATTTTTATTCGTATATTACCTAATGTAATTGTTAAGTCTCTAGTTTTTTCTAAAGTACCTTTGTATTGAAACGGCGCGGTGTACCAAAGAAAACAAAACCCTCTGCCAATTTCAGACAAGGCATGCACTCTCAAATCACACTACAAAGGTCTAGTGGGATATCCTCTTTGAAATTGCATATAGCATTTTTGGTAGAAAAATGGACGTGCATTGATTCGCTCCAAACGAGATTATAATAAATCAAACAATTCTGAATCTAGAAGGTTTAAAGATTATAGAATAACAACAACTATTATTAATGTGAAATTTTGTTTACGCGCTTGTTACTCCTCGACGTTGAAACAGCAGTATTGGTTTTGAAAAATTTAGTGCAGAGATAGAATATAACCTAGGATTATGACCAATATGCGCCTGCTTTTGAGAAGAATGAAGAACGGATGCTGTTAACTGAATAGTCTTAGATATAAATATGAAATGTCGGGACGTTAACACAAAGCAACATCTAGGCAACATCATGATACGAGGCTTGTGTTTTTATATGTATACCTGATAGTTGACAAAATACACATATATAACTTGAAGGGTACAGGGACAAAACAAGGAATGTCACATAAAATTAAAAGAGTTGAAAAGTATGGGAACATTAAGATTTTGCCACATATTATAAATTACAATGTTAATTAAAAAAATATTATTTTGTGATATTCCTTGTTTTGCCCCTGTACCCTTCACTTAAATATATACATAATACTAGCATTTTCCGCGGCTCCGCCCGCGTTTTAAAGACCAGAAACTAAGTTCTTAGATTTCATATACCGTGTGATAATTTACAGCTAGTTTTTAACGATTACTTGAGATTTCTTAGAAATGAGATATTTTCCAGCAGTAAAAAGTATTATATTATACTCATTTGCAAAAAAAACGGGCCGTTTCGATTTTCTTCCTGGCTGAAAAAAATAAAATACCAAAAAGGTTTTAATCACTTGAACATGTTACTGGCCAGTTATAAAAGTGCCATAATGTTTATAAGAGTACATTCCAAATTCAAATTTTTGACTGAGCCTGGTTTTCAAAGAAAACAACTTTTAACTACATTTTGTGGCGCGAATTCCCTATAGTTAATATCGACTCTAATTAACTTTTTGTCAATTTTTATTAAATTATCTGAAGTCCTTGACATTTAAACTTATTGTTATTGCTGTTTAGCAATCCCAAAAATGGCAGATAAAGTGATAAAAGCGAGCTAAATTATTGCGCTGCTTGAAGAAGGTTGCAGTCAATGCTTCGTGGCTCAGAGGCTAAATGTGAGTCAGTCGACAGTTCAAAGGACCTGGCAGCGCTATCAAGAGACCGGTTCCGTCAAGAGAAGGCCTGGTTCTGGCAGAAAGACATGTACCGAACCACGGGATGATCTTTTCTTAGTTAGTCAAGCGTTGAGAAATCGCAAATCTTCTTATGTGGACCTCAAGAACAGCCTCGAAGAAGTAAGAAATGTGCAAATTAGTCTATGGACGGTCAGGAGGAGGCTTCTCGCTGCTACTATACACAGTCATCGCCCGGCACGCGGCCTGAAATTACTTCGTGGACATCGAGTTGCCAGGCTTAGCTTCGCTCGAAATTATGTGTCATGGACTCATGAAGACTGGGATAGGGTATTGTTCTCCGATGAAGCCAGGATATCTGTGCATGGTGAAGATCGACGTCGGCGAGTGCCACGTAGACGAGGAGAACGCTTTGCAGAGGCATGTTTTGAAGAAATCACACCTTAAGGAGGGGGCTCTGTTATGTTTTGGGCAGGAATAAATTCTATGGATCGTACGGAGTTAGTAACGGTAACGGAACTTCTAATTCCTTATGCACAACCCGCTTTAACCGTTCTTGGCGAAAACTCAATTTTTATAGACGACAACGCTCGCGCCCACCGGTCTGGCGATGTGGAAGCGTATATGCTAGAAGTCGGAATTCGTCGTTTGGACTGGCCAGCTAGAAGTCCGGACCTCAATCCCATAGAGCATGTCTGGGACGTTCTGAAGCGACGAGTGAGATCAGTGCAGCCGGCTCCGCAGACCATCAGAGAGCTAAAGAATGTGATTACCGCGGAGTGGGAACGTATTCCCCAAGAAACCATGAAAGATATACTCGCTAGCATACCCAGACGAATGCAAGCTGTGATTTCAGCAAGAGGGGGTCACACTCAATACTAAACTTTTATCTGCTTTTAATGTATTCAAGAAAAACAAAGAAATTAACGCGTTTCATTTTTATGTCGCGAGCAGGTATAATAATAGTGTTTTAGCTTAAACGTTATTTCTCAATAATTTAATCAAAAAGTTATGATAAAACTGATGAAAACTATTCCTTCCTAATTCATTTATAAAATTCTGAGGATAACAATACCTAAAATTGTCAAACAAACTAATAGTAATTATAAAATAGTTCTTTGCTTAAGTGCCCGTTTTTTTTGCAAAGGAATTTATATCCTGACCCGATCCCTATAACGTCGTGATCGTGATACGGTCACAGACAGACAGACAAAAATTCTAAAAAGTATACATTTGGCCTCTGTATCATAATAATAACTATTTCAAAAAGAATTTCCAAAAAATATTCAATGTACAGATTCGACTACGTTAGAATTTTATTATATATATACATAATAACGACCCATGACTGGAGTACAAATAATATAGATCATCATACAACTGCCCTCAATGAGACTCGAATCCGCGACTGTTGACACACACAGCAAGTAAGGCCATTGTTCTATGGTTATATTGACATGCAAAATATGGATTATGACAAAAATTTATAAATAAATTCAGTAATTAACTGATAATTAAGGAGTATCTATACATAGAGCAATTCGTATTTTTGTCACAATCATATTATTGCAACTATACTCGTACATACCGTTGGATAACAGCCAAGTTAACGTTAACGTAAAGCGTTGGCCGTAATGGACTGTTTCGTGTCAATACGATTCTATTCCTTATTATGATTATTGACTAGAAGTGTTTTTTTTAATGTGATCAGATTCTTTTTCCTGATATACATATATCGAGTATATTTTTTTAATTAAATTTTTGCGTGTGTGAAGCACACAGACTCTTTGTTACCTTTTACGTGTTAGGTGCGAAGGGAAGACCTAGAGACTATTGTATGATAGAAAGTGCTTAAAATTTTTTAATTCAAAATTAATTATTTTCGAACGCTTTCTCATTTTAAATTACAGTCAAAAACCTGATTTACCTACGAAAGCTTGTATAGTCAATAGCTTTTCCTTAAATTCAGTAAAATAAAAAAAATACGATTTTTCATCGTTATTATACTTACGAAAAAATTATAAGGCCTGTCTATAAAGCAAATTGATGTATTATGAATGAATTTTGTAAGAAAAACAAAGCTGCTAAAAAGGAGTCTGCCATCATTGAATTTCGCAGCGAGGCCTAAACAAACACCTTGAAGCAACAGGTAATTTAGTTAGTAAAATTTAATATTTACTATTTCGTCCTTATTTCACTTTGAAAACTTAGGCCAGATGGTGTTATTTAATGATCTATATGAAAAATAATACGTTAGCTTTTATAACATCCACACTAGGCTTGGGATGATGGGTCCCTTCAATGGATCATAATCCACCACGATAGCTAAGGGCGGTTGGTCGAATGATATATTTAATTTAATCAATTATTGAGCTTATAGAGAAAGAATCAGGAGAAGTATGTATATTTTGCTTCTATGATTCATAGAAGTCAACGAATGTTAAAGAAGAAGATAGGAAAATTTCGTGAAAGATCGTATGAAAGTGTATGCGCTAAAATACCAGTTGAAGAAAGAAAGGTGTTGTTGACACAAAGTATAGAAGAACAAGGACAGAAAACAAAAAAGAAATTTATTTATATTAAACAGAATAATCAAATTCTTTAAAGATTATTCTTGTATTAGAAAAAAATCTACTTTTGTTGAAGAATTCAAGTTTTTATTGCAAATACAAAAATCCTTGTATTTTATTTTTTTAGGTTGTCTACTGATAATACTTTCTTAGATTTACGCGAATATTCGACATTATAAATGAAACTACCTTTTCGGATTTTGTCGCGGATTTATTTCGATTTTTAGTTCCCGACGTTTCGAATGCTTTACAGCAATCATGGTCTGAGTCTCTCCCGTGACATGATTGCTGTAAAGCATTCGAAACGTCGGGAACTAAAAATCAAAATAAATCCGCGACAAAATCCGAAAAGGTTGTTTCATTTATAATTGTCTACTGATTTTTATTTGAATGTAAATTTTCAGAAACATCTAAATAGACTTCATGGAATATATTAATGTTGTAATTCAAATTTCACTTTACTTTAATGAAAAAAGATATTTACCAAAAATATTTTAACACACCTACACGTGTGAAAGTACCTAACTGTATAAAATTATGTACATATATTGCGTAAGGAAAACTTTCGGTGTTGCGGTAATCATTTATAATTTATATTTTCCAGAGAAAACACGGCTTCAGTGCCCTTTTGTTTTTGAATTCTTTTGTTCTCGAAAGAAAAAAGGTAAATTTCTTTGAAGTTAAACTTGTAATTTGAAAGGCATATTTGTTAATTTGTTCACTATATTTTTAATTTAACGATATACTTGAAGACCCCAAAGAGAAAAGGGAAGAAAAAATCATTCTATGATTTCTAAAGGCTTTAAAAAAAGTATACTAGTGTTTTGATTTGGCTTCCGTAATAAATCAAATATATTAAAATCTCGTGTCACATTGTTCGTTATCAAACTCCTCCGAAACGGCTTGACCGATTGATATATGATTTCTTTTTTGTGTATTAGGTCTGAGGATAGGTCGTAGGCTTTTTTGACTCCTTTATGTGATAAGGGTGGCCATCTCCAGATATTTTAGTTTTAGACCTAATTTTTATTTTTTACTTTTTATGATCTATCAAAAATACTTATCTACTATATAAAAATAAGGCGGGTTTTCCTTCCTGACGCTATAACTCCAGAACGCACGAACCGATTTCCACGGTTTTGCATTCGTTGGAAAGGTCTCGGGCTCCGTGAGGTTTATAGCAAAGAAAATTCAGGGAAAATTTCAACAGAAAAGCGGGAAAATCTTTTAAACTATACTAAAGAGGTTACACCTGGGGACGAACCCGAGCGAAGCGAGGGTGAGTCGCTAGTAACCCTATATTTTCATCGTTCTACCACTAATCCTTATTTTTTAGAAATGATTAGAACGCGGGAATTGCTAGTGTAATTATGTGTATAACTAACATCATTACATATTGAAGTTAAAGTTAAACTTATATACATACCTATATACTTTCTTATTAGTAATAGTAGTTAATGTGTTACTCAAGATCATTGCCTATCTGTAAACTGACCCAAATTTGTCAAGTCGTTTATGCGTAAAAGGATGACAAATATATACATAAAAGCGTCACACAGTAAACACCTGAGGGCTATCTCGTTCAGTTTTGAAGTCAGTCAAAAAACCGAAAAGGTAGACAAACGACCATCACAAGTTCAATAAAAGCTTTTAAGAAATAGGCTACCGCTTTAGAAGTTTTTGAAATTTTTGCCGTAACGAAAACGTATTTCATATAATACGACGATTGAATGTCTAATGTTGTTCATATACGAGGTGCACGGCCCTAAATTATCTTATTTTCTTTGAAGAGGGTTGGGAAAAAATGTTAAAAAAAAGTTATTCCGTGCCCATATACGAGTACTTCTCTTTTATTTTATACTAGCGACTCACCCTCGCTTCGCTCGGGTTCGTCCCTATATTTAGGCGAGCGAAGCCACGGGTTCTGCTAGTTATATACTAAAATCTTCCTCGAGAACCACTCTATCCATTGGTGAAAACCGCATGAAAATCGGTGCAGTAGTTTTATAGTTTATCGCGAACAGACAGACAGACGCGGCGGAGAAATTAGTTTTATAATATGTAGTGAGAATACATTTTATGGTACAAACTCGTATAAAAATATTATATTTTTACGTACAATATTCATCATAACTTCCATCATAAGAAGATACATCTATTAGTTTATTGCAACTCTAAATAGTTTCAAGTAACTAAGCAGCAACGTATACTTTCAACAATGTACTACTGTAAGGATATAAACGGCATCTCGCTTCGAGAAATCTTTTGTCACGCGATGAGCTTTTTAAAGCTACTTACATAAAAGCTGCAATAATATAAAAAAATGTACTCGAACGTGATGTGTAAGCCACAAATCATAAAAACAATTTTTTTGAGAATATTCTTTTCGTTAAAAATAAAATGTTTTGACTAGCGTCTCACCCCGCTTCGCTCGGGTTCGTCCTTAGATTTAGCGCGAGTATTGCCATGGGATATACAAAAACTTGACAAATTATACACTAAAATCTTCCTCGAGAATCACTCTATCCATTAGTGAAAACAACATAAAAATCGGCGCAGTAGTTTTGAGTTTATCGCGAACGGACAGACAGATGCGGCGGAGGACTTTGTTTTATAATATGTAGAGATTTTTGTAAGAGAGATTAAAAAATATCATGTATTATGTGCCTTTAATGCAACATTATGAGATGAATTACAATTTTTGATTTAATTATACGGTCTGGTGGTGGTAGGAATTTTTGTGGCTTGCCGATAAAAAATGCTCCTACCAAAATTGAAGCAGCGACCATGATGAAAGGCATTATTATTAACATTTCACACAGATCATATGTAACAGCTATACTAGGTACTATGTAATTTAAGCTTGTTTAAATATTTTTTTCTGGAGAAATGGGGAAATGGGTTTTGGAAATTGATTACTATCAGTACATATCTATATATTATAAAGAAGTAAAGTTTGTGTGTTTGTATATTTGTTAAATTGTAAGGGGTAATCTCGGGATCTACTGAACCGATTTTAAAAATTCTTTCACCAATAGAAAGCCACATTATTGCTGAGTGTCATAGGATATATAAAAAACCGAAAAATAAAAAGGCTTTTACGTGGTAAGCCGTTTTGCAAAGTGAATCGGAGAAAAAGCGGTCGAATGAAAGCGTTTCTTATGCGATTATATATGGAAATTACGTCATTTTAAAACTATACTAAAGAGGTTACACCTGGGGACGAACCCGAGCGAAGCGAGGGTGAGTCGCTAGTTATAAATAAAATTGAAGTGTCTGTTATTAATTTCAAATTAACAGCTTTTCACTAAATGCATGTGAATTAGAATGCATATTATACGTTACTTACAAAAAAAACAATTTTTCAAATTTTTGTATGTTTGTCTGTCTGTTTGTTTCTGTTAATCTACTAATGTTATAAGTTTTTTTTTTTTTTTTATGTGACAAAGGGGGCAAACGGGCAGGAGGCTCACCTGATGGTAAGTGATCACCTCCGCCCATGGACATCTGCAACACCACAGGGCTTGCAGATGCGTTGCCGGCCTTTTAGGAAAGGGAGGGAGGGAGGAGGGAGGAGGGAGAAGGACGGGAGGAGGGATGGTGAGTGGGCCTCCCGGACTCTCACTTACCGGACGAAACGCGACAGCATAGCTGCCACTTCACGCCGGTCTCCTGTGAGAGAGTGGTACTATACGGGGCGTGCCGGCCCATTCGGCTGCTACCCGAAGGTAACAAGCATGGCACTACCACTATAAAACTGTAAGTAACTTAGGCTTTTTTTTATTAGACAATTATAAAAACCGTTTATTTTTTAACTTACGCCCAGCGAAGCGGGACGGGTTTGCTAGTATTCCAAAACTTCCTAAATTTTTATTTTGTCTTTCATATCTTTACCGTTAAGTAATTAAACTAAAGCATAATTTATACAGTAATTACTCGTACGAATAGCAGAAAACTAACCCTCAGCTCATACTAAAAATGATTCTGTTCTACAAATTCATTTTTTTAAATTACAAATATCGTTATGACGTAAAATATTATTATGATGATGTCATACACTTCTAGATTTCTTGAAAATTGACCTTAACTTTAGGATAATCTCTAAATGTAACTTCAATGTCTTACCTCTAATATTTCATCCCCAACTTTGATAGGAGGTGTACTTTTAGCAGCCGAGCCAGCCGGGTTCATGCCGCAAATGAACACCGCCATCCTGCTTCTATCTCTATGACCCGCAAGACTTAACCCAAGTCCAGCTTTCGGCGACCTTTCCAGCTTAACCACGACAACACTGTCGCCAAGGGACGCATACTTCTTTTTGATTTTATCTGTGAAAAAAATTAACATTAGTTTATTAAAAGTTTTATGTATTAATCCAAAAAGTTACTAATCTAGTTAATAATTAAAGTTATTAATCCAATAAGTTAAACGTAAGTTTTTTACTTTGGCGGGTTATGAAGCTCAAACGGAATGTTAGCTTAAATGTAAAGGTACTTGATATACAAAATGTATGGATAACAATTTGTATATGAAACAAAAATTACTAAAATAATGGGCATTTCCAAAATAAAGATAACAAAGTAAAGTCTATTTTTTTTACATATCAGAGTTTAACAAAACTTTAACATCATCATAATATTTTTAACTTCATATTCATTTCTATTCTTTTAATACAGTTAAATGCAACAGCACAAGAGTAAATATTATAATTGTATATAAAATTCTTAGAAACTTTTATATAATGAGTTTTAACTGCGCATATTGATGAATCGCTTATAAGTTATTAGCATTTCGCTCCGGAAGCTCGCGTTTTAACGACCGGAAACTAAGTTTTTATATTATACTTTTACATACATTAAAACCTTTACCGAAAACACGCTGCATCCTAAAAATAAGTCTCAGTTCATAGTTTTTGCAGTTAGGGCGAACAAAAAAACATCTCGCAATTCATTAGTATAGAGAAGAGATATAAGGATAACAGAACATCTGTAGTGCAACACACATTATTAATTTCCGATCCTGAACCCGTAGAACGTAACGATATACTAGTATATGCTATGCTATATACGTTCGTACATGCTTAAGAGTACTGGTTGGCGATCGGCCAGATTTTTGTCAAAACAGGCAAATGATAAACAAATACATCAACATCACGATAATAAGCCAATACATAGAGGTACCTATGTATAAAATCCTTAAACATTAACAACTTGAGGGATGTATTTCTAAAAATAACAGTAGTTTTCGTAGAAGAAAATACGTTATGAGAATTTTTTACACCTTTAAGCTTTGCGCGTATGGAATATAAGCTTCGGCGTAAATGTTAAAATTTATATGGATAGGAACTGCAGAGAGCTAAAATTTATTCACTTGCATTATCCTGCGTCTCCGCTCGCCATTTAATAAAGCTGAAATTTTTGTGTGATTGTCAGTATGATAATGATGATCTCCGGAACTTCTAAAGGTTCAATAAACTATCGACAATCGATTACTAATATTGATTAGTATTGATCTAATATCATGACAACGTACAAATTTTCTTAAAATAAGAAACACATTTGCTATAGGTATTAAAATTAAGTGTCGCAAATAATAAAAAAAAATATTTTTTACTAACGACTTACGAACATCGGCAAAGTAGTTTTTGTAAAATATGCTTAATACTATGAATTATCTATTAACTCAGGCATATGTTATACGAATCTCATCTGAGTTTAATTCAATTTTTCCAAGCTGCAGTTGAAAGCTGTACGATTTATCATAAAGAATCTGAGATCCAGCATATCCTTTGAATGGGTCGTAAATATGCTTAAGCGATAAACCTCTTATTTATAAGATTCATGGATAAAAAGAAAAATTAAAGAAAAGCAAATTGCATCCAATATGCAATTAGACGAAACGTTTGACGCAGTTTGTAGTGACTCTATTTGCTGCGAGAGCGGTCGCGGGTTTGAGTCCCGCTGGAGGCATTCATTTGTTGAGCGCGAATGTTTGTACTCCAGTCATAGGTGTTTATGCTTATAATATGTATGTACTTAAAGTTATATATGTGTAGGGTATCAACTATCTGGTATCCGTAACACAAGCCTCGTAGCTTAACACGGAAGTAGATGGCGTTGTGTGTAATAATGTCACAACACAATAATAAAAAAATCAATAATACTAGCAATATACTCTCACTTCGCTCATACATGCCGATACTCCCGGCCATCGTCTCATATTTATTAAACGAGTGGATTCAATGGTTCCACTTGAGTTTCTATTTTAGTATGATATTGAAGACGGTACATCGTCAGAGAACTATTATTAACTCAAGTAAGTAGAAACACAGGTAGTAACTAGTCTCATTAATATAAATTGTAGCTTATATTATATTAATGGTTGAGTGTTATTGTTAGCTATTCACGTTGTAAAATCTCAACGGATTTCAGTTAAATTCTGTATAATAATAGTTCATATTCTGTGCGGATGCGTGTCCTGGTTCATTTTGTATTTATAATATTGTATATTGTCCTTGCAATCAATTTTCAACCACTACGGCCAATCTTATTGAGTCTAGCCATCGGAAGATCACGAAGTGGGAGTCGAACTCAAGACTGGCTTTACGTACTCTCCGAGGCACGGTGGTGACATACCGCCAAATTTCGATCTTTGGGGTGTCAACCACGATGCCCAGATGGCAGGTCTAATGAAGCAGACCACACAGCTAAAGTTGATCGACACTGCTGTCAGAGAAGTACCAGGAGCAATCCAGGAAGAGGGAAATAGTGTCTATTTACTTCACGCCCGGTTGTATTTAATTTATCGAGACAAATAGAGAACTAGGTTAAGAAATATATTTTTTTTAATCACGTACATATGTAGGTACTTGAAAAGCAAGCAGTGCAAAAGCTAGTAAACAGCATATTTGTCTCGTTCGGCATCAAGGTTGCTACCGTTAATAATTTATTGTACTAACAACAAACATTGGCACTCTATCACATTCATCTATCTAACAGTGATTCAAATTGAATAAAGTCGTCAACACAACTGTAATAGTTTGACATGGTTCTAACGAGTATCAAATGATCCATATTTTTTTATGATTCCTTTGATGGTTCCAACCTAAAAACCTGACCTTATTTTAGTTAGCGAATGAGTAGCTTAATGGCATATATTATGTAGTCTAACTTTGCACGTTACATAATATGAATTCAGCACTATTTAACGTCCCACTGCTGGGGAAGGGCCTGCCTTCAATACAAGGGGATCATACCATATTCCACCACGGTGTCTAAGAGCGGATTGGCAGATTTCATACATCTTTTGAAAACTTGGTAGGTTCTCTCAGAAAAGCAGGTTTCCTCACGATGATGTAATCATGATACAAATTATTCACAAAAGAAAATATAAGAGAGGCGAGACCCGGATTTGAACCCGCTTCACTTTATTTTCACAAGCGGGTGCATTACCACTGCATCTATCCATGCCTCAAATACATAAACGTAATACAAATTATGTTAAATTCCTATGTATCTTATAAGGAAAACCATTGACTAATAGGATATAGAGGACCGACAGAAGATACTTTGAAGGTTTAGAATTAAACAGCGTTCATGGCGTCTTTAACATTTGGATAAATTTCATAATTTGTCAACCTCTTGCTTCGTAAATAAAGAAAACATAAATATTTTTTATAATATTATGTTTAATGTGATGCCATCGATTTACTCTAGATAAGCCAGATCAATAGCCGTTAATTAGCTCCATAATGTGTTAATGATAACAAAAGTAGCTTTATATTGTATCAATAAATTTATATAAAGAATAACTGATGTCACACTTTATATCCGTTTATAACAAAAAGAGAGGGAGAAAATGTGAAAAGTTTTATTTGGGATATTTAACTGTGGTTTAAAAACGTATAATGTTAATGTTTGATGCTCTCGTATTTTTTCGGTTTGTTTGGCATTAATTTAGAAATGAAAAAAAAAATGAAAATTATTCTGTTATTTTCATACGAATTAATGCTTAAGCTGATTGCGATTAAATTTAACTAAGGCATAGAATGCATCTTGAGAAAAAACTTACTTTGAATTTCAGCTTCGCTTAGCATACAAGTGGAGCCGTAGGCCAAAACTAGTTAGATTATATCATTCAGAATGGATTTACATCACTCTTTCTAACACTAAGTTTCAATTTTTGATCAAAACAAAATAATTTTGGAGTTTTTAAAATTATTTTTGTGCTATAAATGTGAAGGCGGTACAGGCCATTACCTACACTTTTATACGTAACTCAATTTCCGAGATAGTCCTCTTGGATGGGTTTATTATATATAAACAAGTTTAGTCCAACCGATTTGTTCACTGATCGATACAATTTGAAACGATAGTTCACTAATACCTTCTTAGGTTTACGCGAATACTGTCTTTTCGTATTTTGTAATGAAAAATCACTAACTTAAAAAAATATGTTTTGTAATAAGAATAACCTTAATCGATCTATTTAAGTATATAAATCTTCTAGATAAATAAAAATAAATCACCAAATGTGTCGCTAAGCGGAAAACTCGGTAACGGCTTGACAAATTCGTATATATATTTTTTTGTATTTTAATTAAGATGTGACTTAAAAAAGTTCTTATTGAGAAAAAATGGCAAAATTGCGAGGAAAATAGAAAAAAAACGACACTTTTTACCGTTAAAATTTAAGTGACAAACCCGAGCTTGTATCGTATTCTTAGTTCTATTGTTACATGCGTTATGTCCTATCAAGTATAGGAAGGTTACATCAAGATTTGAAAAGTTGCGGTCCTCCAAAGTTCCGCAACGCGATGTCAGTTGTATATAGAAAGTTTTCTTCATTTGTAACAAACAAGATGGTATCACTTTTGCTTTGCTCTATAACATTCGAGTATTTGATTTTCGGTATTTATTGCGTAACTATATATTTACTAGGGCTTTACTTGCCCTTGGGAATATTTTTTATAAATATTTTTAATAACTTAGCTAATAAATAAATAATTAATAAATGAATAAATATGTTGGGACATTATTACAACAGCGCCATCTAGTTCCGTGGTAAGCTACGAGGCTTTTATTACGGTTACCAGATAGTTGATATACTACACATATAAATTATTTTTAAATACATACGTATATTATAAGAAAAACACTTATAATATAGAGGTTTCTTTTAACATCCTTAACACTTGACTGACTGACTGAGAGTATTAGAGTATTGATACTATTTTTTATATTAAAAATTAATACTAAAAATTGTTATTAAATTAAAGGCTTAAAAGGTAATTTTCGCTTTCGTCAACTTCCTGCCTTATTCCTACAACTTTACTTGAAAGAGCCATGCAGTTTTGTTGTACTCGTACATATCTACTGCGCATAATGCCTACTATGCTATATTTTTAAGTTAAGTAGAAAATACTACGTAGGAACTAGTACAGTATTATGGAATTTTAATTTTATCTTTGGAATATCTTATTTAAGTAGTAATTATTATCTATACAGAAATTCCCGCGGCTCCGCCCGCGGTAATTGATAGTTACCACGGTTAATTTCGGTGGTAGAAGGATGAAAATTTAGGGTTACAAGATTTTTTTGATGCCAAATCATAAAAAAATAAAAATTTGATCTGAAAATGAAAAATAAAATTTCTCGAGAGGGCCACCCTAATACCTAGGGGGATTAAAAAATAGCCTACGACCTATTCTCAGACCTAGCAAATATACACAAAAAAATCAGAAAAATCGGTAAAGCCGTTTCGTAGGAGTTCGATAATAAACACTGTGACACGAGATTTTTAAATTATATTACATAAAATAGCACAAAACAAAAAGTAAATATGTAGATATAACGCTTATTTACTGCAGGACTCTTAAATATAAGGGTATTTTTAGATAATAATATATATGTCCTAATATATTTATGAATTTTGACCATTGGATGAACAATGGATGAATGAAAAGTTTTAACTGTTCAAAAATAGTGGCATCACATTATATTACCGTAAACGAAAATATACAAGCTTCACAAGTAGATACTAATTTAATTAATAGTTTTGATGACCTAGGTCATTCAAAATTATAAATTAAATTTAAAGTACTAAAGTGCTGCCTTAATTTAACATAACTTATCATGTAATTGAGGCCTTTTATGAACCGTGGTTTACATATTCGTCATTGTCACGATCTTGGTTAACCAAGTGTTTTTAGGTCAAGTGCTCTCGTAGACTCCTATGGCCCTTAGCTAGAAGATGAAATCGATACAGCATGATTGAGGACAGAAAATATGTTAAGACTCTCTTACGAACTACCGTATTTAATATTGGGACATTTTTTGTAATGTTGCAAACCGTTATCGGTTTTTTGTTTATGTTAATTAAATATTGATTATTTTAAAAAAAACTAAAAAATACAATTGATTGACTAATTTAATTTTATGAGACTCGTCAAATTCAATCAAATAAGCTCTCCTAATTAGAGCTTTAAACTCTAGCTATAAGTAATAAAAGCTTCTATAAGCTTCTAAAACTTCTTTCAATCCTTATTATCATTTATCTATATGATAAAAAATGATTGTGATGAAGATAATATACCTTGTTTCCAAATCTCTCTTTTTGGAGTTAAATTATAAACAAAAACTTTTTTATGTTGTTTTAAAAAATGCTATAAAAATAATTGCTGGCTATGTAACTTATTTTACTCTACTAGGTCTAAGCTAGGTTTAGATTGGCACCACTTCGGGCGGTGCAGGGCCCACTTCGGTGGGCAATGTGTCTTGCGGGGTGCTCCTGGTACTTCTCTGGATAGCAGAGTGGATTGTAGAGCAACCCTCTTGGCTGTATTATCTGCTTCGGCAGACCTGCCGGACCGTCGGGGCGTTGTAGTAGAATGCGCAAACGATCCTGCGACGCCTCATTAAGACGTGATGGGTGCTTGGGTTTTAATGGGTAGTGCTGGCTTGCCGGTGAGTTCCACATAACCACCTGTTTCCTACAGGTGGTATGCGTTAATGCATTTCCCAAGAATAAAAAAAATGGTTTAAATTGGAACTCAGGACAGACAGCTTTACTCATACTCATATATATTCATATCATATGAGAAAGGTATTCAAATAAGACGTTCGTTTCAAATTCCATCTTAAATGGCAATAAAAGCTAATATTAATTCTGTAAGTAGTTCCAAGTTCTAATAAAAGGATATATGAAGGGCGGGTAAGGAATTATATCACAATACGATACGGCATTTTGGACGACCAATAAACTGCCCACTTGATTAATGAATTGTTTGGATCATAAAACTTAGCAAACGCAAGTTATAGCTACTTATTTAGATTTTCAAGGACTTGGCAATGTTCTGTTTTGTCTAGTGTACAAAATTGTATAATATTTGTCGATAGAAACAGCATTTATCTGGATGTTGCAGTTCGATTTCTGTGTAGGTCAAATATTTGAAGACTAGTTTAAAGGAAACATGAAGGTACTTAATATTTTTATCATTATAGTATTTTTATTTATTCAAATGTAATGTATGGGTTTATTAAAAAAATTGTTATGATCATCTTCAGCTCTTTTTAACGTCGCACTGCTGGGCACAGTCCTCTCTCCTTCGTAACACTTCACATGTCTTACGAAAACTTGCTAAGTCCTCTCAGACATGCAGGTTACCTCACGTTATTTTCCTTCACCGTAAGAAAGTGGTAATCATGATAGAAATGATTCGCACATGAAAATATCAGAGGTGCTAGAGACCCGGATTTGAACCCGCATCACTTGGTTATACAAGCGAGCGCGTTACCGCTGGACTACCACTGCTTTTGTTTCTATCATTATTTATAATTTTTGTTCTTTATATGATCAAGAGATATTATAGCTCATGCCCAATCTCAAACGTAATATCTACGATATCACTAAAAACATATCTTATTTTGGAATTAAATCTGAGGCATATAGGATAACCGTATAAATTATGAGTAAATTCGATAAAGTACCTTGGAAACTTTGCCAAGTGCCACAGTTTAGGAACAGCTGACCTATATAAGTCGAACAGTTAGACGTATCTAGTAAGAAATTTGTAGAGCCCGCAGTATGCTATGGTATTGGCGAGTTCGCTATGAAATTTCAGTTTTCATACCAAAAAAAGGCTTGTCTTAGTTCAACTATAACTTGTTGTTACTTAAAATATTTTTTATAAAATTTTGATCTTCTCCAACATCTAAAAAAGAGGGTTCTCTTATTTCGATCGACTTTGTATTACTTAAAAAAGCGAAACTATCTAGAAAGACGACTTACCTAGGCAAATTAATAAAAAGACCTCAAAAAATATATTACGATACCATACATATGTAAAAATGTTATATAAGCATTGATAAGATTTTGTCAAAAATATTAAAAATTAAACAAACACTGTATACGAATATTGAGGAGTCAATTGACTTCATCCATTTATCTTGATTCCATTACCCGATGTAAAATGCTACTGTCGCGAATAAAAGCGCTTATGATTGATACATTATAATAAAATTTGAAATAAGAACCTGTACATTACATATTCAGAAAAAAAATTTAGAAATAGTTATTATCAACGATACAGAGGCCGAATCTATAGTTTTTAGAATTTTTGTCTTTCTGTCTGTCTCGTATTTGGCAGGTTAAATTTTGGTAGGATAAAAGTTGATTGTCCGGGTCGACATATTATAAGTTACTTTTTACGGAAGATCAATAGTAACTGTTAAAACAAATCTATGCATGGCCTACTCGTTAGTTTATATTAATAAACTAGGGGCTCACCCTCGCTTCGCTCGGGTTCGTCTCTAGGTACGTGTTGTATATTATATTTACTTCGCACCGCCCGGTATATGTGTATATTTGACTTGATTATATGAATTACCATTGCACGCACCATGAGAACGGTCATAATATGATACGTCAAACGCCGTTAATTTTATAAAGTTTTTTTTAATTTCCTAACTTTCAGCACAATTTTGTTAATTTTTTTTATTAATATAAACCTTCTCCTGACAATAACAAACATAACAAAAAAAGAATCAGCGAAATCGGTCCAGCCGTTTACGCGTGATGTCGTGACCAAGAAAAATAGGGATTAATGTTTATATTATAAATATTATATTGATATTTTTTCGAATACCGTGTAGATTTTATGCAATAGACATATAAAGGAAAACACACTCAAAAAAGTCATTGGATGAAATAAAGTTTTGTTACAACAATAAAAAGCTAATAAACATAACAAAATATCTTTGGTACATTTTACTAGATCAACAGCTATCAAAAAACTGCTATGTTTTCGCAAATATCTATTTATATATTACTGAGCCTTTGAATTCTATAATCCGACTCGGGACATGAACCCAGGACTATTAGGAAAATTATTAAATAAGATTTATAGTTAATGCCGTTTGTTCTCCTTAAAAAAGCTAATCCTTTTCTAACGTGTTTCGTACTATTACACAATGTTCTCCGACCGACTTCGGCCATTGCGGTCAATCTCAATGAGACTAGCCAACAGCGCAGGAGATATTACAGTGCACGAGTGTACGCGCAGACACAAGTGCACTCTCTGTTCCTATCACTCTAATACTCCGGTGGGACGACTACTCGACATGACCAGTGAGAGCTAAGGCGCAGGACCGACGGCTTTACGTGCTCTCCGACTCAAGTGGTGACACACCGCCAACTTCCCAACTCCGGGCTGTTACTGAGGCTTACTAAATAGCAAAACTCAATAGCTAAACGGAACTCGAACCCAGGACCTCTCGATGAGTAGCTACTTGCTAGCGTCTCCACCAACGTACACATATATGAATTTACATATATACATTACATATACATATACGACAGGTAAGTGATACATTACAGATATTGTTTTACTTTAAATTAATACATATTTGAAACAACTGAGCAAATTTTCGACGTCAGTAGTTTGTACTCCCTTTGAATCTTTTGTTAATGAAATGAGCCGACCATTAAAACTTTATAATTAAGGAAAACGTTAGACGTGTATTACGAAAATAATGAAGGATCAATTCACTTGATAATAATAAAAATATAGGCTTAAAATAAGCTTTTAGTTGGAAATAAAACTGTTTGATACATTATGTAAGAAGTAGTAAAAGCCCAGTGGTTATGCTCTCGCTTGTGAAACCGTGTAAAGCGGGTTCAAATCCCAAACACCTTTAATGTTTAGATGTACGAATCATTTCCAAGATGATTACCACTTGACTTACGGTAAAAGAAAATATCGTGTTGAAACCCTCGAATAACATGTGAATGGTAGGCCAATTTGGCCAGCCTGGTGGACTATGGCCTGATCTCTCTCCTGTGGAAGAGAGTCCGCTCAGTAGGTGGATCTTAAGGGCTGAATATTATTTCTAACTTCTGCTTGTTTTTACAAGTTTAGTTACAAGTGACGATTTCACTCCATCCAAATTTAAACTACATACCGACCGATATATGTATATAAATCGTATATTATTATTAAATTAATACAAAGAAATCTTTACATTACTTATTACCATAAGAAAGACAACACTTATAATATATTCCATTGAGAATGAAAACCGAAGTTATGAATAAGAAATATTGGATTATTAAATTGAAATATGAACTTTGTCTTCGTCTATACGCTACTCAATGCATCACCGCACCTTTCAGCCATATTGCAAACGATATCGGTCCTTAAGGTACTCATCCACCTAAAAATAGCTTGGAAAAGCTACGCTTTCGTAAATTTTTCAAAATGTAATTATTTATATTTAAAAAAAAAGAGGTGCTATAGAAATATATAAAAAGACGTGGATGAAGATGGACTTTTCACTAAAAGAGATCAATTCCAGATAACCCTTTTTACTATATAGTATTAAATGAAGGGAAAGAAATATAAATTTTAGAGCAACCGTACTCTACCCACGACTCGAACCCAGGACCTTTAGTAGGCGTACGTACTAACCACTACATAATAGATGAACTGTTCATAATAAAATGATTACAGCTTATATTGAAAGCATCTTAATATTAGATTATACATACAAAAAATAAATTTAATTAAATGAAGTGTCTATAGTAAAACACATTTATCTTATTCTGTCTGTCTGTTTGTTCTGATTAATCTCCGAAACAGCTGGACCAATTTAGAAAAGACTATCACTTGCAGATAGCGGATGCAATAGAGAGTAACTTAGGCAATTTATTTTGGAAAAAGAACTCAAATCTGCTCAGAAAATTAAGTCGCTATACTAATATTATAGCTAGGTACTTCAGTGGACGATTGGACTCATGTCAGTGCCCTCGCAGTAGTTCTAACATATTTATGGATCATTTTTACTCACGTCAGTGTATTTATATCTTGTGATGGCTTGCCTTTTTAATCTGACATTGGATGTAAGCTTTGATTTAAGCTGCAGACTTTGTCTAGACAGAATTATATGATATTAAGTCAACCTTCCATTTAACGTTTATTACCTCAGAGTTTGTGAAATTAGTTAATTCATCTCCACAGTGTTCATAATGAGACGATTTTATTCGTTAATAAACTTTATGAAAGCTTTGTTTAATCAATGCTTGTGGTTAAAGATATTGTATTGTTGATTAAAAAATAATATATCTAATATATAAAAATCTCGTGTCTCAGTGTTTGTTATCAAACACCTCCGAAACGGCTTGACCAATTTTTATGATTCTTTTTGTGTACATTCGGTAGGTAGGAAAATAGTTCGTAGGCTATTTTTTATGCCATTATTTGTTAAGGGTGTTCCTCTCCAGATTTTTAATTTTTAATTTTTGTACCACAATTTGGATTTGGCATCAAAAAATACTTATAACCCTAAATTCTCTTGTAATTAGAACGCGGGAAGAGCCGCGGGAATCGCTAGTAATATATAAATATATAGATTAGGTATAGACTAGCGACTTATTTTCGCTTCGCTCGAGTTCGTCCCTACTACATTTTAAGATGAAGTTTCTTATGAATTTATGATTATAGCAGGCTGAGATTATGCGGATCAACATATAAAATACTTTTTGTACTGCCGGATAATATCACATGTGTGACAAACGTATATTGACCGTTAAAAGGTAGTGAGTCGCTAGTACTGTTATATACATATGCGATATTTTGTTTGTTTGTATGCTAGTGATTGTATTTGGATGAAATTTGGAATTCATTTAATTTGGTAAATTATGAATACATATGTACTTTTCATTCATTATTTTGATACAGAAAATATTTTTTTTTTTTATAATGTTGCAAAAGGGATTAATTTTAATATTTTAAAATCGCCGAGACACATGTGCGTAATATCAATTTAAGAACACAACGTGTGTTACACGCCTTGTGTAATTTTTATGTCGGTACGTATTTTACGACATTTCACTGAAAACAGTGACTGATTTATATTTTCTTGTTAGTGCGCTCGATCTGCTTTATGTATTGTTTAAAATATAAGTTATTATAACATATATACATACGTATAATATATAAATACTAGCAATTTCCGCGGCTCCGCCCGCGTTGGTATAAGGATGAAAATTAAGGGTTATAAGCATTTTTTGAAATCAAATCATAAAAAAAATTTATTAAACATGAAAAAAAGAAAAGAACAAAAAATAGCCTACGACCTATTCTCAGACCTACCAAATATACACGAAAAATTTCATAAAAATCAATCAAGCCGTTTCGGAAGAGTTCAAGACACTGGCATGATTTTTATATATTAAGATTTAAAGTATGAGTATATCAAATATGTAATTTAAATATGTTATAGTAATTATTTTATTTTTTATTATCTTATCTTATCAAAATTAATTGTTTTTTATCACTATTTAAGCAAGGCAATTTTTTTTTAATTTCAGAACTAAAATAAAGCTAGTTTAAAACATAATAAAATTCTAACAGAGTTGAATGTTTAAAAATCTTATTGACTTGATTATTATTATCGAAACAGAGGCCGTATCTATAGTTTTTATAATTTTTTAACCGTCTGTCTGTGATAGCTAACGAGAAACCCAATGGACAAATTTTGATGAAATTTAGTATTTTGATAGCTGGCCAGTCAACATATAGAATAGTTTTTCAACATGTATAAGAGTGTCAAAGAATGACAGAGGAGAGTGGAAGAAGAAGACATGTAGTGCCGACCCCACACAGCGTGGGATAAGGACAGGAAGAAGAAGAAGAAGAAGAAGATATAGAATAGTTTTTACTACGGAAAACATCTCACCTTTGAGAAATGTACAGTAACCGATAAAATTTTCATTGAGTTGATTATATGTGACTAATTTTGAATATCAAACCTAAATACAGTTAGACGTATAAACTAAACGTGTTATTTAATATGTTAAAAATAACTGAAAAAGACACTGACACAAAGTGGTAATAAAAAGCTATCACGAACAGCTACTTTCAACTTTACGAGCTTTAGTCTGAGTTATTTTGAAGTTCACACTTTCAGCTATCGGTACAAACTTCTTTAAGTTGTCTTCTAGATATGGTTTCTAAATTATCTTTTATTCAGCCCTTTTTAACGTCCTACTGCTAGGCATGGGCCTCTCTTCAACGAACTTTGAGGGGTTTTCAAAACGATCACGATACACAAGTTTTACGAAACTTTCTAGATTGTCTCAGGCATGCAGGTTGTCTTACATTTGCTAATCGTAAACAAAAAAGAAAAAACACTACGTCCAAAGAATTCTAATGAACTCATACTTTAATGTGTATATTGTATAATCATTTAATATTTTACTCGAAACATGAAATGTAAACGCAAGCTTTTTAATACAACGTAGCTTTTGTTTAAAACAATACCGTAATAAAGCTAAATTTTAAATTTTTTGGTTTAGTGTGAAATTAAAATCTTTATAGGCCGTTTAAAATAACTGATTGAAAAACATTTTAACTATTCTGCACATAGAAAATTCTTCATATTGTAAATAATTATGTTATTTGGCTATATATTGGGCTATATAATATGTGTATTTGGCTAAATATTTGCTAATTATAGCATATAGCGAAATATCATATTTACAATAGGAATTCAAATTAACAGCTTTTGACTAAATGCATATGAGAGTATATAGAACCCCTACATAAAAAATAACAATTTTTAATTATTTTGTCAATCTGTCTGTCTGTTTGTTCCGGCTAATCTCTGAAACCTGCTGGACGGATTTCGTTAAGGACACAGACTAATAACATGTTACTATTTGGCTAGGAAAGTAAACTTTTGTTACATTATAAAATAAATTACCAAGTTCCAACTCAGCCTCCGCATCTTCTGAGATGGTCTCCATTACACGTTCAGGGCATGGTTCGAGATCGCGCAGGGAGGCACGCGCGCGCGCCGCCCTCCGCGCGCACTCCCCGCACGCCGTCAACTTGCCGTTTTGTGTCTTATTTTACATCAAATAAAGTTTTGTTTCCTTTGATCACTTTTGCACTGTTATAGGCTATGTTGTTCACTGTACTCTTTCATTCGAAAGGTTTTTAAATGATCGCACTATCGACCCTATTTTATATCATATGAAATAAAGTTCTTTCTCCGATGATCTAAAAGTTAGTTTTGAGGCTTACTTGAACACTACTTAATCTAAATAGGTTTTTTTTTGTCACTTTTAGGATTTAGTTTCGTCTGATGTGTTTGTTTGGTTTATATTAATGTAACGATTAGAACATAGGCTACAGTTGTTAAAATTTTCCATAAATGGCGCTAGCTGTAAGCAAAATTGTTATAAGTCTTTATCTTCAAAGTATTCTGCTATCGTGTAATAAGCTTTAATCAATAACAAATTTTTAATTTTAGATTTAAATTGTTTGAAGGGCAAGCTCAAAATGGACTGCGGTATTCTATTATATAAAAAAATAAAAGTAAATGTCTTCCAACTAAAATAAAAGAAAGTGAGCAATAACTCTTGAACTGCCACTAACACGAGATATTTGTCGATGTAAATTTATTATTCGGTCTTTATGCCAGTGAAAGCAACGATCTATAGAATTTCATACATATTTATTATGCATTATGTCATGTGTATTTACCGTCTTTATTGGATGAAAATTAAAAAAAAAATTCTGTAAAAAAAGCGGCCAAGTGCGAGTCAGACTCGCGTACGAAGGGTTTCGTACTAAAAAAAATGTTTGTTGTATGGGAACCCCCTTAAATATCTATTTTATACTGGTTTTCAGTATCTGTTGTTATAACAGCAACACAGAAATACACCATCTGTGAAAATTTCAACCGTCTAACTATAACGGTTCATGAGATACAGCTTGGTGACAAACGGACAGACATACAGATGGACGGACAGCGGAGTCTTGGTAAAAGGGTCCCGTTTTACCCTTTGGGTACGGAACCCTAAAAATGATTATATGCAGTGTGTATTCTTATTCAGATATTTTAACGAAATATTTTATTTAGTACTAGTGGGCAGTGGCCTTCTCTTTATTTTTGCACTAGTGAGTTACCTGCGCTTCGCTTATAATTTGATCTACATGAATGACCATCGCCATTAACCTTCAAAGATAAACATATAATAATTCTAAGGACTTCGTGTAAAATCGTTGTTTTGCGTAATTTAAGGGTTTGTAATTTGGAATCTTTAAATATATCCTTAATGTTTAATTTGTTGTCTTTTTAAATTTTTTTTGCAAATTGTGGGTAGGCACTGTCTGTAACAAGTATATAACCTCTGAGACGTCAAATATCTTAGTCTCTCCCGTGACCATGATTGCTGTAAAGCATTCGAAACGTCGGGAACTAAAAATCAAAATAAATCCGCGACAAAGTCCGAAAAGTTTTTAAAGTTTTATTTATAATGTCGAATATTTTCGTAAATCAAACAAAGTACTAAATCCTTTATAAGTACCATACTGTTTAACAAACTTCTCTATTTTCAACCGACTTTCAAAAAGGAGGAGGTTCTCAATTCGTCTGTACTTTTTTTATGTTTGTTACCTCAGAACTTTGGACTGGCCGTAGTGGCGAAGGGTCCATACAAGACGATTCCCACCGTCTTACCTTTTAAAAATCCAATAAAGTTTTAATTATTCTACATAATATTTATTTTTTAAATTTACATGATTACTAATTAAAATAATAATTTATAGTAATAATCCTTTTTTAAAAATAACATAACGCCTACAATAAGTCAAAATCAACAAAAATGTATACTTTGCTAAAATGCGCCTTCATAGAAATGCCGCGGTAAGACGTAGTAATTCGGCTTACCTTTTCCATACGAATCGTGTTTCATTCATACTTTTGTATTGGAACATTTTCAAGTGATTTCATTCATAATTACTCAGATTTTTGGTCGCGGTTAAGACGCTCCCGAGCAGCTTATTTTGCATGTGATTGGTGGAAAGTACAAAACGTCACTATGATTGACCAATGACAAGCGACAAGTATTTAAACAAATTAATATGGCCGATGGCGATTCTGTTTACAAGTGCTTAGTGCATTATTTGTGTTTTTCTTTCGTTTTATTGAGTTTTTACTCGATTTTAGCGTAATAACTAATATTGATATTTTGTGTTGAGTCTGTATAGTGTATGGTTCATATATGTTTTAATTAGGGTGAGTTCTATAAGCCATTATTAAATTTGCGTATTTTATTGAAGTTGGATTGTATGCAACTTTGTTTTCGAAACTTGCATAAGTCAAGTAATTTGTAATAAAACTTTCTATTGAAATTGTGTGTAAGTGCTAAATTAGAATAATATTGTGTTTGTTTTCATTTATGTTGGAGTGAAAATGTTTTTAAGTTATTTTATATGCGTTTCCTTGACAAAATTATTTTACGCGTACTAGCTTAAACAGTTTATTCGGACTGGAAGGAAATATCAAGTAATGCTGTAGGATATTGTAATTAAATTTTAAAACCAGTAAAATCATCTTCATATTTCAAAATTTTAATTTAACTTTGGTAAATAAAAAATAAATCAATCTCTTCAATAAGATAGCAAACGAACTACGAAGTTTTTCAAACACTTGTCACTAGATGGCATTGATTTTACGTAGTAATAATAACTCAATGCTAGATGGCGATATTTATTAAAATAATTATTTATATATTAATGTAAAATTAACAGAAGGGAAAAACGAATATTTAAATCTCACTAAATTATGTTTAGGTTGAAATTAATTATATTTATAATGAATACAAAATAAAATAATGCGGCCTTAAATCAAATCGCCGTACTTTCACTTTTTAAATGATGCGTAATGATTTCTCATAGATGGCGTCATTAATATTTTTATATTATTTTAGTAAATATTAAATATATTGACTATTTTGCTATAACTTTACATAAATTAAAAAATAAACAATGACATAAGACTTTATGAACACTTTTTTACTTTTTAATTATTACGAAAAAAAATCTTCACTACAACATAACGGATACAAGTACGAGGTACTAGTACCTGTACTAGGTACTTTTGCATCGCATGTATTTATTTAGTTTTTGTCATTTTTTTGGACAGCTTACCTCTGCTAAAATTTCACCCTTCGCCACTGGGACTGGGTAAAACGATTTTGACGATTCTTTTTTTATTTTTCATTGTCTTCTTACAATCGGTTAAGTCTTAATAGCAATTACTTCTTATGAAAGAATTAGTTAATCTATAACATAAATATGTCAAATTTAAATTATTACTTATAGTAATATTCTTTTATCCCTCAAATAATACCTATCAATTGAATTTTTTTCATTATTTTTTTTATTATAATTTTTATTATTTTTAATATTTTAAATTATTTATAAAAGATTTCAAAAAGGATGTTTAGGTACTAGTATCATACATATTACATACATATACATACATATGTCAAGAAAAATAAAATGACGTACTATGTACTTGAGAAAAAAAAGTTCATTGCAAATTACAGACAGACAATAAATTTTTATTTATATGTATAGATTCAATTCTTTATTTTTATGGAACGAGTTTGACTATAAAATTACTGTTATTGTAAAAGCAAAGTATTACTTAAGAATGTTTCTAACACAGAAAAATATTTTTATTATACTTTTGAATCATCATTTTTCCCCTTGCGGAATTCAAAGCAAAGTTATGATAATTGCTATCTTAACGCCTAACGAAAAACCCTAAGTATTGAACCCACGACCTCTGAGAGTTCAGACACGCTTCACAATGGAAATGGAATATAGACGAGTATTTCCATTATATATTATTAGAAAACTTTCTACGCTAACGTAAATTTGTGCGTAACGAAATATCCTTGCTTTCTCAGAAAAAATATACCTTATAAATTGCCTACATGTAACAGATGCGAACATTCTTGTATTTTTTTCTATTATCGCTTTAGCTATAGAACTCAGTAGAGTGTATAAACGGTATTTGGCCGTATATATTTTTTGTGCAGAAATATTAATTCTGATACGAATAAATATATATTTAATATGTACCAATGACTCACCCTCACTACTCTCGGGTTCGTCTCTCGTTCTCTCTTTTTGGAATGGAAACCTAATTCTTTTACTATAATAAAAGTAATATTAGTTATTCTTTATAAAATTAGCTATGTGACAGAGAAAGTTCTGTCATAATCGGTCCAGCCCTTTCGGAGATAAGGCGGAACAAACAGACAGACATTTCAATTTCTGTCTTCAATTTTATCTGTGTAGATGTACTCGTATATATTTAGATTTAAGTAAAATATATTGTTTTAACAGTATCGACCATGAATCATTTTCAAACTGAGAAGGCTTGCGTAGGTATAGTTTTTAAATTTAAATTTATTTCACTCGGATAGCAATGGACGTCAAACTACGTTAAAGTTTGAATGAATAAATCTGATATACCTATTGTGGATATATAAGGTATTATTATATCATAAGCTTTTTATGCATATGCCTTATTCATAAGGCAGTGGTAGCCCAGCGGTAACGTGTTGCTTGTATAACCGAGTGATGCGGGTTCAAATCCGGGTCTCGCACCTCTGATATTTTCATGTGCGAATCATTTCTATCATGATTACCACTTGTCTTACGGTGAAGGAAAACATTGTGAGGAAACCTGCATGTCTGAGAAAACCTAGCAAGTTTTCGTAAGACATGTGAAGTCCGCCAACACGCACTAGGCCAGCGCGGTGGACTATGACCTGATCCCCCTCGTATTGAGGGAGGCCCGTGCCCAGCAGTGGGACGTTAAGAAAGGGCTGATGATGAAGCTTTTTTGAACGTAACCATATTTTTTTAAATATTTAAATAGAAACTTTTGGAAAGCTACATTATGTAAATTGCTATGCGCCCTAAATTTCAAAGGGCTATTATGAATGCCCGTGGGAAATAACTACTTATGAAATTTCGTGTTTTAAAACCCTTTTGACGGTGAAGATGACCTAGTGGTTGGTGCTCGTGGATCCTTAACCCAACCTAGCTTCAAAGTTGTTAATGTTGACCGAGAGGTATGCTAAATATTAAACAGTGTTTTTTAATGGCATATTATTATCTCTTTATTTGTGTTTATTTGGTAGATCTGAGAGTAGGTTGTAGGTTATTTTTATACTTCAAGGTGATAAAGGTGGCCCTGTCCAGATTTTTTTTTTATTTGAATTTGAAAAAAAAGACACTTTACCCTAAACGGTAACGGAACGGAAACTTCACCAAGCTCACTATTGTGTATTTATTCCATACTTTAATACAAAAAGTTGGAAAAAAAATCTGTTTTTCTGTCATTTTTCGACTATATTAACCACTACGCAGATTTCGATCAAATTTTGGTGAGAATACAATATTTGTTAATTTTAATTTTAAACATTTATAATAATTTTAATAAGTTTCATAGTTCAAAACGGTGATATTATTTATATAATTTTAGTTGCTACTGTTGTAAATATTAAAATAAAAAAAAACTTTATTAGAACTCAAATTCATATAAAAATATTCTTATATTGCATTTAAAATCTGAAATATTCGTGTAAATTTAGAAAATTATTAAAAAATAGAGAAGTTAAGTTAAATATTTGAGATTAAAGTTCACATAGTTTAAACGTGTCTCTCATATCATAGTAATAAGTATGCTGGAATAACAACTTCAGAACATACAGTACTCACGTACGTGTTAACTGCTTTTGCTAACAAATTATAATTGGTACCAATAACACGCTTCATGGTCTAGGTAAAAAGTGTCACATTATTCTATGACATCGTTGACTAAGATTTTCTAAAGTAATCGTTACAACGACTTTGAAATTATCTTCCTTACAAATAATAAAGTATCAACGGAAAATCTATAGATGAATTATTTTTAAAAAAATATGTCACGTATTCTGTTGAATTTTATATGTGTTACTGTAAAAGCCCGAATATTGGTAAATCTTAGGTTTTACCAGTAAATCTTAAGGTTAACAACATGAGTCGGTAAATGTAAGAATATGAAAAAAAGAAACGACTTTATCGGGCTTTTACCATTAGAATTTAGTACATGGGTAAGGCTATTCGGACACTAGCGTGACTACAGCGGTAATTTAGCGTGACTGGCACAAAGATTATTTTCTTTCGATTTAGATAACATAGGTTCAAAAGGTTAATTTTAAAAACTTTTCTTTCTTTCTAGGTTGGTTAGGTTAGGTTAGATATATGACCAAATCGCACGAGCCGAGCGAAGCGTGCCGCGGCAGCGGCCGGCGAGTGCCAATAATTAAATGTTAACGCTAATTCTTTAGATAATTTATCTCGAGTGCCAGTCACGCTAAATTACCGCTGTAGTCACGCTAGTGTCCGAATAGCCTTAGCCTTTACCAAGTGAATGGTGGTAAAAATCCGAAATATACGATGATTATAGAACGGTTCTGACTTTTACCATTAAGAGTTGGTAAATCTTAGGACTTACTGTAAAATCTTAGGATTTACCGTAGTTCGGGATTTTACAGTAACATATGGACCTAAGCCTAACATAGTGCAGTAGTTTTTCAAATTTGGACCTGTTAGTCTATTTATCTACTGGATTTTCACGTAAATAGTACTGAACGGGTATTAAATCTAGTTTGCGTAGAGATAACTTATTACTTGGGTCAATATTTAGCACGCATTTTACTACAGGAAACTCGTTATAAGTATTTAGAAAATTTAGGTTTTTGATGCCAAATCATAAAAGAATAAAAAATAAAAATTTGGTCTAAAAATAAAAAAAATATTAAAATAGTGAGAGGGCCACCCTTATCACGTAGGGGAATGAAAAATAGCCTACGACCTATTCTCAGACCTCCCAAATACATCTAAAAAATGTCATAAAAATCGGTCAAGCCGTTTCGGAGGAGATTGATTACGAACACTGTGACACGAGATTTTTATATACGTATTAGAATTATTCCGATGACGTATGATTAGTTAAGTAGCGTAAACAATTAATACAATATTATACAATTTAGTGGTAAAATCTAATAAAGCTAACTTCAGTTTGAGTGTAATTTATTCATTTATGTATATTGTATATTCCATAATATATAACATAGTAGCCGCATCTGTTTCTTCGGTACTTCGACTTGTGGTTTTAAACCACAAAATGGTTTTTGATATGAGAACGATAAATAATCGAGCAAGGTTGTTCAATATATGTAATATTACAAAATAGTTCGCGATAATTTTATTAATATTTCTTAAAACTAAGAACTCTTTCAAAAAATTGGTCGTTTGGATGAACAAGCGAGACGGAATGTCGACGGAGTTTGCGTTTGCGGAGACTAGTGAATTAAAGTATCGAAAATATGTAAACAGATTTGATGTAAAGATCCGGCATTCCTACCGTATCTCCGAATTCACTGAGCCCAAAGTTGGGAAGAAAACAGTACAAAATTTAGGGCATTTTTGGAGATTACGCGGAAAAAGAAGCTGAGAACTTTAGTCTATAAATTTCGATAATCGCATGTCCGCATCATAAATAACGAATATTTAATATTACAAGTATGTAAAGCTACATATAATACTAGAAAACTCAGCCCGCTTCGCTAGGCGTAAGTTAAAATAAATTAAACCGTTATTACACTTATCTAATCAAGTCCTATATAGCCTAAGTTACTCCTTATAACATTAGCTATCTGCGAGTGAAAATCCCGTCAACATAAGTCCAGCCGTTTCAGAGATTAGCCGGAACAAACAGACAAACAGACATAAATTAAAAAATTTTTTTTTTATGTAAGTACCGTATATACTTTCATAATGCATTTAGTGAAACCCTGTGAATTTGAAATTAAAAAGAGACACCTCAATTTGATTTATATGCATAGAATCAAGAATGTAAAGACTTATTTTACTCAATTTTATTTTTTTCACCTTGCTTATGACATACGAAAATAGTTTTTAAACAATTTTCGCTCGACTCTACGTAGGCACCGTAACAAACACGATGTCGTTAGCAAGCAATATTATTATATTACTTCCGAAATCATAAACTACAAAGTAACTATTTTGATATTTACATAAAATACTGTAAAAACAAAAATTTAACGACCAATAAAATTAAATCGAGTACGTTCTGAAACTATATGAGTTTGAGACAACTATATGTAGAGACATTATTACAACAGCGCCATCTAGTTCCGTGGTAAGTTACGTAGCTTGTATTACAGATACCAGATAGTTGGTATACTACACATATAAATTTTAAATATATACAAATTATAAATATAAACACCCATGACTGGAGTACAAACATTCGTGCACAACAAATGAATGTCCCCAGCGGGACTTGAATCCGCGGCCGCTGGCGCAGAAGGTAGGGTCACTACCAACTGAGCCAAACGTGTCGTAGTCTTTACTATACTGTTTGGACATAGGATGGGACCGCAGTTAGACAAAAAAAAGCTCTATAATTCTTAATATTTTTTAAATACTTTTATAAAATATTTTTAAAGATGTCAAGCGATTATCTATTATAGTTTAAAATATATATTTAAAGATAACAAATAAGTCCTTTAAACGCAGGGAAAAATGAAAGCATACCCTACATTTTGTATAGCCCCTACAAAGTCCTATTCCTTTTTTTGCTATGGAACCCCAAAAACTCATCGTAATACGTGTTATACAAACATAATATAATATGATAAATAATACATTCATATCGTGAATGTATTTACATGTATATTTTATAAGCATTCTTTTTTCGAGTTAATAATGATGAATTCATTATGTTTACAATTTTTTGTCCTTTTTTTTGTTTCCAGTACTATGCTGTACTATACTTTAACCTTATAATGTAGTATTTTTTTAACACTTAGCCTTGAAAACCAGACGTTTTTACAACTTAATCTAGTCAATGAACGAGTGAATGATAAACTAAAAGAATTAGTCTCGATGCGGGGTTTATGACAGGCTGAACCCTTAAGCTTTCAATGGAATAAAACGTTTATTGTAAATTAAACCTAATTTTCCTTTACATAGAGTACCTAATGTATTAGTCAATTTATAAGTACTGCTAATGAAATTGAGACCGTATTGCATATAAAATAAGGTAGATTTTGGTAATTAAATATAGTATATATGTAGAAGAAGTGGGTAGATATATATTCGCGCAACTGTTATGGATCATTTAGTATACTTTTAATGTATGTCGTTTCGTTAAAAATATATGGTGTTTGAAAATGTTTACGTACAGACTCGAGCTTATCTGTGCTAAATTTTCATCTGAAAGGCGAACGAAAAACATATTAACATAATATTTTTAAACTTTATTTTGACTCATGTAATTTATGTGTATAAATATAATAAAATTACAAAGTGTTGGAATTAAATGACAGCTTATATGAAAAATAGTTAATTTTTGTCTGTCTGTCTATTCTTCCAGTTAAGATCCGAAACGACTAGGCTGATTTTGATGAGACTTTCACTAGCACATAGCTGATTCTATAAGCAGCAAATTTAAAATAATACGTAACCGAGACGTAAATGGGAGGTACACGAACGAAGCAAGGAAATGTCACTAGTATTCAACAACATATTCGCAACCTAACAAATATATTATATCTATATAAATAAAAATGCATGTTGCTAAGCGCAAAACACGACAATGGCTCAACCAATTCGGCAATTTTTTTAAAGGTTTTATTAATAATAATAAAAAAAATAAGAATTCAAAGACCTAGGGACGAAGCCGAGCGAAGCGTCGTATAGCACATGTTTGAATTAAAATAGTTATTTACAATTCCCACAAATCATTTATTTTTTAATACCTGTTGTTTAACCCTCGATTCACTCAAATGCCTTTGGTATTGTCATATTATTAATATGAGACCCAATTTTTTAACCCCAGAAGACGTGCTTGGTAAAACGTTGAATACCTAAAATTAATCAATAAGACTCTATCTAATATTGATCATTATTTTAATAAGGTATTATCATAGAACATTTTTTTACCCCTTGGTTTAAGTTTCCAAAATTGCTTCATGGATACCTTTAATTTCTAATGTAAATGTAGGTATAATTATACCTTCGCAGATTTAGTAATTACGAAGTAAGTCTATTTCGTTTTTATATAGAGATTACATATTATTATTAGCTTTGATTAAAGTTTATGTGAATTCTTTAATGAGTATTATATTCCTTTCTCAAACTAATTAAAGTACAATATAATTAACAAAAAGTAAAGAGAAATGTTGAATGAATGTTGTGATAATGTCTCAACATATTCAGCCCTTTTCAACGTCCCACTGCTGGGCCTCACGCGGACTTTGCATGTTTTAAAAACCTTACTAGGTTCTCTTAGACATGCAGGTTTCCTTGCGATGTTAGCTCTTACAGTAAGAGGGAAATGATTCGCATGAGAATATAACAGCAAGACCGGTAGGCTTATTACGTATCAAGCAATCCACCCGCGATAGCGAAAATTGTACAATAATTGCTGTCCAATGATCGCTAAATCGTATTAAACTTATTGAATTCTTCGTAGTTTTTCATAAATTCATTTATATTTGCATTCATTGGTTTGGTAATTGTTTGTATATTATATTAGTGGTCTTTTAAACATAAGAAAGCTAACATTTTATTAATTTAAGAATTAGATTAATTATTCTATTCGCAACCACTTCATTTTAAAATCAACAAGAGCTATTTTTAATAAAATATTAGTCTTCGTATATTTAACAAACCATTAATAGAATATACAAACAATTACCAAATCAATGAATGCAAAAACAAATGAATTTATGAAAAAATACGAGAGAATTTAATAAGCTTAATACGATTTAGCGATTGGACAGCAATTATTGTATAATTTTCGCTATCGCTGGTGGATTGCTAGATACGTAATAAGCATACCGGGATTAGAACCCGCTTCCCTCTATTTTCTAAGCGAACACATTACCATTGGGCTACCAATGCCTGCACTCCTTTGAAAGACAGCAAATATATGTTTTTGATATGTACTTTAATAATTTCACATGCAATTTGGGATATTTAAGTTAATATTAAGATTGGGCAGGGAATTCGTATATAGTATTGCATTTTTATAATTTAAAATATGCAGAAGTTAATTTAAATGGCAATAGATCCTTTGAAAGTCTCCTTATTGTATCAACACTTTACGATTAAAAATAGTTGTATTTTTAAATATTATTTGTATAGTGATTAATTTTTTTTGATATTGAATCACTAAAAAGTTTTTATATACTACTTACTGTTATTATTTTCATATATTTTTATATCGCTTTAATTTTATCTAAACTTTATTTAAATTCAAGCGAATTATTTATACAAAACATATCAGACGAAGAAAACACCTTCGAATTATTTGGTTTCGATATTTAACATATTCTTTCTTGACGTCACTCACAATAATAATTCACTGTTAAACACAACCGGTCACTATTATTCACTAGCCGCCATTTAAATTGTATACACACCTAAAATTAAATTTTAAACTATGAAAACATCCGTGCAAACGTCAAAATCTGCGTAAAACTTCCGTGAAAACGTCAAATTGTGTGGAAACGAAACGGCGACCGCTTTCCGTTATTTCTAACGCGAAACTGAAAATCTAAACACGTGTAGCAGAAAATGTACCATCGTCCGTCAAGTTAAAACGACTTAAGTGACTTGATTTACAATGAAAAAACAACCTTATGAGTATGTAATACGATTCAAAATCCCGTAGAAATCTATAACAGGGAAAGGAAAACAAAACAGACTACTCAAAGGGTATTTCAGTGAAAATTGAACTTTAATACGAAGATTTTAAGGTTAATTTTGGTTTGATGTATGCTCACATCACTCCCAACAATGGAAAACTTGGTTCGGAAGAAATCGGCTCTTTTCGCACTCGTTACGGGCTAAGCTTTTGGTAAAATAAACTTCACTTTCCTTTACAAATATCAACTTTGACAATCGAATGTGATTTCTAATGCTTAGGCGATAAGAGAGAAAATACTGAATTATCTCTATTTACATTCCGTGACCCGCAAACTTATGTTTGTAATGTTGTTGTAAACGACAAATTTATTTGGGTAATGACGTGCAAAAATATTCATGCAAGGCGAAATTCGGTGTGCTTACTATATAGGCTTATACCGCGTTTTCTGCCTTATACCACAGTATTATATACAAAATATTACATGTACTATATGTTTATAACAACAAAAGATAAAAGTCTCGCAAGCAGCTTGAAGTAATTTGAATGTCGGAAACCAAACATCAAAATAAATTCAAGAAAAATGATGTCAAATACGTGTAAATTTAACAAATTTATATTCCAAAGCCGGAGTAATCAGCACCTTTTATTATTACTTTTGATAGGACCCACCTATAAAGTAGAAAAAATAATATTGTTTTATTTAGTAGTAGCCAGCAAATATTGTGACCTGAAGAAAAGCATGCGCAAGTAACGTCACCGCAAAATTCTAGTATTTAATATTTACTAAGTAAATTATTCTTAATAAGTAGAAGAATTTTTAATCGAAAGCTACAAGTAAAGAAAGGTACATAATATACATAATGAGGTACTTTTTAAGTGATATTTTTCATGTATTTTCAGAGATATTTTCCCGCGGTAAAAGTAAATCGGTACAGCAGTTTTCTCGTGATGCGGTTACAGACAAATAGAAATTTTAATAACAATTGATTCGGCCTCTATATAGATAATAGTAACTATATCAATAACATTGGTTTTTATTATAAATATAGAATTTATATTACATTTGACTGGTGACATCGCGGGTTCGAGTCCCTCTGGGGGAAATTAATTTGTTGCGCACAAAATTGTGTACTCTAGTCATGGGTGCTTATATTTATAATATGTATTTATTTAAAGTTATATATGTGTAGTGTATCAACTATCTGGTATCCGTAACACAAGCCTCGTAACTTGCCACGGAACAAAATGGCGTTGTGTGTAATAATGTCCCAACATATTAATAAAACATTCAAAAAATCTTTACTGTCAACGTCGTTGACTCAACGAGTAGTTTCTTATGTGACGTCTGCACTTTATTTCGACTTCAACTAATAAATTCACTTTTACATGTTTAATGTTTTACATTTTTACGACAGCGTGTGTTTTATAACTGAATATTTTAGAATAAAAAATCTGTCTCGCTCGATGTAGTTTGGCAAACTGATGTGTAGTTGGAAGCCGTATTCGTATTATATGTATTGTATTAATGCACAGATAAAATATTTTTTCAGTTTAAAAATAATAGTGTTTAAACTACTGTTTTAAAACTCGTTTGATAAATTGGTCGTTCGGAAAAATAAGTGCTAAAACGGCGAAATTACTGCTGATTTGATTTATACTATCTGCAGTAACATAGACAACATCAAAAGTAAGATCGTGATATACGAGTAGAAAGTTATCGATGGCACCTCTAATTCCATTCTGGGCATTCTCGTAATGGTAAATTATTGATTTTTTTTCGGTACTTCGTTAGGGCACACTTATTTGATGGCAGTATATTATATTATTACCTATGAAATACGCCGGTCAGAAGATCTAAAGACAAAGCGCAGTCTCTCCCGTGACAATGATTGCTGTGAAGCATTCGAAATATCGGGAACCGAAAATCAGAACCAAAAACAAAATCCGGAAAGATATTTTTGTTTTTTTTTTTTTTTTTTTTTTTTTTTTTTTTTTTTTTTTTTTTTTTTTTTTTATTATAATGAAAACATCCACAGGCGTTAAGCGCCCGTGCCTTTTTTTTAAAATTTAAATTTGATTTGGCGTATTACATTTGCAAAGACTTAAAACTAGCGATACATGCTACGAACTTATACTAAAGGAAACGTGGTCCGAGACTGACATATATATTTGTTTAATTTAATAAAATTCATTATTAATAAAATAAAATTAAAAATTATTATACACTATATTGGGACTTTAGGACCCCGCCCCATTCCGCAGTTGGGAAAACACAGCCTCCGCGATTTTCGTGTCGCGTTTATGGATGGACATTTTGAGGCTGTGTTCCAGGATGGTCTTTGCTGAGGCCCCCTCCGCTCGACGAATAAACCTGCCGATCGCGTCGTCACCGTCATCGGAGTAATAGACACAGGTCTTCGTGTGTCTAGTCACCGCTACAACAGCGTGCGGCACGCTGTCGTGAATGCGGAGTCTTTTGCTCGTTGTCCGGACGATTATGACCTCTCTGTAGGTTTGGCCCTGTGCTTCATGGATGGTCATGACACGCGACCCTTCGCCGGATCCATATCCTTGGTTCATCAGGAACTTCTTTAAGATATTTTTGTTTAAAATGTCAAATATTCGCGTAAACCTAAGAAAGAATAACACAAATCTCTGTTTACTAACGATAGGTTTGTATGTACTTTTGTATGAAGCTTATGTCATCATCTTCTTCTAATACATATATAAAAATTTCGTGTCATAGTGTTTGTTATAAAACTCCTCTGATTTTTTTTGTGTATATTTTTTATTCCCCTAGGTAAGGGTGGCCCTATCCCTATTTTTTTATTTTTAAACCAAATTTTGATTTTTTTAGTTTTTTTTTGATTAGGCACCAAAAATACTTATGACCCTAAATTTTTACAAGTATACCACTAATCCCTATTTTTTAATAGTGATTAGAATGCAGGCGGATCCGCGGCAATTACTAGTATTTCTATGAAATTTCAATTATTTAGTATATTTTTAATCTTGTTTTCTCTACAATACGCAACAATGACAGAATGTATTGCATCAGTCATTTAATAACGCAATTCTAAGCCATTACGTACAAAAACAACGAAAACTTTAAACTATATAGATTATTGGAACGGCATTTATGTTTATTTTGATGATACAGGTTAACTTGACCTAATTAAAATAAACCACGGTGTTTGGAACTGCTTTCATCACGCATTATCTTACGCGTTAGAAGATGAAAAGCAAAATGAGCTTTTAATATCTCTTTGCAACAAAAATGACTTTTAACTTTATATTGTTCCTTGACGTAGAGGTCATATTTGTTTGGTAGTTGTTAAATTTAGCGCCTACGAAATATCGTTTGGAAATCAACATTAAAAATTCATTATTAAATAAGTATTTTGTGGGAAAACCTACATAGTAGCTACTATTTAGGTTGGAATAAACAAAATACAGATATTTTTTTAAATGGTATTTTCAAGATATGGCTGTACAGTAACTTGTTAATTCACCTACTTGTTAATTCACTAACGTTTTGATGAGAAAAAAGTACTATATACAAGAAATGATACTAATGAAAATAAAAATATTAATAATATATAGCTTAACGAATTATATAAACGCCAGAGTCCGCCAAAAAATGTCAAAGTCAAAAATAGTAGTATGATTTGCTCGATTTGCTACTATTCTCAGTTTTGCCATGCAGATAGCTAACTTCTTAAAAGAACAAGAGTAATTTAGTACATGTGTTAGTTAAAATCAATTTACAATTTTTGAGATGAAAGTTATGAAGTCACAAGTTTCTTCTAATAGAGACAGTTAAAAAGTGCCTGTGACAATGCGCGTCTAAAAAATAACACAAGCAGGCGTGTCTTTGTGAAAATCTGTCTTCGATAGGCGTGTGTAAAAATACGTTCTGGAATAAAAGATATACTAAATACGAAAATACACATTATATTTTTGGCAAATTATATTAACCAATAAAATGTATCAGACCACAAATTCTGTAAATTTATCGTCGCCCGATATTTTGAAATATGATACTTGAGTAGAGAAGCCAAATGAAAACTTAGAAAAGTACTGAGAAAGTCAAGAAACCACGTTGTTAAATCATTGGAAGTATTACGTATTACATTTTTGATTAAAGGAAGATGAAGGAAATGCACATAGCATACTATCTCGCTGGTTAAACACTCATTTTTGTAGTTTTAACCGAGAATATAATTCAGTGGAATTTCTATTTCCTATAATGTCTAGAATCGTGAGACTGGAGATGTATGATTGCTGACTTTACGTGCTCTCTGGCACAGGGATGAAACACTACCTACTTCCCAAATATTAAAAAAATATAAACAGAAAAAATTAACTTGGCCCGACTCGGGACACGAACGCAGGACCTCTAGATCTGCAGCCGGACATGATAGCCATTAGACCACCCTAGCAATGTATATAAGCGTTTACGTTAAAACATACGCGTAGAGATAAAGTAGAAACGTAATGTCCTGACTATCTAAAATAAATAATAATCTAGTAATTTTTAACTGTTCAGGTTGAAAATAAAAAATAAAACGTAAGTAATATTATATACTTTCGATCCATACCAAAATATAAGAAGTAGCAAGATGCAAGCAGATGTTCTCATCGCGTGTCTCTAGAATGCGGATATATAATAAATTTTCTCAAAATAATTCGTTCAAAAGTCAAATTTCTCTTATTAAATAACTCAAATCTTTTAGACCCATTATCTTTATCTAATAAATCGGTAACACCTGTTACTGTGGCCTTGGTTAGAAATAGACGCGGTATATCGATTGCTCGTGCTAAAGCGATGATTAACTAATGATGATATCCCACTTCCCGTGACTTTGCACTAGATCGGTTTCATTTCTTACTTACTTACTATGCATCGTTATATTAAGTAGAAAGAATAATTAATACTTCTATTTTTCAATATTGTAATTTGTAAATAAATATACTACTTAAATTATTTTCTTAGATTCACGCGAATATTTGGCGAAAATAACATTATCTTGTGGGATTTTTTTGTGAATAAATACGCGAAATAATCCGAACAGAATTTTTGGTTCGGTTTTACTTTAAATCTAATCTTTTTATGTAATTGATTTCCATGGCTTGTTGAATTTTTTACATTTTTATAGTAACTAATTAATTAACTAATCAATCAATTTTAAATATTGAATGTGCTCAGCTCGTGCTTGCTTTTACTTTACGTTGCATTATATTCGTACGTTCAATTCAAGAACTTCTTATTTTAATATTCTTTTTATATATTATGCAATGGTCGCACTATTTTGCAAAGAACCTCGAACTACATATATCTAGGTGAAACGATTACATTTTTGTTGGTTTAGAGCTTAGAAAAGCTTTTTGTGGTCAATAAATACAATTTAATTCCATATTTTTACTCTTTTTAGACGAAAGTCTTAGGTCTCCAAAAAGTTTTAGTATTAATATGATAAAAAAGGCTTCTTCTTGAATAGATACATTAACATTGACATTTAATAACTTCTTTCAATACATTTACTTATTTTTTTAAATCCTTCAGTTGTTTAAGTTGTCATAAAATTACCAAAGGAATTTTTATTGCAGTAATCGTCAAAATTGCAACTAAACCTAATGAAATAAAAAAAGTATTTATAAAAAAATATAGTGTATTAACATAACAAATACATACACAAGAATAACAATAAAATAGGCATAAGTAGAAGTGAAAAGATACATTATTTTAAACAATAAAATTCAAAATAACAGCTTACAAAAATTAAATGATTAACATAGTGTACTTAGTACATATTAAAAATTGTGCTTATTCAACAATAAAAGTGAAGTAATTTTTTTTGTATAGTGCCATTATTATCGAGACACCATACTTGTATGTAAAACATACCTACTTGAACTCTAAGCCGAGTACAGTTGAATTAAATCTATTTAATTCAAGGGATATAGTAATAAAATGTTTACTTGAATGTAAGACATTAGAGGTCCCTGTTAAAAGCTATATATTTTTTTAAATAATACGTAAATTACAAAGTATTATAAATTGTTTTTAATCATAAGGGCGACCACGAAAACTTGTACTTAAAGTAGTAGTAGCTCGCTTGGAAAAAATTTTTATGTGCAAAATTCTTTTAGAATAACACTTAATTTCACTTGCTAATACCAAGCCTATAAAACATATAGCCAGTTGGCCGGCTGACGTGACAGCCCAAGCTGCCATACACTCGCTTGGGACATTAGTGTATGGCAGCTTGGGCCGTCACTTTCGTTGGCCGACTATATGTTTTATAGACTTTGCTAATAATGTGAAGGAAAACAATAGGAACCTGCAAGTCTGAGAAATCCTAATCAATTTTCAAAAGTGTCATTCATATAACCTGTATTTTGCACTATGGCCTAATTTCTCGTTAGTTAAGAGAAGAAGCTCTGTGTTTCTATTATTATTAATTTAGGCTACGTATCACGTTTTTTTTAAATATACATAGATTAAATATACTTATTTTATGGCACCAGCGTTTATAAGACTGTAAATACTAAATTAAATATATCTAAAAAGCATTTTTAGGATAATTCATATTCATCTACTATACTACTTTGTTGGATAACTTCTCTAGAGGTTTTGATTAGATTGACTACGAATCGGAAATAGCACCATGAATATACAATACTAACTTTAAATAGAACCTACTAATGACCTTGATTTTATGACCTAGGAATATCTAGTAATTCTATTATACATTATGATATTTTAAAGCGCTTTTAAAATAAATATATGATTTTTAAATTCACTACCATTTTTTGAATTGTGTCTATACTATCGTGTATAAAAACGTAACTTTATATCGTGAGTAAAAATTAAATTCACAAAAAAAAACAATTTATAAGACAGTGTTTTCAATCGACCCCATTTTATTACAAAATAATTGATAACATAGTTTAAAAAAAATGATAACATCGTCAAAGAAATTTATTTTACTGCGAATAGTCATAACACAAAATATCAAGATATCAAGAGAAGAAGTTAAGTATAGCTTTTAAAGCGAAAGAAAAACTGGTTTATTCACCTATAAAAAGTTACTATTTCGCAAAAGTTCCAGAATAAATAACCTTTGTGCTTCCATAACAATAGTATAAGTGATTCTTGAAACATTGATCTACAAATGCCAATGCCTGATCGAGAGCTTCACGTAGGGCGGGCGTAAACGGCGTAGCGACGACGATATATTTAAAAGTCTATTTTAGTTCAATCTAAACAAAAGATTGCTTTTCCACGTATCTGATAATTTGAATTTACGATATAATTAACTCTACTCAGTTTAGTTTTTAATTTTTTTTAACTTTCAGTTCGATTCGATAGAAAAGTGTTCGAAGGTAAACAGCAGCTTACTGTGTAGTATTACGCAATAAAGAGAATAAAGTAAAATGAGGGATATCAGAATTTTACAATTTTATATCGCAAAGGCTAACGTTATATGTGGATATGCTCATAACAATTTTCTAAAGGATTTTACTCAATCACGCTACAGCGGCTGAACAGATCTAGGAGAAAATTGGCACAGAGATATACTATAGTCTAGAATACCACATAGGTTAGTTTTTGCTTTTAACGTTTGAACCCGAGAAAATATATAAAATTGATTAAAATGTTAAAACTTGTCGTTTAACCAAATAATCTTATATATAAAAATGAATTGCTGTTCGTTAGTCTCGCTAAAACTCGAGAACGGCTGGACCGATTTGGCTAATTTTGGTCTTGAATTATTCGTGGAAGTCCAGAGAAGGTTTAAAAAGTGACGTACCGGACCGGACCGGACGAACCCGAGCGAAGCGAGGGTGAGTCGCTAGTTTTAATTTAAAAAATAGATATTGTAATAAAAAAAGTTTTTATTTAAATAATAAACGTCTCAGAGGATTTATCTTATAGGCTTTAAAGTTTATAGCGCTGTTAAGAGGTCTCTAAATGGAAATGGAGACTGGAAAATATAAAGAATTGTTTATATAAATAAAATACTATTATATTTACAAGTTTTGGTATTGACGGGATAAAATCGATTTTGACAAGACTTTTATTTGCATGTTCGCACAAATTCACATAAAAATATTGATATTGATGTACGTAATCCTGTGATATTTAGGTAATATGCCTTAATATAATTTCCAACGTTAAAAAATTAGACATACGATGTATACACGTACTGCGTCTTTCTTATTTTAATATATAACTGACCGAGTCCATTTTTTTGATATAAATCATCGAAGAGTTCCTCAATCAAATTCGATCATTGATGATATCAAAGCCACTAACGAAGTTTTAAATCGTTACAAGTATTGATACTTCCAGGATATTTTAACATTGTTATAAGTAGTTAAAGCAAGTATTTTAAGCATAATAAATGTTGTTCTATTTATTGAACACATCTTTATTATACGTAAAATTGGGTTTGAGACATCCGTAGTTATTAATATAGACAGGTACTTTAAAATATTTACTGTACACTTGCTAATTCCTAAATCGCAATTGAATGGATATTCTAAATTTAACGTTTCATACGTAGGTACAGGTGTTCCGGGTGATTTTCTTTGCGAAGAATAAATAGCTTGAAAATTATAAACAATATAACAACTGAAGCGTTTATGTTTCATAAGACAAAAAATAGCAAGGTTCTGGAACTAATATTATGCGATCATATCGCAAACATATGGACAAAAATTAACATTAAGTATATATATATATATATATATATATATATATATATACATATATATATATATATACATTTAAATAAATTTTTACATAGAATTGACTTTGAGATGCCTATTTATTAAAATTATAATCTTAGAGATTAATAAAAAATGACGAAGAGATTGTAGGTACCTAAATTTAGTTACACAATTAAGGTACATCACCATCACATCTTTTTGAAGTCGGAATTTTATTGCGTATAAGCATTCGTACTAAGAAATTAGGTAATTTTGTAAAAAAATAATCCATTTTAGATTTATTTTGTGCACTTTTAGAAGAATTTGATTTTTATATAAGAGGATATTCTTGTAATAAATATTAAATATATATACCGCAATAAGATATGACAACTTTTGATATTTACTAATTGACATAAATATTTATATAATATATAGGTAGTGCCATAGGTGCCTAAATAGAATATTATTTACGTACAGTACAGTATGTACAGTCCGTACAGACTTGCATTCTTCATTCTAGTGCTATAATAAAAGTAAACCTAAAATTAAAAATAGTAGGAGAATATCAGTAAATTGTTTAACTATCATTATTCTAGTAAGTTCAATATAGTTAAGCCATTATCCCATTCGCATAGGTAACACAAAGATATCGCTTAGATTTAAACGAATATGATAAAGCCCAGAGTAGAGTAGAGTAATGTAATAATAATAATTCATTTGTGTTAATACAATGATAAAAACGAAACTTGAATAATAAAATACTAAATAACTGAAAATTGCCACTTTAGTTCGCTTTTATAGATTTAATTATTGTGTTAAAAAGGCACATTATGATTTTTTATCTAATGTTCTGATATTCACAATATTTCATATTCACTTCTTTTTATGTAGATAGCACTTTAAATAATGACGGTTTAACTTTAATCCGCATAGCCAATTGCTATATGGAATAGTGGCCTTGTACCGACAGTGTGTCCAATCAATTACCGTATCGACTAAACAAACTGAACTCATTTTTATTTAAATTGTATTGTTGGTAAAGTCCAGATGTTGTTTTTAAATAGTGTTCACAGAACATTATTTCGTATTGATAGGTATTGTTTTGTTTGATTTCTTGTTATTTTCCCTAAATATTTTTCAAAATTGTTATAAACAAAAAATATTTTATATCATTTACTATGTTCCAATATGCACGCATAAAAATATACATGTAGAATATAAAAAACGAAGTTAACTAACGCAAATAATGTATCCTTCCACTTACTTGTAGTGTAACCGAAGTCATCTTCTTCTTCTGGATCTGCTTCCTTCTCTTCTCTACTTCTCTTGATAGCACCAGCGGACGCTCTGTCAATCTAGAAGATAGATGTCTTTTTAATATAAGTAATTATGTGAGTAAATTACAAAAAGTAATTTATGTTAAAATATAATAGTAAAGTACAAAACATATCATACCTCTACTCCTTTATCTGAATAGGTTCTTCCCTGTAATTCTCTCTCATCTTCTTCATCACTGCTCTCAGAATCAGAGTAAACACGTTTAGGAGGTTCCTGTTCTCCATTAACCGTTGGAGTGTCTTCTTTCTTTTCATTTGCTTCTCTTGCTAATTCTTTCTCTACTTCTGGTTCCGATGTTACTGTTATCTGTACAAAAGTTTTCCTATTAAATATAATTTTATGGTGTGAAATGTGACATGAAATATTGGTAATATGTATTGATTATTTTAACAAAATGTTAGAGTCCAATAGAATGATGACTTTTATACCCTTTCCAAAGGTTCAAACAAAGAGACTGAACTATTATTATGTTTATACCTTGATCTCATGCTGTGGTGTGACTGGAGGCTTTGGAGCAGGAGTTTTCTTAAAGCTTGGTCGCGGACGAGACTTAGTAGGAGGTGTCGTTTCATCCGAAGAATCTGTACTCTGGACAAAGATAAACAATAATTTTAATATATATAATATAACATAAATTAACATATTTTTTAAAGAAAATTGTTATTTTTTATTACAACAAAACTAAATAAAAGTATGTATTATAAAACACTTGTCTATAAGACTCTAAATACGTACATCGTTTCGAACAAAGTAGAGTTTTACTCCTTTGTAATATTCATTCAGTTTTATGGTTGAGCTACTAAAGCTTTCTCTAAAATTGAAGAATCCTCGAAGATATTGAAAAATTTACTTGTACCTATGTACATTTACGTGAAATTTACATGTATGTAAAATTTACCTTAACTGACTTGGTATGTACATAATGTATTAATTTATTTATACGGAGTGGAAAAACACATGAGTCTTTTTATGGAGTGAAGTCATTACGAATAAAGAAAACTAGGGATGATATTTAATTAGTTCTAAATATATAAAACAGTACTGTTTAGCCTAGTTGCCGCTAGTTGTACATTTTTTACATAAAAATATGCAACTTTTTAAGGATTTTAAAGAAGGAAATTTTACAAAGGTTTTTGTTTTTAAATAATTACTATAGACTATATACTATAGACTTTAGACTATAGACTATAGACTTTAGATTTTTGTCGTATTTATCACATTTACCACCGCACTCAGAGTCACTTAATAATCCATTAAGTCGTTCTTTAGTATAGAGATTCTCGACTTAATGGTTCATTAAGTGACTCTGCGTGTGGCGGTACGAGTGCGGCGGATAGCTGCATTTTTACTTCAAACAGTAACAAATAAGTAATTACATGTTACAATCTAAAAGTATACTAAATAATCTAAGTCCTTAAAAACATAAACTTTCGTATATCTATAGAATTGTGATAACTTACCCATGTCATAAGGCTTTGCACAGTCAGAGTGACTGTATCGCGAGCTGCCTTGATCAGTTCCACAGCTCTTTCGTGTTGCGCCGTTCTCACACACACGCCGTCAACTTCGAGAATTCTATCACCCGTCTATATAGAAATATTTTTGACGTGACAACGTCTTAAATTAGGTTGCGGCTGGGAGTCACTTATGAAAAAGTGTAACGCTCGGTAACGTTACGATGAGTCACCGAACGAGAGAGAGGCCCGCCGAATGCCTTGCGTCTCTCTCCCACTCAACTATTAAAATATATTTCTATAGTTAAAATTTGTGCAATTCTTATTTTCATTCAATTCCTTGTTCCTATTGTGCAATTTAATTATATTCATATCAATAAATATTCTACCGAGAAAAAGACGTTGTCACGTAAAATCTTCGCCCGTAAAACCGACTTTACAGGCAACCATTTTTTTTATTGGACATTTTTAAAACATAAAAAAATTAAAACAGGTACATTACATCACAGATTTATGTATTATTAATATCTATTCAAAAAATATTTAGCATATTTTTTGTGAGAAGGAGCATAAGATGACCCCAATCGAAACCATTGTTGCAACAACTATAGTATTGTATTGGTAGCAGGTAGTATGTGATATAAAATATTAATATTTGCTATTTTAACCTTAAAGAAACAATAAACAACCATAAATTGTCTCTACTAATGTCGAAGTATTCTATTATCATTACTTTTATTGTTTTTCAAAAATTATCTCTTGGAAAAAGGGTATAGGTGGCGTATGTAAAAAAATCGCACAGAGTAATAATATAATATATATTGCAGTAATAAAATCTTACTTGTAACTGGCCACTTTGGGCCGCCGGACTATTTGGAACCACATTCTTGATGAAAATGCCGAATATCGCCTTCTCACTACCCTTTTCTCCATTTTGGTTTGCGATTATATCGACCTAAAAAAATAATACTTATAAATAATAGTGGAATCGAAATTAAAAGTAAAACTTATTAAAAAATTTGCTATGCCTGATATCCTATTTATTTTATCATGCTATTAATGTTATAAACGTAAAAATCTTTTTTACAAAAACGAGTAAGAATAAAGTAATTTGAGTGAAACTTTACATGCAGACGCACTATATAGGTCCTGGATTAGAAGGTACTCCAAAAAATCTAATCCTGGGTAACTGTTAACGAGATCTAGTATAAAGTATCTTTTTAAATCAATAGATGGCACTGTCTCAAATTCTCAAAAGAAAAGACAAAAAAGCACTTGCTGGTATAAAAACTATCATGGAAACTGTAGTAAAAATATAGGCACCTTTCCACCAACAATGCTGACTCCAAGCGGTGCGCCGGGACGTCTTCTGAGGGTCACTCTCCGTGGCGGACCCCATCTCTGCCCGGAACTCTCGCGCCGGTCTTTCGACGCAGTTACCGTCATTGGTGATACGTGACTGTGACAAAATGAATCGATTGTTGACAAACGAAATCGTAAATTCAAAATTTACTCTATAATCGTAGAACGATTTTGTTTTAATGCTTAGTTTTAGTTGATGCAATAATTCAACTAAAATTTTCTATCATACTTGTGTGCTTCTTACTTTGGTTTTGTTATTCACTTATAATACGAGTATTAATTTAGCATGTAATGTGATTATTTTAAGTTATATGAATTATTAATGTAAAATCGCTGGTAAACCTAATAAATAAATAGTTTTGGGAGTTATGGAGAGCAGATATACAGGTAGACGATATAGATATATTATATCATCCTCCTCTCTTTATAGAAGTCATCGCTCTCCAATATCCAATGGAGTTAGGCTAAAGAATGCTTATGTTATGCTTTCCTATTACAAGTTCAGTAATTGATTCTTATACTTTTCAACCGACTTCCAAAAGGAGGAGGTTATCGATTCGTTTGTATATTTACATTCTCGTACTCTCATTACTTATTCTTCTTTAATTTCTTTTACGCCATATGTTTATTAGTTCTTTAAAGTGGTTTTCATGTTTAACTTCAAGAGCGAATGTAAATTTGAAAGTAAATACTATTAAATTATTTCTTGGCGCTTCTATGGTTCGCATAATTCAAGTTTTAAGGCCATTTACCTTGATACTTGGTTAAGTAGATTGCTTAATATTTGGAAGCTTTAAGCATTTCCATAAAATTGATAAATTAGCTTTTATATAGGCAATCCCTTAAGTCTCATGTCATTTCGTTAATGTGATTGATTTTTCACTCATCTGATTAGATAATATCGATTTATTTATAACCTGAATTAAATGTTAAATTTATATGTTTTTCTATGAAGAACTTTTGTCTAATATTAAATTATTACATAACATATACTAAATAACATAACATTAACTCATATAAGATTGTCTTGTAAAATATTTAATTTTATATATAAAAATCTCGTGTCACAGTGTTTGTTATCGAACTCCTCCGAGACGGCTTGACCGATTTTTATGTTTTTTTTTGTGTATATTTAGTAGGTCTGAGAAAAGGTCGTAGGGTATTTTATATTCCTCTAAGTGATAAGAGTGGCCCGCTACAGATTTTTATTTTTTGTTTTTGAACCAAATCTATTTTTTTATTCTATTAAACATTTAGCATCAAAAACTACTTATAAGTTATAACCCAAAATTTTCATCCTCCTACCACGAAATCCAATTTTTTAATAGTGATTAGAACGCGGACGAAACCGCGGGAAATGCTAGTTTTTTTAATAATTTGTAAGAGTCGTAACATTACGTATATACGTCCTAATAATTTAATTCATTCCTTACTTATTGAATATACTCATTTTATAAGCACTATGACGAAAACACTTTAATCAAAATAAGTACCTTTATAATTTAAAGTACGAAAAAAATATCAACAACGCTTCAAAATATACTCCTTCAATACCCAATAACAATAGGCAATGGATTCATTGTGAATTGAAAATCGTATAATATATTCAATCAATTATTATTTATTATTAATAAAAGGCTCTTGACACTGACCGATTTAACGAAGCAAGTTAAATTAACAAACAAATACATTCAAAGGTCAAGTACAGTTATTCACATATTTAACTAATCTATACATATAATAAAATTCTAACTTAGTCAAATCTGTACGTCGAATATTTTTTGGAAATTCTAATTGAAATAGGCATTATTATCGATACAGAGGCCGAATCTATAGTTTTTAGATTTTTGGTGTGTCTGTCTGTCTGTGACCGCATCACGAGAAAACCACTTGACAGATTGTGATGAAATTTGGTACGTTGATAGCTGGTTATATGGGTCAGGATATAGGATACTTTTTACTGCTCGAAAATATCTCATTTCTGAGAAATCGCAAGTAACCGTTAAAAACCATCTGTAAAAATCACACGGTATATAAAATCTAAGAATTTAGTTTCTGGTCTATGATTTTTTTGTGTATTAGTTAGGTCTGAGAATAGGTCGGCTATTTTATATTATTGGTCTTTAAAACGCGGGCAGATCCGCGGGAAATGCTAGTAATTAATAATTATGAAAATATTATTAATTATAATTACATTATAGCGTCTTACCCTGATGTCGCTCCAGATTACGCCCTAGTCACCTATGTGTTACTCTAGGTTATAGACTATCTATTTACAAAATTTCATCCAAATCTGTCCAGCAGTAAAGCAGTACAAAAACAACTTCTACAAACAAACATACAAACTTTCATATTTATAATAGTACTGATGGTATTGATTCTTATACGCTCTACATAGTACAAAACAAAGTCGCTTCCCGCCGTTTGTACGTTTTGTACATCGACAAATTTTAATGCGGTTTCCATGACATATTTCAAATTTGACGTAATGTAATTTAATTAATTATGAATAATGTTAAATTAATTGATTGACATTGTCTTATATCGACATACAAGTTTTTTTTTATTTATTTGAATTAATGTTCAATTATATATTCCTATTTTTCTTTGCTTACTTAGCTAATATGGTTTATTATTTTATTTCTGTTTTTCTGTTTTTCTACTGTATACTGTAAAAAAGACTGTTAATTTTTTTTATGGACTTCTTGTCTGAAATAAACGTTATTAATATATAACGTTATTAATATAAACGTTATTAATAATTATTATTATTAATAGATAGAGTGAATTAAAGAAGAAGGTTTATATGTATAAAATATGCATATAGTACAAAATAGTCAAGTTAATATTTAATTTCTGAGAAATCCAAACTAACCGTTTCAAAGGTTTAAAATATTAGGTAAACGTTAGTGTCTTTAATTACCAAATTAAAAAATATATTCTAGCTACGAATTCTAATATCAACATGGTTGTCCGACAACTTTTTCTGTTCTCTGACTTTGTTTATTTATAAGCGTTCATCTTTGAAATTCCAAACCAATTTCCATGTCTTTTTCCATGTCATAGCCCATTTAAACGACACGTTTTGCTCAGTTGGTAGAGACCTTTTGGCGCCAGCGGTCGCGGCTTCGAGTCCCGCTGGGGGCAATCATTCGTTGAGCACGAATGTTTGTACTCGAGCCAATGGTGTTTATATTTATAACATGTATGTACTTAAAATTTATATGTGTAGTATATCAACTATCTGGTATCCGTAATTAAAAGTCTCGTAGCTTACCACGCAACTAGAAGGCGCTATTGTAATAATGTCCCAACATATTTATTTATTGAAACAAGTTATAGGCTATTTAACAAGATGTTTCCCGTTATGACTCTCTGACTGACTCAATGAAAAAAAAGTCTGAAAAATTCCTTTCGTCATGGACATCTAATTTTATCAACCAATTTCCTTCGTAGATTTTCTATTTTCCAGCATTGACGGAGTAAACAATCTACGCTCAATTAGCATGTCTAAAACTGTAAACAGTTCTTTTGATTTTTCGGCTTATTATTTTTGACGCAGATAAATTCGTCAGTTTAAAAAGTTAGAATTTAGACATTATAAATGAAACTAGACCTGCCGTCTCTCCCGTGACCATGATTGCTGTAAAGCATTCGAAACGTCGGGAACTAAAAATCAAAATAAATCCGCGACAAAATCCGAAAAGGTAGTTTCATTTATAATGTCGAATATTCGCGTAAATCTAAGAAAGTATTATTAGAATTCAGAGTTTGAATTCAATGTAATGTAAAAAATATGTTTTCTAACATTCTTATTTAGAGAACTATTTCAATTACTGAAAAAAATTAATATACTATACAATGCCTACTCTACCTTTCAGTCTCAAATCTAATTAATATTTCAATTTGATTTATTTTTTTGTGCCTTAAGTCTAAATCATAGCCATCTATAATATTTTATTTTCAATTTAATGGTTCCACACGCTTGATACATATTTCGATAAGTGGTTATTATATTAGTATAAATTATGAGATGTCACGTTAATATTCCATATTAATATTGTAAATGTAAAAGAATAAGTTTCTTTTCACGCATGGTTTATGCGTTGGACAGATTTCGATAAAATTTATTAAGGACAAAGATCATTCATCAGCAAGTCCCGGGCAATAACTAGGCATACATCCGTCCAACATACACTATATATAATACATATTAATACATTCCTTTTATTATATTACTAGCATTTCCCGTGGCTCCGCTTGCATTTTAAAGAAACTAAATTCTTAGATTTCACATACCGTGTGATGTTTTACAACCAGTTTTTAACGGTTAATTGAGATTTCTCAGAAATGAGATACTTTCCAGCGGTAAAAAGTATCTTATATTCTGACCCGAATAACCAGCTATCATCATACCAAATTTAATCAAAATCTGTCCAGTGGTTTTCTCGTGATGCGGTCACAGACAAACAGACAGACAGACAGACTCTGCTTTATTATTATTACGTAAACGGAATATTTAACATTTTTATTTTTTAACACTAATTTTTGAGTCAATATTATTATGATATAATAATATTAATTGTCACTAACCAAAGTTTTAAAGACTTGTATTAGGCTTAAAATTATTAATCATAAGGTTATGAACAGTTTGACAGATTTACGGTGACGTAACACTGCTTTTTAAAAATTACAAAAATTTCTCACCTATCGGCAAACATTACTCGCTTTTTCATTATCATCTTTAAAAAAATTTGGTGCGCGTTTGTTTCTAATTCCTCTCTTCCTAGATGGCTTGACCGATTTAGATGATATTTTGTGTAATCATCGTAATCATCCAGAAATTTTCTTTATTTCTCCAGCCAAAATTTTCTATATTTTTTAGATTTTGCACAACACATAATTCCAAAGTTTCAAATGGAAAAGCCCGGAAACTTAGAAGCCACAAACAAAATTATTGAATTTTGGACGGAACGCCGACTTTCGGGTCTACCAGTTTCGTATAGAAATCGTATCAATGTAACAGTTTTTACACGAATGCCGCGTGACCTCCAAACCTGACATGTAAGCCTCTTAGCTTAAACTAATTAAAACGTTAACTTAATTATCCGACAGAGGATAGATATATAATTTCTTGCGGTGTAGAACTATTCTGTCGGTGACATGAAAAGAAATTAGAAGTGACATATTTTGGAATATAATTTGGAACATACACTGAAACTTCCTCTGGCTTGACCGATTTTTATGATTTTTTTTTGTGTATATTTGATAGATCTGAAAATAGTTTGCAAGCTATTTTTACCACTCTAATCACCTAACCTAGATGATTAGGGTGGCCCTTTCCAGATTTTTTAAATTTTTAGACCAAATTTCTATTTCTATTTTTTTATAATTTGGCATCAAAAAATACTTATAAACCTAAATATATTTTATAAATATAAACACCTATATAGGTGATATCTGTAGTACAAAAATTCTGCTTATCATACAAATGAATGCCCTCAGCACGATACAAACTCAAGACCGCTGGCACAGTGTGTGTGTGACGCTACAAATTCGAGAATCAATACAATTTCAATAAATTACCACCTTTATTAAAGGTCGGTCAAAAACTACTATATTCAACACCAATTAATATTAAACATCACTTAATCAATTTAAAATGTAATTACAATCGCTGTTTCTATTAAGTTTCTGGCCTTCAGTGTATTTGTAATTCCAGTATAAATATCTTCTGGTATAAAGAGAAAATAAATTGAAAATACGAAACTTATTCAGAGAGTGCATCCAACCGTCCTTGTTCGGAATACAATCGCATACTATCATCGACAAAAGCTTTATATACAAATATAATTCAAATAAGTAAATATTAATTTTAGATAGTATAAAATGAGTGGCGTACTTTATATATTTAATAGCAGACCCGGCTTCGCTGGGCGTAAGTTTAAATAAATTTAACGGTTTTTATAATCTTTTAATTATATAAAAGAAAACTAAGTTTTCAACTATAGACCACATCCACTCCCTAAAACAAGCACTACAAATATATATATATATATATATATATATATATATATATATATATATATATATATATATATATAAGGAGTATAAAAAAACTAAGTTACTCCGTATAAAATTAGCTATCTGCGAATGAAAATCCAGTCAAAATCGATGTAACAAATAGATAGACAGGCAGACAGACGAAAACTTTAAAAATTGATTTATTACTTTAAGTACCGTATATACTTTCATAATATACATTAATTAGTGAAAAGGTGTTGATTTGAAATTTGATACTATACATATTGATATATAAAAATATAATATAAAAAACGAATTGACTTGATAAGAAGTATTTCTTCTTGTAATCTCAACTTATAACTTAATAACCTAGTTCTTTGAATGATTTATTTATTAATTACCACAAATATGTTAAACGGGAATTTAAAAATTTTAACCAAAAATAGATAAAGATGTAAAAATATTGACCAAAAATTAAATTTTTGATTACTTTAAAAGTGAACTTCGAAACAAGTAAAAACTAATTATTTCACCCTAACCACCCTAAGGGTAAAACTTTCTTCAAATTTAAATAGGACGAATAATTATACCATTGAATAAAAAATATTTAAATCGCAAAATTATCACAAAACAAGCCTGAAGAAACCCTTTTTTTAAAAAGATCTCAATATCCAAAAATCAATTACAAACGAGTCAAAAATATTTTTTGGAAACTTTTATTGAAATAGCTAATAAAGAGCCCAAATTTATAATTGTTAGAATTTTCGTCTGTCTATCCGCGTACATCGCGTGTGTGTCTGTTTGTTTGTGACCTCATCTCATGTATTCATAGAATACTTTTTACTGCGGGAAAATATATCTTTTCTGGCAAATCTATATAGTAAAGTTTTAATATTTAATATCGTTTTGTAACCACAACGTACAACGTGAAGTATCTATAAATATTAATAAGACCATTCAATGACCTTATTATGTGGTGTAATATTTTCGTATTATACTAGCAGTACTTTGTGATTTATGCTCCGTAAGATGAAAAGCCTTTAAATAACTTGGCCCAGATCCAAAACGTTGATAAATAAAAAATAGATAAATGTACCGTGACAAGATTTTTCTGACTTAATAAAGCCTGAAGATATGCGTTCGTTCACTTCTACTCACGTACGCCTTATGAATTATGCTGAAAGGATAATGTTTGCCTGTTTCTTGTATCGCGCTAAATATATATTTATTACTTTTCACGTTCAAATTATGATTTATAGCGTGAATAACAATTTAACATTTTTATTCAATAAATTGTTAATAAACATGACTAGATCTTTTCGTATTCCAACTTATAGACGGTGTACAAAATGTAGTTCAAATCTGTCTAGACAATTTTTACGTGTAGAAGTTAACGTACCTACTTACGCACAAATACCAATTAGTAAGCGAAGCGAGACCTAACACTGTCCCACAACCTGAGCATTTTGCGGTATATTTTACTGAAAAACTATCACGCCTTTAGATTTGTGCTTTAACATAGTAATTTAACTATGAAAAACTATTTACTCGTCAAAAAAAAATATTTTATAACCATTATAAAAATGAACATTAACAATTTTGTGTGTATTAGATACAATGTTAATAAATTACTAATGTCATCTGTTAAAAAACCAAAGAGTTACCATCGCTGTAACATTATTACGCGTTACAAAAAATAACGAGATCTCACAAAGCTCAGCTTTTTGCCAGTAAAGACAATAATATCGTTTAATTTTAACCTTCTTCTAATAGTCATATCGTAATGGAAGCTTTTATGACTACATATTATAAAACAAAGTCCTCCGCAGCGTCTGTCTGTTTGTTCGCTATAAGCTCAAAAACTACTGCACCGATTTCCATGCTGTTTTCACCAATAGATAGAATGGTTCTCGAGGAAGGTTTTAGTATATATTGTCAAGTTTTTGTATACATTTACTAGCGGAATTCACGGCTTCGCACGCGCTACATTTAGGGACGAACCCGAGTGGAGCTAGCGCGAATCGCTAATTGATGTATAGAGTAGTTCGGAAGACATTACAACAATATGGTATCTTAGAACTGATTTAATGATGCAGCAGGTGCCTAGTGGAACTGTTGGCTAACTACTTGTAAGCTTTACGAATTGAAATCATATGATTCGTCGTCACAAGCATTCTAATTCATTAAAAGCAAAAGCATATTTTATAGTTTTTTAAAACTACAATTATTATTATCATTTATTATTATTAATATAATAATTGTTATAATATTAAATGTATAATTCTATACAACTGTACCTAGATGAAGCAGACATTGCAATCACTCAGTATAACAGTTCACTGAGCACCAATAGCTGGTGCGATGTTTTTGCGATTGCTGCGCGATGATACGATTTTGTTATATAGTAAATCAGTAAATCTTTTGTGAAACAGTCACTTTACATGTTATTGACATGAATGTCATTCACTCATCACGAAATATCAAAAACCGCTTGACGTATTAAGATAAAATTTGGCAGGGAGGTAGTTTATAGTTAGTAGGTGTCCGCTAAGAACGGATTTTGCGACAGGGTTGGATTAAGGAGGTCTAAAGCTCTCGCTAAGTTGGTATGAAAGTCGTTAAATTTTTCTGCTACAAACTTTAAATTTGGCAGGGAGTACGTAGGAACGAACCCAAACGAAGCGAGGGTGAATCCCGAATTTGTTAAAATATATTATTGTAGATACTATTAAATTTATATATTAAAAACATTATTATACTTACATAAGATTTTTATCTATAAAGAGTAGCCTAACTTATAATACCAAGATATAACCGAGCTAGAGATACTTAATGTTGACTTAGTTCCTTGAGTGTTAAGAAGTAAACAAACTTACTCGCCTACTAACTTTCCTCTTTGAAATCTTTACTAATATTATCAAGCGCGCTACTCAGAAAAAAATCTTCATTCAAAAATTCAAAAATTCCGAAGCGAAGTAAAGAGTGACGATTCAAAAGTGCTTCTAATTATTTATTTGAATAAAGTATATTTTCATTTGATTTGTTATTTTGTCAATGCAACATCATGTTGGGGACTGCCAAGTGTTATATAACCTACCTTTTGCTCAATTATTAATCGACCATTCCTATCGGAAAATTTTCTATAAAGAATCTCATCAACAATGAATTTCAATTAATAGAGTCACGTGGTGTAACCGTACGTCCATATTTCTAAGATTTTAAATTAAGAAAGAAGAAAGTATGAAAACAAATCAAAGTAGAATTATTTTTAACAAATAAACAAAAACCGACTTCAAAACTAAACAAATCTAAACTAAAAAGTAAAAAATAATACTTTTAAGAACTTAGTTAATTTTGGCGTCGTTGCCAGCCAGGACAGACAGATTATGTTTACAAATTGATAGATTAATAGAATATGTATCTATTTAAGGTTATTTTGCTTTGGCTTAGTTTAGATTTGTTTAGTTTTTAAGTCGGTTTTTGTTTTTTTGTTAAAAATAATTTATTTTCAAATTTTTTGCGGAAAGTAGGTAATCGAGATTTGTCCACATCCATTTTTCCGCCTAACTCTCAGATGTTAATGATTATAAAAATTGACCTTCTATTATCAGGTAAACCTGAAAGTGTACAACTATCGGTTCACAAGTACGTATTATAATGAAAGAATTTCATCAGTTACGTTAAGTGACTCAAATATCCGGATAGTCTATAAAAGAATCGGCCGAGTATCGTTAATTTGCTCCTAAGCATTGAAGAGTTCCGTTACTTTATCATGGATCCCATAATCAGAACCTTACCAAACTTTCATCAAACTACCCTTGAAGTACATCTTTTCCAATAAAAAAAGAATCATCGAAATCGGTTGACGTGATAGTGAGTTATTCGTCCATTTGATGCGCACATACTTAATGCAAATTTAAGACTTTTATGGATATCTCATGGATGCCATTATCAGAACTGGCCTAAATTAAAATAGGACCACGCGGGAAGCTACACCTTTTAAAAAAAAAAGAATCGTCAAAATCGGTTCACCCAGTTCAAAGTACTGAGCTAACAAACATAAAAAAAACATACGAATTGAGAACCTCCTCCTTTTTGAAGTCGGTTGAAAACAAAGTTGTAGTAATTTTTTTACTAAAGATAATTAGAGTATTGTTAAGTACCTTTCAGAGTAATATTATCAGTCCATAACACTAGTCCTTGGAGTCGATTATAGGCAAATTATATTTGGAGGAATAAACAAATATCTTAAACCATATTATAATAAATAGAAATGTAATCATTTAATTAAGTCGAAAATAACGGAAAGTAGTAATCATATTTGAATATGAATATATCAGGGGTGACGCAACCTAGAATTTGAACCCGCTTCACTTTCCCAAGAGAGCGCGTTACCACTAGGCTACTATCCTAATTTTTAATTATCTTTTTAATTTATAATACAAAGCCATAGTTAAGTCATAAAATTAATAGTAATTTAGTATGTTTTGTGGTAAAAATAGATCTCTATCAAAATTTCGTATTGGTTTATTGTTTATCTATGAACAAAACCAAGCAAAGCAAGGGTACGACACCTGTATAATATAAAGCTAATAAAATCAGAATTGAATTAAACAAAGTTATTCCTGTTCATAAAATCATAAGAAACGCTACCATAGAATTTCTCCATAGAATTTCAAATATTTGCATCAGCTAAAGACGTGATAGTACGTTAGTCGCATCGCTTAACCGAATCATGCAGCTCAATGCGCTGGATGCACAATTTTCATCCCCAAGAACTGGTTAATATCTTAGTTTAGTTAGTACTGTACTAATATTAGCTATTCACTGTTTTATAGTGAAATTAAAGAATTTAAAAATATACTATATTGTGAATGGTGGTATGTAAAAATGATGGCAGTACCCACCCTTCAATAGAGAGGACTGCTATGAGGTACTTTAATGCCATTCTTGTATTATTTTTTTTTGGAAATTATGGGTATGCACTGTGTGTAACAAGTATAAAAGCCTCTGAGACGTCAAATACCTTAGTCTCTCCCGTGACCATGATTGTTGTAAAGCATTCGAAACGTCGGGAAACAAAAATCAAAATAAATCCGCAACAACATCCGAAAAGATAGTTTCTTTATTTAAAGAAATACAATATTGTATACGTATAATAAGGATAGCGGACTATCATTACGTTTAAACTTGATCTTGTTATTGTTCCTTGACATTAAAAATGGCTGGACGGATTTGGATGAAATCTAGTTCTCATAGCTTATCAACAAGAGTATACAGTCTTATGTTAGGCGTAAAGGGTGAAGGAAAATATCGTGAAGAAACCAGGGCCTATAGACAACCGGCATTCGTTATGAAGCGATTCGATTTCTACAATCGTCATCGCTTAAACGCAGCGTACGCATCTTGAACTTTAAATCACTAATAATTGAAATTAATGTACATTGTCTACCATCATCTATTCGTTGACAACATATCACGTGACATATCTAAGGCATAATATGTCAAACCCATACATTTTGGACTTTTCTACTGTCGCTTTCGCTAATCGATTGTTACATTGTCTAGGCCCTCTGACTACTATTCACTATCGAAGGAATTTATCTGCCTCGTTGGTGTAGTAGCTAGTATGTATGGTTGCACACCGGGAGGTCCTGGGATCGAGTCCCGGGTCGGGCCATGTTTAGATATTGAGTCTTTCTGTTTCGTAAGCCTCAGTAACAGCCCGGAGTTGGGAAGTTAGCGGTGTGTCATCCCCGTACCTCAGAGAGCACGTAAAGCCGTCGATCCTCCGCCTTAGCTCTCACTGGTCGTATGAAGCAATCGTTCCTATCTCCGTCCCTATCACTATCGAAGGAAAAAATTTAACAATATAGGCATTATTAAAATTTTCTTTTTTTAAATGTTATGCTATCATTTACTAACAAAACAATTTAAATAGAAGAAGCTAATCCAAAATGGTAGTTAAAATTTTTTTGAAAATGTTCTAGAATAAGTTTTATCAGACCGTAATAATGAATGCTAAAACAATTCGTGTACCGTGTGTATTAAGTAACTTTGTTATGTCGGAAATCCCAGATTAGATTGACGCTTCCCCCAATTGTGTTCACCTTGCCGTGGTCGTGGGACTTATTAAAGACCGGCAATTCAGCCGGTCGCGAAGCCAAGAAAACACAAAGAATAGGCCACTTTGGTGGCTGGTGTACCATGAGGGTTGCTTTTGGTACTTTAGTTTAATGGAGATTAATTAATAATAATAATAGTTAATAATTAATTATTAACTTTTTTTTTAGTTTATTGGAGATGGGGAAACGGAGACGGTTTCGTTGGGTTTTAGTGAGTAGAGTGCAGGTGATATGACTAAATGGTGTTTAAAATTTCTTAAAAAATTACTACGCTAACGCTAACGCTCAAATAAAATATGTTCATATCGATAAATTAAAAATTTAGCTCAATCTACACTAAAGATTGTGTTCTCATAGTCATAGTTTATACTATATTTAGACAAATACAATATACATTGTTTTAAAACCACACAGCAAATATGACAATGAAATCTGCAAAAAATCGATACGACCAGTAATTAAATTAGCAATAACTGTACGAAGAATGTAAATACTATTGTATAATATAATCGTATTTGTTTTTTATTTATGAAAGTATATCAATAATAACAATTCCCGCCCGCGTTGGATGAAAATTTAGGGTTATAGGGTTAATTTTTTGATGCCAGATCAAAAAAAATAAATAAAGATTTGTATAAATAAAATCTGGAGAGGCTTTTTACCTCAAATAAAAAATAGCCTACGAACTATTCTCAGACCTACGAAATATACGCAAAAAATCATAAAAATCGATCAAGCCTTTTCGGAGAAGATCGATAACAAACACTGTGACACGAGATTTTTATATATTAGATGTATTCAATACCTATTATACTTCACTATATAAACCAAAAACCCGCTTAACTGGTTAGGATGAAATTTGATATGAAGATAATTTGGAAAGGATACTTTTTATCTCGGATATTATCATTTGAGGTTAGGTTATAGTAAGTAATTTTATTCCACATTAAATCAAAATAAATTCATGAAAACAGATTTTTATTTTAAATAACAAATACATTTAAATTAGTATTTTACCTCGATTCCATTTTAGTAAAAAAAAATACTCTACATATATCTCTACCGTCACTTATACGTACGTTGATTGCATTAAGACTTCGATTTTTATTTAAAAGTATAATATTATCGAATTGCACATTTTTACAATATAGGTACATATTATTATTCGTATATTTAAAGCACTTCTGTGCTCAACACGTTCAATTTAATCTAAACCATTTTTCTATTATTAAATCCTATTAAGATCAATTTAAAATGACAAAGATCTATCAAGATCATGAGGCCAGACGATGTCATTCTCCCATCACTAACTAAAATATAAAAAAATTATGGAAATATAATGCTTTTCTCCTAATGATTTAACTAATTACTTATTTCAATACATATATTATGAGTTATAAATACTTACCTAAAAATCCAATAACGAAACACTACATTGCCGTGCAGGCAATGACCAAAAATAGTTTAATGTTCGCCTAAAAATCTAAAATGGCTAGGTTTCGCCAAACGTGAACAAACCGCAAGATGTCAATCCGTAATGGAACACTGAGGTCGGCTAACCATAACTCAATTAGGAGTATTAACTGCTTTTCCTTAGTGATGGTCAGATGTCGGTAATATTTTGTAAATAATATATTTTCTATATTATTTTTATATACTTTTAACTTAAATAACATAAGTAGTCTTATATTTTATCAAATCTCTAACAACACATCCTTGCTTTGCTCGGCTTCGCCCCCAAGTACCTTTTAAAAGCTTAATTTTTCTGATACAAAATAAACAGTTAACAAATTTTCGATTTTACAGCAGTTTTATTTTCGTGTTTTACTTATTTTATATACTTAAACCACCCCCGATACACCCCCAAGAAAACAAAAATGAATTATTCAAATAAGTTCAGCTGTTTTTGAGTTTTAACGAGGCTAAAAAACAGCAAGTGATTTTCATATTTATTTGATTGAAGGTAATATGACATGGAGTTTTACAATTGATAAACGAAATACGAAAAGTGGTTCGCGATTGACGAAGATTTAAAAGATTTAACGACAAGACTTTAAAAAAAATATCTTTTTTTTTAAATCTTGTCTAATCATTTTGATTAGCAAATTTTATTTTGTTTATCAATAATTGGGCATAGACTCTACATTATTGCCATCAGCCCTTTCTAACGTCCCACTGCTGCACGGGCCTCTCTCAGTACGATAGGGATCAGGCCATAGTCCACCGCGCTAGCCTAGTGCGTGTTGGCGGACTTCACATGTCTTACGAAAACTTGCTAGGTTTTCTCAGACATGCAGGTTTCCTCACGATGTTTTCCTTCACCGTAAGACAAGTGGTAATTAGGATAGATATGATTCGCACATGAAAATATCAGAGGTGCGAGACCCGGATTTGAACCCGCATCACTCGGTTATACAAGCGACGCGATACCACTGGGCCACCACTGCCTTACTCTACATTATTAACATATATTAATTATTACTTAATGAAGTTTACATATAAAAAGGCAGTATGTACAGCCAGTATTCTATAAATTAATTATAGTATATATGCCTTCGACATGATTTCATTACGTAGTTTCCCATATCCTATTTGACCTCAGAAAACCTTCAAGGCTAAAACAATGACTGCTTTGTCAGTTTAATCAATTGTGGTGTTAACAATTACCACGAGTTATCCGTTTGATACAAGCGACAGTTCGAACAACGAGGGGATTAATAGACCTACTGTTTTTTGCTTGTGATAAGATATAAGCATTGTTCGAGTGCTTAAGGTGTCTAAAAATAACCTACATCTTACTCCAGGTTATAGCTGTTGTATTGTTTAAGTTTTATAGTTGAAAATGTGAACACTAGCAAAAGAAAATCTATACATACAATTTAATTGAACTATAGCCATATGTAATTATAGACGGAACTTATAAGAAAACTATTCAATTTTTGACTGTCTGTCTGTTTGTTTGTTCAATATAATTTCTAAAGTATCCTTTCAATACGAGGGGGGTCAAGCCATAGTCCACGTTGTGAAGTGGGGGTTGGCGGACCCATGTTTTCGAAGACTTGGTAATTTTTCAGATATGCAGGTTTTCTCACGATCTTTTCCTTCACCGTAAGACGAGTGAAAAAAGAAGTGGTAATCATGTTAGAAAATTATTCCACATGAAAATACTCAAGGTACCAGACCCGGAAATTGATTCCACTTTCGTAGGTTCGTTTTTCAAGTGGTAGTGCCATGCTTGTTACCTTCGGGTAGCAGCCGAATGGGCCGGCACGCCCCGTATAGTACCACTCTCTCACAGGAGACCGGCGTGAAGTGGCAGCTATGCTGTCGCGTTTCGTCCGGTAAGTGAGAGTCCGGGAGGCCCACTCCCCATCCCTACTCCCGTCCTTCTCCCTCCTCCCTCCCTCCCTTTCCTTAAAGGCCGGCAACGCATCTGCAAGCCCTGTGGTGTTGCAGATGTCCATGGGCGGAGGTGATCACTTACCATCAGGTGAGCCTCCTGCCCGTTTGCCTCCTTTGTCCCATAAAAAAAAAAGGTTTCCCAAGCGATCGCGTTACTACTGTGCTACCACTACCCGGTTACCACTGTGATAGCTCAATGGAATATGGCACAGGCTTATATGGAATTACCATAATTTTTATGTTATACATTGACTTTGGTTATACACTGTATGAGTTGCCGCTCTTTTGTTACTAATTTAACTTCATAATTATTAATTACTAAGTAATTTACATTAAAAGGCACCTTTATTTATCAGATTTCAAAAATGTACTCTAACTTTACTTCTACTACCTAACTATTGATCTACTAACAATCTCCGAGTAAAAATGGATGTACCAAACAGACACGTACAGTACACGTACCAAGTATTTCGTTTTTACTTTCTAGGTACTGAACCATAAAAAGCAATCATATTACAGAAGTCGTTTTCATACTGTTTTCAAGGAAATGTTTGAGATAACTATAAAATATACATAACACTAAATAACACTAACACTATTATTACAGCGTATTACTTTATATCGATTGTAAATTTTATAGCTTTCCCATCACTGAGGTCTCAGTTCTGGTTTAATCTTCGTCTTCGTAGTCCATTCTAGACTGCCACTGTATTCGATCTAACATACATTTGTTAGGTTTCTAACTTATTGTATAACTATAAGGCCTATGCCTTTTAATTTTTAGTATCTTGATGTACCTATGCGCTGATATTAATATTAAAAATACATATTTAAAGACAAAGTCCTCTCGCTGAGTCTGTTTGTCTGTTCGCGATATAGGTATTCAAAAACTTCACCAATGGACAGAGTGATTCTCCCTACTAGACCCGTGGCCTCGCTCGCGCAAAATCCAGGGACGAATTTGAATGAATGAATCGAGTAATATTATAAATGTGAAAATTTGTGAGGCAAAGTGATGGATGGATAAATGTTTATGGACCGCCAGAATGGCAGAACGAATCTAGATGAAAATTGGCACAGGCATAGACTATAGATTGAAAAAGCATATAGGTTACTTTTAATCCTGTAAAAATTAACCGTTCTCATGGAATAGATTTATTTTTGTTATGACTACGAACAAATCCAAAGCGCAGAGGGAGTGAGTCACGAAAAATATTCGGCTTGTAAATGTTTAACTTGTAAGATGTTTTAACTAAGTTCAAGCCTTATTTTCTAATATAAAGTTCTAAAACTTACATAACTTTGCTCAGGTGTCTCTAGAGTCTGTATCTTTTGCCATATTTTTTGGTATATTCTAAACAATTTAGGCTAAACTCAACAAACATTTTTTTCAGTCCATCTTCCATTATTTTTTACGATTTTTTATAGATTTTTTTTGTGTATAATATAGTAAATTACGCGTATTTTTGGGGAAAAATTCAAAATTGAATCAGTTTTGAGGTTCCCCTACATGTTATACAAACATACATTATATTAGAGTAGGTGTACACACATGTATACACATACCTAAGTTCACATCAGAATAGATATTATGTAAATAGCGATGATGTAATAAAGCCCTAAAACTTAAGCTTGATTTATCTTGTTAAGGCCATATATATAGGGTGTCCCAGTAATTATTTTTAAAAGTATTTTTTTCGCGGGCTACTTTTTAGTACCCAATGTTTCGAATGCTTTACCGAAACAAAAACGAGAATTCACTTTAGCAAAAACAGTTGATGAAATATTATTAAAAAACGCTTGTATCCACTAGAAATTGACCTTAAACAACTCCTCTATATTAAGTATATTAATATAGAGGATATAGAGGATAGCTTATATAGTAAGCCCTTTTTAAAATCCTACAGCTGGGCACGGGCCTACCTACAATACGAGATGGATCAGAGATCACTACTTAATACTTATATAGGAGAATAATTATATGTATAGCTGAACGTATTACGATGAATATGATACTATGACCTACGATACGCATAGGTATCTAAGTTAGGTAGGTAGGTCTAACGTTAGTGATAAAATCAATCAAAAGATGGCGCTACCTATATATAAATGCAAAAATCTGTTCTTAAAGGCAAAGCGAGGGCAAGTTACTAGTCAAATTATAAATAGTTACGTATTAATTCAAAGTATAGAATAATAATAAATATATACGGACATTTACTCATTACTGATTACACCATCTAGTTCCATGGTAAGCTGCGAATCTTGCGTTATGGACACCAAACAGTTGATACAGTACACATGTAAATTTACATACATACATATTATAAATATAATTATAGACACTCATGACTGAAGTACAAAAATTTGTGCTCACTAATAAATGCCTCCAGCGGGACTCGAACTCGCAACCAAGTTACTACAAACTGAGCCAAGCGTGTCGTAGGGTTGACGATAAAATGATCAACTTCGTTTAGATTTGAATATCATAAAATATGTTGTAATAACCAATTGACCTTTACTTTCATAATGAAACAATCCACATAAGTTTAATATCCTTAGAGTTAAAGTTAACTATATTAAATTATGCTAGACAGTCATTCGGTTAAGTGAACGGTTCTCGTGGGATTAGTGAAGTTTTTAATTTTTTAAATTGATACCACTTTTAGTATGCCTTCGAATAATGAATGTGAAACGATAAAAGTAATTTTAAATAGTATCAATTTACTTAAAAGTATACAGTGTTATCCAAATGGATTGTAATGGTGGTGTGTTTTGTTATGAGTATTTATAGGAAAGTTGCAAGTTCACATTTGTTAGAGTTAAATGATTAATTAAGAAAAAAATCAGCAAGTATCGCTAGGAGTAAAATAATATATAATGATAGGGCAATTTAAATAGTAATAAATGGTAGCTAGGAAACAAAGTAGAGCGGGTTCAAATCCCGGTAACACAAGTCCGAGTTACTTTTGACTGATAACCAAAATAGGTATTCGAAAAACATGTATGCCCAAATTTTGTGATTTCGCCCACCACATGTGCCCACCCTGCTATATAGTATGATTCCTTTCGCATAGGCATAATGCGAAGAAGAGCCATGCCCAGCTGTGGGAGTACATAAAGCGTCTAATTCTACTATTTTCAAAAGGGTTTCACGTCTTTTTTAATCTTTAAAATTGTAAAATTGTAAAAAAGTTATTTTCTTATTATTTATTTTTTATTATTTCTGTAGTCAAGTTTATTTATTTCTTACTAGCGGTGCCCGCGGCTTCGCTCGCGCTAAGAGTGAATAAAATAAAAATTTTTGCTTATATACTGTTACTTATAATGTACCAAGGACTGATTCCCCATTTAAAGTTCTGGCCCTCTTTTCTGAAAACTACTGTGTAGCATCCTGCCGTGCCGCCACTGCTGCGCTTTCTAAAACTTATTTCCTATTTTTAACCAATTTTGCTACTATGTGTATCATAATTTCTTTGTGTGTTTTTCGTTAATGATAAACTGATGTACGTGGTTCATTGTTATGGACTTATGGTAAAAATTACTGTTAAATATTTCTCCTACGCAAATTGTGCCACCCCCGTTAACCCCCATAGGGGTTGATTTTCAAAAACGCTTAGATATGTATCTCATAATTTGTATTGCAGAGCATTATTTCAGTTTCACGCAAAATATTTCAATAGAATTAAATTTCCCATACAAACTTAGCCACCCCCTTTAACCCCCAATGGGGGTGAATTTCGAAAAACCCTGAAATACGTGTTTCATCATTTGTACTAAAAAGCATTAATTCAAAGTTTCATGCAAAAATGTGCAATAAAAATATTTTTCTCATACAAACTTTGCCACCCCTTTTAACCCTTTTAGGGGTTTAATTCCCAAAAAATAATATGCCTATTTCCTTCTCATGAATGCAAACTATCTACATACCAAATTTCAGCAAAATTGGTTGGGTGGTTTAGGCGTGAAAAGGTAACAGACAGACAGACAGACAGAGTTACTTTCGCATTTATATTAGTAAGTATGGATATGGATATGGATGGATGGATATGGATATGGATATGGATGGATGGATATGGATGGATGGATGGATGGATGGATGGATGGATGGATGGATGGATATGGATGGATGGATGGATATGGATATGGATGGATATGGATGGATGGATATGGATGGATGGATTTTTAAGAGACATTTTTACATATTTTGTTATTAAAAGCCATTTGTGCACTCCTAATGCAAAATTGTATTCCATATTAAAACGAATCTCATAAATGTTCCTATCATAATATTATATTCTGTTTCATAAAACCATAATGATTTTTTCTGTTCTGCTAAGTGACACTCTCTCTGACCCCCATGGTTGACTGGAAGAGATCTTTGTTAAAGATAAGTCAAACTTTGCCCTCAATTTTTTTGTAATGGTGTATTTTTTCATTTCATCATAAAGAATACAATATATAAACTAGCGACTTACCCTCGCTTCGCTCTGGTTAGTCCCTAGCTAGGTACTCCCTGCCAAATTTAAAGTTTATAGCACCAAAAATTAAGGACTTCCGTACAAACTTTCTATAGCCCTTAGACCTCCTTAATCCGACCCTGTCGTAAAATCCGTTCTTAGCGGACGTCTACTAACTAAAAACTAGGTCGATGCCAAATTTCACCTTTATACTTTTTGCGGTTTTCAATTATTATATTAAGAAACCTTCCTATTTATGTAAACATGTCAACAAAGAAATAATAGGCGTAGCAAGTTTAAACATGATCGGCTGTATAATACCTATACCTTACCTATTATGTGATCTGTGATAATACAATATTCTTACAACAGCTTATTTTCAGGTCTTTAGTTCGCTTTTACGTAGTTAAGTTTTATCATGATAAATTGAAATTCTTTTTTTTATTACAATGTGTTATTGAAACTATCAAGAAAAAACTTACTATAAACAATCGCAGTTATCTAATAAAATATATTTCTGAACTTGAAGAACCTACGCAAATGAATAAAATATTTGCAACCGATTAAAATCTGACTATATTAGAAAAGAGTAAGGTACAAATTTCAATAAACCCTAGCAATAAATGATAATATTACTGTAAGTAAAAATCAATTTTATAGCGAAGGCAGTAGAGTGCATTTTAAATTTTTGGTTAAAGTACTGTGTAAGAAGTTCGTCCTCGTTGGAAAGGCTTCATCGCATTAACATTCACGTGTTTAGGAAATTTCGCGTCATAGTCTGTGAGGTAAGAAGGGCTAATGTTATTCAATTAAATATGTAAAATTATCTATATTCTATTGGTACATATATATATATATATATATATATATATATATATATATATATATATATATATATATATATATATATATATATTAACATGTTGTGGAGACGAATCTGTGTCATAAATATTTTTGGAACATCTCATTGATATGGTAATTATTCTCGAAAGAGAGAACTAATTTATAGTATTTATAATTTTTGTCTTTTTTTTTTATACGAAAAAATCTGTCTGTCTGTCTGTGTATGACCGCATCACGAGAAAACCACTGGAGAGATTGTGATGAAATTTGATATGATAATAGCTGGTTATCCGGGTCAACAAGTATAGGCTATTTTTTAAAGCTTTAAAGTATCTAATCTCTAAAAAATGTACACTAACCGTTATGACGGACATAGAGAAGAACCCGAACCGAGCGGGGTTGACTCGCTAGTTGATACGAATATGTACGTACATTAGATTTTCCAAAGTATATCTATTTATAAAACAAATTCAAAACTTGCATTTAGTCAGAAAACACATCTATAAACTTGAAAGGCAAAACTATAACAAAATACAAAATTTGCTCAAAATCATTCAAAATAATAAGAATTGCTTATTAAACATCAAAAGATTTGTTACAAGAAAACTAGACTTTATACTATCCTGAATATAGATCTAGATGACTTTCAAATTTAGATTGATCCAGCAATAAATTAAAACGATCAAACAAATTTACAGACAGATGTTATTTATAGATTTAAAATACTTTCATCAATCAAGAAATCTACTTGATCAAAGCTGTCGATTTTTGAATGGTATAAATACATTTTACATTGTATAATTAAATAGATGAGCCATCATGTTAAATATGTTTATCGTATGAATTATACTTTTGTGTCTTGGTGGTCTAGTGACAGCATGTACAGATATAGAGCTGGAGGCCCTGGGTTCGAGTCTCGGGCAGGGGCGAGTGTAGTAGATTTTTGTTATGACATTCTCAGTAACAGCCTGAAGTTGGGAAGTTAACGATGCTACACCTCCGTGCTTCGGAGAGCATGTAAATCCATTGTCCTTAATTCTCGCTTGTAGTGTCGAAGTACCGTGTAATAGAAATAGAGAGTACTTGTGCCTGCGCGTACGCTTATGTACTCTACCTCGTAATTTACTCGTGTAACAAAAAGAGTAATATCATTATTATTTCCATAAATCTATATTATATATCTTGTATTTTTTCGAAAAGAGACTAAAAATATAAAGCACTCATTGTCTTATTGGAACATAGCTGTAAATTTTATAAGACTTAAGTAAATTTCGAGCTCAATCTTTAATCAAATAACGTAACAATACCAATGTCATGTAATAAATATGTAGAATAAAATATTTTATCTACTTTAATAGTAACATTTTATAAGTAATCGTTTGAAATCACTGCGTCGCTATTTATGTATTCGTATCAATCTATTATTAGTTCGGATCGGAATTCCGATTACATGTGAAATGTAACGTAAGTGAATACAAATACAAACAAATCGCTTTGCATTTTGAATAAATTATCAAAAGATGACGGTAAAATACTCAGAAATCATTAAAATATGTAATGAAATATAGCGAATCTCAACAGCTCGTGTAATTTAGAAATAAAAATTCTCAAAACCCTATATTACGTATATTTGCGAACAGTTTAATGTTTTTAAAGGTAATTTTATGTGCATTGTAGTATACTATAAATTAATTTTAATAAGCAAAAAATCTTACCTAGATCTTCTAGAAGACACGGGAAACTTCAATGGGCCAGTGGATTTTCTTCTGTCTTTTGAGGTAGGAACTGATAGGAAGTACTCATCTTCTGTTTCTGACCCAGGGCTGTCTAAATTTACTAATGCTGGGGCTGAACGTCTCCTATCTGGTAATATTTTTGGCACATCTAACATATCTCTCAAAACATCACAGTATTTACAATCTGTAGCTTCATTTATATAAGCCTTAGTTAATTCATACGCGTAGTTCTCTAAAAAGCATTTATGGCAACCTGCTACGTAATTAGGAAGATCAGAATCTTCGCTAGGTTCTTGATTTTGAATCAATTTCTTCTCCATTTTCTTACAACTTTTACTGTCTATATTTATCTTTTCTTCTTTATTCTTTACTTCTTTTTCAAGTTCTTTCTTTCTTATCTCTTTTAAGCATTCGGCTTGGTCGTTATAGTATTCAACACAACGTCGCTCGCTTTTGGACGGTTTTGTCGGGCTTTTCTTTTTTAATTTCTTTGTACCGATGTTAACATTTATAGGTTCTATTCTCAATGATTGCATTTGCTTAATTATATGCTCTTCCACGTAAGGTCGGCCATAAGACGACACTTCGTCCAAGGCATCGGCGGTGTTCTGATCGTTAATAGTTTTGGCACAAGTATCGCTGTCTTTGTTTCTAATTGCTTTTTTACTGTGTTTATCTAACTCTTTGATCTCGCTATCTCCGTTGATTTTATGACCGTTTCTTTTCGTACACTTTACAGATGGATCGTCGTCGAGACATGTTTCGTAACCATCAATTTCATGATCGATATACAACAGACTGTTTTGTTCTTGGACGGAAACTCTTGCGGTTGCATCGTAAAAACTCACGGTATCGTCCGTCGGTGAATTTATAGAATCCTGCCAACTTTCATCATTTTTGTTTATATCTTTGTTCATATCACATTCTTTCCAATATTTTTCAAAGCTGATTCTCTCTAAACCAGTTGGCGTTACAGCAAAAACCATTTCGTCTGAAGTTGAGAGATCTTTACTTTGCTGTTTAGATAATGTGCTTTCAACTGCCCCTTTTCTATCAGCTGATTTGCTTCTTATAGTTAATTCTCTAGGACCAAGCAAGATATCGTCTTCTGTCATAGTCATATCATCATCTAAAGACTCGTCTGATTTCGACGATTTTAAATCTGCTATACCATTTACTTTTTCTGCTTCAATTTTAATATCTGTTATTTTACCATTTTCATTTAATCTGTCTTTTTTGCAGTCGTCATAGCTAATGTCTGCTAAAGCTGATAACTCTTCATCCTTTAAAGACGACTCTTCAGGCTCTAAGCATATTTGTACTACTTCCAAACCTTCACCATATTCTTGTAAGCATTCATGAAAGGAATCCATTCCAGTGTGATCGTCTGATGCCAGGGAGTTTATACATTCCTAAAGACAGAAAATAAATACAAAATAAGTAAATTACAGAACTCGTTTTTATTAAATTTTATAGTTGTATTAAAGTATGCGCACGCGCATCAACATTGCTACTAAAATAGCACTTTATATTCGCGCGTAGCATAGGCTAGTTATTCTTATTACTATATTTTAGAGCGATACACGTACTATTATAATTCTATTATATTCGTCGTATAGATTTTGACAAACGTAATGTGAAGTCCGCCCCATGCCATGATTTCCTTCGTATTGAAGGTATTCCCACCCCTAGCCGTGGTACTTAAATAAGGATGAATATGCCGTATAGCAAAATAAAACGAATTGTTTTTTTTAACATTTATTGTAGCACACAACATTTAGCATTTTAAATAACATTCAGTTAGCCTTAAAAGCAACATACATAGGTACATCAAAAATATTAGCCATTGATCACAACTAGGTAGCTTACATAAGCCCATTTAACTTATTCTTACAATTAAAGTAAATTTATTGTTCCTATAATTAGATACAAGAAATAAAATAAATTCCCGTTACTATAACACCTTCATTTTTTTGTAAAAATATAAAAAAAATATCACATTATAATATTCACTAAAAATATGTCAATATAAAATAAAAATAATATTTCTTATTAAAAAAATGTGCGATAATTATTTAAAATATTCATTTAATAATAATATTGTCCTAATTCGGCCGAAATAAAGTTTATACATGGGAAAGAAAGAATTTTTTTCATCTAATAATTACAAGTCAAAGAGGCGGACTATTTGACTTGTGATTTCTTATATTTTTTATTCCTTTTGTGATAAAAAATGGAAAAAGTTACCCGGTTTTTTTTGAAAAACTGTCAGTGCTGTAACATTTAAAATTAAATATTGTTCATGATATGAAAATGACTATCGGGACAGCTCGAATTTTCATGATATATTTAAAAAACTAACTTTGTTAAGTAGATACTATTTATAATTTATAATTAAATATAATTTAGCTTTGGAAATTTATGCAACAATTCTACTTATTTGTAAACTTTATAACATTAATACCTTAGAAGTAAAATCTTAATCGTTTTTTAATCTATGATATGTTTTGAAATTACCTGTAACTTCATATTATTATTGTTATTGTATATAATCTATATTTTTATTTTTTATTTTTGGGCTGATGCTTATTGATTCTTTTTTTTTGTAAATGTTTTTGTGTTTTTTTTTGTTCATGTTGTTAAGCATTTAATATTGCTTTAATTTAATTAAGTTCAGAGTGCCACTTATACTGGTTTTAACAAAAAAGTGTCTTTTCTTTAAATTACTTATATACCTATTTCTTTATTCATTTAAATTATTTCTTTTTTTTTATAAAAAAAATATAACTAAGCTATCCAGCATATACTTATATAATTATTATTTGAAGTTTCTTATTAATTTTATATATATTATTTATTTGCAATATATAATATAATAAATATTAAAAATAACACCCATCTACATTATCACATTGAGAATTGACTACACACCAATTACTACTTTCTATACACAACCAATTATAACAGGTATATTTTAATTGAGACTTGGCAGGACATCAAATAAGCCTTATAATTAGAATATATTACATATAAAAACAATATATAAATATTTTATAAACCTACATACATATAATAGAATATTTATTTTAAATATTTAATTAGTTTTCTTATTATTTTAAAAGTGTGATTTTTTTCGTAATGTTCAAATAAAATTAATAAAATTTTGAAAAATGTAAGAGTAGAAGGAATATATTTTTATTTATTATTATGAAATTATTTTAAAATTATACCTAAAAATGTTAGAGATCATAATATTATACTGTGTATTTGTAACTTATAATCCCGTGACTTTAAGCAAATAGGGAAATAACCAAAAAATATTTATCTCGAAACCAAAATATCCCACAAAAAATGTATTAAGTAATAAAAGTTTCGGATTTAATATTGTGCGAAAAACCATGGTTAGTTAGACATATATAATATATTTGTATAATGTAGCTCTATTCTAAAATAATATGAATTACAAATTTCAAAAATCGACATCCATTTTATTTATAAGCTTGTTTTTGTTCGCGAAAACTTATAAATTACTATCCGTACTCGAATACTTATATTTTCTAAAGAATTTCAGGAATAGTGTACAAGTTGATGATATACAGCGCCATCTCGTGGTAGTTTATATTACAGTGGATAGAATAAAAAGGTAATGGTAAACATTTCTATGTCAATTATTCCAATCTTGACAGCTGTCAAAAATAAAATTATTCTGATATTTTTTTTTGGTTTTCTATTTTCACACAAATCTCTTACAACAACACTATTACTGTATTTTAATAACAATATTATTTTTTAACAAAAAAAATAATTTTAGTTTATAGAACATCTACGCTCAATATACTAAGGAATTTTGCAATCCACTTTTAACATATAAAGTGTGTGAGAACCAAACCCGTGATATTTCGTGTATTAGACCAGTAAATCTGTCAAATCTAGCTATCTCCCTCTAATTCCATACTAACAAAACAAACGTTAGGTCGGTTTTGTTATTTCATAATGATTTCTGCTTTTATTTTCGGTGGGACTCGGAATGGAGAGTCTACCACCTCTTGACATCCCAGACGAAGTTCCATAATGTCTCGATGTAAGGACATTATAAGACGAAGTATTTTAGTGAAGTACTCCAACCTCTGGAAAGAATAAAAAATTACAATTAAAAGTTTTACTTTCTTTTTATACTTATCAAATTGAAAGCAATCGTTAAAAAGGATTTTTAGTATAAGCTATTTTTCTAGAGCTGTGAGAGAAATAGTTTAACTGTATAGTATAGATTTTTTTGACAATTTTAAATAAACGAAGTTAGTTATTTTAGCTTTTTAGCTAAGCAAGTTTGTTTATGTACGTAATGATAATTTTATACAAATAGTAAAAAATTAAGTAGATTTTTTTTCTAAAATAAAAAAATCTATCCGAAAATTTTTATACATAAGTACATGTATATCTATTATGTATAGTTTTTTATTCGAGAGTTGATCAAAATTAGGGTTGCCAATTTTACATGTAAGATGTAAGATCTTAGTATTGTTATACTTATAAAAATAAAAAAATAATTGAAAGTTTTAAATTTTATTACTCTATCCGCCACACTCAGAGTCACTTAATGAACCATTAAGTGGAGAATCTCCATACTAAGGAACGACTTAATGGTTCATTAAGTGACTCTTGAGTGCGGCGGTATGTATTGCAGTTGGCAGCCCTGATTATGTTTCTAAAGCATGCAAAGTTTATTGTACACTAAAGGGAAAATATAATTAAAAAAAGAAATAAAAAAAAAACAAAATAAACAAAATAAAATCTTAGAGCGGTAATTCTATTCCCTTTATTGTACAAAAAAATGCATATTAAATAAAAATGCATGCATAATTTTAATAAGTACTGCTCTAAGCGGAAATAAAAAGCTTAAAGAGAAATAAGACTTACTTTATATTTTCCCCTCAGTGTACAATATCACAACACTTATGACACTTAATAAATAATAATATGTATATAAAAAATAAAACCGAGTGGAATCTGAACATTAAATATTTTTTTAGAAAATCTTATAGAAACAGTCATTAATATTGTCAATACAGAGGCCCAATATTTTTTTAAATGTTTGTCTGTCTGCATGTTTGTGCCTGCATAACGGTAGTACCTGGCAGATTTTGATGAAATTCACTATAATGACAGATCCAGGTGATCTTATACGATTCATATTACTGCGGGAAAATATCACTTCTCTAAAAACTATACTAACCGTTTAAACGTACCGAGCGAACGAACTCAGCGCAACGAGGGTAAGTTACTAGTTTTAACATAAAAATAACTGATAGATCAATCTATAAAATTTATATTATTTGCATTATTAGGGGTATTTGATCTTTATATCAAACCATCGAATTTTGAATGATTTATAGCAAAAATAACCAGAGGAAAATCTCTCGTAAAAACAAAACCGTGACCACAATATAATGTGCTTAATTAATTATTAATTAGTTATATAAAAATATGATTAATTAATTAATTTTAACTAATTTAAAATGATAAATATTGGAATAAATCTAAGGAAGAAAGTGTAGTAGTACCAACCTGACTGCTCTGCATGCTGTGACCGTTCGCCTTCTCGCCCCCGACCACTGTGCTACAAGGGAGTGGCTTTGCTACTCCAATTGTAACGACTCCTGTTGACAAAATATAAAATACATAATAAATAATTTTGCTCTAAATGCATTAGCTTTATTATTGTTTAATACAAAAAAGAAATCCCAATATATAAAACTCTTGTATCACGGTGTTTGTTATTAAACTCCTCCGAAACAGCTTGACCGATTTGCTTGACAAATTAAAACTAAATTCATACAAATTTTGTTTTAATTTGGTCTGAGAATAGGTCGTAGGCTATTTTTTATTTCCCTAGGTAACAAGGGTGACCCTCTCCAAATTTTTATTTTTATTTTTTAACAACTTTGTATTTTTTATTTTTTTATGATTTGGCATCAACAAAATATTTATAACTCTAAATTTTCATCCTTTTACTGCGAATTCCTAGTTTTTAATTTAATAGTGATCAGACTGCGGATGGAGCCGCGGGAATTGCTAGTAAAATTATAATATTTTTGCGGAAATGTTTTTTGTGAATTTTGCCTCAATCCATCTCCATACAGAAAACCTTATGAATCATAATTTCCTGTATACATATGTTATAAGTTATAACTCAGTATTATAACGAGGTATTTATACCTATTTTTACAATGTATAAGATCAATTCTTTTAACAACGTCTTTCTGTGGGAGGAAGACAAATAAAGAAACTGACAGACATTTATAATATGTTAGTATGGGCTTACTACGAGATTTGGCCAGCGATCACGACTTTTTTTGTCTATTATTATAATAGCACACGGCTTCTCACACAAATTCTGTACCTTCCTGCGAAAGTCATCGAGATACTTATGTAAATGTAGTTATACAGAAAAATAAGTATCAAGGTTCAAGAGGTATATATTATAAGTTAATCAAATTCAAAATATTTTATAAGCGTAAAATTATTACAATTTTTCACTGAACGTCATGAGTCTACTACCAGTTCAGAAAGAAAGACTTAAACCTGAGAAGAACTGGCAAAAGAAACTCAGCGGGACTAACATTATTGTTTTGCCTCAAACTTGTTATTTTTTTTACAAATTAAATTAAGAATAGTTCTATAGGTTGAAATAGCCTGGGGGCGATCACATCATTCCCAAGGTGTACTGTCTTTTAAAAAATCGTTAATCTAATAATATCCTTTATCATATAAACGTTCTTTGACAGTTTTTTTAAAATTTTGTAATAGAATATTTAAAACTCACCTTGGAAAAACTCGAGCAAAACGAGAGCTAATCGTTAGTTCTATTTAATAAACGTCTAATAATATTTTTCAGGTTTCTAATTTTGAATTACAAAACCACTTGTTAAATTTCATTACCACAGGATACAACTTCACACAATCACAGTTTTATCTTGAATTGTGATTGTGTAATAAAGTTAAATATTTCTTTAATTGTTCTCTCGTTTACTTTACCGCGATAAGATAGCTACATCTTAAAAGTTTTTATCTGTGTTAAAAGTAATCTATTCGCTGATATTTGAAGAGCTTGTTTAAAAATTTTCCTTCGATGTATTTTTCTATCCTCAATATTTTTGGCATTAAATATATTAATACTAGCGAATCATTCGGGTTCGTCCCTAGTGCAAAACAACTGTTCTATCTATCGAGAACATTTTCCGGGATAAAAATTGTTGTTAACCTATATGCTATTCTAGATTATAACCTATCTATGTGCCAAACATCAATTTGTTCAGCCCTTCTGGCGTTATAAATAAATAAATAAATATGTTGGGACATTATTACAACAGCGCCATCTAGTTCCGTGGTAAGCTACGAGGCTTGTGCTACGGATATCAGATAGTTGATATACTACACATATACATTTTAAATACATACATATTATAAATATAAACACCCATGACTAGAGTACAAACATTCGTGCTCAACAAATGAATGCCCCCAGCGGGACTCGAACCCGTGACCGCTGGCAAGCAAGCAAGTAGAGTCACTACCAACTGAGCCAAACGTGTCGTCAAACAAACAAACATCCATTTTTACTTTATTAAATAAAGACTATAGGAAATAAAATCAATTATATTTCAGCTTAGGTTATACTTTACTATATATATTTAGCAATTTTTACGTCCCACTGCTGGGCACGGGCCTCCTTTCAATACGAGTGGGATTAGGCCATAGTCCACCGCGTCAATTGCGGGTAGGTAATTTTGACTATAGTTCAATCAAAAATATCAAAACTTACCTAATTACACTATAACTCAAATAAAAGCTTCTTTCGTTAACAAAATTCAACACTAAACTGATTGTTAAAATGTTTCACACCGAATTTTAAACGAATGTTTTCGAAGTATAAAGTATACCTATCTCAAAGGAATTTACTATTAAACTAACAAAACACTGTTAAAGTAAAATATTGACGTTTAACTACTATTTATATCTCATTGTTTGTAGTAAATGGGTGTTTGAAGTATATCTTAAAGTAGCGTAAACGGTATTATAACTACCAATCGACTTGCTTGTTACAAGTTCCTCGTAACAGGTTGGATTTTGTAAAGAAAAATTATAAAGAAACATAGTGAATGTATATTGCAATTGCGTTACTCCAATACCTGTATTATTTTGCGTAAAATTATACGTAAGACATTACGACCGTTTGGAATAAAAGGGTTCCATCCAACATTTTTCTATATTTTGATTTTTTAACTTAAAAATGTTTCATGTGACCATAACTTTGTTCTCTAAACCTTTGAACGTTATCTATTGACCCTTAATGAATTAGCTGCATAAAAAAGTTCTATTTGTGAAATTAATGATTCAAAAAGTTCCATCTGAATCATGAATGTTAAAATCCAGATGGAACCATCTTATTCCAAACGGTCGATTACTCTCTTTCGTGCATCTCTTTGCAAAATATGATGATACGTTTGGCTCGGTTTGTAAAAATTCTACTCTACTTGTAATGCCAGCGGTCGTGGGTTCGAATCCCGCTGGAGGCGTTCAATTGTTTGTTGAGCACTAATGCTCATTGTTCATACTTTATGTATTTATGTTTATACTAGCGACTCACCCTCGCTTCGCTCGGGTTCGTCCCCAGGTGTAACCTCTTTAGTACCTATAGTTTAAAAGATTTTCCCGTTTTTCTGTTGAAATTTTTCCTGAATTTTCTTTGCTACAAACCTCACGGAGCCCGACACCTTTCCAACCAATGCAAAACCGTGGAAATCGGTTCGTGCGTTCTGGAGTTATAGCGTCAGGAAGGAAAACCCGATTTATTTTTATATAGTAGATTTATAAAGTTATATATGTACGAGTATAGTGTATCACCTATCTGGTATCCATCACTTTCAATCAATTTATTTATTTATTGTGAGTCGCTAGTATGATGTAAGCTTTACACTTAGCTCTATCTTTTGAGAATAACCAATAATACTTATACATACAGACGCACCTATACACTTAAAATTAAATAAATAAATATGTTGGAATATTTACACACATATCTATCTAGTTCCATGATAAGGTACGAGGCTTGTGTTACGGATACCAGATGGTTGATATACACATATATAACTTTTAATACTTTTCAAATTAATTTATAAAGTACCTTTAGGAGCACTTTTAATGGCTCTCACGGCGACGGCAAGCGGACTCCTCGATACATCCAGGCCGTTGACGGAGACGAGGCGGTCGCCGGGCGCCAGCCGCCCGTCCTGCGCCGCCGCGCCGCCGCGCACCACCGACCGCACCACGATCACCGAGCTACCAGGCTCGGAGGGGTCCTAAGGAGGTCGAATTTACTATAAGCTCAGTATATTCAAATTCAAATTCAAAATATTTTATTCAGCATGAAATTATTACAATTTTTTACTGAACGTCATGAGACTACTACCAGTTCGGAAGGAAGAAACCACTGACCTGAGAACAACTGGCGAAAGACACTCAGCGGGACTAATATATTTTTTTGTTTTTTTTTTGTCTTAGTGTTTTTCTTTTTTTAATTAAATTGAAATTAACAATAATTCTTTAGGTTGAAACAGCCTGGTGGCGATCAATAAACATATAATTAAAAAAAGTTGAATAGTATGCGAACATTAAGATTTTGCCGCGTATTATAGATTGCAATGTTAATTACAGAAAAAATATTTTTGTGACATTCCTTGTTTTGCCCCTGTACCCTTCATATTATATATGTCATATGTAATCAGCTCTCATAATCATCCCAACTCATGGTAAAAAATGATCCGCCAATTAAAACGAAGGGATCAAGTCATAGTCCACCGCCGGCTATTATATTGACAGATTTTACATATCTTTCAAAAACTTGCTAAGTTCTCTCAGACACGCAGATTTTCTCAAGATGATTTTCTTCTTCGTAAACCAAGTGTTAATAATGTTAAAAATGAACAAATATAATTCATAAACAGTATGTGCTAACAAGAAGATTTTTTGAGAACGTTATAATATGAATATGTGCAATTTGACGTTTTGATGTGTCAATTAATATGATGATCACCTTCCCGTCACAATCGAATTACGATCACATCGATCAATCTATTTAAGGTAAAAGTAGTTGCGTATATATAAAAAAATCAACTAACGATAAGAGGTCGAAACGACCGCATATGGATTAAAAGGAGTAAGTGTTCTATCGAGAGTTGAGGGTTAATACTACCATAGAAATATTTTCTTAAAAAAAAAAAAAATTGAAAAGATTTTTTTGACTTCCAAATACAGTCCTAACCAGTTACCGGACGCACTCTCTAAAATTATGCCATGAAGTATGTTTCAAACCTATTATTCGATTAAGCCTTTCAACCTTAAAATATGTAATAATACCTACCAAATAGTCTAATATCGAAAATCCCAACCCCCTATCTTCTTTTTGCAGCTCAATATATTCAACTTGATCACTCCACATCGCCAGACCACTCAGCGGTTCTAACGACCTCGACCTGTTCCTTTCGAGATCATCTGAACAAAATTCTGAAAACGAAATATAAATTTAAAGAATATGTTAGCTTTAAGTAACACGATAAACATGATAAACTAGATATTAGCGTATCCACTCTTCAGAAATAAATTATTAGTGGTAAAAATATGTGATTTTATACTACTGAAGGATCCTGATGTCTTGTTTACTTTTAAATTTTTGTCTGTCTATCTGTTTGTTCTGGGTAATCTCCAAAACGACTTGATCGATTGTGACGAAACTTTCACTGTCAAATAGTTTAGGTTACAAGTAGTCATTTAGGCTATATTCATATTGGAAAAAGAAACACGATCATAATATAATTACGAAATTTACGGATATATCAAAAGTCAAGGTATCACTATTCATAATTATTTCTACTTGACCGTACCATCATGATCATGTCCCGCAGATAGCACGGTAGCAGCACTGCATAGAGACGCGACTGAACTCTCCGACTTCGCCTTAATCAGTCTTTGTGGAGGCGCTAGCAGGTCTTGTAGACTACCCCCCACTACTCCACTCTGAAAACAAATGTTTTTTTATTATGGAAAATATTTTTAAGGGTGACAAATTGTGTTATTATAATTTTTAAATAGCAATAAACGTTAATGAATTGAAGTAATTTTCTGAATATTCAATTAAAAAGTAGCAGTCAATGAATTATATTACTCAAAAGGTTTTCTTGACAAACAAAAAAAATGAATCTAAAACCCTGGTTTTTTAGGAAAGCCAAGTAATATTACATCCTAATTGAGTGACCATACTTGCTGTGCCAGGAGTCATGGATTCGAGACCCGCTGGAAGGCTTTTGTGATGAGCACGAATGTTGTAACCTAGTCTTGGTGTTAATATTTATAATATTTATGTATAAAAATTTCTTATTTTACTAACATTATTATATTTCTTTAGACATTTGTTTTTTTTTTATTATATAATATAAGATACTAAAAAGTTAACATACCCTCGCAAAGCTAGACTCGAGCCGCATATCTTCATCGCTTCGCTTCCTGACCACTACCAGCAGCACCGGGGACTTCACCGCGCGCAGCCTCGTCACCACCTCCACGTGATGCGCTCCTAGTACCCGCCAGCCGTTAACCTTTAGATAGAGTACCCATTATATTTATCTGGCTCATCAATATAGACATTTATAAAGTTGTTTGTATTTCAAGTTATATAATATGTATAGTGTATCAAGTATCTAGTATCCGTAACACAAGCCTCGTAGCTTGCCAAGGAACGATAATAATATGGTGTTATGTATAGTAATAGCCCGCTTCGTTGGCCATAATTTAAAATAAATTACGTTTAATTTGTTTCCATAATTTCCTAATAAAATAAAAGTAGCTTAAGTTACTCCTCATAATATTAGCTATCTGCGAGTGAAAGTCTAAGCAAAATTGATTGATTGACAGCCGTTTCAGAGATTAGCCAGGACAAACAGACAGATAAATGAACTTAAGACTGATTTTTTAATGTAAGTTCCGTATATACTTTCATATGCATTTAGTGAAAAGCTGTTAATTTGAAATTAAAAAAACACAACATGTTTATTTATATGTACAAGTACTGATGTGTAGCGTATCAACTATGTGGTATTCGTAACACAAGCCTAGTAGCTTACCCTGGAACTAGGTAGCGCGTTATAACAATGTCCCAACATATTTATATTTATTTACCATTTTTTATATTTCATTTCTATTTTTTTGCAATTTTCGAACTAATAGAATAATTCTCAAATAACACTAACCTCTAACAGCTCATCGCCCACTTTATACAAGTTCAGCTTAGCAACGGGTCCATTTGGCGCGATCGCTCTTATATAGTGACGCGCCTGCACTTCTTTACCGGCAACCACTCGCACTGTGCCTTCTAAAGAAATACCTAGTCCACAATCTTTCCCCTTCATTATAGTCCCGACCTGGAAATGTAATACAATTGGTTAAATTTAATCATTCAGAAACATTATTAAGGTACTTACGTGATAATATAATATATTAATACTATGTAGTTTATTTAGTCCGTCAACCTGCATTAGCCCAGCGTGGTAGACTATGGCCTGATCCCCCTCGTATTGAAAGGAGGCCCGTGCCCAGCAGTGGGACGTTAAAGAGCTAAATACAATAGTTTTATTTTATTTTAGGTAATTGAGAGAAAACCTTTGCTGGGAAAAGAAATAAATAAAATATTTCCTTTAAGAGGAAAGTGTAATATCTACTTACGAATCCTAAAATGTATCAAAGCTATCTCATTCAAATAATGAAAATCAACCATGTCTTACCATTTTAACTCCTGAATTAAAAGAATAGCAAGATAGCGCAACTTCACCATGCTTATAAGGAATGCTTATTGATAACACAGATGCTATCTTTTAATATTTTTATTGTCAGTTCACATATACAAACTCATATTTAGAGAATTTTTAAGGGTTTTCGATTTCTGCGCAGATACCCTAAATCTTACGGAATAGTATGTAGGGTGTGTTACCCTATAAACATATAGAGCTCTATAAACGTCTATCTTTTACTTAAATTCCATTACAATCGGTTAAGCCATTCCTAAGATAACCCCGAAAAGACAGATATAGGTAAAGTTAATTTATTTTAGGACAAAATTGATTATACACTGACTATTACCTGGAGTGACAGTTGGCACAGAGTATGAGTAAAATACTTTTACCTAAGGTCTCGGTCAAGCGAAGTAAGAGCAAGTCTTTTATCGTTATATCGTCTTAAAAATAAAAAAACTAAGTCCACTCACAATAATATCATACTGAAACTGATGTCCCGGCCAGTCCGGTTCGTCCCGTAATATGTCCCGCCATTTATCCTGTATCCGTCGTATCTCACGCTCCGATATATCGTCGTCCCGACCGATGACTATCTCGGCCTCATCCGAAGGGGACGTCGGGGACGGGAGGTGACGATCCACTTCGGATTCTGGCTCTGCTTCTATGACTGTTGATTCATCGTACTGTGGGATATTAAGATTAATGTATTAAATTAAAGTACTTTGAGTGATTTGAAATATTGCTAGTACCACAAATATTTATGAAATGAGATGACCTTATAAAATTGTCTGTATGAGAGCATTATAAATGAAACTTTTATATAATGTCGAATACTTGCGTAAACCTAAGAAAGAACTGAATGAGAGCAGCAAAAAATGTAATTATTATTTAGTTATATTCTTTTTTTTTTTAAATGATGCGTTTTTTAATCAGTAAAACACCTATATAGTATATAGATTTCACTAAACAAAATTTGATCAAAATTATTAAAGCCGCTTCCAAGATATACGAACTTAACATATTGGGTATTTACAAAAATCACTCATTTAATGTTATGAGAAACTGGGAGCTACATTGGACCAGAACTGGTCGACGTAGCTAGGGCCGTCCTCGGCACCACACCCAACAACACAATAATAATATGAGAAACTTGTAATTAATTTATACTTAAGCAATTATTTTTTATAAATGTTCCAATATATATGTATTTATCCTTCTTCGACATTTTTATCTAATCGCAGAATGCTTACGATTGCGTAAAAAAACTGACTTTCTGGAGTATTTACTTCTTGAGACATTTTAAGAAAGCTTTGATATTTTATTGTATAGAAAACATATGGTAATTAATAACTAATATGGTAATTTTAAAACCTTTTTAAGTCAAATCATCGCAACCACCCCAAAAAGTAAGTAGCTACTTGTATTTACATTTATTTTAAATTTATTTCTTTTTTATGTATCTCTATAAATTTTTCAATTTAATTGAATCTTAAATATTTTGCGATTAAAGAAAATTAGAGCATTAAAACTGAAAAGTTCTGGAACTTACCACACTAAAACTATATTTGGCAAGCGAGGTAACAGATGGGCTAGGGGGTGCTATCGGCGACCTGCGTCCGTCTTGCGCCGCGAGCGCTTTTTGTAGTCTCTCAAACCCCGCACCACGAAGATACCTACAATTCAATAACATTTTGACAAGACGTTTGGATCAGTTCAGTGAACCTAGTTGCTGTGCCAGCGGGTTCGAGTCCCGTTAGAGGCATTCACTTGTTGGTACTCCAGTCATGGGTGTTTATATTAACTAAGACGAATCTGTACATAGAATGTTTTTTTTTGGAAAATCTACAAAAGTCAATATTAACGATACAGATTAGATTCCGCCATCTATAGATTTAAGAATTTTTGTGTCAGTATGTCTGTGACCGAATCACAAGAAAAGCACTTGTCAAATTTCGATGAAATTTGATATAACGATAGCTGGCCCTGATCAATAAATATACTTTTTACTGCAGGAAAATATCTCATTTATAAGAAATCTATACCATTCGTTTAAACATTTAAAACGAACATGAGCGAAGAAAATGTAATCATTAGTCACTAGTTATAAATAAAACTTTACTTAAAAGTAGAGGAACAATGACAAAAATATAAAAGAAACACACCTCAAAGCTTTTAATCGTACAATGGGTCCCCTGGCGTCGCGTAGTAGAGCGACTGCTCTATGGTTCGTAACCCCATGTAGAGATACTCCGTCGACCTGGAAACGAAATATTTAAATGTTTTAATATGATTATAAAATATTTATTATTAAACTAAAAACGTTATTATTGGTTCCTGAAGCAAAAATGACAGGGTGTTATAAGTTTTACGTAGCATCGTAGCTTCCGAACGGATGAACCGATTTTGATAGATTTTTTTTTGAAAGGTAAATTAGTCGGGGGAGTGTTCTTAGCTTTGTTTGATGAAAATCGGTCCAAGATGGCTACCGTCACCAATTGGCGGATCACATATCTTTCACAACTTCCTATGTCTAATATGGGTGTAAAATAAAGGAGCTTAATTTATAGAATCCTATACACTACGATAAATTTCAAATCCAAGATGGCCGCCACAAAATGGCTAATTACATTTTTTTTATTATTTTGTGTCATGGGTTTTTGAAATTTTTAATTTAATTTTTATTTTTGCTTCTGTCAACTTATTTTGTCATGTCATGTAACACTCAGCCAAACAATTACTATCATTAGCTAAAACACTTCACTAGAGAGTTACGATATTTTAGTTAATTCCTCACGTCTTACCACTTCAAGTGTCAGTTGAGAAAAGCCATAAAATTGCAAAATTAATGTTACAATAGAAAATTAATATTATTTAAATTGACCTACTCATGAATTGAACTCCATGCATTAAATATAAATTTTAATCGTTTTTTAATTTAAGTATACATTACGTACCTATTTCTATGAAAATTTACTAAAATTTACTTTGTAGGTGAGTAATAAAAGAATAGAATCACAAGGATAATAGACAATAGAGAGTCCGCATGCGAAATGAACGTTACGAGGTCGCACAGATGTGACGCTTAGCATTAATTGTAAGTAGCGTTGGCATAAAAACATTGAAAATTTCGATTTCCTCGCTGCAGATCTAGACGTCCTGAGTTTGAGTCCCGAGTTGTTATAAACGTTTGGGAAGACGGCGGCGGAGAATCTTGTCCTGGAGAGCACGTTAACTATCGGTTCTGCTCCTAATCTCTAACCATCTTATGTAGAAATGTCATCCAAATATAAAGGTCAAGGAATAGAGAGTATGTTTATTCGACGCATCACGTGTACATTATAACATAACCAACGTAGTTGCCGTCACCAAAATCGATTATAGAACACATATATGCATTTCATTTCATTTAATATGTGTTTTTTTCCAAAAATAAAAGATTAGAATTGGTAGTAATATCAATTAAATCCCTTTATAATATTGCGATACTTTAATGTATGTAAAAATAACTGTTTATTCATATTATACCTTGCAGTTGTTGCCATATTGAAAAATAATATTTGAAGGTTATAATTGACCAAACGTATCTTAAAATACGTACGAGTACAGTGAAACGTTAAATTAAATACTGCGGGAAAATATCTCATCTCTAAGAATTGTATACAACGTACGAACACGAGCAGAGCGAGGGTGAGTCTCTAGTCTAAAATATAACACTTTGCGGAATTAAAACATTGAATAAGGCATAAAATTTAAAACCCCACAAAATTAGCGTAGAAGAGTCGCTAATTTAACAACTTTAGCGCTGTGGAAGTTTGAAAGAAAAAAATAGAAACATTTTTTTGCTGACTGTAGACTAGAGTCGTTGAGTCGAGCATGGCCGCTTTGAATTGCAATTCTGTGCGCATTGTTCAGTTTCGCAAAAGGTTAAAATTTTATTTGAAGTACCTTAAAAAGGCTTTTTTTTAATAAAATATGAAATATATAAAAAGCGCTTAACCATTTTGAGTTAACCACGTTGATTACACTTGTTATGAGTGTCAGTAAAAATAATAGTTTTAATATAGTAAGTATAAGTTCTTTTTAATTAAAATAATATGTGTGAATTCCATAGTGAAAAACGGAAACAAATCAAATCGGGAACCGTACATTATTCGGGGATCAAAAAGCGTATAGGACAATACATTATATAGGTATAAAAATGATGAGCTATTCTAGATTATAACCTATCCCTATGCTTTTCATCCAAATCTGTTCAACCGTTCTGGCGTTTGAGTATCAAACATCCATCCATCGATATTCACATACTACATTCATAATATTAGTATAGATATAGAAAAAATATTTGTAAACTATGCTATCATAGTATGTCGTTCTATCACACCAATTTTTTACGTGTAAGTACTACGTTTTCGTTACATATGTACGTAATAAAAGAGTTTTAACACAAATGCGAGAATTATTAAGACTATATTATACTAGAACTTTAACTTAATATTTTTGCTATTATAATAAATAAAAAGGCCCAGTGAGTTAAAGGGGTTCGATTCCTGGGTCTCGCACCTCTCATATTTTTCCATATGCGAAACGTTTACAACATGTTACCACTTGGCTTACGATGAAGGAAAACTTCGTGAGACAGAGAACCTTTTTTTAGCAAGTATTTGAAATTAATGTAGTCCGCCAATCCGCATTGGTCAGCGTAATTAGAGCTGGTCCCCCTTGTATTGGGTCCATCCCCAGCAGTCTGACATTAAAAGTCTGAATACGAAAGCGATATTAAGCTATTTATTTTAATGATGCAAACTCATACCTTAACCTTTTTAGTACCTATGCGTATGTTATACGATATTTTCGCAAATTGTGGATTAGTTTTCATAAAATTTTCTTTTTCATATTTTTCTCATTCGCCATTAGGGAGATTTCTACTCCATTGATAGCTCAAATGTCCCTAATGGCAGGTAGAGAAAATGGAGTTGTAAAAAATTTCTTCCAACTAATCTGTGTTAGTGAGAAATAGTGTTTTGAAGCAGGCCAAAATAGTGCAGTTGGAGAGATAAGAGTATATATAGTATATAAGTAATTAATAAAAAAATTCTAAGAACTATAGTTTCTGCCTCTGTTATGTAATTATTTTTTTTATGGGACAAAGGGGGCAAACGGGCAGGAGGCTCACCTGATAGTAAGTGATCACCTCCGCCCATGGACATCTGCAACACCACAGGGCTTGCAGATGCGTTGCCGGCCTTTCAGGAAAGGGAGGGAGGGAGGAGGGAGAAGGACGGGAGTAGGGATGGGGAGTGGGCCTCCCGGACTCTCACTCACCGGACGAAACGCGACAGCATAACTGCCACTTCACACCGGTCTTCTGTGAGAGAGTGGTACTATACGGGACGTGTCGGCCCATTCGGCTGCTACCCGAAGGTAACAAGCATGGCACTACCACTTAATAAATAATAATGTAATAATGTTTATTTCGAAAAGAGTTTATGAAAATATATTTAATGGACAGATACGACACAGTATTTTATTATATGTATTTAATTATTATACCTATGTCTAGGTCGTTGCAAGTCTATGAGTGTTTATCAAAGAGATAAGTATAAAAACCTGGAAAATATTAAAGATCATAGTTATTACAGAAGATATCTAATAATAAGTAAAATAAATAAGACAATTATTATAACAACTTAAATATTATAAATTATATAAGCTATAATATTTCGAGACGTCAGGTTAAGACAAAGGACCACCAATTTTCTATCTCCGTGATTTAATTTAAAATGACGACTGAAAAAATAAATCTCGACAGATAAACCCAATAGCTGTATTACGACTTGGACTCGAACCTAGGATCACTCAATCTGCGGCCGTACAAACTAACCACCGAGCCACAAAGTTATATTTTAACCACAAACTTTTATCCCGAGTCCAATTTACAAGCAATACGTTGCGAATGGATGCAAACGTATAAATCTGCAAAATCGGAGGAGGAACTGCACTCTATCAACAATGACAATACTCGTAGTAAATTAAAAATGTTCTTTTGCTGACGGTACTCCACGGTCGTTGAGAAGCTTGGCTGAAAATTGCAATTCAGAGCGCATTGTCCGGTACAACGTCAATAGTTGAAAAAGATATTTATTGTATCGAAACAGTTCCAATGGAAATGAATTCCTTTCGGTGTTTACTGTGAAAATACAAATAACAACGTGCGAAATTGGTTCTCTGTAATGGAAATTCTCCTTTTTCTAATCTATATACATACAAGTCAGTATAGCCCAGTGGTGACGTGTTCACTTAGGAAACAGAGTGAAGTGGGTTCAGATCCTGGGTCTCGCACCTCCGATATTTTCACGTGAAGATCAGTTCCAACATTATTATCTTTTGTATTATTTTTTTATGTTGGGACATTATTACAACAGCGCCATCTAGTTCCATGGTAAGCTAAGCTTATGTTACTGATACCAGATAGTTGATATACTACATATATAAATCTTAAGAAGATAATTCTGGCATCGATAGGTGTGATATCGGGGCTTCGTATTTGAGTGTGATAATGATCCTGGGACATCTCATTACGACGGGACTCTGTTGGGCTTAATTGGACTGGGACTCTGTTGGGTTAAACCAGTAAGTATGCGTTAACACATTTACCAATGTTAAAAAAACATCAAACAATGCACCCGAGCAAAGTAAGAGTATGTCACTAGTCTCGAATAAATATAAACATTACGGTTATCAAAGTACTTTATTTTTGTTTCACAATTATTTGACCCACATATAACTTTTTTGTCATATCATACCCACATCAACATGACAGTAACAGGACGCAATTTTGAATTCCATTATGCATATTTTTTGCTACCATTACAGTCATTTTGTATTTTCAATATAGTATTTTGCCAGTAAATTACATTTTCTATACAAACAGATAAATAAAATTAAGTATATTTTTGTAATGTCAAAACAAAACATTTTACTAAATGCCGATGAAAGCATTCAGCCCTTCTTAACGTCCTGGGCACGGGAAAATAACATTAAAATGGGTCAAGTCGTTTTGAAGCAAAAAAAATACGATCCTGCACGTACATCAGAATTTTATTAAATGTAAAAATGTTGAGTTCCTACTTCCTACATACTTATAATAAAATATTTTTTGGAAAATTTTATTGAATGGTTGTTTAAATAATCGACGCAAAGGCCAAATCTATACTTTTTAGACATTTTATCTGTCTGTTTGGATAGCTGGTTATCTTATTAATGGGGGTATCTAATTTCTGAGAAATCTGTACTGTTGTTAAAGTAACCTAACTAAGTAAAGTAACCTAGTTATTGATACAACACCGACTCATTACTAACTTTTGAATGTAACATTTTTCTATCACAGTATTTTTATGCTATAAGTTCGTAAATGAATCTAGCAAATACAAACTACATCAAACAAACAAATAACAAATATTTACGTTGAATCACCGAGTTCCATCCAGTGAAAAAACATAGAAATTATAGCTATGCGAAAGTTTAATAAAAGCGGCAGAATTCTGTATGGAAGCTCGCAATATGCCTGAAATTACTTTGCAAGAGGAACTCCGGTCGCAAAAAACATTTTACTACAATCGTACTTGTAGTTTTAGGGTCATATTAAAATAATATCTTAGCATTGTTCTATTTTTGTTATTATTAAAATGCTGAAAAAAAATTAGGTTACATATCCTTGAGATGTAAATACAAATTTCTGTGTTTTACAAAACGTTTGTTTACAAAAAGCTAGCTCAACAGCAATCATCGCGGATGAGACTAAGCTTTTTAGTTGTCTCAAATTCAATATGTACTTGTAACAGAGATTGTAGGCACTACCTGTAACGGAAATGAAAATGTCCGAAAAGATATTTTTTTATAAACTTTTCTCGTTCTAACATAGTATAACTAGGTACTCCCTGCCAAATTTAAAGTTTCTAGTACAAAAAATGAAGGATTTTTATACAAATTGCGAGAGCCCTTAGACCTCTTTAAGCCCTGTCGCAAAATCCGTTCTTAGCGGACATCTACTAACTATAAACTACCTCCCTGTCTTTCATCTTTATACGTCATGCGCTTTTCAATATTTCGGACAATGATATTATAAGTAAAAAGGTGTAGATACGTTACCTAAACGACATTCTACCTTCAAAAACGGCACACTAACGCACACATGAATAACTAAAAATATTGCAATAACACTGAACACACTACATTACGATTAGTTGTCAAAATAGGATGGCATGATTCAAGTATCGCCAGTGAAAAAGAGACAAATATAATTCGCGACAGTGCGTCGTCAACGCGTGACTATGTTCAGGTGGGCCAATTAGCCTAGTTTTGGTGTGCCGCTTTTTGAGCGCGTATGACTTATCTACACCTTTTTCCCTAGTATATCAATGATTTCGGATAAGTAAGTGAGTGAGTGAGTGAGTGAGTGACCTTTCGCTTTATTTCTTAATCTATTTAAAAAGTATCTTAAATTTCTCCATACAAACAATTTACGTAAGATAGCAAGATTGATATCAAAAACATTTAATGCTGGATGAGAGAAATGGGGCGTTAGCGAACCGTAGAGCGGTCATTAATTCTCTTATATCAATTAAAAAGCAATTTGTTATAGTTTCACGCCTTACTGAAAAGCGTTCATCGTGTTTAAAATAAAGGTAGAGTTTTTAAGTAGTAGATTCACTCCGTTCCCGGAAACCACATTTCGAAAGTTTTCGAAGGTTCAAATTCGTGACACGTTTGGCTCAGTTTGTAGTGACTTGCTGTACCAGCGGTCGCTGGTTCGAGTCCTGCTGGGGCATTCACTTGTTGATCACGAATTCTGTACTCCAATCATGGGTGTTTATATTTGTAATTTGTATGTATTTAGAGTTATATGTGTAGTTTATCAACTATCTGGTATCCGTAACACAAGCCACATAGCTTAACACGAAACTAGGTGGCACTATGTGTAATAATGTCCCAGTGTAGAATAAAGTGCGAAAATATTTCACTTTAAGGACCCGTATACTTTTCCTGAAATTAAGGCCGTCAGACAAACAAGTAAAATTCTTCAGCCATATTTAGTATAAAATTGATGAATCGTTGCTGTTTCTAGACAATATTTAGAAAGACATAATATACTCATATATATTGGTTTCGACCCCTATTATATCTATAATAATGACTATTACAATAAGAATTTTCGAAAAGTATTTATTTTACAAATTCAACTTAAAAGGGATCCTATTACATAAACTAGCAATACCCGCGACTCCGCCCGCGTTGTAAAGACGTAAATACAAGCGTGGTTTTATTTCTAACCTTCTTTTTTGTATTTTTCTCAGAAATTAGTTATTTTCCCACAGTAAAAAGTTTCCTATATATTGACCCTATGTTTTCTCGTGATACGGTCACAGACAGACAGACAGACAAAAATTCTAAAACTAATAGATTTTTGTGTATTTCACGCGATAATTCCACAAATATAGACTCTATTTTTTTAACTATTATATTCTATTACCTTGTTCAAAAAATTTTCATTTTAAATTTTTACCAGGAAAATTATAAGTAACAATGGCTTATTTAAAAAGTAACCTTATATTATTAAATTAATTAAAGTAACAGCAAATGTATAGAGTCATATAGTATGATGTAACTAACACGCATATTTATTAACAAAAGTGTAAAAACAGTAATATAAAAAAACAGAGTATATAAATAAACGATGAACAATTAACAAAAACTAAACTAATGTCCATTTATAATGTACCATGAACGTGCTTTACTTCCTGGTAAACTCATAATATTGACTCATTGAATTGTCTTTACTTTGAAAATCTGCGTCATACCGAGATTTCAAAGAAGTGGTTATCAACTGTTCGTCTCGCATTTATAAGATAATGTGATAGTTGTGAATGTACTAAGTAATATATAGGCCTCTATATCGATATTATTGTCTATTACAATTATATTTTCCAAATAATATTCAATGTACAGATTCGTCTCAGTTAGAATTTGTAAAGATTATTAGAAAAGTGGTGCAGAGTTTTCAGTTCACAATTGCGTTGAATAGATCCAAATATTTTACGAACAATAACAATTTTAATTGGGAATTTATCGAGTGATCTCGATATACATTTAATAAAAGCTCTCTATTTGAACTTATGATTTCAAAGTTTCTTTGATTAAAGGCGTAATTTGCAAGGCCTTGGAGTTACGTAGGCTAAAGTTAGAAATTAATTGGTAGAAGACATTTCTGAGTGATGGTACTTTTAATAATTACATTAATTTCAGATTCTTTTACTAACAGTCCAAACTAATATATGATCACAAAAGTCCAAACCCTCGCTTCGCTCGAGTTCGTCCCTAGGTATGTGTTGTATATATTTACTTCGCAACATCCTATATATATTTGCTGATTTAATTACCATTGCACGCACATTGGCAACGGTTATAACTGATACGTCAAACGCCGTTAATTTTATAAAGTTTTTTTTAAATTTCCTAATTTTCCGCTCAATCTTCTTAATTTTTTCTTTCATATGAACCTTCTCCTGACAATAACAAACACAACAAAAAAAGAATCAGCGAAATCGGTCCAGCCGTTCACGCGTGATGTCGTGACCAAGGAAAATAATGATTCATTTTTATATTATATAGATACGAGTTCAATATTATGTTACTTTGGTGTATTGTTACTTTGCTATGTTGATTGAACTGAAATCAGTTTAAGTTTTATTAAAATCGGTTCAACCATTTTTGGGAGTAAAAATAACAAACATAAATCCATCCTCACGAAGTTGAAAACGAATGCAAACTTCTACATTTGATATTATAACATTGGTTTTGATATGGTAGAACTGACAAATAGCTGACTTAAAGTTCGAGGAAATACGCGCGCGGTGTACGCGATATTTTCACCAACTTTTGACCTTTACCAGGATTCACTTTATAATAAATAGGTTAAAATTCTTTTCTATACATTTAATAAGCACAGCTTAAAATTGTGAAATCATAAATAAAGTAATTTAGAAGTCAGTACTTTTTAACTTAGAAAGTAGTTGAACTTTGATTAGTAGGTATGACGAAGTTTCCAGCGAAATTGGTTTGCTATAAACTACAAAACTACTTATCCCATCTTGATGTTGGGTTTTTTTTTTAATTTTCATATGTTGGGAAAATCTATAATCTATATATTTTGCCGGTTTCTTTTTCTTTTCAAAAATAACGTTTTTTATATCCAAAGAGAAAAATATGAGAAACAGCAATTCTAAGCTACCATTTCTTACCCCAAGGTCTAAGCTAAAGAAAAAAAAAATATAAGTGTGCTACAGCGATGCATGGACGGATCTTCAAGTACTTGCACTAGGTACTTATGAATGTATTGTATAAATAGTCCTACATCCTGTAAAAATCCCAATTTTTTTTTTCAAAGAATTCATCCATTCATACTGTAGGTACTTGTAATAAAATTTAACTCAATAGAATCTGTACATTTAATGTACAGATTTTTGGAAAAATCTAATTGAAATATTATCTATAAAGAGTCTAAATCTATAGTTTTTAGAAATTTTGTCTATCTGTCTATAACCGCGTCACGAGAAAAGTGCTACACAAATTTTGATTACATTTTGTATGATGATAGCTAGTTAACCGATTCAATATATGGGATACTTTTTACCCCGGGATAATATCTTATTTCTGAGAAATCTATACTAATCGTTAGAACGTACCTAGATAATCCGTACGGATCGAGGGGGGACTCCCCCAAGCAAGCAAGCAAGTAATATTATAAACTAGCGACTCACCCTCGCTTTGCTCGGGTTCGTCCCTAGGTTTAACGTCAGCCAAGTCACGGGTTCCGCTAGTTAAACTAAATAAAATTTCTAAAACGTAATCACCTCCTTTTTTGAAGTCGGTTAAAAAGTAGCCTAAGTTACATCTTACATTATTGAAGTAACATTATTAGCTATCTGCCAGTGAAAGTCCCGTCAAAATCGGTCCAGCCGTTTCAAAAAAGCAATTTTAAAAATTGTTTTTTTGTTGTTAGAATCGTATATACTCGTACTTTCATATGCTTTTAGTGAAAAGCTGTTAATTTGAAATTAAAAACAGACACTTCAATTTTTATTTATATGTAGTATAGAGTATAGATGTGATCGCACCTCTGTCAATTATTTCTTTACGCCAGAACAGCTAAACGTATTTTGATATAATTTGGATAGAAAATATTCTGCACCTCACTTATTACGAGAGCACAGCCAACTAGAGCTTGCCTTTATATAAATTATTTTGTGGACTTAGTTTGTAGAACAAGCTCATGAACATAAATTAATTATTTTATAGCTAGAAGGCATAAATTTATTACCTAACCCTTAAAGGAGCTGCACTTTGTAAGTACACGATTGAATTAATGTTACGTTGTATATTAAAGTACACTTTTAATATATTAAGAGCGCCTTATTTAGCTCGAGCAATAAATTACTGCTATAGCGCAGTACGTTTTGTGAAATTAATACGGAAAAAAATGTTTAAAACAAATCGTTATTTAGTATACAAGAATGTTATTATATAATATTACTAACCAATCCCGCGGCTTCGTCCGCGTTCTAATCACTCTTAAAAATGTAATCTATGAAAATTAAGAAATTTTTGATGCCAAATCATTACAAAAATGGTCTAAGAATGAAAAATATAATCTGGGGAGGGCCATCCTTATCACCAAAGGGATTAAAAAATAGCCTACGCCCTATCAGACCTACCAAATGTACACAAAAAAATCATAGGAATTGGTGAAGCCGTTTCGGAGGAGTTCGATAACAGCGACACGAGATTTTTATATATTAGAAAAAAAAATAATTTTCACATATTAATACTCGCTCTGGAACTTTATCATAAATAAGCGACATACCCTTGCTTTTTTAGGGTTCATTCCTAGATAAGTTTTAAGGTTTTTTTTCTATAATATAAGTATCTTCTATCTGCCAGTGAAAGTCCCGTCAAAATCTGTCCAGCCGCTTCAGAGTTTAGTCGAAACAAACAGACAGACAGATAACAATTTTAAACATGTATTTTTCTCATAACTACCTTATATAATTATATATGTTGGGACATTATTACAACAGCGCCATCTAGTTCCGCAGTAAGCTACTTAACGTGCTTGTGTTGCGGATACCAGATAGTTGATATACTACACATATAAATTTTAAATACATACATATTATAAATATAAACACCCATGACCGGAGTACAAACATTCGTGCTCAACAATTGAATGCCCCCAGCGGGACCCGAACCCGCGACCGCTGGCGCAGAAAGTAGGGTCACTACCAACTGAGCCAAACGAGTCGTCATAATTATGTAATATGTATGTAGTAAAAGCTGTTATTTATTTTACCAACACTTCAATTTTATTTGTCAAGTTGTACATTAAACGTTAACGAATTATAGGAAAGACAGTACGACATCCTCATTTTACCAACTTTTATTGAACTTTATCTGCGACTAATTTGTTACAGAATAGTCATTTAAACTTTCTTTTGTATGCTTTGTACTGAGTTAGAAACGGCCTTTATGTGGCTTATGACTCTGGAACTTTGTAAGTTAAGGCTAGTGTGCTGAGCTTTGTGCTTTTGTTGTACAGCTTTTGTTTAAAGTTGTCTATTTGCAGAAATTAATGTATATGTACATTTATTTCACAGTTTATGTAAGAAATGTAAATTTTCTTTTATGTAATACTGTAGATAAATCTTAGAAAACTTTTTTTTTTAAATTGATTCGTAATTTGGTGCATAAGTGCTTTTTACGTTAAGAAGGTTTTTATTTAAATTTTCTAGTAGCAGCCCGCCGCATAAGTTAATGAAATAAATTAAATGGTTATAATTTTGTAAAAAAGTCTAGCCTAAGTTACTCTTTATAACATTAGCTATCTGCGATTGAAAGTCCCATCAAAATCGGTCCAGCCGTTTCAGAGATTTGCCGGAAAAAAGAGACAGAGAGACAAAAATTGATTTTTTGATGCAAGTACAGTATACACATATAGTTTCATACGCTTTTAGTGAAAAGTTAGCAGTAAATAGTATTCTACTCGTCGACCTATATAACCCGCTATCATACCAAATTTAGACAACAGACAAACAGAACATACGCCCAGCGAAGCGGGCCAGGTTTGCTTGTATCTAATTAAATATTACAGAAAAATCTATACTACTATTTATAAAGCTGAAGAGTTTGTATGTTTATTTGGTTGAACGCGATAATCTCAGGAACGACTGGTTCGATTTGAAATATTCTTTTGTGTTGGATAGTCCGTTTAATGAGAAAGGCTATAGGCTATATTATATCTCGCTACGATTAATAGGAGCGGAGCTTCAATGAAAAATGTTTCAAATACGGGAGAAAAATATTCCTTTTGAGAGCTTCCGTTGCGTGCGCTGCGTTAACGATTAAAGATATGCAAAAATTATGTATGACGAAATTGTTCCCCTCTAAATATTCTTAAAAAAGTCCGCGATAAACTCGCTGTAACCTTTTGTAATGGTAATCAAATTTGTTTTAAGATAATGCGTTATTTGCGAAGGTGTTTAATAAATATGATATTGATCGATATCTAAATAAATAAGTTATCCATCGCAAGTATTTAATTTTGAACAAAATTGCTTTTGCCATCATCTGATTTCAATAAATATCTTACGAGATATCACAGTTTTAACATAACTTCGCAATAAAATAACCGCGTGCAAGACGGGCGGACGGACGGGACGAAAGAATTTGGTTTCCAGCCTTTCTAATGCGAGCGTAGCCGCGGGAAAGGCTAGTATAATATATGTATAGAATTTACCTATGTAACAAAGAAACTGTGCCCAAAACTAAATATTATATATTAAAAGATTTTATAGCAACTATTATACTAAAAACAAAATGGAATATCCATTGACTGAAACAGTTTTGTAATTTCCTTTACTACCTTATCTATCGTTGGTAATCTGGGCACTATCCACCTCGCTCGATAAGTAAGGGTTAGCGAACTTCACATGTCTTTCAAAACTAATTTTAAGTGCGTTTGTGGTTTATTTACGATGTTTTCTTTCACCGTAGATATGTTTAATATGTATGTATTTAAAGTTGTATATGTGTAGTGTATCAACTATCTGGTATCCGTAACACAAGCCTCGCAGCTTACCATGGAACTAAATAGTGCTGTGTAGAACATTAGCCCAAAAAAAAAAGCGAGCGCGAAAAAATTAGTCTGCCATGACTCCTGATCTCCTAGTATTAAAATACATCCAAGTAATATATTGTTTTATTATAAAATTTGATGTTCATTTAATCTCAACACGCCTTAACAAGGGTTTAAACAGATTATTAAAGTTCCCTTGGCGTGTGGCTACAAATTAAATCGTTAGCCGTTTCCGAAACGAGTGATATTGCGGATATTGTGTGTTATAGGAAATGTGACTTCTTAATGACATCCTAGATTTAAAAATTGACATGAAATATATAATATTTTAGTACATTTACGTACATTTTTAGACTTTTCTTTTTATTTCTAACCAAATACATGTTCGTTCGTTATTCTCAAGCTTTTGATCAGTATTTATAGATTAAAAATATTATCTTAGGTATACACATACAAATACAAAGCCTTTATTGCTGATAAAAATTTTTACAGTTTTTCTTATATTTCATTAATGACAACGTCATGAAGAAAATATGTCAGAAAAAATATAATTATTTATTTTAAAATTAGGTTTAGTAATTTGATAGCATATTTAATTGAAAATGGCTAATAAATTAGTGAAATGTTCAAGTTGTAATATTATTATAAATGAGATACTTGCATACATTAGCAATAAAATTGATGTCATGAATGAAGTAAGTTTAGGACGTATTTGTATTACTAATTTTTCCGAAAGTGAAATCTCAAACGCAAAAAATTTATTATTTGAGTCTTTAACAAAGGCAGGCAAAAAGAAAGTACGTAAAGGAGATGGGAAAGCTCGTCGGGATATCGACGACATTATTGGCATGTTAAAGAGCACAGATCCTGACGAAATGCCAATATTTGTGGCACGTGAACTTCATAAGCTACCACCCATTTTGTTTGATCACGTCGACGTAACTAAAATTTTAAAAGATTTGGTAAAAATGCAACAAGGCATCAAACAAATACGTGAGGAGTATGTTACCAATGAACAGTTAGATGTTTTAAAATCACAACTTATTCCGATAGACGATGATGAGTCTGAGACCAATAGTGTTAAAACTGTTATTAATAAAAAACATTATTCAACATTGACTATTCATGATATACGTTCAGAGACTGATGAGACTGTTAAAACCAAGCTTGTAAAAGAGACAACTATTTATAATGAAAAAATCCTAACAGACCAGCAAAGCAAAAATATGATACAGGCTAATGATGAACCGAGTGATAAATTGAATATGAGCAATATAAATAATAACGCTAACACATATTGTTTATCGTCAAAGGAAAAGACATTAGCTGATATTACTCGAGAAGGAAATTGGAAACCTCAGACTGAGAGTGAGGAATGGAAAATAGTACAAAAATGAAAATTAAGAAATCGATTTATTGGGAAAAGAGGGAAGGCTGTTATGGAACATAATTAATATTTTAAAGCAGCTGATGTAAAAGTTCCTATATTTATCTATAACGTTTCCAAAGGTGTATCTGTTAATGATATTAATAATTATATTAAGACTAAGGCGGATATATGTGTTAATATTGAACAAATAAACTCAAAATATTTAAAAGAATATATATCGTTCAAAATTTTAGTTCCAAAACACAAACTGGACTTATTTATGCAAGAAGACTTTTGGCCTGAAGGAATTTCCTATCGTCGATTTATTATTTTAGATCAAAAAGAAAAGAGGGTGATCATAAGAATCCTCACATGGAAATTGTATAATAAAAATATATAAAAGGAGATAAATAGGAATTATTATTTTTTTACATGATGAATAATGTTAATTTAATAAGTTTTAACTGCAAAAATATAATGCGGTCTGTAGAATGTGTAAGAAAGCTATGTCAAAGCGCTGATATTATAGCACTTCAAGAAACTTGGCTGTTACCACATGACTTAGCGTACTTAGGAAGTGTTAATAACAATTTTGCGTTTACCGGTACTTCTGCTATAGATACATCTGCAGGTATACTTCGTGGAAGACCATACGGCGGAGTAGCAATATTATGGAACAAAAATATGTTTCCTGACGTTATGATTGTAACATGCGCCAATACTCGCTTAGCAGCTATAAAAGTGGCTTTACGAGACTCATCGGTGCTAGTGTTTTCTGTATATATGCCAACTGACTGCAGAGACAACTTAGTAGAATTTACAGAGTGTCTTAGTGAAATTAATGCCATTATTGAAATTTCAAAAGTAGAAAGTGTTTTTATACTGGGTGATTTTAATGCTCATCCCGGTGAACTATTTGCGTCTGAACTTTTAAGTTTTTGTTCTGATCAATCATGGTCCTGCATTGATATGGAACTATTACCTTCCGATACGCATACTTTTATTTGTGAGGCACATGGGAGTCATCGTTGGTTGGATCACTGTGTAGTAACAGAAGCTGCTCGTTGAGCAATATTATGTAGTTCAGTTTTATACGGTACATATTGGTGTGACCATTTTCCTATAGAATTTAAATGTAATTTTAATATCATTAGTAATAATAATAGGGTATTTAGTAAGTCAAATGTAAACAAAATAGTTTGGGGAGAACGTAACGACATACAAATAAGTCAATATCATAAGCTTTGTCATGATAAGTTACGAGAGCTAAATTTTCCAGTTGATTTTGAATGTTGTGCAGATAGCATATGTCTTAATCTCGAACACAGAAATGTATTAGATAGATTGTATGATGATATTGTATTTATACTTACTGAGGCAGCTGAGAGTAGTTACATTGCAAAAGAAAGAAAAAAGTGTACATATATTTCAGGTTGGAATAGGTATGTGCGCAGTGCTCACAATAAGGCACGGTTATGCTATCAAGAATGGTTGTTATCAAATAAACCTAGATCTGGTCAGGTATTTGTCGATATGTATGAATCAAGGCGTGTTTTTAAATCAAAATTAAAATGGTGCCAAAACAATGAACAACAAATTAAAATGAATATGATAGCACAACAAAAAATTTCCAAAAATTTCCCGAAGTTTTGGTAAACCATTAGTAATATGGATCATAGAACTCAATATCCTGTGAGCGTAGCAAGTGTGTATGAACCGCACTCCATAGCTAATGTATTTAAATCACATTTCAAAGTAGATTCTCCCCGTTTACCACAGATAACCAGTGAACAGTTAGTCGCAACCGAGTTAAACGTTAGATTTACATCGAAACAGGTAACCTCAGTTATAAAGAAAATGGCAAAGGGTAAGTCCCCGGGACACGACAGTCTCAGCATTGAACATCTGAGGTACGCGGGTGTTCATATGCCTGGAATACTATCAATGTTCTATAATTTATGTTTGAGTCACTCTTACCTTCCTAAAAAATTAATGTATACTATTGTAGTACCTATTATTAAGAATAAAACTGGTGACTCATCTGATGTATGCATTACAGGCCAATCTCTTTAGCAACCATCATATCCAAAATATTGGACAGTCTGCTTGATATACAGATGGAGGAGCACTTAAAATTGAATGACGCGCAATTTGGCTTTCGCTCAGGACTGTCTACAGAGAGTGCTATCCTATGTCTCAAGCAGACTGTGCAATATTATACTAGTAGAAAAACACCAGTATATTCGTGTTTTTTAGATTTATCTAAAGCGTTTGACTTGGTCCAATATGACATTCTCTGGAAAAAATTAAGAAATACTGGTGTTTCTGAGGAAATAATATCGTTGCTTAGGCATTGGTATGCTAACCAGATAAACCGTGTCAAATGGGCTGGGTCATTTTCTGATGAATATAGCTTACAATGTGGTGTGAGACAAGGGGGCTTGACTTCACCTCGTCTCTTTAACCTTTATATGAACGCCCTTATTGAAGGGCTCAGGAGTACGAATATCGGATGTCACATAGATGGTGTTTGTATTAACAATATCAGCTATGCAGATGATATGGTGCTCCTGAGCCCCTCGATCGGTGCCTTAAGGAGATTGGTCAAATATTGTGAGTGTTATGCGGTGGCCCATGGACTCAGATACAATCCTATAAAAAGTGAATTCATGGTTTTTAAGTCAAGTAATAAGCCACAACATAACATACCAGACGTTTTTCTTAATGCACTTCCTCTCAAAATCGTCAAAAAAGTTAAGTATCTGGGTCACTGGGTCACTGATGATCTCAAAGATAACTCTGACATAGAGCGCGAGCGCAGGTCGTTGGCTGTCAGATGTAATATGTTGGCTCGTAGGTTCACACGTTGTACTGACCAAGTTAAGATCTCGCTCTTTAAAGCATTTTGTCAGACCTTTTACACGTGCAGCCTGTGGGCCAACTATACGCAAAGGACATATAGCGACCTGCGCGTACAATATAACAATGCATTTAGGGTGCTAATGGGGCTGCCACGATATTGTAGTGCATCAGGCATGTTCGCTGAAGCTTGTACTGACAGCTTCAGTACAATCATGCGAAAGCGATGTGCGTCCATGATGCAGCGCTTGCGTGACAGTACCAATGGCATCCTAAATACATTGTCCGACCATTGGGACTCGCCGATTTTTGAGAGGTGGATGCGATTGCACACTGTGAAGTGAACGCTCTCAAATATCGGGGAGACTAATTATAATTTAGTATATTAATTTTATTAAGTTTTAGTTTTAATTTAACTGTCTAATTTTTATCAACACAAAACATTATGGAACATTGTTCTGAAATAAAAATTATTATTATTATTATTATTATTTTAAATATGTGTAATATACATTTCTCCCATTTCTGGGGTTGAGATTCTCTAATGCGGACTCTTAGTCAAGCACATGAGAAAGTGTTAACTACTGTATGGATAAAAATTTCCTAACAATGCGGCATGTATTAAGAATGACAGCTTTCTGTAATAAAGTGTAAAGGAGAGGATGAGTATCGAGTTGTTTGAGGCTTGTGTGCAAAGTGGTCGGTATGACTCCTGTAGATGAGAGTATAATCGGGATTATTCTAACAGTGTGTGCTTGCCATTGTGCTTTAAGTTCTATGGATAAATCTATATATTTTGTCATTTTATCTGAATATGTGGAAGAGAGATTATGTGTGTTTGGTATTGCTATATCTATTAAATATACTATTTTGAGTTTTTTGTCATAGAGCGTTATGTCAGGACGATTATGATGTACAGTACGATCTGTTATTATTGTTCGATCCCAGTACAGTTTGTGATCAGAGGATTCTATTACGGACTGTGGTTTATATTTATAATATGATACATGTTCTTGGATAAGGTTATATTTTTTAGCTAAATATTGATGAATTATACTGGCAACCTGATCATGACGATGCTTGTAGTCCGTCTGAGCAATAGATTTACAAGCTCCTGTGATGTGTTGGATGGTTTCGCTGGCACTGTGGCAATGTCTACATAAATCTACTTGAATGTCGTGTATAATATGTTTCCTATAATTGCGTGTTTCTATAATTTGGTCCTGTATAGCTAGCATGAACCCTTCTGTTTCTGGAAACAGTTCCCCTTTCTTTAGCCAGGCGTTCGACGCTACTTTATCGACGTTTGGGTTAAGTAAGTCACTGCGATGTCTTCCATGTAAGGATTTTGCTAGCCATGTGTCAAATTTGTGTTGAAGTTGAGTAATATGTTCGTTTTGCTGTACTTGTTGATCCTGAAGGTTTAAGGGTGTGAATTTACAGTCTGATTTTGTTACAGCTTTATGAATTCCAGAGTTTTGTGAGCGATTTTGGAAGAATTTTCTGAGTGAAGTAACTTGTTTATTATGCAGGTTTTTAATGTCTATCAGACCTCGTCCTCCTTCGTGTCTCGGTATTGTGAGTCTTTGTATGCAAGAACGTGGATGATGTTTTCTGTATTTGGTCATTAATGTGTTTATGGTTCGCTGTCGCTTTAATAATCAGATTGGGACCAAGTGATAATACCAAAAAAATAGGTAATTATTGGAACTGCATATGTATTAATTGCTTTAATTGTGTTACGAGCTTTCAATGCTCTGTTGAGTATTTTATGTAATCTTTGTTTAAATTTGTTAGTGATATCTATTTTCGTCTGCTTCTGGTGTATTTGTTTACTTTGTTGATATCCTAAGTATTTATAGCCGTATTCGTCATCAATACGCTGAATTTGCTCTCCTGAATCAAGTTCATAAAAATTGTGCTCTTTTTGGCCCCTCCGTACTGAGTGCATTTTGCATTTATCTATGCCAAATTCCATTCGAATGTCGGTAGAGAACATTTGTGTGATGTCAGCCAGTTTATTAATGTCTGTGAGGTTTGATGCATAAAGTTTTATGTCATCCATGTACATGAGATGTAATAACGTGTAATGTGCCCGATCATATGTAATGTTGTAACCTTTCCCGCTATTATTAAGCATGTTTGATAGTGGATTCAAAGATAGGCAAAACCAAAGGGGGCTAAGCGAATCTCCTTGAAAAATTCCTTTACGTATCGGTATCAGCTGTGTTTCTATTGAGCTACTATTGTTTTTAAGTTTTAGTTGGGTCGCCCATTTAAGCATGTTTGATTTTAAAAATTCTATTATTGTTGGGTGGATTTTATATAAGTGTAAAGTATATATAAGCCATGAGTGTGGTACAGAATCAAACGCCTTTTTGTAATCAATGTACATACTATAGATATTTCTCTTCTTTTTTAAAGCCTGTTTACATATGACAGAATCTATAATTAACTGTTCCTTGCAGCCCTGGCTGTAACGACGGCATCCTTTTTGTTGTTCTGTTAGAATATTGTTTCTATCTATGTGTCTGTATATGAGTTCTGTGATACATGAAGTGATTATTTTGTATATAGTTTGTAGACATGTAATAGGTCTGTATTTTGCTGGATCTTCTCTGTCAGTTTCATCTTATGAGATCATATATGTTATTCCTTATGTAATAAAAGGTGGTAGGATTGTCGGTGACTGGATGAAATTATTTATATGTGTGAGTAAATATGTGTGAATTGAAGTGAACTTTTTGTACCAGTAATTGTGAATTTTGTCGGTGCCAGTGGCTTTCCAACTGTGTGTTTTTGCTATAACCGATTTTAATAAATCTATGTCTATAGGTGAAAATTGCATTTGAGGAATTTCATCACTTAAAGCTTTTTGCTCTTCAATCCACTGACTTTGTTTGTGTTTAGCCGGAGTCGCCCAAACTGATGACCAAAACTTGTGTAGTTCTAATGCCGTAGGTAGTTTATCGTTTGAACTGTTTGAAATGAAATTATTGTTATGATTGGGTTGAGATAAATCTTTATAGAATCGTTTTTCATTGCATATAAATTGTTTATTTTGTGATTTTCTTTGGGTTGCTAGCTTATATCTTCGTAATCGACTTGCTATAGCACTAAGTTTTTGTTTTAAAGTATCTAAAAATTCAGAGAGTTCTGTATTTTCTGACTCATGTTGTGAATGCATTTTATAATTTGCCTTTATTATATTTATGTAAAATTGGATTTTACTGCTTCGGTTTCCATTAATGTAATCTGTAAGCCTGCCAATTTTAACTCTCAGGTCTTTTATTTTGTCTTCCAACCGTATCTGCCACTTAGGGGTTTTTTGGGGTTCTGTTAACTGTCCTTGTTTACTTGATATTTTTAATCCATTATGTATAGCCGCCGTAAATGCTGCAGAATATAGAATTGCATGAAGCTTTTGAAAATCTTCATTCAAATGTGTGTATTTAGGTAAAACTGTGGTATTAATATAATTAACTATTGCATTAAATTTCCTGGTGCATTTTTGTTTCGGTATATAAGGTCTTTGTGTAGGGCAAGTGTTGATAAAGTCTGAGTAGTTTTTAGAAAATGTGTCATCAATAGAGTTTTTAATTTCTTCACTTAGTCGATATTGTATATCAGGTTTCCGTATGTCATTGTACAAAATTTCGTTTTGTGACTGTGGTATTACATTTACGAAGGGTTGTATCGATTCAGCAGTCTTTGTCAATGATATTATCGGTTCAGTAGGTATTTGACTTACATCAGCTGTTGTTCTACTACAATTTATTAATAGTTCTATTTCTTCTTTTATTTCTAACAATTTTTCTGATGTGATCAATTTATTATTAACAATTACTCTTCTCTGATCGGCTATTCTTTGAACGGAAACGTCTGCTACGGCTGGGCACTTTTCTGTAACTTCTTTGTGTAGTTGCGTTCTGTATGAAAACATATCTTTCTCTAGGTTTGTAATTTTATAGTAACATCTCATAATAGTTTCATTTATCTCATCTGTCCATTTTTTTCGTTGGCTTTGTGTTGCTGAGAGTGTTGGCTGTGTGAGTATCTGAGAATGATGATTATTTTGAAACAGTTGTGCAACCTCTTTTCTAATTTCTTGAATTTTGTGCGCACTCAATAGATTTTTTTGCATAATGGCTCTACGCTGGTCACCTATTCTTTGTTTAGATACTTGCATATGCGGAAATTGTTCAATAAATTTAGCATGTAATGGTGTAAGGTAAGTTTTTGTTTCTGTTTCTAGGGATGTAAGGATGAAGTATGTGCGTACAATTAATATATTCATTTCAATAGACCATTTTTTTCGGGTACGCGAGTTTACCGTGGCGGGTGCAGGTATATCGGCCAAATTGGCTATCTGCACAACGTCCTCGGTAGAATGAAATGATAAGGTAGATGATGATGATGAATTTAAAACTGATCGTGAGGATGAAGGTGATTGAAAGAGTGATGTTGGTGACAATGAATGGGATGATAGTTCGGCTGTAGTATATTCTTCGACTGGAGTCCGCCTGTTCAACTCCTCGTCGCCGATGGTTCGCATGCTGAAACACCCAGCATCGGCTCCAGGTGCGCCCCGGCGCCCCCCGGGCAGCGGCCGCAAGTTATAAATTCTTCTTTCCATTACATTAAAAAGGTTGGGAATTATTCGTTAGAAAGGGTGAGCCTAGGTGGTATTGGCAATATAAGGTCTCTATGATAAGTAAAACAGATCAGATGTTGTGATCTTAAGATTAAGTTTCTCCTTTCTGTAAGCCCCCCCACCGCGACAAGGTCAATTTATTATTATTATTATTATAACTATTATAATGGCACATCACTAATCGTATCAGCGTGTCCTGATGACACATAGGGCTCCTCCAGCCATCTCTCCCATCTTAGGTATATAACTCCTCTACCTCCTCCATGTTAGGTATATAACTGTCTAAATGGTCTAGCGATTAGCAATTATCGCAGATCTAGAGGTCTTGGGTTTGAGTCCCGGATCGGATCAAGTGTTGTTATTAAGTATATCTGACAAGATATAGTGTATCTTTATACTAAGTTTAATCAAAATCCGTCTAGCTTGTCTTGTCGGCTTCCCCCACGTTTTTAGAAAGGGAAACCAAATTCTTATATTTTACATAATATTTATTGTGATGAATACGTCATTTGAACAAAAAGGGTTTTAGCGAGTTAACCTTAAAAGTGAGCCATAAGCCTTCGCGATCAGCGCATTCAACCAAAACAAACGAATTCTTCAGGCTTATAATATTAGTAAAGTAGTCTGATCATTGGAAAGGTAGCAGAGTACATGTGTAAGTAGGTAGTACAAGGGCAGCGCTCTACAAAACTTTTGCATAATGTATTAGATTAACTACGGTGGGTTGTTCGAAAGAACATATTGTAGGCGGGTCAAAAGTGAACATCCATCACGTGAGAGCGTGAGTACAAAATAAGCAAGAAAAACGACGTTATAAAAAATATTTATTTTTTCTATATTAATAAATTACCACTACATATAATAAAACAAAGTCCTCCGCCACGTTTCTCTGTTTGTCTGTCTTTTTGCGATTTACTCAAAAACTACTGCACTGATTTTCATGCTGTTTTCAGTTTTCACCAATGGATAGAGGAAATCTCGAGGAAGGCTTAGCTCAAATTCAAAATATTTTATTCAGCACAAAATTATTACAATTTTTACTGAAAGTCACTAGTCTACTACCATTTCGGAAAGAAGAAGCCGCTAACCTGAGAAGAACTGGCGAAAGAAACTCAGCGAACTTAGTATATAATTTGTCAAATTTTCATAGACACTAGTCATAGACACTAGTTTGATGGCCGTAAGGGGATACTACTAAAACGTTCCGAATGGAACCCTTTAAGTTTGCCTTAGCCTATAAAAGCATAAATAAGTAAAAATAATACTTTGAGCATATATAATATACGAGTACTTCTACAATCCGATCGTTTACTTGGAAAATGTCAGTATAAAACTGTTTATAAAACCCTTCAAAGCTTAAGCCTCAAAAGGGGCGCATAATACAGCTTAAGTAGTTTTAAGACGTTAGTTAGATATACACAGATACAGTGGTAGCCGAGTGGTTACGCATGCTTGGATACCCGAGTGATACGGGTTCAAACCCGGGTTTCGTACCTTTGATATTTTCATGTGCGAATCATTTCTAAAATGATTACCACTCGTCTACGGTGAAAGAATACATCGTGAGGAAACCTGCATGTCTGAGAAAACCTAGCAAGTTTTCGAAGGACATGCTCAGTCCGCCAACACGCACTAGGCCAGCGTGGTGGACTATGGCCTAGTCTTCTTATTTGTGAAGGGAGGCCCGTGCCCAGCAGTGGGACGTGCCCAGCAATGGAACTGAATATAAGTACATACCTCTACAATTCGATCATTAACTTGGATCTTCCCGCACAAGTCCGCTGAACTTCCAGCACTAATACTCTTCACAAATATGCCACTCAGTTCCTCTGTAACAAAAGAATCACACTGAGATTTATTATAAAAAAAACTATTAATAATTTAAAAAAAACAAAAATCCGCAAAAAGATAATTTTAAAACAGTGCACGAATTATGAAACCCTTTATTTTGATACCATACCAAAAAATCTGCCATTTCAATTTTAAATACCAGTGTCACTCGCGCTGTTGAGACGAGTCTAACGACACCTCTCAAGGTATAATCCATGAAGTCGTTTAGGCTACACAGTATGCCTAAATATATACAACATACATACATACATACATACAAACACTCGAAAAACATAGCTTCTAGTGCAGTCAGGTAAAACAAGAAATAAAAGAAGTTCAAATTATGAAAAATGGCCACAACTTTTACTATAACCGCTATAACAATGTTCTCCGGCCGATTGCGGCCGCGGCGGCCAATCTCATTGAGACAAGCCAACTACGCAGGAGATATTCTAGTGCACAAATCTACGCGTAGATACAAGTGCACTCTCATACTTCGGTGGAACGACTGCTCGACAGGACCAGTGAGAGTTAAGGCGTAGTAGTAGGCATAAGACCGACGGCTTTACGTGCTCTCCGAGGCACGGGGGTGACACACCACCAACTTCCCAAATCCGGGTTGTTACTGAGACTTACTAAACAGAAAGACTCAATAATCAAACTTGGCCCGACACGGGACTCGAACCGTACACCACCGAAGCAGTTAAACCACTATAGTGTATGTATTACGTATACTATATATTATACATATTTCATATTCAAAGTTTAAATTAAAAAAAATTACGTTACTATAACAATTTACTTTTTCTACCACGACGAAAATATATCGCATGTAACTTTTAATGTCGAGATTTTTAATGGAAAGCGATTAATGAAAGCTCTATTTTAAAAGCTATTCATCAACACCATATACAATAAAGTTCGCTTAAAACTTCACCCTCAATCAGTGTATGAAGGAGCTTATAAAATATAAAAAAATTTAGTTGTTAGTATGCAGTATGCAATGTTATTTACATTTTTATATGAAATCTATATATATAAATTATATTCTATATATAATATTTTATTATATACTGTAAATATAGCAAAAATAAACAATCAGTACAGAATAATAGTTTGTTGAAATAATATAAAGGAGCTTTTATTTTTGTCTCTACAAAGACTATCATTTATTGCATATAAGTATGTATATATTTAAATAAATTTACATTTCTCTCTATAAAGGCGAAGGAATGAACGAACGAACGAACATCGCTAGGAAAACTACATTTAATCGCTTGTTAGACGTGTGCATTGAGAGGACCTATGACCAGCAAAGTGATTTTAATAACATCGAATCATGATTATTATTATTTAAAACATCCCGACCGATCTCACTGACACTAGACAGATGCAACGGAGATGTATACTAATAATTCCCGCGGCTCTGACCGCGTTCTAATCACTATTTAAAAAAATGACGGTTATACTTATAAGGATTTTGCCAAATAAAAAAAAATGGTCTGAAAATAAAAATTAAATATCTGGAGAGGGCTACCCTTGTCACTTAAGAGAATCAAAAATAGGACGTTACTTTGACATGACCGGTGAGAGGCGCAAGACCAACGTGCATCTTTACGTGCTCGAGGCACGTTAGTGCAACCGTAAACTAAGAATCTCTAAATAGAAAAAGTTAATAATTAAACTTCGTCCGTCCCGAGATCCGAACCCAGGACCTACGCAGCAACCATGTATGCTAGCCACTACACCACTGAGGAAATTATTATTATTGAAAACCTACATAAGCAGTATACAGAAGGTTGCTTGATATAAAATTATGCTTAACGCTGAATAAGTCATAACTCATAATAAGTTTAAAATAGATTCAAAACTTTCCTTATTTCCCTGTGACTTCGAGATACTATTAGCAAGTTTATCAAAGAGCGCCTCGAGCTATTGCACTCAAGTAGCCACAATGTTCAATTATTATGGAATGACCCACTTCGTTTTAATAAGATTTTCACATCTTTTCTATAAACTCGTTTTGTATTTGGGCCAAAAAAATATCAGAATTATATACACTTTTACATCAAGTATACAAAAATAGTCGTCAATTTCAAGCAGCGATTATTATAAATTTTAGTGGATGTAATTTTAAAAATAAATGAATTAATCCGAACTTAAAACATAATTGTATTATATAAATAAAATACTTTTTTTAATTATCGTTTGAAACCTAATTAATACTGTATGGCCCGAGCCAGGACTCGAATCCATTATCCAGATCTCCAGCTATACAAGTTAGCCACTATACCACCAAGTTAGACGATTAACTTAACTTCTTGTACAGTTATAGTGTTGTTCCCTTTAACTGATGAATATTAATTATTGTCACCGAAAATCAAAATTTAATATACTATTACGTACGATGTGACCCACTTCGCAAAACAAAAGCGCTACAACTTATGCAATAATACTTAAATTGATTTTGGAAGCTCGGAGAAAAATGTGCATTGGAAAGAATGTGCGATTGGATTAGATTTTTTATTGTAGCATAAGAAAATAAAAAGAAGTATTTTAGAGAAATAATTTTAGTTATGCGGAATTTATTTCGCCGGTACTTCTCAGTCTTGAAACTTTTTGCGAACTTAAAGACTTCTAGAACAGTTTTTTTAACACCTTGGTAATACTTGTAGTATTTTTTGTATTTTTTTGAATGAATTCTAGGAATTAGTTTAATATTCCCAGTTAAGTCATTCAATAAGGGTTCATATAGTTTTATACTAACTTTGCTTTTAGCGAAACTCAAATCTTTTACTTAAGTAAATATCGCCTGAAGCTCATCAAGCATAGTTTATTTGTGCGCAATTACTTCGGTCTTTAGACTTACTCTATGTCTTTAGGGTAGTAGCGTGATATTAGCGTTCTCAAAAAATCCAACTATTTTAGATGCGAAAATTTATATGTGTGCGTATGTATGTGTATGTGTGTGTTTTTTACTATCTGTATGAACCTTTTTTACACTGAAAGGGCTGGATGAATTTCGATTAAATTTACTGCATTATAGACTAAGACTGGAGTAACACTTAGATTGGTACCTAGATAGACTAGGATAGGTCATGAAATGCAAAATTGGATTTTTATATAAGAGTTTTTGTTTTAGGATCATCGGTTTTAACAACATTTAAGCTTATCTTATGAGCTTAGTTAATTATAAAATAACTGAACGTAAAATATGTTTCTATTTGCGTTCTGTGTGAAGTGTGGCACGGATTTACATCTATACGTCCTTCAAGTGCTGCACGAGAGAGATCTTAAGATCCTCTAGTTCAGAGACAGGTGAAAATATTAAAAAAAGTACGATTTAAGAGTGGAAAATAAAGGTATATAATAATTTTTGAATTAATTACTAGCGACTAACCCTCACTTCACTCTAATCGTCCCTAAATATATTTGACGATTTAATAGAAAAAAATCGCCTCTAGCCGCGGCCAACGAAACAAAAAAATATGTAATTGGTTTAGCCGTATTTAAGTTTTAGCGAGACAGACGAATGACAATTTTTATATTATTAGCATGATAGTATTGTTCCTGGTACTTTAATTAATACGTAAGTGGAGTGACTAATAAATTCAATATTAAAGCGAATATAACGCAAAATACACTGAAGCTCTCCTTTGTCGGTGTTAAAACTAGACAATTAAAATACAGCAGTAAATAGCTTTAAATCTCTACAATAGACTTGCTAAGTTTCTTTAATTTTCATTTATTCTTAGCCAGTTTGAGAACAGCCGGCAGTAATCAAAGAAATTACAAAGAAAAGGCACTGCGCAAGGTAGCTTTAATGTTCATTACTTAAATAGATTGGGAGTTAGTGTAATGTACAAGTATAAATAATTAAATAATAATATTTTGCGACATTAACACATCTATTTCTAATTCCATGATAAGCTACGATACGAAATGTATACCAGATTGTTGATGTACTACACATTTACAACTTTAATTACATACTCGTACATATTATATATAATATTTGACGACACGTTTGGCTCAGTTTGTAGTGACCCTACTTTCTGCGCCAGCGGTCACGGGTTCGAGACCCGCTTGGGGCATTCATTTGTTGAACACGATTGTTTCTTGTCCAATCATACTCGTTTCTATTCATAATGCATGTATTTAAAGTTATATATGTGTAGTGAATCAACTATCTGTATCTGTAACACAAGCCTCGTAGCTTACCACGGAACTACATGGTGCTGTATGTAATAATGTCCCAACATATTTATTTAATTATTAATTTAATTAAACCATACACCAAATGCGATTTTAACAATTCGAAGGTATAACAATAGATTCAATTCGATAAATTAAATATTTTAAAGGCAAAAAAATATAATATATTAAAAAGCACACCTTGTGTGCTTGTACCAAGCGCAAAGACGTGATAAATATCACTAGTTTTTCCCATTCCCCGGACACGAAAGCATCTTGTTTATTTAATCTATTACTACAGAAAATATCTAAAACTTTTACTTAACTTCAAAAAACACATATTCAAGTCCAAATTAATTAATTATTATTAATAAATATTATAACAAAAATATTAAATGATTTTTTTAATTAAGATATATCTTTAAGTATGCTTATGTTTAAAAAAGTTGACAAACTATATAGACTACAAGGGTCTTCGAACAACCGATGACTTCCTCAATGCCTAATAGGGTATCTATCTCCAGATTATAATCTATATCTTTATAGTAAACATCACCCAAATCGGTCCACTCATTTTAGCGTGAACTAAAAATAAACTAACAGTCACATAATATAAGCTTTTATCTAAATAAGGGTCAAAGATTAACAATATATCCAGATAGCTCACCTTGTTCACAAACATACCCCGCCACAGTAATACCGAGTCCGAGAGCCGAGTCCTTATTCAGCTCTACTTCATAACTCAACGTTTCTGGCTCTCCAGTTCCTCTAACCGCCATATCTAATGGTAACCTGATTAAAAAAATACGTATTAGATTTTAAACTCCAAACTTAAACTACTATTACAATAGAATTTTGCTAATTTATTAATTTGTTTTAACCAAACTCATTTCGACCGGTAAGAGTTATTATGAAGACTAGATTAGAAGTATAATTTGTCCTGTCAGTGCTCATTTTGAACCTTTTGAGTACTTAATGGCAGAAAAAAGAATTAAATATTACAAATGATTTGTTACAACAATAGTTAATAAATTTCTGCTTTTTACATTCACTATAGTTCATAGTTAAAAATGACATTTCATAATTTTTACTTTTTTAATAATAAAAATATATGTATGAAGCACCAATTAACGTGTAGTTGAGCAATCGAGCTTTCCTCCGCATTTCTTCGAAAAAAAAATGTGTTTTATCAGTAAAAACTTCAATATAATCGTTATCTATACATCTATACATATTATAAAACAAAGTCCTCCGCCGTGTCTGTCTGTCTGAATGTCTCTCTGTCTGTTCGCGATAAACTCAAAAACTACTGCACCGATTTTCATGCAGTTTTCACCAATGGATAGAATGGTTCTCTAGGAAGGTTTAAGTATATAATTTGTCAAGTTTTTGTATACACTGGCTAAAATATAATAATGTCTGTTGAAAGTGTCGGAAAAATATATATAAGCCGTCTGGGAGCTTTCAACGAAACGCTGCCTAAACCCTTTGAGATATAACAAAATGATGTATGGTGGAATTGTGTATCTTATATAAAAAGTCCGCGATGGCATATGTCTATCTCTTAAGGATGAAATACACCACATAATTTAAACGAATGTTTTAGGAGTAATCGCAAAAAAATACGGGCGCAAAAATAAAAAGGAAGCGCTGCTTCAAGCGCCGCTTCGCTTGATGCAATCGCCGACCCTACCCCGCACCGTCTTGCCTACTGTTTAGCTTACTTATTAAATTTTCTACGTTCTACCACCACTTTTTAATAGTGATTAGAACGCGGGCGAAGCCGCTGGAATTGCTAGTAATGTATATCTATATAGAAATGTACGTGCCAATTACAAGTACTATAATTTTAACACAATTATCTTATAGTCTATACGTAGCGAGTTTTTAGTAAAAGATTAAAGGTTGGTTTTTGTGAGAAAAATTGTTCGTAACTTGGTCGTCTAAGCTATTTTAGGAGGCTACGCTCGGCGACTGACCTTTGGCTCGTTCGCGTTATGTAGAGTATGAGGCGAAATATTACGGTCTACCCAACAATACAATACAGGCTTTATTATATTTACAGTCGATTACTTCCATTGAGGTATCAGGTTCTATGCCTATTTATAGCAACTGTGTTAGCCATGTTAGCCAAAAGTAAGGAAAGTCCAATATGAAAACATAAATTGAATATATTTATAATTATTGTCATATAAAATACGTTACACTACTAATAGTGGTAGCTTAGTAGAAAAGTGCTCACTTCGATAACCGAGTGATGCGGGTTCAAATCCGGATCAAATCTGTGATAGTTTTATGTGCGAATCATTTCTAACTTGATTACCACTTGTCTAATGGTGAAAAAAAACATCGCAAGGAAACATGCATATCGAGAGAACCTAGCAAGTTTTCGAAAGACATGTGAAGTACACCAGCAATAGGTCATCGTGATGGACTATGGCCTGATCCCCCTCGTATTGAAAGGAGGCCTTGCCCAGCTGCGTGTAAGAACGGTTAAATACGATAAATACATGATACATATTATATAACATGTCACATCATCATCATCACACATCTTTATAACAATTTTAGTACACCTTTTACCTATTTACCTTTCCATTTGACCGGAAATCGTGAACCATGAACTGATAACAGTGGATATCTCGAGGGTTCCGCACTAAACTTTTATTACGAAATTTTATGAAACAAGTATTTTAGAAGAAAGATAACTTTTGTGATATAAAAAATTGCTAACTTTTGATATTTTCTTATAATATTTCTTTCCTTGTTTATAAATACTTTGAAAAGTATAAGCTTTACTGAAAATGGTCAAAAAAGTTCTAGTTGAATAGATTCAAATTATATAATGTATATTTAGTCCTAACTGCCTCAGTGGTGTAGTGGCTAGCATGTACGGTCGCACACTGAGAGGTCCTGGGTTCGAGTCCCGGGTCGGGCCAAGTTTAGATATTGAGTCTTTCTGTTACATAAGCCTCAGTAACAGCCCGGAGTTGGGAAGTTGGTGGTATATCACCCCCGTGCCTCGGAGAGTACGTAAAGCCGTCGGTTCTGCGCCTTAACTCTCACTGGTCGTGTCGAGCAGTCGTCCCACCGGAACATGAGAGTGATAAGGAACAGAGAATGCATTTGTGTTTGCGCGTACATTTGTGCACAATAATATGTCCCGCGCCGTTGGCTAGTCTCATTGAGATTGGCCGCCGTGGCCGTAATCGGCCGGGAGGACATTATTCTTTAGTCCTAAAGCGATGGATTAAAAACATATTTATTTATAACTAGCAATTTCCGCGGCTCTGCCCGCGTTCTAATCACTACTCGAAAATAGGGATGGGCGGTAGAAGGTTGTAAATTTAGGGTTATAAATATTTTTTGATGCCAAATCAGAAAACAATAAAAAATAAAATTCGGTCTAAAAATTAAAAATAATAAAACTGGAGAGGGAACACCGTTATCACCTTGCGGAATAAAAAACAGCTTACAACCTATTCTCAGACCTACTATATATACAAAAAAAATCATAAAAATCGGTCAAGCCGTTTTCGGAGGAGTTCGATAACAAACACTGTGACACGAGATTTTTTTTATATTAACATTCTGATTGTATTTTAGTAAATTCTTTTCAGAGTACAGTTAAAAGATTAGTAAAAAATATTATAATTTAGTAGTTTAGTTACAGTCGCCAGTGCCTTTTTAGGTTTTGAGTGTAAGAATTGTTTTGTAATTCACGTCGTCTAGGCAGTGGTAGCCTACCGGTAACGCGCTCGCTCGGATAACCGAGTGATGCGGGTTCAAATCCGGGTCTCGCACCTCTGATATTTTCATGTGCGAATCGTTTTCTATCATGATTACCACTTGTCTTACGGTAAAGGAAAACATCGTGACGAAACCTGCATATCTGAGAAAACCTAGCAAGATTGTGAAAGACATGCTCAGTCCGCCAACACGCACTAGGCCAGCGCGGTGGACTATGGCCTGATCCCCCTTGTACTGAAGGAGGCCCGTGCCCAGCAGTGGGACGTTAAAAAGGGCTGAAGATGATGACGACGAAGATGATTATAATTACGACTTCGAAAACCTTAGTCTCTGTCATTAATATATGTATTTGCTGTAAAACATTCGAAAACAAAGTTAAATAAATCCGAATTATATTTTTATGTAAAAAAATATTATCGTAGAATTGTATATGTTTATTTTTAATATTCTGACAAAATTATATTATGGTCATAAAGAGGTAAGTGGAACCCAAGACGAGGGTATCTCCTGAGAAATCTGTGCGTACAAGCCGCAATATTTTACATTTGATTTACATAATTTACTTTCAGGAAACAGTAATATCCCATATATTACGGTAAAGGTTATATTTTTACTATATATTTATTTTGTAAAATTTTATTTAATCTATCGTCTCATTCAAAACACATCTATTCCTGAACATAGGCTTTCGCCAAAAGATTTCTAGGACTACCAAACCTGTACCATCTGCATCCAGTGTAAATAACTAAATATCTAGTCACATCAAATAAAATTTATTTTATCCTAATCAACTTTTACTACCACTATTGTCAGTGAGGAAATTAAATAATTTACATATTTCAATCCAATAATTCCAATAATAAGAAAGTACCAAATAATAGTAACCCGACTAAACTTATAAGAATGCCAAAGCTAAAGGCGTTAACTATACACGTTACATAAATATTGCAAAAGAATAAAAAAACCGTGAGTTCTGTAAGTATACGTATACAAAAACTTGACAAATTATATACTAAAACCTTTCTCGAGAACCACTCTATCCATTGGTGGAAAGAGCATGAAAAACGGTGCAGTAATTTTTGAGTTTATCGCGAACAGACAGCCAGACGCGGCGGAGGACTTTGTTTTATAATATGTAGTGATAGTTAACAAAATCTTACCTCATCGGTGGTGGTTGGGGTTCAGAAGTGATGATGAGAGGGGGCGGTCGTGGTGAAGGGGCTAAAGCTCCTCGTGGTACAACGGCTACGATCGATGCCACTGGCTGTTGACAATGAATAGTTATGTTACGTTTGTTCGTTTTAATAATATTATTAGTATTGGCATTTTATTACTAACTAGCATTTCCCCCGGCTTCGCCTGCGTTAAAATACGTTTTAACTATTAGTGTAGATTTCTGAGAAACGAGATATTTCCCTGCACCTAAAAGTATCCTATATGTTTACCCGGGTAACCAGCTATCATCATACCAAATTTCATCAAAATCTGTCAGTGGTTTTCTCGTGATGCGGTCACAGACAGACACACAGACATAAAATTATACATTATATTATATTTGTGTAGTGTATCTAGTATCCGTAACACAAGCCTCGTAGCTTCCCGCGGAACTAGATGACGCTGTGTTTAATAATATCTCAACCAATGATATTCTAACAAACAGATATGTTGTGAGCGCGCAATCGTGAAGACTCGAAAACTTCCTAATTGGGACGTATTGCCTTTAGTCTGTGTCACGCATGGCGACGAGTGGTACGCTGCTACAAAATTAAAAAAAGTGCCATCCTGTGTATTTAGGAAATGTACCAATTATGATACCAAAGTTAATAAAACACAAGGGATCTCATACCACATGTAAGAACGCAGTATACTTCGATTTATTAATATATATTTTCAATTATTTGCCTAATATTCTGATATGTGATCGGTCGCTAGATTAATGTTTGTTGCTTGCACTAGCTGCCTCTTTTTTTCTTATTGATTTTATCGACTATCCCCTTTCTATCATTTTGACTTGTAGTGAAATGTACCTTGAATGAAAAGTGTGTATGTGTGCTGCGCGGAACACTTTTTGCGGTTGTTCAGTGAGCGTATAACATATCTGTTTATTAGAATATCATTGATCTCAACATATTGTTTAATTATAAAATAAAACTTACTCGATGATGCAGCCGTTCTTCAATGATAGTCGGTGGTGGAGACGATGGTGTGGTATCCTCACTGAGAGCCCCAAATCCATCATGACCAGCTTCAGCCAAACTACGCTCCAGTTCTATAGGATCAGCTAACAGCCGTGATGGTACTATCGGTGCTTGAGATGCACCTAGAGACTGTAAGGAAACATTCAATTATTATCAGGTTTAAACAGATCATACGCTTGTCTTAAATGTTTTTAAATGTGCGCTACGCTATTTTATGCTTTATTTTGAAGTATTAATAATTATGTTACCATACTTATGGATGCTCAGAAAGTACTCGACATCATGTCTTGTTTTGACAGACTGTAACAATAGTAGGTACTCAATTCACAAAGGGTTTTCAAAAAGAGGCTACGTTAATTTCATGAAGAATTCGACTCTACCCATTTTTTTATATCGTTGGGAAAACCCATCACGGGGGTCCTACCGATCCGTCAATCGGCAGGACTGTGAGACTCCTACTCACTTAAACCCACAGCGGAACCCTTCGCCGCAGTGCCCTATTATTGCGGGATCGCTTGGCGCACACCAGAACACCCCTACTCTACACATACCAACTAACCATATCCTAATGTCATAATTAGGGAAGTAACAACCATCAAAGTTTTTTGAAATAAGTATAATTTGCTGATTAAAATCTAATTATTTTCCAATTTAACTTCAGTATTCTAGCGTGACATCATGAAATATTACATACATATATACGTCATATTACTAGCGGCTCAATCCATTTCCCTTCGGTTCGTGCCAGGGTACGTTATAACAGTTTATCAAAAAATCACGCCATCGGTTATGATTTCGACGTCAAAAAAGGAAAACAGACAAACAAACTTTCACATTAAAAAAATTGATGTATTTTGCACTATCGTTGGCACAAGGACTTGCTCGCTCAGTCTAATTATGTGTAATAGGTTCGGGCTTCGAGCTGTAGCGTGATGTTAGAGGCTATAACTTTCCTTAATAATAGGCCATAAAATGCAAGACGCTTCCTTTTAAATCCGATTGGTAGTTCAAGAGAATAGCGGTTTGCAATACATTCTTCAGCTTTTACTTTTACGCATCTAAACCCAAAACACGGTATTTGACCTATATGTATGTATGCATGAGTACTCCGCTCTGCTCGTATTTTTCTCTATTTCCTAGGTACGTTTTTACGTTTTTTTTAGATTTCTCGGAGATCAGATATTTTCCTGCAAAAATAGTATCTCATACGTTAATCCACCGAATTAGCTATCATCATACCAAATTTAATTCAAATCTGTTCCATAATTTTCTCGTGATGCGATCACAGATAGTCAGATAAAAATTCTACAAACTATAGATAAAGCTTATGTATCGATGATAAAAATAATTCCAATAACATTTTCCAAAAAATATTTGATGCAGATTCGACTCTAATATTTATTAGTGTAGGTAAAGATAGATGTCTCCTGAAGTAATACTGTTCCTATCACATCTTATTTCCATATTTTTATTGCAATTTGTATTTAATTTATATTATATAATAAGTAAAGCAATATAAGCTCCTTCACAGTATAATATTTTCCACAACCCACGCCTTTTTATTGAAAAGCCCTCTTAGACATCTTAGCTGAAACGCGATGTTTTCATAAAAATCTATTCAATTTAAGTTATTGAATTATATATTAAAGGAAAATCTAGAAAAAGATAAATCGGATTAAAAATAAAATTAATGTCTAAAAATTATATATGTTTCTATAATACCAAAGAATATTAGCCAAAAATTGTGTTTAGAACCTGATCTCAAAGTGCTAAGAACTACAAAGGAAGGATTATAAGCTAAAACCCGCTCTTAAACATCTAATACTTGTAAGATTTACGCGAATATTTTTTAAATAAGACCATCTTTACATTTTTTTTTATTTTTGGTTCGGGGACCAAAAAAGGAACGACGGGTCGTTTGTCATTTCTAGATAGCCTCTCTCGTAAATGAAACCAAAAATCAAAATAAATTCGCGAAAAACCCTGAAATATTTTTGTATAAAATTTAAACATATTTGTGATTCCATATTGTTCGCTGTAACCATTTTTATTTACTGAAATAATCTTTTCCTATTACTTTTGAGTTAGATCAAAAGCAACACAACCTTAACTATTATGAAGTAGTTTGCTTCCTGCTCCGCTAGAATCAATATCAATCTCCAAGTCAGCTGTTATGTAGTTACTTCTCTGGCACAACCGAAGTGTGATGTAAAGCAAAATAACACATAACCTTCATAACCTTCTTCAATAAATAGTTTTATTAAGCAAGTATTTTTTCAAATCGATTAGTAGATCCTAAAACTTCAAATCCCGGGTTACACCTCTGATATTTCGTGTACGAATCATTTCGTATTTAATTTCATCACATTCTTTACGGTAAAGGAAAATATCGTGAAAAAAAACATGTCTGAGAGAAAATATCAAATTTTCGAAGGACTTGTAAACTCGCCAACCCGCCCCACTTGGCCAAAGTTTTGGACTTTGCCCTGATCCGTAAAATATTAATAATAATGGTTTTTTTTTCAATACAACCTTTACTTTTAATTTCTAACACTTAAAACTATCATGCATTTTTAAAATAGTAAATCACATTACACATATCACTCATTACACAGAGTCAGCTGAGCATATTATAATTCAGGTCCTTTTCGGTTGCTCTAAACTTATGTTGGGAGTTTTCTATAGCCCTTCAATTCGAATTGATTACTTTGACGAATTTGAAGCCTTATTGGAGAGATTTATCCCAGACGCTGATCACACTATAATTATGGGGGATTTCAATACCTGCTTAATTAAGGATGACTCTCGAGCAAAGCGACTAAATGACATTATCAATGGTGCCAATCTTAATTTTGTTAATCCTAATAGTGCGACACATTTTTTTCCCAATTGTACTCCATCGTTGCTGGATCTGATGATTGTCTCTTCTCTTGACTTCGTCAATGTGCATGGACAACTCTCGGCTGATGCGTTCTCATATCACGACCTAGTATATTTATCCTATAAAATACGCCCGCCAAAAGCCAAGCCTACGGTGGTTATGCGTCGCAGCTTTAAGCACTTCAATAACAATAGCTTCTTGAATGATCTTAAATTAATAGACTGGAATTCAATTTTAAATGCCTCGTCATTGGATGATAAGTTGAATATGTTTAATTCCATGCTTACAGATCTGTTTGATATTCATGCTCCACTCAGGCCGATTAAAATCAAGCATCTCCCGGCACCTTGGTTGACTAACGAAATTAAAGCGGCAATGACTAAACGTAATAGAGCTAAGTCTAAATACAAAAATAACCCAACTGATGATAATTTGAGTAAATTTAAGTACTTGCGAAATAAATGCAACAGGCTCTGCCGTGATGCACAGCGTAAATATGTTCATGCTTCAGTGGAAAATAAGGATCCTGCTAGAGTTTGGAAATTTTTGGATGCGATGGGAATTGGCAAGGACCGTAAGGCCTCTATCATTACTAATAACTTCGACGTAGAAGCCTTAAATCAACACTTTGCCACTGTTCCTACAATTGAGCGTACTATTAAAGCCACCACACTTAATTCACTTGCACATAGTTCCAAGCCCATCTGTACGCTTTTTAATTTTTCACCCATTCCTCGTGAGGAGGTTAAGTTGCATATAATGGCCATCAAATCTGATGCCATTGGGAGTGATGGAGTAAGTCGAAGGATGGTCCTCTTGGCACTTGAGCACACCCTTACAGTTCTCTGTCATATATTCAATTATTCACTCTCTTCAAATACTTTTCCTAGCTGCTGGCGCTCTGCGTTCGTTATTCCTATTCCAAAAACTTTTAATCCTTCATCTTTCTATCACTTTAGACCTATCTCTATTCTTCCTTTTCTCTCCAAGTTTTTGGAACGTATTGTTCATAGTCAACTCTCTTTGCACCTTTCCAGAAATAATTTGCTCAACCCCTTTCAATCCGGATTTCGCCTAGGACATAGCACAACAACTGCCCTAATTAAAATCTGTGATGATATAAGGAATGGAATTGACAATCAGCAAGTTAGCATCATTACGTTATTTGACTTCTCAAATGCATTTAACACTGTAGACTTTGACATTCTCCTTGCAATCCTACAATCAATGAATATTTCATCGGATGCTATTAACTGGTTTCGCTCCTACCTTTATGGTCGCAAGCAGTGCATTCGTGTAGAGAACAAGTACTCATCATTTTGTGACCTTACATCGGGTGTCCCTCAAGGCGGTGTCCTGTCTCCCCTCCTTTTTTCTATCTTCATTAACTCTATAACTGAGCTTCTTTCATTACCGTTTCACCTTTATGCAGATGACTTGCAAATTTACGTAACAACATCAATAGATGATCTTCACGATGCCATAGCCAATCTCAATTCAAATCTTAACACAGTAAGTACGTGGAGTAAATCGTTCGGACTTTTCGTAAATGCAAGCAAATCGCAGGTATCGCTATTTGGTTCCCGTCACCAAGTCTCCAAAATAAATTTGACTTCACTTCCTCCTATTTTATTTGACGGGACTAGATTGCAATTCTGCAGCTCTGTTAGAAACCTGGGACTTATAATGGACACTACTTTATCTTGGGTGCCTCAGATTTCTGAGGTACGTAGGAAGTTCTTTGCTGTACTTGGGCGTTTGAGGAGGTGCAAAAATTTCCTACCAACAAAAACCAAAGTATCCCTAGCTCAATCCCTTCTTCTTCCCTTGCTTGACTATGCAGATACGTGCTACCCTGATTTATCACAGATCCACCTAAATAAACTGGAACGGTTGCAAAATATGGCAATCAGGTATGTCTATGGACTGAGAAAATTTGACCACATCTCACAATACAGAATGCAACTCAAGTGGCTCACCATAAGACAACGCCGTAATCTGCATATCCTCACTCTTCTCTATACTATCCTTTTTCATCCTCATACCCCTCCTTATCTTAAAACTAGGTTTAGATTCCTTGGATCTGATCACTCCCTAAACCTTCGCTCACAAGTCGACATTAAATTAGCGTTGCCGGTCAGTCGCACTCAACTCTATGGAGACTCTTTTACAGTTAAAGCCGCAATATTATGGAATGCACTACCAACAGACATCCGCCAGTCGAAATCTGTGCAAATCTTTAAACGTCGTCTTAAAAATTACTATTTGTCACTTTAAGTTTTTGTATATTTAAGTAATGGTGTATGTAAGTTTATCTTAAAATATAGTTATATATTATTAATATATAGGTATGTATGTATGTTTCAGTTATATATGTAAATAAGTATGTAAATTATAGTATGTATCTCTTTAAGTATGTATATAGTTGATTATTATTATTTTTGTTTTGCACCATCCAGTGTCCTTGCAACTCCACGAGTCTCCATATTATATAGGTTGCCTGGAAGAGATCACTTTAAGTGATAAGGCCGCCTCTACACTTAAATGTCTTTTTTGCTATGAATACTGTATTTTTGTATCTTTTCTTTTGGTGTAATAAAGTATTAAATAAATAAATGCAGATAAGCAAGGATTTAAAAATGAGTAAGGCTCGTTTCTCTTTCGTTCTCATTCGTAAGTGGCTTGTTGAAACCCCTCGCGCGTACACTAATTACGACGCCTAGTTGTTTCTCTTATGCTATCCTACAACGTGTTTAAATATGCATCGCTTGAAAGGACAAAACTTAAAACATGATGTTACCGTTAAGGAATTTACATAAAATATAATTCAATTCATATTATTACATCCTTGAATTGATTTTTGTTCTTCTTAATTCATAATATTAGAATACTGGAAGCTCATTGGCGCAATAAAATAAGATAAAGCCTAGAGATACCTTCTAGTGACGTAAGTTCTGAAAGTGTATACTACAGTTTTGGTGAACAGCCTGAACAAACACAAACTCAGCGTGGCAAGGGACTTTCAATAATATTCTATACATTATAATAACTTTAACTAAGTTTATTTATTTATTTATTATTACAAAGGTTGCTAACAGAGCATACATTCTTACAAAAGTAGGTGATGTACAACAAAAAAAGAGACAAAAAAATACTAGACTAAATGATGCCCGAATTAAAAGCAACACTGCATAACCTATGAGATAACAACATAAATAAAAAAACTTATAGAATAAAATAATAGAAAGTAGGTACCTTCTGAATAAGTTATAATGTTTTTGGTAAATGTTATTGAAATAGTCAAATACTTTGGTCAATTCTATAGATTTTAGAATTTGTTATCATTGCATCGAAAAAACAATTATTTTTTTTTAACTTAAACTAATCACTTACACTTACTTCGTTTTTTTTTTTTCCATTATGTTGAAAACTTTGAGATAAAATAATTGGCCGCACTAAGCCTTTTAAGTACTAACTAATATATAAAGCCGGATCAAAATGCTGCTTTAAAAGGCAAGCATGCATGTTCAATTTAATATTTATTCAATCGACTTCGTTATGAAGCAATTATAGCGGTCAGAGTCTAGTTAAGAGAAAATCAATGATATTTTAGAAATTATTTTCTTAATATTTGACTTGAACAATCTTAGGTTTTGAAATAGCTTGTATCGATTTTTTGTGTGCATGACGATTTCTTAACTCATCAAGTATTCCTTCGGCTTATCGGACTACTAGAATTAAAAGTAAAAAGAAATCTCTCATTAACTATAACCTTCCTATAAAAAAATCGATCTACAATTTCAATGTAAACAGGCTCTTAATATGATATATATCAATAAACTTCTGCACCATTAATAAAAAAAACAGCCTTATAAGTAATTTTCCATAGTAAAGTAAATATACAGTACGTATGTCTGTTTGTACTGTGTACGCTATAAATTATACCATATCGTGTAAGTGCTAGATCTTAGCATCTCTTCCATAATGGCTTGGATTTATGTGGAAAGTTCGCGTGCGTCAGCCTCATGATAATTCCATTCGTTAAGATCTTCAATTTACGTAGAAACCACTTCGTTTTGACTTAGAAACTAGTTTCATTGATTACATTTTGCTTTTCACAGTAAAGGAATTTGAATTACGATTGAGGTCGAAAAAGTTCTAAATCGTACTCTTAATTGGATCCGAAAAGTAATTATGTGTTATTTGCGAGAAAGGAGGCAAATATTTTCTATTTTCAGCTGTTTTGCGGAATAAAAATAAATTTGTAATGCCTGTGACTCGCTTAGGCCGAGTCAGTAATTCTTTTTATAGACAATGTATACGCTTATACAACAGGATCTCAGAAAACGTTCAAAAAGCTCCAATTGCCAAATTAAAAAAAATGTGAATGAATGTTTGTGTACTAAAGGATATTATTCGACTAACGATTTTTTTAGAAGACAGTACGCCTTGGGAATGATGTGATCGCCACCAGGCTATTTCAACCTATAGAATTATTGTTAATTTCAATTTAATTCAAAAAAGAAAAATATATTAAGACAAAAATATATGTATTAGTCCCGCTGAGTTTTTTTCGCCAGTTCTTCTCAGGTCAGCGGCTTATTCTTTCCGAACTGGTAGTAGACACGTGACGTTCAGTAAAAAATTGTAATAATTTAATGATGAATAAAATATTTTTAATTTAAATTTGAATTTTAAACAAGTTCGATAGATTTGAGTTCCTTTTAGAGTTCCTTTTACGTCCAAATTTGAGCCACAGGTCAATTTAAATGTCATGCGAGAGCGATCAAGCAATAATCCACCACACTCGGCATGTACGAAATATAGTTGAGGTTCCACAGAGAGATATATAAGAGTACGCTGCTGTTATTTTACGCTTAAGAAAATCAGACATGCAAGGTAACAACTTAAGTTTAACAAGAAAGCTGTTACCACCGCTTTTTGGTTTAGTAAACCGCTACTCGCAGTGATCACGTCCATTTCCATGTAATTGCTCAATTAAATTTTAATTTATATAATATTACATACACTCATTAAGCGGATGATTTATTAATTATAGCAACACTGTCCATTTTTGTGTAAAATAAATTAAAATATGGCTACATTTACGTCGGAATTGTGGTTCATTGTATAATGTTGTTTTATCGATGTATACGGCCAAAGGACTTTGAATCCAGGTCAGAAATAAATTAAAAAAAAAAATTGTGGTTCATATGAAAAACCACAAACTATAAAATAAAACATGTGCTCTCACTTTGCAATGTTATGAAATTGCTTTTAAACTTTATTTTGATAACTAGCATTTTGAAAGATCGCGTTCCAAAGATCGGAAACACATACTCGTATTACTATACCATGTGATGTTTTATAGTCAGTTTGTAACGGTTAGTTGAGATTTCTTAGAAATGAGATATTTTCGAGCAATAAAAAGTATCCTATATTCTTATTCGAATAATCAGCTATCATTATATCAATTTTCGTCAATATTTGTCAAGTGGTTTTCTCGTAATGCAATCACAGACAGATAGACAGACAAAAATTCTAAAAACTATAGATTCGGCCTCTGTATCGATAATATTTCAAAAATATTTCAATGTACCGATTAGACTAAGTTAGAATTTTATTATATAGGCTTTGACAAATACTACGTTATTATTGGTATTTTTTTGGTTGTTCTGGAAGCTCTTACTCTAGTATCTTTAGATTAAACATGATTTGACTATTGAAAAAAAGTTATTTTTACTCACTGTTACATAATAAGCCCTGGTTTTCTATAAAATTGAATAATTAGTGCAATTAACGAACTATATTTAAGTCTTTAAGCTTTTTTGAGCTTTTTAAAAGTGCCCAAAGTGCAATATCAAAAGAGTATGTAACAGACATACAAAAATATAATAACTTTAACTGTTTTATTTCAACTTAAACGGAAAAAGAACATTGGCTTTATCTTAGTACTACGCAAATGCGAAAGTTTGGATGTTTGTTACACAATAACGCCGAAACGGCTAAACTGATTTGGATAGAATTGAATTTTCTTAATTTCCATTTAATTTAAATTATCTAATACTTTCTTAATACTTTCTTAGGTGTACCCGAATATTTGACATTATAAATGAAACTTATGACATCTTTTCAGATTTAGTCGCGGATTTATTATGATTTTGGTTCTCGACGTTTCGAATGCCTTACAGCAATCATGGTCACGCGGGATAGACTAAATTACGTTATCAAGTATATTTTTATTATTATGATTCGAGAGGCGATATCCCAGAAGTATTCACGGTTTGCGTGGAATACATTTACTTTTGTTTTTCACTGGGGACGAACCCGAGCGAGGGTGACTATAAATATCACATCTAACTTATTTCTTGCCTTTTTTTCGGTGTAACTTAATAAATGAATTAAACACACCCCCTAGAGAGCTCCACGGAAGAGGGTAAAAGTCTATATCCGGTATAATGTCAAAACCTATCCGTGTGCCAATATTTACGATGATCGATGAACGCATTAAGCTGCGAAAGGAGGTTAAATAAAGAATAAATAAACTTTTTTAATAGTAATATCGTACTTGAAATTTTTTTTTACAAGATATAATGTAGAAAAATTTTGCTATGGTTTTAGTTAGAATATTATATTTTACTAGCAGTTCCCGCGTTTACGGAAAACTAACTTGCCTTCATATTAAAAAATTACTCGTACACCACTTTCACTGCAACATTGAAAAAAATGGCAGCACTTAAATTGCAATGCCTCCCTCATCATTGAAAGGAAAATTAAAAATAGCCTAAGAACTATTCTTTGACCTACCAAACACACAAAAAATTTATTGAAATCGGTCAAGCCGTTTCGGAGGAGTTCGATAATAAACACTGTGACACGAGATTTTTATATACTAGAAGACTAGATTACAAAAAAAATACTATTGCATCCTATATTCCAAAATAAAGATCATGTCATGATAAATCTAAAATTTATTTTCTAATATTTTATTATAACGTACTGTGTATAAGCTCTATAATTCTGTCATTTTATAAGTAGGTTTCCACCACCACACTCATATGTCAAATGAACGTCCCACTATCAGACGCTACGTAATCGCGTCGCGTCGCCTTACAAGTGCTTTGCTAACTACGAGCTTATGGCAAGAACTGGACTTATACATTCTATTTATTATTAGAAAAATTGCATTTAAAAAGAAATATGTGTAAATTAATTATTAATTTATGTATTACCTATCTAGTAATTAATATGTAAAAATATGATTTTTAAATATTTGATTGTCTGTAAATATGACTGCAGAGGTCTGGTTCTTCAAACAGGTCCTGGGTTTTTTTTTCAATAATTTACAAATATTTTAATAAAATCTGACTCAGTGGAATCCGTACATTAAATATTTTTAGAAAACTTTTTTGAAATAAAAAATCATTATTATCGCTACAGAAATCTATATATAAATATATATAAAAATGAGTTGCGTGAGTCTCGCTAAAATTCGAGAACGGCTGGACCGATTTGGCTAATTTTGGTCTTGAATTATATGTGGAAGTCCAGAGAAGGTTTAAAAGGTGAATAAATATAAAAAAAAAGTTAAGGTCTTTTATTCATCGATTGAGACAGTACGTAGTCTGCCGGGTCAGCTAGTCCAATATATAATTTTTAGAATTTTGTTTGTCTACATGTCTTAACCACCAAAACCACTGAATAAATAGGTTATTCGGGTCAAGATATTCTTTTTACTACAGGAAAATATATCATTTCTGATAAATGTAAACCAAAATTTAAAATGCACGTAGCGATGAAACAAAATATTGCTAAATTATGCTTATTTATGTGAATGTGAATTATTTTTAAGAAACACAATTAGCCACTAATATGACTGTCATAAATTCTCTTAAAATGTCCGTTATATTTCTCTCAACATAATTGGATGTAGTTTGCAACTTTTCAGTGTCCTTAGAGGGCCATAATTGTAATCCTGTTCACAATCCACGTCAACCACTTTGTAAGTTTCAAACGTTTCAGTTACGTGAGAATATTTCGTACAGTATATTAGGTACATATCTACGCCTGTGCTCAATGGTAAAAATGAATACATTATATACTATAAATAAACACGCAACACAATCTCACTAAGATCCATCAATACATACAAATAAAATTGAAGTGTCTGTTTGTCTGTCTGTCTGTTTGTTCCAGCTAATTTTAAAAACGGTTGGCCGCTAGAACGATTTAAACGGGACTTTCACACGCAGATTGCTAATGTTATAAGGAGTAACTTCAGCCTAAGTTACTTTTTTTAGAAAATTATAAAAACCGTTTAATCTACTTTAACTGACTGGCTGGGTTTGCTACTCTATATAAATAATAATGAATGTTGGTACATATATAACTCAAGAATGGCTGGACCAATTCGGCAATTTTTTTATGTTACTTAAGGTCCACGGTAGTTTTTAATACTAAAAAAAAGTAAATGAAAGAAAAGTTAAGGTAAGCGCAAAACTCCATAATGGCTCGACCAATTCGGCTAATTTTTATTTTGTATCTTCCGTAAGTCACACGGAAGGATTTAATAATAATAAAAAAAACTAATTTTGTAAAAAAATTTGTATTAACGGGGGTACCTAGGGATGAACCCGAGCGAAACGAGGGTTAGTCGCTAGTAGTAAATATAAAGAGTAAACACCCATGACTAAAGTATAACACAAAAGCGGGACTCGAACCCACGACCGATGGCACAGCAAGTAAGCAATTATCCAAAGACTTGTAGGTTGATTGTGAGCCATTTCTCTAGTGGATACTTACGACTGTCGGAAAGTTTATGTAATGAGGGCCTAAAGGCCGGCCTTTCATTTTAGTTAAACGGGCGTCACTTGAATTTTTTGCTATACTCTTCGCGTCTTATTCTCAGCAGAACTGTTTCCGAAACGGCGATAACTTCTTAATGGACACTTCTTTATTACTAACGTATTACGGTTCGTCTCTAAACAAAACAAACGGTTCTAAACATTTTATTTTTCCATCCATTTTTATAGCTTTCCTTATTTTTTTGAAGTGAAACTTCTATAGAATCATTGTGATTAGAAACTCGATGAAATAAAAATGCATCACGATAATGAAAGAAATACATAATGTATGGCATTAAGTCGGCGAGAGAATGAGATAGAATATATTCCCATGTTTCCATGGTAACCGTTGTTATTGTCTGACAAGTAGGTATATAATAATACTAGCGACTCACCCTCGCTTCGCTCGGGTTCGTCCCTCGGAACTTCCTTTAAAATAAAATTTTTACAACGTCTTATTTATTTATATCTAATAAAAAGCCTAAAAAATAAGTTTTAAGCTTCTAGCTTTAAAAATGACGTAATTTCCATACAAACTTCATCCCCTATTTCAACCATTTACAGCTCTTTTTTCGCCTATGCCCTTTCTCAGCCTCTAGACTATCTGTGTACCAAATTTCATTAAAATCGGTCCAGTCGTTTTTGAGTTTATTGGTTACAAATAAAAATACAAAAATACAAATCTTTCCTGCATAATATTAGTATAGATATTCTTTCCATATATGGAATTGTAATATGCCTAATATGCCTTATTTAATTATTGATTAGTTTTATTTTTATTCATCCTAAACCACTCCTAACATACGCACAAGAAAATAAAAAATAATTATTAAAATCAGTCCAGCCCTTTTTGAGTTTTAGCGAAATTAACAAATGGCAATTGATTTTATATATCTTGGCATCTATATTCAAAACGTTAGGTTATGTAATACGAAGCTATTTACTTTTTATATAAGGAGAAAAACAATTCCTAAAAGTACATAATACATTTATTTCGTTGGCATTCGTCCATTTAAGTTTGTCGACAAATGTTTTACTTATTGTATGACATGTCAAGGTAATAAAGTTTGCACGTTTCTTGACGGCGGAACTTGCTTCGATATGAAATTCTTGGTATAACGTTAAAGCTTTGATGATTTTCACAATATTATTAAATATTGAAAATATATGTTTGTTTATTAAATAAAAAAGGTTGGTAAAACTTGTATTATAGACTAGCAATTCACCCTTGCTTCGCTCGGTTTCGTCCCTAGATGCCTCCTGCCAAAATTAAAATTAAAATTTCTAAACTAAAAGTAGCCTAAGTTACTCCTTATAACATTATGTATCTGCGAGTTTATTAATAGCCGGAACAAACATACAGAAAAACAGATAAAAATTTTAATAATTGATTTTTTGATGTAAGTACCGTATATACTTTCATATATTATATAGTGAAAAACTGTTAATTTGAAATTAAAAACGGGCACTTAATTATATATATATTATATAATAATGTAAAAGTGACGATTCAAAAGTGCTTGTAAAAGTCTATTTGAATAAAGTATATTTTGATTGATTGATTGATATATGTACAGTCGTAAGCAATGAAATGTATACAAGTTGACAGTTGACAAGTTTTCAAATATATGTGAACATCAAACATTGCAAAAGAAAGTATACAAGCTTTGTGTCAAAATAAAGTATACGTTAGTTGTTTCATATTTAAGTATACAACTTTATCAATTTATTGTAAATAACTTAAAATGAATATTTGTATACACGTTTCGTGTTATAAGTATGTAGCTATTAGTCTGTGCACAAAAATGTGCACAGTTTTGTGTTCAAAAAGCATAAAATAATGTTTTTGTATTTGAAACAAAGGTTTTTCTAATACATATATACTGTATCATCCATTAACATTTTTTATTTTCTTTTTTATAACATTTAATTTTTATCTCATACTAGCGGAATCCGCGGCTTCCCTTGCGCTTAAAATGCACTATAGTAGGTAATAATCTATCACTACACAAAGTAAAAAATCGGTTCACTACTTTTTGTGTGAACGCGCACGTCGATTAGCGATGGTGGTAGCTGATATATTATTTCTGTTTCAACATAAAACTTCCTAATAAACTAACTGGCAAATAAATTTATATGTATTCAGCCCTTTTTAACTCGGAACCAGATTTGAACCCGCATCAATATAATATCCAAGCGAGCACGTTACCACTGGGCTACTGCCGTACCAGTACCAGAGTCCATAAAACATATAGTCGTTCAACGGACGTGACCGCCAGCAGCTAGCCCTAAGCTGCCATACACTCGCTTGGGACGACATTAATGTATGGTGGCAGCTTTAGCTGTCACGTCCATTGGTCGACTGAATATGTTTCATAGGCTTTGCTACTACTGTCCAAATAAATTAATATGTTAACGTTGCCGTTCCGTCAAATATACATACATCTTTCTACGGAACGGCAACGTCGCTTTTTTGCGTTTCGATACAAAGACGTCAACTTAAAATCTATTTCTAAAAGTCAAATATTTAATTATTCTTTAGTTTGCTTTATTATGAGAAATATAATGTTTTGTAAATTCACAACCTAATGTCAAACTGTAATAGCCTAGTCAGTATGGCTGTAGCTCAAACTTTGTGAGCTTGCGATGCGAGTTCAAATCCCACGCGCGATAGACTTTTTTTTTCATTTTTGTTAGTTTCGTGTAGATATCTTTTAACTTACACATTATATTATATAATGGCGATTGAGAGAAAAAATTAAAAATAAAAATTTGATCAAAAAATAAAATATCTGGCGATACGATACGATCTGGCTACCCTATCTACGTGTTATCACCTAACACGTGTAAAAAATAGCCTACAATCTCATCTCAGACCTACCAAATATACACAAAATATTCATAAAATCGGTAAAGTCGTTTCGGATGAGTTCTATAACAAAGACGAGATTTTTTTATATACTTTTTAGAAAGATTATAATAAAATAGTAACTTAAACATTTATATTTTATACTTTAAATATATTTTTTTAAAACAGTGACTGTAACGAATTGTGTATTGAATATAGACTCCAAAACGATATATTTTATTTAAATGTTTGTCTGTTTGTATGTCATCGTTTAACATAAAAAGTACCAGGAACTTATAAGTATAACTAAAATATAACCAAATGTGTGTGATAGTGATAACATTACTCGGGTCATAACTATGGATATTTTTTATTGCATAAAAATATTTCATTTTTGCAGGAAAACATTAAGAGAGCATAAAATTTTTGGTCTTAAAAAGGCCTACAGAAAAGACTAAAATATCAAATCTCTCTCTCTTTCTCTATCTCTTAAGCTAAGTAAAACGCGATTAACACAAAATAAGCAAACAAAACAAAAGTTCATCTGCGTGTCTATTTAAAACGGTGTCTAAATAAATTTGGAACACAAACCTATAAATATTTACCACTAGCATACCTGGCGCACTTCGCTGAGTTAAGGTTAAAAATAATTTAAACGGTTTTTATAATTAAAGTAGGTAGCCTAAGTTTGCCGATTTTGACAATTTGAAAGCTAACCGATTTTGACGGGACTTTCAAACTATGAAAGTCCCGTCAAAATCGGTTAGCTTTAGTCGTTTCAGGGATTAGCCGAAACCAACAGACAGACAGATACACAATATGTTTAAAATTGATGTTTATATATATATACTTTCATATGCATTTAGTGAAAAGCTGTTAATTATATATTTAGTGAAAAGCTATAAATTAAATACAATCTTAAATTCTTCAATTTTATATATATGTATTCTGATATATTATAATTATTTATTATCACATTACGAATCAATATTTTCAGGCAATGAAAAAAAAGCTACAATACAATTAGAATACGAAGGTAAACTTCGCTGTCATCGACAAGATTATAATAACTCAGATTGACAGCGGAAACCGAGCGGTCTCTTACCAGAAGTCCTCGGATCGAATCCAAGTGTTTCCAGTCCGATTATTATTTCTTTTTTTTATTTTTTCCCAAAAAAACCAAGCGAAGCTCGGTCGCCTGATATTTCTTTTATAAATAAGAAAATTTTTAGATTTGACAGCAATTCTAGTAATTTCGAATCCTTTTCTGAAAATGCTTTGATACACATTTAAAATTTGCAATAAACAGATCTTGTCCTGTAATTGTCAAAATGTTGTAACGTGCTACAAACGTGCTCACTGCGGTATGCACTGCGAGTATTACGCGAAAATATTTATGACCCTTGTATGATTTAAAAATGTATCATTATGTATTGAAGTTAAATACATAATAATACATTTTTTTAAAAAACTTTTATTCGTTCTCCTTCTTTTTAATTTTATTTAATTTTCCTATGCAATAACCCTAAAATGTTCTTTAAAAATATTTTTACAGTTATGTATTTATCTAATTATTTCGTTTGCGTATCATGATATTTAAAAATATGAGTGCATAGTACTCAGTACACTGTATAGTCAGCACAATATTTTTAAAAATCTTGTCTGTGCCGTTGACTGCATAGAAGATCTCTTATACCCTAGGTGCGGCAGTCAGGCCACGGTGAAATATCAGATAAGCTTTTACAATTATATAGTGTTTTTGTATAAAAATCGTACTTATGATGGTGAACTCTGGAGGAGATGTTTTGTTACGAGCCCATCATGAATGCAGTATTTAAATGAAAGATCTAAAAACGGGTTATGATTATTAAATACTAAAACAAAATTTTGTGTCGTGCTGTTGACTGCTGAAGAGTTCTTTTATTAGAACCCAACCATGGACTCATCACCAAAATTATGATAGACTTTACAGCGACCTTGGATAATTGAATTTATATATAAAATTCATATATACGAGTACAATTTTGTATCTGTACAAAAGCTGTGTAGGAAAGCTCTGCTTGAAGTCAATCCAAGGTGGAGAATCAGTTCATAATTAGTAAAATTCCTACTGTTTACGATACGCAGAAGCTTTCGAAAATACTTACTCTTCTTACAAAAATAAATTAGACTTCTAGCGTCCAGATTAAAGTGTTCTAATATTCATGGATGAGCCACCGTATTTGTATTAGAAAACTTTGTTAAATACGAAAATATTATTTTATGTTTTATTCGTAGTTCGTAGACTAAAGGCTAAATAATACTTATGAAGCGAAACAAGTATCCAAATATTCGCTTTATAGTGTTTACAATGAATTGATAAAGTTGTATACTTAAATATGAAACAACTAACGGATACTTTATTTGACACAAAGCTTGTATACTTTCTTTTGCAGCGTTTGATGTTTACATATATTTGAAAACTTGTCAACTTGTCAATTTGTATACATTTCATTGCTTACGACTGTACCTACTAGAGAAACAACTTGAAGCGTAACTCGGTTAGCGGTCAAAGGACTTGAGTGCCTTTGTATGAAAAATTTTATTGGCGCTATGGACCATAAATGTATGTTCCCTGATTTTTTCCTGAAATAGCTTAAATCGCTAATATTCAATAATGCATATTGAAAATTATCAATTAAGATAAAGATACGATGATAGAAAGATTAATTTTAACATGATAATTTCTATATCTAAATGTTAAAAAGCAGTATTAAATATACGAATATACGACTCTACGACAATATACGACTCATAGTCACTTAATGAACAATTAAGTCGAGAATCTCCATACTAAAGAACGACTTAATAATTCATTAAGTGACTCTGAGTGCGGCGGTATTTGAAATCAAAAAAATTAAATAAAAAAGTGACGAAAAAAAACTCTGTCAATGTACTCGTAACTTTAAATACACAATTATACATATAAAGATCTATGACTGTAATACAAACATTCGTGCCGACCGATTACGGCCACGGCGGCCAATCTCATTGAGGCTAGCCAACTGCGCAGGAGATATTATAGTGCACAAGTGTACGTGCAAACACAAGTGCACTCTCTGTTCCTTATCCCTCTCACACTGCGGTGGGACGACTGCTCAATACGACCAGTGAGAGTTAAGGCGCAGGACCGACGGCATTACGTGCTGTCTGAGGCACGGGGATGAAACGCCGCCAACTTCCCATTTCCTTGCTTTTACGGTGGCTTTTGAAACAGAAATACTCAATAACTAAACTTGGCCCGACCCGGGACTCGAACCAGGACCTCCCGGTGTGCGACCGTACATGCTAACCACACCACCGAGGCAGTTAGTTATCATCATACAAACTAATACCCCAGCGAGACTAGAACCCGCGACCACGGTCACAGCAAGTAGGGAAACAAATACTTGCATAAATCTGTGTACCTACAAAATTTCATCCAAATCATCCGTTTCAACGTATAGGAGTTACAAAATTCATACAAAAGAAAAGCTTACGCATTCACAATATTAGTCCAACTTTGCGCATTTTTTCATATAGGTAAGCGAGCTTGTTATTTCCTGACCGCGGCAAATCGCTCAATATCCGGATCATACGGCTGCCGCCAGCAGACAGCAATTACGACGAGGTGTGGCGTATTTCATAGACGAATTGTTCTAATTTTTAAGGTTTTTCAATATATTTTTTTTATATTTTATATAATTTAACGATACGTTTTGCTTAGGTTTAGTGATCTTGCTGTGTCAGCAGTCGTGGGTTCGATTACCGCTGGATGCATCAATTAGTGCGATGAGCACGAGTTTTTATACTCTAGTCAGTCTACTCTAGTCAGTCAGTCTAGTCTAGGGTGAATATTTATAATATTTTTTGTGTCTATACATTAACTATCAGGTACCTATCCATAACACAAGTCTTGTAGCTTACATTGAAACTAGATGGTGTTGTGTGTTAACGTTTCAACATATTCGTATCGTTGGTATACATCAGAGGCAGGTTGGTATAGTACATCATCAATATACATTTTGGTAGTGACCATATTTGGAGAGATCTACGTGATTTTTTGTAAATTTTAGGATGGAATCTAATTATGATATATATTGTCGTTTATTATTGACGACACGTTTGGCTCAGTTGGTAGCGACCCTACTTTCTGCGCCAGCGGTCTCGGGTTCGAGTCCCGCTAAGGGCATTCATTTGTTGAGCACGAATGTTTATATTCCAGTCATGGGTGCTTATAAATATTTATAATATGTATGTATTTAAGAATTATATGTGTAGTATATCAACTATCTGGTATCCGTAGCACAAGTCTTGTAGCTTACCACGGAACTATATTGTGCTGTTGTAATAATGTCCCAACATGTTTATTTATTTATTTAGGTATTATTATTAATTCGTGAAATATCTTTATCTTTTTGTTGTAAAAAAACTGAATTTGCGAAAGCAAATTTCTTTTGTTTTTTTTCCAGATGTTTGGTATAGATAATATCACAAAGATAGAGACATATACAAAAGGTGACGAAAATATTCGAAAACATAGTAAAGATTGACGTAAATCTAACTAAGTATGAAGTATATAACTTGGCTGCATCGTGTTACTTAACATGAGTTTCGTTAAGTAATCTGATAGACACCAGATAAAAACATACATTATCATATATTAGTACATATTTGTATTCAAGAAAAAGCTTCTTATTATAAATATACTAACAATTCCCGCGGCTCGGAAAAATAATAATAAAATGTCGATTTAATTATTTAGATACTATAAAAATAGTATATATTTTTTTTCTGATTAAATAATTTCAATTAAGTTTTTCTATAAAATCTCAACGACAAGGTTGATACTTGGTTATACGTAAGGTAATACTATTGTAAGTCAAAATATACTCACTTGTATCGTTGGTTGTAAGGTGTTACTATGGGCGGGTCTAGCGACTAACAAACGGACGCACGCACCACACTGTCGCAGCACGGCGGCCGCTTGACGTGCACACATGCCCACAACGCACACCGCTCCGATGCGCAGGAGCATGTCTCCGCTACGTAGTCTGCCATCCTGTTAAATTATTATTTTTTTAAGTACAAGTTTGCTTATCTTCACTAATATTGTAAAGAGGTTGTATAATTGTATGTAGGTGTAATATCTGAATTAAGAGTAAGGAACTGCTGATATGATTCTAATTAAATCCGTCAAGAAGGATGCTTGATACAGAAATCGTTATAAATTTATTTTAAATCGGAATAAAAAGTGATTGAGTTTCTTCATAGATAATTGTTAGGTACATTGATATACTAGGAAAAAAGGTGTAGATAAGTCATACACGCTCAAAAAGCGGCACACCAAAACTAGGCTAATTGGCCCACCTGACATAGTCACGCGTTGACGACGCACTGTCGCGAATTATATTTGTCTCTTTTTCACTGGCGATACTTGAATCATGCCATCCTATTTTGACAACTAATCGTAATGTAGTGTGTTCAGTGTTATTGCAATATTTTTAGTTATTCATGTGTGCGTTAGTGTGCCGTTTTTGAAGGTAGAATGTCGTTTAGGTAACGTATCTACACCTTTTTACTTATAATATCATTGGTTAGGTAGCTATAGACGTACCCTATAGAAGCGAGGCTAAGTCGCTAGTATCGCAATATGGGCAAAAAATATGAAAATTCTACGAAAAACAAGACATGTCTCCACTACTTATCCGACAATACTGCTAAATTATTAATTATTTCTTATTTTTCACTGTTTAAAAAATTATTACAAATATAAAAATATTAATATATTTATGTTATCTTAATTCAATAAAAAATTATTGGTGTGATGACATTAAGGATGTTTTAAGTTTGGGGTCCCCCAGTAGTCAAAATCCAACTATAATGAATTACTATTTTTCTTATGTTGATTTTATGCAGAAACATGACTACACGATGGATGCGTATGTCATACTCCTCGTTTATTTATACCCTTGTTGACATCCTGTTGGGATATGATTTATTTCTATGTTTAACAAATACTACTTTCATGATTGATTCGACAAAGAATCAAACGGGAAAAAATATAACAATATATCAACTATGGAGAAATAATTCCTTTCCCATGTAGCGCCTTCAGACCTAAACGTGACTCGGTCCAAACACCATAAACTCAGTTCCTGCAGTAGTAGTAGATATTTTAAAATATAGGTAACTTTGTGTACTTATCACTCGTAGTTGAGTGTCTACAAGACTTGTAGGTATAATTTGTATTGAAAGTCAGAGGAGCTGTTAATAAATAATCAGTTACATTAATGAATACCGAAGGCGTGCATAGACTAAATAAACCATGGCTTATACAAGTCTACTTTGTAAGCAACTTTATTTTAGTTGAAATCTAAATAAAACTAACAGAAAAGGTTTTTTTAATACTTTTTTTTTAAATACATAAATATCTGATAAGCAAAAAATATTAGTGCGCTTGAACTTAACTCGCATTTTTATGTCTACGGCCATCGATAGGGATCAGTAAACTTATATTTTCCAGTTAACCTCACTGAAGATTTATGTAAGCACCTTCCAGAATTTTGATATTATTAAACTCTTCGGTGCAATACACAATTTAATACAAATCTATTCAGTTACTTATAATTAACACACATCACTTTTTGTACGAAGTTGGAAATATTTTTTTTTCATGATTATTTTTTAATTATATAGAAATGAAAAATCACATAAGAAGAAAGTTTTTGAAACCTTGATCAATTTCACATTTTTTAACGTTGGCGCTTTTTTACATTAAATGTGTGATCGGACTACCGAATCGAAAAAAAATCTAATTACAATCTCCTCGTCCTTTTTGAAATCGATCAAAAACTGATATCGAATAAACCAATCGGGGCACCATAACTATTAACTTAATTTTGTATGTGTGTGTGTTTGTTACTCTTTCAAGCTGAAACGGCTGTACAAATTTAGGTGAAATTTAAAATACAGATAGATTATAACTTGTAGTCACAGTAGTGAATGCATTACTGTTCGGCGCCTAGAAATGCCGAAAAAAGTCAGAGTAAGTGGCTAGTTAACAGCAGTAATTAACCTACTTATTCTGTCTGTTACATCACACGTATAGTGTATGCAGTCCATCATCCGTATATATGACACCACGTAGTCTATAGAGCTCGAGCTGTTACCTTAGATCTGCTTGACGGATTGAAATAAATTTACTTATGAAACCGGTCGGTATTTTTAGTTATTTTGGTAATTGAAATATTTGAAAAATATTACAAGAATATAATTAGATACCTAAATTATACTGCTTAATACGTAAAAAGTAAAATGAATATTTATTTCCCAAAAATAATACAGCCAAAACCACCAACTGGGCTAATAATTAATTTCTTAATAGATTTTTTATAGAAAACCTAAGCAAGTGTAATTTGTCCGACTAGAAACTCGAACGCAGGACTTCTGTATCTGCAGCTCTACATGATAACCACTAGACCAGCAAGATATAGTTACTATATCCATATTTGTAAACAACTTTTAACGTTACGACGTACGAGAAAATATACCAGCTCTCGCACGCATTGTTGTGTAAAAGAATAAGGTTAGTGTTGTAAGATCTTAAAATAATGCAGTGCTCATGAGAAAATTACACATCGTATGCTTTATTATAAATTTATCCTCAACTAGAAGTGTAGATGCCATGATAGACGAGGGTATTGTGCGATACCAATTATAGCGTGATATTGTATTAAAGTTAGCTGTATGTAGGGTTTTTTTATAGGGGCACGCGGGGGCATGCAGTTCCCAAAAAGGAAATATCGAAAATATAAAAAAAAACAGCTTTAAAAACTGAAAATTTGAAAGGATTTGAAATGAGTGAAACTCAAATTATATTGCAAGGATTGGGGGAGGGTGTACAAAAATTATGGACTTACTACTTTCGAGAACTAGCGTGTACCCAAAAAAAGTGACAATAAAGGCCTGGCTGTATGTATTCAGTATATTTAGCATCCCACTGCTGGGTGTGGGCCTTTCTTCAATACGAGTTGGATCAGGCCATAGTCCACAACATTGGCCAAGTGCGAACGGACTAAGCATGTTTTTCGAAAACCTGCTAGGTTCTCTCAGATATGCAGGTTAACTCACTATATTTTCCTTCACCGTAAGATAAGTGGTAGTCATGTTAGAAATGATTCGCACATGAAAATATTAGGAGGTGCGAGAACTGGCTGAACTGACTTTTAGCTTTGAACCCGCTTCACTCGGTTTCTCGAGCGAGAGCATTACCACTGTATTTTCCACAAAATAGTCCAAACTATTTCAGTACACTTCAAGAAAAAATCTATGGAAAGTCAAGAATATCTTGTGTACTTTGAAACTTTAATTTGAATCTCATACAAACGACTTGGCTTACGGTCTTAATAACGCTATCCTCTCCGATTAAGAGAACAAGATAGACATTTTCGCAAAGAAATTTTGTTTCCAAAACTCTAGTCTATTTAGAGATGTATTATTATTATCACTACATATTATAAAACTAAGTTATCCGCCGCGTCTGTCTGTCTGTTCGCAATAAACTCAAAAACTACTGCAACGATTTTTATGCTGTTTTCACCAATGGATAGAGTGGTTCTCGAGGAAAGTTTTAGTATATAATTTGTCATTTAGTCGCTAGTATTTATATAATTAATATGTCAAAGTGCTAAGCACTTTTTAAAAGACATCACACCTCGTCTTATCGCCTCCACTGGTGACAAGAGAGCTGGCTCATTTTTCGCCCAAAGAATCGGCATTGCCATTCAACGGGGAAATGCAGCTAGCATTCTTGCCACTATTCCACGCGGACACGACTTGTACAGTAATAATTAAGTGTACATATGCTTTGTATATATAAAGTTAAGTTTACTTGTAATTTCCTTTACATGTTATAATACTGTAAGGTTTTATTGAAATCTGTTCAGTACCAAGTTATTTACAAACAATCGCTTATTATAATAGCGTAAGTTTGTATGTGTATGTATCTATTTTTGCTATTTTTAAAGCTTAACAGATTTGAATGAAAAGTTTCTAGAATTATAGGCTAATGTGAAACATCTAGGGAGGTTCCTTTTATATAGTATAACTAACTTGTAATGTTGTCCTCCCGACCAATTAAGCACGGCCATCTCATTGAGACTAGCCATCTGCGTGGGAGATATTATAGTGCACAAGTGTATGCGCAGACACAAGTGCACTCTCTGTTCCTTATCACCCTCATTACTCTGGTGGGACGACTGCTCGACACGACCAGTGAGAGTTAAGTCGCAGGACCGACTGCTTTACGTGCTCTCGAAGGCACGGGGGTGACACACCGCTAAATTCGCAATTCTGGGCTGTTACTGAGGTTAACGAAACAGAAAGACTCAATAACTAAACTTGGCCCGACCCGGGACTCGAACCCAGGACTTCCCGGTGTGCGACCGTACATGCTAGCCACTACACCACCGAGGTATAGGAGGTATTGTATAGTATAAATAACTCAGAACTAATAAGACCTAAATATATAAAATGATCTAACAGTAAAGATATTATTCGTAACTAAAAATAAACGGTTCAAGTTTTGTAATGCATGTTACATTGTAACAGTTTTATATTTCTGTTTTGTTGCTGCACGTTCTCGCACGTCAAGGTCAATATTTTGTGAATTTTAAGAAATATTTTATATAAAAAATAGAAAAATCTGTACATACTCGCAATTTAATATTAATTCGATTCTGGACATCAAATATTTAGAGCAACTCTTGAGTTTCTCGCCGACTCTTCTCAGTAGAACAGCATTCCGACTCGGTGGTAGTTTACTCACAGACTTACAGACTGACATTTAATTTAAATTCTATATTATAATGTAAAAGTGACGATTCAAAAGTGCTCTTGTAAAAGTCTATTTGAATAAAGAATATTTTGATTTAGATTTTGAAAATTTTTATTGAATTAGTCACTTTTATCGATACAGAGGCCGAATGTGTAGTTTGTAGGATGTTATACGTCTGTCTGCGACCGCATTACGAGAAATCCACTGGACACTCTTTATTTGGATCAATTAAGTTATTCTTATGAAAGTGAATAATTTTTAGAGCTATAAATATGGAAATTTATGAATAACTCAGTTTTTTTATATAGACTATTTTTATACGCGATTTCGCTTGCTTAAATAGTAGGTAGGGCGAGGAAGGCTAGGCCAAAACTAGGTTCATTCCAAGAATATAAATTTTATCAAAAACGACTGTTTAAGCATGAAATGGTAACAGACAGTTACTTTAACATAATATTAGTATGGAAAATAGGTTAGCACTTCTGTCAAGTTAACAGTTATCTATCAAAATTTTTAAACAACATATAAATTAAACATATTTTATATTTTTAACGAAAATATTATACGGTTGATCGTTACTGTACCTCGTAATTCAATTGGCCTGTGCTTTAACTACTTTAACTACACGTTATAGATTTTAAAGTTTGTATGTTTGTGAGTGTTTTAGTTTCTTTGATTTCATCATGCTGAAACGGTTATATAGATTTAGATTAAATTTAGTACAAATAATATAAATAAATAAATTGGAACATTATAACACACAATGCCATCTAGTTCCGTGGTAAGCTACGAGGCTTATGTTACGGATATCAGAAAGTCGATACACATATATACAAGTTAAATAAATATTAATTATGGAGTACAAGCATTCGTTCTCAGCAAATGAATGCCCCCATCCGTGACCGGTGGTAAAACAAGTAGGGTTACTAAAAACTGAGTCAAACGTGTCGTCATCTTCGGTTAATTTAGACTATAATCTGGAACTGCACGATAATTGTCCATAGTAGACTTTAATTTGGAAACACAAACGTCGCTTTTGGTAATAATTTTACCAAATGGTGGCAATGTCTGTACTATCTTATATCTATACACATTACATATAGTAAAAGAAAGCCCTCCGCCGTGTCTGTCTGTCGGTCTGTTCGCGCGAACCTCAAAAACTACTGCACCAATTTTCATGCTGCGTTCACCAATGGAAAGAGCGTTTCTTGAGGAAGGTTTAAGTATATAATTTGTCAAGTACTTTAATTTATTTTGTAAACATTGGCTAAAATATCGCAAAAAAATACGGAAGCGAGGATAAAATGCAAGCGCTGCTCCAAGCGCCGCTTCGCGTGATGCAATCGCCGACCCTACGCGCACCGTCTTGCCTACTGTTTAGCTAATAGCTCTTACAAGAAACTAAGAATTTTGAGAAAATTCTGAAGAATTTTCAACGTTCTACCACCAATTCCTATTTTTTAATAGTGATTAGAACGCGGGTGAAGCCGCGGGAATTGCTAGTACATTATAAATACAAATGGCACTAAGAGAAATAAAGCAAGGGTACGATAATGCAAAAACAAATATTGAAACCGTCGGCTTTTATAATGATTGATCTACATTTCATATTGTTTTATGCGATATGATTCTTTTGCGAGCGAAAGAAAACTTTGATCTTTTATTGGCGGGTTCCGAAAATATTGGCAATCGCTGACGTACGAGTATGATGAATATGAGCGTATTTTATTTTTAATGAGCACTTTTTTAAATATCTTAAGGGGGGACGGACCATCGAAAAAAAACATCGATATGTCTATGACCGCATCAAGAGCCAAGAGGTAACCTCTGGACAGATTGAGATTGTGTCTTAAGGTAATTGATCTTAAAATCTGATTGACCAATAGGAAGCTAATTCACATTAAAAAATGGTTTTGCACCAGAAAATATACTAACTTTAATTTAAGTTAGAAGAAAAAACCGGTTATGTGCGAGGCGGACTCGCGTACGAAGGGTTCCGTACCATTATTTATAAAAACGGCAAAAAATTATGTCTGTTGTATGGGAGCCCCCTTAAATATTTATTTTATTATGTTTTTATTATTTTTTATTATTGGGCAACAGAAAAACATCATCTGTGAATATTTCAACTGATATTTGAACTGATAGACGGACGAACGGACAGCGGAGTCTTATTAATAGGATCCCGTTTTACCCTTTAGGTACGGAACCCTAAAAATGGCCCTTGAAGTGTTGAAAAAAAATATATTTAAATCAAATTATTTAGAAATGAACTCGAGCAAAACGAGAGCAAATTGTTAGTATAAAGCAGATTTACTTCTTAATTAAAAACAATTCTCTTTCACTAAAACAGAATTGGTTCTGAATCAATATGATATTTACTTGGGACGTTATTTCCACAAAGCCTATCATTCACAGGCCCTCTGCTAATATATCCCTTAATCAATGGTTTCAGACCGACAAAGAAAGACTATAGAGGTGTTATCCGCGACTCCTCTCGTGTAATTTATCTATATCTATACTAATTTTTTAAAGAGGAAAGATTTGTATTTTTGTATGTAACGAATAAACTCAAAAACTACTGGACCGATTTTAATGAAATTTGGCTTTGAAAAACAAAGGACATAGGCTACTTTTAAAGGCGAAAAAATGGGTGTAAGGGGTTGAAATAGGGGATGAAAGTTTGTATAGAAATTACGTCATTTTTAAAGCTAGAAGCTTGAAACTTATTATTTAGCCTTTTGATTAGATATAAATAAGTAAGACATTCAAAGTTTGTAAAAATTATATGCTAAAGGGGGTACCAGCTAGTTGTATAATAAAATGTATATACAATATACATGTTATAATGTCTATATTCCTTTACACTCTATATTATAGAGTCTACAAAATATTAAAATTAATTTTTAATAACTTTTTTACAAGTTTTTAAGACGACATGTTTGGTTTAGTTCGTAGTGACCTTACTTGATGTGCCAGAGGTTGCGGGTTTGAATTACACTAAAGGCGTTATTATTTGTTTATATTTGTTTGCTCGCTTGGATAACCAAGTGACGCGGTTTCAAATCCGGGTCTCGCACTAGGGCCTGATCCCCTTATACTGAGGGAGGCCAGTGCCCAGCAATGGAACGTTAAAAAAGGCTGAAGATTAATATATAGATATATGTGCAGTGTATAAACTCTATGGTATCCATACTCTAGAGTCTAGGGCCTAAACCGTAGCTTACCATGGAATTAGATAGTGATGTTTAGAAATGTCCCAAAATAAACAAAAAAGACAGTAAGTACTTTTGTTATATATGAAGAAAAAATGATGAGATGACTGCACTATAATCGAATCCCTTTATTAAAACTTCATTCTGAGTGTAATCTACTTTACGTTTATATTTTGAATTTCATTCCATTTTGATACAAAGCTTTTTCAGCTCGCAAAAGAGGTTTAATTAAATAAAGTAGGTTTAGCCTCTGTGGCAAAAACCACTACCTTAATGAAACCGCATCGTTTTAAGTGCAAGTTATTAGTTGATCATATTTACAAAGAATAGAACTGGGTGGATCGTGTATTACTAATAACTGTAAGTGTGTATGTTGTTATGTTTTCACTAGGGACTAGCCCTGGCTTTGCTCTAGTGTTTTTATTAAATTATATATACGCCTTTATATAATTAAAAAAAAACATATGAAATCTTTTTTTTTTTGTAGATTTTTTAATGTAAATTCGTCGATTATTCACTGAGCTGCTTTCACAAGTTTAAAACTGGAATGCTTATAAGCTTTTTGTATACAGCTCTATCTAAATTCAGCCTCATTATGTTCACAATACTCACTTCGCTCAGGTAGTCCCTAGGTACCTAGATTAACATGTGTAGTATGTGTTATATTATATCTTATCGTACACAGACACACATATTTTAAATCATTTCTTTGTTTTTTAGTAGTAAAATACGAGTCGTTCGGGTAAAAATATTAAATTAAAAAACACTTTTAAACCTTGGGCGCGGCTTAGCAGGTGGTAAAATTATTTTTTATCTGCTCAAAATGTACAATTTAACTTTTACCATTTACTATATTTCATATAGATCAAAAGGATCTCATATGTTAATCGAGTCTACAAAATAATAAAAATTATGATCACAAATAGCTAATCCAGTCTAGTGCAGCTGTTTTCAGCTGCATCCAAATCGGTCTAGGTTTTTCAGCGTGAAGGCGTAAGGCATGTATACATACAAAAAAAGTGCGTGCGTACAAAGTACATAACGTCACATGGGGTCGTCTGAGGGGTGGTAGCGCTAACTCTTCCCCGTCTTTGAATGCCTGTTACTTGATTTACGTGTACGCTTTCATACCCCCTCCATGGTAGCGCTAAACGTTTAACGCAACCTTGTTGAAAGTCGCATAAGAAGTTTCACTTCAAAAACATATACAAACTTTCTTATTTAAAAAATCCAATATTCAAGCCACTTTACACGTACCTATACATAAAAAAAAATATTTAATAGAAAAACTAAGAGTCATACCCGATCAGCAACGCCTCCTGGTAGGACGCTCTTCACCACGACGCCTGAGGATCTCCCGCCAACGATCCCGAAAGCCAGCCCTGACCCATCATTGACCAGTTCCACCACCTCAACTTGAGCCCACTCCCCGAACACCTGCTATAGTTAAAACATGTCTTAATATGTCGGTTATAATATACATTCTGCAATTTTTGTTAAGATTTTGTTCCGATCTAAGATTTCTTATAATTAATGTGCTTTTTTATGAATTTTATTAGTTACGTTATTACTGTTTTCATTTTTATATAGCGAAGCCGCGGGTTTCACTTGCTACATACTAAAACCTTCTTCGAGAACTTCTTCTAGCCATTGGTGAAAACAGCATGACAATCGGTGCAGTAGTTTTTGAATTTATCGCGAACAAACAGACAGACGGAGTGGAGGATTTTGTTTTATAATATGTATTTCATTAAAGAGTAGTGATCAAGTATCTAAGTTGATACAAAAATATTTTATTTTTTTATTTTTTATTTTATATTTGTGTCAAACGATTAGCGCGTTCTTTTAGCAAAGTTTATTACGAACACTGCCTATAAGTTACTCAACGTCATAGTCTATCCGTGAAATAAATTTCATCCAAATCCGTTACGCCGTTTCAGCATACATACGTTACAAACTTATATAAACTTTGATATGTAAATATATATAAAAAAGGCAGTGGTAGCCCATCGGTTACGCGCTCGCTTGGATAATCAAATGGTTCAAATCCGGATCTCGCACTTCTGATATTTTCATGTGCGAATCATTTCTATCGTAATTATCACTTGTTCTACGGTGCAGCAAAACACCGTGAGGAAACCTGCATGGCTGAGAGAACCTAGCAAGTTTTCGAAAGACATGTGAAGTCCGCCAACCCGCACTAGGTCAGCGCGATGGACTATGGCCTGATCCCCTCGTCCTGAGGGAGGCCCGTGCCCAGCAGTGGGACGTTAAAAAGGGACGTTAAGAAGAACAAAATGTAAATATTTATTAAAGAACTATCAGATTAACAAAGATGTTTATTATTTAAACAAAAGTTTCAGTAAAATATGAGTTTTAACCATTTCCATCATAGGTTTTATGGAACAATACACTATTTTTATCAGTACCACCAGTTTTATTTGCAATTGTAATGAGTTTCAACAAACAACTATTTTTAATTTGAATATCATTCGCAGAGTACAATACGGTATCTCCCCAAGCATAAATCACTTATAAAATTCACGTTAATGAATGCTTCAAATAATAATTATATCGTAACATCCAACAATGAATTTCTATACTCTACGGGTGCATCCACTAATGAGAGGCTAAAGCCAAAGCGCTATATAGCGATAGATATGTACTGGAATGTCACTTGAATAATTTGCATATCGACTACCTACTAAGACGTAAGACATACTCTCGCTACGCTAGAGTCTTGAGACAAAGCCTGTGAAACATATAGTCGGCCAACAGACGTGACAGCCAGCCCAAGCTGCCATACACTCGCTTGAGACATTAATGTATGACAGTTTGGGCTGTCACGTCCGTTGGCTGACTATGTTTCATAGACTTTGCTTGAGATGACTAATATTAGAATATGTTCTATGTCTTGGTGGTGTAGTTAGAATGTACGGCGGCAGATCTGGAGATCCTAAGTTCGACTCCCGGATCGAATCAAATCTAATTACTGAGTTTTACTGTTAAAATATTCTCAGTGACAGCTCGTAGTTGGAAACTCCATTCCACTTGGTCCTTATAGGGGTTAGTAATAATCAAGCAGAACGTATAAAAAGGCGTAATAGAAATTTATAAGGCAATTTATTTAATATATGCGATAATATTTATTTTTTTCTCTTTTATCTCAGATATCGTATGTTTGATAAATACGTTATCTTGTTTATTGCTTCGAATTAACTGTACCTAAGCTTTTACCCCTGACTTTTTATTTAATCAAATCTTTCCAAAACTCAACCATATTTTCACCTAAATCACATTACATTGCATAGAGTAGGATGTATGTACCTTAACATTTCTTTCAACAGTTTATTTAATATTAAATATTTTGATATATGTATTTATAATTTTACAAAATTATATCCTTTTTTATTAAGGTCTAAGGTCTTACTAAAGAACGACTTAAAGGTTCGTTAAGTGACTATGAGTGCGGCGGTGAGTTAGAAACATTTCTATGTTTTATCTATAGGTACAGATTAGTACGGCTCATGTTTACGATAACTATTAAGATCGCACTCAATCTATGATAAGGACAGTAAATAGGATATTGTTGTGTGATGAAACAAGACAGAATACTTTACAAAAAGAAATCGTTGTAACAAAAACAGTTTCGAAAATTCTTTTATTTAAAATTAACAGGCAAGAGGTGAATAAGAAAAGTATGTTAGTAAGTAGGTAGTGATGCAATAAATACTCTCAAGAAAAAGTGTCTAGTAGAGTACTACTCTAATGAGGCTAGTGGAGGGTACTCTAGGTAAGCCTTTAGTTTACAAAATATTAGCTTTCCTGCGTTGTGAAAATATATTAAATATTGTGAAAATATATCTTTTACAATTTCAAACTTAATTAAGTTATTTATATATAAAAACATATATTATGGAGTGTCTGTTTATAATGTCGACATAACAGATTTTAACTAAATGCATATTAAAGTAAGTGGGCAGTGGTAGCCCAGCGGTAACGCGTTGCTTGTATAACCGAGTGATGCGGGTTCAAATCCGGGTCTCGCACCTCGTTTTCACGTGCGAATCATTTCTATCATGATTACCACTTGTCTTACGGTGAAGGAAAACATCGTGAGGAAACCTGCATGTCTGAGAAAACCTAGCAAGTTTTCGTAAGACATCTGAAGTCCGCCAACACGCACTGGGCCAGCGCGGTGGACTATGGCCTGAACCCCCTCGTACTAAGTGAGGCCCGTGCCCAGCAGTGGGACGTTAAGAAAGGCTGATGATATGATATTAAAGTAGGCACATATAATTAAAAAAAAATCATTCCTTTTCGTCTGTCTGTTTTCTCCAGCTATTCTTTAAAACGGTGCAACAAACTTTTGATGAGACTTTCACTAGCAGATTATAAAATGGGTTTCATGCATAAAAATTAAAATCTTTGAAATTGTGAACAGAATTATAAAAAACTAGCACTTCCTGCGGCTTCGCCCGCGTTCTAATCACTGTTAAAAAAATAGGAATTGGTAGAGCGTTGAAAATTTAATAAGTATTTTATAATGCCAAATCAAAGCTATAAGCTGAACAGTAGGCAAGACGGTGCGCGGTAGAGTCGGCGATTGCATCAAGCGAAGCGGCTTGAAGCAGCGTTTGCATTTTATTCTCGCGTCTCTATTTTTGCGATTACTCTTAAGTTATTCGTTTTAATTATATGGTGTAGAAGAGTAAAATAATGTGCATGAAATGCTTAAAGCTTATAACTTATGTACAATGATAAGGATTAATACCGTATTTGTGTAAATAGCTTTGCAACCGTTTTATAATTGCCCATTTTTTATACTATTAAAATGGATTTAGTATGTTATCCTTAATACATAGACATATGACATCGCGGACTTTTTTGTAGACCTATATAAGATACACAATTCCACAATACATCATTTTGTTATATCTCAAAGGGTTTAGGCAGCGTTTTCGATGAAGGCTCCCAGTCTTATTTTTTCCGACACCTCCAACAGATATCATCATATTTTAGCCAATGTATACAAAAAATTATCAAATTATATACCTTCCTGGAGAACCATTCTATATATTGGTGAAAACTGCATGAAAATCGGTGCAGTCGTTTTTGAGTTTATCGCGAACAGACAGACAGACAGACGCGGCGAAAAATATTTGTTTTATAATATGTATAGCACAAAAACGAACCAAGGGTATTTCGATAGTATAACTTATACAATTAAATTGTATTACCATTATGCGTCCAATAAGCCGCTTGCGTGGTCTGCGCGGCTGACTCCTCGATCAGCTAACCTTTTCCATTTTTATAGGAACAGTGCACTCACAGGCATGTATCCACGCTCTAAACTAGTACACATAGCGACTAGGCAGTAAGAGCTCGGAAGAAACTGTGTTGGCACATTTTGAGGTAACCTGTAACAAAATAAATAATAAGTTAATATGTATGATAAATTATTGTAGTATACTTATTATTATAAAATTTATGATTTTTTTTAAATATGCTCTTAAATATGGAGACATTATCTGCAAGTATTATAAGTCTCTTGTAAGTTGAATCTGAATAATAAATATTTTTGAAATATATATTTTTTGTAATACGGTTTATGTATAACTATTATCGATACAGAGGGTGATTTTATAATTTTAGACTTTTTGTCTGTCTGTCTAAATATTATGCATGTTGCATAGTGGCCTATATTTCATGCAGCTCTTCTATTCACATACGAATACCAAAGAGCATAATTTAACTGCCTAAAGTGGTTGATTGCGTCTATCCTGACACAAACGGTGCTGAGACTGCCGAGTTGTAACGTCACACTGTCTTCACACAAGTGTCCGTACTAAATGGATATATTTGAAGACTCGTTTGGCTCAGTTTCTAGTGACCGTACTTGCTGTACCAATGTCACGGGTTCGAGTCCCGCTTAGGGGGTATTTATTTGTTGATCATGAATGTTTGTACTTTAGTCGAGGTTGTTTACATTTAAAATATGTATACAATATATATATATATATATATATATATATATATATATATATATATATATATATATATATATATATATATATATATATATATATATATATATATATATATATATATATATATATATATATATATATATATATATATATATATATATATATATATATATATATAATATAGTGTATCAACTATCTGGTAGCTTACGATGGAACTAGATGGTACTATGTGTTAACGTCCCAAAATAGTACCTACTTGGTATGCTTTATACAACATATAGGTACAGAACAAAAATATGGGCTAAAATGTATAACAAATTCATTTGTTCTTTAAGAAACAAAGCTATAAATGAAATTCTTTGTAACTACAGCTACATGCTTTATACGACTGGAATATTCTAATAATACAACTCTAAGCTCTTTTGTACGAAAGTATTACAAAGAGATAGTGAGGTGCGTATTTTTACAGCGATTCAATACGAAACACGATTTTTCAGTCATTCCATTTTTTGTATAGACTCATCAGTCAAAATTTAGGTTTCATTTTACTAATTTCATTTCGCTTTAAAGCTTGTAAATATTAAGTTTTGTGTATGCTGATGTTTGTTGGTCATTTACACTAAAACGGCTAGTGAAAAGATAGACTAACGGCTGCACTCAGAGTCACTTAATGATTCGTTAAGTCGTTCTTTAATATGGATATTCTCGACTTAATCGTGCGTATCGGCGGACTTCACATGTCTTACGAAAGCTTGCTAGGTTTTCTCAGACATGCAGGTTTCCTTACGATGTTTTCCTTCACCGTAATCAGGTTAGAAATGATTCGCACATGAAAATATCAGAGGTGCGAGACTCGGATTTGAACCCGCATCACTCGGTTATACAAGCATCGCGTTACCGCTGGGCTACCACTGAAATACTTTTTTAATATATACTATTAGTATATATATTAAAAAAATCACTGAATTACTGTTACTTATAGTTTTATCAAATAAATAATGTTTTAATCGATGTTCATAATTATTTGTATAATTAAGAACTGTACGGACAGTGTCATATTTTCAAAGAAAAGTTCACCCTTAGTGGCGGAAAATTACTTAGAAAAGGTGTCGAAGATGGGGAAACTTTTTAAGTTATAAAATTGTTATTTAATATCATTTCAGCTAGTACAGTACGAGTATTAACTAACTGTAAGACAATTAAGAACCAAGATTATTATAATGTTATTAGCAATTCCCGCGGCTCCGCCCGCGCCCGAGGGATGAAAATTTATTTAAAAAAAATGTCTAAAAATAAACAATAAAAAGTCTAAGGAGAGCCATCCTTATCACCTAAGGGAATAAAAAATAGCCTACGACCTATCCTCAGACCTACCAAATATGCACCAAGAATTTCATAAAATTCGATCAAGCCGTTTTGGAGGCGTTCGATAACAAACACTGTGCCACGAGATTTTTATATATTAGAAAGATATATTAGGAAAGCGTATAGTAAGTAATTAAAGTTAAAATTTTAACTATCTCTGAAATACTTAATTATATTATATTTTATACCAATATATAAGAATTTTCTTTCAATGTTAATACGACGACTTTATTAAGTCCATTAAACTCAACCTCGCTTGGAGTTCATCTTTGTGAAAAATAAAAACAATTATGTCCTACTGGAATCATATACCATATACTTTTCCGGTATAAAAAGTAATATATGTGTTATTCCAGAATATAATCTATCACTCTGCCAAATTTCATCCAGATTCACTCAGCTGTTCTGACGTGATTAGTTGACAAACAGCTACTCTCACAAACTTTATCATAATATTAATATAGAAAAAATGTTGACTAAGACAGTTAATCGTATACTAATTTTAATGAACATTGTAATTGAAAACAAAACATCTTTATAGTTCAATACGTTCTATATTATTTAAACATCACTACATATTATAAAACAAAGACCTCCGACGCGTCTGTCTGTCTGTCTGTTCGCAATAAACTTTAAAACTTCTGCACCGATTTTCATGCGGGTTTCACCAATAGATAGAGTGGTGGTCTGGAAAAAGTTTTTTAGTATAGAACTAGATGTGCCCGCGACTTCGTTCGCGTGGATGTCGGAACCGATGGAGGATACCCATAAAAATCATTTTTTTTAATTATGCTAGTGCTTCTTTATAAACAACATTAGCTGTGGAACCATCAATTCAAATCATTATCAATCAAAATAACTTTTCCATCTTCTTGTACGGGGTATGTGCCATCGCCTATTTGTAACAATAAATTGGAAAACTCCTGTGCATTTTCGCAGCCTCCTACCAGCCTCCAACTGTGCACGCATATTACATAGGTGTGTAGATGATTGAGACCAAATTCACATAACCCTAATTTTACTTCTGGAATTTCTCTACTTCTTCACTTTAAACTCAAATATCTTTTGATAGACTGAACCGATTGCAATGAAACAAAAACTAAATGTTACTTCAAGTTACGTTCAATCGTTGTGTATAAAAGTTATTTACATTACTTTCGTACATTTTACGCGATGCCCGGATAAACAAACAGACAAACCGACAAACCTACAAACAGACAAACAGACAAAAATTCTAAAAATGCTGGAAATGGGTTCTATTGGTTGTCCTTTAACACCCTGGCTATTTTTTTCTAATTTTTTTTGATGTACAAAAACGACTTTTCTACAGTTTTATTATATGTATAGATATAGATTGATCAAGTTTTTGAATTCATTTACTAATGGAACCCGCGGCTCCAATCGCGCTAAATCTAGGGACGGGCCCGAACGAAGCGTGTTGCTAGTAGAGAGTAAACGAGTCCTAACTAACTAACTAAGATAAATGATGCGAACCGAAATATCACTTTAAACTGAACTACAATTCTGTATTTATTAACTCACTGAAAATATACAGATGGAGGAAACCGGAGGAAATTTCCTAAAAGAGGATTTTGCAAAGTATAATATATTGTATTGGACCCTTTTTAACGTCCCACTTCTGGGCACGGGCCTCCCTTCAATACGAGGGGGATCAGGCCATAGTCCACCGCACTGGCCAAATGCTGGTTGGTGGACTTCATTTCTTTCGAAGACTTGTTAGACTCTCTCAGACATGCAGATTTCCTCACGATGTTTTCTTCACCGTAAGACAAGTGGTAATCACGTTAGAAATGATTCGCACACGAAAATGTCAGAGATGCGAGACCCGGATTTGAACCCGTATCACTCCGTTATCCAAGCGAGAGTTACCACTGGTCTACTACTGCCATTACAACATATTATTTGAACAATAATATGAGCATAATTTTACCGTTGGCTAACATATTACATAACGTGAAAGTAATCTATCATTTCTTTTCGAAATCGGTCATATTTGAATTTATCTCGACCTGATTTGTCCCAAATTCAGGAGGGAGTAAAATACGAATAACGCTATATAGAGTAAACAAGGTCAGAAAAACACATTTGAATTACAAAACTGACGCTTCTTTAGAAAATCTCATATAAGCGATAAGAAAGTACTCGTAGAATAAAATTGTTGACGACACGTTTGGCTCAGTTTGTATCATTGCCAGCGGTCGCGGGTTCAAGTCCCGCTGGGGGCATTAAATTGTATGATGATCACGAATGTTTGTAGTCTATGATCATAATATGTATGTATTTTAATTTATATATGTATAATCATTTATAAAGTCAAATATTCGCGAAAACCTAAGAAAGTATTATATTAAGTATAGTATGATGTCCTCCTGACCGATTCCGGCAACGGCGGCCAATCTCATTGAGACGTATGCGCAAACACAAGTGCACTCTCTATTCCTTATCACTCTTATATTTCAGAGTTAAGACGCAGGACCGACGGCTTTACGTGCTCTCCGAGGCTCGGGGGTTAAACACCGCCAACTTCCCAACTCCGGGCTGTTACTGAGGCTTACAAAATAGAAAGACTCAACAACTAAACTTGGCCCGACCCGGGATTCCAACTCAGGACCTGGGCCGGTGTGCGACCGTACATGCTAGGCGCTACACCAACGAGGCAGTATTAGTATATTAACTATCTAACTTCGTAACTTACTATGGAAATTGGAACTAGATGCAATGTGAAAATGTTCCAACATTTTTAATTATTTATTATTTTTTATAGGAATGATAAATAAGGCTATGTAGATATTTCATTATCTGTATATCAATTTTCTAGCAAGACGCAATGGTAAATTTCATTTGGCTTATAAGATTTGAGACTTCATAAAAGACAAACGAATTTGTATGTGATATAAAAATTATGACTAAGTTTCGCATACTATATAGATTTCCCAATAAAAAATGGTACAAATTCGGCTAAGCTAGAATTTTATTATATGATACTTTCTATTTAAACACTTCAAATAAAATACGAGCTTTGCTCCTATCATAACTATTCAAAACAATAGTTTTAACAGTTCTGACATTTTGCTTTCAAAGTTGCCAATATTGGAATTCCCTTTGCATTAAAATACCGTTCACACTATTCTATAAAATTACCGATTAATTTATCTTTACTTAGTATTATAAAGCTGAACAGTTTGTTTGTCTGGTTGAACTCAGGAACGACTCGTATTGAAATATTATTTTAATTTTATAGCTTATTTATCGAGGAAGGCTATAAGCTATGTAACGTCCAGCCTTTAGAATGCGGGTGGAACCGCGGGAAATACTAGTATGAAGAACAGAATAAATTTATGTAGAAAAACAATTTGATATCATAAGCATCCCCTTGAGAATAATAATATTAAGGATGAAAATTTCCAAGTTGTTACACCCATTCAATATGAATTTCAAAGTAAATAAAACGGTCTTTTTCACCCCGACAGCGGCATGTAGAGGCCGTGTCCGGCAAAAATTCCGAGAATATGCAAAATCGTAATTAGATTTGTGTACAAATTTCCCTCGAGGTCGCTTTAACCCCGCGCGGGGAAGACCAATTGGAAAATATTTGCAAAATATTTTCTTTTTCTTCATAATATATACTTATAAAAAATTACGTTTGGCACAGTTCGTAGTTACCCTGTTTGCTGTGCTAGTTCGTCGCGGGTTCGAGTCCCGCTGGGGGCATTCATTTGTTGAACACAAATGTTTGTACGCCAGTCATGGGTATTAAACGTTTATATATTTTATAATATGTAGTATGATTTTTGGTTAGATAGTTTGGTTAGTTAGGTGGATACTCGTAAATAATCCCTTTTTAAATAATGTAAGACAAAAATGTTAATTCATGCTTTGTATCTTCAAACATTTATAATAATATTACGTAAATAGTATAAATTTAAGAACATTGTAAAAATCACTGTCATTAAAATTAAAAAATAAAATAAAAAAATCTCTGACCGACATATTATGTCGGAGTCGTTTTCATGGAAAAAAATCTTTTCTTTTCTTCGATTTTACATGGCTTTTTCTACATTTGATGTCCAAATAACTATTGTGACTTTTAAATTATATATAAAGATTAGTTAGGGACTAATACGTTATTTATAACTAAGTACGCGGCTTACAAGCGGTTTTTCCCTTTCATAACTTTTCTAACGTAAAGGATTAAGCCTTACTGAAATTCTGCCTTTAGGTATTATTTAGAATATGTTAACTTTAACTCGTTATTTTAACAAATTCCAATCCGATCTACACACATTTACTAAGCCTTGGTGTCTGCAATGAATGTCTACAATTGAATTCGATATAACTTGAACAGTTTTAAGATTTGAATAGTTGGTAATACTAGTATATTTTTAATAAATTATTTTTATTTACGTTTTATCAGTAAATTCGAGACTTTATGACGACCCATTTTGCTAGTATGTATACTAGTTGCTGCGCAAGCGGTCGCGGGTTCGAGTCCCGCTGGGGGCATTCATTTGTTGACCACGAATGTTTGTATTCCAGTAATGGATGTTTATATTTATAATATGTATGTATTTAAAATTATATATGTGTAGTATATCAATTATCTGGTTTCCGTAACACAAGCCTCGTAGCTTACCACGGTATTAGATGACGCTGTGTGTTATTTGTATAATGTCCCAACATATTTTTATATTTATTTCATATGAGATAGTACCCTATATTATATACTTTAAGTTTATCGAAATCTGTCTAGCAATTTGCTAGTGATGGGGGTAATGAAAATTCTAAAAACTGATGATTCGGCCTCTGAATCGATAGTAATGAATTAATTTGAATAACATTTTCTATAAATATTCAATGTACAGATTTGAAAAATATACTCATAATTTTATTATATTAGTATGCCTATAGATATAAACTGGAAAGTATTTTTTTTCAGTGTACATTTACATTTTTAATGTGTATTTCTCAATTGCCAGAAACTCGGCTTATTCTCGCAACAATAGCTCCCGTCTGTGTCTCCGCCCGATTGAAAAATAGACAATACTCTTAAAACTACGTCTTACTTTGCCTGCATCAAAATATTTATTGAAATTCGTTTAATTCAATTAATCTAGGCTTTAGGACTTTTCGCGGATTTATTTAGATATTTTGGTCCTGATGTTTCGCTTGCTATACAACAATTATGATCATGGAAAAGACATGTAGATTGTAGGTAGGTACATACTCGTATTTATAACTAGTCGCTTCGCTGGGCGTAAGTTAAAATAAATTCAATCAGTTTTTATAATTTTCTAATAAAATAAAAGTAGTCTAAATTACTCCTTATAACATTAGCTATCTGCGAGTGAAAGTCCCGTCAAAATCGGTCCAGCCGTTTCAGAGATTAGCTGGAACAAACAGACAGACAGACAGTAAATTTTAAAAATTGATTTGTTGATGTTAGTGCCGTATATACTTTCATATGCATTTAGTGAAAAGCTCTTAATTTGAAATTAAAAACAGACAATTTAATTTTATTTATATGAATAGATATTAAAAGTACATATTTTAATATTTTACATGATACGAAAATGACAACTTTATTTATAACCATACAGAAAAGCATGTATCAGAGGAATTTCGTAGTTCAATATATTGTGTAAAAATATTCCGAACACGATTGATCAAATTTTAATACTACGCTATTAATTCAGAACGCGTTGGAGTTAAAAACTCGCTTTATCTTGCTAGTCTTACACGTGCGGTGCAAAGTAAATGTTCATATTGGCATATGAAAAACTCGCACTATCATAAATTAAAAAACATATTTTATATAGGTATAATTTTAAAATTATTAATGTGCTGTGATCGCTCATCGCTGTGCCAGCTATCGCAGGTTTGAGTCCCGTTGGGAACATTTATTGTAATGCTTGTATTCCATCACGGTTGTTTACGATTATAATACGTATGTATGTACTTTATGTTATATATTACTAATGTATAAGCTTTCTGTTATCCAAAAAATGTGTTAATATGCCTACATTATATATATTTAGTAGCGATTCCCGCGGTTCCGTCCGCGTTTTACTCACTATTAAGAAGTAGAGATTGGTGATAAAAGGATGAAAATTTATTTTCTTGATGCCAAATCATAAATAACTAAAAAATAAATAAAAATAAAATTTGGTCTAAAATATCTGGAGATATCATCTAGGCACCTTTTTCAAGTGGTAGTGCCATGCTTGTTACCTTCGGGTAGCAGCCGAATGGGCCGGCACGCCCCGTATAGTACCACTCTCTCACAGAAGACCGGCGTGAAGTGGCAGCTATGCTGTCGCGTTTCGTCCGGTAAGTGAGAATCCAGGAGGCCCACTCTCCATCCCTCCTCCCGTCCTTCTCCCTCCTCCCGTCCTTCTCCCTCCTCCCGCCCTTCTCCCTCCTCCCGTCCTTCTCCCTCCTCCCTCCCTCCCTTTGCTAAAAAGCCGGCAACGCATCTGCAAAACTGCAAGCCCTGCAGTCTTGCAGATGTCCATGGGTGGAGGTGATCACTTCCCATCAGGTGAGCCTCCTGCCCGTTTGCCCCCTTTGTTGCATAAAAAAACCTAGCGGAATAAAAAATAGCCTACGACCTATTCTCAAACCTGCCAAATATACACAAAAAAAACAAGCCGTTTCCGAAGAGTTCGATAACAAACACTGTGACACGAGATTTTTATATATTATTATATTATATAATATATTATTACTATGCTAAAGTTGTATGTGTTCATGTTTGTTACTCCTTCAGGTAAAAACGGCCAAACGGATTCATGAGCTTAATAAAAGAAGCTTATAACAATTATCAGTTAAACTTCTAATAGGAGCTCAGTGAATAATCGACGAATTTACTTTAAAAATTCGTTACAAATATGAAAATTCTTCTCTCTTTTCGTATCAAACAAATTATCTGATTTTATTTTGTGCAAATGTTTATTTTTGTATTATATATTATTATAAAGTTTAGCTGAAATAAACAAAGTTTTAAGTTATTTAATGTATGTAACTGGTAAATAAAGTTGAAGTGTCAGTTTTTAATGTAAAAATAACAACTACTTTGTAAATGCATAACTGACCACGGCACTCATAGACACTTAATAAACCATTAAATGTCCTTACTAGGCAACTGTCTTACTAGGCAAATGTCCTTACTAGGTAACTTAGGCTACTTTTAATTTGAAGAAAATCGATAGAAAGAAAATTAACAAAGATTAGTTTAAAATATACTTCGTATATATGTTCAAGTTAATTATTTCCCATCACAGAATGACGGGATTTTTTAAAGCAAATTAATATTATCCATATTATTGTAAAAATTACTTGTTTCCATGATATGATCCACCTATGATATGTGTGTATTCACTTACGAATAACAAAACTAACTTGCCCAGACCTAAGACTCGAACCCAGGACTTCCGCATGTGCAGCCATATATAGGCCACTACACCACCAAGGCATATGTACTTGAGTACTAAAAAATAAGAAGAAATTAACGTGAAACTGCAAAAATATTTAAAGTCTCGACAGAAAGCTAACAACAAATAAAGCTAATGGGTGCACTTAAACGTAACGTATTAGTTGAACTAAGTCCGCTGTCAACTAAATCTTTGGCAATGTGACAGGCGACGCGCTATGAAAGGAAGTTTTGTTACCCGAATATTAGCCCATTTAGTGTTTAGTAAAGCTACCTATATAGCTATTATTTCCTGAAAATCTCGTATTTCCCGTAGACTTAAGTCATAAGATCTTTTTAAAAATCTACTAATGTATATTAGATTATTTGTTGTTTATTCATTTTTACTAGTGGTCGCCCTGTGGTCGAAATTCGATCATAATTAATAACTAATATAATATATATTGTAATAAATAAATTAATTATGGTTATGTTTGACCTTCAGTGTGTCAAATACACGGTAATGTGTGTGTTTTTTATTGACTTAATATATTTTATGCATATTTTTTTTTAAATATTATCATTATGCACTCCTTCTATATATAAACTATGAGTGTGCGAAATTTCATTGTCCTCCGTCCGCGCAATTTTCGTAAAAAGCGGTACAAAGTTTAGTATTAATGTATATAGGTTATGATATTTATAGCGATTAAATAAATATGTTATATAGAATTAATTTCTTTACGTTTTGTTTTTAACTCAACCACAATGGCTGACGTATTTTTAAGTTATTTAAAAACTGTAGGATTTAAACAGTCATTATTATCGATACAGAGGCAGAATCTATAGTATTTTTTAATTTTCTCTGTCAGTCCACCATTATACTGATTTTAATGAAATTTGGTATGATGACAGCTACTCGTATCTACATAAAGGATATTTTTTACTCACGTTTCTAAGAAATCTATACTGACCGTTTAAACGTGCCTAGGGAGTAGGGAACGAACCCGAACGGAAAGAGGGAGAGCCAGTAGTTGATTAATATGGTTATTATCGTCGAAAATCGATAACCTAATTTATTTGTGGTATAGAGCTTAGCTAGCTTGCTTTGATACGTCTCAGGTGCCTTAGTATTTATGTATAATACTAGCGATTTACATGCATTTCGCTTAGCTCGTGTCTGCAAGCAATCAATGACAGTCTAAGTGTTACTTCAGGTCATAGGCGATCTGATACAGAATATTATCAAAATCCATCCAGCCGTTTTAGCGTCAACCCCATAGTTGCACAGCGTACCCGCTTGATAGTGTGCATTATTAAAATGGATATAATAGAGCTTTTGCCTCGGAGCAATTGTAGTCTCGAAGCACTGCCTAACTTATGTTCTCCCATTATACATTCAGTATAGTAGTGAAAACCAACAGAAGATGTAGATACTCATATAATATTTACTGAAATTCCAACAGAAGATTTGGAGTGTCACAGAAAAAAAATAATAAATCCAATATGGCGCACTCTGAAACATGGCGGATTATGTTTTTTATGCAGCCTCCATGACATTTATTTCAATTGAAAGCGTTTTATGAGAGAAATACGAATAGAATAAATTTAAAAATACTTCGCAACATAAGAATGCTCTTTTTATCGTACTTAAATAAAATTCAAATTCTAAAAAAATATATTTTTATGTCTACACATACATCATTGCATCGTTGTTTTCTACGTTATTAGTTTGGATATAGTGGAGTATAGTTCAACACCCAGTAAATAATAATGTTCTTCGATCAACTTCGACCATGGCGGCCAATCTCAATGAGACAAGCCAAATGCGCAGAAGATATTATAGTGCACAAGTGTACGCGCAGACACAAGTGCACTCTCTATTTCTATCACTCATATTCCGGTGGGACGACTAATCGACACGACCAATAAGAGTTAAGGCACAGGACCGACGGCTTTACGTGCTCTCCAAAGCATGGGGGTGACACACCGCCAACTTTCCAACTCCGGGCTGTGACTGAGGCTCACTAAACAGAAAGACTTAATAACTAAACTTGGCCGGCCTGGGACTACAACCCACGACCTCTCGGTGAGTGGCCGTACTTGCTAGCCACTACACCAACGAAGCAGCTACTCTACTAAATGGTAATCTTTGTGCAATTTTGAAAGACGTGGAAAAATGCTTGAAGCTGATTTACATTTAATCTATAAATATAATAATGAAATACATACAAAATAAGTGGATTCACCCTTATTTTATCCAGTTTCACCTCATCTTTATGATTAAGAAATGAACTATAAATAACACAAAAGTAGACAGTATTTCTCAGAATATAATCTTATTTTTCCAGACTCCGGCGCGAGACTGGCAACTAGGTTATAAAAATAACAAAATAATCTCTTCAATTATGCAAAGCGGGAGACTTGGCATTGACGAACTCAATGCCATCTCTAAGGAAAATAGCGAGGGGATATGAAAGCCCTATAAAATGCATGATGACAAGATGACATCACCCTAATAGCTTCCAAGCGTAATAACTCGGCTATTTGATTAATTTGCAACCTTCTTCACAAATTTTCTATCATTTTCTCTCTTTACGTTTTTAATCCTTTGAAAACATGAATGTATGTTCGATATATTGCATTTTTGTCGGTTAAAAAGTAGTGAAACTAATTTTATTACGAGACTCACCCCAACTTCGCTAGGATATGCCCCGAGATATGTTTTAAGGTGTTTTGAGCGAAAAATTACCCCTTATAACATCAGATATCAGCGATTAAAACTCCCGCAAAACCAACCATTTCAGAGGTAGAGGTAGGTAAAAAAGAAATTTTCTTATATAGTACCTACCTTTTGCATTTAATAAAAATCACAGTGATGTTACAAAGAATTTTCGCTCGCAACGGAACGTACTTCAATAATATAGCCTATTAATTCATAATAAAAGCAAGTTCTAATTAGGACTTTATTGATTCTGTTGGCACAATGTAAGAAATTACAAGCTCAAGCAATATGCACTCTCAAGTAAGACTGACTAATTTACCGCCGCACTCAGAGTCACTTAATGAACCATTAAGTTGAGAATCTTCATACTAAAGAACGACTAAAACGGTTTATCTATATATGTTTACATTGTACATACATACATAATACATGCATAATAAAGTAAAAAAAAAACGCCGAGAAAATACATTTTTGGGAATTATTATATACTAATCGCTAAAACGTATCTAATCCTTATATACTAGTCCTTACTAATATTATAAATTCGAAAGTAACTCTGTCTGTCTGTCGCGTTTTCACGCTAAAACTACTGAACTAATTTAAATAAAATTTGGTACACAGAGAGTCTAAAGCCTGAGAAAGGACACAGGCTACTTTTTAAGGCGAAAAAGGGCTGAAAGTGGTTGAAATAGGGAAATGAAAGTTTGTATGGAAATTACGTTATTTTTGAAGCCTAGAAGCTTGAAAATTATTTTTAGGCTTTTGATTAGATATAAATAATGCAAACTTTGAATATCCTTTATATTCAAAGTTTGCAAAAATTTTATCCTAAAGCTAAGTACTTTATTAAATAAAGTAAAGTTTCATCAATTTCAGTTTAGCAGTTTTTTCGTGAAAGAGTATCAAACATCCATCCATCCTTTCGCGTTTATAATATGAGTAGAATATATTGATTTAATCTATATTCAGAATTAGATTCCATTTAGATTCACTGGGATGTTAAGATTTGAAGAAGTATTTCAAACACACTCAACACCCTGTTATAAAGTTTAGAATTTATGATATTAGTGTCACTAGTAGCGCTCCTACATTGAAGTAAATAATATTTAAACGGGCTTTAAATGCGAAAAATTGTTTCACTGTACGTTTGCTAGTTGTTACTCATATACTTTGAAAAGACTGGACTGATTTGGATAACATTAAGTAAAAAGATAGTCTACGACCAGTACGGGGTATCACATGAGTGAAGGAACTAGAGGTAAGTTGTAATACGAGTACTACATACTTTCTTTAAATTATCTATTTACAAAAATAAAGCAGGCTCTGATGTTGCTAAAATGAGAAAAGGATACATTTTTGCCTTAAATGCGTTCTGTTCATTTCCGAGACATACTCGTATTTGCTCAAATTAACAATGATAAAAGTATATGAAAAACTTAGTTATCTCTGCCAACTTCTTGATTGCAGGGGACTAGTATAGATGAAATTAGCTATAGAACGTACCAATTAACTTTAGTAGTGCTGATCTTAAAACAAACTCAGTCGATTTATAACATCGCCAATATTGTAATAATAATGTAGAGTAATTCCATGGCAGTCAATCTCATTGAAACTGGCCAACTACGTAGGAGATTGTGCACAAGTGTCCACGCAGACACAAGTGCACTCTCTATTCCTATCACTCTCATACTCCAGTGGGACGACTACTCGACATGACCAGTAAGAGCGGAGGCACAGGACCGACGGCTTTACGTGCTCTCCGAGGCACGGGGGTGTAACACAGCCAAGTTCCCAACTCCTTGAGGGTTACTAAACAGAAAGACTCAATAATTAAACTTGGCCCGACACGAGACTCGCACCTAAGACTCTCGATATATGGCCGTACATGCTAGCTAATACATCACCGATAATAAGTATATGTTATAGTGTATGTAAGTATGTGTGTATTAATTATGTGTAATAATAGAAATAAAATTGTGTGTGTTTCTCTCGTTCTGTTATCTAGTTCTATCAAAATGCTTTTATTAGTTTAACCTAACTAATGTAATAAAATGATAGAAGTTCAATATACTTAACCTATTTTTAATTGCGGTATCGATTTGAAACTTTGTTAGTAAAATCTGGGTTAAGTATCACATGTTATAAAACAAAGCTGCCGTCACGCCTATCTATCCATCTGTCTGTCTGAATGCGATAAACTTAAAATCTGCGGCGGATTTTCATATATTTCTACCAATGGACGGAGTGATTAATGAGGAAGGTTAAATTTATTCAGTAAGGTTTTGTGTAAATTGGATGAAACATGATTACATGACGATGATTGTCAAAAACGACGGAAAAATCATATTAACTAGGAGTTTTTTTTTTTTATATTTTTATAGTTTATTTATTTAGTATACATAATTAAAGGAAAATTATAGATAATTTATGGTGACGATTAATAACCGTCGTCTGAATAAAAGAGCTTTATCGCAAACTCGATGATAATTATGGCCCGTTTCTCTTACTTTGCTTTGATATTTGAAACCTCAAGAAATATAATGTTGGTGTTAAAGAACACGTAAGTAACTTTTAACGGAATTTAATAAAATTCTAGCTGATTCGAATCTTATTTGGAAAATCTTGCTAAAACAAACATACAAAAACTCTATAACTTATTGTGCGAGTCTATCTTAATATATATATTTCTTGTGTGCGTGTGTATGTGACTGAACTCCTCCTAAACGACTGGACCGATTTTGATGAAATTTTTTGTGTGTGTTCGTGGAGATTCGAGAATGGTTTAAATTCACAATTCGGTCCACTACAAAATGTATATTTTGAATTAATTAGTTATTTATACATTTAGAAAATAAATGACATACTAAATTATAAATAAGTCGTTGCTAGGCAACGTTGTTTTGCGCATGCGTACAAGACAACGTCTGTTGGGTCCGCTAGTAATTTATAGATTTTTGTATGGCTGTCTGACTGTCTGTCTCTGTCTAGGAATGCATCATGAAACAATCACGGCATAGGCTTTGATGAAATTTGGTAAAATGATAGCTTTTTGTTTTTTTTTTTATGGGACAAAGGGGGCAAACGGGCAGGAGGCTCACCTGATGGTAAGTGATTACCTCCGCCCATGGACATCTGCAACACCACAGGGCTTGCAGATGCGTTGCCGGCCTTTAAAAATCGCCGCCCATGGACATCTGCAACACCACAGGGCTTGCAGATGTGTTGCCGGCCTTTCAGGAAAGGGAGGGAGGAAGAGGGGAGGAGGGAGGAGGGAGGAGGGAGGAGGGATGAAGGAGTAGGGATGGGGAGTGGGCCTCCGGGACTCTCACTTACCGAACGAAACGCGACAGCATAGCTGCCACTTCACGCTAGTCTTCTGTGAGAGAGTGGTACTATACCGGGCGTGCCGGCCCATTCGGCTGTTACCCGAAGGTAACAAGCATGGCACTACGACTTAAAAAATTAGTTGCATTCAGCCCTTTTGAATATCCCACTGCTGGGCACGGGCCTCCCTTCAATTCGCAGGGATTTGGCCATAATCCACAACGCTAGCTACGTGCGAGTTGACAGAGAGATTTATCCGAGTCAAAATATAGGTTACTTTTTAGTGTTTACTGCGACAAATGTGTTATATCTGAGAAATCCATATTACCAATAAAAATGTACGTAGCGACGAACTCGAGCGGAGATGGGGTGATTCGCTAGTTTTGTGTAATATTCTCTATCAGTAACAAGGCAACTTATCCTTAATTGTGTTGTCCGAATTAATATAGCTGTCTCCATATTTACATACAAGTCCAGTGATAATACAAAATCCGCTTTACCTCTATCGTATTACATAATAATGAGTTGTTTTCCTCTAGACTGCAAAAATGATAACCGTTCAGTTGGTTTATCTTGCTTTATATGTTGTTAGAATGTTTTAGTGATCTTTGCCTTTTTTATATTACAAAGTTGATTTAGCCATAGATGTTGTAGAAAAATAAATAAAAATATACTTTGTCTGTGATCAGTGATGTGTAAAAATATAATTTGCAACGGAATATATTGTTACGTTACGGTCTTTTTTATATGAATAAATATCAGAACATTCTAGTATCGAAAATTTAAAACGTTACTAGTAATTTCGAATCCTTTCGCGAAAATGCTTTGACTCTCTCTGACACATTAGAATTTGCAGTAAACTGTTCCTGTCATTTAATTGACATAAGTTAAAAAATTACATTCGCCGTTCTAAAGCGTGGTACAAACGTGCTTTTGTGACGGGTTCACACTCTATTCCGCGACAATATTAATTATTAAACAAAAGAATTAACTCTAAGTTTACAATGCGATTTGGCCTCCATGAGAAAAAAAAATATAAACTATTAAATATTTTATACATAGATATTACATACATATGACATATTAATGATATTTTATACATAGTTAATAGTCATTTAATTATAAATTAATTAACAAATAAATAAGTTGGGACATTAACACAGTACCATCCAGTAGGTACCATGGCATGCCACGAGGCCTTTGTTAGAGATAGCTGATACCATATAGATATATGGCCTTAAATATACATAATAATAATAATAATGTCCTCTCGACCGAATGCCAATCTCATTGAGACTAGCCAACGGCGCGGGAGATATACTGCACAAGTGTACGCGCAAACACAAGTGCACTCTCTGTTCCTTATCACTCTCATACAAGTACTACAAAGTGAGCATCCATGACTGAGACTACGAACATTCGTGCTCTCATCATACGATTGAATCCACCAGCAGAAACAAACCCGCTACCGCTAGCACTGCAAGGAGGCTCACTACAAATTAAGCCAAACATGTCGTCAAAGTTATTATTTTAAATAATTTCACAAGACTAATTTTAATTTCAATTTAATCTGCAAAAATAATTTCAATTATTGTGTTCTATAAAATACTCGTAGTTAAAACTTTTAACAATCATTTGTTTATTTTACGAGTATTTCAAAATATATTTTCAGACTCTCTTTTTATTTGGATATGATAATTGATCACCTTTTGGAGGAAATGCTTGTTTAATTTCCATAATAAAAGATTGGAACGATTTTGTCGACGAAGCCTAGTGAATATTACAGAATCCTGATTTAGCTTTATTGAAATCAATCGTCGTATTATCCAATCTCCATGCAGATCGTAGAGGATTAAAAACATCTGTAACACATTATCCGAAAAACGGCAAAATTGGATAACGGATTGTATTGTGCTTTAGAAAAATGCTAAAAATGAAATTGTAACTTAGTGTAAGTCGGCAGATTTAATATTCATAGCTATAGCTAAAGTTAATACGTACAATAGATACTGTACGTATACAGTAACAAATAAGTGCATATGTATTCGGTATATGTAAATACTATTGGTTCTAGTAAATCAATTTTTTTCATATCAATTTAAAATATATATTTCTATTTCATTGAAAAAATTAGAAATATGGTTTTGCCACGAATGATCAATTAAAGTTATAAATTATCTTTGTGTTTTCGAATTGTTACTAACTTCGAAGGAATTTTAATGATGTTTAGCTTTATGATTCTGCTTTACTTTTTGCACTTAATGGATTTAAAGTTGTAAAACAGAAAAAGCCTGAATTAAAAAAGAATTTTGGTACCTACTGGTATTGTGAGGAAACTTGAAATCATATTAATATTTTATATAAAATATATACATAATATCGTAATTAATATTTTTAACATCTGTATGGAGTATAAAGTATACATTTCTGTAATGCATAAATTAAATAATATGCGGACAAACAAACTCCTGAAAAATACCCGTAATTATATATATGATTCATATTCTGTACACTTTAAATATTTTTTAGAAGTGAAAATCATATATTTAATGTAAAAATATACTGCCTATTTATTTTAATTAATTAAGAAAATTATCCAATTTGTTAATAAATATTAAAATACACAAGCAGTTATATTATGTTTATATATTTTTTTTTCTTTAAATAATTTAACAAGGCGGATAATCGTCGGACGTCAATTAAGGAAATATTTTAGTTAGCGTTCGAAAAAGACAAAAATTCTCAATCCCAACGGAATGACGTAAATGCTAATATACGACGATTTCTATGATAAATTTTCCGATCGGCTTATGCCTATTGTTTGGTAGAAAGCTTGTAATTTTCTCAACAAAAAATGTAATAGGCTCTTTTTACTTTCATTTCTATTTAATAATTTAAGTTTAAGTATTTTTTTTATTTTATTTTTGTGTATTAATGTATTAAAAAAACATTATAAATGACATGTATGGAATAAAAATATTTCTTATAATAATGGAATAAAAATCTAGTAGAATTGGTTCTAAACTTACGTGTTTATCGATCTATTACCAAAACGTAGCCGAAAATCAAGACACAAAAATCACTGATAGAATTATTTGTACAATTAAATCAATAAATATGTTTATAATTTAATTTCTAAAACCATTTCAGCTTGACTATGTGTAACGTAATTTACAATTGATTTTTTTAATTATATTTTGGCTGAATAAACTCGATCAACGTGCATGTCTCAGCAATGGCGTCGCGGTACTGAAATGGCGGGAAACGTGACATGCGCTTTAGGAAATCGATGAGAAAATGGCTTGGCGCCGCGTTCGAAGTTTACTCAGTCAGCAGAATTTTATAAGTTTTCTGAATGGTTTCACATATCAAGGTTAGTGCTAACTTTATTGCACGGGTACGGATAGATCGTTATCGGTTTTAGTAGCAGTAATTAAATAATTACTTCGAAATATCTTAAATAACAAGTGACAGTGTTCTTCTGAAAATTGGAATAGTTAAAATATGAAAACAAGTTCAACTTATTAAACCATCAATTATTATTTTTAGGACCTAGATAAAAAGTGAAACTCTAATAGGATTACTTATTTGCAAAGAATTCCCTGGATTTAAAACCAATTTCAAATTTGTATAAATTATATAGGGGAAGTGACCCAAATATTGGCACTTTAAGACATGGCTATTAATCAAATGAATGTAATATTGTCTTTAAACTATTTATGTTGATGTTTATTATGTTTTAGTATTCTAAATATAATCTAATTTTAAGATCATATGCTGAAACGAATCTATTTTGTCGTATAAAATAAAAAAATAAGATTGTGTATGTTTTTTTGGAAATACCAATTATTGGCACCTATAATCCTAATCATTGACACAGTTATTGCTAATTATTGGCACTTCTAACTCGTTTATTAATTCTACTTTGTCTTTTAATATAACTATAGGTATTTTCGTAAATTATAATTTAATAAGTAAGTAGGTTTCTTGTACAAGGAATAGTTCTCCTAAAACAGCTAAAAAATAGGCTCATTTTCAAAGTTCAGCTCATCCATCTCTAACGAATTTTTACATTTCATCATCTTCTGAATCTGCAAGCATTTTAAAAATTTCTGATGCTGTGTAAGCTTTTCTTAACGACCCTACTTGAAGTAGAACATCATCATCATCCTGATATGTTTCGTAAACAGTTACTTCTTCATTTGAATCTAGCTCTACTACTTTTTCAACATTTTCAAAAACATTATCGTTTTCCGCTTCTTGAATATTTATGAGTAAGTTTTTCTCAACTTCATGTGCATTACTTCTTTTTCCCTTCCCTTTGCCTTTACCCGTGTTTTGTTTTTTGTTAGACTGTGTAAGATTTTTTTTTTCTTCTCGTTCTAATTTTCTTTTTTTAACAGCTTCTTCTTTTAACTCTTTTTCCTTTTTCTTTTCGGTGTTGATTCGTTTCCATTCTTCTGAGGTTAAAACAAATGGTGTATTTTCGGGATTTTTGGAACTTTTTCGTTTTGGAGTTTTGGGCAGTAGTAGAATATCTTTAAGATTAACAGGTGTTAAATTTTGCTTATTAATATCTAATTTTTCTATTTCATTAGGACAAAAAAAACCCCAAAGATTCTGAAGAAGTTTTGTTGCATTTTCTATCGTGCCTAGGTCTTTTCGCTTTAATATCTCTATATTTTCTGGGCCAACAACATTAATAAAATCAGTCTCAGTCATTCGTCGATCGTTGACGTCATTTTCTGATTGAAATTGGCTAGTATCTTTTCTTTGGGAACAGCTTAAGCATTTGGTATAGTCCAATGCATCGGCATTCCATGGTTGGAGACCGCAAGCCCTAAAACCATTTTTAATGGTATCTGGTTTCAAAGAAACCTCTATCGCGGATTTAAGAATTGGTACAAATTCTGCTTTAGTAAGTGCTTGTGCTGGATGTTCTCGCCTCCATCGAAGGACACTTTGCTTCCATGCGCATTTTAATGGAAAAAATGCTGCTACATCAGCAGGTTGTAAAATTCTTGTGCAATTAGGGTAGAGGGCAATAAGAATAATTTTCAAATTAGAGCACAGTTCACTGACTTGCAGTGTTAGATGAGTCTTGTGTCCATCAACAAACAATATAACAGGAAATAATTTACCCTGCTTTATAAGGTATGGGTGCAGGACATTTCTTATATATTCATAAAACACATCCGCCTTCATCCAGCCATTTTCACTTAATCCAATGCCCCATTCTTCAGGGACTTTGGATGCAATTTCTCCAGGAAGACGCTTATAGGGAAGAATGATCATAGGGGGTGTTAACTCACCATCGGCACAAAAAGTGAACATAACTGTAATAGCAGATTTTGATTGGCCTCTGTCTATTTCATATACGTTTTTGTCGCCCTTTAATGCTAAGACCACACCTGTCTTAGGACACAACAAAAAATTGGTTTCATCCCCATTAAAAACTCTACTAGGGTCTGAAAGAATGTCAAATAGTTCATTATCTTTCAAATAATTTTCTATTCCATTAAACCACCCTCTAATATCATTTTCTGATACCATTGAGCTAGCAGATGTGACAGATTCGGGAGTACGAACAGAAATCTCAGGATGCCTATTCAAAAATAGTTTTAACCATTTATCACCTGGAAGGTTATTTTTGAAAGGATTTGGCCTGTTACTCTTTTTTAAAAATTCAGAGACACTACATTGTATATCTTCTTTCCGGCGAGGAAATCCTTTTTTAGAACTTTGTAATATCCAATTGACCAGAATGGTTTCTTCAGCGTCTGTTAGTACTGTGGAAGGTCCAGGACGAAGGTTTGTTTTGTCAGGGTTCTTCAACCTAAATTGTATGGTGGATCTGGGTACCTGAAACTCTCTCGCAGCTTGTTTCTTGCTCATTCCAAATTTGACTGCATTTAAAGCCTTTCTTAAATTCTCATCATCATATTTTATTCTCTTTTCGTTAGGCTTCGCTTTACTTTTGGTCTTCATTTTCGTCTTTATTCGTATATCTGTAATAAACCATTTATTGGCAAATAATCGACCTAATTATTGGCGTAGTGTCCATAATGGGTATTAGAGTCATTGGCACTGTGCCAATTATAGGATAACCAAATAATTTAATGTTATTCCTTCAGAGGAAATGTAAAGTTAATAATGTTAAAAGGTAATGAAATAAAAAAAACAGGAATACAATATTTATAAAAAGACTAATTATTGGCATATTGTGCCAATAATAGGACTATGAGCTATTTGGCATCCAGTAATTGGCACCCCCGAATAATAGCGAAAACATAACTTTTTATCACTTAAAATCGTTACCATACTATGCTTTAAGCATCATACAATATTGAGCAAGTACACTCATTTGGTCTCTTATTAAACGAGCATGATTAGAAATGCAAAATCAATTGACTTACCTTATGAAATAAATAGCAAAATCGGTTTTAATTCACAGCGAAATTTTAAGCGGCAAATTTTGAGTGAAATACAATGACATGAAAGATTCAGTGTTGCCAATTTAATAATGCAATATTACTACTAAAATATTGTTGTTGTTAACATTACCTTGGGCCAAAAGGCACCTTATTATTATAGTTTAAATGCAAAGTGCCAATAATTGGGTGAATGCCAACATTTGGGTCGTTTACCCTATTACTATTTATAAAGCTGAAGAGTTTGTTTGTTTGTTTTGTTTGTTTGAACGCGTTAATCTCAGGAACTACTGGTTCGATTTGAAAAATTCTTTGTGTTGGATAGCCCGTTTATCGAGGAAGGCTAGGCTATATAACATCCTGTTAAGACTTAGGAGTGGAGCATCAATGAAAAATGTTGCAAAAACGGGAGAAAAATATTCCTTTTGAGAGCTTCCGTTGCGTGCGCTACGTAAACGGTTAAAATTGTGCAAACATCATGTTTGACGGAATTTCTAAAAAATTTCCCTTTAAAAGTTCTAAAAAAAAGCATATGTCTATCTTTTAAGGTTGACTCGCTATTACCTTTTTTATGGTATTCAAATTTGTTTTAAGATAATGCATTATTTGCGAAAGATTTTAATAAACAGATATTATTCCATACCTATCGAAATAAATAAGTTATTCATCATAAGTATTTAATTTTGAACAAAATTGCTCTTGGCATCATTGATTTCAATAAATACTTTACGAGATATCATAGTTTTAACATAACTTCGCAACAAAATAATGATCACCGCGTGCAAGACGGCGCGGGCGGACGTGCGAAACAATTTGGTTTCATGCCTTTATAACGCGAGCAAAGCCGCGGGAAAGGCTAGTATTAAATATAAACTTTTAGCGTAAATTAATGAACTCTAATTTTGAATATTTATTTTAAGAAAATGCGTAAAAATCTGGTCCTAATTTTTTATTTCATTGAAAAATTATATTTTAAATCTTATTATATTTTGGATTTTTTTTCATCAATCATGGTCACGGTAGAGTCTCTTGGCTCTCCCGATATTTAAAGATAGTTCTAATTAAAATAATATTCGTGTTAATCTCAGAAAAAATATGAGTTACTAAACTTAGTATCAAACTAAGAAAGTGATAGGTAAATTTTTCACACCTTCGAAATTTTCATGTACAAATCATTTCTAACAATGCAATTGTATAGCATTCAACTAGATAGTGCGGTAGATTAAAATATATTAATATTCCACGCTGGCCTAGACGTGCGATGCGTACATATCTTTCGAAAATTTGGTAGGTTTCCTCACGACCTTCACCGTAAGACAAGTGGTGAACATGTCAAAAATGATTCGCACATTAAATCAGAGGCGCGACACCCGGATTTGAACCCGCATCAATCGGTTATCCAACCAAACGCGTTGCCACTGAACTACCACTGCCTTCGAATAACATCCGTAATAATTTGAAATGTTACATAATAAATGTATATAAATGTATTAAAACCTCCCGACCGATTACAGCAACGGCGGTCAATCTCATTATGACTAGCCATCTGCGCAAGAGAAATTATTATAGTGCGCGAGTGTACGCGCAGACAAGTGCACTCTCTATTCCTATCACTCTCATACTTCGGTGAAACCACTATCGTTACGATCAGTGAGAGTTAAGGCGCAGAACCGACGGCTTTTTAATACCGCCAACTCCGGACTGTTACAGAGGCTTACTAAACAGAAAGACTTAATAACTAAACTTTGCCCTACCCGGGAATCGGGATTCGAACCCAGGATCTCCCGGTGTGCGACCGTAAATGCTAGCCACTACACCACCGAGGCAGTCACATTAAATATATTATAGGCTACTATGAATCTATTGTCTATAATCACAAAACTTAAGAGTCAGTCGAAATTTTGCAAATTCCCTCCTGGGACCGTCCGAGAGTTTTCAGAAGTCAAATAAATGTAAATGTAGGGCGGACTTAAAAACACCTAAAGTCGACTGATTTGATTTTATCGAATTACCTATCCGGGATACGATCTTGTGGAGCGATGATTCTGTTGATTTTCCTGCACTGTAAGCATGTTGGCTTGAGTGTAGGGATTTGGATAAGAATACCTGGTTTCTTATCTTTCAGTTCACGAGTGTCTAGCGCCTTTCAAAGGAACGAGGTAAGGTTTAAGGGTCTGAAAGATTTCGCCTAGATATAATCCGCCCCTTAACAGTTTTGGAATAAAAATGATATATTTTAAAAAATCTTATTGAACTTGTCTTTATTTTCGATGCAAAGGCCAAATTTATACTTTTAGAATTTTTGTATGTACAGATTAGACTCTGTCTGGACAGATTTTGAACAAATTTGGTATGATGATAGCTGGTTATCCGGGACAGGATATAAGGCACTTTTTACTACTGCAAATAATATGTGGAATCTGTGAATTTGGTTTCCGGTTCTTAGAACGTAGGCGGAACCGCGGCAAACGCTAGTTTGTTACAAATCTTCATTAATCGTCTTTCAAATAATCAAAAGGTCTATTCACCTTCAATACATTTGATTTTTCGGTCCACTTTTCAACTATTTTTAACTAATAAAGAAACACTCTGTCCACTCTCCTTGTCTATGGGTAAGACACAAAAGGGTTACTTCCGATTGACAATTACCTATCTTTGACACTCGTACTCGTAGAGAAAACTCGTACTTATAATAAAATTCTAAATTGTCAAATCTGTACGTTGCATATTTTTGAAAAATCTTATCATAATAATTATTATTACTATTAGGTATACAGAGGCCGAATCTAGTTTTTCGAATGTGTCTTAGTGATCTCATCATGACAAAATCAGGGGACAAATATTGATGAAACTCGGTATTATGAAAACTTGTTATCTAGGTTAACACATAAGATACTTTTTACTGTGGAAATATATCGTATTAATGAGAAATCCTAAATACTGGCCGTTAATATGTATCGTTGGACAAACCCAAGCGCATTATCACTAATTCGCTTAGAAATCAGGTATTTTTCACAATACTTGCATTTAGATTTACTTCTGTTGGCATAGTGTAGTAAATAGTTGAATTATTTAAACGTATATTATTTATACTACCATATTTGGATTTATTATAAAAAGTATATAGGTTAAATAAAAACCATAGAGAAATCATCATTAATTTATTTATTGTTAATACGCATATGGTAGCTCACAGCGACTACGACTCTAATGGAAGATATAACGTACACATAGCATAGTCTGCGTTGCATTTGCGTTACTAATAACTTAAATATATAATAAAATTATAACAATATATTATGTTTGTTCATAAACAGGAGAGCACCGAGACAGCTACCTATGAAAATGTGTCAATAAAGTCTATGACATTATTTATCATATCAATATCTTTGATTTTGGATATGGTAAAAATCCAAAATTATTAGTAGTTCTTTACGATTCTATTTATATTTATATTATTTATTTATACTCCATTAATATTAACCATTTTCAGCTAAATAAAATTATATGAAATTAAATTAAAAACAAAAAATATATCTTTTATTCACAATCACTATGAACAAACGCAATGCAGACTATCTAATAATAAATAATTACATTCTATATTGCGATTACAATACAAGAGAACCTACCAGATATAATGGCCCAAAGATACATTTTGAAAAACAAAAAATTGGCACACCAATAAAAAAAAACATTCGGTGGGAAAATACACCACGGGCCATTAAAACTGGTCATTTCACATTATTATTTATTAATCTGAATTTTATTGCAATTGCGTTCCATTATCCAAGTTTTAAACAGTTATTTTTAATCTGTATTTTAAACTTATTCTAACAATCAAGTTACATTCCATTTTCAAAAATGTAAACGGTTATATTTAATCTGTATTTTAAACTTATTCTATACAAGTGACATCCATTTTGAAAAATTTAAACGGTTATTTTTTATCTGTATTTTAAACTTATTCTATACAAGTGATGTACCATTTTCAAAAATTCAAACGGTTATTTTTAGTCTGTATTGTAATCACACAACACCGGTGTAGAAACCAACACCTAGCTACACTATATTACATACAAAATCTCAACATATTCATCGGTCTATAATTTATTTATACAAATCAATAGTGAGTGACTATAAAACATTTAATTTCACTAAAACTATTCAATTAACTAACAAATAAAGTTGCCATCTATGAATATAACAACTGCACAAAGTAATAGCTTAATTATACATTACATATATTACAGGCTAAGTGTCTGAAACGTGAAATAAGTTTCAGAGATGGCACAGAACATACATTGCATACAGACAGACAAACAAACAATAATACAGCCCGAACATTTACATTAGGACTTTATAAACACTACGATAATATCATATTATTGTAATTATTATACAATAAAATATGAAAATGAAATTTAATTTCCATATATAAGTGACGAAACTATGAGAATTTTTCAGATTGAAGTTTATTTCCAAAGCCTTTCTATTCATAATACATGTTCTGTGTAAATACATTGTATTAGAAAACTTTTCAACAAACTGTCACTACGAGAATGTAATTTGCTTTGTGTAGAGTTAAAAATTGAACAACAACGTCACTATTAAAAGTATGCAACAGTAAATTAAAGTACCCTGTTAAGAAGACATTGTATATTTTAAAAATTGTGTCCTCAGCCTTTTTTATGATATCTTTTGTTTTCATAACTTCCACAGATAATAATTGACTTTATGAAAATATTAAAAATAAAAAATAAATAGTATTGCACTATTTTAGTGGTTATTTATAACTGGCAACAATAATTAAAAAAACTATAGCTGTAACTATTATCTGTGGAACGTTTACTAAGTTGCTAAGGGGTCTATGCAATACAGGGTGTCAAAAAAAAAGTATTTAAGAAAGAATATTTCTAAGTAATCGGGAATTCATAGACGGACAGAGTGATGATTAGTTATTCTTAAGACTAGGAGTAAATTACACTTTAAGAATCACTAACTTCACTAATATATTTCGAGTGGAAAGTTATAATATATGCACAATTATTACCCTAAAATATAATATATTATATATAATTATATGATATATATAAAAGTCGAAATACGATAAGCTTTTCCATTTTCTATGGTAGTTTTAAATGGCCAAATGAGTTTGTTCTGAATCGATTCTATACGAGTAGAAAATAATCGATTTTTGAATCGATTGTGTTAGTAAAATCGATTGCTTTTAAATCATTTGGCCCAAATCCTAGAAACGCAAACACACCACATATAAATAATATCAATTAAATTAACATATAGAAATGCAGTACAGATCGAATGTCAAGGAATCGTAGAATTATAAACACTTACAACTACGTAATATCTTAATTATCTATCTTTTCCAAAAAGTTCAATCCAAATTCATTCGAAATAGTAAAATTCAACATCATTTCTCTTAATTATGAACATAAGGAATGCCAAATCAAAACAAATTTATATTTAAACAAAATTGTCCCACACAATATTATATGAACATTTAATCGTTTATAATATTTATCATTGTTATTTTATATTTATACATACATATTAAGGAGTATTTAGGAGTTCTACAAATTTTATACACTATCTAATTACTTAAAAATCGATGGCAAACTTTAATTCAGTTCAATCGATTAAGCAATCGACAAATTAAACCGAATAGTCTAAATCCATATCAAATCGATTTTGAAAGACCAAAGTTATCGATTTTCGATTTATTTCGATTTGGCATTCCAGATCCACATTATCCTCACAAATGGGCATACATTGACCCTATCACTATCTATTTAAACTACACAAGACACGGCCCGTTAGAAATTCGAGCGAAAACTTTCGAAACAGTTTATTCTACGTGCAAACAGTATTACTACGAGTTTTAATATTTTTTGGCATTTATTTACATTAAGGTGGGTATCAAAAACTTAAGCTATAGCCACCAAGATAAAATTATATATAGCAAAAATTGGGAACATTCGTATGTGTATAGTTGAAAATAGTATACTGAGTATTGAATAGCAAATAAGTATGGACACCTATATGGCATATCTACTGTAATCAGTGCATCAAATCTATAATAACAGAAAACATCAAACATTTAAAAAAAAACGATATTATAGAAGAAAAAACTTCAATACAAAGACCTTATTAGATAGAAATAAAATGAAATATGAACTATAATGGCCACATAAGTCAAAGGAAGATAATATAAAGGTGGGCCATACACCTAGATTAATATTAAAACTATTGATAAATAAAATACTGAATTCAGACTGTGAAAGATTTTTTTTTCAATTGACGAAGAGGCGATTCTAGTTTGATAACTAAAAGGTGGCACTGTTTATATTAACGTAGTTGCATACGATGTAACTGTTCTTAATATCTGTTGTTATGTTTGAAACAAATAATTAAATTTTAATAAAAAAAAAAAACTAAAATACCTTGAAACCTTTTTTAATATTTTTTTTTATTAATTCGATTTTCGTTTATTTATTATGTTTAAAACAAATATTTAAATTTTAATAACAAAAAGAACTAAAATACCTTGAAAACTTTTTCAAACTATTTTTTTTTTTTTTACTAATTGGATTTTCGTTTACTGTTGAAATAATTTTTGCTTTTTTAACTCTTATACAGCGTAAATACAACTTTATAATGTTTTATTAATTTTTTAATACAATTCGTATCGTGATGTATCTGATTCTGATCAATTTGTCAATTAAATCGAATTATTTATTATGAACGTCATCAAAATAAAACGCCCCTTATAACATTTTTTCCCTTAAAATACACTTTCGATACATAAAATTAAAGTATTAAGTCAAATACAATATTTAGTATTTTTTCGTTTCTTTTTAAAAAATCATCAATAATGAATTGTTAACATTTTTAAACAATGCGTACAATAATAATTGACAAAACAATTATATAATACTTCTAAGTAAAGTTGATATAAATTGACATAAACCGACCAAATTAATCGCGATAATCGTCTAAAAGCTGCAAAATAATATCAATCAATTAATGTCATAATGTACTTTTAATAACTAGTGTTGCAGAAACATCGATAGTTTATATTTAAAATGTAAAATATCGATTTTGTTTAGATTCTCGATTAAATTAAAGTTATCGATGAACTTCAAAACTTCGAGATGATAATATCGATGAATACATAATAAGGCATACAACATACATTTCTTGAATTAGCAACGACGATACCATATCGATTTGGAAATAATATCTTGATTTATATTATCAATTATATTTAATTATAATATCGAGTAATAAATTAAAAATATATCTTACTAAGCAGAATAGAACATGTTGAAATAATCCGTAATATTTTCATTTGAAGCCGTGACGTATTTGCTGATTTTCTTAATCAGTTACATAATTAACATAAAATATATAACAATAACAAACTAAATCAAATCGATATAACACATCGATTTCTAGAAAAATAATCGATACTATCAGTAACAGCAATTATAATCGATTATTACCTGCTTCTCATTCTTACACATAGAACCAATTAAATGCAACAAAATCGATATTTAATCACATTTACAATCAACTTTGAACCAAAATCGAATACCAATTCCGAGCCGATTAAACATAATTTTCAACAAACCAACGAACTTGAAGATCACTTAAAAGAGTCACTTTTAGAATAATTTCGTGATAAACAAATCGAATAGATTTTTGTGCCGATTTTAGGGCATAATTCGTAAAAAATCGATATTAAACACGAACAATAAACCATCGTCTGCTAGTGCCTAACTACCTAGCGACGCTCTCGGAGGAGCAGAGGCAAACGCCGATCTCATGTTTGCAACGCCGTGTTTATCTCTCGATGGATGTTCGACTGGAAATAATATTATTAAGTTCAAATTGGACAGTTATTAGCATAAAGGTTATTTTATTGTATTAAATATATTCAAAAATCAAGCCATAGTCCATCACGCTGGCCTAGTGCGTGTTGGCGGACTTCACATGCCTTTAGAAAACTTGCTAGGTTCTCTCAGACATGCAGGTTTTCTAGCAATATTTTTCGTCACCGTAAGACAAGTGGTAATCATGTCGAAAATGAGGTCGTCTAACGTAGACAGACTTTATTATATAGATTATTCTACTTCTACTTTGGCACGATCAACGGTTTTCAAACTTTAAAAGTGAAGTTAATTGCAGGTTTAATTTGAGCAAGTAATAAAAAGTTATATGATCAAAATCACATCAATAATAAATATTACTTAAAATATCATATAATACAAAAATTACAAAAATGTATTGTCATAGTTACTGGCTTCTGACTCCTAAACATCTAGTACATTGATCGAACACAAACATACATACTAATTCCTAAAGCCCTAAAAACACTTACCAGTTCATCAATCTGCCGCGAAAGCTGATCATTTAACGCCTGTAACACTTGTCTTTGGCCATCTTGCGCCGCTAGAGCTAGCTCGAGCTGGCTTTGGGCTAACTTCGCTTCTGCGTCCTGAAATATTAATATACTTAAATATTACTTTGTGAGATGTATAAATCTAAAAATGAAGATGATCATGGATCTTTTATAACGAGTCTAATGTGGGTACAAGCCATCGATAAGCGATTTCAGTCACATATAAAACTGATAACACCCTGATTTTAACGTCGAAGGTAAAAAGCTGAACTGATCTATATAGATAAAATAATAATAATTATTAAAATAACAAAATAAAGTCTTGCCGACCGATTCCGGCCACAGTGGTCAATCTCTTCTAGACGTGCTATCTGCGCAGGATATACAAGAGCACTCTTTATTCCTGCCAGAAAGACTCAAACTAAACTTTCCCTGACAGGGACTTGAACCCAGGACCTCTGAAAGTGAAATTGTCATAATAGCCACTACACCATCAAAGCAGATATAAATAACTAACCTGTTCACTCTTTTTGGACTTAGTAATCTGGGTCAACTCTTCGTTCTTCTGAGTCAGTTCAGCTTCAAGCTGAGCCACACGCTGCCTTAGTTGTTCAACTTCGTTCGCGTCGCCACCTTCAATATATACTTTTACGTTATAGCCATTGTATTCTTGAAATTGAAATACAAAATATTCATCCAATAATAGAGGCTTACCTACGCTTTGTTCGGATTTATTAATTTTGATAGGTTACAGATTTCGACTGAATTATTTTTAAACACACTTCTATCAATTATGACCAGTATAATATGAATATCACTCTGCCGTAATATGAAGGTACCACCTAAGTGAAAGGATTTTCAGAATCGGATCAGTAGTTTCTGAGATTACACATAAACAATAAATTAAATTGAAGTTTCTGTTTGTAACATCAACATAAAAGCTTTTTATCAAATGTATATTGTAAATATATACGGTAGGCACTTATAAGAGAAACACAATATTAAACATAAGCTATTCACCGCGCTCTGCTCGGGTTGTCCCTGGGTAAAAATGACGTAATTTCTATACAAACCTTCACCCCCTATTTAAAACCGTTACAGCCCTTTTTTCGCCTTGTAAAGTAACCTATGTCCTTTCTCAGGCTCTAGACTATCTGTGTACCAAATTTCATTCAAATCAGTTCAGTAGTTTTGGCGTGAAAGCGCGACAGACAGACAGAGTTACTTTCGCATTTATAATATTAGTAAAGATTTCTGTACGTCTGTCTGTGTGTTTCTACTAATTTCATAAATGGCTGGACAGATTTTGACAAGACTATCACTATCAGATAGCTGATGTGATAAGAAGGAATTTAAGCTATACTTTTATTTCAGAGTAAAAATTAGGGTTCCGCTCAAAAATATTAAAACGTACATCGTATAATATGAAAGCAAATTAAGCAACACTTACCGCCGCACTCATAGTCACTTAAATTTTTGATTCTCATTAAATCGAGAATCTCCATATAAAAGAACGATTTAATGACTCATTAAGTGACTCTGAGTGCGGTGATTTGTGTTTAAAATATAAATAATTTATTTACATTTCCTGTTACAAAAACAAATAATGTTCTGTCAGAGTTTCTTACGAAATCGGACTGTACTAAAAATACCTTATACCTGTATTACTGCATTAGCTTTTATGTAAAAACATCATATCTTAGGCATTATTATGTAACTATTTCATATCTTACAGTACTTGCAATTTCCTACTTCATAGGTATATTACTAGCGGACCCGTCAGATATTACTGTCCTGTCCACACGTCTTCAATCCGAAAATTTCTATCCTATATATATATTTATATCTCCGAAACCGGAGCCAGGTATAGTATATGTATATAGTAACTTGCGATTAATTTAACAATTTAATTTCCATGGATAAATCATAAAACCGTTATGGCTTTCTATATTTAAAAGACATTCAGATACCTTTTCAGATTGGCAGATTGGCAAACTACGGGCGCTTTACTAGTAGGCAAGATCTATAGCAAGTTAGGGACTATTCAAAGCAAAAGGTGGTTTAAAGTTAAAATACAGACCAAATTGTTTACCTTTTCCCGTAGCATAGTGTCTGGCTCTCGCTACTTCTTCTCTGTACTGATGCAACTGCCGCTTCCACTCGTCCACATTAGCGGTGCTCTCTTGCAAGGCCGCGGTTAGACGAAGGTTATTACTCTTTAAAGTGGCCAGCTCCACCTCCCATTTCTTTGCATTTGCTGAACTGTTGACAAAGGGGATGTGTTAACCTATATAAATTTAGATTATTTTGAAACAATTTATATAAGTTATCTTTTTGGATTTATTCGCAAATTTATTTTAATTTTTTTAACTTGTTTGTTATATTAAGATCGAAAGTCACGTTATCTGATCGTGTAAATCTCCGAACATCAAGAACATACATACTTTAAAACTAATAGCATTAAAATGTCACAATACACTACAAAAATGTGCAAATAATCATCGCAGCCAACATAGCAAGTGAATCGGACTTAACATGTGAAAACATCCGAAACACTTTCGATCGTAAACTGAGAAATTTATTATTGCATAACAAGATGCTTCTTGGGATCCGTTTAACAGAGTCAATACTACATTACGAATGTTAAGAGATCATAAAAACAAAATCAATAATAAATATAGTTATATTTATTTTTCCTAGAATCTAAATATATAAATTTTGCGACAGGGCCGGATTAAGAAATTCTAAGAGCTCTCACAAAGATTGTATGTACCTTCATTTTTTGTGTTATAAACTTTAAATTTGGCAGGGAGTAGCTAGGGGCGAACCCGAGCGAAGCGAGGGTGAGTCGCTTGTAGTGTGTAACAAGTATCTTCAGAGATACTGTTAGTTAAGACGTATAAGATACTACTACAACATCATCCTGAGTTCAGACTATATTTTAATCAATAAAATAGATGCAATATAAATCTTTAGAACCTAAATGAATCTAACATCAATTAATAATTTATTATTGCATAACGTTTGTTATATTTAAATAAACTATAATATTACTCTCAATTACCTTTTTTTGTATTCCCCAATAAAAGATCTATAAGAATCTTATATGTTAAAGGAAAACAAAAAGAGCAGAATACGGACTAACAATGAAGTATGGAGAAAAATGTATATATTATATTGCTGTGCACCAGATGTATAACTAAGTTAATAATACTTACTTTATTATTTATTACACACATTATACATAATATATAATATAAAAACATAATTAATTAACAAACGATAAAACCAAATTAGTAGCACTTAAAAAAAGCAATGTAAAACAATCGGAGTGTCGCAACGATATTATGAAAACGGGTTATATAAAAATATTTATCGAAAAAAGTCGTAACACGCATCCCATAATAGTCTTTATTACGTACAATTACATATTAATTTCGTTTAAAAATAATATCCGAATCGCCGATACGGTATGACGCATCTGCGTGTTCATCTCTCAAATCATTTTCGCTAGTTGCTCTACTTGCGTCGTAGAGGCAATAGATACGATTTTACATTTAAACACTTGTTATGTAAACTCATAAAAACTAATAAATGTCTAACCAATCAAACTTAAGGCAGTTAAGGTAGAAAATATAGCGTTGAAATGAGTTCTATATTACGAAGTGATATAATAATTCATTTTCTCTTTATCTCTACATAACTGTGTATATTCAAGTTAAAGCAACGGCGTCTGAATAAAAGTAAAGCCTATGAAACATATAGTCTGCCAACGGACGTGACAGGACAGGATCTAGATTGATGAAGAGAGTGGTTTAATCTAGTACCTAGGACTTAACTAAACATTATTTTTCAGCTTTTGATACATTGTCGACATCATGAAGTATATTTTCAATAACACTGTTTCCACTTAAATCATTTTTACCTATTATATTAACAAGCAAAATAATTAACTTACTACATTCTACTAACATAAAATTATCGCATTATTCTTACATGGGCTGATGGTTATAATAACACTGGCCAAGTGTTACGATCGCAGTAGATTTTCCGGATATTTCAGTAATAAGCATGAAGATTTTGCGATTTCCAATGCGTTTCATATACCTACGTATAAACGCGGGTAATTTAAAAAAAATTCCATGTGGGGAAAAACTAAGCGTTATATAAATATTGATTTTTACTACAGACCTATTTTAAAGAAGATCTAACCCAGTTATTAATTTTAACCCTTACATAGACGTTAGGTCTTAAAGGCTGAGAGCCTTAAAGACGAATTTTGTGTATACACCAACTAATATTTTAAAACTGAATAGTTTGTTTGTTTGAACGTGTCAATCTCAAGAACTACTGAATTGAATGGAAAACTTTTATAGTGTTGGATGTTTCATTTATCGAGAAAGGCTTATAGGTTACATACATTATACCTATGTAAAATCAAAGAATTTGGTGTCCGGTCTTTAAAACGCGACGAAGCCGCGGACAACGCTAGTAATACGAAAGCCTACGCAACATATAATAGTCGGCCAACCGACGTGACAGCCAGCCCAAGCTGCCATACACCCGCTTGGGACATTAGTGTATGGCAGCTTGGGCTGTCACATCCGTTGGCCGACTATATTTCATAGGCTTAGGTATTACTTTATAATAATATATTTAATGAACTTATACATCAAACATACAAAAATTATTTACATAATTTTACTATTACTTAATTAAATAATAAAAAATTGCAAGAAAATTGCAATATACCTACATAGAAAAGTAATAACAATTAGGTACTTACCTAATTGTTATTACTTTTATAACAGCTATGTAGGTTTATATTACACACATTACGGAACCACTTAGCACTCAAATAATAATATTTTAAGTATCTCTTTACACCGAATGAACAATATAAATATTAAATTAAATTCTTAAATGCTCTTAAGATTACTAAGTGTTTTTACGAAATGATCAATCAATACAATATTTCTGTTAATTATTTGTTCGTTCTTTTTAGAAGGAATTACAAACAGAAGGCTCTATTAAGAACGAATAGTCTAGTTAATTAAAAGTTATATATGTGCAGTAGACAGTGATAGCCCAGTGGTAGCGCGCTCGCTTGTATAACCGAGTGATGCGGGTTCGAATCCGGGTCTCGCACCTCTCAGAAAGTGCGAATCTTTTCTATCCTGATTACCCAAGTGGCAATCCTACGACGGTGAAGGAAAACATCGAGAGGAAACCTGCATGTCTGAGAAAACCTAGCAAGTAGTATCAACTGTCTAATATCTGTAACACAAGCCTAGCAGCCTATCATGCAACTAAACGAAGATGTGTATTATTATGCCAACATATAATTATTATTAACGTATAATCAGAAAAAGTTAAAGAAAGTTCAGATAAAGCATGTGATGCTATAGCATCTTCAATATCAAGCTTTAAGTTTTGAAGAATGCTTCACAACTTTAGCTTTAAATAGTACCTATATAAATTTTTTTTGATGGCATATCTCGAGTGCTGTTGGCCCTTCTGGCCTTCACAGCGAAGGTCCTACCCAAAAGTTGAGTCGAAGCTCGAAGGGTTTACGTAACTATCGAAATGAAAAATGTTAAATATAAGTTGCTGTTGTTATTTATATATTTGGCGAATAATGGGACTGACATTTTCGCGTTATGCTTAAAAAGTCCCTGAATATAATATTTTTTTAAAACGCAGAAGTTAAAAAAATTAAGCTTTATCAAGACAACACTAAGACCAAAAATCCTAAACTCATTCTTAAGCAATATCAGATTAAAACAGTCAAGCTTATTAATTATGAAAAGTGTATTACATTATACAATGGACAATTATTAATGAAGCGCTTGTACTACAATAGAGGGGCGATCGCATTTTCCGGCACGGTAATACCACTGTCGATAACATCCATCAATATGAGGTAACGACTCGAAAGTAAAATTATAACCGATAGTTTTTATAATTAAAAAACCTTATAGCGCTTATATTTGACGATAATATTGATTCCCTCTATATCTATACCGCAAACAAGGTACAAGGAAATAAATAAATATTTAGGGACATTAACACTCAGTACAATGCAGTTCCATGTTAAGGTACGCCCTGTGTAATGAACACCAGATAGTTGATATACTACACATATATATCTTATTATATATACATAATATAAATGTATAATGTCAATTGTCTGTCATTTTATGATAATAATCATAACAAAAAGTACAAATGAATTTATTGAACAACTGTAAGTACAAGTTCGTCCAGAAAATTACGCTAACTTAAAGCGTTATTAAAATATAATATTTAAATGAGATCAAATAAAAAATTAAACCGCGTTCTAAATCCAAGTTTAATTACAGTCGTTTAGAATTTGCTCATCATCCGTCATAACGCCACTTCAAAAGGGTATCTTATAATGACTTCAAATACGGTTTATACGTCAGAGGGGTTGAATGTATTTACATTTTTGTTTCAAATGTCTTTTAAAAGCGCTTTTTATGAGTTTCATTTAAACTAACTTACTATAAAATCAAATCTTGAAAGCCGAGTCCTTTGGTTTAAATCTCTCATGATAATTTCATTGAGCCAGGAAGTGTAGTATAGTATAGTAGTAGAACTCTTCAATTTAAGTGTCTTTTTTAACCGACTTCAAAAAAAGGAGGAGGTTCTCAATTCGTCGGGGACTTTTTTTTTTTCTATGTATGTTCCCCGATTACTCGACGATGGCTGGACCGATTTGGAAAATTCTTTTTTTGTTTGAAAGGGTATAGTTTCTAGTTGGTCCCATAGTCACCAAGTCACGATCTGATGATGGGATCCCAGGGAAATCGAAGACAACTCTCAAATTTTATAGGCACTTATTACGTTTTTCATATATTTTCTAAAGCTGTTCAAGTATTTGCATCTGATAATCATCATCTCCTGTGGTTGAGCTAATGATGGAAGGTACAACTCCTCAACGGTTAGGAGTTAAAAGAAAATTCTTTCAAAATTATACGTAATTATAGACCGATAGGTAAATTCTTTCAGGCCCTTATTAACCGACTTCAAAAAAGGAGGAGGTTCTCAATTCGTTGGGGACTTTTTTTATGTATGTTCCCCATTACTCGAAGATGGCTGGACTGATTTGGAAAATTCTTTTTTTTACATAAACAAAATAAGTATCTACGTTCCGCTAAAAATTTGAAAATAAATTATTTTTAACAAAAAACAAAAACCGACTTCAAAACTAAACAAATCTAAACTAAAAAGTAGAAAATAATACTTTTAAGAACTTCGTTAATTCTGAAGTCGGTGCCAGCCAAAGCAAAATAACCTTAAATAGACACGCATTCGATTAATCTATAAATTTGTAAACAATCAGTCAAAATACCGTTCGAAAGTCCATTGCAAAGGCAAGATAAATCTATCCGTCCTGGCTGGCACCGACTTCAGAATTAACGAAGTTCTTAAAAGTATTATTTTCTACTTTTTAGTTTAGATTTGTTTAGTTTTGAAGTCGGTTTTAGTTTTTTGTTAAAAATAATTTATTTTCAAATTTTTAGCGGAAAGTAGATACTTATTTTGTTTATGTAAAAAACAGAATTTTCCAAATCAGTCCAGCCATCTTCGAGTAATGGGGAACATACATAAAAAAAGTCCCCAACGAATTGAGAACCTCCTCCTTTTTTGAAGTCGGTTAATAATTATTATTCATTAACATTTTATTAAATTACTAAACAGAGCAAATGTAAACAAAAGTATGCAAATATAATAATTGATCTTTACTAGTTACTACCTAAATATTATACAAACTTCACTTACATTTTTAAAATTACGAGTGAACGCTTGTTTAAACAACAAAAACAACCAAAAATTAGGATTTTAAGAACCTTTTTTTACCTCCAAACATTATTAAATATTTCTACTATACACATTTCAAACCTTTAAAAAGGAATGGACAAAAAGCTCTAAAATAAAAGCTATCCTGTTTTAAATTTTAGTCGATATTTTTGAATCTTTATTCTATAAACGAATACTTTCTTAGTTTCTTTCTTAAATATTTAATACTTTCTTAGATTATTTATTTAAGATTACTTTCTTAGATGAATATTAAAATTAAATATTTAATACTTTCTTAGAATAAAACTATCTTGTCTCATAGACTCGGGAGAGACTAAGGATTTTGACGTCTCAAATTCACTTTACTCACCTGTACTTCGGGACCCAAAAATCCATATAAAACTCTAGAAAACTTATTTAATAAACAATGAAATAAAATTAATACTAACTAATACTTCTTTATATTCTCAAATGAATAATATGTTTTTTTTCATACAACAAAAGCTACGTACATTTCGCACCTGACAGTGGGACACTTTGCAAAACAACAGAAAGTGCTAACAGGGCCAATAGAATAACACGCAATAGCTAATTAAGTCAAACATTTCCGCGACACTATTATCGTCGTATGTCATTTTTAATATTTCCTTGCCAATTCATAACAACTTGGCGTACGTCATCGACTTTACAATTACAATTACTTAGTTCTTAATTTATTGTTTTTATAGATGCTTAAATAATTTATTAATCGACAGATTTTAAACTTACCTTAGACTAAGACCCTAGACTCGGTCCTAGGTGCTCCATGCCAAATTTAGTTTGTAGCCCAAAAAATGAAAGACTTTTACACAAACTTGCGAGAGCCCTTAAACCACCTTAATCCGGCCCTGTCACAAAATCCGTTCTTAGCGAAAATTTCATCTGTACTCGAGTACGTAAAGCGGTTTTCGAGATTTCGTGTTGAGTGAATGAATGACCTCTCGCTTTTATTATAGAAGATCACGACCAGACCAAACGAGAATTCATTTTTTTAAATATTAAATTTTTAATTAGACAAATCGCACTCTCATTTCATTGGTTCTAAAAGTACGATTTTACAAAGACCGAATCTATAGTTTTCAGATTATGTGTCTGTCTGTCTATGACCTTATCGCGTAAATCTTGACAGATTTTTATGAAATTTGGCATGATGATATTTAGTTATCCGGAACAACATAAGCGAGAAAATATCACATCTCTGCAAATTCTATACTAACATAATAAACGTACCTAGGAAACGAACCGAGCACTACGAGCGTGTCAGAGTTAATAGTCAAATTAAAAAGTAATCTGTAGTTTGCATTATTCTACCTTATTTTGCTTCAGGAATTCAAAAAAAAGAGATAATCGACCAATTAATACGTCACGTACGATAACTCTTAGGCACACTCTACTGGAGCTATATATTATTTAACTCATTAACATACATAACTATAATTAGTGATTGAATTGCGTATACAATTTAAATGCTTATGTATATTATTAAGCAGTGAAAGTAACTAATTGCAGTTTTTAATTTGTATAATATATTTCACCACTATCTTTGTTCAAAAAATGTACATCAAATTAGCAAAATTAATACTTAGAAATAATTTAATACTTAGAAGCAAAGCAATTATACAAAAAAAACGCGAGTAGATACGTTGGAAAATACTAGTGAAATTATAAGTTAGTAAGTTTGAGTGAGTGTTTTTGTTATTTTTGACGTTGTAACAAGTACAGATTTAGGTGGAATTCGAAATGGCTTTTATCCGTATAGGCAAAAACTAATATCATATGAATATGGAAATCTACTATATAAAAATAAGTCGGGTTTTCCTTCCTGACGCTATAACTCCAGAACGCACAAACCGATTTCCACGGTTTTGCGTTCGTTGGAAAGGTCTCGGGCTCCGTGAGGTTTATAGCAAAGAAAATTCAGGAAAAATTTCAACAGAAAAGCGGGAAAATCTATTAAACTATACTAAAGAGGTTACACCAGAGGACGAACCCGAGGGAAGCGAGGGTGAGTCGCTAGTATGTAATAATAATATTTACATAAGTATAAAAATCAGTGTGTGTATGTTCGTCGCTCTTGTGCTCCTAAACGGCTTGACCGATTTTAGTGTTTTTTATATACTTATGTTAACGATTGATATTAGCTATAAGTGGCGATGTTATCAAGATCAGTTATTTTAATTACCATCCAAATGAAGTCTGTATTGGGATATAGTCTGCCTACCAGGCCTCATAGCTTATATAATAGGTATATTCCTTTAAGTTCCTTTAAATTCCACCAAAAGAGGTACCTCTTTGGTGGGATTTGGGACATTTATTGTATTGAAAATCATTTGCAATAAAGAAAGTCACTAATATGGGAAAATGACAATTAAAAAATATATTATAATATAAAATTATAACATCTCTATATAATGTGTGTACATTATAGTGTAAGAAAAATTAAAATTAAATAGCCCAATGATTAAGCAAAAATACTCAGCATTATATACTTGTACTAAAAGCTTCTGCAGAAGAAAACCAATTGAATTTGTTACTTAAAACCTTATTATAAGGTTTCTATTAGATTGGCATTACATGTTCGTTTCTCGAAGAGTAGGGGCGAACAGAATTAACTATTTCTCGGGTATAAGTGGACACGCACTAACTAAATTTGCATTCACACGTGAGACTACTTCGAAAATACATTTTTTTTATTTTTCCCTTGTGAAAAAATGGAGTTACTCGTGAGTAATTTTTTTTAGTTAAAATTTGTGCGGTGAAGGTGTTGTGATTGTTAAGGTTCATTATTTATTTTAAAGTGCTAAGAATATATTAGCATACAATATTCATATATAATAAAAACAAAATTAATTACTATTATTAAAATTGAAAACAGTTTATTAAAATTACTAAATTAATAAAAAATATATCAATCAATTGATTGATAAATTATAAAATATTCAATAGTAATAAATTCATTTATTCTATATAATTAATGTTTCGCAAAGTCACAAGTTACGTTTTTTATAGAAACATTATATTATGTAAATAGGCAAAGGCATAAAGACTTACACCCTCAAAAAACAAAGACTAACACCATTAATTAATATACAATTAATCAATCATTATTAATATGAAATCGCTGTTATAATTAACATGTCTAGAGTCAATTAAGCTTTGCACTTCCTTCGTAGTAGAGCGTGATAAAGTGTGATGAGTGGTAGAGGAAGTGTAGTGTATCGAATTGAAAATTACTTTGGAATACTACTTTCTGTTACAGAAATATATTTTAATATTAATCCTACTGCACATGTTTTAATTTTTTTTTATTTACTACTATCAATTAGGGATATGAGTCTTTGAATATAAGTAGATATACATAACTAGATTCACTGCAAAGAAATAATAAAATATCAATAAAACAAGAAGTTACATCCTTAAAAATTATATTTTGACTGACGTAACTTAGTTATTTTTTTTATGTAAAAGTCATAACCAATAATTAGGCATGTACAATAAGCATATATTATATACTTATTTAATTATAATAATTAAATCAGATATTTTGTTTTTTTTCGAAATTAGATCAATTACATCTCTTGCTAACTATAAAAAAAATATTAAAAATAATAATTACATATTAGTAACTAAAAAGCGTATAAAATAAAAGTAAAAGGATCGTTATCAAGTGTAGTGAGAGTGAAAACGCGACGAGTATCGTGACGCGACGCACGCGATCGAGAGCGTCAAAACATATTAATATAGGAAATATCAATTAAGTGTAATGCACATTGCTGCAAAGTGTTTACATTTTTATTCTAATACTTTGTTAGATTTACGCGAATATTTTACATTTTTAATAATAATATGATGGGTACTTTTGATCACGAGAAAGACCTATGGTCTTATAGGGTTCAATTATCACGATTGCTGTGAAGCATTCGATACGTCGTTAACTAAAAATCAAAATAAATCCGCTAAAATGTCTATTATTTATAATATTGTGCTTTTATAATTAATATTATTTTTGTTTTGCCAATTAAAACTTCCGCCTTTGAGATGAGCTTACTCAAGTTGTATTGGGATACTACAAAGGAAGGAAGGAAAAGGAAGTAAATACTGCGTTTATGAAACCGTCTTAGATATTCGTAAATATTGGACATTTTAAAAAATGTTACAACAACAAGATGGCATTTAAAAAGCCTAGATGAAGTAGGTTTAGAAAACTAAAAGAATGCACGAAAATCCATATCTAAGAATAGTCACTTTGTAAAAATATATAATTCCTTATATGGTAATTATTTAATAAACCATTATTTATAGCAACATAATTAATCGTTAATTAATAAATTTTGCTTTAAATTAAAAGAATAGCTTTTGTCAACATAATATTTAATGTTTTCAAAACTCTATGTGAACTTCTCTTAAAGCTTATAGTAAGTCACACCAATGTGTTTAACTTTGAATGACCAAACAAAATTATCCAGAATGACTTGTCATACTGTGAGTTCTGTATAAGAAAGTTTACGCAAAATTGCTGAGATTATGTCATATCAATGAACAAGACGTACATATTAAATAATCAAATACTACTCAAAATAAAAATACTCGTAATATTGTCTAAGAAAAAGAGAAAACTTCTAAAATGTGTTCAATTCAATTCTCTTGTAAATGGCTTCAATGAGTGACAGTTGAGCACAGATTACTTCGCCAATTCGAAAATATATATTTTATTATATAACTAAGATTTCCTTTGGCAAATTAAAATAAAAAAATATAAAAAAACTGCGTAAAAACGAACTAAAAACATTAACACAAGTTGACTAAAGAGCATAGTATTATGCAGCTATTTGGAGTATTTTTTTTTACGTCATACGAAAACACACTAAGTTGTCTCAAAAGATGATTTCCTTCACCACAAGACAAGTGGTAATCATGTTGGAAATGATTCGCACATACAAATATCAGAGATCCGGGATTTGAACCCGCATCACTCGGTTTCCAAAGCAACCATGTTACTAGGCTACATGTTATATATTAGCTGCGAGTTTTGCTCCTTGTACATACGTTTATACAATGGTCCTAATACATAACTTCTTTTAGAGCTTCGACGCGGTCGGGTAAAAAATCAAGATTTATAGATTAATTCAACAACTTATCGTAACTAACGTTTGATATTACGCAAATGTGACGTAACATAATAACACGTTTTATTAAATAATACCTATTCTCTACATGCATTTCAAGTAAAAACCGCCCCCGATTCGCCTAGTTGCGTCCTATAATTATATTTTCAACAATAAAGAATACAATATCTTGTATAAATTAGCCTGACGTAATTTTTGTATCTAAACTATCTTTTGCATATCGTATATTCTAGATATAATAAGTTAAGTAGTTTGAATAATAATTGCAACGAAATTAGAAAGTTGTTTTAGTATTTACTTTTTTTTTGTAAATAAAACAGAACAAATTTCGGACACCAAAGAATTGCTTGAATTCTATACCTAGTACCTAACTCTGTGGTAAAACGATTGTAAAGATTTGTATAGTGGGTCTAATCGAATCGGTGTATCACACAATATGATGTAATGTGAAAATCTTTTTCAACATGATTACGACTTACTCAGACGATGAAAACAGTAATTCTGAGGAAATCTACACGTCTTAGTTTTCAAAAGACATTATGACATCTATCAACCAGCATTTGTCTTATATGGTGAGACCTTGCCCTGATACTCCCTACGTTTAGGGGGAAGTGCTCAAAATAAAATAATATTAGGTATAAAGGTATTTACACAAAAATATCATTTGCATAATTTGTTTGCTGACTAAACGATGAGCACACGGACAAACACATTTTTGTTATTATTATAATTTTATCAAACAGAAGACATTACTAAAGTAAACATAACTGAGCTCATGATATGCTTCTACATCCATTTATCTATTTAATCTCACATGCCTGTCAAACGCCATTGTTATTGGTAAATAAACACGTCAGTGTCAACGTTAATATGTAATATCGTATTACTAGCGATATTCAGTAAACATACTGGTGAACGTGTAAAGCTTAATAGAAACTACCTAGCTACTCAACCATACTGTTCTCGGGTTCGTTCCCTAGAACGTTTTAAGGGATTTTTCAGAGATGCGATATCTTCTTGAAGTTCAAATGTTGTCATGTCAACCCGGATCAATATCTTTCATCAAACCAAATTTCTTCAAAATCTGTACAGTAGTTTCCTGTGCATTCTCCGAGAGACAGACAAAATGTCTAAAAACTATAACTTATAGATAAGACCTATTTCAAAATGTATTTGTAAAGGCATATAGTTTACTTTCATTCTGGTAAAAAATTACCATTTCCAGTTAGTTTTATAACTTTTAACTTTTAAGTAATTAATTTCGTTTAAGGTTAAAAAACACATTATTAATTTATTACGGAAAATGTTTTTTTTTTAATCTGAAATCGATTTACAATCGGCAAAGATCGCGAGACATACGAATGGAGTAGCTTTTATAATTAATTCAAAAACAGCAAATATTTACTATTTTTTTATTTCATTTTATTTTTATTATTAAAGTTGTAAAGACCGAAGCAGATTCAACTTTAATTCAAAACAAACATTATATAATTATTACAAAATTACCGTACTTACATACAAATACGCCATACTATTACGTCGCGTTGTATTGAACATAGCTTTCCGTCTCATCGCATGTGCAAATGCGACATTACGTTTCCTTGTATAAATATGTAAATTTTTAACGAGTAAGACCCACTGCACACTAAAGACTTTCTAACGGTTAAATAAATAAAATCAAAATATAATTCATATATAGATGAAAGATTTTAAATATTTTAGAATTAACGGTTAACTGTGCATATCCGTAAGATACCGAATCTCCTTGGCGCTTTGGAAAAATTTTATATGTACACCTTTATACATTTTCATAGTATTATTTCGACTAAACTATCGGCCGACAGAAAATCTACAGTGTACGAAGGCTGTAATAATCAAAGGAAATATTAAACGGTTGTTTGACGATAATATACTTAATGCTAGGGTTTACCTATTCTAAAACTATACCTACTTATAGTTATTAGTTTTTGACGAAATACTATTTTTCGTATAAAAATTCAAAATTATTTGCTTTATACCTCCTATTTATTGCTTTGTTTTTATGATGACACTTTTGTATTGTACCTTACTTGCTATATCAGCGGTCGTGGGTTCAAGTCCCGCTGCGTGGCATTCATTTATGTGATGAGTACGAATTTTTGTACTTTAGTCATGGGTAATAAATAATATGTATAATATATACGGATTTAAAGCTGTATATGTGAAGTAGATCAACTACATAATATCCATAACACAAGCTACGAGCTCACCATGGAACAAGGTGGTGATATGTGCTAATGTCTCAACATATTCATTTATAGGATCAAATTAATACTGTCCTTCGGTTAATTAGTAAAATTTTCACTAAAACACATTTTAAAATTTTCATTAAAAAAAACTAATAACTTTTCACGACGCCGCCAGCGTTAAAAACTTCAAAGGAACCTTGATTATTCAACTTTTCTAATAAACGAAGTTTGATTATCTTTTTATTTGAGAAACAACCTGAGAAAATAAATCTTACTCCGTGATTGTATTTTTACATAACTGACAGTCACGGTCGATGTTGTTATGCTAGAGGCTGTATACTGGGGGCCTAGACAAAGTAACAATCAATTAGCGAAAGCGATAGTAGAAAAGTCCAAAATGTATGGGTTTGACATATGACTTAGATATGTCACGTGATCTGTTGTCAACGAATAGATGATGGTAGACAATGTACATTCATTTCAATTATTAGTGATTTAAAGTTCAAGATGCATACGCTGCGTTTAAGCGATGACGATTGTAGAAATCGAATCGCTTCATAACGAATGCCGGTTGGCTATAGGCCCAGGATTTGTTTGGATATTGAAAAATAAAGTATCATTATCGAAGCCATAGCAAAAAAAAACATAAAAATCGATTGAGCCCTTGTAACCGAAAAATGCCCTTTTATAAGTAAAGAAGTTTCAAATTTTATTAAATAAAATCGATCAAATTTCATTACATCTCACTAAATAAATAAACACATCCAAAATGTATATGAATCAAAATAAACCCGAAAAGATAGTTTCATTGATGACACGTTTGACTCAGTTCGTAGTGACCCTACTTTCTGCGCCAGCGGTCGCGGGTTCGAGTCCCGCTGGGGGCAAGCATTTGTTGAGCACGAAAGTTTGTACTCCAGTCATAGCTGTTTATGTTAATAATATGTATGTATTTAAATTTGTATATGTATCCACTATCTGGTATCCGTAACACAAGCCTCGTAGCTTACCACGGAACTGATATGTAACAATGTCTCAAAAAAAATATCCGCTTACATCTAACAAAGTATTGTTTTAGGTGATCAATCAAAATTCATTAAAATATAACCAAAATGGACTATTTCCAGAAATCTCTACCCCTATGCCTTCTGATCGCAACGGCCTTGGCTCATTACGAGCACGGGTACAGCCTGGACAGCTACGAGAGCTACCACCAGCCACTCCACCATGAGGCTATTCAGGAGCAACATAGCGAGGAGTATGACTTGGATTATCACGTATGTATCAATGTCATATTGAATTATCCAAACTATTATAATAAAATTCTAACTTCTTAGTCAAATATGTAGATTGATTGTTTTGGAAAACCTTATTGAAGTAGTAATTAATAATGATACGAATCTATAGTATTTGTCTGTCTGCCTGTCTTTGACCACATCAGGACAAAGCCACTGGACAGATTTTGATGAAGTTGAGTATGATGAAAGCTTATTATAGAATAGTTTTTGTTGATAAGATACTTGTTATTGAAGGGTGCGTTGCTAGACTCATATATAGGTACATAAAAAAATTGAGTATGTGATATCGATTGGAATAAGTCTGTGTACGTAATAATATGCTTAAAATTATTTATACTAATAAAACTCCTGCAGAGTGCAGACTTTTGTCAATCTATACTACTATAAAAATCTGTAGTCTGTCTGTACACTCACCCACCTACACCTTTCTCATTTTACTAGACTCAGTCTAGTGAAATGACATATCACGGGCATATTATTGGTATTTTGTCATATCCCTAAACATTTTCAGTAAGAAGACGTATTTGACGATCAAATTCGTCATCTTCCGTAAATTCGTGGTATCCCTAGGAAATTTGTGAAACCTCTATTATCCTCATTTCCCTGCGACATATATAAATAGTATTATATAATTATAATAATGGCAATCGTTTAAAATTTCAGTCCCATCCAAAATATTCTTTCGACTACTCTGTGAAGGACCCTCATACTGGGGACGACAAGCAGCACTGGGAGACCAGAGATGGTGACAAAGTTAAAGGTAAACAAAAAAATATAAATTTTAGTCTGTGGTTATCTTTAATACCTGCTTATAAGGGTTTTTTCTAATAGTCAAGGGACTACGTATTAAAAACTAATTCTTTCTAGGACTGAGCTTTTTCCTTTTAAACATGTCAATTTTGTGACATTTCGCAAAAAAAATATTCATTTAGGTATTTATTTTTCAATTCAACTCAATTTACTTATTTATGGTTCAAAACGTGCCTGTTTAGCATAGAACTACTTCGCAAAAATATTTTCTGTAATATTTTTAATAATAATATAATTAACACAGACGTACACAGATTTTAAATACCTTTACTTACATAACTTTAAAAAGCAATTTCAACGCAATCATAAAACAACAATTTCAATTACCAGGCAGTTACACTTTAGTCGAAACCGACGGCACAAAACGTGTGGTAGAATATGAAGCGGACGACAAAAACGGCTTCAACGCGGTCGTCCACAGAATCGGCACTCCCAAAGAAGAAATCAAACACGAAGAATATCAGGCCCCAATATATGAGGAATACAAACATAAACCAGTATACGAGGGCTACGGCCATGAATATCAACAATTAGACGGTTTTGTACCGATTGTTGGCAATTATGAACATTGATTTAATAATTACTCGATACAAATAACTCGATTAATTCGAATGATGACTGTTTTGCAATTTTTGTTTAATCTGTCTTAATTTAAGGAGGCGTTTCATTAATCACAGTAATTTTCTATAGATTATAACCACTATATAGTTTTGTTTTTATTGTAAACAATACGATTGACATTTTTCTCAGAAAAATGACGATCTGTATTTGTATTATATAACAATAGGTCTTATGAATATATTTTGGAAATTCTAGCTAGTGAAACAGACCCTTAAACTTATGAGCACAGATAAAATATTTATTATTGCAAAATAATTTTCTTCGATCCATACTTGCTTTTCATTTTTTCATCTGTATAAGTAAAAGGAAACTACTAAATAGTATTATAATAATTCGCGTCATAGAAAAATTGTTGACTAGTTTTTAAGGGAATGCTTGGAATTTTAAATTACCATTTCACTTATTATATATACATAGACTAGTTAAATTCGCATAAACCAACAGCATTAAAAATTGTATATATATACCCTACTCAGTAATCAAACGCATAACCTTAAACACGTACACTCTATATATTATGATGTACTATAAACAGTATTTACAGAAAACGAAAATTCATAGGGTCATTTTATGAAAAATCCTTAAATTCGACAATTTTAAAACCAGAGAACTTTTTTTTTATTAAATTGGTTAAAATTAATATGTTTGATGATATAATATTCGTGTGAGGTATGATTGCGAGTTTTGCTTGAAATGTTATTTATTAAGGAACTATGCTTTAAACAAAGACTACTTGTTTACTTTTATTTGAGACTGTATCGTTATCGCTTTGTAGTTTTAAGTTTTGTACAAAATCTGGCGATTGAATAAACTTTTGACATTTTTATTTTTAATTAAAATTGTTTTTTTTTTTCCCTCGCCTATTGCCTTTTTCCCTTAATATGTTTATTTTATTTATTTAACTTAATTGAATTTCAACGTATTATTTTTTTGGGAAAATCTATTATGTCCCAACATATTTTGACATTTTTATTTTTAATTAAAACTTAATACTTTCTTAGATTTACGCGAATATTCGACATTATAAATGAAACTACCTTTTCGGATTTTGTCGCGGATTTATTTTGATTTTTAGTTCCCGACGTTTCGAATGCTTTACAGCAATCATGGTCACGGGAGAGACTAAGGTATTTGACGTCTCATAGGTTTATATACTTGTTACAGACAAACTGTACTTAATTAAAACTGTTTTTTTTTTCACCTATTGCCTTTTTCCCTTAATATTTTTGTTTATTTTATTTATTTAACGTAGTTGAATTACAACGTATTTTTTTTTGGAAAATCTTTTATGTCCAAACACAATGTCCCAAAATATTTGACATTTTTATTTTTAATTTAAACTGTTTTTTCTCACCTATTGCCTGTTTCCCTTAATATGTTTAATATATTTATTTAACTTAGTTGAATTTGCACGTTTTTTTTTTTCGCAAAATCTTTTTTTTTATTTATTCTGAATTAGTGCTTGACTTGTTCCACCTGATGGTAAGTGGTAACGTAGTCGTAGATGGTAAGTCGCACTAATTCACTAGCCACCTATTCACTCTTGGCTTGAAGACACCCCATATTGTAATAGGTTTACATTTTATTATGTGTTTTAGTGGAAATTTCGCTGGCTTACTGTTATTGCTTTGATGTGATAAGTAATATTTATTTTATATACACTGTTTATATCAAAAAAGAAGGTAAATAAATAAATGTACCTACATAATATGTCATCGTAAAATTTTGAAAACCGTTACATTGTCAAATTGTCGCGCGCTGATTGGTTGAACGTACCGCCATTTATATTTGTTTATTCGTTTGTTGTCGAATGTAAACATAGGGTTTGGTGGATTGCAAATTGATTTCGCGTTGAAAATAACTCAAAAGGGTTTTTAGAACCCTCTTACAAGGTTTGTTAGGTTAGAACATGATCATAAGCTCCCTCCAACGTGCGTTCACCTTGTCGTGATGGAGGGGGCTTAGAACCATCTATACTTTCATATTCATTTAGTGAAAAGCTATTAATTTGAAATTACAAACAGACACTTCAATTTTATTTATATGTATGTATATCTATCGAGATATTTGCAAGCTACATATATATTTTTTATTTTACAAAAATCTGAAATTCAGTCCTTGACAAAAAACAACTACTAACTTCTATGCTATTAATCATTAAAACGCCCATTTCATGTTCTTAGTCATTTTACTTTATTACGATTAGAAAATTTTCTACTTTAGGACTACTTTATCGATCTCATTACTTACAAGAATTTTAAACACTTATAAAGAACCTAGGGAACTTGAACGAAGCTAGGATAAGTTACTAGTTCAAAATATACAAGGTTGTATCTAGAGTTCAGTGCGGGTTCGATTTTTTGATGATAGTAGTAGTAGCGTCCGAAGTTTGAAGCTAAGGAACGCGTAGAGAGAGCCCACATCGGTGGGTGATGTGTCATTCGGATTGCTCCTGGTACTTCTTTGACAGCAGAGTTGAGTGATTAGATGGTAAGGCGATCTTGCGATGCCGAATTAAGACAGAGTTTTGTTGAGTTTTAGTGGGTAGTACTGGTTTGTTTTAAGTTAACTTTTAAAAAAATACTACGAGTAACTATAACTTTATGACAAACAATCAGCACGCGAGGTGCATTCCATCGCAGCCATTCCATAATTTGTCAATTTTCACTTCGATAGATTATAATCTACCGAAGATCCGATAAATTGCAAACCTTATGACGTAACAATCCTTCGACAATTTATATTACGTTAGATTATAATCTAACGGTTTTGACAATTTAACGGCATAAAAAGTATGTATTACCTCTGCGCAAGCGCAAGCTTGAGGCGGTCGTTCTCGTAGCGCAGCTGCTCGGCCGCGTCCGCGTCCGGCGCCGCCGCCAGCCGCGGCGCGCGCCCCACCGTCGCGTACCCGCCGCCCCCGCCCCCGCCGCCGCCCTGCGCACGCGCACACTGATGTTTATACTTGACGACTCGTTTGGCTCAGTTGGTAGTGACCCTACTTTCTGCGCCAGCGCTCGCGGGTTCGAGTCCCGCTGGGGGCATTCATTTGCTAATCACGAATGTTTGTACTCCAGTCGTGGGTGTTTATATTTATAATATGTATGTATTTAAAATTTATATATGTAGTATATCAACTATCTGGTATCCGCAACACAAGCACGTTACGTAGCTTACTGCGGAACTAGATGGCGCTGTTGTAATAATGTCCCAACATGTGTCCCAACATATACTACAGTAATACTGTCTTAGGTTTACGCGAATATTCGGCATTCTAAATGAAACTACCTTGACTGTGTCTCTCTCGTGACAATGATTGCTGTCAAGCATTCGAAACGTCGGGAACTAAAAATCAAAATAAATCCGCGACAAAATCCGAAAAGGTAGTTTCATTTATAATTTATACTACAGTATTTTCTATATTATATCAATATGTATTCAGTCCTTTTTAACACCCCACTGCTGGGCACGGGCCTCTTTTCAATACGAGAGGGATCAGGCCATAGTCCACCACGCTGGCCTAGTGCGGGCATACCGAAATTGTCTTTCGAAAACTTGCTAGGATCTCTAAGACATGCAGGTTTCCTCACGTTTTCCCTCATATTATAAATGGTCCCCACATAAAAATATCAGAGGTGCAAGACCCAAGGTTAAACCCGCATCACTCGGTTATCTAAGCGAGCGCAATACTATCTACCACTGTCTCTTGGACTATACAGTAGATGGCCCAAAAATACAAATAGTTTTCTCCCCAAGTCGAATGTCGAAACTTATTCAAATCAATTCGATGGTAGAAGATAATAAAAATAACGAGGAAAAAAAACAAAAAAATTACAGTTCTCGACAATTTTGTAATTTTATTTTTTGTAACTGCAATTAAAATGTGAAACAATCTTTTAAAAAAATTTTTGAACTACACTTTTGAGAGGAAGGACGAAGTTTAGCAGAAAGCTAAAATAATAAGAAGTTTTTGCCAAACAGTTCTAACAATTGGTTCTTTCAGTCGGCAAAATAGTTGATTTGTTGATTGACACTAGCACATAGGCTACATTTTTCCTGGAAAATATATGACTCCCGTAGGATATATTTTTTTTACTAACGGACGAACCCGAGCGAAGCGAGAAATATGGTCGCAAATAACACTGTTATTATAACAGACAACAAATACAATAATAAATATTATACCTTAATGAGGATGTATCATATGAAATTTAATCATTCATGTTCCGACTTCTTCGCTTATTATTTATCGTGATAGTTATAAATATGTAAGGTTAATAAATGAGCTGTATGCAAGTTATATTGAAATAAATTAAACACTAGCTTTAATTTTTTAAAGACCTTTTTTTCCTATAACCGTAATTATTTTAAGTCATTAGAAACATCGGGAACCAAAAATCTCTGCTTGAAAAATTAGTGTATGTCACTCTCAACTTTTCAACTATCTCAAAGATAAAAAAAGAAAGATTAAAAAAAAGATTTTTGACATTTGTAATATTAAAAGTATGCGATTTATATATACCTGCAGCGTCGAGGATACGGAGTGGGCTCGCTGGTGTACCAACATCTCATCGTTCTCCACTTTAGGCTGAAACAAGGGATTTATTTATTGAGCAATACAGATTAAGATATAGTATAGATAAGGTTCGGTAAACTATTACTACACCTTTATTTATAATAAATAAATAAATAAATAAATAAATAAATAAATATGGTGGAACATTTTTACAACAGCGCCATCTAGTTCCGCAGTAAGATACGTAAAGTGCTTGTGTTGCGGATACCAGAGAGTTGATATACTACACATATAAATGTTAAATACATACATATTATAAATATAAACACATGACTGGAGTACAAACATTCGCGCTCAACAAATGAATGCCCCCAGCGGGACTCGAACCCGCGACCGCTGGCGCAGAGAGCAGGGTCACTACCAACTGAGCCAAACGAGTCATCGAATGTATATCTGGTATCCGTAACACAAGCCTCGTAGCTTACCACAGAACTAAATGGCACTGTAATAATAATCCACCATATTTATTTAATTTATTACCTTGGTGACTATATCATTAAAATGACAATATACTATATAGTATTTCGGATATTGTAAAGATTTTAGACACAATATCTATATGAAATAACATTGTAACGATTTTTTAGAAGACAGTACGCCTTGGGAATGATGTGATCGCCGCCAGGCTATTTAAACCTATAGAAACATTGTTCATTTCAATTTTAATTAAAAAAAATTAAAACAGACAAAAAAATACATATTATTCCCGCTGAGTTTCTTTCGCCAGTTCTTCTCAGGTCAGTGGTTTCTTCTTTCCGAACTGGTAGTAGACTCAGTTAAAAATTGTTATAATTTTATGCTGAATAAAATATTTTTAATTTGAATTTGAGAAATAACTCACTTGGGCCGGAGATATAACGGGTGGGTCATCTGTGGCGCGCGCCGCTAGTAGCGGGCTGGCGGTGGCGGACGCGACGGGCGTGGCCGCGCCTGAGCCGTTCGTCGTCTTACCACATTGTTGGGCTTGTATCGCTTCTTTTACCTCTTGGAACTTCTCTATGAACTGGTTGGGAAGTGAAATGTTAATTTTTTAGTCTGTATTCAATTTTATTTTATAATATATAAAAAATAAAAAAAGGATCATCAAAATCGGGTTAAGCAGTCCAAAGTTCTGAGGTAACAAATATAAAAAAAATATATAGACGAATTGAGAACCTCCTTCTTTTTGAAAGTCGATTGCATACAACAAAGAATGTAAAAAAAGAATTACTTAGTCCACGTTAAAACTCTTCAATATACGAGTATGATACATTTTGTAAACTATTAACCATGTATGTAATGTAGAGAAAAAAATCAACTGAAGCGGATTCAAATCTCGAGTCGAGTACCACGGATATTTTGATAGGTACATAATTTTCGAGATGTTTCCGAATCATACTACAATGCAATATTTTTAAAACACTATTGCCACTTGTCATCGTGTTGGCTTAAGCCTAGATTCGGAGTTACGTCTAGGTCTTGTATTACTAAGATTTTCAATTTTTAAGATTCGGATTTCGGAGATATAAAGAGATGTGACAGATATCGACAAACATACGAAATGTGTTCGTTTTAACATCAGACCATAAGGTATATTTATAATTTAACTATAGTTCATTCATCAATAAGTGAAGAAAATCACCTTTCCCAATTCTGCCTCCGAAGCAAATCCCAGCCCATACACCGTGTTAGCTCGCACATCGCTCCACTGACCAAACTTTTGTGAAGTTTTGGTGAACGTCATGTTCGCTGTGATCGTACTGTTGATAACCGCCTGGAACAATCAATGAGTAATTTATACATCAAACTAGCAAACGTAGCCGGCTTTAGCTGGTAGTAAGTTAAAATTAATTTAACGGTTTTTATAATATTCTAATAAAATAAAAGTAGCCTAAGTTCCTCCTTATAACATTAGCTATCTGCGAGTGAAAGTCCCGTCAAAATCGGTCCAGCCGTTTCAGAGATTAACGGAACAAACAGACAGGCAGACAGACAAAAATTTTAAAAATTGATTTTTGATATAATAATAATGTCCTCCCGGGAGATTACGGCCACGGCGGCCAATCTCATTGAGACTAGCCAACGGCGCGGGACATATTATAGTGCACAAATGTACGCGCAAACACAAGTGCTCTCTCTGTTCCTTATCACTCTCATTTTCCAGTGGGACGACTACTCTACACGACCAGTGAGAACTAAGGCGCAGGACCGACGGCTTTACGTGCTCTCCGAGGCACGGGGGTGAAACACCGCCAACTTCCCAACTCCGGGCTGTTACTGAGGCTCACGAAACAGAAAGACTCAATAACCAAACTTGGCCCGACCTGGGACTCGAACCCAGGACCTCCCGGTGTGCGACCGTACATGCTAGCCACTACACCAACGAGGCACTATTTGATATAAGTACCATATATAGTACAGAAACGTACAAAAACTTCAATTTTATTTACATGTACTACCTAATAAAATTCAAGCTAAGTCAAATCTGTACAATAAATGTTTTTTTAGATAATCTTAATGCAATAGCTATTATTATCGATAGAGGACAAATTAATAGTTGGTTTAATTATTTTTGTGTCTGTCCGTGACAGCATCACGAGAAACCGACTGGACAGATTTTTATGAACTTTGGGAAGCTAATACTTTTTACTACGGAAAAATATGAAATTTCTGTATAATCTATCCTTAAGTAATTTATAAGATTCTTAATTTCTTAATCAATAATTCAATCATTTTTTGGAGTTCTTACAGCCGCTATTCCCTTTTTTTTTTTATAATATGATTTTGACATGAGGTTTGTATTTTTTCTTTTTTTTTTTAATGAATTGTTGTTTTAGTTGTAGTGTATTATACACTAGTAACTTGTCCTCACAATCTTTGTATGCAATATGCATCCCATCCCATTAAGCTACTACCTAATAGGATTCTGCGTGTTTCTCCAGATCATAGTCTATCTAAATACTAAATTTCATCCAAATCCGACCAGCCATTTCAGCTTCAAATAACAAACAAACACACGTGAAAACTTTCCAATTCAAATTAGTAGTCCAATTATTGGACTCCAATACAAGATATGTATCAGAACAATTATCTCGCCTTCCTTACGTAACGACGCGGAACGTATGATCGATTAGCTTGCAATAATTCATACAGTTTCACCGCGATACAACTGTGTTGAAATTCTATCGTACTATTTGACATATCCGATAGCTGGTTACCGCATTTGGATATTTGTATGATAAAGTACTTGAATTTGCTACATTTGATTTCATTTTAACATTATTTTCCTTAGATACAATGTGTATTTTGTAATTTTTTGAGTTCCTTCGTACTTTACATAAAAACTGCGATTTTATTCAAACCGGAACAGCTATCTGGACTTTAGTCAGCAGAAAATTCAACCATATAGGAGTCAAATCTACGACCTTCACTACTTTTGGGACAGCCAAATTAGTCCTCCGATCAAAATTGATCCAGCTACGAGTATATCGAATTTAAGCCTTCACAAACAGACAGCCACACAACATTAAAAAAAATATGTTTTATATATCTTCAGATATGCATGTATGTACAGATTTAATTAATAGTTTCAAATTCAGGTTCTTTCACATTGATAAGTAAAAATTTGCAAAAAGCAGCAGCAGCACTAATTATGAATCATTCCCACTTTGCATGACGTAAAAGAGCATCTATAAAGCAGTGCATAATGACTCCGTTATTGCACCTAATTTTAGATGAAACCAGAACACTAACGTTAAATCTGGGTAAACGTTACGACTGTAGTATCGTAAACGGAAATAGCTATCGTTTCTATCGCAGCACTCAAATCGAATGTTAAAACGATAATCTTATTACAGCCAATTTGGGTCGATTAATTAAAATGAATACCGATTAATATTTTTTAGATTAATTACATATAATACTCTTGTGAATTTAGACCAGAAGTGAGCTTTTTTTTAAAAACACAAGCATACTAAATCGACCTCAATTTATTGTAAGTATCTGAAAACGCTAAAACACAATTAAACTAACCAAAAAGACAACTAATCTACCAACAATGATATTTTTAGAAACAAACCGGCAGAGTAACAACCTAATAATGCTACCACGATAAGTGTCATGACACAACTACCCCCCGATGCCGGTTATACATCGACTTTTATAGATTTCTCCCCACCCTCTAACATCCTCTTTCCCATTCATCTTCCACACGGCCTTTCCTGACAGGAGACCGTCCTCGGGCTCCTTCATCTTCTAACCTTGGGGTTCAGAACCTCGACATTGAAAACCTGAGTGACGCCAGGAGCTATAGACATTACACTCTCATCATCTGCTGCCGTATAAGCAATTAAAATCATCAGACAAAAAAAAACACAAAGTGCATTTCTAAAACTTGCGTGTCTATATAAAGGTTTCAATTTGATTCATTCGTGGGCTAAGCTCACCTAGCATAACCTAAGCGCAATGGATGTGAAACAAACAGATATCTGTACCAATTACCCGGGGCAGGACCCGTCGGGGGAGTGCGCCCTCACGACTCGCCAGAGAACCATGTCATAGCTTTGCGTGTGTAAATCAGTACCTATAAAAGCATGTTTCAACCCAACCTAACCACAAATATACGTTACCTAGCATAACCTAAGCACAGTGGATGTAAAACAAACAGATATCTGTACCAATTACCCGGGGCAGGACCCGTCGGGGGAGTGCACCCTCACGACTCGCCAGAGAACCATGTCATAGCTTTGCGTGTGTAAATCGGTACCTATAAAAGCGTGTTTCAATCCAACCTACCCCCAAATATACGTTTAATGTTTGCTGCAAAAACATATGCAACGGTCAACTCATAATATGATCACTGCTCCAGGACGACATGTCTGAGTAACCTCCAAGACACTGTCCGAGCTCACACACATTAATCTTAAGCTACACAAGGTATGTTCCATATACTAGGATCGCATGTCTGAGCGCACTCCAAGACAGCATCCAATAATATGAAACCGTACCCCACTTGAAGTGCATCTGTCGGCCAGAACAGCATATCCGAGTACAAAGACCTGCGAGACATGCTATCCCCAACCGCAAGATACATCTTCCCTTGAATGTGTCAACCCCAATGAGAAAACACAAAATAAGCATCTTTTACATACACAGTAAAATAAAATAAAACTTTTACAGTTAACACTTCTATACATGCCCGGCAAAAGGCGCGGCACCTGCTACTCACTACGATCTCGCTGGTTGTCTGACAAAATAAAAATACGATCGATCTAAAAATAACCGTTAATTCAAGTAACCTAATTTACTAATTTAAGACTGACCACCAAAACAAAACTAAACTATACACAGCGACCAACACAAAACACGAATTACCAAAATCAATGAAAATACACCAAAATCACGATACCCTCCGATAAAAACTTTTAAATAAAAACGACCAACAAATACCACACGCTAACAAAAGTTGTGGGCGAAACAGGACCTATCCCACTTCTGATCTTGTGAATTTAGACCAGAAGTGAGCTTTTTTTTAAAAACACAAGCATACTAAATCGACCTCAATTTATTGTAAGTATCTGAAAACGCTAAAACACAATTAAACTAACCAAAAAGACAACTAATCTACCAACAATGATATTTTTAGAAACAAACCGGCAGAGTAACAACCTAATAATGCTACCACGATAAGTGTCATGACACAACTACCCCCCGATGCCGGTTATACATCGACTTTTATAGATTTCTCCCCACCCTCTAACATCCTCTTTCCCATTCATCTTCCACAATACATACATAAAATTTTAATTTAGTCAAATCTGTACATAAAATATTTTTAAAAAAATATTATTGAAATAGTTATTATTCATACAGAGACCAAATCTAGTTTTCAGTTTGTTTGTCTGTCTGTTTGCGATGGCATCATGAGATAACCACTAGACCGATTTTGATAAAATTAGATATAATGATAACTGGTTATCCGGATAGTGGAATACTTTGCTGCGGGAAAATATCTCATTTAAGAAATCTATGATTACTGTAAAGCATTCTAAATGTCGGGAACCTAAAAGCAAAATAAATCTGAAAAATCCGAAAAGATAGTTTTTTTTACTTAAAATCGTTTTTATTATTTAACTTTAGTTTCGCTTCATTAGAATGTTTAATGCGAATCAAGGTGAAAAGTGAAACTCTTCAACGGCGACTAAAAACTATGTTGAGCTTTGAGTTGTAGCTTATTAGAATCTGAGACGTACTGCTTTGTCCAATCTAATATCTAGATTTGTAGTGTATATATAACAAGATCGATGTTTTTCGTCGAAGCGTGAACTATGGCCTGATCCCACCTACATTGGAGGAGGACCGCACACAGCAGTGAAACGTTTTAAAGGGCTGAATACATTCAATATTAATAGAGAAATTATTAGATCAGAAATATTTTATAAACAAGAATATTTTTAATATTAGGCCCGTATACAACATCACTAGAGCGAATACATTGTCAACATACATATTTCATTTTAGTCATAATAAGCGACATCAAAGTAACTCAAAAAGCTTGGGTCATTTCGACCCAACAATATTAAAACATTTCTTTTTCCCCTTTTACATTACTTTTAACTAAACTGACGACACGTTTGGTTCAGTTGGTAGTGACCCTACTTTCTGCGCCAGCGGTCGCGGGTTCGAGTCCCGTTGGGGGCATTCAATTGTTGAGCACGAATGTTCGTACTCCAGTCATAGGTGTTTATTTTCATAATATGTACCTATGTATTTAAAATTTATATGTGTAGTATATCAACTATCTGGTATCCGTAATACAAGCTTCGTAGCTTACCACGGAACTAGATGGCGCTGTTTTTAATAACGTCCCAACAACATATACATACTGATATATTCAGTATAACCTCCTTTCAAAAGACAGGTACAATATCTATGTTCACATATATGTAGGTACAAACGTATACCAATCGTATTATTCACATGTCCCACTATCATTTTAAACAATATAACAGTATCATAATACACAAAAGTACGGTTCAAAAGGAAACGGCTTACAAAGTAAAATGAAATTACGAATGCATGCATCAATATTGAATTGTATGGAGAATGTAGGGCGAGTTTTCATTCAGGTTACAGCGCTTAAAATATTTTTATTCGTAGATATTCCCACACTGAAGTGCATGTAGTAAGTATGTTACTGGAGAATGACGAAATAAGTCAAATATGAAATATTATAATTCTTTAGTACTAATATTTGAAAAAACAAAAAAAATTTGGCAAAATACTATGGCGTAAATACTCATTTCTTTTTGTAAGTTACTGAAGACTCGCTCCACTCAAGTACATTCCCTGGGTACATTTTGACGATTAGTATAGATTTCTTAGAAATGTGATATTTTCTTGAAATATTTATTTATTTTTCATCAAAATCTGTGAGTGGTTTTATCGTGAAGCGGTTACAAGCAGACGGGCAAAAATTCTAACAATAGATTCGGATCTGTATCGATAATAATGAATTTTTCAATAAGATTTTTCAAATTATATACAACTAGCGGTGCCCGCGGCTTCGCTCGCGCTAAGAGTGAATAAAATAAACATTTTTGCTTATATACTGTTACTTATAATGTACCAAGGACTGATTCCCCATTTAAAGTTCTGGCCCTCTTTTCTGAAAACTACTGTGTAGCATCCTGCCGTGCCGCCACTGCTGCGCTTTCTAAAACTTAGGCTATTTTTAACCAATTTTGCTACTATGTGTATCATAATTTCTTTGTGTGTTTTTCGTTAATGATAAACTGATGTACGTGGTTCATTGTTATGAACTTATGGTAAAAATTACTGTTAAATATTTCTCCTACGCAAATTGTGCCACCCCCGTTAACCCCAATAGGGGTTGATTTTCAAAAAACGCTTAGATATGTATCTCATAATTTGTATTGCAGAGCATTATTTCAGTGTCACGCAAAATATTTCAATAGAATTAAATTTCCCATACAAACTTAGCCACCCCCTTTAACCCCCAATGGGGGTGAATTTCGAAAAACCCTGAAATACGTGTTTCATCATTTGTACTAAAAAGCATTAATTCAAAGTTTCATGCAAAAATGTGCAATAAAAATATTTTTCTCATACAAACTTTGCCACCTCTTTTAACCCTTTTAGGGGTTGAATTTCCAAAAAATATTATGCCTATTTCCTTCTCATGAATGCAAACTATCTACATACCAAATTTCAGCAAAATCGGTTGGGTGGTTTAGGCGTGAAAAGGTAACAGACAGACAGACAGACAGACAGAAAGACAGAGTTACTTTCGCATTTATAATATTAGTATGGATGTTCACATTCAACAAGTTAAAATTTTATTATATTCATAACTTTACATTAACATTAACTTTTTAAGTGAGGCTCTAGAAACTAAGGATTTTAGTGGCCTTATACCCTTCGCATTTATAATGAAACTCTGAAAAGGGGCGATTTTTTCCAACCTAATTCACAATTCACATCATACTGTAGTCAGTAAGTTATTTTTGGAAAATTTTCATAAAAACATAGATTTTAGACGTAAAAGGTTATAATTCATTCTTCTGATGAAAACTGAATGAAAATAAGAACAATACTTTCAATATTTTCCGATTTATTTTGGTTTGGTAAATCCGCGACAAAATCCGAAAAGAGAAGTGTCATTTATAGTGTCAAATATTCGCGTAAACCTAACAAAGTAATACATTCTGAAATTCAAATAAACACAAACTAGCACTAGCACTGCGGCATTTCTATTTACAATAATTAATAAAATCAAAATCGATGTGCGCGTTTTACAAAAAAAAGATTGACTCGATTTAAGCTATTTTATAGATAACATAGTATACCTTTAACTGAAGAAAAATGTTTCATTACCTACCAATTTTCAAAGTTTATCAAATAACCTAAGAAAATGTTATTGAAATAGTCATTATTATCGATACAGAGGCCGAATTTATAGCTTTAGAATTTTAGTCTGTGACCGCATCACGATAAAAATACCATACAGATCTAGATGAAATTTGGTGTGATGATAGATATCCCGGGTCAACACATCTATAATATAAAAATGAATCGCAAAATGTGTTGGTGAGCGCATAACTCAACAACGCCTGGACCAATTTGGCCAATTCTTTTTTTGTTATGTTTGTTATTGTTAGGAGAAGGTTCTTATGAAAGAAAAAAATAAGAAAGTTGTGCGGAAGATTAGAAAATTAAAAAAAAACTTTATAAAATTAACGGCGTTTGACGTATCAGTTATGACCGTTGCCATGGTGCGTGTAATGGTAATTCATATTATAATCAAGACAAATATATACCGGGCGGTACGAAATGAATATATACAACACGTACTTAGGGACGAACCCGAGCGAAGCGAGGGTGAGTCGCTAGTATAGGATACTTTTTCCTCCGGAAAAATATCTCATAACTGAGATATGTATACAAACGTACGTACAAGCCCTAGCGATCGAGGGTGAGTCGCTAGAAACCTATTTCTACACATTGAAATGTGGCAAATCTTATGTAGTAACATATTATACACGGTTCATAGATAATGAATAATAATAATGAAAGGGGCGGGCAAGGTGTCTATTAAGATTACTTTGAATGTGTTAAACCCTTACTACCTTATTGTCCCTTAGAGTATGTTTTTACTCTTGAAAAGGGTTTATTTACATACTACGAACGAGTTTATTCAAATACTAGATGAGACTTTGGCGTATCCACAATGAATAACTTTATAGAAAAAAACCTAAGGAATCGTTAAGTTCTTCCAGGATTTTCTAATTTTTAGGCGCTTTTCTTTTTTCTTAAAAACCGTATTCGAGATATCAAACAATTTAAAAAAAAATCAGCCATTAATCACATTTTACGCATGATTTTCTGTAATTCGTTTCATTTCCTATTTATTTTTCGAATTCTATACACTTCTTGCCACATTTTTATTATTTAATTCTATAAAATATACAATTTCCCGCCAATCAGCCACTAGACCACCAAGATACTACAAACACATAGGTCCTTAAAAGCTTACCTTAGTCCCTTCAACACTAATAATGCGGTACAGATTTCTCGAGGAATCGTAGAAGAAGGAGACGGAGACCGCCGCCGAGCTGGCCGACATCCATGACCGCTTCGTCTTCGGATCTATGTGGAACACGTGTGCCTTGCACGTGAAAATCGGCTGCTCTCTGTAACAAAATATTTAATATTATTTATATAATTCTGCATTCATTGCTCCTTTAAAGAAGGCAATACAGCATAACTGTGGGAAAATTTATTAAGTTGGTTTTTCACGAAATGCGCCCTAGTAAAGACCATATTATGTATGTATGTATGTAGCCCTGTTTACGTCCCATGGCGGGCACGGGCCTCCCCTCAATACGAGGGTGATCAGGCCAAAGACAATATGACCAAACAGGTATCACCGCCGCACTCATAGTCACTTAAGAACCATTAAGATAGGATATCCATACTAAAGAACGACTTAATGGTTCATTATGTGACTATGAGTGCGGGCGTTAGTAATCAAGGAAGGCAGAAAAGGCAGAAGACGTGACTATGTGGGCAAAGGCAATTCCAAAATGATATATTGACATAGGCTTAACGTCAGACACATACGCCCGCTCATAGTCACTTAATGAACCATTAAGTCGAGAATCTCCATACTAAAGAACGAAAGCGTTAGTCACAAAGGATGATCAATCAATCCCTCGGCTTTTTGCCTAAATGGAGAAAAAGCCAAAGGATTGCTTAAATACAGTATTCGCTCCGCTCTGTAACTTTTTAATGTTTAACCTTATGTAGGTATATACAATAAAATTATAACTAAGTTGAATCTGTGCATTACTAAATATTTTTTTCGGAAAATGCTACTGAAATTGTCATTATTATGAATATTGAATGTATAGTTTTTAAATTTTTGTCTGTCCGTCTCTCTGCCCGTCTGTCTGTGGCCGCGTCACAGAAAACCACTGGACAGATTTTGATGAAATTTTGTATGATGATACTTGTGTCAACATAAAAGATACTTTTTGACTGCGAGATAATAACATATCTCTGAAAAATCCATATTTTTGCAAAATACCTAGAGACGAAATTAGTCTTCTATAAAATTATTTATTGTAGGTATAATGTGAGTAATCTCTAACTATTGTTTCATTAGGTATAGCGTCGATAAGATGTCTTCATTGTTTATAGGAGAATACTTATCGAAGTATGACTAACATTAGGCGTCACTAGACGATGTCATTATTTGTTAGAATGCACTCACACTGCACTTTAAATGAAGCACACATTCCATACTAGCGACTCACCCTTGCTTCTCTCGGGTTCGTCCCTAGGGGTAAGGGGGTACCCCCTTTAGTTTTATACAAACTTAGTTTTATTATTATTATTAAATCCTTCCGTGTGACTTACGGAACATACAAAAAAAAGAAATTAGCCGAATTGGTCCCGCCATTCTTGAGTAATGCGCTTACCAACATTCATTTTAATTTATACAGATAGATATTCATACGAATCTTAATTTCAAATCTTATTCTTACAAATTAAAAAAAAGGCTTGTACGTCTATTTGTAATATTGTTATCTCTTTAGTCCTTTACAAAGTTAATTAACTGATCTCTTTGAAAGACATTGTAAGGCTTTTGAAGTTAAAACAAAATTTAATTAGACCTCAAAATTTTAAGTGCGCTGAAAATACTAATTGGTTTTTAACTTTTTATTGTTAACTAGCGACTTACTCTGGATTCGCTTGATTCTGTCTCAAAATACTCGAAAGTGGCCTAAGTCATAGTTTTACATATGCGTTCTAAATTTCATCGAAAGCCTTAAGCGTCAAGCTAAGTTTTAGCGTCAATTTGTAATGGATTTGGATTTATCTCGAGATACTTATACAACTGTTAGACAAATAGTGCACTAGTCACTTTTTTTAATGTTAACAAGTGAAGAAACTTATGCAACCACCTACATCTCAGCCCTCAGGTGACACACTGGTTTGGACACTGGTCTGGACTGGTTTGGACATTGGTAGGCTCGTTTGGATCTGTTAGTTGTACACTAACAGATCCAAACGAGCCTACCAAAGGAGACCATAACAAACAAGAAGTTGCTCCTACGAAGAAGACTACCTAGAAGTACCAGGAGTGCACCAGGCGAGAATAGCTCACTAGAAATACTATAACCCTAAAAGTTATTAATTTAGTTTACTTCAGTCGTATTTTCAATTAAGTACTGGTGAAATAAAAAAATCCACTTGGAAATTAGCGAGATTGTGTAACAGCTATCTCTGCAATTTTACACAACAGTGCAGCAGTCGTAATATAGATGGGAGATTCAAAGTTTAAAAATAGCAGCTTTTACCTAAAGGTCAGCGGTTCAAGTTTACATACCGCAAACTATGAACGTCCGAGTTTTAAACGCTGACAGGCAAAAATTGTAAGAGATTAAAACGAGATATAAAGAGTGGCCTAGAGTAATCAGTAAGTTATATGTAAAAGTATTTCTATTTTCAGAAAAATTAAGAATAGTTTTAAAGAGTATTCTAATTTCTAAGCTACGCTCAGTTTTAATATTTTTTTATTATTAAGTTAGAAAAACACTTGTCTGAATGAAAATTGCAAGAATATGTAGACAACGGACGAAAGATGTGATATAAGATCGCGAAAACTAATTAATATTAGTTACACAAAAGGGACAGTAGACATTGGTAGCCAAGTGCTAGCGCGCTCGCTTAGAATACCGAGTGATGTGGAATCTATCGCACCTCTGATATTTTCATGTGCTAATCAAACCTAATAGGGAATATGCATAAAATTTAATTTTGCTTCAAATATCTTTTTTTCCAATCTTTATTATCGTCACATTATGATTAAAAGGTATTTTTTTTATTTAGTTATTATTTATACCCTTAAAATATTGTATAAAAAGTGAATATTAACGGCGGGAAATCGAAACTTCCTAAACGCGCCACCATTGGTTGAAAGCAAAATGACGTCAGTTGTCAAAACATTGGGTTTATCGGCGTCGATATTCATACTAGACCAGGTTTAGGCAGCTTTTCTGAGAAAATTTACTATGATAACGTATATATATTTTTACACCATCACAAAGTAGAGATTTTAACAAACAAAAAGCCCACTAATTTTTTTAAGAAAGCAAATATTTTGAGTGGAGAATTTTCGATGGAAAACTAGGGTGCTTTTTCGATATTAAGTCAAAATAAGGTGAAAAAAATAAATATTTTAAATCAAAAAAAATACAGTGTATTTAGAACATAAAAAGGTAAGTTTTCACAAAATTTCGTGAAAAATATTTTCTTTTTGTAAAAGATAAAAATAAAAAACCAAAAACTTGTTTATTTTTAATTTTTTACATAAATTTTGAGGTTACGTGAAAAAAGTGTGAATACAAAAGTTTTAGATCTTTTTATTACCTACAACATTGCCATTTAACTTTTTTCCATAGGACTTGTAGTTTTGCCGGAAATCGAGATAAACAGTTTTTTACCCTTAAAACACCCCCCTTCCCCCTTCCCGACCTCAGATCGCCCGTAATTTATTTTTCCTTTCATTTTTATAATATCAGTGGGTTTTATTCTTTTCTAGTAGGTTTTATTCTACTATTATTTTTTTGGTTTCAAAAATTATCGACACTGGTCTATACTACTAAAAAGTAGTATATGTTAGAAAAATTTTAAAACTGTGTTCCTGTGGTGTTTTCTAGTGAATCAATATTAATAGTGAATCAAGGACGGTGACTTAAACTGGTTTTATCAAAGCTTTGAACGAACGAAAAACATCTTTTCATCTTTCTTTCTTTTACTTTCGCATCGCTTGGAATACGAAAAAACACTTTATCGGGTGTATTTCTAATAATGTTTTTGTACTTACAATACTTGTAAGAAGGTTTTTTGATTTCCTCAATGTTGTGTATAGCAATTAAAACGGAAGATATATAAGAAGTAACTGAAAAGCTTAAAGTAAAAAAGACATTCGTGTGACAAATGACATCATCGACGTGGCGGCGCTACTGGTGGCGTTTGAACGGCTTAAATTTAGTCAATGTTTTAAATTTCACTTTGTATAAAAAATTATATATTTTCAAGACTATTTATATATTTTTCTACTTTATAATGATGTAAAGGATGGATTTAAGTCATAAAAAAAAACCATGCATATTCCCTATTATCGCTTCTCTAGGTGAAGGAAAATATCGTGAGGAAATCTCCTTGTCTGTGAGAAAACCTTGCAAGTTTTCGAAAGACATGTGAAGTCCGCCAACCCGCACATAGCCACTTTGACTTGTTTCCCTTCGTATGGAAGGAGACCAGTGGCTAGAAGTGGAACGTTAAAAAAGGGTTGAATACACAAAAGGAAAAGTACTCAAGAGCTAAATAAATAATAATATATTATCCTGCAAAAATATACTAAATAGAAATCTTGGCTCGGAGTTACTAAATAATATGATACAAGCACAAACAGGGCGAATTGCTTGCGTTCATTAAACTACACTTTCATGGAAGAATATTTAATATTTTTACGAGTAAATTACATAGGTACATTCATTTAGGCGCGGCATTTATTAACACTATATTAGAACATAAAATTGACATTTCACCTATTTTCCTGAGACAATATAAGATAAATATGATGTATATGAAAATGTAATTCAATACGAACACTTTCTGAATCGGAAATCGAACTCACAATTTCCTGTTTCGTAGTCAAGTGACATACTTGCCGGTGACGCCTCGTAATGGCAAGTTAAATACGATAAATATAAATGTTATGATTTAGTTCAGATATTAACGTAATATGAGAACATGTCTGAATTTTTTTAATACATTTTTTTCCCGCAAGCATTTGTACAGGTAGAATATGGAAGGGGCGTGGGTAGCCCAGGTAGTGAGCCACTCAGGTGACCGAGTGAAGCTGGTTGGAACCATTCAAGTACCTCTGATATTTTCTTGTACTCATAATTTCCAATACAAATATCACTTGTCTTACGGTAGAGAATATTTTCTGTGGAAACCTACATATCTGAGGAAACCTGGCAAACCAAGCAAGTTTTAGAAGAATATGTAAAGCCTACCTACATATTCTTATAGGCTACCAACCAAAACCAACCCACAAGTGAATCCTAATCCCCCAAATTGTAAAATTCCGGGATAAAAAGAAGAAGAAGAAAGACTCTTGGTTTGTTTGAAAGTAAGTCATTTTTTGTGCCACAAACTTCAAATTTGGCATGGAGCATCTTCTTCGCAAACATTTATAATATTAGTAATTGTAATAGTAACAAATCTTTTATTGACAATAATAGTGTCTTGCATTATCACACTACTTTGTAACAAGTAATTTAAACACTATTGTAATGCGAGGGGCTAGATACATTTGACCTACATATTGATTGATTCAATTTAAACTGCATGAGGCTAAATCTCAAATCCAATTGTAACCATTACAAATTTCATTTGATAAAGAATGAAATGTGAAGTAAAAACTTAAAAAAATATATTTTAGTATTAGTAAATTGGTAAATACTTTATAAAATATTCTCACATGTTTTCAATGTGTTCTTCCATTTTCAATTCCACACTTATACTACTTTTAAAAGTGCATTTATCATAAAATATAAAAGTCGTGTATAACTAAAGAAAGTAAGTGAATATTTTGATAAAGGAATTTAGTTCCTTTTGATAGTAATAATAAAAATGATTGTAGAAAACCATGATTTTAACCGAGTTGCTGATAATTTTATGTCACAAGTTTGGGACATTTCAGGTGGATTTTTCTGATAAGATTATCTACCTAAATAGAGATCAAAAGAAAAATGTTTTTTTTTTAATGAAAAATCTTATCAAGATACATACTTGCTATGAATGCTAATATTTGAATTATTCTACTTATACGGATAGTACCTATATCAAGCTTCATTTTAGAATCAAATGTCAACATATGACAGCTGTAGATAATGTTATCAGTGGTTGTCAATATGAGGCATTTTACACATTCCTCGATTTCATATCAATAACAAAAACAATTGATAAGGCACATAGACGCCTAAACATAGTAGTATTTTTTTAACTACCCTCGAAACTGTTATATAGTTAAAATAGTAATTAATACTTGAAGTTAAATTCTTAAGTTAAAACTAAGTTAACTAATTTTCAAATTGTTCTAACACTTTTGTAAAATATAAATATCCAAGTTATTTTCGCCGCAAGCAGCTAATGAAGGCAATTGCGCTAATTTGCTCTCTCGGCCCGTCAAACTCATTGAAGTATGAAAAAATTATAAATAGCGACGTCCCAGAGTCCCCCAGCGACCTCAGAGCGAGGTAAGTAGTCAATCGAATGCAATCAATGAGCAAAATGCAATCACATCGACCTCACTATTATAGTATTGGGAGTTACGAAATATTTGCGAATAAATTCGCTCATAGTGCAAATAAGTTCGTATTGAATACCAACCTCATTATTTAATTTACTGAATAAAAAGTAACTCAAACTCCTTTTAATTATATGAAAATAAGTTAGTCCGATCGGAAAAGCCTAAAATATCCCATCGCATTGGTAAAATGCATCCCCTCCCTAAAAATATCGAGATCTAAGGGAAACGGATTTTTCTCGATGTCTTAAAGGAAATAAACAAATAGATAAATTAAATATGTATAAGTTAGTTAAATGTGCAAATCTTACCCCATGGTTTCTTTTCCTACGGTCATTTAAACACAATTAATTGGAAAAATTCTCTACTTCATAATTCCCAATTTTTCCCACACAACTGTCATGCGGCGATTTCACCATAAACTATAGATTAGAAGTGAACGATGTAAAATATTGCCACAATTATTAAACAAATAGCATTCCTTACAATTATACATTTATTATTTTAATTAATAAATAAAATTTTATTTAAAAACATTTTTATCTTTTATTTAGAAAAATATAACGAATATTATAAAATATAAAACAATACTTAAGCATAGACAAGAATAATAAATTAGAGCGCCATCTATAGTTTTCTTTCAAAATGAAATGTTATGCCTGAAAGAGCGGCTAGTGGACGATAGATGGCAGATTTAAAAGAGTTTATCTATTGAACACTAGATGGCACTTAATATTTTATAATTTTTTCATAACGAAAGTCTAAGAATTTAATTTTTACACTACATTACACTCTTGTTTACAGGGAGCGAGAACAGTCTCACCTAGAGCTCGTTTACTGAAATTATGGCAACCTCTGCTTGCGGTCGTTTTTTAACTTACAACCATGAGTTATCGTAAATACTTAGTAAATATATTATTTCACTCATGATATAAAACTTCAATGTTAGCTTAACATTTTTAACTTTGCGGCTGACTGAGAGCTAATAATATTTTTTTTTTTCAATTCTTTACATGTTGTAAAATTGATTAGAAAGATAAAAAGTTGCAATTTATATCAGCAAATTAATTATACTAAAATTAATTATAGTTTATTTTTATTGACAACTTATCGCTAATACATTGCATACTGTCGTCATACATTTAATACTAGTTTTATCCATATCCATGTGCCAGTGCCAGATAATTCTTATTGAACTAACTTATTCTATATTTAGACTTTATAAAAGCATAAAATATCGAATGTCGATTCTCTAGGGGAAAGTATTCACTGGATCTTAAAAAGATCAATTTTTCGATTAATCGATCTCGGATCGCCATCCCTACTTACAGCGCTTATAATGTAGTTTTAATTGGAGGATATATTAATATAAAACTAAAGTTTTTCCGAATGTCCTTAGTAGCCACTTTGATGAAAAAGCAGAGTTTGTTGAGAAACTACTTAAAATTTGCCTTGGATGATTTCCGATAAACCTTTTCAGTTAAAAGGAATTTAGAAAAGTTATTTGGCAATAAGGAACAAGATCAAAAATGATTTTTCGATCCGATCCGTACGTCGTAATTGTTCGAAATATTATTTTCAATCCCTACATATTATTGAAAACATAATATTATAAAGCTGTGATCTGTATGTTATGTATGTTCTGAAAATAAACGGATGCCTTATATCCACCATGTTATACGGGACTTTAGAATGTAAACGTCTATAATCCATTTTACTGATATAATTTATTATATCATAGAATAAAATAAATACAACTTTTGTGCCCTAAAATTTAATACTTTGTGCCCTAATCAGCTTCTAGCGAGTCAACCTCGCATCGTGTCTTTTTTTGAATAGAAATTAATAATAATTGAATAGAACTATACGTATATTTGTTATTAGTAACCCCTAAGAAATGGTTCCAATGGCAATCTTTCATCCTTTTTTCCCCTTAAAGAATGGCAAACGGGATAAAAGCTATCATTTATCCTTTCAGGGTCTCAAACTATCTTCATACTAAATTTCATCTAAATGGATTCAACGGATTCGTAGTTTATCTATTACAATAACAACAAACAAAAAATATGTGTATGTAAATGTATATATTTGCATAAGTAAGTATAAGAGAACTGGTGAGAAAAAATTAATGAGATCCATAATTTGTTTATCAGTGGACTTAAGCAGGAAAAACTGGTATCGCCTTATTTCCTATTTACTGTATTGTAAAAGTATTCACACAAATAGTTAACAATAAGCATCTTTTTTTTAAACAGAAAAACACACAGTCGAATTAATTTTTGATTGGTAGGCTTAGAAATTTTGAGATCACATAGGGGAATAAAAAATAGCCTACGATCTCAGACCTAACAAATATACACAAAAAAAAATCATAAAAATCGGTCAAGCCGTTTCGGAGGAGTTCGATAACAAACACTGTGACACGAGATTTTTATTATATATTAGATTTTTCAAAAGATGGAGATAACTCCTTTTATTACATGAACTAAATAAATTAAATAAATATATAACGTTTAAAACCATATGGAATTAATGTAACTTACTTTGTCTCGAATGATTAAGATAAGATATAATAAATTCGTGATTCGATAATAATTGTTCAGAAATTACTAATCTATGGACTAAAAACTTTATACCTACATATGTCACAAGTAAGGCAGGTAAAATGAATTAATGTGTCTGTTATTACCTCGTATAAAATTTATGGATACGATTAACGAAATCAAAAAAAAATATTTAACAAAATTTTCGTGCGAAATTAAAAAATAAATGAAATAAAAATAATTCTAAATTTAGGTAAACGTAATTGACCAATTATATTATAATTAAACAATAAATAAGTACTTTCCCTTTGACCTGGTAAAAACGATTGAGACAGCAATATTACAATAAGTTTTATTTGTTCGTAAATATAAGAGTCTCTACACACTCTACATTTTCTGTCGATACCTTTCATTAAGTCCTTTTTAACTTTCCACTGCTGGGCAAGTGATAATCATGATAGAAATAATTCCCAATTCGATGCGAGACCCGGATTTGAACCCGCATCACTCGGATATCCAAGCGAGCGGGTTACCGATGGTTTACCACTGTCTAAGTCTCGATAGTTTAGCTACATATAACATGATTACTACTTGTCTTACGGTGAATGAAAACATCGTGAGGAAACCTGCATGTTTGAGAGAGCCTAGCAAGTTTTCAAAAGACATGTGAAGCTCGCCAACCCGCACTAGGTCAGCGTGATGGACTATGGCCTGATCTCCCCCGTATTGAATGGAGGCCCGTGCCCAGCAGTGGGACGTTAATAAGTCCTGTGATACAAAGTAGAAAATTTACAGTATGCGAAAGCTCTAAGCTTTTGTAACAGAGCTTTTGTAATAAATTGAATTAATTAAGTAATAAAAAAATGTAAATTTAAAGTTTTATGTAACGGTCCCTTAACTAGACCACGAGATAGAGTGAAAGTGAATTACATAAAAATTGAACGCTGATCAGTGTGTTGGCGGTTAAGGCAAAGTTCTTCCTCGCGTACATGTTATTTGGACATATTGTAAGAATGTAACTCATATGTTGTCATACAACTTCTCATACAAATGTAATCTCATAAATTGTAGGTGTTTAAGTTAATGAGTATTGAAATAAATATGTTGGGACATTATTACACACAGCGCCATCTAGTTCCGTGGTAAGCTACGAGGCTTGTGTTACGGATAGCAGATAGTTGATATACTACATATAAATACATACATATTAAAAATATAAGCACCCATGACTGGAGTACAGACATTCGTGTTTAACAATTGAATGCTCCCAGCGGGAATCAAACCCGCGACCGCTGGCGCAAGCCACACTTGTCGTCGTCAAGCTATTCGTATTTCAAAATGTATAATCAAATTAATAAAAAATGCCTAGTTCTTCTTTCTAATCTATACATCTATAGGTACTGACAAAAATAATAGAAGTGTCTGTTTGTAAAGACATAAGAAAAACATTTTACTAAATGCATCTTCATATTATATCTAATCTCCGAAACGGCTGGACGTATTTGAACGGGACTTTTACTGGCGTATAGCGGATGTTATTACTGTTATTTTAGAAAAAGAAATAGGCTTCCGTTTCATTTCACTTAAACGTCAGCAAAGCCAGGGTCAGTCTCTAGTGAAAAATATATAAAAGAAATTTAAGAATCCCAAAACGAACTGTGCCTTAAAAAAAGATTGGTCATAAGAAAAAATCGACAGAACAATACAATATGAAACAATATCTTATGTCATACCAAAGATATCTTCATTGCATTGTTTACTTGTTCATATAACTTGTATTATATAACCGTAAATTATATATAAAAGGAAATCGTAAATTATATATAAAAATCGTAAATTATAGTAAAAATCGTAAATTATATATAAAAATATTTATACTTATAGGTATGTATGTACCTACTTACCTAAGTTATAGTACGGAGATAGATTTTTCTTTAGCAGTTTCACACAGCATTTATTTGAAGATGTTAATCAAATTTTGTTATTATTTTGGAATTCCGTATATTATACGAACAAACCCCTCATAACTGTCTGATATCAATACATATTTTTCATAAATTTACGTAACTTAACGAAGAATGCAAATTAATTTAAGACTTGTGAAAATATTTTTTAACGACACGTTTGGCTCAGTTGATATTGACCCTACTTTCTGCGCCAACGGTCGCGGGTTCGAGTTCCGCTGGGGGCATCACGAATGTTTGTACTTCCGTCATGGGTGTTTATATTTATAATATGTATGTATATAAAATTTATATGTGTAGTACATCAACTATTTAGTATCCGTAACACAAGCACGTAACGTAGCTTACTACGGAACTAAATGGCGCTGTTGTAGTAATGTCCCAACATATTTATATTTTAACTTATTTAGGTAACTATCTATTCCTTTTCTTATCTTCCGATGGTGAATTTGCGTTAAAATTGTCTGACGACAACAACCAGAGACAATTTTACGACCTTAACGAGTAAATGTTTTATTTAAAAAAGTAGTAATTTCGAACACCTACTAAAATAAATTAAAGGATATTAAAACAATGCATTTTATTAATTTTAGACATCATGCTTAATACTTAATAACATTTACAGCTTAAGATCTACACAATCGATATTCAAATAGAAATAGTGTTTTTATTTATTCAAACTTCCTGGTTCGATTCCCGAGCTGAGTACAAGTATTTTTTATATGTATAAACGCAGTTTTTCTTGTTATAACAATCCATGACATGATACCTAAGAACAGATCTTCGTATGTCTTACAGTTCAGACTTCCCCATACTGACCGATTTAAATGTTATACCCAGTATATTATAATCTACTTCTGTGTCTTTCATTCATATCTATTCAGCCGGTTATTTGTGATTGAATAATAAACATCCCTCCTTCCGCATTTATTCATGGGATCAGAGATGCTAGACCCGAATTCGAACCCACTTCTCTTGAATTATCAGTGCTATAAAGTAGCTACAACTATTACGAAATAGCTATAAAATTAAATATCAAATGACAAACAAACATTTGAAATTTACACACTCATCAATGATCATTAATTACAATCAATCGATTATAAATCGATGTTTAATTGCTTCACGCTGTACCTCGACGCGAAAGTATTGATGATGCCATTGAGGCTTAACTGGCTTTGTCTATCTCAGAAATTTAAAAATACAATACGTTCAATTAACTTAACTAGCAAACCCACGTAAGTTAAAATAAATTAAACGGTTTTTATAATTTTCTAATAAAATAGAAGTTTAACTTAGGCTAAGTTACTCCTTATAACATTATTCTGCGAGTGAAAGTCCCGTTAAAATTGGTCCAGCCGAGAAAAGCTGTTAATTTGAAATTAAAAACAAATACTTCAATTTTATTTGTATGAACTGATACGTTCAGTTAAGTTTTGTTTCATAGTCAATAGAATAGGGGAATATAGGGGAAATTCGCTCATTTCAATTTGTAGTTAAAAGCGTATAGGATTATTTCAACAAAATATAATAGTAAACAATTTTATATTACATAGTTTTTTCGCTAAATTTTTGTATTCATACAGTATTCATGGTTATCTGTATGTATATAAGAGAGTATTTCTTTAAATCCCACCCAAAATAGATGAAACCGTAAGTCAAAATTTAATTAACCAAAAATAAACTAATTTAAACAAAACTATAATATATTTCGAAAATACTCTTCAGAACAAAATACATTTTTTCAAAACTCAACTTGATTTCATCTCTTACAAAGAGGAGCGTCAGAAAAAAAAATTACCGAGAGAAGCCAAGCAGGTGACTACTAGTTTATTATACGTGCAAATCAATCCCTTTAACATATTATATACAAAATAATCTATCCGTCCATTTATCTTATTCGCATCACGTCGAAGTCAAGGTTCAGCAAAGGTCGCCTGCGAGGAAGCGAGGAAGCGATTGTACATGTCTATCCGATAATTTATCAAGATTTAACATTAATTAAATGTATTGTTTATTAGAAATACGAGATTTTGCACTTAAGTCAGCCTTATTAGTTCTACTGTATTCTGTATAGTTAAAAATAATTCATACCTTTTCGGATTTTGTCGCGGATTTATTTTGATTTTTAGTTCCCGACGTTTCGAATGCTTTACAGCAATCATGTCACGGGAGAGTCTCTCCCGAAAAGGTAGTTTCATTTATAATGTAGAATATTCGCGTAAACCTAAGAAAGTATTATAGTGATGTTGTTCGAAAAGCATGTTATTATAATAAATTATAGAGTTGCGATGTTATGCCTCAATACAAGGAATATCGGACCATAGTCGGTAGTCTACCACGTTGTCGAAGTTGTGGACTTAACAAGTCTTTTAAAAACTTACTAGGTACTCTCAGACATGCAGGTTTCCTCACGATGTTTTCCTTCACCGTAAGACAAGTGGTAATCATGTTGGAAATGATTAGCACATGAAAATGAACCCTCGGTTTCATAAGCGAGCGCGTTACAACTAGACTACCACTAAGTATTGTGATAGAATAATTAAATTATTTTCGCATTTAAGTCTAGTTTATTGTATGTGCGTTCAAATTTTCTTCAGAGGAAAACAGAATTTGCAATCACGGTCGATCTAAGGAAACGATGTAGGAAGCAAAGTATTGCGTACTTTTATTGGTTTCTAAATTGTGATTTATTGCATCAGTATGCTCTCTTGCTATAATTAGATTTGCCTATTGATGCAAAATTAATTAACAACCTTGTAAATATACTGTTTTTATCTGTTTTGCAATTTTTCTTTTTTAAAACCTTGCTCAGTTACGATTTATTGTTGTATTGTTAGTTTGTACGTTTGTATAATTGTTTTTGTAGCTCGGGTTAGGAAATAAAATAGAGTGTCATAGAACAATACGTAAAGTTTATGTTTATCGTTTAATGTTTTAAAATAAATCCTTACTTAAATACGGAAGTGAGTCTGTCTGTCTGTCTGTCGCGCTTTCAACCAAAACTACTGAACCGATTTAAATGAAATTTAGTACACGGATAGTCTAGAGCCTGAGAAAAGACCTATGTCTTTTCTACTTTTCAGAGTGAAAAAAGGACAGTAAGGGGTTGAATAGGGGAATAATTTTATATGGAAAAGACGTCATTTTTAAAGCTAAAAGCTTGAAACTTAATATTTTTCTTCTGATTAGATATAAATAAATGAGACATTCAATGTTTCTAAAAATTTTATACAAAAGCGGGTACCTAGGGACGAACTCAAGCGAAGCGAGGATGAGTAGCTAGTAATAAGTCTAGATGATATTATGATAAGTAAATAATATTTTTTATGCAAAATAGCTAACGTATTAAAGGATACGTACAACCTTAAAAAAGTTTCTTATTAAAAATGACTCTCTTATATCATTTTACAATTGATATTTATAATTTTGTCTTATATTTTTAGGCAGAGTTCTTAACTGATTTAAAAATAAATTAATTATATTAACCTGTATGTGGGTACGATTGTTTGTATAAGGCTATAAACTAAGGAACTTTTTAAAAAATGTATAAACTAAGAAGTCTTTATATAATTAGAAAATGTTGCAAGCAAATAAAATAGCGTAGTTCTATTTATAAGTAATGGTTGTAATGTCAAACACCTAAGGTAATATTTTACTAAGTAGTACATGAAATGTAATTAAGCTTTACAAGTTAATGATTAATGTTGTCAATAACAATCAATACATTTAAAAAAACACAGTATTTTGGTTTGTATGTAAAATATACCATACATTTTATTAAATTTGCATAAATATTTTGACTAGTGATTTGCCTTGCTTTGCACGCCCTTTGGTTACTTACGTTATATAACCAATCTGTTCTACTGTCTAAAAAATCTAGCTCTAGAGTCTACGGTGTTCATTTTATCGAAATCCGTCCAGCCAGACTTACATACATGTCATCAACCTTTGTTAACGTCCCATTGCTGCGCCTCCCTCAGTACGAGGTGGATCAGGCCATAGTCCACCGCGCTGGCCTAGTGCGTGTTGGTGGACTTCAAATGTCTTACGAAAACTTGCTAGGTTTTCTCAGACATGCAGGTTTCCTCACGATGTTTTCCTTCACCGTAAGACAAGTGGTAATCATGATAGAAATGATTCGCACTTGAAAGTATCAGAGGTGCGAGACCCGGATTTGAACCCGCATCACTCGGTTATACAAGAGAGTTCGTTACCGCTGGGCTACCACTGCCCGTCATACATTTACATGTATGTATTAAAATGTCACAAACACTCATCATCGTTTCCCCTCAGTAATGTAGGCAGATTTAGTAAATGCGTATACAATAATTATAAGTTTTTTATAATAAGAGTTTTTTTATATCGCAATAAGTAAAGACGCGGTAAAAGCTAGTAAATAATAGGCAATTCTTAATAACAAGTGTAACTTCCCTGCTTCCTCACGGCGGCCATGACACGGCCGTGACTCGCTTCACAATATGGTGTCAATCGTAATTGGCAATATACAATAATAGAACTATAGGTGCTAACTGCGATTGCGATTATATTCAAATTATATTTTAAAAATGTATTTATTTAAATATTAATTTCTAATCTATACGCATTATAATAAAGTTTTAAGTCGTATCTGTACTGTAAATATTTTTTGAAAAATGAAATTGAAAAGAGCTTAATATCGGTACAGAGGCCAAATTTATAATTTTTAGAATTTTCGTCTGTTTGTTACCGCATCACGAGAAAACCATTCGACAGATTTTGATAAGAATTGGTATAATAATAGCCGATTATTCAGGTCAACATATAGAATACTTTATTCCGGTAAAATAGTTCATATCTGACAGGAGAAATTGAGTGAAAAGTTTCAGTGAGAAAATCTCAATGCTTTCAAAATGACGCAAAATTTGAATGTCTCGAAAAAGTTCGCGATAGTATGTGTGTATCTTAAGGTAAACGTATTTAAGGACGAACCCACACCAGTATTTAATACTTATTTCCTTATACCCAGGTTAAGTTAATTTTAAATTAAAGTAGAAGTTCAACAAAAAGCAGCGCTTCCCGACTTCCTCTCCGCGGCCGTGACACGACCCCGACATAACAATGTGATAATAATTGCCAATACACTATTATAATCTAATGAGCATTCAATACTATGTATTATATTTTTGTACTGTATTAACGCTAACTAATAACAAATAATGTTTGTTCTTTTATCCATTTTTTAAGCTCTGAATGTTTTACAGTATAATTAACTTACGTTGGAGATAAAAGCTTCCAGTCAATATACAATTTGTCGTGGAGAGGTCTCCTTAGCAACCGGCAGTCCAGCCGGGCGCGAAGCCAAGAAACGTACTGGATGTCTGCCCACCTTGGTTGTTGTATTATGCGAATTACTCCTGGTATTTCTCTGATAGTAGATCGGAGTGTGGAGCGACTCTTTGGCTGTATGGTCTGCTTCAGAGTTCGGGGCTTCCATCGCGGCATCGTGGTTCAATCCAATGTATCCAACTCCTTCTATTAACTCACTGCTTGGCACAAGCTTCCGTTTAATACGACAGCAGTATCAGGTTCACTTTCTGGCCAGGTTTGGGGCGGACTCACGAGTCTATCAAAAACTTACTAAATTCTCTATAAATGCCGATTTACTTACGATGTTTGCCTTTAACGTATAACCAGTGGTGTGTGAAAGTGAAAATTAATAAATAAATGAGATTATCATAGATACGAAACCCGAGATTTAAACCCGCTTCACTAATTTTTAACTAAGTAACAACTAGACTATCACTAACATCCACTATCCCAAGTTAAACCACAACTAAACTAAATAAGATATAATATAAAAATCTATACCGGATGTTGCACAATTGGTATCTGCTCGAATTACGCATATCCTCAGTACTTCGACACATAACAACACTAAATTTAATCATTTTAAAATGTTTGCAACAAATTTAATGTAAGTTTATATAATTAGCTGAATTTTTTTAGTTCATTAAGAATTCTAGAACTAGGATTTTATTTCTCAGAATTTAGACCCTATATAATTAGGCATCAATCATGGGCAACAGCGGAGGCACTTGCACCCCCTTGCCTTGAAGGAAACCATATAGAAAAAGTTAAAGATATAAAATTGTATAATTAAAACATTGTTTTAATTTAGATATCTTCAAAGGAAAGACGATAATAACATTTGAAAATTTACATAGTTAATCATTTCCGCCCATGATCAATTTATTTGGGTTTTTAATGTATCATCGAACATTTTGTACATAAGCACTATATTATTTACATTCTAAATCCTAACTCAGTCTAATCTGCAAATTATAGATTTTTTTTCTAGTCATTATTATCGATATCAGTTCAATTATCAATTTCTCTGTGACCACATCACGATAAAACTACTAGAAATATTTTAATAGAATTCGGTATGTTGATAGCTGGTTATTCGGGTCCACCTTTTTTTTTTTCTTCTGCGTGTATATGCAATCAGCAATCAGCTCTAAGGCTATAAGCAAATCTGTTCTGTGATGCTGTCATGCGGAGTGTCTTCCCATTGGAAGCATCTACTCGTCTATAATCCATACACATCCAGAACATGTCACCCATAGCCACATATAGAATACTTTTTACTGCTGGAAAATGTCTAAATTCTAAAAACTACACTAACCGTTTAAACGCTTAGCAAGTATAACATATATTACGTAATATTTAACAGCATTAGTCATTACCTATTGATATATTTTGAAAGTAATTACTGTCAACGACCCACAGCGAGCGATCCTGCGAATGTGAAAGTGAACACTTGCTCATGCAAGCAAAGCGAACGCATATTATAATAATATTTCGAAACAATTTATCTCATTCATGTTATTTTATAAATGAGAAATAACTGTACTTATCTATTTGCTTGATTTTAAATTACTGGACCAATTTTGATAAATTGTGATTGACAGTAGTAAGTACTTTGTATGAAAAATAGTATTTACATGTGTGTATGTAGAGATTTAAATGTACATGCTGTTGTTAGTTAGATAAAAATAACAATGAGCCCGTATGGTACACCGCCAACCAAAACGTGATCTTGACCACCCCCATCTTAGACTATGACTTTATTAAGAACATTTTAAATAAGTCTCTTAGTCTTCAGCCCTTTTTAAAGTCCTACTACTGGGCACGGGCCTCCCTCAGTATGAGAGGGATCAGGCCATCCACGCATTGCCCTAGTGCGTGTTGGCAGACATAAACCTCAATACCTATCTTTGCCATTTTTTTAACATAAACATTTTGTGGTCAAACTGTCTATAACAGCAATACAATAACTTTGAAACTTCTAAAAGCTTGGCTTATCCCGTGACCATGGTTGCTGTAAAGCATTTAAAACTTCGAAACCAAAAATCAAAATAAATCTACGACAATTCCTTAAAGACAGTTTCATTTGAGGACACGTTTGGCTCAGTTGGTAGTGACCCTAATTTCTGCGCCAGCGGTTGCGGGTTCGAGTCCCGCTGGGGACGTTCATTTAATGAGCACGAATATTTGTACTCCAGTGATGGATGTTTATATTTATAATATGTATGTAATACCTATATCAACTATCCTGTATCCGTAATACAAGCCTCGTAGCTTACCACGGAACTAGATGGCGCTGTTGGAATTAAACTTGCGACCACCTGGATAAACAAGCACTAGGTCCAAAATAATTTGCTTACAAACCATGAATGCTTCAGCTAATCGCTCGACCAATCATCCGCGTCCAATTATATGTCCAGTTAACTCGAGTAACTCAAACCACGTACACATTGTAACACTAATTGTCGGCCAAACTATATAACGCGTACTTATGCATTTTGATTAATATGCTGTAAATTTTAATGAAAAATAATGTATAAGTAGGATTTTGTTGCATAAAAAGTTTAAAATGAAAGGGATCTGTAATACTCCTTAAGAAAAGACGCTACATTTCTTTCAAAATATGATAAAAAAAATATTTAAAGACCCAATTCTTCAAAAGACCCAATTCTTCAAATAAAGAACAACGAAATTATATATTTATTAATAATTAAATTTATTGACGATCGTCTCTATTCCTAGGTCCTAACTTCTAATGTCCTCGGCCAGAGCGTAGTCTATCTGAGTACAAAATTTTCATCTAAATCTGTCTAGCCATTTCAAATTAATAGATAATATGTTGATTATATAAATATATATGATACAAACAAACATACACACTTCCACTTTTATATTAGTAGTCCGATAAACTAATGAGTTTATTGATATCTAAGTCATAACTTCAAGACATGTCGAACAATTTCGACACAAGCGACGCGAAAAATGAAATAACCTGCGCCATTAAGCCGAATGCACTAGTTAATCGCTTAATACCCCTTTGCTTTATATAATATGTTACAACATGTAACGAAAACATGTTAATCGTATCTTCGTATATTGATAATGTTATAATATTGAGACCATGATTGTAGAAGCTAGATTTTCTCATTGTATAAAGGGTTTGGCGAAGATGTCATCCTACTATCGTTTAAGAATAAAAATCTAAAAGATATATTGACATTTTTCTGGAATAAAAAGTATAATATATGATGACCTGGATAACCATATATTTTCATACCAAGTTTGAAGAAGAATGAGTTTTTATTGATGTAGTGTTGATTTAACCATGAGCTTTAGCGTGATCAACAAAAAAAAAATAAAAAAATAATACAATATAATTACCTATGTATATAAAAAAAGATTTTAGTACGAGTATATGTATATAATGTGTTTAAATGATCGTTTTTTTCACTCAGTGAACATAATAACAAAACATAACAGAGCTCGATTGATTTTACATTATGATAATAACCAGGATCATCTTAATTAAAAACTTAACCTTCATTTATTTATTACTTACCACAAGTTACACATCCGCGTAGAGTTAAGAAGTGGGAAAAACAAAAATTAAATTCGTACTTACAATTGTTATAAAAAGAAGCAAAAATCCAAAGTCTAAGGCCTTTCGGAATAATATGAATGGATTTAACATTATAGCAAAGCGATCTCGACTAAATTATAAACATATCTGTTAAAGCCTTCATCCGTGTTCATCTTATCAATATGGTAATTTAATTAATACTCAACGACGTATTATTTTTCGTGACTTCCCTCATTTTCTTTGGTTTACATTTTTAATCCTTTTTAAAGTTCCTCTTGGGCATGAACCTCTCTTTACTATAAGAGAGAATATATCATAGTCCAGCATACTGGCCACGTGCGAATTAGATTTCAAAAACTTGCTTGAATCTTTCAGACAGGCATTCATCGTAAGGCAAGTCGTAAATATGTTGGAAATTATGCCAATATGAAATGCGATACCAGAAATTTCAACAAGCTTCATACGATGTTCCAAAAGAGGGTACTTCCTTTATAATATTACCTTTACGTTATTCTAGCTAAATTAAGGCTTTGAAGTTTATGACCTAAACCTATTGGAAACTTTTGGTATGGTTTACGTAAATGCTTTTACCAACTTAAAAAAATATAGTTTAGCATCCTGTTAGTAAAAAAGTTATAAATAATATTTTAATAGAGTTTCAGAGGTTACGCAGTACACACCAACAAATAAATATTACGTTGGTATTTTTAAATTTCATTCACTTTCTGAATGCACGTAAATATTTTTATTTTTACTAGCAGAACCGAAATTGCATTTTAAGGTCAGATTTCCGAATTTGCTATACTCTATTGCGGTTAATTAATCGATTTTTAATTACATAAAAAAATAAATACTTAAGTTTTCATGGTCGCTAACGCCATGGCTACGGGAAAATCATGGTAGATATCCCATTTCACATTATAAAGACAGTAAAAGTTATCGATACACGATCATTCTTTAACTGTTCATAAAATTGTCTTGATGTCTATCATGTTATTTTACTCTCTACAATATGCCTGATGAGGTTTCTCATCGACTATATTCACAAAAGCTGCTACATTAAATTTTTAAAATTTTACAAAAATTTAAAACTGATTTATTATAAAAACTTTCATACCCAAAACGGTTAAGTATAACTTTTGTATTCAGCTAAGTACTGATTTGTGGACTTCACATGTCTTTCGAAAACTTGCTAGGTTCTCTCAGACATGCAGGTTTCCTCACGATGTTTTCCTTCACCGTAAGACAAGTGGTAATTATGTTAGAAATGATTCGTTCATGAAAATACCAAAAGTGCGAGACCCGGAATTGAACCCGCATCATTAGCATATCCAAGCGAACACGAAACCACTGAGCTACCACCTTAGTTGTGATCACCTATTGCCAAAGTTGCTTTTTGTATGACATATATTACTATCCCAAAGGAATTACCTCTCCCAAATCAAAGTTATATACATCCAGAAAAAATAATTCTTTTTCTCTATTGCTTCGTAAAAATAATACAAACCAACAATGGTTTAAATATTTTATTTATAAGTAAATGCACTGTCGTGTGTAGGACGATTATTATAAAATTTCTAACATCGCCATTAGTGACTGATAACCTTTAACTGCCTTTATAAATCTCTGCTATTTATGGATGGTACAGTCATTTAAGTTTGCTACATTAGATTAATATGCATTCTGTAATATGACCATTCGCACAGTCGACAATGCCTATTTTCTATTTGATTACACATTCTATTCTCGATCCATGTAAATGTGGTTAAGGTAAAAAAATCGCATATTTTTTTGTGAACGCCAATTGTATATTGTATAAGGTAAAGGTCCCTTACTTACTGACTAAAATACAAAATCTGGAGAGCTGCTTCGGGTAAAAATTTACTAGGTACCAAGGTAGTTTCTAGATAAAAACGTCAGCTGGTAATGGAAGATGTCGCGACAAGACTGAATGTAGAGTCTCGAGGCTATAACTACTGTGTTTTTGCTGCTAGAAGAAAGATTAAAAATTTGTTCTAAAAGTAAAAAAAATATATCGACAATCGAAAGAAAACAATCGATTGTTCGATTAATCGATTTCGATCTTACGAGTCTTCCGAGTCTTACGAATTTTCGATCAGCCCACGTGTCCTGACGCGAGTTTCACAGTTTTTACCCATCCTACAAAAGTGCTCAACGCCGCTAAAGAAGTTTTCACTTCAATAAAATAAAAAAGAATAGGTCGTAGGCTATTTTTTATTTCCCTAGGTGATAAGAATGGCCCTCTTCAGATAGAAGCAGACTTACTTACTTATACTATTTTATAAACACAAACAAACTAACTCTACGCTATATCAGCATCATATAGTACTTTAATTCAAAATTATTCTTTAATACAACAAAAACAAAAAATAAAAAAAAATATTTAAAATCATTTTTTATCTCGTTCATCGCTTACATAAGCGTATGTAACAAATTACCTCGCGTAATGGCTCTTACATAAACAAATTTAACTACGACGTTAAGTATTTCGAGGAACAAAAGATTGATTATAACAGCAATTATACTAGAAAATATGACTTCAATAATTTTTAGATGTTATAGAATTGAATAGAATATAGGATTTATTAACTTAACGTCTTAGTTGAATACGAAGATAGAGAAGACGATCTCAGCTTCCTCAAAACAAGGAAACAGGACCACGAGTTTATCACATGAAAAATTTAAACCAAATACTGCTCAAAAACCATGGATTATAATATTTGACGACTCATTTGGCGGGTTGGTAGTGACCCTACTTTCTGCGCTAGCGGTCGCGGGTTCGAGTCCCGCTGGGGGCATTCATTTGCTAATCACGAATGTTTGTACTCCGGTCATGGGTGTTTATATTTATAATATGTATGTATTTAAAATTTATATGTGTAGTATATCAACTATCTGGTATCCGTAACACAAGCCTCGTAGCTTACCACGGAACTAGATGGCGCTATGTGTAATAATGTCCCAACATATTTATTATTTATTTATTTATTAATGTTTGTGTTTCTGAAAAAACCTAACTGTTAAAACATCCTGCCGTATATCTATCGTCGCTAGTCAGTCCATTTGAACAAAATTGAAGTGTCTGTTTTTAATTTCAAACTAACAGCTTTTTACTAAATGCATATGAAAGTTTATCCGGTACTTACATCAAAAATAAAATTTAAACATTTTTGTCGGACTGTCTGTTTGTTCCGGCTAATCTCTGAAACGGCTGGACCGATTTTGACGGGACTTTCACTCGCAGATAGCTAATGTTATGAGGAGTAACTTAGGATACTTTTATTTTATAAGAAAATTATAAAAACCCTTTAATTTATTTTTATTTACAGGTAAACAGGCCAAGTTTGCTAGTTAATTAATATAAAAGAAAGTATATCAATGCTATTTATATGCATTATATACTTCATGTAATATGTATGTACATAGTAATATGTATTCATGGCCGTCTGTGCGTTGATTATTTGCGATTCATTACATGTGTTACCTTAAGGGAAAATATCTCGAGGAAAATACTCACCGGAAGACAATAAAGCACGTATCCGTCAATTCGCAATGAAACAGAGCGGGGTGGAACCTCTGAATTTAGAGTAACTAAAATGTTCATTTATTTTTCGTTACCTTCTAGTCCTACTGATGTTAATAACTCTGTGGGTTACAAGTTCGATTCTCTTAAAGAAAGTTTGTTTTTATTGTTATAGAATTGCGTGTTTTATTTTAATTAGTGCAGATTATCGGTTTTACAAACTGCATTCACTTTAGAAATTGTAATTCGTAAATATAATACAGGTTTACACTTACATTATTTTATAAGAATCCAGAAAACGATACATAAAGGCCTAAACTAAGGGTGACCACAGTATACTGTACAGTGTACATCTATACGATATAAAATATGTTCGAAAATTAATATTATACGAGTATAGAAACAAAGATAAAATCGATTAGCATTATTTGATTATATGATATGCTTAGGCAATTGAAGCGTAGTAAAACGAATATCAAAAAGTTTCAAAATAACTTAGTCGTACCAAGCTAATTAAATTAAAAAATAATTTTTAAGCCTAAGTATATGATTTTTTAAAAAAATAACTTTCTACACAAAATTTTTAATATTTTCCAGACTGAATAAAATGACTAACCAAAGAGTTTTTCATATAAACTTGACCTAAATGTCTTTAAACATTCTTACATTCTCAATACACGTTCTTAGCCTCCACAAGAAATTATTAAAAAAGTACTATCTATTCGACAACCAGTCTTTACGGATGACTGGTTTTGCGGTTTTAATTAAGGTTTAAAGATAAAATTTATAACGAAATGTTGATTGATTTTAAATAAAAAGACATATTGTATGGATAGAAATAGTTATTACGCAATGAGACCTAGCTCACTGGTTCGATTCTAGTTGGAAACAAAATTTATGCATTACATTCTGTAAAATAATTAAAATATTTTCATATTTAGTATTGAGTTGAAGTTTATAAACTTTCTAAATACCTTAGCTCTGAAATACCTATAGAAGGAAATTTATTTACTAATGTTGCGATAAAAAATTTTAATACTAGAGATGGACTCTGGCTTCGCTCAGGTTCATTTTAAAAATTAGTTTCATTAGATTTCTCTAAGTTAAGAAAGTTTTTCGCAGTAGCCAGCTACCATCATACCAAATTCCATCATAAACTGTCAGTGGTTTCCTTGTAATACAGTCACAGACAGAAAAATAGAAGAAAATTCTAAAAATTATAAATTCGGCTTGTATATCGATAATAATGACTATTTTCAACCGACTTTAAAAAAGGCGGAGGTTTTCAATTCGTCTATATTTTTATACCGTTCGAAAGTTCAATGCAAATTGTTCTATCCGTTCTGGCTGGCTCCGACTACAAAATTAATTACTACATACTACTAATACAAAGTATTATTTTTACTTTTTAGTTTAGGTTTTTTATAGTTTTGAAGTCGATTTTTATTTTTTTGTTAAAAATAATTTATAATAAGAAATTCACGAAAAAATTACAGATGTTAATTAGATAGAATTTTATTATACGCATAGATTATTCTGTTAAAAGGGCTATTTTCGAGGTCAAAAATCAAAGTACTTCAGTGTTTGAACTACCGTAATTAATTATGCTAATATGCGACATCAAGGTAAAAAATTTCACGCTTATTTTTGATGACAGTCCGCAAAATCACAACACGTCTTTATACTTTAAAATAACAATAAATTGTCAAAAAACAAGATGGTCAATTAAATTTGTATATCTTTCCGTAAACAACGTAGTTAACAATTGCTTAGTTCCTTATGTGAGGGTGTAATTTATGTTTTTCTTATCTCGCTGCTTAAAATCCCTTTACCTTAATTGAAACTACTGTTTGTATTTAAAAATACTTAATTTTTACATTATAATACAAAACTTAGCTTTTGACCTGTACTAACCGGACGGTAAAGAGTAGTTCAGCATATTTTTTGTTTTTAAAAAGGGTATAAAATTGTATCTATTGAGAAAATAGTAGTAAGTAATATGTATATAGATTAACTTAAAAATCGATTTATCCAAATACGAAATTTGAATTACATATGGAGCGGGAAATTTGAGTTAAACTATGAGATTTAGCTAGATCGATTTTTATATTGCAAGTTCCATCGACATTGTTAGAGTCGTTATCAAGAGTGTGATACTCTACAAAAATATGTACAAATATTAATCGTTTAAATGTGACTATCGATTTTTTTATATGAACAATATTATAAAATGTATGCGGCACGTACCTATTAATTTTTTGCTATGATAAGTTACTGTCAGTAGCCTACATACTACTTCAGCCCTAGTCTATCAAAATGCTTTATTTCATCGAAATCATTTTAGTCATTTCAGCAAAAGGAGTAACAGACAAGATCCATAAACCCATACATACATCCATACATATATACATCATAACACCCATACATACATACAAACCTTTTTATAATAGCAAAAAATAATGCATTCAATTATAATTATTCCATGTTTCATTTAAAAACAAACTTTTACAATTCACACATGATTTATAGTTTAAACGGTGAGTGTTTAAAGTGTTTAACCTGTGAAGCAACCGTTATCTGTCACCGTGAGAATTGATCCGTCAAGGTGAACCGGGGTCGAAAAAGAACCTACTTTCCACCACCAAGGTCGTACTTAATTAAAAAACCAACGATCTCTCAAAAAACTTATATTTAAAAATCATTATTACAACGAGGAGCGCATCAAGTTAAGCACCGGGACAATTATTGTGCTTTAAAGCTCCTCTTAAAGAAATAAATATAAAAAACTAACATATTGACACATTTAACAAATTTAATGACTAAAAACAAGTGGCTTTCGACTTTTCATTGCAGATTCATAGATACAAGCTTTTAGATATCTCTTACTTTAGCAAGTAAGAACTAAGCATGGACTTCACTAATGGCATACTCAGTACAATATTTGTATCGTCGTCGAACGTAACTCCGAATGTTAGTCATTAAAGAAACGATCACTCCAAATGGACAGCACGCCTCTCACCGTTACGCAATACAATTAAAATCACAACAACTTAAAAATATTACAAAAAATCTTAAACAAAATACATGACATGGCGCGACTGACTTAATATTATCTTACGTGCTACACTTATTATATAAAAGTTAAGGACGGTTGGTTCCGTCGCGCTTTGTGGCATCCCATTTACTAAAACCGACGGCGAGTGGACTGTATAGGACCCGAGATATCTCTACTAATATAAATGTGAATGTAAATTTGTTTGTTACGCTTTCACGCGAAAACTACTTGACCGATCGTCGTGAAACTTTGTACACATATTCTTGAAGGTATTATAAGTAACATAGAATACTTTTTTTACTTTTTTTTAGCGGGCTTGAAACCGTGAACGCGGGCGAAGCCGCGAGTAATGCTAGTTATTATATAAATGTATACCACGCATACGCAACGCCCGCTCTCCAATCACCTATGTACTCTACGTCTTCATACCAGTTGTCGAGTCTACATCTTTTCGATGTCGATTTTGCATTTTTGAGTTTTGTGCTCACAACTCAGACATACTCAGAGAAAACTCCCCACATCGCGCGCCCTTCCCGCAATAAATACGCGGACAATAAATAATTACTAATAAATTACAAGTAGCTAGTAAAAACATTAACTAAACTAAATGAGCTTCAATCACATATATCGACTAATCTGTTGTCGACTTAAAAACTAGGTAACTTATTACCAATATCCGTTTCGTCATATCGACTATAAATTTTTTATAATAAAATTTAGAACTAAGCACGCGAATACGAAACGCTTCCTCGTAGATTAAAAACCAAGTGGCCAGAACGTGAAAGGTGGTGTTATCCAACGTGATTAGAAAGGTGTCACGGTTGGCGAGCACTTTCTAGCGCGAATACAACGCGAGGTCCGAGATTCTACGTTGGCGTGCGGCTGCGTGGAAGCCTCGCGTGCCGTCTGGAACTACTGGGGTGCGGGGTTCGAATCTAGGGGTGCACGACAACCTTCTTCCACCACAGTCAGTACCACCAGTTATTGAGCAACCAGATAACCTTCTCGCCAACCACCCCTCAGCACTGCTTGTACTTCCTGTACTCGCTTGTGACGCTCTCCTTGACCCACAAAAGAAAGAAACTCCAGAATCAGAACTATGACTGCAAGTGGAGGGTCTACGAGGGACCCACGTTTGAATTTCAGGTGATCGTGGTGTAAAGAATCCACTTGAATTTCTTCTATAAAACGGTGTTGCATATCTATAATCGTATTCAGCCTCCGAACCGCTACAGCATGAAGAGTATTCGCATTCATGACGCCTAGTCGAGGGACGACGCACGGGCGCTTTCCTCTTAGGCTCCCGAGGGACACCGTTAAGTTCATACACACGCATACCTTCCTCATCAGAACTTTGAAGACGAAGGGCACCTCTAGCAGCTTCCGATTCTGTAAACTCTACCAACGCGCACACACAATTCACCAAACTAGGATTCTTGTTAAGGAATTGACGGACATCGGCTGGGACAGGGTTCCCGGGTCGGAGGACTCGGACTAGGGCTATTTCACCGCAGCTCGCAAACAATCTCGACACATTCTCGACTGTAGGGCGATCTATAGGCATTCTGACAGCCACGACGGTCCTGGACGGGGTAGTTTCGTCGTACGCCGGGAGAGGGTCGATCCGACGAAGCTTGGTTCCCAATTCGTTGATTTCTAATTTTGTCGATCTTTTCAAAGCTTCAGCGACCACTCGCCAATCCTTGGTTAGGTGCTTGACGCGTTTGAAGCTGGATATCAGCTTAAGTGAAACATACCCTTCCTTGTTGCGACGAACGTGCTTAAGCAGGAAGGCGTCTTTAGTTATATTAGCATCCGAAAAGTAGAATTCCACTTGTGACACTATACGGTTGGCCAGTTCCTCGTCTGGCGGTGTGTACGGCGGTTCCTGGGTGTCCGGAGCGACTTCGCAGCCGGAGTCCTTGCCGCCACCGGAGCCTGCCTCGGAGGCCGTATCAGAGAGATCCGCATGATCATCGGTGGACGGGCGTCTATCGGTGGAGATACCCTCATCGACTTCCGGCATGACTTGGCTGGGGGATGTCCCCTCCATGTTCGTAGCGTGGGTTTACCACTTTAGCATAACACGACGTGCGACTCGCTCGGTAGCGCTGATCAACTGCGAGCGCGCGGCGGAACGCCAACACTTTTATAATATCGGATGTGCGGTAAAAGGCAATCGGAAACGAGACGTGACATTGCAGACTATGAGACGCTAAACGTTAATTATTTAACATATGTTAAGACCACAAAAGCCGCGCTGAACTCGAAATTGGCGGTCGCACGCACTATTTTCGCATATTAATAATAAACACGCAATTATTACGCGAATCTGTGTTAGCATGATAATATAACAGCACGCGCGCCTAATTATATAGCAAAACGGAGCATGTTAGTTCTAATAAATGTAATAATTGTGTTGAATTATTAGGTACTTTGTGTTAGAATAGTTTTAAAAATAACATTATTTTTTTGTTTATAAGGCTTTATTTTATTATTCTTCCTCAAGGTAACTGTTATCTTTTCTAAGCATTATCAGTATTATCATTATATTACCATTTATTTTCGAAAATAGAACATACTTTATGAAGCATTGAAAGTAAGTTTTTAATGAGATTATAGAAAAGGAGGTTTTATTTACTTTTTTATGAAATATTATATTAATTTTACTCAGACAATTGATATATTATATATTTTTTTTAATATTAATAAAATAATCCACGGTCATTAAACGCACGTGCCTATTGTTATTTTTATTGTTTGCCTATTGTGATACTTAAAACTAGCGATACAAACTAGCAATACATATTACGATATATTATATTAAGTATTATCACCAATTTCGTGGTTTAAGCAAACTTTAGCAGAATACCTTAAATGTAATTAGATACTTTTATTGACTTTGCAGCTTTGCCCATATTTGTAAATAAATAAATAAGTTTGACTTCAGCTTTATAAGGGAGTGTGACCGATTTAATTAATTTTGTTTTAATATTTTACAATAATACCTATTTAATTACATAAAAACCTGTTTATAATTATGAAAATAAAACGAATGATTTAATGCTAGCTGGCGATATTTCTCGTCTTTTACATATTTGTCCAACTTCAAAAAGGTGGCATTTTTTCGGATTTTGTGAAACCTAAGAACCTAAATGCATATCTACGAAAAAATGCGAAAAGGTAATTTTATTTATATTGTTTAAAATCTCTAACATTTTCGAAAAACTAAAAAAGTAGTAAAAGCTGGAAGTACTTACTTTATAAGTATGTTTTTATATATTAATAAATGTATTTTTGTGTGTTATACGATATTTAACCTCATAGAAGTCTCTTCACCACAGAGTAATTAAAAACCAGATAAAAATCCATTACACTGTTAAAATGATAATAGCTGAAGAAAATAATCGTTTAAATTTCTACTATTTCTAGATTTCGTGATGAAAACGTTCTCAATAAGGCCATCTGAATTACTAAAACAAATTAAAATAGTAATTCTTATATTTGCATAAAACAATATGTAGGTCGAGTTTTTAATGTTCCGAATATTAAAACAATAGCTGTTTAACTGGTTGCAGACTCTCAAGCCACGCCCTGACAAATACTCGTAGACACGGTATTTTAACTACAAGTCATGTGTTTTCACATGTATTGGTAACTATAGACTACAGAAATACTATTATTTTGCTTTAAGGTCCAATTATTTTATATCACTTAAAAAATTAATAGTAACGCCTTAATTGCCTCTCTTATTATACTTAATATGAAAGAATTGGTTTGATTTGATTTTTTCGCATTTTTAAGCAAAGTAGAGAGCTGTATGCTAGTAATTTTCTCTTATGTAGCTTATATTTTGAGCAAAAATATTTATATATCCATTTTTTTGTGTAAAATATATTTTTAATCCTAACTAATAAAATAAGTGTAAGTGTAAGAAAAAATCTATATTCAATAAATCGAAATAAATACCATAAATAACGCTTTTTACATATAAATTTAAGTATTTTTACTTTAACAAGACATTATGATCGACAGCTCAATACTGTATTATGAAAATGAATAAATCAAAAGATTTAAAAACGTCGATCGTCCGATAATTACGTAATAATAATATTTTGTTATTGTTAAGAAATGAGTAATAAATATATAAGTAATAAAAATAATAATTAATAAATATATACATTAAATACCTACTACTATTAAAACTGTTTGCTGTGAAACATTAAAACGGAATAAAAAAATGAGAAATGCTAGAAAATTCGTAAACATAATTATATTTCAATGCCTAAGAAAGCATTAAGATAAATCATTTAGGTTTCTATAATAGCAATATCTTATTTTACGTATAATAAAATTCTGATTCGAATCTGTACATTGATTTTTTCTAAAATTTTATTGAAATCATTGATACAGAGGCTGAATCTATAATTTTTGTCTGTCTGTCTGTCTGTGACCGCATCACAAGAAAACCGCTGGACAGATTTTGGTGAAATTTAGTATGATCATAGCTGGTTATCCGAGTCAACATATAAGATACTTTGTACTGCGGGAAAATATCGTATATAGATACTTAATGTAAATCATGTATATGACGACTCGTTTGGCTCAGTTGGTAGTGACCCTACTTTCTGCGCCAGCGGTCGCGGGTTAGAGTCCCGCTGGGGGCAATCATTTACTAATCACGAATGTTTGTACTCCAGTCATGGGTGTTTATATTTATAATATGTATGTATTTAAAAATTATATGTGTAGTATATCAACTATCTGGTATCCGCAACACAAGCACGTTACGTAGCTTACTGCAGAACTAGATGGCTGTTGTAATAATGTCCCAACATATTTATTATTATTTATTTATTATTTATGTATAACTATTATAATAAAAAGTATATAGTTGATCACTGATTTAACGTTGAAAAATTTAGGTCTTCATCTGGAGTAGTATATACGCCAATGATCATAATAAAAGTTGGTTCTGTCTATATATAATGTTTTAAAAACCAAAGAGCATACGTATGTACAAACGTAGTAAGGGTACAGTTACACATGCTCATAAAATGTCATGCTTATTAGCATGATGTTAGCATGCTTAAAACAAGCATGCTCTTCATACTGACATATTATAAATGTAATTGACTGACACATTATAAATTAAAAACGCTGTGCAATAAATTGAACACACATGCTATTTAAGCACGGGCTGGTTCTTTGGTATTCGACATTCTAGCAAGTTCTCTGCCAGTGTGCAAGTGAAAAATGGAAAACCAAGTGAATTTTTCAGTAGACTTTGACTGTAGCATGCCCAAAAATCGCACGACCGTCGAAATTTGAGCATGCTCGAAATAAGCATGCTCATTATTAGCAATGTTTCGACACACATGCTACTAAGTAGCAATTGCTCAATAGTGGCATGCTTTCGTGCTAGTAATGAGCATGTGTAACTGTACCCTAAGAGTAACTAGTGCTTTATAAACAAACATACAACAATACTTCTTGTGATAACACTTTTTATATTCAGAGTATATTTACTTCGCGTGCTAAGAAATTGCAATATTTATCTCTTGTATTGATTTATTGTGCCAGACGTTTCATAATCGAAGATAATCGTAGATTTAAAGGTTTTATTATAAATTGTCATTAATACAGATCATCGTTTGACGCAATCACAAACAGCATTCTAGATTAAATAGGCTAAATAGATAGTACAGCCGATAATTACTATTTATTCTAGAATATATATTACAATACTAAAATTAATTAATTAATAATATATTAGTAGGTATATCTATAATTTAATTATTTTATAAACTAATTATTTGTATATTTTCATATTTGTTATTGCCAACATAATATAATCATCCAGAAGATAAAACTTCCGCCTCTATCAGGGACGAAAGTATTGTCGTGAGTCGAGGATTTATTTTGGACTTTGGTTGAATACCTTAGCAGAGTCATGGTTAGAGTTAAGTCTTTTCAACCGACTTCCAAAAGGAGGAGGTTATCAATTCGTCTGTATTTTTTTTTTTTTTTTTATGTTTGTTAGCTCATAACTTTGAGCTGGGTGAACCGATTTTGATGATTCTTTTTATATTTGAAAGGTAGTGCTTCCCATGTGGTCCCATTTTAATATTTTCCAGTTCTGACAATGGCATCCATGAGAAAACCATAAAAGTCTTAAATTTGCATTAGGTACTTGCGCGACAAATGGACGAATAACTCAATATCACGCCAACCGATTTCGATGATTCTTTTTTTAATGGAAAGGGTATACTTCAAGGGTAGTTTCATGAGAGTTTGGTAAGGTTCTGATGATGGGATCCATGACAAAGTATCGGAACTCTTCAATTCTTAGGAGCAAATTAACGATGCTCGGCCGAATCTTTTATAGGCTATATGGATATTTAAGTCACGTACCGTAACTGATGATGGAAGGTACAACTCCTCAACGGTTAGCAGTTTAAAGAAAATTCTTTCAATATAATACGCAATTATGAACGGATAGTTGTATACTTTCAGGCTATTAGGTTTACCTCATAATAGAAAGTAAATTTTTATAGTCATTAACACAATACGTATCTACTTTCCGCAAAAAATTTAAAAATAAATTATTTTTAACAAAAAAACAAAAACCGACTTCCTAACTTAATAAATCTAAACTAAAAAGTAGAAAATAATACTTTTAAGGACTTTGTTAATTTTGAAGTCGGTGCCAGTCAAAGCAAAATAACCCTAAATAGATAGATATTTGATTAATCTATCAATTTGTAAACATAATCTGGCTGGCACCGACTCCAAAATTAACAAAGTCCTTAAAAGTATTATTTTCTACTTTTTAGTTTAGATTTATTAAGTTTGGAAGTCGGTTTTTGTTTTTTTTGTGCCTAAATTTGCAAAAAACGGAACGGTCTATTATTCAACGACAATATTTATGGGAAAAATTAGGCGGTGATATATTATTAGAATTTTTATAAAGATTCTATTTTTCACTTTCCGTGGCTTTCTATTTCCGTTACCACTTACGGCGGTACACATTTCTGTACGACCTTCGAACGAGAACCGACCCTGCGAACTCTGAGATATCAGTTACTTACCTTTTGGAATATAAATATATTGTCAGGTATTACTGTTGATTATTTATAATTTTACAGAAAAGTCTTTCAGCTTCCGTTTTAAAGTAGATACGATCTTGATCTTTAGTATGGAATATAAGGTCAATGAACAATTATTAAGAAATCCAAGAAATTTTCAAGTATTTAACCTACATATGAAAAGACAATATAAAATATCAGGTGTACAAGGTCTAAAAACGTGTAGAAAAAATAAATACTGACGGTTTACGATTTACTTAAGTAATTTTAGAAAGCCAAAGTTTTGGAAATGCTTATAATGTACTGGTGACTTACTCTCGCTCCACTTGGGTTCATCATCAGGTACTTCTTAGAGTTAAGATATTTTCTCGCATTAAAAACCTAAAAAACGCAGAAAATCGACGATAAATGGACCGAATGTGCCTAATAGATTGTATTAGTAGTCAAAAACTCTTTGCATTATTTCCTTTTTGATGAAACAAAGGCTGAATTCAAGCAGTATTAAAAAAATGTTTTATATACATATATCTTATATTACAATTTTTATCTGTGTCAATAAATGTATGTATTTTATATAAAGAAAAATGCAAACAATAGAAGTAGGCAGGTGCATGCGAAATTCGGTAACATAAAGTAGTGTAACGCAAGTATAAGTTACTAAGTAGGAATATAAGCCGATTGGTTGCGTTACTTAATAAGGTGACTACTCGATAATCTTTTTAGTGTCCGGTGTTGTTCGCCATTGTAATAGAAGAATTTATAATAACGATTTTTTTACAAATAACGATTTTTTCAGATTTTTCTCAGATTTATTTCGAATCCAAAGCTTCTCAGCATGATGTTTCGAAAGCTTTACACTTTACAGCAATCATGGTCATAGAAGAGACTAAGGTTTTTGATGTTACAAAATTCATGATATAGTTATAGAAAGTATTATGAAATACTTTCTTCTCTTTATACTTTCTGCCTGTAACAAGCAAATAAACCTCTGAGACGTCAAATACCTTAGTCTCTCCCGTGACCATGTGCGCTGTAAAGCATTCGAAACGTCGAGAACCAAAAATCAAAATAAATCCGCGACAAAATCCGAAAAGGTTTTTTTTTTATGGGACAAAGGGGGCAAACGGGCAGGAGGCTCACCTGATGGTAAGTGATCACCTCCGCCCATGAACATCGGCAACACCACAGGGCTTGCAGATGCGTTGCCGGCCTTTCAGGAAAGGGAGAGAGGGAGGAGGGAGAAGGACGGGAGTAGGGATAGGGAGTGGGCCTCCCGGACTCTCACTCACCGGACGAAACGCGACAGCATAGCCGCCACTTCACGCCGGTCTTCTGTGAGAGAGTGGTACTATACGGGGCGTGCCGGCCTATTCGGCTGCTACCCGAAGGTAACAAGCATGGCACTACCACTTAAAAGTTTTATCTTGTCGGTAGTTTTACTGGCCTTACGAAAATGGCGTATGAGAAGTTTCGATTCTCATAGAGTGAAAACTTCACATATTTTCATATTTTTTTTTTATAATTTAATTTTCCACATAAGTACCTAAATTTTTCTTAGAGTAGCAATACTGTATATACTTAGTAACTAGTAGTGCAAATAAAAAGATCTTTAAGTTGCCTAAATTTTAATGGTATTTGCTAGTAAGTATGAATATATGTTAAGACTTATGTAACTCGAGGTTCTGACCTATTAAGATAGCTACTATGTGGAAATCTTTAATTACTAGGTTTGCTCATGGCTTCGCCTGCTTAATTTATTTATATACAAATTTTCCAAATTCAAATCCTAAAAGGTTTAGACTATAAACTCCAACTCTTAAAATTGGTTCAATAGTCAGAAAAAGCGCGTTTAAAGTTAAAAAAATATAAATAAATATACATAAATGTGTAAGGATAAGAACGTACAGCAACGTCCATGATAAGCTCCGAGGCTTGTGTCATGGATACGAAATAGTTGATACACCACACATATAAAACATTAAATTCAAATTCAAATTCAAATTCAAAATATTTTATTCAGCATGAAATTATTACAATTTTTTACTGAACGTCATGAGTCTACTACCAGTTCGGAAGGAAGAAACCACTGACCTGAGAAGAACTGGCGAAAGAAACTCAAAAAATATATACATACTTATTATAAAAATAAACACTCATGACTAGAGTATAAACATTCATGGTAATCATACAAATGAATTCCAGCGGGACTCAAACGCGCGTCCACTGGCAAAGCAAGTATGATCACTACTTACTGAGCCAAATGAATCGTCTAAAAGAAAATTATGAACTAGTAAAGCATTTAATTTCTAACTTTAGACGCTTCAAATCATACAATGTGTCTTTACGAGAGAGAATACCTACATTTACAATTTTGCATTGACTCCAGTGTCAATACCTTCTTAGTCTAGATTCTAGGGTTGTATTTAAGTATTAGATAATTACACACATTTGTAGTATTTACAATCCTTTACTGCATTTGGTATTAACATTCTTTTTATCAGTCTTACTTAATCATTTTTTTTTCACACAAGTAACAAACGATTTAGTTATCATTTGACATATTTATATAATTTTGTTACTAATGTATAAAATGACACGATACTGCAGAGTAAAGTCACTTTTTTTTAATAATAAAAAAAATTAGAGATTCACTGTGGCTGAGATCGGTCTCCGGACTAATATGCAGGATTTTGACTGCTTCGAACCTCTTGTCGAAAACTTAGTCACCTTCAGTGGCTTAAAATATTTCTCTTACCTTGACTGAAAGAAATGTTGGATCTCCTTCTGCAAGAGGAGCCTGCATTTTTAACTAGTGAAAAGCTTAAGTATACACTATTACTACCGGCCATTATTATGAGAAATTGCTTTTTACGAGTAAGCTAAAATGCTTTTTTGAACAAAACGACAGCCAAATATGTAAATTTATATAACGATATTATATAATATTGAATTGAATTCTACATAGTTATATTACACAACTTCGAGCCCCTCGTCGCAAGCTGATGGCATTTAGTTCAAGTAAAATCCCATTAAAATAATTCGGGTCGCAAAATAAGTGGGTTACGTCATAAGTATGGCTTCTGAAGACGTACAGATTGTTATTGTAATATTGAACAGTACTTATTGGTTAGATTAAAAAAATATCGAATTAAAAAAGCAATAAATAAAAAAATCTTTATATATGTAACGAAGGCAGTGGTGGCCCAGTGGTAACGTGCTCGCTTGGGAAATTGAGTACTGCGGATTCAAGCGTTGGGTCTCGCACCTTTGATGTTTCACTGAGCGAATCATTTCTTACACGATTACCACTTGTCTTACGGTGAAGGAAAACATCGTTAGGAAACGCATGTTTGAGAGAACCTAGCAAGATTTCGAAAGACCTGAAGTCCAGCGTGATGGTCTTTGGCCTAATCCCACTTCATAATAGAGGCCCTACCACACATACAAATACACATACGGAGCCATCAGGATGCTTCTCAGCCGTCGATGGACCCGGCAGTGCGTTGTTATAAAGATTGAGATATTTTTTTTACTTTACTGACTAATTATTATTTTTTTTTTTTCGATAGCAAACGTTACCGGGTCCTTTAATAAGAATATATTTAAATTCATTATATTTTTTTGAGTAGAATTACAGTAACTTCATTTTTTTAACTTGCTATAACTTATACACTGTAAACATCATATAATAATAATAATAACTTTTATTTCAGAACATTATATTATTATATATTCCATAATGTTTTAAGTAGAACAAAATTAGATATTAAAATAAAATATCATATGACTGCTGAAAATTGCTAAAAACATTACAGCCGCTAAACTCTCGTTAATTAACACACGGGCTAATTTATGGGATTTCTTTATTAGCATAGGACGGTATTATATTCGGTATCACATTATAGCTAAGGCTATTCAGACGCGATTGAACACAGATACATAATGTTTTTCTAATTAATATTTAATAAGCATTTACTTACAAAGTAAACTTGTTTAATAAATCAAACAATAACTTATAATTTTTTTCTTAATATAAAATACCAATATATTTACGTATTGAAGTGTGTCCGTCCTTCTGTTTTCGTATTAATATATCTACTTACTAGAAAAATAAAGTTAAAAATTTTGCGGTTAAGTCTGCAAAATGACTAAAGAATAAACCTATGAGATTTAAAATGAGAGTCTTATTAATAATTAAATACTTACATAAAATCTAAAGGCCTCGTAACAAAACTTTTGAAAAGATGTACGGGAAATAAAATTTGCCTCATCTCGTATTCACTAATAACCTATAGGCATTTTATGTACGAAACACTCATATAAGCTCATCTCACACTTGACCAAACATCTGATCTATTATAAAATGAACGATCAAATGTAATTAATACTACACAAGAGTGAGACAAAGCAATTCGATTTCTCTCTCTAAGGCTAATTTCACGGTATCTACGATTTCAAATGACTGTATTTTTTATCTTTTCACTGAGATTGCTTCACGACCTAGATTTTTTATTTATTTTGATGATCTTTTGCTGATACACTTTTTTCTATACAACATTCTGTTACAATTTTGCTAGTTTTATGAATAACTAATCCTCACTCGCCTCGGGTTTGTCCTTAAAAAGTTTGGTTTAAATTCCATTTTGAGATTCAACCCAGTTATAATTTTATTTATTATTACAGAACTCTTAAATGCGAAATTTATAGGCCCTAATTGTCTGTCTAGTAATTTTTTGAAATCCATTCCATCCATTTTTGTCTATGCACCCACGTTACTGACCATTCCATGCCCTGCTCATGTCTTTGGAACGTAAGTATTTAATAGGATTATCACTAGCGAGTATCGGCTTCACGGTGCTTAAACAAGATAACATGCTAAAATTGCTTTTGAATAGAAATTATAAACATTATATTGAAATTATATAAAACACGAAAATTTCGTTACAGACTTTGAAACCATTGAACCGATGGTTCCAAAGCAAACCGGTCACCCATAACTACAACTGTCGGATGACGGATCTCGTTAGTCCTTCACGCAAAAAGGTTAAGTAGGTACTTTTTCATAAAATTTACTTCATCGATAAACTCTACCGTGTAGGAGACATGTAACCTAACATACTTTCTTATATTTACACAAATATTTGCCAAAACTCAAAATAATTCCGCGACAAAATCCATACTTTTATATTTTATAATGTAAGCTACTCTTAGTAAATGAGAAGTTTGTATAGTATTATCATATAATATAGTCAGCCAAGCTGCCATATACTAATGTCCCAAGCGAGTGTATGGCAGCTTGGGCTGGAAGCAATATTTAAAGCGTAAGTCGCTAGTATTTTTTTTTAAAAACAAAATAATTTTATTACAGCTGGATTTTTAGTGTTCTCCTCATCATTTATTTTATCTTTATAATTTAAACAAATCTTTTGCACATGTCAAGATAAATAATCAATAAAATAATTTATTCTGCTCGTACATTGTCAGTTTAAATGAAATTAAAAAATCCTCTGGTACATCGCTTAATATGCAAGGCCGAGTTCAACAATGTAATGTATTTTAAGAATACCTCTACTATTTATATGTACGATGATCGCTAGCGACTGTAGAAATAAAATGTTTTTAATATTATCTCTTATACGTTTTTACGTTAGTAGCTGTAGTAAAATAAAGCGATTACGATACATGTGTCTTATCTTACATGTTATCAACGCTTTGTTTTGATACTATGTATAGATAAATGTATAAAATGTGAAATGAATAATACATATAGGTTCCTATGCCATTTGAATTTCAAAGTAAAATACCGTAGTTAAGTACTATACTATATATACCCTTGCTTCGCTCGGATTCGTCTCTAGATTTAGCGCGGGTTTCGCTAGTTAAAATAAACAATAAAATAAAGTCTCAAATAAAAGTAGCCTAAGTTACTCCTTATAATATCTGCGAGTGAAAGTCCCGTCAAAATCGGTCCAGCCGTTTCAGAGATTAGCCGGAACAAATCTATACAAAAATAAAAAATTTTGTCTATACAAAAATAAAAAATAAATGATTTTTTTATATTAGTACCGTCGCGTATGTACTCTCATATGCATTTAGTGAATCTCATATGCAAAGTACTTATATTTATATTATATGCATAGCTTACTATTTTGAAAAATGTTATTAAATTTTGCACTATTATTTAGAAAATTTTATTCGAAAGGTTTATTTGTGTGTAATACTACCAAGTACATGATATATTTTTAAATACTTCATCATTGATTTTTACGATCAATTCGTCAAGCAAAAGCTAAGTCGGCTTGTAATCTAATACATGTATATAAAAAAGTCTGGTAGAGAAGCCTCCAAGCGACGTGAGGATAAGTTACTAGTATATTAAAAATAATTGTATCGGCGTTAAAACCACAAATACGTCGGAACAATACCATACTTTTGCTTGCCACGTCAACAGCCTCGGTAGCGCAGTAGGCAGCGCGTAAGTCTCATAATCTTAAGGTCGTGAGTTCGATCCTCACCCGGGGCATATCTTTTTTGTATTTTTATTATATTAATAATAAGTCTACATTATTGTTTTTATTATATATCTCATATATAATAATACTATACATAATTTTTATTAAATTTATTTAAACATTTAAATTTTAATAATATTTAGAATAAATAAATATTCGCTTAACAAAGTTTATTTTTAGAGCTCCAAAAATCAAATCTTGACTTTAACTGACTTTTTAACTGACTGACTATTTATCACATTTTTTTACTATTATAAGTATTCGTTTGTGTTTAGTAAGTATGTAAATTTTGTTGTCTAGACTGCATATAACCTTGTATGTGCTTCTACGCTTTCTTTTGTTAATTTGAATGAGTTTCCACAAAGTTTTCAGTCTTAGGCTTACTAGGCTTAGCGCGGGTGAAACCGCGGGTTTTATTTAGTACATATTATATACTAAAACCTTCCTCGAGAACCACTCTATCCATTGGTAAAAACAGCACGAAAATCGGTAAAGTAGTTTTTGATTTTATCGTGAACAGACAGACAGACGCGGCGGAGGACTTTGTTTTATAATATGTAATGATTTATTAGATGCCACAACACTACATCAAATTACTAGAATCTATTATAGCTTTGATTTGATTTTGGTCTAATAAAAGCTTTTGAAAATAAAATAAAGTAAGCTCAGATTAAGTAAGTTAAAAAGTCGATCGAATATCGAGCCAAAATAGGTAATTTATATAATATGTATTATTATATACTTATATATACTACGTATGTGTGTTTAGGATAAATATAATAATATATAATATTTTTTATTATATGTATTATTATATACTTATATATACTACGTATGTGTGTTAAGGATAAATATAAATATAATATATAACAAGTAAAATAAAATTAATTGTAAGAAATACAAGTTTTTTTTATTTACTTATTTAATTTTATGTATATTAAGTACTTATAATCACATTTTAAATTTAAATTACGTATATTTTCCGGTTACTGTTGTAAAGGAAAAAGATGTCCCAGCCCTGCCTAATATTCAAAACGAACACGCGCGAAGGCCGAAATTCAAGATCTAGGTCGAAGCGACTCAAAACAATGTGTCATCGTTTGAGTTCCTCGTAATAGTTACTAGTTATACAACAATAGAACACGTTCTCGCTCCCTTTGGAGTTCCAGAGAGTTGACGACTCGTTTGGCTTAGTTAGTAGTGACCTACTTGCTGCGGCAGCGGTCGCGGGTTCGAGTCCCGCTGGGGGTATTCATTTGTAGAGCACCAATGTTTGTACTCCAGTCATAGGTGTTTATATTTTATGTTATAATATGTATGTATTTAAAGTGGTTAATATGTAGTCTATCAACTATCTGGTATCCGTAACAAAAGCCTCGTAGCTTACCACGGAACTAGATGGCGCTGTGTGTAATAGTGTCCCAACATATTTATTAATTTATTTATTTAAATATCTTTTTACAACAGATATATCTCTAGAAACACTTATGTAGAGATAATTACTTTATTATAACAAATACGAGTAAGCATACACTGAAAATAAAATAAATTCTTCTATCCTTATGGGGTTTTTGAAATTCATATAATGCTACAAGTTTAAAAGTGAATCAAAACAATCTACCTATATTTAAATATATTAAAATATATTAAATATGAAATTCTTGCATATTTATAAATTTATAAAGTGTATCTCAAAAACAGCTTTAGATATTTGGATCAAATTTTGTATTTAAATAACATATTTCATCATCATCATCATCAGCCCTTTTTAACGTCCCACTGCTGGGCACGGGCCTCCCTCAGTACGAGGGGGATTAGGCCATAGTCCACCGCGCTGGCACGGTGCGTGTTGGCGGACAATAACATATTTATCAACTAATTATTAAAGCTTTTTTTAATCTGCTTTCGCTGCTAATGTCATAATATAGCACCATTCCATGGCTTATAACTTAGGGAGCTTATGCCTACGACGAGCGAAGCTCAGTCGCCTAGCTTACGAACTTGAAATAGTTTACCAATTACTTGAAAAGACAAACATAATAAACGTTCGTATTTATGATAATACTAGCGACTCACCCTCACTTTTTTTTTTTTTTTTTTTTTTTTTTTTTTTTTATTGTTTATTGGTCCACAAAACAAATGACAATGTAAACACTTGTACAAAATAGTAAATGCTTATAAAACTAATACAAGAGATTGCATTTTTCTAGATGCAGACACAGCATGCATATACTATTTTACGAAAAACAAAAGGAAATTAAACCTACGGTAACAATGAGAAGCTGATTTTATGTAATAACAAAATGTAACATATAATTAATTACTAACAATATTAAACTAAACAATTTGCTTTAATTTTTTACGTAGAGAGGCTATAGAGATTTCATTAAAAATATCTAATTGAAAGCGAATATCATTGTACACTGAACACATGCGGAATAAAGGCGAGTGGCTCATTACGTTAGTTCTCGCGTTTGGAAGATAGAATGTCTTACGATTTTGAAGACGACTACTACGTGGTATACAAAAGTTTAGTCGTTGTAACAGATCAGGTGAATCAATAGACCCATGAATTAGCTTGTATAAAAACATTATATCAAGTATTTTCCTTCGTGTAGACAGCGATGCTACTTTGTAATAATTTAATCTTTGTATATAAGAATTTAATTCATGGCCCTTGTTATTTGTATAAGAAACGTGATATAAAAATCTTTTTTGGACACATTCTAATCTATTTATATGAACTTGATAGCACGGGCTCCAAACTGTACTGCAGTATTCTAGTAAGCTACGCACTAATGTATTGAATATAAGAATAGTGATATTTGGTTCCTTGAATAATTTTAACTGTCTGTTAATAAAACCAGATAATTTTGAAGTTTTCTTTATTATATTGTCATAATGCTTCCTAAAACTCAACGAGTTATCGAATATAACACCAAGGTCTCGCATACTTGTTACTTCTTGGATAGGTAAATTATCAATATTATACGTTACTAATTCTGAATTAATTTTTCGCGAGAATTTTAAAAAGAAACACTTTGAAGGATTGAGATACATTTGATTTAAATTACACCAATCAACAATAAAGTTTATGTCTGTTTGTAAAATTTGCTTATCGGATTCGTCATTAATAACTCGATAAACTTTTAAGTCAAGTAAAAATTTAAAATTTGATTTAATACTATCGCATAAATCATTAATAAATAATCACTTCGCTCGGGTTGGTCCCTAAGCGCTCCTTCTGTTTAAAGCACAAAAAAGGAAAGGCTAATATACAAACTTGCGAAAGCCCTTAGACCTCCCTATAATCCGACCCGGTCGCAAAATCCGTTCTTAGCTGACATCTATTAACTATTATACCGCCGCATCCAGAGTCACTTAAAGATCCATTAAGACGTTCTTTAGTATGGAGATTCTTGACTTAATGGTTCATTAAGTGACTCTGAGTGCGGTGTATAGACTACCTCCCTGTCAAATTTCAACTTGATAGGTCAATTTAGGTTTTCGGTAATTTGTGATGATTGAATGACTTTCACTTTAATAGATTTAAATAGTGTAAACATCTTTTATTAGAAGATATCGAATCTAAATATTGCAAAATATTCATGGTACATTTGTTTTCTAACTTCTAACAAATCGCTGACCGACAAAATTATAATCAAATTGTAACAAGGTTAAATTATGAATATTTAAATCGTCAGAGAAGCCATAACAACTATTTTCAATTTGTCTGTTCTTGTATCAGACTTTAAATAAAACGCATGAAGAATTACATAAACTATTACATAATGGAACTCGTCAATAGAAACCAAAAAACTAAACTTTATTGTCATTAAAATTTCAACTATTGACCTTCTGGTTAAGTCCAGTAAAGTTCGATGGCTTTTTTAACTTTTTAACGTCCACTGCTGGACCTCAGCTCAATACGAGTCGGGTTAGGTTAGGTTAGTCCAACGCTGGCCTAATGTGGGTTGGCGGATTTCACGTGTCTTTCGGGAATTTTCTGGTTCTCTCAGACATGCAGGTTTCCTCACGATGTTTTCCTTCACCGTAAGACATTCGCACATTAAAATATCATATAAAAAAGTATTTCATCGATACTATAATGTATACTAGGCTTTAATAGACCTAAAAGAAAATCGAAATCGAAATGTATGTAAAATTTATATATAACCTATATAACCTATGACTTTTAGAGATCGAGAGAACGTTAAATAATAATAAGTATTATTTTTTTACATATGTTTATGTTTTAGTTTGTTTTATCTACTCGTACCTAAACCTTCCCATTCTACAGGCCTCTATACAAAACGAGTAAGATGCTAAATGATGTAACTGAATACGGTAAAGTCGCAGGAAAAAGCTTGATAATTTGAATACACATACGAGTATAAACGACATACGTATGTGTTTCACCGAATCGAGATTTGACTATAAAATTATAATTATAGCTTTCCCCTTTAGGCAAGTATATATTTACATTAATTTAAGGTCAATAGCATGACCTTTGTATAAGATTGTAATCTATCCATCTATATATACATATAATAAAATGCTGAGTTACTCGAATCTGTATATTAAATATTTTATGAAAATCTTATTGCAATTGTCCTTATATATGAGGACACGTTTGGCTCAGCTGGTAGTGACCCTACTTTCTGCGCCAGCGGTCGCGGGTTCGAGTCCCGCTGCGGGCATTCATTTGTTGAGCACGAATGTTCGTACTCCAGTCATGGATGTTTATATGAATAATATGTAAGTATTTCAATTTTATATGTGTGGTATATCAACTATCTGGTATCCGTAACACAAGCCTAGTAGCTTACCACGGAACTACATAGTGCTGTTGTAACAATGTCCCAATTATTTTCGATATAGAGGCCGAATATATAGTTTTTAATATTTTTGTAAGTCCGTCTGTGACGCCATCACGAGAAAACCACTAGACTGATTTTGATGAAATTTGGTACGTTGATAGCTGGTTATCCGGATGAACATATAGAATATTTTTAGTTTGGAAAAAAATCACATCTCTGAAAAATCTATACTAACTGTTAAACGTACCCAGGAGACAAACCTAAGTGAAGTGAGGGTGACTCACTAGTCAGTAATATGAATAATAAAATAAAAAATTTATCGCCGCACTCTAAATTTATATGACACATAAAATTCGGCGTGTCAAAGCTTAATTTATTCTTTGAGAGCTCAATGCTTTGTAATTGCTTAAATCAAAGTCGCTGTATATCATGTTTTTATAGTAAACATAATGGCAATAAAAAATTATATACTAGAACTAGCGACTCACCCTCGCTTCGCTCGGGTCCGTCCCCAGGTGTAACCTCTTTAGTATAGTTTAAAAGATTTTCCCGCTTTTCTGTTGAAATTTTTCCTGAATTTTCTTTGCTACAAACCTCACGGAGCCCGAGACCTTTCCAACGAATGCAAAACCGTGGAAATCGGTTCGTGCGTTCTGGAGTTATAGCGTCAGGAAGAAAAACCCGACTTATATTTATATAGTAGATGTAACTTTTCTTGTATAAAATAAATATATGTTAATCTATAATTATTATATTGTATTTAGTTTACATAAGCTATATAAATGTTACTAAACAGAAAATAATGAAGTGTGAAAGCAAAAGTGATTCTATAATAAAATTATATACTAGTTTTTCTCGCGGTTTCACCTGTTTCACTTCAAGTCTTTTCGTACGGCGTTAAAATTTATACACTTCATGACGATTCAATTAAAAGTTACATCAAAATAGGAAGCAAAAAACCTTTACGAGAAAGAAAAAAAAATATTTTAAAAATTTCAAAGACAGTGTTAGTAGTTAGAACTGCATTTCTATTTGTATATGTAGGTACATATTATCTAGTAGAAAAATATGCTTTTTATTCATTTTCTTATCATACATTGTAAAAAGATCGTATCGTATAAAAATGACACTCGCTGAAGCAATAAAAATGTTAGAACAAATATGACTGAGCTCCCTCTTTAGACTATGGACGGATATACAAGAAACAGACATTTTTAACTTTTTTTTTTTTTTTTTTATGTGACAGAGGGGGCAAACGGGCAGGAGGCTCACCTGATGGTAAGTGATCACCTCCGCCCATGGACATCTGCAACACCACAGGGCTTGCAGATGCGTTGCCGGCCTTTCAGGAAAGGGAGGGAGGGAGGAGGGAGAAGGAAGGGAGTAGGGATGGGTAGTGGGCCTCCCGGACTCTCACTTACCGGACGAAACGCGACAGCATAGCTGCCACTTCACGTCGGTCTTCTGTGAGAGAGTGGTACGATACGGGGCGTGCCGGCCCATTCGGCTGCTACCCGAAGGTAACAAGCATGGCACTACCACTTGAAAAAACTTGTTGATAAGGCAATAAAAATATTTTTTAAATGTGCAACTTTGACCCCATTTTATATTTATTACCCGCAACACTGAATCCTAAATGTACCTCTATAAATACACAAATACGCCAAATCTTAATCACTGCTCTATTAAAATCTCATATCAGATCGTTTATTTTTGGACCTTGAGACCTCTGATTGGCACTAAACAGTAAAGCAACGGGTCATTAAGCAAATTGATTTTTCAAATCTACACATATAATAAAATTCTAACATAGTCGATAACGAATCTGTACATAATATAATATTAGAAAAAAAACTAAAAAAAAAATTGGGCCAAATCTATACTTTTTAGAATTTTTCGTCTATCTGTGACGCTATGATGAGAAAATTTGATTGCATTAGACAGATTTTGATGAAGTTCGGTATAATAATAATAGGCTATACATAAAAAAAATTGAAGTGTCTGTTTTTAATTTCAAATTAACAGCTTTTCACTAAATGCTTATGAAAGTATATATACGATACTAACAAGAACAAAACAATTTTTAAAATTTTTGTCTGTCTGTGTGTTTGTTAAGGGTAATCTCTGAAACGGCTGGACCGATTTTGACGGGGCTTTCACTGGCAGATAGCTAATGATGTAAGGAGTAACTTAGGCTACATTTTAAACGACTTCAAAAAAGGAGGAGGTTATATTTTAGAAATTTTATTTATTTTAACTAGTGAAATCTGTGGCTTCGCTGACGCTTTTTTGTTTGACGCTGAAATTGAGTCGCTAGTTATAAATAAATACGTTAATACGGATTAAGAGAACGAACGGAGCGAGGATAAGTTTCTAGTATTATTTTAGTGAGCAAATTCTTGGAAAAAAAATAAGACCTTGTTTTTATGGATTATATAATAGAGTTAATGTGAGCAATAATTTAGTTGGAAGCGGTGGCTCTCTTGTAACGCGTAACGGTGTTCACTTTGAAATATTCCACGTTTATTGATTAGGTTTTATGATCATTTTCAATTACGTTTAATTTTAAGCGTACAATGTTTTTATTAATGAAATCTATGCATATAATAAAAATTCTAACTCAGTCGGATCTTTACCTTAGTTGAATCCATAGTATTTAAATTTTTTGTCCTCCTCTTTGTGATGGCATCACTAACCACTAGACAGATTTTGATGAAAATTAGTATGACATTATTCTTTTGTTTAGGACATAATAATAATAATTAATATTGGTAAGTGTATATTTTAGTTAGTTTTCGTTAAAAGGAAATCGCTACGAAAAAACAGCCATTCTAGTCAAAATACATCCACCCAAAAATAAATCCTTGAGTAATATCTTGGAAACTTAACGAAATATTTAACACAACTATGCTTTTACGTAGTCGGGAAACACGTAAAGCGATGTAACTTTCCATGAGGACACCATTAAACAGATAAAACCCATTTACCTCATGTGTCGTATCTGGTGACCTAGACTCAGCAGGAAGCGACCTTCGCTCAGGAAATTGTACTGAACTTCAGCGAAAGATAATTGCGTTGATATTATTACGCATATGTACAACTAGCGATTTACCTTCGCTTCGCTCGGATTCGTCTCTAGATTTAGTGCGAGCGAAGCCGCGGGTTCCGCTAATATGTTTATAAATTATAGCTTATGTGATATTCTGATGTGTAAGCTATATTATTGTAAAATTCGATCAAAATCCATTTAATAGTTTTTGCGCGAAAAACCATACATTAATACATTTTTACAAACTTTCGCGATTATAATATTAATCAGTTGGACAGGATACACGTAAGAATATAGTGTACTAGTCACATACCCTCGATTTACTCGAGAATTTTAAATTGATTAGTATTTAAATATAATAATCCGTAAGTAAATAATGTTTGTTTGTTTTAAGCTCCGACGTTACTTTTTCGGTATAGAAAGCTCGTGAGCTGAAAAGTGATATAAGCTTATTATAATAGTTCTCTTTATTTCACTTTACGTTTTTGTTGAAGAAGGTTTTGGGTTGTCATCATACCGGGACAATGTTATATATTATTATTAGAAATATTAAGTTTTCGGATTTTATCGCGGGTTTATTTTGACTTTTGGTTCCCGATGTTAAAAATGCTGTACGGCAATCATATCCCCTGACGATAGGCTAAGTTTTTAGACTTAAACCTCGCGTAAATCTAAGAAATCATATATTTTATTAGATAACAGGAAATTTTAATCTGCATTAAAAATCTCCGATGTATTTCCACATAATATGTAGGTCACCCTGTACTCATAAAAAAGAGTACCTAGTTCCACTATCAGATAAATTCCGTCCATACATACATGCCATATATGCTGAGACGAGAACAACATTTACTTTTTAACCATATGAAACGTAATTTATACTCTATTTTAAGGGTTTAAGGTTTAAATTGATTGGCACACAAGTTATTGTTTTTACTGAATCATTTCATATGTAACATTGCCATTTGTAAAACTCAATGCCGACATCGGAAGGAAATAAGGTCGATCGAGACATGTTATCAATAACGCGTGAGTTAATACTTTAATTTTTATATCAATATTTACAACTGAAAGAGCATTTATTTTAAACCTATAATAAAGTTGTAAAACGAGTATGATAGTTTTTACAGTTTCTTATAAGGCACAGCGTATACGGATAGATGTATTGATATGTGATTTAGTTGAAAAGAATGAGCATTTCTAATAAATTAAGTACGTGGTAGCTTAGTGGTAAAGCGCTCGGTCGGGAAACTGTATATATTGGGTAATGGGTTCAAATCCATGATCTCGCACCTCTGACATTTTCATGCAGAATCATTTTCAATGTTACTATTTGTCTTGATAAAGGAAACATTTAGGTAACCTGCATATCTGAGAGAACCAAGAAAATTCCCAATAGACATGAATTCTGTCAACGAGCGTCCTGGACTATGGCCTAATCTCTTGTATAAAGGGAAGTCCGCGCCTAGCAAGATGTAGCAGATTACGTGGTAGATTACGTGGTAGGGTGCAAAATGGAAAAATATCTCTAAGCGTGCCTACAGCTACCAGCGTGCAGAATTGACTTAGTTCTACAAATACTTAGATATATGTTTTCAGCCCTTTATTTTCCCATTGCTGGGCACGAGCCACCCTACAATACTTGGGGGATCAGGCCATAGTACACCACGGTGGTCAAGTCTGTCTGTTTTAGCGGACATGTCTTTCATGAAGTAAAGATGAGACTATGACTATAGTAAATATCACATTGTTTATTTAAAACAAATAAAAATATAAAAACCATAAAAAGGAATACCTTCAAATAAAGTATCGTTTTACTTATTAAATAAATCCAAAAATAAATCCACATATGTTTCCCAAAAGCCCACCCAATAAGGCAAAGGTTACCACTAGGCCATATCGCATTCATCGCCGAATGTGTCTGAATTGACAGATTGCAGCTTTAATGAGTAAAGATTGTTCTCCATCACCTTCTATACTATTTATTAGCTAATTAAATATGCTAATTTTGTTGCATTAAAATTTAGCTTTAAGCTTAGTTTGTAGTAATCATACTTGCTGTCCCAGCGGTAGCGAGTTTGAGTCTCGCTTGGGGCATTCATGTGTGTTCAGCACGAATGTCCAAACTCCAGTCATGGTGTTCAAATTTAAAATACCTATGTCCCCGTAATCAATCAATTACAAATCCGCACTAGGCCAGCGTGTACTATGGCCTGATCCCCTCGTATTGAAGGGAAGTCCGTGCCCAGCAGTGGGACGTTAAAAAGGGCTAATTACAATATATTTAAAGTATATATGTGTAGTGTATCAACTATCTGCAATCCGTAACACAAGCCTTGTAGCTTACCACGGAACAAGATGGTGGACGGAACACTAAAACCCGATGTATTCCTAACACCATTTTGCCTTAACAAATATGCCTTAAAAGTTGGACATAGTACCTAATTATTACCACTCTCGATTGAAAAGTAATAAACGTAAGTAATTTATATAAAAGATATTATATTATAATCAATAGAAGAATACATTGATAGTTCTCAAAGCAATCTTGATAGTTATCAAAAGAAAATTTCGCTTCACACTAGAAGATAAGGTTTAAAACGCATTCCTTTTACGTCTCATTCAGATGAAAGAGAACCATTTATCAGGGGAACCCTAGGACCTGGCATGTCACTCACGACTCCATTCGCGATACTTTCAATGCCAAAATATAATAAGGCCAAGATCGCACCACATACTTATGTACTTAAGTTCTTTAAGACCTGTATGGTGGTACAAGGTGAAGGAGGCTAGCGTATTAAAAATATTACAAAATAATATGAATCAATCATAATTTTAACAAAATAGAGTACACGTATGTACCTATATATCACGAGTGATGTAACTGCGCCTTTCCTTAATTCACTCTACCAATTTCTAGTTTCTACGCATTAAGTAATAAGCATCTTGATACCAAAATATCTCTTAAAGGCTACAGATGTAGCGTCAAAAATTAAGGATCTAATGCAGTAGAACTTTACAAATAATATGATATAAAAATAAAACACCATCTAGTTCCCTGGCAAGCTACGAGGCTTGTGTTACGGATACCAGATAATTCTCACATTACACAAATAAAACATTTAAATACATACATAATATACATACTCGTATTATGAATATAAACACCCATAACCGTAGTACAAATATTTATGATCATCATAAATGAATTCCCCCCTATCGAGACTCGAACCCACGATCGCTGACAAGTATTACTACAAACTATCAACTAAGCTATGCATTTCGTCAAATGTTCACATTTTAAGACGCGATCGCTGACAGCAAGTATTATTACAAATTATTAACTAAGCTATAGCTGTTCACATTTTAAACACTTGGACCACACGCGGTACCCCCGATACACCTGTGTCAACACATCTCACGAACGAATTAGTAGCATGAATATTATGATATCCATTCAATAAATCTATTTATTTGTTCGAGAATAAACTCGACAATTATTTGTCTATTTATAATTATACAACCTTAGCTCACGATTCGTTTTGAAAGCAAATATATTCAAGACATCGTTATTTGAAATTTTAATTTTGGTTTTTTGCTCAGCAAATACAACTGAAGTTAGCCAATACTTACGTATTAGAAGTTTAATTTGGAAAATAAAGAATGACAAAAAAAGAAGAGTGAATTTTTCAATACATTATAATTAAAATACTTTGCAGAAAACATTATACTGTATACTAATGCATTTCGCACTATCATTATCTTTGGATCGTAATCTTTCCTTAAAGATGTATGTAAACGTAAATTTTATTGTTACTAGAGGTAATTATATTATTTTGCCGTAATATTTATATATTTATATATTTTTCAAGCTGGTTTGGACCTGAGAAGCGATTTTATTAAGTAACACGCTCTATTACAAGTTTGGTAAACACCGGAAAACAATTAAACGATAAAATGATTTAAGGGACTAAGTATAATTTAATAATAAGGAAATACGTATGGAAAAAATCATCAGCCAACCGCTAAAAGTAACATATTATATGTAGGTACTGATTATGTTATCTATACATAAATAAAATGGAAGTGTCTATTTTTAACTTCAAATTAGCTTTTAACTGAATGGATATGAAAATAGATTTTTAAAAATTTTGTCTGTCTGTCTGTTTGTGTCGGCTAATCTCTGAAACGGCTGGACCGATTTTGACGGGACTTTCACTCGCAGATAAAATGATTTAAGGGACTAAGTATAATTTAATAATAAGGAAATACGTATGGAAAAAATCATCAGCCAACCGCTAAAAGTAACATATTATATGTAGGTACTGATTATGTTATCTATACATAAATAAAATGGAAGTGTCTATTTTTAACTTCAAATTAGCTTTTAACTGAATGGATATGAAAATAGATTTTTAAAAATTTTGTCTGTCTGTCTGTTTGTGTCGGCTAATCTCTGAAACGGCTGGACCGATTTTGACGGGACTTTCACTCGCAGATAGCTAACAGGAAAACAATTAATATTTATTTATATTATATTAATTAATAATATTATAAGGAGTAATACAGGCTACTTTTATTTTAGAAATTTAATTTAGTTACGGGACGGGTTTTTGTGCTATAAACTTTAAATTTAGCAGGGAGAGATATTATATTATATACTTACGTATCCTAACTTAGTCAAATCGGTATATAAAATATTTTTTGAAAAATACAGAGGCCGAATCTATAGTTTTTAGAATTTTTGTCTGTCTCTCTGACCTCATCACGAGAAGACCTTTTGATAGATTTTGATTAAATTTGGAATAATGATAGCTGGTTAAGAATTTTGAACCAGTTTATTATGGGCAAGTAGGAAGTAAGCTCCGAAAGTACAGATCCGATTGCGAAACCTCTTAGAAAGCTACAATATCGATGAATTTATAGAATATTCAGTGAAGTATCTAAAGTCATAATTCTAATTGAAGTAAAAAAACTCCGTCCATATTATGTATATATTTTTTCTTATTAAAAGTTCAATTCAATTCAATTCTCTTATTAATGGCTTCAAGCGTGCCAGTTTATTTAAAATTGTTCCTTAAGGTTTTATAGAAAAGTCTACAGATAAAATAATAAAATGTCAATGTCATCAACACAATGATGTAATTATTCGTAAATGGTCAAATTTTAATTTATTACCAAAAATGGTTTTAAAACACACAATAAACTTTAACATTGCGCTTAAAGCCGAGATAAAATGTGCCGACTCTTTATATTAGTTTTATAGTTTTAAATAATGATTTTACTTTTGCATTTAAACGACACCTGTAAATTATAGAATAAATTATCACTACACGGCTATTTATGTGATCTTTCAATTGTTGCAAGAAATAAATTTATTTAATATACATTATAAAGGTTTTATAATTAATTAATAAAAAAAATTATACAGAAGAATATAGAACCTCTATTTTTTGGTAGTCGGTTAAAATTTGTACCATATATTATTTAAAAAAAAACTAAGATACGATTTTCAGTAGAATACTTTTACCAATCCATTATCTTACATGATAATTGCTCTTAAGGACATATTATATCTCTGATCGATCTCAAGATTGTTATAAAGTACGAGTAAACAACTGTGACCCCATTAAGCTGCAAGTGAACAAACAATTGATTTATCGACTCATGACTTTGCTTGTGTCATTTTATTTGTGTAATTAATATAAGACTTTTTATTTAACGTTGCAAAATGCATTTTTGAATACCATCTGTAATACAGGGATTTACCGACCAGAAAAGCCAGTGCTACCCTTTTAAGCCCAACAAACTTTTCCCCTCCACCACTCCTATGGAGTGTTATGGGATATCTTACTCATTCAACCGACCCCCTGACGACTGACCTACCAAGGCAGACAAACGGCCATGGTTGCTCAAACTGTATACTCTGCTATGATATGAGTACCAGGATCCATGGTGTATCACTCTCTAAGATTGACCTCCTTACAGTGTACCTATATTTTATCTTCACAACCATCCAGGCTGATCTATCCAGATTGTTAAATGCTATGAGCCATTACTAGTTCAGATAAGCTTTTCGACTTAAAAAAAAGAATTTTTTCTTTAAGTTTTTTTTTATGGCACAAAGGGGGCAAACGGGTAGGAGGCTCACCTGATGGTAAGTGATCACCGCCGCCCATCGACATCTGCAACACCACAGGGCTTGCAAATGCGTTGACTGTTGAAGTTGACTTTAAGCTTGATAACTTAAATATTTTAAGTACTTTATTCAACATCCTATCCATTTGTTTCATTCTGTGATAGTAATCTACACGAGGGTGGAACAAATGGGTCTAAAAACTTATAAAACAAAACTTATACTGAAAATCTCAACTTAATCAAAAGGAAAACTGACTAAAAATTAATATTACTTTTTAAATTAAAAAAAAAAACATGTACTCCATAATAACTTTAAATTTTTAATAGTTATGAAATGTTTTATAAAAAGCATAAATGTCGCGGAACATAAAAAAGCACGCTCATATCATACTCCTTCTATGAAGTCGGTTTCAAAGTAAGGTTGTGTCTTGGGAAAACCTGCAGTTTAGATGTAATAAACTGACGCATAAGACTTGCGGTTTTTTTAACCTTCATCGCTCATACGAAATTAATGATCTTTTATAATTTTCTGTAATTTATAAATACCTACGAAAATATTTAAAATTGGCGTCAGCACAATGTTTAGAAATCGTATTAATGGAATATCTAAAACTACTGATATTGATCAACACACTTTTTTATGATTTATTTTAGTCATATACTAAAAAAGTTTTTACATTTTACACTTTTACATTTAGTTCGGTACATTATGTATATTATTCTGCATTCAGCTTTTTTAACGTCTAACTACTGGCCACGGGTCACGATAACGATACGAGGGTCAGATCATAGATAGTCCATTACACTGAACCACTAGCGTGTTGGCGGACTTCACATGTCTTTCACAAACTTGCTGAGCACTTCCCAACAATGTTTTCCTTCACCGTAAGATAAGTGGTAATCATGTTGGAAATAATTTGCACATGAAAATATCAGAGGTGAGGCGAGGTGAGAGAGGCGACACTAGAGATTTGAACCCACTCCATATGGTTTCCCAATCTAGTACGTTACTTCTGGGCTATACGTGCTTTTTATATTATATGTACTTTATTTACATTTTTTTTCTTTGATCTGTTATAATAACAATCATAGTTATGAACGCGTGTTTAATTAAATTTTTCATATTACTATTGGCATCAATTATACAAAGTTTCGAACTGGAAATTGCGCACAAAGGTTCCTTTACTTACATGGATTTAATAAAGGCATGTTAACGAGAATATAAAGCTTGTTTCCGGATAATAGCATATATACAATAATAAACAACAAAATCATTTCCGTGCAATTCTAGTACAGTAATTACGATAATATAATATATGCCTTAGATAAAACAGAAACACCCAACACGTGAACAAATGCGTTTAAACGATAACCCTCAGCTATCAGACCGCAGATAGAGAAATACCTAAGGTTGACAATTTGCAAGATCTAAGCTAGATATAAATAATATCAGGAAACGAATCACGGAAGAAACACAAGGATGAGTAAATGTTTTGTTCTTTGTGAGATTGATTGTAAAAGCAATCGTAATACAGAATGTGGTTTTACTTCCTATTACTATTTTTATTATAGTATTTCATACTCAGTAGGATATGGATTAGTACGAGGTTGTCGTAAAACACACAGGAACTCTATAACGGTTACAAGACGTGTTAAGTGTTAAAGTGTTAAAGCTGACTTTCAATTTTTTTTATTGTATAAGGCGAAGGTCAGTAGAGAAATGGAGCTAGGCAGAAATAATGGACTTCTTTAAAGAAAATGCGATATTGCCAGTTATATTAGGGTTCTATAAATAAAAAATAAAAATCAATTGCTGTTCGATACTCATATTAAAATTCAAATAGGCTGGATCGCCACGATTTGAATATATATATTTTTATTTTATTGGAGATGATCTAAGGAAAAAAACAAAAGGACAGCTGAAAAATCTAAACGGTTAAAACCATTTATTTTGTAAAGTAATCCCTAACGTTAAAAACGTACCTTAGGAACGAAAGCGAGTGAAGCGGGGGTGAATCGCTTGTTGTTTATAATTATTCTGTATTTTTGGAATGAAGCCTTCAATATAATGATTGAAGTTTAATTCAAGAATAACTCCTTGGGTAAAGTTGATCATTTATAATGTAGTTCTTCAAAACTATAAGCATTTCATGCAAATATCTGTTTAAATCTAATTTACTGTATAAAAAGTCGATATCTCTAGTCTCTATACGATTTTTTCTATTTTGTAAATCTAGAAATGCCAAAATTTTAACATTTTTTCGCATTCTTAAACTATAATAAACTAGCTACTCAGCCTCGCTTTAAGTTCGTCCCTAGTTATCCCTTTTAGAATAAAATTTTTACAAACTTTGAATGTCTTACTTATTTATATCTAATCAAAAGCCTAAAAATAAGTTTCAAGCTTCTAGCTTTAAAAATGACGTAATTTCCATGCAAATTTTTATTTCAACCTTTTTTTCAGCCTGAAAAGTAGCCCATGTCCTTTCTCAGGCTTTAGACTATCTGTGTATTAAATTTAATTAAAATCGGTCCAGTAGTTTTTGAGTTTATTCGTTACATACAAAAATACAAAAATACGAATCTTTCCTCTTTATAATATTTGTATATATATGTACTGCGAGTTACATTATATTCTCGGCTCTTTGTCACAAGCCACTATAAAAATGTTTGGAGTTTTTGGATATTCATTACAGGCTCACCTTATATAATATTAGCAATCCTACGAATAGAATACACCTGGTATTCTACAATCACCTGTTAGTCTCAAAATTACATGTAATTTTAAAAATTACAAAACGTACGTAGAACATAAACTTTCTAAGCATGTAAAAGGAAATCTTAACAGTTTCAACAATCTAAGCCGTTGCATTAATCTGCTTCCGCGACTCTACTTTATTGTTTTTTACTTTCTAAAAATGCTCTGCAATTCTGTCCAACACACAGTAAGTGTACATACTAGCTCAATCTCCGGTATCTCATTGAAAACTTGCAGTAATTAAAAAATATATATTAATTTATTTATTACTGCATAATGCTCACTTACACTACATAAACAAGTCATTGTATTTAAAAAACTAAAAAACCCATCTGCTTTTCTGTGTAATTTGGAAATGAAAAAAAAACGAAAATATCTCGTAATCTGATTCAAAATTTAGACCCAGTGTCACTTTCATAATTAATACAAATCTAACGACACCTCTCAAGCTAAAATCTATCGAGCCGTTCAGGCCGCAGATCGTGCCAAACAACTCTCGAAAAACACATCAGTCAGTCAGTCAGTCAGTCAGTGTTATTTTATATTATCATAAATGTACTAGTGAATTCCTCGCTCCGTTTCGTTTCCTAGGTAAGTGACAGTTCTGTTCTATATAGACCTCTCAGAGATGTAACAAAATCCCGCAATAAAAAGTATCCCATATATTGACCCGGATAATAGATATTGTCACACAAAATTTCATTAAAATCTGTCCGGTGGTTTTATCGTGAGTATCGGAAACAAACATACAAACAGACAGCCAAAATTTCAATTCAACACGTACAAAAATAACTAAAAGTGTGTAACCAAGTGTGTGTTGAGCGACTTTACATAATATATCTTTTAAAACTTTGCAGGTTTTCTAACGATGTTTTCTTTCATTGTAATTCACGTTACAAATAAAACATAATCAATGAGAATCTTATCAAATAACTCTTGATTGAAAATAGATACACATAACACCATAACAAAATAACATATATGGCCCATATAACATGGACAATGCATAGAGCTGACATTTCGCTATAAGCTATTTAAACAAGCGTACAGACAAACAACATTAATATTTTTTTAATATATTTCTTAAACGTATATAATAATACTATTTAAATACGCACAGTGCTTAGTTATTTCACGCTGTCTGTATTTATCTAAGTCGTTAGTGAATCTAGTGACAGGTGGAAGTGAGCTGTACCCCTCAAAGCCCATACTAAGCAGTATTACTGGACTGCATTTGGCTGGATTGACTTGCTTTATGGTAATTAATATAAGAATTTAAAAAGTTATTTTCATAAGAAAGAAGTTTTTAAATTATGTTTTCCTAAATTAAAGACGAATTATAGATGCAAATTATTGAAATTTTATAATTATGAAAGATTTTAAGCGAATAAGTGAGTGAGTCTTTTGAATTATAAATTGTTCATGCCGGTATATTGGATAAAAGGATTGAATTAAAATTTTGGATATTAGCGTAGCGGAAATGGCGTATAAATATTTAGCAAGTATTTTTTTGCCGCACATTCAAGGATGCAGAAAAAAATACTTGCTTGTTAATTATTTATTAGCAGATATTTCGCATAACCTAATGACTAATCCACAAACAAATATAATCGATATTTTCTACGTTCACTATATAAAGCAATTATCTCTCACTGTAACCGATCTATGCAATATACGGAAGAATTAAAGATTCTATCTATAACAAAATGAGGAAAAGAGATGATAGTTTTCGTTTGCACTTTTTCCCTTCTCTCCGATTATTCTATCGTATCGATTAGGTACTTATTCTATTATGCAATCGATGCTACGAAGGATGCTTTGTTACGCTATTACTTCTTATTATAAAAAAGTAAAAACAGGAAATTATATTATATTATTATAACGCACTAACTTAAAAATATTAACATATTATAAATGAAACTACCTTTTCGGATTTTGTCGCGGATTTATTTTGATTTTTAGTTCCCGACGTTTCGAATGCATTACAGCAATCATGGTCTCTCCCGTGACCATGATTGCTGTAAAGAGTCTCTCCCGTGACCATGATTGCTGTAAAGCATTCGAAACGTCGGGAACTAAAAATCAAAATAAATCCGCGACAAAATCCGAAAAGGTACTTTCATTTATAATGTCGAATATTCGCGTAAATCTAAGAAAGTATTAATAATAACATATTTAAGACTAGCAACACTCGGGTTCATCCTTACGACGTTTTAATGGTTGATATTGATTTCCCACAGTATAACATATTTACATTATATTACCATCCTTTATTTTGACCCGGATATTTAATAAATATTTTTGGAAAATCTTATTGTATTAAGTAGTTATTGTTCTCGATACAGAGGCCGAATTTACAGTTCTAACAATTTTTGTTTGTCTATCTGTCAATGTGAACGAAAAAATCGCTGAACAGATTTTGGTGTAACAATAGCTGGTTATCCGGGTTAACATGTAGGATACTTACGAAGAGAAAATATGTTTTCTCTAAGAAATGTATACTAAGTAAAAACAAATTTGACGACACTTGGCTCAGTTGGTAGTGACCCTACTTTCTGCGCCAGCGGTCGCGGGTTCGAATCTCGCTGGGGGCATTCATTTGTTGAACACAAATGTTTGTACTCTAGTCATGGGCGTTTATATTTATAATATGTATGTATTTAAAATTTATATGTGTAGTATATCAACTATCTGGTATCCGTAATACAAGCTTCGTAAGCTTACCGCGGAACTAGTTGGTGCTGTTGTAATAATGTTCCAACATATATAAAAAAATCGTAAGGGATGAACTTGAGCGAGCAGGGGTGAGGGGGTCGCTAGTACGTATTAATATACTGTATATGCTTATGCTTATGAGTTATGACCTTTGAAGTTTTACGCAAGATTGTTCCTAGAGAGTATTGTAGCACATTAATATTACTGCACACTACAAATATTAAAATAATTTCTTATCAACAATCTACGCAGTATATATTCTACAATCATTCATCTCAATGTGACAGTTAAATCTTAAAGCAATCAATTGAAAAATAAATAGTCCCAGAACAGTGGCTGTAGAAGTGCCATTGACATAAAACATACATTTCCTGCGTGACCTTATGTGACGAGGAAACAGTACCGGTGAAAGATAAAGAGTACGGTCGGCAAAAAATACAAAAATAATATTTATATATATTTCAATAATTAATTTATTAACAGATATTATTATAATATAATTAAATATTTTATGGTTTATATTATTTAATATATAATTTTTTTCACAGTTTTTGTGTTGTTGAGAGCATGTTATATGTAAGAAGTATCTTAGACACAGTTAAGTTGAGTTGCTAAGCAGCAACTATTCACATTTGTAGTTAAAATATGCACATACTTAATTAATTTTTATATTTACTTTGAAAGTAGAATAAATTGAATGAGATAGATATAATGAATTATCTCACTCTTACAGAACTGCTTTACGTCAGTATGTATACTTTAAACTTTGTTTGCAAAAGGTAACAAAACCAAAAACCATTATTATTATTTTTACATTTTAACACTGTTATGTGTACATTACATATTTTTTCATATTAAACATAAGTTAACTAATTTGATTAACATTAACTTAAAAAAAAAATATTATATTTTCTAGTACTTATTTAGCTGCTATCGGTACGTCGCAATATGCGAATTGCGACCTTCCTCAATGTCGCGTCGCTTTGACAATAACAAGCTATACGTGTACCTATTATTTACGTTTCTATTAAACTCTAAACCGTTGTAATAAGGTTTAATTTACAATATTTATTGAATTTAACTTTGTTTTATAAAATAACAGTTATTTGCGTATCAAGAGGATTATTTTTTATAGAAGCAGATAAATATCTCGAAAATTTGAGTTGTCACTTTTTTATTATTCTGCGTAAAATTAAAATAAATAAACTAAAACTTTCACATTTACAATATTATTAGGCAGTGGCAGCTTAGTGACAATGCCCTCACTTGAGAAACCGAGTGAAATTAGTTCAAACCCAGGGCCAAAAATTTTCATGTGCCAACAGTAGTGCCACTTGTCTTACGGTGAAGAAAAACGTAAGGAAACCTGCATGTCTGAGAAAATCTAGCAAGTCCGCCAACACGCACTAGGCCAGCGCGGGGGACTATGGCCTGATCCCCCTCGTACTGAGGGAGGCCCGTGCCCAGCAGTGGGACGTTAAAAAGGGATGAAGACAAGACAGCAACAATTGTCGATAAACTAAAAAAAAACTAATAGGTTTTTTTATTATTTTAAAGAAAGTAAGCTATATTTATGACAAAGTCAAAAATAGTAGCGTAAACAAAAAAATCACGCATGTACTTTTGGATTCGATATTTACTTTTGTGGGTTCTATATCTATAATTCTTTAGTCACAGATATATCAATAGGTGCAATTAAATTATCATATCACTGAAACAATCACAATAGACTTTTCAAAGGGGCTTTATTTCTTAATATTATTTAAACTTAAAGTATCAATCATGTGTCAGACACAGCCTTGGTCAGGTGAAAAGTAAATATGATTAGGCGTTAGATAACTTGTGACATCGTTTATTTATTACGAGCAAACAAAAGTAAATAAAATAAATTAAACTGTTTTTAAAATTTTCTCATAAAATAAAAGTAGCCTTAGTACTTACTCCTTATTACATGAGCTTAACTGCCTCGTTGGTGTAGTGGCTAGCATGTACGGTCGCACACCGGGAGGTCCTGGGTTCGAGTCCCGGGTCGGGCCAAGTTTGGTTATTGAGTCTTTCTGTTTCGTAAGCCTCAGTAACAGCCCGTAGTTGGGAAGTTGTCGATGTTGTCGCCAAATACCCTGGGCGCCGGGCACCCAGTTCGTTGGTATTAGACGAATATCTCGAAAATAACGACGTATCGCAACTATAACGTAACTGATGGACGTATGCACACATGATTTGCTGGTAATAAAAAGAAACTGATTTATGAGGGTCTGGTACCCTCGCTAGTGGCCTCCAACCTCCCCTATAGCCACCCCGAGCCTCGCTAAACTGATTTACGAGCGACTGAACTCACGATACTGAATTCAACACTCTAGGATCTAATTTATGAGCAACAACGGCTCCCACGCAACTCCACTGAGTTGCTGCTGATAATTTATGAGCAACAACGGCTCCCACGCAACTCCACTAGTTGCACTGCTGATAATTTATGAGCAACGGCTCCCACGCAACTCCACTAGTTGCACTGCTGATAATTTATGAGCAACGGCTCCCACGCAACTCCACTAGTTGCACTGCTGATAATTTATGAGCAACGGCTCCCACGCAACTCCACTAGTTGCACTGCTGATAATTTATGAGCAACGGCTCCCACGCAACTCCACTAGTTGCACTGCTGATAATTTATGAGCAACGGCTCCCACGCAACTCCACTAGTTGCACTGCCGATAATTTATGAGCAACGGCTCCCACGCAACTCCACTAGTTGCACTGCTGATAATTTATGAGCAACGGCTCCCACGCAACTCCACTAGTTGCACTGCTGATAATTTATGAGCAACAACGGCTCCCACGCAACTCCAATAGTTGCACTGCTGATAATTTATGAGCAACAACGGCTCTCACGCAACTCCACTAGTTGCACTGAAACTCTAAATATAATTTATGAGCAACCACGGCTCCCACGCAACACCACTGCATTATCACACGCTGGTAAAATAAATTCACTTACTTGGCAAACACGGTGTTGCGCCTGATCTGCCTCGCACCCACAGAATACTTTCACTTGGGAGCTCGCACCTCATCAGGTCAGCGTCCCGTACACGACCGCGTTTCGAACACGTCTGTTTCAAATCTCAATCTATTCTATTTAGCTGTCATCGTTCTACCCTCACGTTTATGACAAATAATATTTAAATATTTAAACACTTATTTCGCGACTACCCTACGGTATTCGCGACACTCCCCGCCGAAAACAGTTCTGATTTAACTTTAAATAAGACTTTCATATTACACAGATTATAGATCGCAATCCGTTAGAATAACCATCTGATATAAAACAAGTTATAATCTATCAAATAACATTTGATTAGTTGAGAATTAGTAACTCTATCCCTAACCTTTGTAGCTGACACTCTGTTAGGTCGTTTGGGATTAATGGTCGCTGAATCTTTATTTCACTGGTTACTATTTTACTTATTTCCGGTTTTCTATTCAGGGACCGATACTACATTAAATATTCACTTTACTCTCAACGCACTAATTATGTAACTTTGATATATCCATCTGAACACTCAGTCATTTAATTAATCTTGCCCCCTTTGGTCTACTGCTTAGAACGCTTTGAATCTGACTTATTTCATCGGTCCGCGGTATACTGTCACATTTAAACACTGATACTGATTGCCATATATTTAAACAAACTGCTGAATTCTGAATCTGGCCAAGTTTCTCACTATCAATTATGTTATATTTAATATTTTAAGCTGACTCTAGAAACGATCCGATATCTCGGTCGTAGTTTTCACGAATATTCGTAAGTAATCTGATGGCCTTTAAACATAGCTCTAACTCTAGCTCTGCTCCTACTAATGTATAAAAGTCTTGTATTAATAATCGCTTCAATTTCTTTTATAACTAACTGTACTTAACTGATTATAGTTAAGCAAATGCTGATCCATCGTTCTTTTAAGACAATGATTTACCAAAACTATTAAGTGTTCATAAAAGCCTCCAAGCCATGGAGCTAACTCAGGTATAAGCGTATGCATTTTATACGTATTCTATTTAATTTACAATAATACTTCCAACGTAAGTTTGAAATGCGTGGTGCTATCGAAAATAATAAGTTTGGGTAAGGTTCAGATTGCAACAAATCTTCCAATTTACTAACAGACACTTTTCTTATGATAAAAACTTAAAAACAAGTATTTATGTTAAATAAACAATCCATTTCAATTTTCCTTATTCTCCTTGATTACATAAAGCGACTAAATCTCAATATCCTATTAACATTTTTATATAGGCCAAGTGATCTTAAATCCGTTATAATACCAAAGTAAGAAGTCAAACTTCTATAGGAAAATATGTAGCTAATATTTCCAAAATTATTTCTAAATCCATGTCACCATTATTAATTACGTCTTTATCTGTTTCTGTTGTACAAGACACATCATAATTATTTATGTTAATTTCATTGCTAACAGGATTATGTTTATTAATAATATTCTCATTCGTGAGACCCTCCCCAATAGAAGCGAGTGTCTCAACTTGATATGCACAATTATCAGGCATAAAAAACTAATTATTAGAATAATTATTAAATAAAAAGTCAGAATCTTTGAGCTTCATAATGATCTATTCGGTCATATCTTGTACCAAATTTCACTTTGCTTAATTTCATTAAAGATTTGCTTAAGGCAGCAGGAGCCTACTTGAATGATACCAAACAAAAATTTCTTGACTACCAGTCCACAAAACCTAATCGTTAATACTTTGCCTTAAATATTTATTTACGAACTTTAATAGCATATATTTTCTGTTAATTGTCAACTTGCTCTTTAAAATACACTAATCTGGACCTGTCAATAATAAAAGTTACTATAATTCAATCAATAATAATAATTCTAGTACTCTAACAACTATGTAAATATCCAGGCAGCGTATGCTTCCATAGAAGCACGAGTAAAACAATGTAATTCATGTCGCATTTGTTCATTTCCTTTCTTATCTTATTATACTTTTTAAGTCAATGCTTATATTCTTAAGATAACCAAACTTTGCTATTATTTGTCTCACTTTACTGAGTAAATCAATATTAATTTAAGTATTCCTTCAAAATTTTTGCGTCAGTAACTTCTAGAAAAAGAACCTTCTTTTATTCGAAACAATATGGGAATAGTATAAACGCAAAGATCATAAACTAAAACTATTACTTTTATCATACCAGACCACGTTTTATACAAATTGAATCTAAATCTGTTTGACCAATATCATATTAAAATACCATTTATAATGTCACGTATTTCATGTAAAACATAAAACTAACCATCTCATTATCTGTTCAAAATTTATCAAGTAATCATGAAAGAAATTTCTTTCAATTGGAAATACACTCGCTCGAATTCGTTAAAAGCTAATTTTGAATTGTTGTATAAGTGTTTTGGCTCTAAAACTGTTGTAGCGCCAGTAATATATTTCTACATAAGTATCATCAACTATCTGATTTAACTATTACATTTCATTTTATAGTAGCATAGAGGGAAAATGAACTAGATATACCTGCAAAGTCAACTCGACTATAACTTAGATTATATTTCTTTATCATCTGAATCATTAAATTTTTAGCCAAAAAAGGCGATATACCGCGCTTTCCTTTAAGGCCTATCTGTTTCATTAAAAGCCTAACTATAAAAATACCTTTCCAACGAATGCTATAAAGCCAACCGCATGTTTCCAAAAAAAAATTCATCGATAATGCCTTAAGATTTTGTCAAATTAAGGACTCTTATACAAATATTTGTTTAAACTGTTATTTCCAATTGTAATACTGGATACATTATATACCAGACTAAACTTGTCTCTATTAAAAATAACGTGATGTGGTTAATAGCGAAAAGTTTGACTTAGTAAATAGAAACCGTTTTGGCTATCACAATATTCTGTAACTGTTCTTTGATCACTATGACATGATCTAATAGTAGATTATCCAAAAGTTTTACTAAATTACTTAGACCAACCAGACTAATTTACCTTTGTACTAATTAGTATTATTAAACTGTTCAATCCGTTACTCATCACGAGGATAGTTTGGAGAATCACAAAAATAATTGAATGAAAGATCTGATTCATGTATAAAATCTAGTTCATGTATTATTTACCATCACAACATCCTTCTAATTGGAAATAGGATAAAACTAATAGTGGATCAACTGAATATATTTCATTTACTATATGTGACCATATTCAACCAAAATCTGAATTGACTAAAAAAGATTACCAGAGAAACATGACTTTATATTTGATATAAAATGTATGAATAATCATTGCCCTCTTCCTTACAAGAACAGTCATCTGCTAAAATAAGTTTCTACTCCTAATATACTGTAATATTTTCACTAAATTATTTAGCATTTACTCGTGATTGTATGTAATTCATGATAGGCTGCTACAGACTTACATACTGACATTTAATTTAAATTCTATATTTTCATAATATACAAAGTGACGATTTAAAGGTGCTTGTAAAAGTCCATTCGAATAAAGTATATATATTTTGATTTAATTCGATTCGCATATATACTCGTAGATCGCTTAACACTATTAGTTCGCGTCTATCGCGCAATCAAAATTAACAACACGACCCTTTAGAGGTATTATATATGGAGAATTTTTACCGCATGTAAAAATAATAAATTTACCTTTCTACTGCCTACTAGCAGGTTTAAATAAGTTGAATTTAATAACTTTACATACGAACCTTGACTACCAGAGTCAAGTACATAATGATCTACAACGTTTCTCTTTAGCCTGGTCACACAAACCTCTTATTTTAACAAGTCTGAAGTATCAGTATGCGTCGATTTCATTAGAGGGGCTGATCTACTGCGGTATAAAACACGATTAGTCCGACCGACTACATTGCAATGCATTTTCGATTAGAAAAACAGCTTAGATTTATGTCCTTCAGGCTTCACCAAAGCAATTGTAACAACAGTTACCTAATTATATGATCATTCTGCATAGTTTTAAAATTAGTACACCATTAACATTATTTCGATTACATAATACACACTCTTACACATCTCTTAATGAACTTCCTTTTAGGTGGCTCATCGGTTTGATTTACTGAATCACGGTTCATGTAAATGATTTAAATTCATGCTAAAGTCCATGTTCTACTTTGGTTCTTTCTGTATTCATAGTCAAAAGTCAAAACCGATGTAATGAACCGAATATAAATTGTTCTGCATTTAAACTTTATTTTTATTGTTACCACCTTCTATGTAAGAAGCTTCTCTCATAATATTTGTAAATATTATAATATACACTAAATTACTTTATTATGTTATCAACAGATTCATTTTCGTAAGTCATTTTAAACGTAACTCAAATAAAAGTTTTATTTAAACTATAACATCATAGGTGGTTAATATGATTAATATCTTCGCTCAAGGAACTGATATTTCTCAGATGCCTTTGATTTAATACTCGACTACTCGCTTTAACTGCTTTGCACGATTATTTAATTCCATATAACGTTTTGCAACATAATGACAATAAAAACGCTTGGTTTTCTACAGCGTTCATAAAATATCTGGTTAAGACAGGCTATCTAATAGTATTTATTAATTGCATCTAATCCTTAAATTAGCCTGCTTAGCGTAAACTTCTAGAGGCGATTGTAATTAACAATTATTTATCAACATCACTAATATTCCTAGTATCACCGTTAGATGAAAATTGATTCAAAAATGTATACATAATGTACTTAAAATTACCATCGAATTTTGCTAGTTTCATTTGTGGTAACATACTATATTTCGATTATCAACTGCGACAAGACTGCGGGACACTGATTCTTTACTTATTGTTTAAACAAACATTCATTTCTGCTATCAAAACTTGAATCTGAATTTGTGTCTCTGTATAATGTCTATTCACTAATCTCTTCCGAGATGCGTTTAATAACTGATATATAATAATTATGAATTTCTATAAAAATCTATCAACTGATTCCTTTAATTTAGATTCAATAAACTTTTATTCATTAAAATTAAAATGACAGTCCATTCCTCTTGTACACGCAAACTGAGCTGAATTCATATATATGTAAGAAAAAAAAAATTATAAATAAGTCCAAGTCGGGTTATGATGACACCTTTCCACTATACAGTACTTCACTATTAATTTTAAATTCAGTATATTACATTAGAACTGCAATAACCATATACTGTAACAATGTACTGTATGATACTGTACTCTGTAATAATAATTAATTGTAATTCTAGATTCAAACTATATTATAATACCAAACAACACTAAATATTAAATCTCTAATTTACTTTGTTCACTAAATCCAAGAATTATAAAAATAATTCTTATATTTCATAATATAACTTTTTATACATTTCCATATTTTTTTTTTAAATTACTTCTTTAAATTACTACAGTTGCAAACTCTGAGAAATACTGATCCTTCATTTACTGCAAGCACGATTTAATTTAATTTGTATCCATATGTACAATTCATGAATATTAAAATATGAAATAAAAGTGTTAGTCAAATAAGTACCCACTGCTATTAATCATAATACAAAATATGAACTAAAAAATTTTTCTTATACTGATCATCTTCTTAACATAAAGACGAGATGATAATATAATATTACTAAAAACTATAAGTATTTCTTTTGAATCATAGATGCCTTTGAAATTACTTATTTAATGCTTCATAATTTTTAGCTTTAAAACTTCAACTAATGATTACTAATTGCCGTGTAAGTATAAGATATACATTATTATCACTTCCTTATTTCAATACAAATTAGACATTGTTAACGCCACACAAAACTAAACTGTAACTTCTCTGTTCAATTTAAATAACTAACTTATCAATCTAATGTTTTTTCTAGCACTTCACTTTACTTCCTTAACGGTTTAGACACTTTCCTTGCTAATATCTTACTGAAGAACCATTATAATTTTATATCCTTTTGGAGTCAAAATATGTCTATATGTCTATATTCTTTAAAGAAAAGAATTAAATTTCATTTAATTGACATACTAAATTATTTATAGGACACACTTTCATGTATTACTAAAATATTGCACGTTTCTGCTTCATTAAATAATAATAATTCAATAATAATATCTAAAGTCGGCAACAATATATTAACATTTAATTAGGTAATACAAAACAATGGTAACCTAATAAAAAATATATTCATTCGGTATGATACGGGTGTACTGATTTACCTATGAGCCTCACGCTTTGTATAATTATAAACCGATATATCTGGTTTTTAACAATAAAAATTAGAATATAACATTTTACCGATTTACTTTTAAAATTTAAGTGCTTAGTTTTAAATAAAACTAAATGCAAAGATCCCAGCACCTCCACCATGTCGCCAAATACCCTGGGCGCCGGGCACCCAGTTCGTTGGTATTAGACGAATATCTCGAAAATAACGACGTATCGCAACTATAACGTAACTGATGGACGTATGCACACATGATTTGCTGGTAATAAAAAGAAACTGATTTATGAGGGTCTGGTACCCTCGCTAGTGGCCTCCAACCTCCCCTATAGCCACCCCGAGCCTCGCTAAACTGATTTACGAGCGACTGAACTCACGATACTGAATTCAACACTCTAGGATCTAATTTATGAGCAACAACGGCTCCCACGCAACTCCACTGAGTTGCTGCTGATAATTTATGAGCAACAACGGCTCCCACGCAACTCCACTAGTTGCACTGCTGATAATTTATGAGCAACGGCTCCCACGCAACTCCACTAGTTGCACTGCTGATAATTTATGAGCAACGGCTCCCACGCAACTCCACTAGTTGCACTGCTGATAATTTATGAGCAACGGCTCCCACGCAACTCCACTAGTTGCACTGCTGATAATTTATGAGCAACGGCTCCCACGCAACTCCACTAGTTGCACTGCTGATAATTTATGAGCAACGGCTCCCACGCAACTCCACTAGTTGCACTGCTGATAATTTATGAGCAACGGCTCCCACGCAACTCCACTAGTTGCACTGCTGATAATTTATGAGCAACGGCTCCCACGCAACTCCACTAGTTGCACTGCTGATAATTTATGAGCAACGGCTCCCACGCAACTCCACTAGTTGCACTGCTGATAATTTATGAGCAACGGCTCCCACGCAACTCCACTAGTTGCACTGCTGATAATTTATGAGCAACGGCTCCCACGCAACTCCACTAGTTGCACTGCTGATAATTTATGAGCAACAACGGCTCCCACGCAACTCCAATAGTTGCACTGCTGATAATTTATGAGCAACAACGGCTCTCACGCAACTCCACTAGTTGCACTGAAACTCTAAATATAATTTATGAGCAACCACGGCTCCCACGCAACACCACTGCATTATCACACGCTGGTAAAATAAATTCACTTACTTGGCAAACACGGTGTTGCGCCTGATCTGCCTCGCACCCACAGAATACTTTCACTTGGGAGCTCGCACCTCATCAGGTCAGCGTCCCGTACACGACCGCGTTTCGAACACGTCTGTTTCAAATCTCAATCTATTCTATTTAGCTGTCATCGTTCTACCCTCACGTTTATGACAAATAATATTTAAATATTTAAACACTTATTTCGCGACTACCCTACGGTATTCGCGACAGATGTTTCACCCCCGTGCCTCGGAGAGCACATAAAGCCGTCGGTCCTGCGCCTTAACTCTCACTGTTCGTGTCGAGGATTCGTCCCACCGGAATATGAGAGTGATAAGGAACAGAGAGTGCACTTGTGTCTGCGCATACACTCGTGCACTATAATATGTCCCGCGCCGTTGGCTAGTCTCAATGAGATTGGCCGCCGCGCCGTGGCCGTAATCGGCCGGGAGGACATTATTATTATTATTACATGAGCTACCTGTGAGTGAAAGCCCCGTCAAATTGGTCCAGCCGTTTCAGATATTAGCCGAAACAAACAGACGATTATTATTATTTTTTTAAAAAAGTATTTTTTTAACCTGCCGTAACGGTACTTACATCAAAAAGTCAATTTTGCATTTAGTGAAACGTTGTTAACTTAAAATTAAAAACAGACACTTCAATTTTATTTATAAATATACTGATTATAGGGTATCATAATGATATGCTTATTATAGATTTTTAATGTCAAGGCTTGTTGAATGAAACAGTTTATTAGCGTTACTGACTGATTAATCTTATTTTTTTTATCTAGCAGAGCTGTAATGGGCTCTTAGTTTTACACTTTTGACGTTCTTTCTCTCTGCGATGTAAGCTGATGCTTTTTGATACGAATAGGTACCTTTTTAGGGTTCGGTACCCTAAGGGTAAAAAGGGACCCTAAGACTCCGCTGTTCGTCTGTCTGTCTGTCTATCCGTTTGTCACCAGGCTAACTATCATGGCTTATGAGATATCATAAGCCATGATAGTTAGACAGTTGAAATTTTCACAGATTATGTATTTCTGTTACCGCTATAACAACAAATATTTAAAAAAAAAACAGAATAAAATAAATATCGCACTCGGCCGGTTTTTTTCACTTACGACGACTCGCTGTGCTCAGTTTGTAATGACCCTGTTTTCTGTGCTTATCGCGGGTTCGAGTCCTGCTGATTCGGGATGTGATGAACACAAATGCTTGCCCTCCTGTCATGGGTGTTTAATATTATAATGTATATATTATTGTACATGTATTTGTTAGTTATGATCCGGCATCCATAACACAAGCCTCGTAGCGAGTTAACGTCCCAACACTTTTTTCAAATTTACTTTTTGAATACAGGAATGCCGTGGACATATAATATTATAATCCATTTATAATTACGGTATGAGGCTCGAAAGAACATTCATAATTTGTCGTGACCTCATGCGAAGCATTGTATGTTAATGCGCTTTAATTTATATCACGGCACGTGTCACTTTTGGCGTGATTAACCGACTGTGGCACTTAAAAAGCATGACATCAACATTAATTATATTTATATTATTATCTTAAATGTAAGTAATAAAATATTTTTTGAGTTAATTAACGTCTTTCCCTCGCTTCGCTCGAGTGATCTACCAAGTAATATACATTAATCGTATTATTCCAGGTATATGCATATTGCATAGTCTATCTGAGTACTATTCATCTTCTTCTCTTCCTTCTTCTTCTTCTTCTGCACATCTCTGACAGTTTTATAAGTGAATCATTTCTAACAAAATAACCACATGTCTAACGGTGAAGGAAAAACTCGTTAGATAAGCTGCATGTCTGAGACCTTTTAAGTTCCTTCGAAAGACGTGTGAATTCCGCCAATCCGCACTTGGCCTGCGTGGTGGACGATGGCCTGAATTCCTTCGTATTTAAGAGAGGCCCGTCCCAGAAGCGGGAATAAGTTTTACTTTCCCAAAACATAACTAGAAACTTGTCTTGTTCATTTTTCGATCCACATACATATCATCCAATACATAATTGTGTTTGGTTATTTTTCTTTACTGATATCAACAAATTCAAAAACCTTGAGCTGGACAGTTATATTATTATGTATAATTATACTAAAATGTATAATTATCTTCCTAAAAAAAATTTTTTGCCTAAAGATGTCCGTAAAGATTGTATCTCAAAAAAAGCCATATATTAACTTGTAGATAAATTAATGATATCCGCTTAACATTAGTTAAGTTATACTGCCTTGTTGATAATAAATTTTAACTGTTCTACAGCACTTATTAACTTATAAACATAATTTAAGAACTTGTGTGTTGCAGCTTAAGTTAAAAATATGCGTTTTTAGAATCTTTCCATAAAATAGTCTTATTCATAGATGTAAGTTTTTGCTTACTTCAATATTTTTCAATCAATTTCTACTTTAACATAAGTATTTAAAATTTTTATATTGTCACAGATGCAAATTTCATTTTGTACATATTATACACACTATAGTGAAATAATAAAAATCTTTGTATTTTATCGTTTTTACGAATATTTTTTCATATTCACCTTTGCTGTAGGCAAGTTTGATTAAAAATTGACACTTTATCCCCATAATTGTGCAATACTTACTATGCAAATGTAAATTTTTAGCCTTCAATATTTTTTGTGTACCGACGCAACGCAAGTGTTCATGAAACATACTTCTTGTATAAACATAAATATTAATATATTATTTGTGTAAAAATTTCGGTCGTCGTAAACAAGACAAATACTTTGAAGAAAATATCTTTTAATCTTTTTCGTTAATGTTTATTCCTACTGGAATTTGTATGCGTTTATGTTTGTTACTCCTTTATGATGAAACTACTGGACTTATTTGAAATTAATTCAGTACGTAGGTACCTCGTATCCACTATATTATAGTAACTATATAAAAAAAGACTAGTGACTCGCCCTCATTTCGCTCGGGCTCGTCCCTAGATTTAACGCAAGCAAAGCCACAAGTTCCGCTAGTAAATGTACTCAAGAACTTGACAAATTACCTTTACACTAAAACGTTCCTCGAGAACCACTCTTGATGAAAACAGCCTGAAAATCGGTGCAGTAGTTATTGAGTTTATTGCGAACAGATAGACAGACGCAGCGGAGGACTTTGTTTTATTGTATTATTTAGTGATTGTGTCGATTGGTTACTCCACATGCTGTCGTATTGTTTTTGGGTTTTGTTAAGACAATATGTAGAGAGCTTACACAAACAGGAAAATACAACGCAAAATATAAATTAATCGTAATATTATTCTTCAACTCCACAAAAAATAGTGAATTAATTGACACACAATACTTTATTCAATATTACAAACACGATATTACACTAATTGCCTATTTTAATTTATATATGTAACATCGTTTCCAAAAATAAGAATCGAATTGGTCAATCGAACTTCCTTTTTCCTTCACTAAAGTCCAAGGCCTATAAGGAGAGTAATTAAAAACAATATTCCCGCAAACTTGATAACCCTGCCACCCATATTAAAAAACTGCCATCATTATTAGTCATAGAGCTTGTTTCGTTTAAATCATCATGTCAATATGTAATTAATAAAATTCGTAATGTTGTTAAATTTTACACCTGTATCTAGTTAGTTAATCATACGGTTGCCGATCTAGAGGTACTGAGTTTGAATCCCAGCCAAGTGTGTTTTTTAAATTTTTCCATAAAAAAATGTCTGTTGGCTGTTACGAGTACAACCCGAAGTTAGAAACACGAAAGATTGAAAGTACACACATTTCGAATTTCTATGTAGAGGTACTTGTTCCTAGAAAATACACGTTATAAATTATAATACTAATATATAATGGCTACCGCCAGTACTACCCTGTTATTTATAAAACCCAATAAGCCCTCCTCCATCTTAATGGGAAGTCGCAGGATCGCGCATTCAACCGTTTTTAAATATGTATAAGTATGTTTTAACCCATCTATCTTCTTGCCTACAATATAATTATTTATTCTACGCGTAAAAATTGCCTTGTCAATATAAAATGGTTTACGACGTGCTTATCAGCGAAGATCAAAACTCACTTCGAAATTGTGACTCCAAAATAATGATCACAGAGGCTTCTCTTCTCTCTTCTGCATTTATCACAGAGGCTGTAAATATTTGCAGTGAATATTTTTAAGCAATAACATTTTTCAACATTCGTTACATTTATTGAATAAAAATTCGCGATAGTACCTATTTCGTAACAAAAACTCAAACTTGTCTATATTTAAAACTTAATCTAGTAATTAATTGATGTATAGTAATTTATATAATTGTTTTTTTTTACAATAAAAATATGATTATTCATAAAAAAACCATAAACGATGAGAAAGAGTTGACGAAGCAACTATAGTTAGGTTCATATTATACTCGTATTATGCACTCTTCCTGCAGATTGATTTGGACAAAAAAAAATTAAAGACGCAAATTGGCGCCATAGATCTGTCATTTTTATTGTCTATTTAATCTATGACACTCTCGTAAATTAAATAAATAAATATATAAAATAATCGATCTCTATGATATTTAAAGGAATTAAAATTAATTTTAATGCAATTCTTTCCATTATAATTAGACTTAATAGATCAAAAGAAGGCTTATTAGAAACAAAGTTAAAATAGAACCTAGGATCTCTAAATTCACAGAAGTTTCGCAACCACGGCACCATACAGTCTATTGTGCTAACAAAATAAAAAATACAATTTAAATTATCGTAAAGTCCGATTAAAAATCCGCAATGTGCAAAGGCTATAAGAAGATATTTCTTTTTAAAAATCAGTGGAAGACCGTGACACAGTTTTAGTGCGTTGTCGTTACACATGAGTATACGGTGGGCCACACCTACACACATATGTTTTTAGAATTACAACCTTTAACATACAGTATTAAGAACTGCTATCGCAAAACCTATTTTGCATACTGTACAGCATTATTGACATATGAACATTGACTTTATTGAATACTTTCTGTTAAGTAACGTATGAATGTTAACACTTAAAATAAATAGTTCTAAAATACTGGATTGCCTTCTACTCCTTTTTCTTTTTATAATTCAGGTAGGTGTATGTCGCATATTAATTATTGTGAAGGTTCCTTAAAAACCTTTAATAATAATTAATTTAAAAAATCAGCTTAAATTTCTTAACTACATATTCTGTTACGGTAGTTTAAATTATTCAGTAGTAATATTAGTAGTAGGTAGGTACTTACAATTTTATATGAAACTAGCGATACAATTTAAGGGTCTCAGAAATGAGATAAAAGTATCCTAAATATTGACCCGGAGAACCAACTATAACCACACCAAATTTCATCAAAATCCGTCCAGTGGTTTTCTCGTAATGCGGTCACAGACAGACAGACAGACAGACAGACAAAAATTCTAATAAGGATAGATTCGGCGTCTGTATCGTTAATAATGACTGTTGTAATTAGAATTTCCAAAAAATATTCAATGTACAGATTTAACTAAGTAAGACTTTTATTATAGTCATTAAAAGTAAAATATAATACGAGTATAGTTAAGTGAAAAGAGTCAAGGACTTAGGATTTTGCCATTTATAATTTCTCATAGAAAAAATGGGGGATCAGGCCGTAGTCCACCGCGCTGGCCTAGTGCGCGTTGGCGGACTCCACATATCTTTCGAAATTTTTAGGTTCTAGTTCTAGATTTTCTCAGACATGTAGGTTTCCTCACGATGTTTTCCTTCACCGTAAGACAAGTGGTAATCATGTTAGAAATGATTCGCACATGAAAATATCAGAGATGCGAGATCCGGATTTGAACCCACATCACTCGGTTATTCACGCGAACGCGAGAAATATTTAAAACCTTCCTTTTGAATCAGTCTGTCATGTTCATCAACACCGCAATAAAAACCATTGCGTTGTATAAGATCTAAGCGTACTGTAGACGTCGAGAAGTGACTTTGTTTTATATGTAGAGAATAGATTAGTGCAAAAAATAGATCACTAGATCTGATTACATGTAAGGATAATGAAATAAAGAAACTACCATACTTTTATTAAACAACTAAAACTCATCAGATAAAAAAAAATACGTGGCTGGTAATTAAAGCACAGATAAATAATTATTAAGACGCTAATTACAGATTAAAAGTATTTGCGCAAATTATATGCGCACGAGTCTAATACACTTGCATCACAGCACGTGTCTAGTCGCTGATTTAAATTAGACGAATATTTTTCGTATTTCCCAACATCCTTCTATGATGTAAGTTGAACGAACGAATAATCTTTTCGTTTAGCAAAAACGTCTAATTAAATTGCAAATATTAAAACATTTATCTAAGAAGTTTTTATTTTTAAGAAAATAAATTAATAATTTGATGTGGATAATCTATACATATAACAAAATTCCAAGTAAATTTTATTTAAACATAACATATTTTTCGAAAATCTTATTCAAATACTCATTATTACAGATACAGAAGCCTTATTGATTTGAGTTTTTGCTTGTCTGTGATCTTATCACGAGAAAACTACTGGAGAGATATAATATAGGACACTTTTTATTGCAGGAAAATGAAATATAGTGCATCTATGAAATATACATTTTCTAAGGGCGAAACTAAGCGGAGTCAGGCTGAGTCTCTAGTGTATAATAATATTAATTATTATTATAGACATGCCTACACGTGTGTCTAAATGTTAAAAAAACAATGGAAAGTGTAGGTGCAAAGTGTTGTCATTGTAGTATTTATCTTAATTAAGACAATTTGTTTTGTGTTTGTATTGTTTGTTTAAGACTTACCACCGCACTCAGATTCACTTAATGAAGCATTAAGTCGTTCTTTAGTATGGAAATTCTCGTCTTAATGGTTAATTAAGTGACTCTGAGTGCGGCTGTTAATCTATAGCCAGTAACTACATGCTAAATAAAATTAAAAAAAATTGCTAAAAATATATAGCAAAGGATTAAACAATAATTTTTAAATAAACTAAATTACGTTAATTGCCTGAATGTTCAAGATATAATAATTACGAGAAAAGTTTCAAACTATAAATAAAAACGTCTTTACGAATATTTTGTCGGATCGGTTCTAATTTTTATAATTTTTAATTTTCATTTCATTCCCAGGGTCATTTCGAACGCTTTACAGTAATCCTGGTCACAATATGGGAGAAACCTGGGGTACAAAAATCTATTTCGATTTTCTAAGCCAAGCAAATATCGGAAAAAATAAATGTATTCAAAATGGCAAACATTTGCATAGAACTTAGAAAGTATTATAAGTTTTATTTTTTAACATTAATTCTTTTTCAGCCTATTCGACCAATTTCAAAAAAGGAAGAGCTACTCCTTCTTTTATAAAATCGGCTAAAATAAGGCAAACGATATATTTTATTGAACCAAATTACATATAACTTTTTATAATAATTGTATTGTAATAGCCCAGATAGCTACTAGACTATATTTTAATCCTATAAAACATCCTTCCTAACGGGCGCCGTGAAAAAATCACGCCATAATGCATTAGACCTACAATCATCTATTGAAGAATAAACTCTCATTCATACATCATAAGGCTCACTTTGACTAAATACAAAAAAATATTGTAAATTTCATTATTTTGGAAAAGACGCTCTATTTGTATTTAATAAAGTCCCTTTTCCATTATTTCTGTATTAAAATAGGGCGTAAGTCATAATAAGATTAGGGAATGGATAGCTCGAAGTTATTTTTAATCCTATTTAGTATCGCGGTTAAGGCTTTAGTTTTGAGTCGTGTATTGTAAAATATGTTAAGATTTTAAGGCAATTATATGACGTTAGTCATTACGTGTTGCCATATCGGTGCTCGGTCCTACCTCAATACAATAATGCATTTTAAAGGAGTATTTATTTCGAGTGTACCTTTTTGTATGTATTTTTTCGCTAAATATTCACGAAACGTTACTTCAAAAAGAAAAAATCTAGGTTTGTCAACCGATTTTCTTTTTTTTAGTAGTTATTGACAAGCTTTAGTGTTATCCATTAAAAATTTTGGAAACATTTATATCATCATTCAGCATTACAAAATCACAAGTGTTAATAGAAAATATTAAAATTTACCGGTTCGAGTTTTTGCTGAAATAAATAAACACAATTAGGGACCAATATCTAAAATTTATTTATTTATTCCTTATCCTTCATAGTCAGATCCTTCGTATGATCTATAATATGTACAACCTACATTTATCTAGTTTATTGAAAAAGAAATATATGAACGCTCTACAGTCTACACTACCCAGAGTAATAGCGATATACAAATAATCGATAGTGTAGACACGTCATAATCTTTTTTTGTAACAACGTAAGTATGACGTCAGTCACACCTACGAAATACCCTTGTGGGGGTTGACAAGGCTGACGTCGCAAATCATATCTATAAATACATTAAACTGTGCACGAAAGTCTGAAAACAAATATTTTATGCAATACATTGAAATTAATTAATCTAATATAAAGATCTCGTGTCACAGTGTTTGTTTTCGAACTCCTCTGAACGACTTGACCGATTTTCATGATTTTTTTGTGTATATTTGGTAGGTCTGAGAATAGGTCGTGGGCTATTTTTTATTTCTCTTGGTAATAAGCACTCTCCAGATTTTTCACTTTTTTTTTAGACCATTTTTTTTATGATTTGGCATCAAAAAATGATTATAATCCTAAATTTTTATCCTTCTGCATAAATCCCTATTTTTAATAGTGATTAAAACGCGGGCGGAGCCGCGGGAATTGCTAGACGCTAGTAATATCATAAAATTCTAACTGTGTCTTATCTGTACATTTAATATTGCTTGGAAAATGTTATTGAAATAGTCATTATTACCGATACAGTTGCCTATCTACAAGTAGAGTATAGTTGTTAGAATTTTTGTCTGTCCGTCTGTGTGTCTCAAAAACACTGAACAAATTTTTATGAAATTTATCATGGTGATACTGCTTATCCGTTTTAGAATAAATGACACGTTTTACTGCGGGAAAATATCACCTTTGAGAAATGCATATCTACTAGCTCTTAAAATGTAGTATTGACACGTCGCATTAATTGTTTTAAAACATTTTAGGAATAGATTTTTTTGAATGAAGATGATGAAGAAGAATATAATTATTGCGAGCAAAGCGAGACCTAACACTATCCCACAACCTGAGCAATTTTGTGGTAAACTTTAAACTTGAAAAACTATCACGCCTATAGATTTGTGATTTAACATGGTAATTTTAATTTAATTTATGTTATCAAGCAACGCCGAATGCATTAGCTAATAGCTAGTATAATATAAAATACCAAATACCGTGTGACCCACATGTCTCGAGATTGAACGCCTGTATTACCATACATTTAATTTAATTGACTGCGATATTTATGGACATGTGCATGTTTATGATATTGAAACAATATTATTATTGGCTTTTAAACTTGCATAGTGAAGTACTTAACTAAATTGTATTTAATGTAAACTGAAGTACAATTTACTTTACTTAAATAAGTAAATACATATTTTGTAATAGCAAAGGCCGGCAAAAGTTAGAATAAATTAATGGTTTTATAATTTTCTTTCTTTTATAATATTCTTTTTATAAAATGAAAATAGCCTAAGTTACTCCTTGTAATATTAGTTATCGATATCTATAGCGATGGTGATATATCATTTTTTTCGTTTTACATACATTCAAAACTCTTGCTTTTCAATGGAGTATATGTTGCAATTAAATTTTTCGAGCCGCCATCATTGATGAAATCTCAAAGATGATGCTTTCAGGAGATCGCTTTCTATCGGCAAGTGTAAAAATGCGTTTAAATTTTTATAAGCAAAAGTTTATTTACAACAAAAATATTTTAATATTATTTAAAATTGAAGTAAAATAAGAGACTGTCTAAGAAATTTTGTAAAATTACATAATTTCCGCAGAATTAATTTGCGACTGGTAACAAGTGAGTGCATCTTGACCATTTAAAGATACCAATCTTTATTTCCTCATTCGCTTTATTTACATAGTATAGCATAAGTGTAAGTACTGGAGACTTATCGTCGCTTCGCTCGAGTAGGTACGTCACTAGAAAAGCCTATGTATTACGCCAAGTACCTATGTACTAACTATATAATACCTATATATCAAAGCCTCTCCGGGTTCTTAGCATCGAAATCCGCCCAACCGTTTCAATGTAAAGAAATGGCGAACATACAAACAAACAATTTCTTCATTAATAATAGTGTTAGTTAACTGAAAAAAATCGTGTGGATACCTACATATCAAAGAGATTCTAGCAATTTTTCGAAAGAGATGTAAAGTCCGCCAACTCGATCATTTTCAGCGTGGACCAATGACCTGACCCCTCTCGTTTTGAAGGTAAGTCCATACCTAGCAGTGGATTATTATTAAATAAAGGGTCTTGACAGAAAGACAGACAGACAAACGGGCAACAAAGTGATCCTATAAAGGTTGCGCTTTTTCCTTTTGAGGTACGGAATCCTAAAAAGGATTAATACACATTTTAATTTTTGTTTTATGGACTAGAAAATAACAAAGCTATTAATGTTAACCCCAGTTCGTTAAATATGTAGATACTGGATAGGCTTCGTTGAATAAAGGATGCGGCATTCATATTGTTATATAACACTTATTCAATTATTTCATTCATGTAAATATATTTCTTTTTGCAAAAAAGTATGACGTAAGCTTATGCAATTTCCGCAATTTTGCTTGGGTCGTGCATCATGCTCCTTAAACGTTTGAATATTTAAAATCTTGTACATGTGAAAGTACGAATATATTTGTCTACCTTTCTTTCTCGCAGTTACTAGCATTGAATCGTGTAAGTTTTACATTGTATGTGGAAATTATGTAAGTTATAAAGCAGAGGGCTCAGTTTAGCTTATCTTCTAATAAAAATGCGACATTTTATGTGTAATTTTTTTTTTAATTTTAAGTTTGAACAGATTTTGATGAGTTTAATACGTAAACAAACTAATATGTACACAGTGCTAAAGGCCTGTGTTCGAGAATCGAGATTACTGTTTGTAAAACAAAAAAAACAAGATTCACCCGATCTAAGCGAGGTTTAAGTTTTTCGTCTTCCTTACGTCATATAAGTAATAAAATTATAAATGAGTCGTATGTGTAGGTACAAATAGGTAAATATTTGTTTGAAAATCCTATTGAAGTACAGTAGAATCCGTAGAGTCCTGATTATTCAAACCTCGATTATCCGAACATCCTATTATCTATATACATATATAAAAATGAATTGCTGTTCGTTAGTCTCGCTAAAACTCGAGAACGGCTGGACCGATTTGGCTAATTTTGGCCTTGAATTATTTGTCAAAGTCCAGAGAAGGCTTAAAAGGTAAAGGAAAAAAAGTATAGGTCTTTTATATATCGATTGAGACAGTACGAAGTCTGCCGGGTCAGCTAGTCCAATATATATAAAAAATATAATTTTAATATAGCTTGATTTGACTTTGAAATCGATTATCCGAATTTCCAATTATACAGAATACCTACCCCTGGTCTGGATAATCGTTTATCTATTGTATTCATAATTTCGAAACAGAGGCCGAATTTATAGTTTTATTGTTGTCTGTCTGTCTGTGTGACGATATCATAAGAAATCTACTGGAGTTTTTGATACTTTTTACTGCGGAAAAATCTCATTACTGTGAAATGTACAGTAATCATTAAAAACTTTAATTTATTTAAGTATAACGTAATATTTTTTTCTTTTAAATAAAACAGTGCGAAAAATTTACAATAACCATAGAAAAAATTAGTTTGGCGCGTGCAAACGTGCATCTCAACCAGTTAACTGACAGGATGCTAAACATTACATGTAATATTATTGCTCATGTTACTTCATTTGATAAACAGACTGTATCCTAAAGTCGTTTGCAAATAATTAAGCACTTCATAAATTTAACTAGCATGTATAGTAAGAATTGATTTAAACATTTTCAAGGAAACTTCAACGCATATTTTAACGCAAAGTGAAATGTTTATTTTTAACATGAATTTATTAAATACTAGCTGTGCCCGCGACTTCGTTCGCGTGGATGTCGGAACTTAACAATGTATTTTTTAGTGCGAAGCGCTGTTGGAATCCTCCATCGGTATCATTTTTTTTTTTATTTAAACAACATTAGCTGTGGAACCATCAATTCAAATCATTATCAATCAAAATAACTTTTCCATCTTCTTGTACGGGGTATGTGCCATCGCCTATTTGTAACAATAAATTGGAAAACTCCTGTGCATTTTCGCAGCCTCCTAACTGTGCACACATATTTACATTCAGGTGTGTAGATGAGTGAGACCAAATTCACATAACCCTAATTTTACTTCTGGAATTTCTCTACTTCTTCACTTTAAACTCAAATATCTTTTGATAGACTGAACCGATTGCAATGAAACAAAAACTAAATGTTACTTCAAGTTACGTTCAATCGTTGTGTATAAAAGTTATCTACATTGCTTTCGTACATTTTACGTGATGTCCGGATAAATAAACAGACAAACCGACAAACCGACAAACAGACAAACAGACAAACAGACAAAAATTCTAAAAATGCTGGAAATGGGTTCTATTGGTTGTCCTTTAACACCCTGGCTATATTTTTGGAATTTTTTTTTTGATGTACAAAAACGACTTTTCTACAGTTTTCTTATATGTATAGACTAGTGACTCACCCGCACTTCGCCTGGATTTCATTTCTAGATACGTTTTAATTAAAAACTAAATATTTTTCTAAAATAAGAGCAGCCCAAGTTAGTTTGCCAATAAAAGTCCTGTTAAAATCTGTCCAGCTGCTTCGGAGATTAGCGGGAGCAAATAGAGTCAAACAAAAATAATAAAAATATCTTTCTTATTAAGCTATTATGTCGATGTTACACACATACACTTCAATTTTATATAATATGATCTGTGTTGTAAAACTTAAATATAAACAAAAAACCTATAACATTTTTAAGGTTCCATACGGCAAAAAGGGACTTATAACTTCATCATGTCTGTCTGTATGACTCTATCAATTCAATTAGAGATAATTGGATTTTGTTTTCTTAAAACAAGGGAGGTTCATGATGATTACAATTTTATCACTAATATATAATTAAGTCAATACCTTTTTACCGTTGTAATTTACTTTTACAGACAACTTATATTTTTCTTTATCTGCATTTAGCATTCCTATTTAATTTTAATTTCAATTTCAACATTGAATATGTTAGATATATCATTTTTGTACTAAAATGCATACAGAACCATACAATATGAAACATTTTAAATCTATTATCTATATCAATGGCTAGCTGAAAAACAGTACTTAGTGACAATTATGTTTTTCGCTCCAAAATACCCTAATAGCTTTTTTTTATTTTGGCAGAAGTATTATCCTCTACGGTTCCAAGAAATATTACATAATACAATTATTAATAAAATGATTAGGTATTCGTATCTGGGATCAAATCAGTACACGCAATGCATGTGTCAGAACATATGTGCAAGGCGAGCGACCGCGCCCAGATCTTAATGTATAGTGATGTGACATGCAGGTCTGTCATATTGATTTAAGGTGAACAAGCCTTGTAGTGCTTAATCGGTAATGTTGTAAAACCGTAGTTAATTAACTATTCATATAAGGTACATTTCAACATATTATTTTTTTTAATTTTGTACCCATTATTAACAAACACTACATAGTTATTTAAATGTACCTATAAAATAAAACTTAAAAAGAAACAGTGAAGATGTTATATAACAGCCTTTTTAACGCGTTTTATATCAAAAAAAATATCTAAATTAGGTATAATGTTGACGACTCAAAGAAAGTCAATTACAAAAAAAAATGTTTACGACTTATATGATTATTAATTTCCCATTTCACCCTGCAAAGGAAAATTTAGTTTAAAAATTTGAATTGAATCGTTTTTTATTTTTATTTTTTATTATCTGGGCAAAGGCTACCATTTGGGATCCAGCCATACTTCACCGCTCTGGCAGCTAAGTGCGGACTGACGGATTTCACATGTCTTTTAAAAAGTTAAAAGAGTACCAAGCCTCTTAGACGTAGGTTTCTTCGTAGTAAAACTAGTGTTAATCATGTTAAGAATGTGCTTACAATAACTAGTTACTACTACTTACTATAATCCATATGCCCATCACTAGCTGCCCCGGTGACACACAGCGGCAGCACTAGCGTGTCGAAACGCACGTGTGTTGTGTAAGAGTAGACACGGACAGTTTAAATTATTATTATATTCATTTTATTAACCGGTCATATACTAAGTTACGCCTAAAACATAATTTATATGTTTCTGAACTCTTGACACGGTTACACCTCAGTTTTGAGAATGATATATTTCCGGAATAGATAATATACTTAAATGAAAGTAAATCTAATAGAAAGTAATAGTTAAGTAACATTGAAAAATATTTGTAAAGGCTACCTGTTATTTAAATTAACCTACGGTAAAATAAATTCACGATAAAATATTATTAATATTGAGGTACTGAGGTACCTATTCGATACAAAATCATCAATTCAGATTGAATTAAAAGCAGTTCATGAGTTCTTAACTTTTTTACAATTTATAAGACAACGCTGTCCATTTCAAATCCCAACGGCTAGGCGCAAGCAATTTCATTTTCAAGATTTTTCGCATTTTTGTCCATAGCGATTTTATGCATAAGTATAAACATAACCTTATTACGACGGCATTCGATAAACTATACTTATATACGATTAAATAATTTTATTTAATTTTAATTTTATTTTAATCAGTTCATAAAAATTTTATAGTTTACTAGCGACACATCCGCGCTCGAAGGATGAAAATTTAGGGTTATAAGAATTTTTGATGCCAATCATAAAAAAGTAAACAATAAGAATTTGGTCTAAAAATAAAAAAAAATATATCTGGAAAGGACCTACGACCAAATCTCAGGTCTACCAAATATACACAAAAAAAACAATAATCGGTCAAGCCGTTTCGGAGGAGTTCGATAACAAACACTGACACGAGATTTATATTAGATAAATACTTTTATATTTTAATCGTACACAAAAAGCCTATTCCTTCAGCATTTCTAAATGACTATTAAGGACATTTGAATAATTAATGTCCGACATTCTCAAGTGTAATTTGCAAACAAAAAGCCTTACATTTTCAAATACGTAAGATATAAGTACATAGAATATTCAATGATATTGTACCGTGTACGCAAATATTACCGTCAGCTTATCAAGATGCCTCGTATATTCTCTCATCTCATTGCAAAGGTAGGGTCAATGTCATGATTTATACACAACAACACATACAAGTCCATATATGGATGTTAACTAAGCGATTACTATTCAATGTTAAATGAATCGCACACAATTATTTCCATAAATAACAATAAACCGACGTTTTTTTCACAAAAGCTATATTTATATGCTAATACTTCACAATCAATACCACTTCGCACTTCCTTAGTGTCATTTTGTAGAGAAGAGACCCTATTAAATTAGAATTTATGCAAAAAAAATAAATTAAGATGTAAAAAGTAACTTTAATTAAGATATGTTTTTATCAACCGACTTCAAGAAGAAGAAGTTTCTCAATTCTGTGCTGTTTTTCTGTTTCTCACCTTGAAACATCGTCATTTATGAAGTGATCTGAATAATTATTTTTTTGTTTGTAGTAGGTATGTTTATTATTCTTGGAGTATGTTAATTAGGTGTCCCAAAATTGAGTAAATGTAGAAAATAGGGAACGATTGATCAAATAAACTCTTTAAAGTTTAACCGATGAAGTTACTATTTGCTAAATCAATAAAGAAAATGGAAATGTTGTTTTAGTAATACGCGGTTAGTTTATTCAACTCGGAAACCATAAATCGCCGTTTTATCGTGAAAAAAAGATTTCTACCGGAATATGAATGTAATCAGCCCTTTTTAACGTCCCACTGCTGGCCAAAGTCCTGCTTTCAATACGGGGGAGATCAGACCATAGAGTATATTGCTATCAGACCATAATCCACTATGCCGCACTAGGTAAGTGCGAGACTAAGCCGATTTCACATTTTTTTCGAACTTGTTTCCTTTCGGACATGGCTTTTTCCTCAACATGTTTTCCTTTCGTTAGAAATTATCCGAATATGAAAATAATTATTTCAAGTGGTAATGCCATGCTTGTTACCTTCGGGTAATGTAACTGCCTCGTTGGTGTAGTGGCTAGCATGTACGGTCAGACACCGGGAGGTCCTGGGTTCGAGTCCCGGGTCGGGCAAAGTTTAGTTATTGAGTCTTTCTGTCCGGAGTTGGGAAGTTGGCGGTGTTTCACCCCCGTGCCTCGGAGAGCACGTAAAGCCGTCGGTACTGCGCCTTAACTCTCACTGGTCGTGTCGAGCATTCGTCCCACCGGAATATGAGAGTGATGAGGAACGGAGAGTGCACTTGTGTCTGCGCATACACTTGTGCACTGTAATATATGCCGCGCCGTTGGCTAGTCTCAATTAGATTAGCCGCCGTGGCCGTAATCGGCCGGGAGGACATTTATCATTACCTTCGGGTAGCAGCCGAATGGGCCGGCACGCCCCGTATAGTACCACTCTCTCACAGGAGACCGGCGTGAAGTGACAGCTATGCTGTCGCGTTTCGTCCGGTAAGTGAGAGTCCGGGAGGCCCACTCCCTATCCCTCCTCCTGTCCTTCTCCCTCCTCCCTCCCTCCTTTTCCTTAAAGGCCGGCAACGCATCTGCAAACCCTGTGGTGTTGCAGATGTCCATGGGCGGAGGTGATCACTTACCATCAGGTGAGCCTCCTGCCCGTTTGCCCCCTTTGTCCCATAAAAAAATAATAATAATAATAATAATTTCACTCATAATAATAGTTTCACTTGATCTTTATTATATACTTAATATCATTACTTATTTTATGTTATAAACTTAGTATACCAGCAAATAATGTAACTCATATTTGTCTCAAGCAACAAAATAGCATAGCATTCTTACACCTTCATTTTACCACCTATAAGTTACATTATCGCGATAAAAGGTAGTATATGTCCTTTCCCAAAATTCGACCTATCTGTATACCAAAATTAATCAAAATTGGTTAAGTGATGTAGATGTGAAAACGAAATAAACAGACAGTTACTTTTGTATTTACATTTAAGTTATTTATTTTAAGAAAAGCCTTGTTGGCCATTATAATATGATTTAAGTATCCTACTTCTGTAGTCACAGTGGTGATGTGTCCTGTCGTACAAGAATAACCTGCGTAAAGAAAATATATGTGTTTAATTTACACATCATCTCGAGCCTGGCTTATGGCCAATCGTGTCAGGGTCGTTCATTAAATCCTCGTCCTTATTTGAGATGAAGTCATATTATTCATATTTTAAAATACCAGTGCGATAAGATAGCTTGCTGTCTTAAAAGAACTACTTTCTTAGATTTACGCTAATATTTGAAATCTATACATAGGTACAACAAAACTCTAGTCGAGTCGAATCTGTACATTAAAGTGTTTTTTTTTAAATCCTATTGAAATAGTCATTATTATCGGTGGTGTAGTGGCTAGCATGTACGGTCCCACACCGGGAGGTCCTGGGTTCGAGTCCCGGGTCAGGCCAAGTTTAGTTATTGAGCCTTTCTGTTTCATAAGCCTCAGTAACAGCCCGGAGTTGGGAAGTTGGCGGTGTATCACCCCCGTGCCTCGGAGAGCACGTAAAGCCGTCGGTCCTGCGCCTTAACTCTCACTGGTCGTGTTAAGCAGTCGTCCCAACGGAATATGAGAGTGATAAGGAACAGAGAGTGCACTTGTATGTGCGCGTACACTTGTGCACTATAATATGTCCCGCGCCGTTGGCTAGTCTCAATGAGATTGGCCGCCGTGGCCGTAATCGGCCGGGAGGACATCATTTCATTATCGATATAGGACGAATAAGCACTGTCCAAAACCAGTCTCCAAAGAATATTCGACTAGGAATTTTATTTTATGTACGTATACTTTTACCTACCTAAATAAAATATTTTATTATCCCTACATATTATAAAACAAAGTCCTCCGCCACGTCTGTCTTTCTGATCATTCGCGATAAAATCAAAAACTACTGCACCGAATTCACGCCGTTTTCACCAATGGATAGAGTGGTTCTCGAGGATGGTTTTAATATATAACTTGTCAAGTTTTTGTAAACATTTACTACCTAGCTGTAAACTGAATCTAGGGACGAACCCGAGCGAAGCGAGGGCGAGTCTAGCGACTATAATTTAGTTAGCAATATAAAGATCCTGTAGCGTTATATCGAGCTAATGAAAAAATATATCGCATATTTACAACTTTGTCTTCATCCAAACTCGCGGTCTTCGCTGCTCTTTTCGTAAAAATAGGTATCAGACGAATCATAAACAAATATTTCAATATAAGTTTTATTAAAACCCGATACTTGCAAGAATCGTCTCCCGGATCTTATACTATAATTACAAATATAATATACAAGTCATCAAAATGAATGTCAAAGAGACGACCATTGATCGTGGCATTCAAAAAACTCACTATTATTTACATTTTTCATTCGATATGTTTCTACATATGTACGTTAATGTAGAGTCGTAATAAAAAGCTGGTTTATGTCAGTCGCTTGCGCAAGTCGCTACTGCAATACAGGATGCACTCGAGACAAGTAAAGTTTAGCTTTTAATGATATTTTTATATACAACCTTCGCTTCTCTTCGCCCTTACATTAGATTCCTCGAAAAAAATTTCTTTCAGTATTAATCGTTTAATAATTTGTATTGAGCCCTTTTCAACGTCTTCCTGCTGGGCACGGGCCTCCCTTCGAAGGGATCAGACCATAGTCCACCGCGCTGGCCAAGTGCGGGTGCTAGGTTGAAGGTTCTCTCAGACATGTAGGTTTCCTGACGATGTTTTCCTACACCGTAAGACAAGTGGTAATCTAGTTAGGCATGACGTAACGACAATCAAGTAAGACGTTCGCACATGACAATGTCAAAGGCGCGAGATCCGGATTTGAACCCGCATCACTCGTTATCCAAGCAAGCGCATTGCCACTGGGCTACAACTATCTTTATACTTTAGTTTTGCTAAAATAACCTTTAGGGCTTTACGGTTGAAATTTTTAAATGATAAACCGACACTTTATTTTTATTTATATAATACTAGCTGACCCGTGCCCACTTCGTTGGGCATAATGTTAATAATCCTTTTTTAGTACAGAGTGTTATGTTTTAATTTCCAACTGCCAAAAGGAGGGTTATACGTATGTATTTTATTAATATTAAAAATTAAATTATCTATACTAATATTAAAAAAACTACTTTTTGTAACTTAAATATAAAAGTTAGACATATGCTGTCGTTGACTTTTTTGTAGGCATTTTCAAGCTCCACATCTTTTCTAGAACTCAAAAATATATCTTTCATAGTTAAGGCAGCTTTCGTAAGAAACGCTTTCATTCGACCGTTTTTTCTCCGATTCACTTTGCAAAACGGACTACCTCGTTAAAGCCCACGTTAAAGCGTTTTTATTTTTCCGTTTTTTATATAACCTATGACACTCAGCAATAATGTGGCTTTCTATTGGTGAACTAATTTTTAAAATCGGTTCAGTAGATCTTGAGATTAGGTACCCCTTACAATTTAACAAACACACAAACTTTACTTCTTTATAATATTAGAATAGATTAAGTAGGGATAGTATGGCAGGGAAGTAAAAAAAAATTAAATCTTAATATCCTTGACATATAAATTTTGACTACATATAAACATGTATGAAGCCGCAGGCTAAAGCTAATAACAAAAAACAGTCAACCGCGAGTCGGACTTGCACATTGAAGGTTCCTTACCTCTTCATATAATTATTTATATATTTATCTATATATCATTCACATTATAATATATACATTAAATACATAAGTATGTTCTAAGGGATATGGTATTATACTATTTACTTTGCTCTTGCCCTACTTTAGTAGGTATTTGTCTTATAATAATAAAAAGTTTATTTGGTTGTTTAAAAAAACTATTTTTTTTTTCATAAAAACATATTTTTATAGTTTTTAATTAAATACTTCTAGCGTTTTATAATGTTTGCGCGGTAATATCAATTATTTTGACTCAATTACATACATTAAACGAATGCCATATGAACAGTCAATCAGACCGCGTAGACTTTGTTGTAAAATTAAATGGAATTTTGCTTTTAAAGTTATATTGAACCCTAAAAATCCTACAATATGTAATAAGGCCGCGAGGTAGGTCACCTACATTCTAACCTCTGCGTAAATCCGCAATAGCAATTGCATTAAGCTTTTAACATTATGCGTGTATGTCACGTAAGTGTGGTGACACACTCAAATATTTTCTATATTTTTATTTAAATTTATATAAATAGATACTTCTCATCTCAATGTGATGAAACTTTGCTGACTTGGTCTGCATCAACCAGAAAGGTTTTTGGACATAATGTATTGTAGGTACATAACTTGATTACCACAATATGTACTTAAAAATGAAATAAAAGAAATCACATTTACATTTTTTGCTAGTTATAAATTATAATATAAGTAACATGATCAAATTACCAAGACACTAAAGCTGTACTAATCAAAAACAGTCGTATTTGATTAATAAGTTTGTCGCATTTATAGTAATATAGTGTCGAAAGCTTTCTCAACCATTAACGAGAATGTACTGGATTCTGGTGAAATAGATAATTGTTAATACTTGTCAAGTTGCAAAAGCAGATTTCATAACTCAGTCTTTAGTTTTTTGAAAGAATATGATACAATAGAGAATATTTTAGATAATGTATGTATTATAAATAATTTTATGTTATGTTCTTTGTTCTAATTTATAGCCTATAGACGTGTCATAAAGGCATGAAATATAATACAATTTTAATACAAGTTACATTCCACAGCGAGTGCGGGAATAGAAGCATCCAACAAATGCTAAATTTCGATCTGATTTAACTGCTCAAATACGTTACTATTTTATAATCTGTCTAAACGCTATTAAATGAAGCACAAAGAAGATTCTTCTTATTCTAGCAGGATAAAAAAATAAGTTGTAAGGCTTAGACGCATTGGGTGGTTGTACCTTGCCTTGGTATGGGGGGTTCATTACTCCGGCTGGATTGCCGGACGTGAAGCCAAGAAATACACAAAGAATGCTCATCTCGATGAGTAGAGTACCATACGGCTTGCTCTGAATTGTGGACCATTAAGTTATTAAATGTTAATATAAGTATAATTTTACAATAGGAAAATATGTACATATTTCTTAAGCATGTTTTAGTTATTACACATAAAAACAAAAAAATATATATTATATTAAAGTCGGTGTCGGACCCACGCTTAAATAGTCTATAAGTTGTAGTATGTATTACTAACTTGTATCGCTAGTTTTAAGTATCAAAAAATTGTTAATAATTAGAAAATAACAAAAGGCACGGGCTCTTAATGCCTGTGGAATATTTCATCAATAAAAAAAAAGAATTGTGGACTATTGGAGCAACCTCATGGTTGTTATCTTCTGCTTAACTAGACCTGCCGTCGCGGCGCGTCGTCGTGGTTATGTATTGCCTAAGTTGGTGTTTATTTTCTTAATCGTAAACACCAGGTAATGTACATTCAGTGTACTTAGAGGTAAAACTCGTGCCGCGCCTCTTGCCAATTTAATTAGTAAAAAAAGAAAAAGTTTTTGTATATATTATCTGATAATTAAACTTTCTAATTTCTTATTTTGTTAGTTTATTAATTTGACTGGCTCGATGGTCTAGTGGCTAGTATGTACGGTTGCGGTTACGGATGTCCAGGCAATGTCTGGTTAGGTTGTTTTACTGACGAGAAATTATCAATAACCACTTGAAGTTGGCGATATTTCACTACCGTGCAAGCTCTCGGTCCTGTACCAGATCTCTCACTAACCGCGTCGGTTTTTTGAGTGTCAGAGTGATAGAAAAACAGTGAATTTGTATACTCTAATTCGAGCTATTACAATATTTAATATAAAAAAGTTATAAATAATCTCTCTTTTCAAATTATTTCGCAACAATAAAGTAAAAGGATATATACCATAATATTTAGGGCACATTAAAATGGCAAACGTACGTATGTCTAGAACGAGTGCACGCGTGCCACGCCCGCTTCCGACGCACGCATTTATATCATGTGTACCGACAAACAAAAAATAAATTATAAGTAAATGGTATTAAATTATTCTTTATATAAATACATAAGTTCTTGTACTAACTTATCAGAAAGATAGTCTACGTTTTTGTTATATAAAAAAAGGTAATTCGCCACCTTAAACCGATTTTCATCAAACATAGCTAAGAACACTCTCGACTGATTCATCTTTTAAACAAAAAAAACAAAATCAAAATCATTTCATCCGTTCGAGAGCTACGACGCCACAGACAGACATACACACACACCACACAGACACGTCAAACTTATAACAGCCCGTCGTTTTAGCGTCGAGGATTAAAAAAAATACATTATTATAAAAGAATATCTTTTTAAAATAGAAACTCTAGACTGATGAAATAGTAGCAATGTGGGCAATTCTTTTTTTCGTGTGTCAAATTAAAATAACGTAACTTCTCCCGTATATTACTATATTCAATATTTTTTTGCAATTTTTGGAATATATTGGGTTCAAATCTGGGTCTGTGACCACATCGCGAGAAAACCACTGAACAGATTTTCATGAAATTTCGTGCGATGATAGCTGGTTATCCGAGTTAATATATATATAATACATGCTGCGGTAAAATATCTCATTCGCGAAATGTACACTAACAATCAAAATATACTTATGTAATGGCAAGCCCGAATGAAGCGATGGTAATTATTGAATAGGTAATAACTTAATAAGACAATGTATTATATTTTAATTTTAAGATGATTTACAATTATTGATTTTAAAGGAAAAATTTGGAATCTAAAGAGGGGGCAATGGTCAAGCAATAAAATGTAACGTGTCAAGAAGGCTCGCACGCGCGTGCCCACGCGTGAAGTTATTATGTAGTCTAAGCTGAGCACGTGACATTACACGCTGGCACAAAAATGCTACGCTTACATAGAAATTAGCTAAACTGGAATGTTTATTCTTGTGAATTGCTTAATCTTACAGATGCACACATATTGCAAGTATTTTGCAAATAATTTAAAAATCTAAGTCTACGTCCAATCAACAAAGCTTTGAATAGTTTCAACTCGAGACTATCTATCCCCAAGGGATGGAGTATTCAAATTAAATTTAAAAGCTCTAATTGTAAATAAACTTTACTAAGAATATATTAATTTTAAGCTCACACTTGACGATATTTATTCTATATTATTATAAAGACTATTTTTAATAATGGTATTAATTTTGATTCTCTGTTTCGACTTAGCTAAATTCCTAATTAAATTTATTTTCAATTTTTTTGAGTCGACGCTACCAAAGAAAATGCTAGATGAATATGGTTTTTGAACATATGAACTTACACACAGGACACAGCCTTGTGTTAGTCACAGGCCCTTCTAATCATAGGGTACTCTCACTATAGGTACTCATAATTTAAAAAAATATATTACATAGATTATTATCTTTTTGATTAAAAATATTTTAAATTACATTATTACAATAACAAGTAGGCAGTAGATAACTATAATAATTTAAACTAAGTAAAAAAGCCCGTTTTTGACCAAGTATATCTAAGGGTCCTATTAAAACAATTCAAATAAGCTTGAGGGTTTTACTTCATCAGATTAGCTCCAATAATAAATTATTGTATTTAGTTTTAGTAATTAAGTTTCATTTCAATAAGACTATTAGAAGTAGTATAAGTTTTAATCCCCATAGTATCGTTATTACGTACAATAACTACGTACATTAAAAGTTAAGAAAATCGATAACTATACGTCTATATATTTCTTTAAAAAATATTATTTAAATAGTCATTATTTTCGATACTGAGGCCGAATCTGTAGCTTATAGAATTTTTGTCTGTCTGTCTGTCGATCTCGAAACGCATCACGAGACCAGTTGACAGATTTTGATGAAATTTAGTATAATTAGGACGAAAAAGGGCGTAGCGAGGGTAAGTCGTTAGTGTATAATATACCTTCTTATTTATTATTCAAATACGTATATACATGCATGTGTTACACTTACCTCGGCGAATACATTAGCCATATATAAAACAAAGCAATAAGTAGGTGTTGCTCACTAAGTTATATTAATAGACGCAACGACTTAAACGATAACCTTAATATATTCTTTGACACTAAAGCTTTTATAAATTACATTCAGCCTACGCACTTGCAAACATATATGTAAATCTGTCTGTCTGCATCTATTTTCTCAACGATATTTTAAATCACAGAAGTGTAGCCCAGTGGTAGCGTGTTCGCTTGTATAAGTGATGCGGGTTCAAATCCGAGTCTCGCACCTCTGATATTTTCATGTGCGAATCGTAGCTAGCATGATTATATATATGGAAATGATTGTCGTATGGAAACCTACATATCTGAGAGAACCTATCAAGTTTTCGAAAAATGTGTGAAGTCCTAGGCCATCGCGGTGGACTAAGGCCCGATTCCCTTCGTAGGAAAGGGAGGCCTGTACCCAGCTGTGGGACGTTAAAAGGACAATACAATTGAATACAATTTAGAATTACTAGCGATAATACTATGCTTCACTCACGTGTGTCCCTAGACCTGTCTAACGGATAACTATGCCAATAAAAATAAATAAATACTCAAATATGTTGGGACATTTTTACAATAGCACCATCTAGTTCCGTGATAAGCGTAGTAGGCTTGTGTTACGGATACCAGATAGTTGATACACTACACATATAAAGCTTTTAAATATATACATATTATAAATATAAATACCCATGACTGGAGTACAAATATTCGTGCTCAAAAAATGAATGTCCCCAGTGGGACTCGAACCCACGACCGCTGGCGCAGAAAGTAGTATATATACCATATAGTAATTTGTTAACAGTACCATTTGAACAGTTATCATATTGGTATAGAAAAAATAGCGACTATTTCTAGATATTTAAATGAATTTTATTTATTTTTTTAATAAATTTCAACGCAAGAACCGCCGAAGGGCATTACTAACTGTCCACATGTTGTACACGAATCCAGTGCAGAAAGTAACACATATGTGGGTCAAGTGCGACTGCTCGTATGAGCTAAGGTGATATGGGGTTTTGTAGACCTTTACGCTATACAAGCTTATCCCGTAGTTTTACATTGAGATTTTTAATATTTAAAAAATATAGTTAAAAAGTTTTAAAATTAAAAACTAAAATGCTAAATTTGCAAAAATATTCTCCAAAGAGATATAGCAATTGGTACTTTGTACCTACTGTAATCAGATCTGTTTATTATAATTTTTTTTGCACATTTCATACCAAAATTACAAAAAAAAATTGAAATAAAATACGAACGAGTCATGGTTATTGTAGTGTTTTTTGTGAAATAAGAATAATATAAACAATTATCGTCACGTCACTAAATATTTTTTGGAATATCTTATTGAATTAGTCATCATTTTCGATGCAGAACTGAACTTATTAAGAAAGAATAAAAGAAGCTGAACTTATTAAAAAGAATTTTGACTTTTAGAATTTTTGTGTGCCTGTTTGTCTGTGAGCGCATCACGAGAAAACGCATGGACAGATTTTGATGAAATTTGATATACTAATAGATGGTTATCCAGGTTAAAAATGTATACCAATGTACGTAGGGACTAACCCGAGCGGAGGGCGGTAAGGTAATATTTTCATAAATAAATATATACATATTAATCATTATGTATATAAAATTCCGGTGTACCCGTTCATAGTTCTTATTAGGTTGACGATTTTGACATTTTTTATACTTAAAGCGACCTAGATTTCTTTTATCTTCCCTTTTAAAGGGTTCTTAGCCTTTGGATCTGTAGATGGCGCTACTTTCGAGACCCATTTTCTTTTTAATTTTCCAATAATGCTAGGTGTATGGCAGGAATGTCAATTAAAATTTAACAGTAAAATTTATTTATTTACTCAAATGACACTATATAATTTAGTTTTATACATGGACTATTAAATCGTCGATTCAATTGAATGAGCATTAGAGTATTCATTTTGATATGAACTAAACACTAATAAAATTACATATTTTTAAAAATATTTAACACAAGTAAACCCGGTTCGCTTCGCTGGGGGTAAGTTAAAATAAATAAAAAACAATAAGTTTTGTAATAAAATAAAAGTAGCCTAAGTTACTCCTTATAACATTAGCTATTGGCTAGTGAAAGTCCCGTCAAAATTGGATCTGCTGTTTCAGAGATTCGCCGGAACAGAAAGGCAGACAAAAATACCGTATAAACTTTCATATGCATGTAGTAAAAACCTGTTAATTTGAAATTAAAAGCAGACACTTTAATTCTATTTATATGTATCGACATACGATCCTAATTGTAGGTATCTGTAGGTATATGTAGGATATGTTAAAAAGATTCCACCGAGAAGGCCAAAGCCTGAGGCGAAATAATAGATTTTAAAATGCTCTAACTTCACAACTAATTGAAGTAACTTGTTAGAAGCGATAATACACCGATACACTGTCAAGTGTAGGCCAGAGTTAATAAATTACACGGCCATTCATTTAGATTTTGATAATAGTTCTTTAAATCGTACGCTTAGACATTATAATTAATGATATATTGCAAATAAAATTCCTATTAATTTTATTGTAACTTAACTAAGAAAAATAAATGTGTATTTTTAAGATAATTCCTGTCGATTTGTATGTAACAAACGGTTTTCTTCAAGACAAAGATTTTTCAGGTGCGATTCTAATATGTAGTAAATATAATGCTAAAAATTAAAAGTGCGGCTATTATAACAACACTGACCCTTCATATACAATGTCTTTCATTTATAATTTAAGAACGCGGTGGTGCAGCAGCTAGCATGTACGGCTGCACAATTAGTCCTGGGTTCGCGTTTCGGGTCGAGCCAAGTTATTGCATTTTTCTGTTTCTGGACTTGTCGGTGAGCCCCATAAAATCTGTTTTCTAAGGGTGTTATGCGTTAATGCTTTTTCAAGGGATAAAAAAAATATGCTTAGTAAGTCTCAGTAACAGCCCGGAGTTGGGAAGTTGGCGGTGTGTCACCCCCGTGCCTCGTAGAGCACGTAAAGCCGTCGGTCCTGCGCCTTAGCTCTCACTGGTCGTGTCGAGTAGTCGTCCCATCGGAATATGAGAGTGATAGGAATAGAGAGTGCACTTGTGTCTGCGCTAACTTTATGTTTTAATAATTAGAATACATTTTTTATACTTCTCAAAACCTAACGCCATCGTAAAAACATCAGCTATCATCAGTACATAGTTATTAGTCAGTGTAATTTAACTATTTTTTAATTAAAGTAGAAGTTGAAATTTATTAAAATTAAACCCGTATTTATTATTTTAATACCACAGTCGTAATTATAGGTACTAACCACTAAGCTAGGCCAGACATAAATTCGGCGATAGTTCAAGGATACCATATCAATATATCATATACGTCGACAGTCGCACATCACTAGTACATAATTAATGTACACGAATGCACCGAGCAAGGGAATTGAATATATAATTTTACATCAAATAAAATCGTTTAAAAATATTTTTTTAGTATTGAAGTGCGTTAGCCGTAGAGGGTATGATCATTTCTACACTGTGCAAAATTATTACAAGTTTAAAACTCATAGAAGATATTATAAAAAAATCTAATACAATCTTATATATAAAATTCTCGTGTCACAATGTTCGTTCCCGTACTCCTCCGAAACGGCTTGACCGATTCTCATGAAATTTTGTGAGCATATTGAGTAGGTCTGAGAATCGGCCAACATCTATTTTTCATACCCCTAAGTAATAAGGGTTGTCCCCTAAGTAATAAAAAATTATTTATATGGCAAAACAACGTTTGCCGGGTCAGCTAGTAAGTAACTATAATTGAAAGTGTTTGCTTTAAAATATGCAAATCTCGTAAAAAGCAAGTAAAAGTAATGGACAGTAATCAGTTATCAGTGTAAAGTGACAAATATAAATATTTATTATCTTAATTAATAAAAACACTTCGTACATTTTATATACTTTATTTGATGCATTTTATTTTATGCTTCGCACAGAACAGTGCAAGTTTGCCAAAAGCTGCGCTAATATCAACGAATCAATAGTAAAAGCTACGCTTACATTATAGTCATCGATATTACAGTAATTACATCATGGCGAATATTTTTGACGGTCAACAACCGAGCTATGGCGGTCGACGTGCCCGTTTTGATAATACTTTCACTTTTTCTTATTTACCCCACAAAACTAAAGAGTATGTGGAGCACTTAATAAAATAAATAAATGTTGCTGCCATCTAGTGTCGAACAGAAGAAAATTTATAATTTTTAGTAATACAGCCATCTATTGGTGAATAGTTAACTTATTTTACTTTGAAAAAATAAAATATGAAATTTTATGTTTATATTCTTTATAAAAAACAAATATAATATGAAAAAGACTTGAAAAATGTGAAATAGTTAATTAAACATCACTTGAAACCGAATTACAAGTACACTAAAAGGAAATAAGAAACTTACTTTAAATGCATTTTTTGAAGTAAAAAAATGTTTTCTTTCTATAATAAAGGCTAAATCTGGTTTTATTTCAGAATTAAATTTATTTGTATTTATAGACTTAGGATGCACTTCTACTTTACTACTTAATACTTCATAAGCAACGAAAATAACAATGTGTAGTTTTAGTTTATTTATAATTATAATTTTGTATTTAATAAATTCAAAATTTTAAGTCCATAAGTGAACCCTTTTAGAGTTTAATAATAAAGGTACTAATTGGTTGTAAATTTCATCATTACATATCACGTCAGGATGGCCGAGCGGTCTAAGGCGCTGCGTTCAGGTCGCAGTCCACTTCTGTGGGCGTGGGTTCGAATCCCACTTCTGACAGATTATTTTGCAGTATTTTTTTTGTATTTCATGTAAGATATTTTGTCGAAATATTATATGTATAAATAAATATAAACAATGTTGTCATTTCAGCATTATAAATAAAACCATATTTTCGGATATTTCGCGGTTTTATTTCTACTATTGGTTGTCGTTTTGTATTAAAATTTAAAATTGTTTGATTTTTAATTTTTATTCAAAGTTCACTATGTAACAATAAAAATTAACATCAGCGCGCTATAATTGTACAAGTTGAATTATAATATTGTTATAAAAATAGTTAATAAACAAAGTAATTTTAAAAATGTTGAAATAATCTAATAATATATTTTCGAACAACAATTTATATTTTATTATCTTTATCCGTTATCAATCTTCATCTGTGATTCGATTATTTGAATTAAAAAACATCGAATGAATCTGATTCGAATAAAATTAAAAGACTTTGAAACTATTCGTATAGATTTAAATTTAGGATTGTTAAATAAATATCCTCAAACCATTTTATTACGTATTTATATAAGCGTTATTATTTACAATAATTAAAAAAAGTTGCGGATGTTTCATACTAAACACTGATACGAGTATGTTCACCAACTACTGTAGAGCAATTTAAATTATTCTTTTATTTTACTAGAAGTAGTGATATGAACACTGCGAATTGCGAAATAATAATATAATAGCAGTAATCCTTCATTTAAAGCATATAATTCGGTATTATTCGTTTTTTGATTGCTTTGTTTATAAAATTGTCGCAACTGTTCGTTTCTTTTAAGTATTTATATTTTATTTGCAACAATTTAATTATATACTACTTACAGGGTCCGTGTGATATTCAGATTAATTAATTATTTCCTATTATATAATCTTAGTCTTCTTAGTCGTCAGTCCTTTTTAACGTCCCACTGCTGGGCACGGGCCTCCCTCAGTACGAGAGGGATCACTGTCACTGATCAGGCCATAGTTCAACGCGTTGGTCAAGTGCGAGTTGGCGGACTTCACATGTCTTTCGAAAACATGCTAGGTTTTTCTCAGACATGCAGGTTTCCTCACGACGTTTTCCATCACCGTAAGACAAGTGTTAATCATGATAGAAATGATTCGCAAGTGAAAATACTGTTTCTAAAATCGATATTCTTGTCTTGTAATTCGGTATGAGCAATGAAGTATGAACCACGTCACTATTTATGAACTTGAAATTTGCTCTTTCCCCTCCAAGTTTCAAATTTTGAAGGTTGTAGTTGTCAACTTTGAACTTGTTATTTGTCATTACAAAGATTTTTCGAAACTTTTTTTATCTTCTAACTAACCAAGTTAAATTATAATGACCATTATTAAAGTAACCAACGAACAAGAATTAATTAAAAAGTTATCTTCGTACATAGAAAAAATATCTAACGATGCGATTCTCAATCGTGGGAAGTTTTTCGTCGGACTTTCCGGTAAAGTACTAGTTCATTGTTTCCAAGAAAATATTTCAATAAGTAACAACTATTACGTACATAAAATCCTCCAAATTTTACAAAAAACTAACTTGTAATTATAATATAAGCCAATTTAAATTCTTTATAAGTTTGTACAACTCATACTTTTCTTCTAAGTTTTTGCATATTTTAAAATTGCAGGTGGGTCGTTAATTAAATATCTATGTGAAGGATTACCAGGAATAAATACAGATTGGTCTAAATGGGTGCTTGCATTTTGTGATGAAAGAGTTGTCCCTGAAAACAGTGAAGACTCTACATTTGGAACTTATGAAAAACAGTTGATACCTAAGACTCAGTTAAAAAGGGACCAGTTTATTACTATCAAACAAGAGGTTTCAGGTATATTTTCAACTACGCTAGTCTATTAGCTTTAGCTTTTTGAAATTTATATTAGATTAAAAACAAAAAGATAATATATGAAATTAATCGGTAATAATATAGATAGACTTGATATACAGACGGTCAAAATAAGTAGTACCTCTTTTTTTAAATCTGTTAAAATTTTTAGACTAAATTCTTAAACTTAACTGTACAAAATGGTATATAATGAAATGAAATTATTACAATAGATTAAATTTTTAATTTTGCAGCAAACGATGCTGCCATAGACTATACAGAAAAACTGAAAAAAGCATTTAATACTGAAAATTATAAGTTTGACCTTCTCTTATTGGGAATGGGACCAGATGGCCATACATGTTCTTTGTTCCCCGGACATAGTTTACTGGAAGAAACGAGTTTAAAAGTAGCTCCTATAACTGACTCTCCCAAGCCACCACCTGCCAGAATCACTTTGACTTATCCTGTTATAAATGATGCGAGAAACTGCATTTTTGCAGTCAGCGGTGCTGGAAAAGCCGATATGGTAAAGGTTAGTTACATGTATGTTCAATAACTCCTGTCTCAGTTATATAAAGCACCTTTAGAATATTTAGTTTTAAGTTCAGTAAAAAGTTTAAAGTTATACAAATATTCTTTTAAAAGAATTGAACTCACATTATCAATGTGTTATAATAAAATTCTAACCAAGTCAAATCTGAACATAGATCATTTTTTGGAAGATCTTATTGAAATAGTTATTATTATCTATAGAGGCCGAATCTGTGATTTTAAGAATTTTTGTCAGTTTGTCTGTGACCACATCATGAGAAAAAGACTGAACAGAATATGACATAATTTGTTATTCGGTATGAAAATAGCTGGTTCGAGTCATATAGGATACTTTTTCTGCAGGAAAGTGTCATTTCTGAAAAATTAATACTAACTACTAAAACATTTATAAATGTTATTATAAATTGTTTATTTCAGCGCATTTTGAAAGACAAAGAAGACTTACCAGCTACTAGAGTTAAACCAGAAGGCTCTCTGTATTGGATTGTGGATGAAGCTGCGGCAATACATCTGTAAAATCTGTTATTTTTTTAAATGTCAATATTCCTTGTAATCTTGGGGATGCCATTATTATATCCCTTACTTTAATACAGGAAAAAGGAAATATAGTTTTTGTAGTAGTTTATTTTTTTTATTAGCATTTTGCATTTTTTTAATATGTTAACACTTATTTTTTTACTTTAAACTTTATGAAGCCTGGCTATGTTTGATATTTTCTTTTACCTAGTATGTAAATTTTATATGGGTCTATTAGACGATAATAAAATATTTTGGTGCCTTTTTGAATGTTTATTGTTGGCTGTTATCAAAAGAATCCCTTTTGAATTAAAAGAAAGATTGTTAAAAATGTTGTTTTTTTATTTAACTATTTAATAATAATTCAAAAATCATTTCTCAAAATCTTCCCATATTACATTTACACTAATTGTCTGCCCCCCAGTGACTCTGAACAATGAGACTCTACTACATGTTGAGTGTGTCAAATACCTGGGTATGCATTGAGAATCTAGATAGACTTCTTCTTCTTCTTTGCACGGCTGGTTTCCGCACTTAGGCAGTAGATGCCCGTTGTGCGTTAATCTAGATAGACGTCTCACTTGGAAAAATCATATCAAGATTTAAGGGATGAAATTAACCTTACATTCAGGGATCTGTCTCCTTGGAAGAAATTCGAGGTTATTAGTAGAGGACAAACTCCTTGTATACAAAGTAGCTATCAAGCCTATAGGGACCTATGGAATCCAGCTCTGGGGAAGTGCAAGCCTTTCCAATCTAGAAACACACCAGCGATCACAAAACTGTATACCTAAAACCATCCTTAAAGCTCACTGGTTCATAACCAACTCTGAGGTCCACCAATTCACAGATATTCCCTTCATAGAACAGGAAATTGCTAAAACCTGCACAAAATATCGGAGCCTAAAAGCCCAATAAGCTAACCAGCTGTGCCATTAGCAATCCACCTGAACGACTAAAAAGGGCACCAATATTGGAGCTAGATGAAAGATTCACTTCTCGCTGAACTGAAGAGGTTTCATCATTGGATGAGAACCTGCATGAACAAACAATCTTTTCCCCTCACCTGCTTATAGGATAATCTACTGATTGCAGATAGTGCACTTGGAAAATAATAATAATGGTTTAAAAAAAATATATAATATGCAGTTTTCTATTACTTAGTTCTTCATAAGTAACCAAGCCTTTTTTTTAACGTCCCACTGGTGGGCACAGGCCTATCCTTCACACTAACTATCCCTGCTAGCCAAGAAAGAGAGGACTTAGCATAGTTTTAAACTTGCCAGCTTTGCTCAGATATAAAGTAATTTCCACACGAGTTTTGTTACCGTAGGACAAGTGGGAATCAGGATAGCAGAGGTATGGTTTGGTTTGACTTGGTTTTTGCAACTGAAGGTTTTACCATTGGGCTACCACTTACCTGTCAATATATCATGAAGTCATGAATTCATTCAAAAAACAGAACAATTTAGAACCAAAAATCTTAGCTATAGTTTAGATTACAAAAAAGTCCTTCACCCTTCATATAAAAAACTAGAGAAAAGTACAATGAATACTTATTAATTGAGAATAATAATTGAAATTGAAATTTTTATTTGATTGAAATAACGACCGTTTGGAATAAGATGGTTCCATCTGGATTTTAACATTCATGATTCAGATGGAACTTTTGGAATCATTAATTTCACAAATAGAACTTTTTTATGCAGCTAATTCATTAAGGGTCTATAGATGACGTTCAAAGGTTTAGAGAACAAAGTTATGGTCACATGAAACATTTTTAAGTTAAAAAATCAAAATATAGAAAAATGTTGGATGGAACCCTTTTCTTCCAAACCCATAAATATTTTAAGTAAAATAATGGGTCAGTAAATCAAATTTAGGTAATTTTACTGATTATTTAAACATTAGCAATCAGATGATGGGCTTGTACTTTGTAGTTTATGTTCGCAGATAGATCTTTTGCTTTTTATAAATTACTAGCTATTCCGCGACTCCGCCCGCATTCTAACCACTATTTTAAAAAAGGGATTGGTGGTAGGATGAAAACAATGGGTTATAAGTATTCTTTGTGCCAAATCATTAAATAAATGAAAAATAAAATTTGGCCTAAAAATAAAAACAAAATCTGGAGGGTCCCCCTGTACACCTAGGGGAATAAAAAATTGACTACGACCTATTTCCAGACCTACCAAGTAACCTATACAAAAATAAATTAATAAATATCGGTCAAGCGATTTCAGAGGAGTTTGATAACAAACACTGTGACACGAGATTTTTATATATTACATTTGTCAAGTATGTATAAACTTTAGGAAGTACGTGTACAGTATGCAAAAAGGATTGAAGCAAGGAAACAACAAAACTTTTTCAATGAAAATACAGTAACATGTTCCAATATGTGTATTTCCCCATACTTTCAAATGCCCGCGAGATCATCTCGACATTCTTCAATAAAAAAGACCACTATAATACGGTTGTTACAACGAACTACGACGTCCATTCATTTAGTTATTTTTTTAATAATAATATATAATTACAAAACGTATGACAACTAAATACAAAAGTTCTGACACGCATAGCGCACCAACGCTTACACATACATATATATAAAGTTGGTTAATAATATAAAGATCTGTTCGCGATCGATATATTATTAAAATTACAATGTAGCACTACTGGTAATTTAATTTAAAACAAATTGTAACCTAACGGAGTGGACTTACGCATAATTGAGAGTTGCTTTCACGACGCAGAGTTTGAGCCTTTCACACTGACGTCACACACGCGACAGTGTGAAAAAACCTTTACATTATAAACCCGAATATCTAACTAACCTAATCTCGCGTAAAACACGCAACATTTTACGTCTAGAAACAACGCTGCGTCGTGACGCTTAATTAAAATACAATAGGAATTTCAAAAAGGAAAACAATTTTTATTATTATTATTAACATAATTTTTAACCTTCATTCATTTTATTTTACAATATCAGTTCCACGTTTTAAATAGATACACGTACTGTTTTTGTATGTATTATATACTATATATATTTACGCACTAAAAAAAAATCAATGAGGGCCAGTTGACACGACGCCATAACAACACGCCACGACAAGTTACAGGACACGAGTGCAACGAACATGTATTGTGACGTCATCACGCGTTACACAGTATATAAGGAGAGCATTTACATTTCGACACTGTACACTAGCAATTATTACATATTTTATTTAGTTTCATTAAATATTTTCATACAAATTGACATTAGAAACGCGCGGGGACGCCATGTTGTTTTGCACGGTGTCGTGTCGCAGAGGGCGGCGGTCGGTTGGGGTCGACGTCTATTTACACGTGATTAGCTTGTGTTCGGACCCTGCGGACAATATATAAAATAATATAAATTACTACAATATATACAAATATTTAACGATACGTTTGACTCAGTTTTTAGTGCCCCAACTTCAGGTGCGAGCGGTCGCGGATCGAGTTCCGCTAGTTATATCTTACTTCTTCATCATCATCATCATCATCATCATCAGCCCTTTTTAACGTCCCACTGCTGGGCACGGGCCTCCCTCAGTACGAGGGGGGTTAGGCCAGAGTCCACCGCGCTGGCCTAGTGCGTGTTGGCGGACTTCACATGTCTTACGAAAACTTGCTAGGTTTTCTCAGACATGCAGGTTTCCTCACGATGTTTTCCTTCACCGTAAGACAAGTGGTAATAATGATATAAATGATTCGCACATGAAAATATCACAGGTGCGAGACCCGGATTTAAACCCGCATCACTCGGTTATACAAGCATCGCGTTACCGCTGGGCTACCACTGCTCTTACTTCTTACTACTTTATAAATGCTAAGGTTCGGATGGATGGATGAATGTTACTATTCAAGTAAATTTCAACTAGATCCGTAATTACCCCAAAAATTTGGCACAGATATAGATGTTGATCTTGAAAAACTGTACCGTTCCTGTGGTATACATTGTTTTTACTAGAGATACATATACGTAATAGATATCAATATATTACTTTTACTCGGAATATAAAGTAAGAGTGTACACAAAAAAAACTTTTTAATTAAAATTACTAATTAAGAACTTAAGAAAATAATACATTCTTAGTACAAAGAAGATAATTTTTTTTATTTTTTAAAAACAACAGTTTTCTAATTGGATGTCATGAAATAATCATAGACTATAGGGAATAAGTTAACACAGTTTAAAACCTATAATAATAATATATAATAAATAATTTATCAGTATACAGTGTGGAAGCTTACCGGTGGCCTAGTTGGGGGTCCAGTAGGACTGCGAGTACGTGGGCTTGCTGGCCGCGGGCTTGGCGGCGCCGGACCGGCCGGACGACGCGCTCTCCTGTTCAACACAAATACATTATATAATAATATTTATTATAAAACTACCCTCAAAAAATATTCTATATGCCACTCCAGGTCATGTATATTGTTATTGTACTAGTCTATATACTATGTACTATATCTGTCTGTCTGTTGTTTTAACACATATCCATATTTATACGAGAATTTATTTTAAACTAGCATCTTTGGTAAGTAGGTTGGTAGGTGGTTAGTAGTAGCCCATGTGTTAAATTACATATAATATCGTGTAGTCGTTTTTGTGTGCAGGAGTTACAATCACACAGACACACACACACACACACACACACACACACACACACACACACACGAACACACACACACACACACACTCACACACAAACTCAAACACATTCTTACACACTTTTGAGTCTAAAATAGCAGACCAAAGTTCTAATAACTAAAAGGAATTGAAACACATTTATATAACATATTAGATATACAATTATTATTTACTACAAATATTAATAATTTGTTCCAAGCGGAATTGGACACGCACTTGTTATATTCCAGTTATATTTTAACATAATTAATAGCAATGGATAAAACTATATTTTTTTTAGTTAAAATTCACAATATTTTTATTTACATTAATAAGGCGATTTTTGTAGTATATGATCATTTTGTTAGCTATAAGTATACACAGAGCGACATTATAAAGCGATATATATACATATAATATATATTAAAAAAGTATAAAACATGCATTGTTAAGGCGGGTAACACAAAATAAATAATAAATAATTAAATATAAATGATAAAGCTAGGGGACTAAATAATTACATTCAAGTATATTCTAGAACTTACAGAGCATTATCCATATCTAATAACATTTACATCTGACTAGGTCTAATATAAAATATTGTTCTGAAAATCTACAGAGAGTTTGGTAACCAATCACGAGGAAACCGTTGGACAATTTTGATTAAATTTGGTATAATAATAGCTGGTTATCGAGGTCAATATATTCGTATTCGCTTTTTTTACTACGGGAATATAATTATTTTACGAGAAATCTATACTATAAGTAAAATAAACAACTTGTAGATGTTAGCAGATGTGGCTAGTTCTTTTACATAAATATTTGACATATTATTATCCTTAACACAAAACTAATCATGTGTTTCATTAAATTGTGATAGACATAATTAACAATTACTGTAGAAAATTTAGATCCAATATAAACGAAACTATCTTTTCGGATTTAAATTTTTTTAAATATAAAATTTAAATATGTAGTATTAAAATTTTATAAGGTATTTTGATGCCATTTTAAAAATTTTGTAAATTGTGGGTAGTCACTGTCTAGGCAAGTATATAAACCTCTGAGACGTCAAATAGCTTAGTCTCTCCCGTGACCATGACTGCTATAAAGCATTGAAAACATCGGGAACCAAAAATCAAAATAAATCATTTATTATGTCGAATATTCGCGTAAACTTAAGAAATTATTACATTTAGACCCAATGAAAAAACATCAAATCTAGCTTTACCATGTACTTTTTAATAAATACATAAAATTGTAACAACATATATGCATATATATCATAACACAATGCACATACAGACAGCAAAATATATATATAACTTACCCGCCTATTATGACTACTGTTCACCCGACCATCCATCTACAAACGAAAGCAAACTCTAAGAATTTAATTAAATTATAAACTCTACCAAAGTCAAACATGCAAACTATATAATATAAATAAATATATACGTTTTTGTGTAAATGTGTGTGTGTTTAATATTTATTTAGAAGAAAAAAGAGAAAAAATGGGTTTAAACTATATTTATTTTTGTGATGTTATTGTAGATAATATATTTATCATAAATGTTTGTATTGTTGATTAGAATTTATTGTTCTTAAAAGTTCTGCAAATTGTAAACTATCGACTATGCTGACTATAGCTAAATAGAAACAAAAAATATTAACAAACAATGTGGTATCCAAATAGTAAGTAATCAATATCCCTACAAGATTTGGATTAAAACAATGTGGCTTGTGACATTACTAGTTTAGCCTGTAGCCTGAAATCTAGTCATCAATATAGTAATCGCTGCAGAATACTTGTCTGTGTGTGTGTGTGTGTGTGTGTATATCTGCCTGTGTGTGTGTGTCTCTCTCTCTCTCTCTCTGGGGGGTGGTACCTGGTGCTGCTGCGGCGCGTGGTGGTGGGGGTGGTGGTGCGGCGGCGCGGGGATGTAGAGGTGCGAGCCGGCGCCGAAGGGCGGCGGCGTGCCGCTGTGGAAGCCCGCCTTCTCGTAGCTCTGCGAATGTTGCGCACGCGCACTTCACTACTATGCCTCCTAATATCTCATTGTATTTGTCTTACTGGCTTCTCTTAGTGTTAGTTGTAAACGGGATTTGAACCCGCTTCACTTGGTTACCACTGGACTACTACTGCCTAAGCTCAATAATAATACCAAACTCTAAGCCAATCACACACACATGCACACAATATACTCGACTTTCACCGACTAAATTCAACACCATCCCACTAACTAGAAAACCAATGTCCCGATACAAGTCTTTAAATAAGTAATATTTTAAATTATAATTTTCAAAGCGCAATCAATTAATTCACACAGTCAGACATATTTCATAAATATAAATATATAATATTTGTGTGATAAAATATACTTACGTTGACTTTGTTTAGCGCGACATGAGTCTTCGGGTACATAGTGTTAGAGAGGTCTGCCGAGGCGGCTCCACCGGTTTTGTTAGCACTCGCCGTGTATGGCCCGGCTGGAATTTACATCATATAATTGTTATTACAATTATACTTATTTAATAAAACTATACAAGTTCACAGGAATCACGGTCTTTCTATAATTTTACTTTAAAAATACAGTACTCATACTTTAGCAGGACGACTACTCGATTTGTTCTGCTTTGGCAAAGGAGTAAACACTATAATTTAACAATTGTTAACTAAATTTAACAATTTTCTTTTTTTTTAGTTATTTTGTGTCACACAACACTGAAGGTGAATGTCTTAGTAAAAGGCTTTGTTTTATTAACACCTGTTGTAAGCCCCACTCCACTTACTTGCATTTTTCAACATATTAGCACAGCTCGACCCGAGAATCGAATCTGGAGCAACTCACCAGTAAGATAACATAATCCCAACTCACCAGTCTTGTACGAGTCCTGCGCGTCGTAGGGCGGCTGCTGCTGCTGCGAGTAGGCGGACACCTTGCCGCCGCCCGACACGCCGCCCACGCCCACGCCGCCCACTCCGCCCACGCCGCCCACTCCGCCCACTCCGCCAACGTTTGAGCCGCCTCCGTACTGGGGTTGTGAGAATTTGAGTAAAATTATTATAAACATCGCATTCAGCTTTTTTCTTTAGTATGAATATGTAACGTGAGATCTTTAAATCTTTAAATAATAAATATTTTTTACTACAATGAATAAATTATGATTGAAAACCAATGTAAAGAATGGAAATTAATGATTTAGAAATATCATTCTTATTTTAAAATTCAGTATGAAATATAAAAAGTCACTTTGGAAGAGCAATCCGGAATAGGCTTGTAAACTTATTTACAAAGATACTTTACGTATCACTTTAAATATGATACTTACCGCTGTAGGATATACACCATATTGGTACGTGGTAGGCGGTGGTTGGTAGAAATACGCGTAGCCGGGCGGTAACGCAGCTGGGACCTGTAGACAACATATAAAATGAACAAGAGAAATAATGTGTAATTTTGTATGTAGTTCGCCAAGCTCTTTTAGTACTACACAACCCCTCAATGCATACTATTTTTTTATCAAATATAACCATATATTTCATGTATACTTGAACAAAGTAAAGAACACCGATACAACAGTAATAGCAAATAATCCTCGCTTCTCTTGTATTACTCCAGATAATGTATGCACAATACAGTAAACTAATCAAAATCCGTCCAGCCATTTCAGACAAACAAACACAAACAAGCCTTCATAATATTATACACTAGCTACTCTCGCTCAGGTTCGTCTCTAAGTACCCTTTAGCACCAAATTTTTACAAACTACGAATGTTTTACTTATTTATATATAATCAAAACACTAAAAAGTAAGTTTCAAGCTACTAGCTTTAAAAACGACGTAATTTCCATACAAACTTTCACCCCTATTTCAACCCTTTACAGCCCTTTTTTCGCAGTGTAAAGTAGCCTATGTCCTTTCACAGGCTCTAGACTATATGTGTACCAAATTTCATTAAATCGGTCCAGTAGTTTTTGAGTTTATTCGTTATATACAAAAATACAAATCTTTCCTCTTTATAATATTATTAGTATATTAATATATTAGTATAGATAATAACATTTACCTGTTGTGGAGAAGCGGCATCTGTCCTGCCGAATCTTTCACCACCGCCCAAGCCGAATGTGCCTTCCCGCGCGCTATAACCCACTTCGTAGTATCCACCCTAGAAATATCCATCATGTTGTATTAATACTATTTTATACTAGCAATCCCGGACTGCTTCGCTGGGCGTATGTTTAAAATAAATCGGTTCAAATGGTTAAAACAGTTCGATCCTTATAATTTATAATTTACCTATAAAATAAAAATAGCCTAAGTTTATCTTAAGAACATTAGCGAGTGAAAATTGCCAAAATCGTTCCAGCCGTTTCAGAGACTAGCCGGAACATACAGAAAGACAGACAAAAATGTTATGGCCAACTTTTTACAAGAAAATGACCTCTATTATGTAAAGCTTACGTTCGTAAACTGTACCTACTATAAAAGGTATCATATATCACGCGGCTAGGTTAATATAGGCAAAAACCACCGAGTCTACACCCGTAACATACCCAAAAAGTAACATAATATTTAATTCTAATTTAAGTCTTTTATATGATATATATTATGATGAAAATGAAAAAATATGAATCTGAAAAAAATTATTTATACAATATGTATTCCAAATAGTCGCAAAACGGTGGAAACACGTATTATAATAATTTAAAGTGTGTGTATATGTGTGCGTAAGCATTTGCGTATATGCGTGAGTGTGTGTGTGAAATATAAACATAATATAACTTAACCACATCCAAAAGACGACTCGGTTGGCTCAGTTGGTAGTACCCTACTTTCTGCGCCAGCGGTCGCGGGGTCGAGTCCCGCTGGGGGCATTCATTTGTTGAGCACGAATGTTTGTACTCAGTCATGGGTGTTTATATTTATAGTATGTATGTATTTAAAAAAAATATATGTGTAGTATATCAACCATCATGTATCCGTAACATAAGCCTCGTAGCTTACCACGGATACTAGATGGTGCTGTTGTAATGTCCCAACATATTTAAAAAACAAATATATAAAAAGCAGTGTGCTGGCGAGCGTACCATGTGGTGCGGCAGGCCGCTGCGCATGAGCTGCTCGTCGTACGCGTAGGCGCCGCCGTACAGCGCGCCGCCCGCGTAGCCCGCGCCGCCCGCCGCCGCGCCCGCGCTCGCCGCGCCGCTCACTGCGCACGCGCAACACAACATATATAAATCTAATAGAATTTTACCAGCACTATGAAATCAATTATATTGATTTTTTTTAACTTAAATTAAAAATCACATTCAAATCTATGAAACAAATCTACATTTTTCACGTGAAATGTTTCAAGTAAACAAAATGTTTAGGAGATAAACAGTAAAAATTAAAATCAAAATAAAAAAAAATATCCTTTACTAACAATTTTTTATTTTTTTTATTTATCTTTCCTAATTTCAATAAAAAAACACATTCAAATCTGTTAAAAATCTTTAACATTTACTTAAAATCTTCAGTTTTACTCCACATATAATATTATAGAATTGTATTGCAACAGTTTGCTATATCCTTCAAGCTTTATATGATAAATTGAAAAAAATATCTTATAAATATATATAAAAATCATGTATTATAAAAGACGATAATAATAATAATAAGCCATTTATTTATCCTCAACATACAATGAAACAGTTATTTTAGAAAAATTATGTAGGTACATGTAGTTATTTATTTTTTTCTTTATTAAGGACCTCTTCTCAAGTAAAGGCCTCCTCCATTTTAGTCCAAAGTTTTCTATCTTTGGCTTTAGACGTCCAGTTGTCTCCTGCTATCTTTTTAATCTCATCAAGCCACTTATCAGGGGGCCTACCCTGTTTCTTTTTGCCAAATGGGATAAAACCATATTATAATAAATATATGGGGTATATATTCGTTTTAGTATATTTTATGTATTTTTATATTACTTTTAAAGTATTTAAATCAATTAAATATAATTATTAATATCGTAAATCCGTACCTGTACCCGTCGTCGTCGTAGCTTTAGCTGTTGTTTGGTTTGATTGCGTTGTGGATGTGCTCGTTAAACTATTACTAGATGGTACTGAACTGTCATACTGAAACAAATTATTACTTATTAAAAAATCAATACCTTATATATCTAAACTATTGTCTAATACTTATATAATGCCATCAATTTTCTATTTTTTTTTTCTTGCAAATCCAGTTTTTTTTCTTGCATAGTAATTGTATTAGTAGGGATACATAACTATGTAATACAACTAACAATATTTTATCTTTATACTTGAATTTGACTGCTTCCAGATTTACTTAGTACTAGAGGGTGTACCACTTCATAATGGGCACAACCCATGTACTATTCTAGACTGTAATCTATTTTCGAAATAAATTTTACCCAGATTCGTTAAGCCGTCCTAGCGCAATTAGTTAAAAAGCTTCGATATTTCCAATCGCATTAATAATATAAAAATAATAATAATGGGATAATCACAATCACACCGTCACCTCACCATTTTCTCATCATCACACAAACATACATAGTATTGTAACACACAATCAACTACAACTGCTTCTTGCATAAATGGTTTGATCCTCATATTGAAGAGAGCCCTGTGCCCACCCAGCTGCGGGACGTTAAAAAGAGCTGAATATACAATTTAATTTTAAGTAAATTTTTACTTCTTTGCATTACAATGCAATTGATTCCCCAACAATACCAATACGACACAATCACCTGCATCTCCTCATCACAATCACACACTATCACACAATCACACACATCATCACACAATCACACACACACACCATCACACAATGACAGTCACCTGCGCCTGGTCCTTGTGGTGCTTGGGCGGGTGGTGGTAGTGCGCGTGCGGGTGCGCGGCGGAGTACGGCGCCGTGTACAGCGCGCTGCCGCCGTACGCCGACACGCCCGACACCGTCGTCGCCGCCGGCGTCTGCTGCTGCGGCGACGAGAATGAAATGTGCTTGTGAAAATTGTTTATATTCTGGTCAGTTATAGTTCTAGTGAAATCTTCACTTCCGGTTTACTATACTTAAAAATAAATTTGTAATTCGATAAAAAAATTAAAAACTAGTCTTTTATCTTTAGACACAATATTTTTTAGATTGTTTTACAAATTGAATGATACAATTAATAAGCATTCAAAAAGTATGGACTTCATACTTTGTGAATTTTTAAAAGGTCATAAATCGACAATAAAGCGTCATACGAAAAAAATAATGTATATGCACATCCATGTCCACTAGAACTATAACTGACCAGAGTATGAACAATTTTCCGGTTCCGATAGTAAATAAATACAAAAACTTGACAAATTACTTATATACTAAAACCTTCCTTAAAAATCACTATCCATTGGTGAAAACAGCATGAAAATCGGTGCAGTATTTTTGAGTTTATCACGAACAAACAGATAGACGTGGCGAAGGACTTTGTTTTATAATGTAGTAATAGACTCACCCTCGCTTCTAGCTAATAATCTATCTCTATGCTAAATCTTGTGCATATATGTTCTAGCATCGAACCAGATAATCCATCCATCTTTTACTTATACCCAAAAATGTATACTAATATTCTTATTTATGAAAGTTTGTGCAGTATTATTATACTGTAATAAGTATTTCTGTTTTACTGTAGTAAAACAATATTTAAGCATAAACAAATGCTAACAAAAGGAATTGTTCGAACTGATCCCGGCCGCAGAATTTCATCATCGGACATCGCGCCAAAACCGTAAATTCCACCCAGACCACCTCGATGTCCAGCGTTCCACAACAGTGCGATTTCTTAAGCATTTTCTGCCTCGCACAACCACTCTGTGGAACCAGCTGTCGCCGGCGGTCTTTCCGAACCGTTACGACCTGGCAACCTTCAAGAAGAAAGCATATTCTTTCTTGAAAGGCCGGCAACGCATTTGCAAGCCCTATGGTGTTGCAGATGTCCATGGGCGGCGGTGATCACTTACCATCAGGGCCTCCTGCCCGATTGCCCCCTTTGTCCCATAACAACATGTTTAGGGTTTTTCAAACATATTTATTGGTGCATACATATTATGAATAAAGAAAAAAAGGGAGAAAAGAGAAACATATCAATAACTAAAATAAAGAAGCCATACCTGATAAGAATTAATAATAGGTTGGTACTGCGTGAGCGTGACACTGGACGGGTATGCGTTGGCTAGCGACGCGCCCGTTAGTGAAGCGTTCGTTGAGTTCACCTGTCATACATTAAAGTATTAATTTATTTATTTACTGGATCTGATTCTGTAATTAAAAACTTAAGAAAAAACATTATAAATGTTTAACATTTCAAGGCGTCAAAATTGAAAATGTCTCAATTTGTAACAGGCTTTTACACTATCTATCTATAGTCTATCTAAGAAATAATGGAAGACGTGGGCGGACGAAGATGATAAAGGTAGCACGGTAAGGTGACGTCGCAAATTCGAATTATCGCTTTTTTATGCATAGATCTCGGTGTGTTAAGCACTTACATTTTAAAACAGACACATCTATGACTACTATAGTTCAGTTAACGCTACGTGACAGCCATTTTATAAGCAGGCACTCGTATGCATACATAGTGATTAAAATTTTGCGAAATGTCACCTTCATTCATACATGTCTTGAATTAATAGCAGTTAAATTCCAAAAGAAATAAACTAAATAGAAAGTAAGATATTTATTTTTACACAGAACAGAGACATTAAACAAATACTTTTTAATACAAAGATTAATAATAAAAAAAATGTGTGTGTACCAGAGTACACAGGTAAGAAGTGAAGCTTCTTTACGACATATCATTTTTCTACTACTAATATAATATTGTTGTTATTATTATCATATACTAGCGACTCACCCTCGCTTCGCTCGGGTTCGTCCCTAGGTACGTGTTGTATATATTTATTTCGTACCGCCCGGTATATATTTGACTTGATTATAATATGAATTACCATTACACGCACCATGGCAACGGTCATAACATGATACGTCAAACGCCGTTAATTTTATAAAGTTTTTTTTTTAATTTTCTAATCTTCCGCACAACTTTCTTATTTTTTTCTTTCATAAGAACCTTCTCCTAACAATAACAAACATAACAAAAAATGAATTGGCCAAATTGGTGCAGGAGTTGTTGAGTTATGCGCTTACCAATACATTTTGCGATTCATTTTTATCATATACTAGCGGACCCGACAGACGTTGTTCTGTCCACATATACATTTTTTATAAACTTTTCCTCCCGGTGAAATGTTTTATTATGCATTCGCAAAACAACATTTACTTCGCACCTCCCAGTATGTTTTCGCTGATTTAATTACCATTGCACGCACCATGGCAACGATAATAACATGATACGTCAAACGCCATTAACGTTATAAAGATTTTTTTAAATTCCTTTTTTTCCGCACAACTTTCATATTTATTCACCTTTAAAACCTTCCCTGGACTTCCACAAATAATTCAAAACCAAAATTAGCCAAATCGGTCAAGCCGTTTTCATGCTATGTCGTGACAACGGAAAACGGGTTTCATTTTTATATATATATAGATTACATTATATTCTTTACGTCACTATACTAACTTTGATAAAAAAAAGCAACATGACGCGTAACCATGACGACGCATAAACAAAAATTTTTTCCAACGCCGATAAAGAAGTTTCACTTTAAAAAAAAAAAAATCAGGCACATACCTGGGGCGCGTACACGTTAGGGCTGTAGACCGGCGGGTGGTGCGACACCGCGTGGTGCGCCGCGTACACGTTCTGTTGGCCCACCGTCTGTTGATTGTATGGCTATTATGTTATTAAGATTTACACACAATTTATGAAAGAGAACGGATATTGATACTCGAAGAGAAAAAGTAATAAAGTTATTAGAATACAGTGGGTATTCCACTTTCAGCCCTTTTTAACATCCCACTGCTGGGCATGAGTCTCTCTCTCAGTCATGCATATTGACCTCCCGATGTTTTCACCGTAAAATAAGACAAATGGTAATGAAATATGTTAGAAATGATTCACACATGAAAATATCAGAGATACAAGACCCTGATTTGAACCCACATCATTTGGTTATCGAAGAGAGTGTTGCCACTGGCCTACCACTGTCTTTATATATAATAATAAAAATAAATAGAAATATATTTTTTTAAGAATTAAATAAATACTAAACATCATAATATAGAGCTGCTTACCTTCGGCCTATGATGCGCATAGTGGTGGTGCGGCTGAGGTGGCGCGTCTGCCGCGCTCGACACGCTCGTCGCGCCCGACACGCCAGTCGCGCCCGACACCGCCGACACGCCGGACACTGCCGACACGCCTGACACGCCCGACACCGCCGACACGCCCGTCACTCCCGACACGCCTAGTTGCTTCATTGACGCTGATAACTTGTCTAATGCTGCAAACAAACAAATGCTTACATTTTATGTCAATAGATGACATATGAGTTTATTTGTTGTTCATACATTTCTGCGTATGAAATGGAATATCTGCACTATCATAAAGTATTGTTTTAATAATTCAATTAAGGAACAAACAAAATTTCATTTAATACGACTTACAAACACTTGGCCAAGTGTAAAAGCTATAGATGTTACTAAAATCATGTAATTAAAGAATATGCATGTCGGTAACACTTCTGAATCTTAAAAAATATATTTTGATTCAACTATTCAATCCTGGCTTATAAGCCTCACTAAACTTTGACCCTCTTGAAGAATAGGTTACATATATCCATCCCCAATCAAGGCCAAAACACAACATTTAAAAAAAATAAGTAAAATGAAGTATTCTATTGATAAACTTACATGAACTATTTGTGACTGTAGATTCTGACGTAACGGGTTGACTCGTCGCCGGTGTGTCTACTACTGATAAGCTTTCACTTAACTGTAAACAAAATACCTTTTAAATGGTAATTCTTTAATAATCATTACCTTCAACTACCTTCACCCTATATTTTATTAATTAAAAAGAATAAATTTCTAACATAGACAGGCAAAAAATTAAAAAATTGATATGACACTTCTAATTTTATTTATATGTATCAATAACTTACCATACTATTGGCATTAGGGTAGCTACTAGGTGCTTCAGTCGTTGTCTCGTGGCTTGTTGAGACTGGTGCTGGCTCCGCCTGTGACGTCACTTGCTAAGAAACAAAATTTTTACGTGAATATAGAAATAGAAACATTTGAAAATGATTTAACGAGGCAGTACCGCATATATGTAGGATATCTTATACAAGTGATTTACGATACGTTTCTGAAAAAAGTAACATAAAAACATATAATATACTGCATTTTTTTTTGTCTTATTGTGAAAAGCATAACTTTTCGTTTATAATAATAATTTCGTCCAACAAATGCCAGCCACATTAGCCAATTGCATCGATTGCGAGTCCATGTCAATTTTCAATGAATTTTGTTAAGCCAACTAGACTTCCTTATCCCTAAACCCCACCAGATAGGAGCTAGTAGCAGCAGCGGTACCTTGGGCGTGACGTCGTGCGCGTGCGCAGGCGCAGGCGCGGGCGCGGGCGCGGGCGGCGGGTGCGGGCTGGCGGCGTGCTCGTGCAGCGCGTCCGCCTCCAGCGCGCCGAACTGCACGTCCAGGAAGCCCGCGCCGCCCTCCGCGCCGCCCGGCATCTCCACCGCAGACGACGGGATCTAATTGGAATCGAATAAGCTATACATTATACTTTCTTAGATTTACGCGAATATTCGACATTATAAATGAAACTACCTTTTCGGATTTTGTCGCGGATTTATTTTGATTTTTAGTTCCCGACGTTTCGAATGCTTTACAGCAATCATGGTCACGGGAGAGACTAAGGTATTAATATAATATAAAACCTATGAGACGTCAAATACCTTAGTCTCTCCCGTGACCATGATTGCTGTAAAGCATTCGAAACGTCGGGAACTAAAAATCAAAATAAATCCGCGACAAAATCCGAAAAGGTAGTTTCATTTATAAGCTATACATTATTTCAAAGTATACGTTTTCCTATTATTATTTAAAACAATCATTTAAATTAACGGTCTGTCCGCACTGCGAAATTTTTCCGCGCGATTTTTTTTCCGCAATTCTGTAACACATGGAATCTTATAGAAGTATCCGCACTGCGAATAAAATTTCGCACGATTTCTCTCAGTTCGATGACAGTGATCGCAGAAAATAAATCGCGAGAATAAAATTCTGACATGTGTACTTTGTACACACGCACGTTTCTTTATAAGCTACGCGGTAAATATGATACGTCGATTGTATAACATTTTTATTCACACAATCATATGCCTTTAAACCTGTTGTGTTTTACTTATAATCTAATTTTCAATCAAATATAAAATAAAAAACTTTCTGATTAAATTTATTTCTCCTATGACCCTAGTAGTTATGAACATACTTACTGTGCTAACTGTCACATGTTCGAGTCCCGCTGAGGCATTGATATACTAGGAAAAAAGGTGTAGATAAGTCATACGCGCTCAAAAAGCGGCACACCAAAACTAGGCTAATTGGCCCACTCTCTCTCTATTTGTCTCTTTTTCACTGGCGATACTTGAATCATGCCATCCTATTTTGACGACTAATCGTAATGTAGTGTGTTATTGCAATATTTTTAGTTATTCTGTATTCATGTGTGCGTTAGTGTGCCGTTTTTGAAGGTAGAATGTCGTTTAGGTAACGTATCTACACCTTTTTACTTATAATATCATTGCGCTGAGGGTATTTATTAATGTGATCAGCAAGAATAGCTATACTCCAATCATACAGTTATATAATATTTTTTAGGTTTAATGATTTTTTTATTATGTACAAAACAGAAAACACACGATTTTTTTTATATATTGTTAAAATTACCAACAATAATAAATAATAAACTGTACCTTAGAGGGTGGTGGCACTCGAACCCGCTGCGTCTTTCGTTGCGTGGATATATCCGAAGTGCCGTATACGCCGTAATTACTTGTGTACACACCTTAAGAATAAACATCATACATAAATATTTTATACAAAATTTTTCGAAGGTAGTATTCTACAATCAACGCCTATTTTAAAATTATCAAAGTAGAATAAATTTTTACCAATAATAGTTTTTTTTTACATTTCAACTATTTATGTTGTGGCTGATACCAGTATATAATCAAGCTCGTAGACTAAAATATCATCTAAATCTGTTGAGCCGCCAAAGGCGTAACATACGTACACACATACAAACTTATGTATATATTCTTGTGAATTTAGACCAGAAGTGAGCTTTTTTTAAAAAAACCAAGCTTACAAAATCGACCTCAATTTACTTTAAGTATCTGAAAAGGCTAAAACACAATTTAACTTAAACTGAAAAGACAACTAATCTACCAACAATGATATTTTTAGAAACAAACCGGCAGAGTAACAACCTAATAATGCTACCACGATAAGTGTCATGATACAACTACCCCCCGATGCCGGTTATGCATCGACTTTTATAGTTTTTTTTTTCCCACTCTAACATCCTCTTTCCTATTCATCTTCCACAATATGTATAACAGTAAACGTGGTATACATACTGTTGTCATGCCGCTGCGCCTGCTGCGTGAGCTGCGACAGGTACTGCGACTGCGCCGCGCTGAGGCTGCCCGACATTCCCATTGGCTGCCAAGCAAAAATAAAATAATCTAAGAGTTAAGAAATTAAATATGTTATATATGATAAATAAATACAATTTAAAGGATGATAAAATTAAAAACCTATGTACAAAGTATTCAATTTACAAAATTGAATAGTGTTTGTACAAGGTTCTTCTCACTATAAATCTTTTTTCAATCCATAAAGCTAAAATTATAACATGATGACAATAAATTTCATTTAAAATATTTACAAAGCCTATGAAACATAGTCGGCCAACGGTTGTGACAGTCCAAGCTGCCATACACTAATATCCCAAGCGAGTGTATGGCAGCTTGGGCTGGCTGTCACGTCCGTTGGCAGACTACATGTTTCATAGGTTTTGATATTAGTATGATATAAATTACCTGATGGTGTGGCTGATGGTATTGTTCAGGTTCACTCTTTGCTGGCGGTACAGCATTCGGTGCACCTGCCATTTGCTAAATAAAAAATATATATTTTATATTTCACTTACTTCCTCACACGAAGGGTACAGGGGCAAAACAAGGAATGTCACAAAATAAAAAAAAATAATTAACATTATTTTATAATATGAGGCAAAATCATGTTCCCATATTTTTCAACTATTTGTTTTTTTTTTTGTGACATACCTTGTTTTACCCGTGTAGCCTTCACATGTATTGATATTATATACTATTACTAGCAATACCGGCTTTCGCTGAGCGTAAGGGGGCGTTCATAAAATACGTGAGATATTTAAGGGGGGGAGGGGGTTGAGTCAGTCACGCATTTTTTTTCTGATTGAAACAAAAAATAAATATGGTCTAATAATTGGTCCATTTAATCCAGATTGTACATGCTACATGCAAGATTTACTCTTAAGCGTAATCGTAATACGATTAAATCATTCACTAATTCGTTCGAAAGAAAATAATTTCATTCATACTTCGACGTTATACATCACTGACTGTCAAACCACCATAACAATCCAACGCGGGGGAGGGAGGTACAGAAAATTTAAAAAAACACCTCACGTAATTTATGGACGCCCCCTAAGTTAAAATAAAATTAAACGGTTTTTAATTCTGTAATAAAATAAAAGTAGCCCAAGTTACTTTTTATAAAATTAGCTATCTGCACTTGAAATACCCGTCAAAATCAATCGAGCCGTTTCAGAGATTAGCCGGAACAAACAGACAGACAGAAATAAAATTTAAAAAATTGCTCTTACGATGTAAAGTCGAAGTATCTAAGTAAGTGCCATAGATACTTTTATATCTTTATATAATTTGTAAGTAAGTATATATTGGAATAATTACCGGAATATGTTGTTGCGTGTTGTGGTACGTGTAGGTGGGTATGTGCGGCTCCCGGGGGCCGTTCGCCTCGTTGCCGCACTCCCAGTCCTCCTGTGCCGAGTGAGAAACATCATTAAAACCAATGATATTATATATGTCGTAGGATAATTTGATAAACCGAGTTTTTGCAAAAAATCTAGGGATATCGCGAAAATACGGATAATTAGACAATGTCTATGATATTTCTCAATGTTACTGAAAAAGGGATAAGGTTTTTGCGAAAACACTAGTGGCTTTAGTAACTTTGAATATACTTATCTCTGATTGGCTTGATTTTGGTTTATAGGCCAACTCTTTTTGTGATTGGTTCCTTGTAAATTTGAAATATTTTGTCATAGAGTTATGAAGCGTAAGAAAAGACAATGTGATATAGGATTTTTCTTAATATTTTAGTTAAATAAAATACAAACTTTGGACCTTTTAAGATAAAGATAATTCTTATATTGGCGATGCAAAGATTATCCGCGCGCCTCTAGCGGCCAAATCTAGAAGTTGTCTAAGAACGACACTTTGCTATAGAAGTATAGATTTAAAACTTTATAGCTGTTCATAGAGTTAAGAGTTTAGCTTTAAACATAGTAAGATGGATCACGATTACATACAGAAACCCGTTGCTAATAAAAGCAGAAATACGAAATATTGTTGCGTTCCTCAATGTAGTAGGTACTTATGGAGAATCGGGAATAAGTTTTCATTTGTTTCCAAAAGACAAAATTATGAAGAAAAAATGGGAGACTGCTCTAAGAATAGGCAAGCCGATTTCACCAGCAATGAGATCAGATAACACGTTGTTTTGGTCGATCCGATTGACCAATAAGTGCGCTTTGTTTATAATAGCCAATGATTCTATTCGCAATCTTACTAAAGCGAGTGGCGTTTTTGCAAAAACCCTATCCTTTTTCAGTAACATTGAGAAATATCATAGACATTGTCTTATTATCCGTATTTTCGCGATATCCCTAGAGTTTTTGCAAAAACTCGGTTTATCAAATTATCCTACGACATATACAAGATACGTCACGTTCATACTGCACGCACAAGATAATTGTTCCATGACACTCACATACACATTTAATAACAATAAAAGTTATACATCTAAACACACGCTATAAGTGCGACAGGAAATGCGCAAAGCGTAAGAGTGAAAGAGACAGCTATTCGACACGCGTGCTCGCAATGACAGGTGATAACTCGACTGACTGGTCACAAATGGAACCAATCCACGGCACGCGTTTGGTGCATTTGTGGCGTATCTTGTATGTAATATCATTGATTAAAACAATGTTATTTTTGTCAGATCAGAATAGTATGGTAGAAAAAAAACGTAGTTGGTAATTGGTTCCAATTTTAAGAAAATGATTCAAAAATTCTATTTTATTTGAAGGTCATGTTTGAAAAAAGTCTTAATTCGGAAATCGAGGGAGGTGGGTTCAAATCCAGTGCCTCGCACCATTGTTTTTGATTAATAAAATAATCATCACTTGCCTTACGGTGAAGAAAAACATCGTGAGGAAACCTGCATGTCAACCAGTTACTTAGCTAGTATAGTAGACTGTGGCTTTAATATCGTATTGAAAGTCCCACCCCCAGCAGTGGGACGTTAAATAGGATTGTTACATAGTCAAACTTACTGTAAAAATTAAGTATTTAATATTAATTTAATAAAGGTACATACCGTAGCATTCTGCGCAGGGTCGGACTCGGGCACCGCGTTCTGCGCGTTGACGCTCGGCGTGAATACCTGAACATGTTAGTTATACATCTTATAATTACTTCCGTTTGACATAAATATTACTTGTATTGTACAACTGTTTGTCAATACGATGGGACTGATATATCTTAGAAGGACAAAAGTCCCTTAAAAATTAGAAATAAAAAAAAACCTGTCAATTTGCAATATTTAAAACTAATTAATGGAAAGTACAGTACCTTGGTGTCTGACAGTGAGCCCGACCACTCTTCATTATCCCAGTCTTCTGTCGCTGGAAATGAGTCAACGTTTCCACCTGTTAAATATAAGAAAAAAAAATGGGCACATGTAACCTTTAATTGTAACAAACATGCAAACTAAATTAATGAAACACTAGTATATAGCATTATCGAAACACTAGAGTTAACTAAAAAGTGAAGTGAAGTTTTTGAATATTATAGTACAATTCACGCCACTTGACTTTATGCATACATTCAAACTTCGAGACGATCAATCGCAATTGTTAATGTGGAATGTTATTGTCAATTGCAATTGAAGTGCGATTGATGCAATGTTCAATGTGCTTGTCTTTTTTTCGTGACTGTCAGACGCGCGAAATACGAAAACAGAAGGGAAACGATATGTCAATGACTCAGTAAACCATGGAGGTTAGAGACCAGGAGAACCAACGCTTCATACTAAAGCATTACCCGCCTGTCTCTGAAAATGTGTATAATTTACAAAGCGCTGCCGTCGGTAAGTAGTATCTGTGAAGTTAGCTATTTATGAGTACTGTCACTATTGTGACAACGTGAAGTTAGGCATTGAGACAACATAGCGATCGCAGCGCCTCCTTAGTTTGACAATATTTCTAAGACACTACATTCTAGGGCAATGGTCCTCCTGGTCTCTAATCTCCATGCAGTAAACGATTAATTGGCAACTTCAATGACTCGTCAATGAGCATCAATCTAAATATCCATCAATTTCTTTCAATCACGTAACTGCAATTAACAATCGTTTCAAATTTCAATTGTACTTGTAAACGATCATTGGCAGTTGACAATTGCGATTGATCGTCTCAGAAACGTATTACGACATCCCTTTATTCATTAATATTATCTAAGAATTTACAAAGCTTCCTCAAGAAAGGACAGAATCGTTCCACACACACACACACACACACAATGTAAATGACGTCACAGCCTACTTGATGTATAATCACCGGTGTCCGGCGTGTGCGGCCAGTCGGCGTCGGAGCGCGGCGCGTGCGGACGCCCGGCGCCGCGCCGCCCGCCGCGCCCCGCGCCGCGTCCGCCGCGCCCCGCACCCCGCCCGCGCCCCGCGCCGCCGCGCCCGCGCGTCGCACCACCTGCCTCCGGCTCGCCACGTCCTGCACACACACACACACACACATTATTATAACAATCATAATACATAATAATTTATTTCAGTTTACGCGAATATAATAAATACGTTGTTGTTGCTGGGACATTTTTACAAACAGCGCCATCTAGTTCCGCAGTAAGCTACGTAACGTGCTTGTGTTGCGGATACCAGATAGTTGATATACTACATATATAAATTTTAAATACATACATTTTATAAATATAAACACCCATGACTGTAGTACAAGCATTTGTGCTTAACAAATGCATGCCCCAGCGGGAATCGAAACCGCGACCACTGGCGCAGAAAATGGGGTCACTACAAGCTGAGTCGTGTCGTCTTGAAACTATATTTCGGACTCTCGAAATCATTGTTGCTATAAAACATTTGAAACGTCGGGAACAAAAAATCAAAATAAATCATTAAAAAATTGGATTTAAAGTGACGTCACACAGCTAACCAAATTGTTATCTAAGCTAAACGTATTTATAAAATTTCAGCTCAATCTGTTCAAGATATCTGCTTTAAAATCGTCTTGCAAAGTTACTCCTTAACTAATATAGATACATATTGCAAGTTAAATTAAAGCTTGTAAATAATGCAAGTCTCGCAATGCAGTTCTCCTAGCGCAAAAACTTATTATGTAAAATAAAGTCAATTATTTATTTAGTTCATGTAGATAAGTACTTATAGGAAGCATTTATGCAAAAACTTGGTCATATATTGTTACTCAATTAGTTAAGTATTAACATTTAATAATGACCAAGCCAATATTAGACAACATTATTTAAGAATTATTTAAATTATAGCAAATTTGGAATTAAGGTATCGGTATTTGAGTTTTAATTCATAAATGATCAGGAAAATTTTGAAAGAGATTTCACCAAACATCAATATAGTTTTATATTAGCAAACCCTATTCATTTTTTTATTTGCCAGTAAAAGTCCCGTTAAAGTCGGTCCAGCCGTTAAAGATTAGCTGTGAACAAACAGACAAACAGACAAAATAATAAAAAGTAGTACCATGTATATAATTTCGTATGCATTAAGTGCAAAGCTGTTAATATGAAATTACAAAGAGACACTTCAATTTAATTTATGTTTTATGTATTGATAAATTATAAATATATATAATCACTAACAATTCCCGCAGCTAAAGGAATTTTTTGATGCCATATCATAAAAAAGGTGAAAAAACAAATTTGGTCTAAAAATAAAAAATCTGGAGAGAGCCACCCTTATCCACCACCAGACCTTACCAGGGGATAGGGGAATAAAAAGTAGTGTACGACCTATTCTCAGACCTACCAAATATACACAAAAAAATTCATAAAAGTCAAACCGTTTCGGAGGAGTTCGATAACAAACACTGTGACACGAGATTTTTATATATAAGAAGATATATATATAAATAAAAGTAATATCCATACGTGTGCGAGGTCCGGACCGGCTGCGGGGGGCGTCTCGAGGCGGCGGCTCCACGTCGCCGTTGCCGGCGGGCGGCGGCGGCTTCTTCTTCTTCTTCTCTGTGGTTTGCCATTCGCCCTGGAACAGTTGATCGTTATTTTAGTTGCTACTTTTAGGGTTTGCAATTTGGATGAATTAGGGACATGTATGGGTTCAGGCTAATCATGGATAATGTTTAACAGAATTTCTTGCAATCAGAGAATTTTCTAGAAGCTTCTAGCTCTTATTGATTTATTGAAAACAAGCATTATAAATAAAAAATACAAAATCATTCCTTCTTTAAACTTCCATAATATTGTAAAAATAAAATGAATCTAGAAACACTAGTTCTATAACATGTATTCAGACCTTTTTAACATCCCACTCCTCAATACTAGGGGGATCATTTCATAGTCCACAACGGTGGCCAAATGCGGGATAGCGGACTTCACGTCTTTTGAGGACTTGCTAGGTTCTCTCAAACATGCAAGTTTCCTGGACCGTTAGACAAGTGATAATATTGTTGGGAAATAACATGAATATATCAGAGATGCGAAACCCGGATTTGAACCCGCATCACTCGGTCAACCAAGCGAGCGCGTTACAACTGGACTACCGCTGTTATGTATAGTAGATAATAATATAAAATATAGTTAATAATAACTAGATATATCAATTAACCTGTATCCGCTGACTTTCTTCAAAGAGCAGATTGCAGGCAGACTGTATGTCATTGTTGGTGTCGTGTAGCGCTGAGCAAACCTCCTCTTCCGTACGCCGGGTCATTTCCATAAGCTCGACTACCTTTATAAATTTTAAATATAATTTTAGTATGTCAGTATCATTATCATCAGCCCCGTTTAAACGCCCCACTGCTGGGGGTGGGCCTCCCTCAGCACGAGGGGGACCAGGCCATAGTCCACCGCGCTGGCCTAGTGCGTGTTGGCGGACTGAGCATGTCTTACGAAAACTTGCTAGGTTTTTCTCAGACATGCAGGTTTCCTCACGATGTTTTCCTTCACCGTAAGAATGATTACCATTTCAATCATGATAGAAATGATTCGCAAGTGAAAATATCAGAGGTGCGAGACCCGGATTTGAACCCGTATCACTCGGTTATTCAAGCTGATGATATGCTGGGCTACCAATTGTCAGTGTAATAATAAATAATTATAAACTAATCTAAATATATAAAAGCGAAAGGTGAATCAATCATTACGAAATATCGAAAATCGCAAGACGTATTAAGGTGTTCTGCAGGGAGGTGGTTTATGGTTAGTAGATATCCGGTAAGAACGGATGTTGCGACAGGGCCGGATTAAGGAGGTCTAAGGTCTTTTGCAAGTTTGTATGAAAGTGCTTCAAATTTTGTGCCAATAACTTAGCTAGAAATCATTCGCACAATAAAATATCAAAGGTGCAAGCTGCGCGTGCAGCTATCAAGTTGCCTATGCCATGATATGACAGACGGTATGATCATTAAAATGATCAAATTTACACAGATAACTTGATTTGTTTTACTTGAAGTGTTTATGATCATGATTGCTGTAAAGCATAAGAAACGTCAGGAATCAAAAATCAAAATAAATCCGCGACAAAATCCGAAAAGACAATTTTATTTAAAATTTTACAAGCAAAACTGAATCATAAAACAGACCAATATAAGTTTCGCAAAAACCAATATAATATATACATACTATGTAATTAACCACAATCTATAATCATAACAATGATGCCAAAAAAGGTCGATGACCTGCATTGTTTGTATTTCCCCATGAAGATAATTGAATATTTTTACGAATACAACAATAAGTTAAATTATTATTGAAGTAATTAACATACCATTCTTCGTACGTCAGACGGATCTTCGCTTTTGCAGTCGATCATGTTTGCCATACGAAGCTGTTCTGTGGTAGCCTGAAAGAACAAAAATAACTAAATAAATCATATTATTATCTATATTCTATATCGACGACTTAGTTTGTATTGACCCTACTTGCTGTGCCGGCGATAGCGGGTTTGAGTCCCGCTGGGTACATCCATTTGTTGAGTACGAATGTTTGTACTCCAGTCATGAGTGTTTATATTTATAATATGTATGTTTATATTTAAAGTTATATTGTAGAGTATCACAATCAACTATCTAGAATCCGTAACACGAGCCTTGTAGCTTACTAAGGAACTAGATGGCGCTGTGCGTTATAATGTCCAAACATATTTATATTTATTTATATTCAGCCTGCTTTCTATCTCATTTATACTTTCTGTCTCTGACGATACAAAGAAACTACTGAAGAGATATTGACGAAATGGATATGATAATAGGTAGTTACGAGGGTCAACATATAGGACCGTTTTTATCGTCAAAACGTACCGAGGGAAGGAACCCAAGCAGAGCGAGTGTAGTGTACACAACACTACACTAGTAATATTATAAACTAGCCTTTCCCGCGGATACGCTCGCGTTCTAAAGGCTGGAAAGCAAATTCTTTCGTCCTGCCCGCTCGCCCGTCTCGCACGCGGTGATTTTGTTGCGAAGTTATGTTAAAACTTTGATATCTCGTAAGATATTTATTGAAATCAGATGATGCAAAGAGCCATTTTGTTCAAAATTAAATACTTGTGATGAATAACTTATTTATTTGGATAAGGATTAATATCATATTTATTAAACACCTTCGCAAATAATGCATTATCTTAAAAATAAATTTGACTAGCATAAAAAAGGTTAAAGCGAGTCAACCTTAAAAGATAGGCATATTTTAGCGGACTTTTTTTAGAACTTTTAAAGAGGAACAATTCCATCATACATGTTTTTGCATAACTTTAACCGTTTACGCAGCGCATGCAACGGAAGCTCTCAAAGGGAATATTTTGAAATATTTTTCATTGATGCTCTGCTCCTAATGGTCGTAGCGTGATGTAATATAGCCATTAGCCTTCCTCGATATACGCACTATCCAACACAAAAAAATTTTCAAATCAAACCTGAGATTAGCGCGTTCAAACAAACAAACAAACTCTTCAGCTTTATAAATAGTATAGATGAAGGGTAAAGGGGCAAAGCAAAAAAGAGGGCAAAATCAAAAAATAATAATTAACATTGCATTCTGTAATAAGTTTGTGGCAAAATCTTAATCTTTTTGAATTTTATGTGACATTCCTTGTTTTACCCCTGTACCTTTCAAATGTGAAGATATCATAATTTCACGTCAAAAGTGCTAACTGATTATGATGAAGTTTTATAGAGACAGTAGAATGGATATTGAATAAAAAAAGAGAAAACTAAAACTTTTAAGAGGGTGCAATAGGAGATGAAAGATAGGAACGTATAATTTCTCCATTTATAGTATAGGAAGGGCTTGAATAAACTTGAGCAAAGTGAATGTTAACTGTGTTACTAGTAATATGATAATTCTGACTATTTAAAAAATATAAAATAAAAAGTTAATGGTGTAAAACTTGGGGTTTTTTGTGGCTATAACCGCTATAGGAAAAAATACATTAAATAAACCCAGGAAAAAAAATCCTTTCAAGAAAGATTTGAAAGCAATTATCTGTAGCCTCATTATCACCTACTATATAAATATTATAAATATATATTTATATTTTAAACTAAATTAAAATTTAAGTATGTTTATAGTTCTGATCATTGACAACTGTGGATAACCAATAAATAACATTAAAAAAACATTACAATAATATTAAAATTAAGAAATTCTTGAAAAAAAGAACAGTTTCATTTTAGATTTTGTAAGAACACAAAGATCACATACAAAACTAAAATTGAGAGACAAACATTCATTGGGTCAGCTAATAAAAAAAACTAGTTAACTTTAATAACAACATACATACCTGTGGTTTTGTCTTTTCCTTAGGAGCGGGCTTCTCAGCGGTCTTGCCCTTCTCCTGCTTCTCCTTCTTCGCACCACCCTTGGTGGCGCGCGCACCCAAACTCATCTTTATCTGCTATATTTACAGCCTCTATTTACAAGCAGCTGGAAAAAAAAATACAAAGTTTCATATACTTAAAACAATTCTTTAATTTTTTTTAATTTTAGTCTTACGATACGTAGTAAAATGCTTTGTTCAAAAAGTTTGATAGTTTGGAAAGGCTGTGCATTTCTCTAGAAACATTAACAAAATCAGTACAAATGGCCTTTGGCATAGGTTCATTTTTGTTACATGAAAAGGTGGAGATAAACATGTTAATAGAATTACCCTGGCAGGATTTTCTCTAACTAATTTACTCAGTACTGGTGGAAGAAGGATACATTTCATTGAGACAGGGGACATTTTTTCACACATGTCATTATATATAATCAATGCTAATAAACTAAGCTTACAGAAAAATGTCACTCACAAGTAAAGAATAAGTTTTGATAATCAAAGTATACAAAACATTAAAATATAATAAATGATGAAATAAATATGCTATCATGAATTCAGTTTATAGTAAATATTGTTTTTATTTGTCAAAACATATTATTAAGATATTTTATATTGAGAAATTTAAAACTAACACTACATTAGGCAAAACAAAATGATGATATAACTTTTGGCAGCAATATATTAAGCAATTTGTTAGATTTTACCTAAAATCATTGTGAGATATGTAATTGTTTTAAGTACAATTATATAAAGATACATAATTGGCACAAACAAACAAATTTGTACTTGTAAGATTATGAGTTAAAAAATTATATAAAATATACAGATTACATAAAATTATATTCTATTAATCTGTGATTTTTTTATATTGAAGTCATTGCAAACAGTGCTGACTGAACAGTGAGACTGAATTTACATTTTAAAAATTTTCGCCTGTCTGTGACCATATCACGAGAAAACCACTAAACTAATGTTGATAAAATTAAGTGTACATAGATTTTGATTATATCTAGTATGATGATAGCTTTTGGCCCAGATAATTCTGGGCCAAATGTACAGGATCAGGATTATTATTATTATTATTATTGTGTTGTTGGGTGTGGTGCCGAGGACGGCCCTGGCTACGTCGACCAGTTCAGGTCCATTGTAGCTCATTGTGGATCAGGATGCTATTACTGAGGAAAATTTCCAAGAAATCTATACTAACAATTTAAGTGTACATAGGGAAGAACCCAACCATAACAGATGATTATAAGCACTGATAAATTTTCAATTTTTCTTGAAAAACAAAATAGGTATGAATTTTATTTAAAAAACATTTAAATGTAAAACTTAGACAAAGTTCTCATTTTTTTTCTTGAAATAAATGAATTTTGTTGAGCACACATGAGAATATAAGGAAAATTATAAGCTAATGCCCATTTTGTTAAAATCAAATTATAGGTAGTGTATAATACATAATTTTGCATATAGATCGGTATATAAATTAAGTATATTGCTATACTAGTTCCTGTTAAAATAAGAATTATATTGATAATAAATCTGGTGTGAGAAATTAGTTATGTAAACTCATTTTTCTTTATGTTCTGCAAAATAACAAAGTATAGAAGCTTTAGCCTTTAATTTATAACCTTACTTTGACAAAGTTTTTTTTTACTTATATAAAACAGTTTTTTAGTTAGTTTATAATAAATCTTTATTTAAATTGATTACCATTAAAAATATGGTATTTTATAGCTTTATTAAATTTCAAGTATATTTTAAAACTAAAAACTTGTTACTTATTGGAACACTGGAATGGCTATATCATTTTGCTTTGATTATTTCAATACTTGTAGATGATTTTAAAAAAAATGATGTTATTTCACTACATAACATCTAGTACTTCAAAGTATTATAAGATAATAATCGTGTTTATTGGAAAGTCGTATATAACGGAAGGAACCGCCAATCATAGCAAAAGCGGTAATCTGAAAATAAGTAAACAAAACAATTGGGCGGATAAATCTCCAATCAACCTTCAGTGCCTAACAATATGATTGTTAGACCTTAGTAATATGTATGAACCACTTCAAAGTGCGAGTATAATACAAAATCTAGCATTACTTCTCGTAGAAATCAGGACAATGATTCATTGTAAGTAGCAAGGGCGATACCAATTTGAAATTGTGTAGTGCCAATTTTCCATTTAACACCGATGGGATTAGTGCAAACGCACAATCACACGTATACGAGCTCACGTCATCAATTTCTAAAACAGCTAACGGAGGCGAAATTCAATAGGCGGCACATGTGGGGGACGCCATTCCTGAAGTACCTTTCTTGGTATCAAAATGACAGTCTTTGTTAACGAAATAACCGTACACGACACCATTTTCCACGTTAAAGTTGCACTCATCAACACATTTCGTAAGCTAAATCTAAGAATTTACCTTATAGCTAAGATTTTATCCGTAATTCAACGCGATTACTAATAAAATTACGAATTTTCATACCTGTGAATGCGCTCTCAAAACGCAAGCTGGTCACGTGACTCGCTAGGGTCGTGCCATTCACCATCTAAAAGATTACGATTCAAAGAATGGCCAGTTTTAGTGCCAATTTTTTTGCGTAATGTTACGATTATTAAGTTAAATATTTTTTTTATAAGTATTAAAGACAGGTTCTTCAATGTCAACCATGTACCGTCTTATTGAAATATATTTAACCTTAATCCTAGTATTTAATATTTTATTTAAAAGAAACATCGATTTCACATAAATGTATATTTTTTAATGTTTGCAATATACTCTAAGTACCTCTTTATGTCAATGTGCTGAGTCAAAAATTAAATATTGTGGATAACATAAGTAGTTTTTGCAACTATGTACATAATACAAAATAATTTCGTCAAATTAACCGAAAATCTGTGGTGATATAAACTTAGGGAGTGATTTCGTTTTTGTAAATTTAGAATGATACTATTGGCAATATCTACAAAATTTACCTACTTGGTACTGTGACCTATCGCATTTCGATCATAGACTTAGCGAATAAACTGAGCAATACGGGTATGAAATTTATTACCCTCTAGAAAGAGAGAAAGCTATAATGCGGCTAATATCTATCTCTATCTTGTGGGGCCTTAGTAATAAAAGCTTGGTACCCGAAGCGAAAATGTTTGTTTTGCATTATTTACTTTGCACTTTACGTACGTATTTTAGTATGCTTGACGAGAATTAAAAAAAAAACAAGAATATCATTTATGACAAAGCTAAACTTTTCAGACAAGACAATTCTAGACAAAGAAAACTACTGGCCGTACGCTCGTTTCATCTCTCTCCTATGCCCGTATTGAATGCTCAGTCATTTTCTAACTCTTTAATTTCGACAGGCACTTTTTCATCACAAATATAAATATTCTACTTACTTTTTTTTATTAACTACTATATCTTCTTAAACTGTGCACATTACCGAATTCCCAAATACTCCTAGTATCACTGACCTCTATAATACCACTGGACTGGCTGTTCCAAGCGTTTGACAGCAATTTTTTGTGTCCATTTGAAGCGCCACTAGCGAGAGTCCCGAGAACTAATTTTGACGTATATTGCAAAAGACAGCGAGAAGTGTTTGTTTACTGTAAAGTAATTTAGCATTTTCGTTGTTAATATAACATAAGTAGTAATTATGGTGATACGGTTATTGATTAATAAAAATAAAAATCTTTATATCGACATCATTAGTTTTAGTACCACGAACTCTCGCTACGTGCGACAGCGGCGGACAGCGCCAAAATGGCGAATATCAAGCAGCCACAAAAGCACGTTGACAACAGCCAGTCCAGTGGTATTATAGAGGTCAGTGACTAGTATAGTATTATGTTATCTGTGCAAATACTAAACATTAGTTTACAACTTACAACTTACAAGTTATTAGTTACAACACTAAACCGGCATTTACCGCCAAAATTAAATGTCAGATTTTATAAATGTAGCTTCAAGCTTGAACTTTCATCATAGAGTATATTGCTACATATTTACAATAAATAAAATAATAAACAACATTTATATTAAGTATAAAGTTTATTTATTCTCAAACCATCTCTGTTTTGTAAAATGTCTCTTCTAGAAGATGTCTTCCTTCAAGACGAAGCTGGTGAAGCTCAGGAATTGGAAAGAGTAATAGAAGGTGATGAATATGAAGAAAGAGCTCGTTCAGACAGTGATGATAATAGTGAAAAAGAAGATGAAGCAGGTATTATAAATATTGTATATAAAATGATAGTAACGTTAATATGCAAATATTAAAAAATTAAGCTGCAATATAAGCTAAAGCTTAACTAATATTCATTTCAGAGGAAGATAAAAGAAGGGTAGAACCTAACACTACCAAAACGCATCGTGTAGTTAAAAATCCGAGATTTATTTTAAATCCTGCCAGGCTTACTGGACCAAGAGGAATACAAGTCATTCCAGAACATTTTAAAGACTTTAAATTTAAAGGCAAGAACTTATTAACTATACTATTATAAAAAATACTATACCTGTAACTCACTATAGGTTTATAAAAATATATTATCAGTATTTATCAAGTTTTATTTCTCAATATATAGAATTTTTATTATAATATTAAAATCCAGTGGTAAATCCAGTACTTTCTTAGGTTTACACGAATATTTTTTTTGCATTTTGACATGGATTTATTTTGATTTTTAGTACCCGACGTTTCGAATGCTTTACAGCCATAATGGTCATGGGTGAGACCTAATTAAATCAAGCGAGGCTTAAATCTAGTTTCTTAGATGCTTTTTGTAATTACTTATATTAATTAATATATACTATGAATTAATTTCATATATGAGTCTATTGAATTTGTGATGATGTACCTAACAATTAATAGGTTTTGTAAATATTATTTCTTAAGTATATTGTGGAATTATTTTATCAAATATTTCAGGAAAAGGACATGAGAAAGAAGATTTAGATTTAGTTCTTAAAAAACTAGAACATTGGGCATATAGATTATATCCAAAATTTAAATTTGAGGACTGTTTAAAGAAAATAGAAATTTTGGGTAAAAAAAGACCTGTAATGGTTTGTATTTATTTTTATATCTTTTTTTAATTATATGATCTCTCAATAATAAAATAGTTGTGTAGAATTTTTATTTTGAGAGTGTTCTTGTCGCACACTTGTATTTATCAGTCCTTTTTATCATCTCACTGCTGGGCACAAGCTTCTCTTCAATGTGAGGGGGATCAGGTCATAGTCCACCACATCGGTCATGCATGGTTGGCAGACCTAAAATATCTTTTAATGAGGTGCTCGCAGACATCCAGAGTTCCACATCATGCTTCCCTTCATTTTAACACAATTGATAATCATGTTGGAAATTAAATGGAAAATATCAGAAGTGTAAGGCCTGGTATTTGAACATACATACTGTCTTACAATTCACTTACTAAGCATGCTACTGAAATTATTGACTTCTATATTTGAATACGTATATTTATTTTAGGTTCATCTGCATAAAATAAGAACAGACCAGTTCATATCTGAAGAGACAGTAGTGCAGAAGGATTCTAGTAATGAAGAAGATGAAGAAGAAAAAGAGAAGGAACCAGAAGATGAATTCGATAGACTCTTACAGCAGCAGATTGAGTTAGCAAGAACCACACCAGCTCCGGGGTCGGCTAGAAAAAATATGGATAGTGTGGTTAAGGAAAATGGGTAAATCAATCAATTTTTTCTCACCAATTTATGTGATGAACTTTGTTCATTTTTTGTATTAACATAATTTAAATTTATCATTTATCTATACATTAAATATAATTATATATACTATATAATTTTTTCTAAGTGTCTATCTGTCAATGACCGCATCACTAGAAAACACTGGACTTTAGATAATATAGATATGAAATCTGCTAGAAAATATTACGTCACTGAGTCTATAATAACACTTAAAACATTCCTATGGAACGAACCCAAATAATAGTGCGTCACTAGTTATTTAATAATAATATATAAATATTATTATTTAATAATAATATATAAATATTATTATTTAATAATAATATATAAATATTATTATTTAATAATAATATATAAATATTATTATTTAATAATAATAGATAAACAAAAAATTTAATTTATTTACTTATTTATTGCAGACCAATGATAATGCCAAAAGCAACATCTTCACCGTCAATAAGCGATGAACAAAAGGAAAGAATGCTAAGAAATAGAAAACTAGCAGAAGAGAGAAGATTAGCCCGTCTTAAAAATGCATCAAATGTGAATGACAATCAAGTAACAAATAATATTTCCAAAGGCAATAATCAAACTGGAATAGATATTGTAAATACAATACCAGACAAAAGGCTTAATAAATATAATGTTATCGATAGCTCTGATGATGAAGTTCCCCCTGTCAACACATCCATAACAGTAGATGTACATAAGAACAATGTAGAAAGCAATAATTCTATAAATAATGATAATAACTCAAATAATGCTTTAAGGATTGACACAGATAGTGATACAGAAGTGGAGAAAAATCTGAACACAGAGTGTTATAATAATAGAAACGACAGAAGACAAAAGTCAAATGTACTAGAAAGTTCTGATGAGGAACATGAAATATATAATAATGATAAAAATGATAGCACACAACATGTAGAAGAAATTCATAATATAGATATTGATGTAGGACAAAATAATGATAATAATGATAAAAATAATAGCACACAACACATTGAAGAAATTCATAATATAGATATTGATGTAGGACAAAATAATGATAATAATGATAAAAATAATAGCACACAACATATTGAAAAAAATCATAATATAGATATTGATGTAGGACAAAATAATGATAATAATGATAAAAATAATAGCACACAACACATTGAAGAAATTCATAATATAGATATTGATGTTGGACAAAACAATGATAATAATGATAAAAATAATAGCACACAACATATTGAAAAAAATCATAATATAGATATTGATGTTGGGCAAAATAATGATAAATTACAGGCTAATGATTCGGAAAAATCTAATGATGTATTACAGGATAATGATGTTGAAAAAATTAATGATATATTACAAAATAATGAAACAGAACTGGCAAATACGTCGGAAAAAGACACAGTGTTTATAAATAATGATGTTACAATGAATATAGAAGTAAATAATACAAATATAGATAAAAATAAGTCTATAATTGATGAAAATGCAAAAGAAACAGAAGAAACCACTTTAGTTAATGAAAGTACAGAAATAAGGGATGTGAATATAAATAACACTAAAAAAGATAATAGTTTAGATTCAGCTGAAAAAGAAATTGCAGATTTTGAATTAATGGATGTGGATTTTAGTGAAGATTTTTAAATATTTTATACTAATTTATTAAAACATATAATGTTTAATATCTATATTTATTAAAAAATAAAGTATGTATATTATAACTATTAGATTTAATTTTATTTCATGACTATACTTCGTTCGCGTTAAGAATGCAGTGAGTCATCAATGCTTACCGGCCTAACCATGCCCCTTAAACTAATGAAATCTTCTCAAATTAGAAAGTCGCGTCCACAATGACCAGCTGGAAGGCACTTTTCTTTCGAACGCAACGTTGTGTCCTGTCCTTTGATTGTTAATAAATTAAATTTAAAAAATGAAGACCTTACCCATTCGTCAAAATAAAAGTGGTTCGGTAGTTCATAGCGGAGAAAGTAAACTAATATACTATATAATAATAAAACATTGCAATGTTTTTAAGTACTTTAAACAGTGTGATTTAAATTCTACTATGGACAGTATAGTACAAAAAACAGCTGAATGCGGTGCGTTTATAACAGATTATAGTATTTTACGTGAAAAAAGGAAACGAATACATTAAAATCGCTTGTGAAAAAAGGAGTCCGGTGGTCAAGAATATTTTAAGTGAGAAACTGATTTGTAAGATAAATTGAAAAAAAAATTATTTAGACAGTTAAAAGTAATTTTACATATTCATTATACTTAATGTTTAAAAATACCATTTGTTTGAATTTTGAGACCACTGTGAATACACATTTACCCTGTAGTTGCACTGATGACTCACTGCATTCTTAACGCGAACGGACTATAGTTTGTACCTGTAGGTGCCGGTCACAAGACACAGTGGTATAGTCAATATCAATTCTAAACATTGTGAAGAAGTTAAACACTCTCTTAAAGTTAAATAGCCTTCTCTTAAAGTTGGAAAACCATAAGTCACACACACAGCACTAAAAACCTGGCCAAAATTATTTTGTGAAAAGTATTTAGGTATTGATTGGTGTGCGTGGTGAAGGATGTCTGGTGTGCGGTGAGAATGCGTGATGAATGCGGCAAGGAAATAATACGCAACACTTCAAACTATATTACGTTTATTCACTATCCACACAAAGTCCACCAAGAGTCCATAAGTCTAGAAGGAGTACTGATATACAACAAAAGCTTAAAGATACCAAAGCACGGCTGTTGGTTAGCACGGTTACTAGCGCAGAGTAAACAGGAAAATGACTCTTAAGTACAAGCACATAAGGTACAGTTTCGTATAGCTAATATCGTAAAGAGATGCGACACATAAGATACAAGCGTAAGGCGTAGGTGCGAGAGACCGACTGGCGCTGTGGCCGCGGACCGGCGAGGGCATCGCGGGTCGCGGTACGCGGGCGCGGGCGCGGGGTCTATTACCTGCGCTGGAGCTTGCAATGTTGCATAGTAACTACGTTAGATTTAAATTATAATGTAAGAATATGTATGTACGTTTGTTTGCTGATTGCTAGTAAATATATTTACTAGCAATCAGCAAACATAATATGTTACTATGTATTTATGTGTGTATGTGTATGTATGATATATGTATAATAATATGTATTAATTTATTTTATGTGTATATAAGTATGTATATGATATTATGTATGTTCCCACAAGTATTATGCAGATATTATATAAGAGAGTTATTTTTTATAAATTTTGTAACATTAATTGTTACATGTCTTAATTCTTAATAATAAAAAAAAACAAACACAAGAAATTATTTTAAATTAATATTATTTACAATAAAAAAAACTATTTACAATATTGAAATAAAAAAATAATAAATTCAAATGAACGCATCAAATCAGATTTTATACCAGCAACAATTTATCACCACGTTGTATTAAAGCAAGCGACATATTAGGCACCCAGAACGAGTTCCTTTGTTCGCGGCGCGCGCGCAGGGGGGGCATGGCAGACCACAGACAGAACGCTTCCACGTAGCCGGGAGAGCGATTTTAGTTGTCGAGGCGAACGCACGTCAGTCTTTTCTCGGTCCCTAATACGAGTTACTACGTCGTAATCGAGATTTTAAGATTAAGATGTCACTATCGTTCCCTCGACCTTTTAATTCCATAATACAATAATATATTACTGTTAAACATATTCTGTGTGTGTGAATTAAGCCCCGATTGGGTAAGTGTTGCACAATTTTTTAAATTAGCCAGTAGCTTAGCAAACCGTAACGGTTTCTATCGCTTTGCTTTAACTTTTGTAATCTCTTATTTGTGTAAACGCTAGTCTTTATTTCTATCAGACACTCATTACTTTCTTTGCTTTGTAGTTCTACCCGACATTTTCGTAATTATCATTATCATTTTAATATATTCAATTTTTTAGTTTCCGTTATAAAATTTAAATGTTTAAAATTAAGTAACCGAAATTATTGTCATCTCCGTATCTGATAGTGAACATCCACGGCATCACATCTACATACTTAGTGCTTCCCTATTAAGCGTTGCTGTGGGTGCTCACCGTCTACGGCCAGTGTGTAATGCTTTCGCTTGTTGCGCATTACAGGGTTTCAAGTTCTCCTTTAAATTACCTGCTTCCCCGCGGTGGACCGTATCGATCGACGCTTGAGCACTCGTCTCCAGCAGCGGCCAGTGAAGTCAGGGGAGTGCTAGACCAGTGAGGAGTCTTAATCGCTGCATAGGCCCTAACCCATCTTATCTACGACCCTTTATCTACCGAGCTATATTTTTTAATATATATTAAATGTTCCGATTTCACTGCCTACCTATTTTTTTATTTAATATCCTCCTAGGAATACCTATGCCTAGGTTGGGTAGGATATAGTAGCGTAGCGGTAGCAACAGACCGGGACACTGGCGCCCTTAATCGTGGTAGAAATACAGCTGATTAATTTCTCCTGCACTGGTTGTGGTGTGTGTATGTTAGTGGTTGTCTTTGTTAAACGTCTTTATTTTTATTTTTTGGTTTTTTTACTGTTACTAATGTGTACAAGAGATTTTAATTTTTGTGTGTAATAATTTAATCTTGCTATCATTCTAGCTTATCCTACATTAATAATTATTCATTTAAAGTCGTTTAGATGCATACTTTGTTGTAACATTTTTTTTTTCTACTTGTTCTCGTTTTGGGCACCTAAAACGACGCTTTTATAAAATTGTTTCAAATTATATTATTTTTTTGGTCACACTATTTATTTTAAAAGAAATATTGTACCTTATGGTTATAAAGTACACATTAGTAGCATTATTTTTTCATTTTATGATTTTGCTTGTTTTTTTTTCTTAGCAATTATTTTTATTTTTTAGTTAAAAAAAAACCAGACGTTCTTAAATTTAATTTTAATTGTAACAGAACGGAGAACGTGTTGTTTTTTTCTTTTAATTGTATTGTGAGTAGAGCGTACTAAGTGCATCACTTATCCTTCTGATTTTTTTTTCTTTAAATAATTTTCATCATGCTTCCTATTAAGTTTCTGTCTCTTCAAAAGTCTGAGTTAGAGTATGAAGTTCGTATTAGAGGCGCGACTCCTGCACCTTCTGTGGAGGAGTTACGAAAACAAATTATAAAATTATCCGCTGATTTGCCCTCGGAATACATATTAGAGACACCACTCGATGCAAGACAGGACCTTAAGGGTTGCTTAGAAGTATTAATGAAAATTCAATTAAATCTTGATGCTAGTGATCCTAGCGTTGCTTCACTATTGCGAACACAGAATATGTTAAATCATTTACACAATCGTGTCGAGAGGATAACGCGTAGTGACGACATTAAAAAGGATTATGACGACATTGTTAGTGGTTATAAAATATTCTCGCAAAAACTTGCTACCTTGCTAGCCAAAAAACCTTCTGCTAGTACCTTTTTTAATGTGGCTAGTGCTAGTTCTGTCAAAGAATCAGCATCTACTGTGCCTGAACTACAGAACGTGATTTCTGTGTCATGCGATCGTACCTCGTCCGATTTAAGTAAATTAAAATTTACTGGTAAAACTTGTGTTCGCTCTTTTATACAGCGTGTTGATGAATTTATACTGGCTAGAAATATTCCACAACAAAAAGTTTTGAGTTTTGCATCTGAAATTTTTCAGGACGATGCCCTTCATTGGTATCGTGCGGTAAAGGACAAAGTCAGTTCCTGGCCTGAGTTGGCGCGTTTATTAAAAGAGGACTTTAGTCAAACTGATTACGATTACAGACTAATTTCCGAAATTCGATCTCGTACTCAAGGAGAACGTGAGAACATAACAATTTATCTTGCGGTTATGAATGGAATGTTCTCACGTCTATCCACTCCTCTCTCTGAAGTGGATCAATTGGAAATACTTTTGCATAATATTAGACCGTGCTATGCTAGTACGTTAGCAGCTGCTCCTCAGATCTCGACCATAGACACTTTGCGTTCTTTATGTCGTAACTACGAGACCTTTCAAACGCGACTTTCACAATTCCAAGAGCCTCCTAAGGTTACTTCCGATACGCTAGCTCCTGAATTTGCGTATTCTAAGGATGTCAATAAACCTATAAATAAGGCTCATACTAGTTACAATAAATATAATAATAATAGTTTAAATAACAATTACAATAATAACAATCAGAATAGGAATAATAATTTTAGTAATAACAATAAATATGTACATGCAATAGAAGTGGCTAAAAAGGAACCTTACTGTCCTAGGTGTCGTAATAACACCCATCACATTCGTCAATGCAAGGCTCCACGGGATATTGTTTGTTTTAAGTGTGGTAAGAAGGATGTAAAGACACCCGAATGCCCTAACTGTCGTAAAACTGGTACAAATTCAAAAAACTAATTAAGCAGAGTTGTAACAATTTTAGCAAGCAAGACTGGGATACTTGGCTGGATTCTATAAGAACATTTTTTTCTTCATACAAAGTTGCTACAATTCTGCTATCAAAACCATTAAATGATTCTAGGCCTTACGTCAATATTAAAATCAATAACATTGATGCTGTTGGATTACTTGATTCTGGAGCTGCAGTTTCTATTCTAGGAAATAATTCTCACTTACTACTAACGGACTGCACTTTAAACCAGGATGACCACACTAAAATTATAGCTGCTGGCGGTCAATCATTAAGAACCATAGGTTTCTTGTTTTTACCAGTTACATTTGAGAGCCAGTTTCACATTATTAAGGCATATGTAGTTCCTGAGGTGGAATCATCAATTATATTAGGCGTAGATTTTTGGCGCGCTTTTCGAATTTGCCCTAATTATATAGGTAGCATCACAATGTCGAATGCCTCATTGGCGGAAGTAAAAGTAAATAGTGGTGAACCATTTATCAACTCCTACGACAACTTGTTGGCGTCACAGAAAGCGATAGCTGATAATGTCATTGCGCAGTTTCGGTCTATTTCTACTGAAGAAAAGGGTCTAGGTAGAACAAATTTAATATGCCATCGCATTGACACTGGTGACGCACAACCTATAAGACAGCGTTATTACAGGATGTCTCCCGAAAAGCAACGCATTTTAATTGAGCAGGTGGACGAAATGCTGTCACTTGACGTTGTCGAACCTTGCGAAAGCGCATGGTCTTCTCCCGTGCTCATTGTCAACAAAAAGAACGGGCAGCCAAGGTTTTGCTTAGACAGTAGGAAGTTGAACGCAGTGACTAAGCGCGATGCGTATAATTTACCTTATGTTTCGGAGATATTAGATAATCTTCGCGATGCTAAGTACCTGAGCAGTATTGATTTGTCCAAAGCATTTTGGCAACTGCCTATAACGCCAGAAGACCGCGATAAAACCGCATTTTACGTTCCGGGCCGTGGTACTTTTCGTTTTAAAACCACTCCGTTTGGGTTGACGAATGCCCCCGCAACTCAACAACGTCTCGTTGATCTGTTGTTTAGCGACATGGAGTCTAAGACCTTCGCTTATTTAGATGACGTCATCGTTATAAGCTCAAGCTTTGATGAGCATGTTTCTCGTTTGTTGCGAGTTTTGGACAAATTAAGACAGGCAAACTTGACCGTGAACTTCGAAAAGTGTAAGTTTTTTCGAAGCGAACTAAAGTATTTAGGATACGTGGTAGATTCCCGTGGATTACGCACCGACCCAGACAAGATAGAAGCTATTATTAACTTTCCTACCCCTACCAATAGAAAGGAGTTGAAACGCTTTCTCGGCACTGCTACTTGGTACCGACGTTTTGTTCCTAACTTTAGCACAGTGGCTGGTCCACTCAATAAGCTCACTGCTAACGGAAAAAAAGCTCCTTCTTTCAAGTGGTCACCTGAAGCTGACGCAGCCTTTAATGCGTTGAAAGAATGTTTGGTTTCCGCTCCAGTTCTTTCTTGTCCGGACTATTCCAAACCATTCGAAGTGCACACCGACGCGAGTAGTTACGGTATTGGTGCTATGTTAACTCAGACTATCGACGGTAAGGAACATCCGATTGCCTACATGAGTAGATCTTTCACTAGCCCCGAGAAAAACTACAGCATAACTGAAAGGGAGACCCTTGCTGTGTTAACTGCTCTCGAGCACTGGCGTTGTTATCTCGAAAACGGTCAAACGTTTACGGTGTACACCGACCACTCCGCGTTAAAATGGTTTCTTTCATTAGAAAATCCCACAGGACGATTAGCACGATGGGGGGTAAGGTTGTCCTCATTTAATTTTGTTATTAAACACCGGCGAGGTGTCGACAATGTTATTCCCGATGCCTTATTCCATTAGAGCTTTTCCCGTAAATGCAATATCTCTAGCTAATGCCAATACAGTTGATGTCTGGTATAAAAAGATTTTTAACGGCTGTCTGACTACTCCTTCAAATTTTCCTAACTTCACTATTAAAAACAATTCATTATTTCGACTCACAAAAAATATAAATAACCAATTAACTTCAGAATTTGACTGGAAGGAAGTCGTACCCAGCGAGTTTCGTGATAGCATCATAGCTGAAAACCATTCTGAGCCAACAGGTGGACATCTTGGCATTTTCAAAACCTATCGGCGCTTGTCTTTAAATTACTATTGGCCAAACATGCACCAGGATGTCGTTAAATTTGTAGGTTCCTGCTCGGTTTGCTTATCCTATAAGGCACAAAATCATCCTACATTGGGAGAAATGGGTCGTCCGAAACAATGTTCGAGACCTTTTCAGATGATCTCAATTGATTTTGTGGGTCCTCTTCCCACCAGTCGAAAACAAAATTCTTATATATTAGTAGTAACTTGCTGTTTTTCAAAATATTGTCATATTTTCCCAGTACGCCGCGCTACTGCGGATATCGTTATTAAAATTATAGAAGAGTCAATTTTTCTAGTTCACGGAGTCCCTCAAACAATCTTCTTAGACAATGGAACGCAATTTATAAGTTCATCTATTGATGGACTATTTAAAAAATATAAAGTACCTAACGTTTTTTTCACGCCGAAGTACACACCACAAGTCAACACGGTAGAACGCTACAACAAAACTATTGTAACTAGTTTGTCTACGTTTGTTGGAAACGATCATAGATCCTGGGACACTTCCATTCCCAAGGTTCAGTTTGCGATAAACAATTCCGTTAATGAAGCCACCGGTTATACACCGTCATTTCTAGTTTACGGTAGGGAGTTAGTTTTATGCGGTTCGCACTACACTGACAATGACCTGGGCGATGAAGTGTTGTTCCTTCCTCGCGACTTATATGCTGAAAACTTAGGGTGTCTTCGATCGGTATTCAATGATGTGCAGGCTTCGTTATGGCATGCACATGAAAAGAATACAGCTCGCTACAACCTACGTAGAAAGCCGGCTGAGTTTAATGTAGGTGATATAGTTTATAAGCGCGCATTCGTTCTAAGCAATAAAGATAAATATTTTAGTAAAAAGCTGGCACCAAAGTTTCTCAAATGTCGTATAATTGAAAAACGGTCTCCACTTGTTTATGTTTTAGAGGATATGTCAGGAAAAAATATAGGCGTCTGGCATATCAAAGATTTAAAAAATATTAAGTGTAAGTAGATAGTGTTGTTTTCTAAAATTATTTTATGAATTGAGACATACCTTTAAAATAACTTCTTACTACTAGCATTAGTTTTCTGTGCGATATTAATCACAGATAACTTGTCTACGTAAGGTCGCGTCAACATAATTTTATATTGTTGTAGCTATTTTGTAAGGTTGTTTGTTTGATATTATGGAAGGATTTTGAAAGAAGATAGTATGAATGTGTAGTGCTAGTGGTAATCTATAGGCGAGTTTTATTTGAGAACAAAACTCTTTCTCAGACGAGGGGGGTAATGTAACATTAATTGTTACATGTCTTAATTCTTAATAATAAAAAAAAAACAAACACAAGAAATTATTTTAAATTAATATTATTTACAATAAAAAAAACTATTTACAATATTGAAATAAAAAAATAATAAATTCAAATGAACGCATCAAATCAGATTTTATACCAGCAACAATTTATCACCACGTTGTATTAAAGCAAGCGACATATTAGGCACCCAGAACGAGTTCCTTTGTTCGCGGCGCGCGCGCAGGGGGGGCATGGCAGACCACAGACAGAACGCTTCCACGTAGCCGGGAGAGCGATTTTAGTTGTCGAGGCGAACGCACGTCAGTCTTTTCTCGGTCCCTAATACGAGTTACTACGTCGTAATCGAGATTTTAAGATTAAGATGTCACTATCGTTCCCTCGACCTTTTAATTCCATAATACAATAATATATTACTGTTAAACATATTCTGTGTGTGTGAATTAAGCCCCGATTGGGTAAGTGTTGCACAATTTTTTAAATTAGCCAGTAGCTTAGCAAACCGTAACGGTTTCTATCGCTTTGCTTTAACTTTTGTAATCTCTTATTTGTGTAAACGCTAGTCTTTATTTCTATCAGACACTCATTACTTTCTTTGCTTTGTAGTTCTACCCGACATTTTCGTAATTATCATTATCATTTTAATATATTCAATTTTTTAGTTTCCGTTATAAAATTTAAATGTTTAAAATTAAGTAACCGAAATTATTGTCATCTCCGTATCTGATAGTGAACATCCACGGCATCACATCTACATACTTAGTGCTTCCCTATTAAGCGTTGCTGTGGGTGCTCACCGTCTACGGCCAGTGTGTAATGCTTTCGCTTGTTGCGCATTACAGGGTTTCAAGTTCTCCTTTAAATTACCTGCTTCCCCGCGGTGGACCGTATCGATCGACGCTTGAGCACTCGTCTCCAGCAGCGGCCAGTGAAGTCAGGGGAGTGCTAGACCAGTGAGGAGTCTTAATCGCTGCATAGGCCCTAACCCATCTTATCTACGACCCTTTATCTACCGAGCTATATTTTTTAATATATATTAAATGTTCCGATTTCACTGCCTACCTATTTTTTTATTTAATATCCTCCTAGGAATACCTATGCCTAGGTTGGGTAGGATATAGTAGCGTAGCGGTAGCAACAGACTGGGACAATTTATTTGATTTAAATATAAAAACAGTCATCTTTGGCTTAGTTTGTAGTGACCTTACTGCCTGCGCCAGCGGTCGCGGGTTCGAATACCTGCTGGGGGCATTAATTTGTTGAGCACGAATGTTTGTACTCCAGTCATGGACGTTTATATTTCTAATATGTATGTATTTAAGAAGTTATATATGTGTAGTGTATCAACTATATGGTATCCGTAACACAAGCCTATTACGCTTTACACGGAACTAGATGGCGCTGTTGTAAAAATGTGCCAACATATTTATTATTATTTATCATTTAGTTATAAATAATAGAAAGGAGCGAAAATTAAAACAGGGGAATAGAAGAAAACAAGCAATTACTTTTAAGAATTTATTAAGAGAATGCAAACAAAAACGAAACTTATCACAGTATAAGATTTAATCCAACTTGCTCCATTAAATAACCTAGTCTAACCAAATGCATGAACTTTGTATGACATTTTACCTTTTAAATAATATTTACTAACAAACTACCAATTCAATAAAGTTACATCGAAATAAGAACAGCAGTATAGTTATATATTTTTGATTTTTTTTTAATTTTACTTAGAATTAATGAAACTGATCAAATTTAGATGTAACTTTATTCAATACAATTTTAAAATTAAATATAGCCATTGATATACTAAAATTTAAAATACACAACTAGTCTCTAAAGGCGTTTTTTCAAATCTCTCGTTCTTTACTTTTACCAAATTAAAACGCACGTTGTTTCGTTAAAATGTACTTTATGTAAAGTTCTTAAAGTCGAATTTGTGTTTAGACAATTTGAACTTTAGATTTTCTTAATTTTCTTCTTTGGTTTAACTTAACGCGACTTTTTGAAGAGATATTTGTAAGATAACATGTATTTATGTTTTAATATATCAAAATTACAGGCGATTTTATGTAAAAATATTATCAACACTGTTATTTGTTTATCTTATATAATGAAATCTAATTATATCACTCATAATTCAAGACTTGTGAGAGATAATATTAAATACAAAATGTTTTAAAATCCACTACACACACTAAATTATCACTGTACATATACCACTTTTACCGCCGCACTCATAGTCACTTAATGAACCGAAAATCTCCATACTGAAAAACGACTTGATGGTTCATTAAGTGACTCTGAGTGCGACGGTTAAACTTTAAAACCATAATTCCAAGTTATAACTTCATTTATTAGTACAATTATTTTTTTATTATTAATTTTGATTTTAAAAAGGCAAGTTTTTTTCTATTTTTTAAATAGTTAAGCCACCTGCCATCATTTTATTTGTTTTTGCCAAGTAAATTTTGTTAAAAAATCATATTCAATTTAAAATATCTGTACATAATATAATAAAATTTTGACTCAGTACATTAAATATTTTTTGGAAAATCTCAGTGAATTATTATTTATAAAGAGGCCGAAAGTAGTTTTAAAATGTCTGTCAAGACAGCCGCTGGCCAGATTTCGATGAAATTCGCTACACCGAAAGTTAGTTATCAGGGTAATAACTAATAATAATAAATTATAATACAATAACGCCATAATTGAGTACTTTAAAAGTTGAAAAACTTACACTAGTATAATATCTTTATCGATCAATCGTATTACACAATATCTACAATCTAAATGTATTGAAAACCACATCAAAATGAGTTCAATAGACAAAAATAAGCATATAATAATAAATATTAACAATTTTTTAAATCAAACTCAAACTATATAAAATATTATTAAATGGCATTTAAAATAAAGAAAAAATATTTACATGATGACCTCTGTACATGTTGTTGCTAAACAAATAGATCAAAATCTAATACTAATCACCTACAGATTATTAAGAAACCTTTAAACAATTTTAAGCTTTATTCCAATTGCGATAAGACAGCAATTACAACTTTTAATTTATTGATGGATAAAATATATCGAATATTCTAGAATGCTTACTGCTATAGAAATAAATTATACACTGGTTGTTTTTGTAGTTGAAACCTAGCGATACATATTTATAACTAAGAAAGTTATTTACATTAATATTTGGTTTAACATCAGTTCAAAAATACAGAATAAAAAAAATATTGAAAAAAAATAAAATAGGATTGCATAGTTTTAATACATTGGAAAAAATATTTGATTATAAACATTTAATATGAAAGATCAAAAATGTTTGAGAGATATTTTTTAGTCTATATCACAATGAATGAATCAATTGTAGGGGGATTGTTAAATACATGGAGGTTAGAGACCAGGAGGACCATCGCCCTAGAATGTAGTGTCTCAGAAACATTGTCAAACTAAAGAGGCGCTGCGATCGCTATGTTGTCTCAATGCCTAACTTCACGTTGTCACAATAGTGACAATACTCATAAGCAGCTAACTTCACAAATACTACTTACCGACGACAGCGCGTTATAAATTCTACAAATTTTCAGGGACAGGCGGGTAATGCTTTAGTATGAAGCGATGGTCCTCCTGGTCTCTAATCTCCATGGTTAAATACTTCAATTAAGAGTTGATTTTCATGATTGTTGTTTTTTTAAAATTTATCCCCAATAGGGAAAGGCAAAGGACTATAGTCCATACAGCCTAGTCTAAATTTGTAAATTTCATTCCGATATGATGATTTTCATGAATTTCAAAGAGAAGTTGAAAATGGTTGCCATAATATTAAAAAAAACATAAATAACATATAATGTATATCTTGTACTAGGATACACCCTTTGCATTCGCACTTGACCGTTTTTTTTACATTAATGAATAAGAAGGAAGTATAATTTTTTCAACATCCCCTCACTACATTCTAAGTCAAAAACACTTCACTGTTATGATCCTTCTATTTTTTAATTAAAAATCATTGGGTTATAAATAACTAAAAACAAACAATTGAGGCTGTCTGTACAAAAGTGTCTTAAAGTAAAATAAACCAAAAATTCATAATATGTACCTATATAAATAATTTAAAATGATTTTTTATAATTTTAATAGTAAACCCACTTTTGCACTAACGACCTAAATCCAAAACCACTGCAAAACACTTAACGTGACGAAATATTACATATTGCCAAAAAATAACGAGTTATAATATATATGATCTTAAATTTACCGTTGTTTTGTAGTTATTAATTACAATAATTATAATCTATTTAATAAGTGTCTTTTAAGAATTAATAGATGGTTAAACTACATTAAAACGGGAAAATTTCTTAAGACTCAATATCCGTTAAAATTTAAACGACAAATCTCGTTATTAATCTTTAACACATTTACACAACGATCATATTTAAACTTTAATTACACAACAATTATATATTGTTTAAATAATATTTAATTAGTTTCAGGTATTAGAGATGCGAAGAAAGATGTTAATATCATCCAGGTTACGGCTAATACCGATTGTTGGTTATCGTTATTTTCCGTTTCTGCTGGTCTATTTGCGTTTTGGTTCTCGTTATTTCGTGGCTCGTTACGTTCATTTTGTGGCTCATTGCGTTCATTTTGTCCGTCACGTTCAACTTGTTCGTTACCTTCATTCTGCTCGTTATTACCGTCATGTTGCTCGCGACGATTCGCTCGAACTGGATAAGCGTGAAGATCACGGAAAAAGCCGATTTGGTACCTGCAATAAAACAATAATAATGTAATCTATGCTATTATAAATGTGAATGTAAGTTTGTTTGTTACGCTTTCACGCGAAAACTACTCAACCGATCATCATGAAACTTGTACACATATTCTTGGAGATATTAGAAGTAACATAGGATACTTATTTTCCTTTTTTTTCTAACGGACTTGAAACCATGAACGCGCGGGCGAAGCCGCGAGTACGGCTATTAATAAATAAAAATGAACCTAAAATCTTTATACCTATAGTATAAAACAAAATAACCACTCTGATTGTACGCGTTTGATTTGATTTGACGCGCGCGAGATGTTTTAACCTAGGCAACGGATTTTAATGCAGTTTTCTGCAATAGATAGTGATTCAAGAGGAAGGTTTATATTATGGTAGAAAAAAATACCAAGAAAATATTATATTTCTAAGAAATCTATAGAAATTCTTAAAACTTCTCGCCAATTTATTTTATAGTTTATTGTTATTTTAAATGTAGTAATAAAATGCTTAGCACAAATATAATATTTTGTAAAAGGAAAAATAATAAACTTCTACTTGTAACGTCTCTTTTAAACTTACGAGGAAATACGAGGGGGATCAGGCCATAGTCCACCGCGCTGGCCTAGTGCGTGTTGGCGGACTGAGCATGTCTTACGAAAACTTGCTAGGTTCTCTCAGACATGCAGGTTTCCTCACGATGTTTTTCTTCACCGAGACAAGTGGTAATCATTTTAGAAATGATTTGCACATTGAGAGGTGCGAGTCCGGATTTGAACCCGCACCACTCGTTTATCCAAGCGAGCGCGTTACCACTGGGCTACCACTGTCGTAATAGACCAATTACATAAACTAATATACTTACAAATAACCAGCGGCAGCAATCAATACGACTAGTAGTAATCTCGCCGGACTTCCGTAAAAGCAGAATAACGAGATGAGAATCGCAAATCTGGATGCTGCATACAGATTGTCGAGCCAATCACGAGCCACTTCCTCTTCCGGTTCCGGGTTTTCTGGTTGTGGCGGGGTTTCCGCGGGAGGAGGGGGGGTTTCTACAGGCGGTTGTGCCCTGTAATTTATGTTTTTATTTAGAAAATATATAAATATAAAGTATTACAAAGTAGCACCGAACTAAAAGCAAGAAGGGCCCTGACCTTGAAAAACATGGCAAAACTGCGATTCGTGAGCCGTACCGACAAATACATGTTGTCTCTTTTACTCCCGAGTAAAACTGTTCGGTCTCTTTCACTCAAAATGACAGAATATTGTTTCAATGGAGAATGGCGTGCGCTCACACCTTTCAATGTGAATACAATTTAAAGCGATCGGAGTACTGTAGGGTCCTTCTTGCTTTTAGTTCGGTGCAAAGTAGTTAATGTTATTTGACTCGATATAATATGACGTACAACCTACTTTCTAACTAAAAGATTACACTTGACATCAAAACAACTTACCTACATGATAATTGAAAAGTAATATAAATTTTAAAGTCCGTGTTACTTTAAGTATATTAAGTTATATTTAAATAGACAAAATTTTAAACTTTTTGATTACAAAAAAAAATGAATTAATAGAATTTGTAAACAATGATGGTTTTTTCATAACATTAACTACATACTGGACTAGACTTTTTTTACGTTTATATTTCATAGCATAATACGTATTCATAAAATTTAATCTCTATAATAGATTTCTTAAATTTAAAAACACTTACATGTTGGCGTACTGCTGCATATATTGCATGTAGGCTTGGTGCATCATCAACATATGGTTGGCCATCGACGCCGGGTCGTTTACTGGCAAGTATCCCTCTCCAAAACTGTAATTCGGATACGGAGGTGCTCTTCCATAATTATTTACAAAAGAACTGAAGTAATTTTGCATTTCCACTGTGTGATTTTGGTCGTTTTGTCTCATTTCTGGTCTGGGGGTCTCGGGGGGTCTGGGAGTTTCTGGGGGTCTAGGGTCTACAACTTTTCTTTGACGGAGACCGTCAGTCTTTGTATTAGGCATTTGCATATTTTTGCCCGAACAAACTAAGTGCATAGTGTGAGTTATGTCACTATCATATTGTCGTAAGACGTCTTTTAATAAACTGTTGTCATCTAACAGCTGTCCTGAGTAAATTATCTTTTGTTCATCTGCTTTCTGTAACAAGAATAGAATTATAATTACGTTGGACTTGTGGTTTAGTGGTTGTTTGTACGATATATTAAGAGATCCCAAGTTCGAGAATTAGCTCAATCACCCGACTATCCAGCTTGTTATGTTAAGAAATTAATATTCTAATATATAAAAATCTCGTGTCACAGTGTTTGTTATTGAACTCCTCCGACACGCCTTGACTGATTTTTATGATATTTTTATGTATATTTAGTAGGTCTGAGATAGGTCGTAGGCTATTTTTTATTCTCTTAGGTGATATAAGGGTGGCCCTCTTCAGGTTTTTTAATCTTTATTTTAAGACCAAATTTTTATTTTTTATTGTTTTATGATTTGGCAACAGAAAATCAAAATACTTATAACCCTAAATTTTCAATCTTCCACCAATCCCTACTTTTAATATAATAGTAATTAGATCGCAGAACCGTGGGAATTGATAGTATATAATAAAACTCTAATTGAGTCGAATAGGTAGGTACCTGGTACATTAAATATTTTTCGAAAAATGTAATTGAAATAGTCTTATATAATATAGTTTTCAGAATATACTTCTTAGATTTTGTAAGTCTGCCTGTCTGTCTGTAAGTGCATCACGAGAAAATCACTGGACGGATATTGATGAATTTCGTTATGATGATAAATGGAACACTCTACACTGCGGAAAAATATCACCTATATTTTAACAGTAAAACGTCATTTGGTTTGATGATGAGTCACTAGTTACATATAAATTGGTTAAAGTAAATCGTTGCTTTAGAATTACGTAACAAATACAACCGCGACTTAGTCACAGTAGGAAAATATAAATTGTAAACAAACGCACCAGTCAAGTACCTACTATGTTGGTACTTCTTCCATTACACTTCTTACTACCAAAGTAATGTTACCTCGATATTATTTTTTTTATTATTCGTGTTTAATGTTTTTAAATAATTTCTCATCTATGCAGATAAATAAACATGTCTGATTGAAGCATTAATATAACTAGCGTAGCTTAGCTTTTATTAAATAATAACTTTAATGACACGTTTGGCTGAGTTTGTGACCCTGCACTGGTTACTGTGCCAGCAATGACGTGCTAGAGACTAGTCCCCCTAGTGCTAGGAGCACTTATTTATGATAGATTAATGATTTGATGATCACTAGGGCACGGATAAATATGTATTAAAAAATTCAAAATATGTACATATAATATGGATCAAAAAATGTAAAATATGGAAAAAATATGGAGTATAAAATAAGAATATCTTTCATATTAAACATTGTTTATTGTGAAAAATGACTACAGTAACTACAAGTTACATTAAAAAAATATATAAAAAGATAGCGAAATGTTTAGGTACCTAATACAAATTAACAAATGAAGTTTTATTAATCTTCCACTAAATCTGACTTATTAAATTGATTGCAGTACACAATCACATGCTTTTTTATATTATCGAAATTAAAACTCTGTCGATTTGGTCTAACATAGCCTTATATTGGCTGAAAGATCTTTCCACGTCACATGATATTGTAATGGGAGCATACTTAAAGACGCTTAGTTCCGTAATTGTGTAAGCCACGTCTGCAGTACCCTCAAAACTTCCGCACAGAAGTTTATTAATTGTTTTTAGACAATCAAATCCTTTATTTTTGTCTAAAATATACTTTAGTTTTTGTTTAGCTATTTCAGCATTACGGCCTTCCGCTTCAGAAACTTTTTTCCTATTACGCTATTACGCCGCGCGCGCTCGCTAGCCGCTACTCGCTACCACGGCGCGGGGGCAGATAATGTGAAATAAATGAAGTTAAAGAATCAAAAATCAAATTACGTCAAATAATACGCGAGAGAAATGAAACACGCGAGGCCGTGTGGTGGCGAGAATGCAAACACGTAAAATTATATCAATTTTTGTGAATTAACTGATGTTCTGTGATATAAAAATCGAAAATATGGATGATTGTAACATTTTTATGTAAAATATGGACTTAACCATGAAATATGGAAAAATATGGAAACAAGATGCTACAGGTGTTCCCAACCTCATATTGGGGATTCTTGTGTAGTCTTAAAAGAGAATTCTACTTGTCTCTACTGCTCTGCAAAACATTTTGCCACCAATAAAGACTGCCCTGAGTTTGTCAGGCAGCAAAACATTAAAACTTTAATGTCGCAAGACAACATTTCATATATGGAAGCATCCTCCAGATTCCCTCCTGTTAGGCGCTCCTACGCTGATATGGCAAAGGAAATGTTCTCTCCTCCTCCTCCTACATCTTTCTCTCAGCCTATCCCTAGTAAATCCCACAACCCTACCAAAAAGTCTTATAACAAAACAGTTGTCCGTTCCCCACGTCCCCGAGCTCCCCTTGCCAAAGGATTTGATAGGCAAGCTCATCAAGCTATTACTAGCAATTGTCCCTCCTCCTTACCTAATGGCTGTGCCTTTGGTATTAGTAACGATGCTCCCTATGACTTTTCTAAATCCAACCTTTTGTTAAATTTGACTGAAACCTTAATTTCAATTATATCCGCTGGTGATGAAATTCCTCTACCGTCCAACGTTGCCCAAAACTTCCTCCACATTTTTAACATCCTTAAAAATGGCCCCACTCAACTTTCTTCAGTGGAATAGTAAAAGTGTACGCTCTAAAAAACATGAACTACTTTCTATTATTGCCCTGCATAAACCTGTCATTATTGCCATCTCTGAAACTTGGTTAATTCCTGGTTCCCGTTTTAGGGTATCTGGTTTTGCCAGTTTGAGGGATGACAGAAGTGACGGGTATGGGGGTAGTGCCATTCTTATTAGGCACTCCACTCCATATTCCCTTATCACTCTTCCTTCTTATAGTTCACAGTTTAATGCTGTGGCTGTAAGAGCTTTTAATATTTCATTTCTATCACTCTATATCCCTAATCCTTCTTCTTCCGTATTCCTTGAGATACAGTCTATCATCTCTTCCCTTCCGAGTCCTGTGTTAGTTATGGGTGATTTTAATACTCACCACACTTTGTGGGGGTGTTACTTTTGCGATAGATTCTCGCCTTTATTGGTGGACATGATAGATGACCTCAATCTGTGTATCCTAAATGATGGTTCACCAACCCGCAGAGTATATCCTAACCAGAATCCTAAAACTGCAGTAGACTTATCCTTAGCTTCCCCATCTTTGTCTTCCTTGATATCCTGGAATACTCTATCCTCCTCCTATGGTAGTGATCACTTCCCCATCCTACTGTCTCTAAATAACAGACATCCTCTTCCCATTCCTTCCAATCCCTTGCTTCCATATAATTTAAAAAAAGCAAATTGGTTAGACTATGCTTGCTCAGTTGATAGTATGATGGACTCCCTTCCCGACTCTGTAGGTGATGATAATGTCTTGGTTTGCTACGACCGATTCCTTGCAGCTATTTCCTTAAACGCTGACCTATATATACCTAAAAAACACCATACACAAAATCAGATGCCTTCCAATCCTTGGTGGGATCAGGAATGCAGCGATTTTGTTAACCGACGAACACTCGCTGAACTAACATATGCAGCATCTATGTCAGTTGAGAACTTTGTTAATTATCAACGCAGTAACGCAAAATTTCGGAGATTGATTAATAAAAAGAAAAAACTTGGTTGGATCAAATTCTGTGAGTCCCTTGAACCTCGATCCCCGTCTTGTCTTGTGTGGAGACAAGTCAAAAGATTCCGTCGGGCTCTTGATGGTGTCCCTCATCAGGGCTCTAAAAATCCATTGGAATGGCTTAATGACTTTGCCGACAAGCTATCCCCTCCATTTGTTCCCTCTCACAATCTTTTTCCTACCCCTGCTCTGATGTATTCATTGGATGATATGGATGCCGCTTTTACTTTAGAAGAACTTGAAAACTGCTTAACGGGCTTAAAGGACACCACTCCAGGTGAAGACGGTATACCATACTCTTTTATTGGGAAATTGCATGAGAAAGCTAAAGGGTATTTTCTCAACCTTATTAATGCAATATTTAAATCGGGTATTACACCAGCAGCATGGAAATCCCAGATTATCATCCCAATCCTAAAACCCGGTAAAAATCCCTCTGACCCGAATTCCTATAGACCTATCGCGCTATCTTCAACATTAGCTAAAGTTACTGAACGGATTTTAAAAAACCGACTGGAATGGATAGTGGAAAGCAAAAATATCTTAGCACCCTCTCAGTTTGGCTTCAGAAAGGGTCTAAGTACTACAGATAGTCTCAGCATTTTAACAACAGACATTCGACTAGCCCATGCAAAAGGAGAGTATTTAGTGGGTGTCTTTCTTGATATTGCTTCTGCATATGACAATGTTCATCTTCCGTTGCTCAGGCAGAAAATGCAACAGCTGAGTTTACCGCCGAGGTTGACACATTTCATATGTAATCTGCTGACCGGTAGAACTATTTCTGTAAGACATAGATTACTTACTCTTCCGCCCAGGCTTGTCTGGAAAGGCTTGCCTCAAGGCTCGGTCCTCAGCCCTTTGCTATATAACATCTACACATATGACCTCGAACTGTCTGTTAATAGTTTTTGCAACATTCTTCAGTATGCTGATGACATCGTTCTCTACTACAGTTCAAAGTCGGTGGAGGACATTAGTTTTCGTTTGAACTCTGCTTTGCACTATCTAGGCCAGTGGCTCTCGGAACACGGCTTGTCTTTATCGGTGTCCAAATGTCAGGCTGTTGTTTTTACAAAAAAAAGATATGTTCCAAATTTTGATCTTCGTTATGAGGATCAAACTATTAATCTAACTGATAATACAAAATTTTTAGGCGTAATAATCGATAAACGACTGAACGGAATTGCTCACGCAGAGTATATCAGCAGAAAATGCGAAAAAGGCATCAATGCTCTTCGAGCGGTTTCGGGTGTGTGGTGGGGTGCACACCCTTATACTCAAAAGCTACTGTACAATTCTATAATACGTAGTCACATAGACTACGCCTTGTTTGTTCTGGACCCCTTCAACAAAGCACCTTCTGAGAAGTTGAACAAAATTCAGTATAAATGCCTTAGATTAATATTAGGTGCCATGAGATCCTCTCCTACCAATGCCATGCAGGTTGAATGTGTCGACCCTCCGTTTTCTATCCGCCGCCAGTACCTTTCCGATCGGTTTGTCGGCAAGGCATTACAGCTGTCTTCTCACCCCTTATGGCCTAGGCTTCGTCAGTTGGCTGAGCTTAGCCCTGCGAACAAGCCTTCCTCCTTTTTATTGCAAAGCTTCCTAAAATTTACCAATCTACCACATCCCATGTCTTGTTTTCCTACTAATCCTATCTTCTGCTCTCCCTACAATGCTCTAGTTATGTCTCCTTTTATAATTACAGAAATTGGTCTAACCAAGGGAGCACCTGACACCAACACAAAATTCAACATACTAATTCGTCAAAATTGGTCGGATCACCTCCTCATCTTTACGGATGCTTCAAAGCTATCCAAGGAAGGCTGTGTTGGTGCAGCTTGCTGGATTCCAAAATTCAAAATTATACTTCAATTTAAGTGCCCTCCCCAGTCATCGGTGTTTACAGGCGAGGCTGTTGCCGTATTAGAAGCAATCTTATTTACCCTTTCCCACAATTTTAAACATACAGTTATTTTTACCGACTCTTTAAGTTGCTTATTGGCTATTAAGGAAAACCCCTTTCGTAGTAGATCGAGATATTCCATAACTTTGAAGATCCGCGAAGCTTTGTACTCGTGCTATCAAAAGGGTTTAGTGGTCACACTAGTTTGGATTCCAGGTCATTCTGGGATTCCTGGTAACGAAACGGCTGACTCATGTGCCAAAGCTGCTGTGCAGTGCGGGTCACTAGATCATTTTACTAATTCAGCGCAGGATCTTTTATCTATTGCAAAATCTCACTTAGATAAATCTTGGGAAATCAACTGGAACTCATCAAAATCTTTTAAGGGTAAACATTACGCTGCAGTCCAGCCTGAGATCCCGAAACGTCCATGGTTCTCCCGGTGCAAACAGGCGGAACGCTGGGTTATATCTACAATTTGTCGTCTACGTCTTGGTCACGCATGTACTCCTGTGCACTTGGCAAAGATCAAAGTCAGGGACCACTCCCTGTGTGAATGTGGCCTTGACGAAGGTTCCTCTTCCCATATCCTTTTTAACTGTCCTAAACTTCTGTATCCTATCTATGACATCCTTCCTTATAAAGTCCCCCGTCCTATCAATGTTAATTGTTTGTTGATGTTTGTGTTTAGTCCATTATGTAGATTTCTGTGTACATATATTAAAAATAATAAAATTAAATTGTAGATATATTGTAAATATGTTACTTGTAGTCCTAACACTTATTATTATTTTTTATAGTTTTGTATATATTGTGTTGTCTGTTGTAGGTCCTGATTTTACAACGAATCGCTCCGTTCCTACATGTAATACGTCTTAGTGTTTGTTTTTTTTCATATTCACCGATCAGTTTATATGTAACGTGTATTCTCCATTCTACGCGACATTGGCGAAGTCAACTGTGCCCAACTGGCACTCCTGGAAGCCATTAAAGGAAATAATTGAATTGAATTGAATTAAAATATGGAAAATAAAAATTAGTTTTTCACAATCTATATATGATAATCGATATAGAGAACACATTCGAGACCGAAAATCATGTAAATTAAAAATATGTATTTACATATTAATCCGGGCCCTAATGATCACGAATGTTTGTTCTCAATTCATAAGGGCTTAAATTTACAATATGTAATTATGTTTTTATAGTTAAATAATAACTATCTGGTATGCAAAACAGAAGCCTCGTATCTTACCAGAGCTAGGTGGCGCTGTGTTAATGTTCTAAGATAATATTAACATTTCTGCCTGTCAGTTTCCGCTTATTTCAGTTCTCACTAATCTCTGATACTCATACAGTTAGACAGATATGACGGGACTTAGCAGATAGCTGATGTTGTAAGGAGTAACTTAGGCTTTTGTTAGAAAACCAATTAGTAAATAAACTAAAAAACCAACTAGCAAAAGTCCCTACATGGACTTTTGCTAGCAAAAAGTAGATACATTAAAGTTAACTTCAAAGTAACTTTTACCAGCTTATGTGAGAGATATTCGAAATAGAGATATCTTATTTTTTATGATTACAAACTGAAAATCTTTTAAGGCGACATTAACTGACTGCGCCCTTGAGCATACACTGCCGCCCGTCGCCCGCTTCAACGCGCACCAAGATTATTCGAAAAACAACCCACCTTGATTTATCAAACACAATACAAATAAAAACCGTATACTAAAATATGGGTCATTAAATTGTCTTTTATATGATTAAAGTTTCATGTAAATACGCCCCATAGTTTTTGCGTGATTGTCGTTTTTTTGTCCGCGTTAGACATTACTTTACAAATTAATTACACTATGTTATTAAAATATAATTTCACATTTTCACATATCAAATTATGAATAAAATTGTCTAGTATAACATATATTTTTTTCAAAGAAATAAGACTAGAAGTTTAGACGTGATGTTCAATATAAAATCATTAAAAGTCGTTTATCTGTGCCTTAAGTATCATATATTTTAGATCTATTGAACTATTCCATAAAAAGAAATACAAGTACTTCTAAAAATAAATACCTAATTCAATATGTATATAAGTATTTATTTTTAAATATGTCAGAACCTACAAATCTAAATAAATCTCGCAATTTGATACCAATGACCCCTGCGCAACGGATGCATAAATTAACACATAGAAATTGAACTTAACAATGAGCTAAATACAATTGTATAGTTAGGTACATTACTGAATGGCTGGCCTCTGTGTAGTGACATATCAAAACACTTTTATACATACGTTAAAATTCTAACTTAGACTAATTTGAAATTGATTCTAAAGTTTTTTTTTATTTTATTTTTTTGTTCATCAACCAAAAATACTGGACAGATTTTGGTGAAATTAGATATTATCATAGCTGGTTATTCAGGTCAACTCTAAGGACAACCCCAAGTGAGAATGAGTTGTTAGTCACTACATATTATAACACAAAGTCCTCTGCCGCGTCTGTCTGTCTGTTCGCGATAAACTCAAAAACGACTGCATTGCATGCTGTTTTCACCAATGGAATTGTTCTCGAGGAAGGTCTTAGTATATAATTTGTCAAGGTTTTGTATACATTTACTAGAGAACCTGCGGCTTCGTTCGCGCTAAATCTAGGGACGAGTCCAAGCAGAGCGAGGGCGAACCGCTAGTACTTAATAAAACATTTACTTATGTTGTCAAAAAGATCTCAAACCTCAATGATAATCATTTTCAATATTAATCAAATTACGTATTACATTAATGATTAATCAGTTATTGGAGTTATCGAGATAAGGGTAATTATCTATATAAATCAGAACTTCATTCTTCTAGGGTTCCATTAGAGATTTTTGGATACAAGCGCTTAATAGTAATTTAAAGTTAAATAGGTGCTTTTCAAAGTAATGCTTTACTCATTTGTAGAGAAGTAAAATAATTTAGCACAGTATTTTTTATTTAATTTACCTTATAATTATTCCATAATAATAAATAAAGGTGATTATTACCTACTGAATTCATTATGACGTACAATGATAAATTATTACTGTTAAATTTTCAAGTGGTAGTGCCATGCTTGTTACCTTCGGATAGCAGCCGAATGGGCCGGCACGCCCCGTATAGTACCACTCTCTCACAGAAGACCGGCGTGAAGTGGCAGCTATGCTGTCGCGTTTCGTCCGGTAAGTGAGAGTCCGGGAGGCCCACTCCCCATCCCTCCTCCCGTCCTTCTCCCTCCTTCCTCCCTCCCTTTCCTGAAAGGCCGGCAACGCATCTGCAAGCCCTGTGGTGTTGCAGATGTCCATGGGCGGAGGTGATCACTTACCATCAAGTGAGCCTCCTGCCCGTTTGCCCCCTTTGTCCCATAAAAAAAAATAAATAAAACAAACTATTGAATTACATTTCAAATAAATAAATTTTAACTAAAGATGTAGTATGTAATAAAAATAGTTGAGAAATGGTAATTGTGGGTAGTTATTTTTTATTTGAAATTACAATTGGCAATTATTTTACTAGTAAATGTTACTTGTTGGTTTAATGATTAATCAAAGTTAAAATTTTCTGAGTCAGATTTAGAAATATAAGGGATATATCACAAAATATTTGTTTATATATATTTACTAGCGACTCACCCTCGCTTCGCTCGGGTTCATCCCCAGGTGTAACCTCTTTAGTATAGTTTAAAAGATTTTCCCGCTTTTCTGATGAAATTTTTCCTGAATTTTCTTTACTATAAACCTCACGGAGCCCGAGACCTTTTCAACGAATGCAAAACCGTAGAAATCGGTTCGTGCGTTCTGGAGTTATAACGTCAGGAAGAAAAACCCGACTTATTTTTATATAGTAGATTTATTTATATTAGCTTTTATAACTGATGCTATTCTTATAGTACCTTTTATAAAACAATTTTATTTTTAAACCTTTAACATGTCTGTGGTGGTCAGGAGACTTAGAAGGGGCCACCTTATTTGATTGGTAGGGGCAGCGCTGGCAGCCTCACCATAAAAGCCATTATCTCACAACCAATTCGCTTATGGTCCAACGACCGATCGCAAATATTTATTATCACAAAAAAAAAAAAATTAAAAGCAGTCAATTATTAAAGTTTAAAATGTTGTACATCAATATGTGATGTAAGTTTTGTTTTGATTTGTATCAGCTGGCACTGACTTCGAAAATAATTATGTAGTTATGTATCTATAGTAAATAAATAAGAACTACCTACCAATTATAACCCTTTCTTAGGTTTACGGGAATATATAATATCTGATCTTGTTGTCTATGCTGTGACCATGATTGCTGTAAAGCATTAGAAAATTTGGGAACCAAAAATCAAAATTAGTCCACTACAAAATCCGAAAAGATAGTCTCATTTATAATACCTACCAATCAGTTTTTAGGGTTTTTTATTTTGATATCGATTTTTATTTATTTTTTGCAGTATCATTACTTTAACGTAACAAAAATAAAATAACAAAATTGAGAACTTCCTCCTTGAAGTCTATTAAAAAGTATCAGAGGAATGATGTCAACAGAAGTTTCATGCTATAAATATCTAATTTGCTTTTTAATTTCAGTTTCCCTATCCTTGAACGTTTTACAAAACTATACAATCTTGATAATGTCTGACGCAAACAAGATAAAAAACAGCTTAGTTTTTAATTTGATTGTACAAATAGGTACTAAAATAGTAAAAAATATGTTATGTAATGTTTTAAATATTGGAGTTTCTCTTGTATTTGATATTTATCTTAATAGATAAAAATATTCAAGTAATTATTTCAAAATATACAAAACCAATATTAAAAAAATTGTAATTTAATTTTATTAAATTACGCTTTGTGCAAAAATTAAAATCTTTATCATTAATACTCTGAATAATATTGCTAGTAAATGCTGTCCTGATAAAAATGTTATCCAAACATCATTAAAATTTTTAAGCTTATAGCTTGATAAACATTGCAATATCAATAATTTTATTACTGTTTTGTGTTTACTTATAATTTACAGAATGTGTTAAAACTGGTTATAAAATAGTATGAAAAAAATTATTGCATATATTTTCTATTATATATATTGTTCTTTGTTTTAGAAATATAATAGTCTACATAACAAAGTTATTTGCAGATATTCATTAGAAACATTTAGACAAATAAGGAAGTGTTTCTTGAATGAATAAACACTGGATCATTTTCATATTTTCGAATGCAAACAATAAAAACAAATGCTTTGACTATTGATCGACTATCTACTATACATTATTAACCTTTGCGCAAATATATCCTAAGTGTTTTAAGTAAATAATGTATCTAATATTACTATAATATGAAGACGAAGTAAATAAAGACAATAATTACCGGTTTATTCGGGTAGACCTCTGCTAGGTGACCTTTGAGTTGTCTGACCGTCCAAGAAGTCTGGCACTCAATATTTTGATCCTCAATTTGTTGATTAGGCGCCTTCACAATCAATGTCACGTTATCTGGGATCATTTTTAAAGCTCACTAAATGTTAGATAATACAAAAAAAACACTAATAATACTGCCACAATATAACTATATTTGCGTACACGTTGAATGATGTAATAAATATACACGATAGTATAGTGCTAAAAGAACAACTGTTATCGATACGCTATAGCCAAATATAATTGGATTAAATGTAAATAAATACTTTATGAAATAATAAAACGAGACCCCAACACTTGTCAATTTACCATCGAATTATCTGTTCGTTTTCTATTGGTCCACCTAGAGTGTAAGATTCCAATTAGCCGTTTTCTTCGAACAAAATACTTTATTCCTATTGGTCGAAAGATATTATACGAGTTTAGGGTTTTTTGATAGGCGGTTTCATAACGTTTAGGTATAAAAAAGAACACTTTTATTTATATTCTTTGTTGACAACGTAAACCGAGCACCGATCTACAGTAATAAATTTACATTATTGAGATATTTTTTACTATTTTAAAGTTGGAAATAATTTATCAAACAATATATAAATTAAAAAACTTAAAGTTCTATTTTAGAGAGCACCTCTGTGGTACAATTATACTATATTTATGACTATTGTTGTCCAAGTTTATTATCTGTGAATGTGTCTTAGCTGTCAAATGGCGGATTCTGGCGGGAACCTTGAAAAAGCGCGGTTGACTTTAGAAAATTAATTTTAAATTTTTCCTATAAAGTGATTTTTTTATAGTTAAAGTGAATTTAAATATTGCTATTAGCGGCTGAAAAGCACAATAGCAATGGAGATAAACGAGGGGGGCGGGTCTAACCCGCCCACCTCAAAAAAAATAAAACGGCCACAGCCTAGGGATGAAGGACAATCGGACTCCGGCGGTGAGCGAGATGCGTATCTGCCCTATTACAAACCGAATTATAAAAGACTATATCCGGAAAACTCAACCAACACAGACTTTAAAGTGTATGTAGAATCCATAAACGATGATAGATTGGGTAACAAGAGCCCTATATACTTAAATCATCTTTTCTCAATGGACATAAAAGGTGTGACGGGTATTCAGAGGGTGAATGCCAATAAAATAGCAGTTATTTTCAAGCAATATAATACGGCCAATAACTTTATTAATAACACTACTTTCCTCACAAAATATAACATGAAGGCATTCATACCGGCAGCGCAAATTGAAAAAACCGGCATCATTAGATTTGTTCCAACGAATATATCTAACAAAGAACTCTATACAAGACTTTCTTCAATTTATGAAATAGTGGCAATAAGAAGGTTTACAAAGAAAATAGGACAAGAGCGCATTCCATTACAGACTGTAAGCGTTACTTTTTTATCTAATGTACTACCTGATAATGTTCAATATGATCTATTCTCGTATAGAGTTTTTGAATACATTCCACCATTATTACAGTGCTATAGGTGTTTTAAATTTAATCATTCAGCAAGGATTTGTAATGGTAAACAAAGATGTAGTATTTGCGGAGGTGAACACATGTATAAGGAATGTGATAAACCAACAGAAATCAGCTGCATAAATTGCAGTGGGCCTCACCTTGCGATATCTAGATTATGTCCTATTAAAGCAAAAAAGATCATTGAAAAGAAAAAAAACATATCTTATGCAGGTGTCACCTCTACAAAACAAGTCATCACCAATGAAACAGATTTTCCTCCACTCTCACCACCAAAAACACAACTTGTAAATAGTAATGTTATTGTAAATAAATCTATAAATATTCCTGTAAATAAGTCTGTACAAGATGTAAATAAAGCTAAAATAGTTAATTCTAAAGACCTTAAAACTCAAATAATTTCCAATAACGATGTACTTATGGCCCTAGTGCAGACGTTGGTGGAATTAGGCAATAAAGATGATAGTACACCGACTAATATTAAAACTATTAAAGATACATTATTAAAAAACTTAACATAATGGATTGTGTAGGGCCTAGTTCTACACAATCCAAGTTACGTATTGCGCAGTATAACATTCAAAGTGCAAATAGTAAAAAACCTTTATTAATCCAATTTTTAAAACAACAAAATATTGATATTTGCCTTCTTAATGAGACATGGTTCAAAGATAATAATTTTAAAATACCAGGATATAATATATACAATAAAAATTCAAACAATACACATAATGGAGTTGCAATACTAATAAAACCACACCTTAAGTATAATATATTAAATACCAGATTTTATGAAGACATTCAAACAGTTGCTGTATCTGTATCAACAGGACATAGTAGTTTAACAATTCTCTGTGTATACTGTCCACCTTCAAGTGGACGGATACGAATTAATAGACTCCGTTACATTATTAATGATCTACCAAAGCCCATATTTATGAGTGGTGACTTTAATGCTCATCATATTGCATTTGGTTGTTTGTCAACGAAAAGTAGAGGTCAGGATTTATTTAATTTAATTGATGACTTAGATTTGTGTATTTTAAATGATGGTAGACCTACAACTATAAATCGCCCTAGACAAACTGCTTCTGCCATAGATGTAAGCTTTATAAGTGGCAGCCTCGCACCACTATGTGAATGGTCTGTACATGATGATACAATGGGAAGTTACCATTATCCAACAATAACAGAGATTTCATTACATATAGATAAATATCATCTCAATTCCCCTGTAGATAAGTTCATATATAAAAAAGCTGACTGGAAAACATATACAGCTCTTTCAAAAACAATGTTTAATGATTTGATACTTCAACCACATGATCCTATTTCAACCTATAATAATTTCTGTTTTCATTTAGATACTCTTAAAGAAATGTCAATTCCAAAGCTCACTAAAACAAACACTTTCATAAGCAGACCACCAGCTCCCTGGTGGAATAGTATATGTGAACAAAGTGTTATTGCTTCATATAATGCACTAAAACTATATAGAAAAGAGTCTACTATTGAAAATTATATTAATTACAAAAGAAAAGATGCCCAGAAAAAGAGAACAATTTCAGAACAGAAAAAAATAGGATGGAATAATTTGTGTAACACTTTTAATAGAAATACTCACATAAGTAAAATTTGGAATTTATTAAAAATGTTCAAAGGCATAAGACCTAAGAATAAATCATATACAAATGAGTTTATATCTCCACTCTTAAATAAATTATCAGATAATAGCAACTTAATTGAAGTAGATCAACTGAACATTCTTTTTGAAACCAACAATGATAACCCAAATTCTAAATTTTTACTGGATCCTTTTTCATGGTCTGAATTTTTAACAAGCTTGCACTCTAGACGAAATACAACTCCTGGCTTAGATGATTATCCTTACATCGTAATTAAAAACTTAGATGTATCTGCCCAAAAGTTGTTTCTTAACATTCTCAATTTGCTTTGGCTTAATAAATGTATTCCACAGTCATGGAAAACACAGTGTGTTGTCCCAATACTTAAGCCCGACAAATCTCCTGAGTTTGCTAGTTCTTATAGACCAATTTCCTTGTCATCATGTCTTGGTAAAATATTCGAAAATATGGTGAAAGTTCGTCTTGACTGGTATGTTGAATCAAAGTGTTTCATTCCACATATACAATATGGCTTCCGTAGAGGGCGTAGTAGTACAGACAGTTTCACCTCTTTAATCTCTGACCTAAAAAATGCAAAACATAGAAAATTAAACACTGTTTGCGTATTCCTAGATGTCCAAAGTGCTTTTGACAGTGTTGATCCTGGTATACTAGTTCAAATCATGTCTAGGTTAGGTGTGCCCGGGCACTTATGTAAGTGGATTTTTAATTTTTTGAACAATAGAACAATCTATGCTAGACATAACAATATTTTATATGGACCCAAATATGCCTCAAGAGGCACAATGCAGGGTGCCACACTATCTCCATTGCTGTACAATATATACACAAGTGAAATTTGTAAATATGTAAATAATAGGAATGTAAATATCTTACAATTTGCTGATGACATTGTATTATACAGCAGTAATTACAACCTAGAGATTGCAATAGATAACATGAACAAATCCTTATTTCAACTATTACAATATTATAATGATTGTTTACATTTAAAAATTAACCCCTCTAAAAGTAGTGTTATGTTTTTTGGCAATGAAACCCCAAACTCAAATGTTATTTACAATAATGAAATTATAAATAAAGTCACTTCAAAGAAATTTTTAGGAATAATACTAGATCCAAAATTAACTTTTGAAGAACATATTAAATATATATCCAAAAAAGCTCACACAGGACTAAATGTTATCAGATCACTTTGTGGTGTGACATGGGGTGCAGATCCTAAAATATTGTCAATATTGTATAAAAGTATTGTAAGAAGTCACTTAGATTATAGCTCACTCGCTTATATGAATAGTTCTCATGTAAATAAATTAGACATATTGCAGAATAAGGCTTTAAGAATAATATCTGGTGCTATGTGCTCAACTCCCATAAGGGCCATGGAAGTTGAGACAAAAGTGATGCCTTTGATTTTGAGGCGAATTTTACTTGCTGAAAGATTCTGTCTCAAACTAATAGCATCAAATAACATTCAAATAATAAATAAAATTGTACCTTATATAGATAGATCCCCAAGAAGACCATTAACAACAGCACACGGTCTACTATGTGGTAATTCTCCAACACTGTCTGATATATTTCTGGAAATAGACAATAATTTTTCTAAAATCAGAAAACAGTTTCCATGGCCATGTTACTCTTTCTCTTATCAGTGTATTTCACATCCAATTAATGTAGTTCAACAGACAATAAACAATAATTCGGAAATGCTTCAATTTTTGGAGGAAAATACAATGTACTATGTTATCTACACTGATGGGAGCAAAACAAGTGATTATGTACATGCTGCTCTATATGATCCACAAGCAAAATTCTCTTCAAGTTTTATTCTGCATGAACCCTGCTCTATATTTACGGCAGAGGCATATGCAGTGTATCAGGCATTAATGCATATTCGCGAAATCAATAACAATAAATGTTTTTTAATAATTTCTGATTCCTTAAGTTTGATAACAGCTTTAACTACCCTCACAGTCAAATACAAGTCTAATTATATCCTTTACTTCATTAAGCAAATAATTCACCAATACCACAGTAAAAATATCCAAATTTTCTTTCTATGGGTGCCTTCCCACAAAGGTATCTCTGGCAATGAAATGGCTGATAAAACTGCATATGAAGGAGTTAATGCTGTTGACGTTAGAAATACAATGAATGTTCCCATGTCCGATTACTTGCAATGTATTGACCAAAATATTCAAAAGTTGTGGTTAGAAATGTGGAAGAAAGATCAAGATACGAAAGGAAAATGGTATGGAAGCATACAAGAAAGCTTGCCTGCAAGACCTTGGTATCATCGTATGCCAGATGCTTCTCGAGACTTTATTACTATCATAAATAGACTGCGTTTCGGTCATAATACTACACCGTCACACCTTGCTCGACTCGGCATTATTGCGAATGGAACCTGTTCTCATTGTAATTCAAGTGATGGAACTGTGGAGCATGTTATCTTTGATTGTCAAAAATTTTTGATTGACAGGCTAGTGTTGGCCAGTGAACTCAGTGATGTTGAAAATAAGTGTGATTTATTGTCCCGCCCGCCGCCATTAAAACAATTGTTACAAGACGAACTTACTTATAAGCACATCTACAAATACATAAAGAATACAATTAAAACAATTTAATGGGATGTGCTCATAGACATATTATTACGTATACGAATAAATAAGAGTTGACCTAAAGGTTGTAATTACCAGGTCAAAAAATCCCAAAAAAAAAAAAAAAAGCTGTCAAATGTCAAGTAACTAATACTTAATCTGTGGACTGTGGCTGTCAAAAGTTCATGTAACAACAACTTGACGCTTGTTGAAACTTGAATGTTGATAATTGATATCATAGGTTGATATATCATAATATTATTGAATAAGCGAGAAAAATAATATAAAATACAATAATTGCTTATTGTATCTTTATCAATTTGTAACTTAATCTTCGTAAAGTGAAAAGCTTTTATAATAATCCGTAACAATTTATTTATAACCTATATAAAAAAATCAATTTTTGTTTTTACTAGAAATATAACACATAAAATGGGTGTTACTGTGTAAGTTTTCCGTATATACTTTATTATTTTATTTTTACTTTATTATTTATTTATTGCAATCAATTAAAATATTAACAAATTATGTTTATTATTAGTTTACAACAGTATCCAGTGCCGGAACACAAAACAGGTACATACGTAATTGATTTGCTGACGAAAAGAATTTTAGCCCTCGGAGCATCTCAACAGGGGCAGTTTCTTGTAGACTGTGAAAGTTACCTATCACATCCACAAATGGGTTAGTATTATGAGAAATGGGAAATCAAATACTTTTATTTTATACCTTACAACAATTTTGTAATAATTTCTCATTTTTTATTCAAGGTACCACAAAAACAGTTCACATTCTTCACAATTCAGAACAACCTGCCTCAGTATTTTCAATACTAGAAAGTGGTACAAAAAATATTCATGTAATTGCGGATGGATTATTTGATTTGCTTATGATGAAATTATCACATCACTATACTTCTAAAAAGCAAACGAAAATTGAGAGTAAAGGTCCTAGGTTTGAACTGGGTGACTTTTGTGTAAAACTTGGATCAGTGACAATGAACCAAAATTTCAAAGGAGTTCTTATTGAAGTAAGACTTAACATTTTTAGCATTTTTTCAAAACAAATAAATTGTATGATAATTTTATCAATATATTTTAGATAACTCATATTTCAACATAAAAATATTATATTTATTTGAAAATAATATATATTTAACTTCATGTTAATAATAATTTTATTAATATTAGGTTGAATACCGTCCCTGTGTAATGGCAAATGCAGTATGGGGCTTACTAAGAGAATTTCTGCAAGGTCTATTAGGCCCATCTGTACCTGTTCAGCCTCCGCAACATTTATTGAGCCGAATGAATGAAATATACACACCTATAGACACTATATACCAGTACTTAGAACATTTTAGTGCATATAGAAAAACAACTGGGTTAAGAAGTGCATAAAAGTGTTTCTTTTTCTTATATATAAAAGTCAATATTTTAAGTGAGAAAACAAATTCTGAACAATTGATTTTTTTACATATTAAATATTCATATTTAAATTGAAATCAGAAAAATCTTAAATTTGAACCCATTGTATGGCTTGTTACTAAAATTATAACATCAATTGTTGTAAATACTTAGTATTGTATAAATAAAACTAAGCCTCAGAATTTTTTGTTTAATTTACATTTTAACAGTAAACACAGTTTGTTGGTATAAAAACAATGAAAACTTTCTCAAATTTCATAATAACAATATTTGTTTATTTCTGAGTAGTATTACTTGAGAGATTACAATAATTCAAAGATCCAATGTGACAGCACCTTTGCATACTTAACTATTAGTGAAGTATTGTTTAATATGAAATGTATTCTTATTACTCAATAACTGTTATCATAGTGCTAGTAAAAGGTAAGTTTTTTAATAATATTAGTAAGTAAAGTCTTTACTACATTATAAATGCTTGTTTTCTTTGCAAAATGCAGTATTACAAGTACAATTAGTGGAATTAGATGTAATAGATTGCGGAATAGACCATGAGTTTGATGTTTCTGAAGGAGATGTGGATATAAAGAAGTACCCTTGGCTTGGACTATTGTATTATAGCTTCTGTATGTATTCAATATTTTTTAACCACTAAAAAGTGATCCCCTATAATAAATGAGAATTTTGTGTTAAACTGTTTTCGTGTATATGGGGAATTTGTTTGTATTTAACTTAAGTAATTTGATTTGATTTAGTTGTTCCAGAGATTAGTACCTACAATCAGAAATATAGACATAATTCATAATATATTCTTCATTGTACATTAACTTAGTAAATATTATTTAAGAGACAAAAATAGGTAATGTGGACTAATCCAGGAAGATAAATCTTTTCTAGTCTATGGTAGTAAGAAATGGTATTTTAGTGGACCAAGATACAATATTCTTAGCAAAGTGCAAAGTTACATAATGAGTGATGTCATATTTTCTTATTCTTATTTGCTTTCTTTATTTCTTCTTTTTTATCCATTAAGTTTATCTAGACCTGGCCTCGACCAGAGGATCCATCCATAAAGTAGAAGATCTAAGGTTTTTTTTTTCACTCTTTTGACTTCTACGCTTAACATCTCTGGTACAAACTGATGTACACGGAGTTACAATTATTATTATTTAAGATGGCGACACCGGTGAAGACCGTGCGGTCACAACTGTGGCTTTAATACAGGCAGAATTCGTGATAGCCCCGGCTGCGGACATAGGGCCTATGCCTAAATATGACTTTAGGTAATGTTGAAAACCCGTGGGAAGGTGAATATATATTGAGTGTAAATTCCCTTTCAACCAGTACTTTCTGGCTATAAATATAAAAAAAACCGGCTTACTACTAATCTAAGTTAAGCTAAGAAGTTTATCAATTTTTGTCTGTCTGTTGTTCTGGGAGCACATTACGAGAAAACCACTGGATAGATTTTGATGAAATTCGGTATGATTATAGCTAAATAGATTATACGGGTCAATATATAAGATACTTTTATTGCGGGATATCTCATTTCTCAGAAGTCTACCTACTAACTCGAGTGGAGCAAGGTGAGTTGTTAATAGGTAATATATATTCGCGTAAATCTAAGAAGGTATTATGATAAAAATAATCCATTGCAATAGATTTGTTAGGTTTTAAGGTGACGACTCGTTTGGCTCAGTTGGTAGTGAACTTACTTTCTGCGCCAGCGGTCGCGGGTTCGAGTCCCGCTGGGGGCATTCATTTGTTGAGCACGAATGCTTGTACCTACTCCAGTCATGGGTGTTTATATTTATAATAATATGTATGTATATCAACTATCTGGTATTTGTAACTGAAGCCTCGTAGCTTACCACGGAACTAGATGGCGCTGTTGTAATAATGTCCTAACATATTTATTTTATTATAAGTAGACTTATAAATGTAAAAACTATGAATGTGTGTGTTTGTTACTGCTTCATGCTGAAAAGGCTGCACAGATTTCGATGGAATTTAGTTCACAGATAGGGTAAAAACTGAAGTACCGGTACATTATACCTACATTTTGAAAATAAATCGATTTTAGACAAAACGCACGGGTTTTACTCGGGGAGGGTTGGCAGCACGGCGGGCGCCGCGTGCGCAACTACGTATTGCATCCGGAGTATGGAGAAACGTATAACACTGTTGCTTTGGTACAACTCGCCACTGCAGTAAGAAATGGTTATTATATTTTTTATGTACAGAATATTATGAATATATCTTTTATGATAACATTTGGTATTTTAAAATTAAACATATTTGTCCAAAATATGGTTTTTTACGAAGTCTTTCTCAATTCTATGTATAATTGTTAATATTTTAAGGATAAAGGAATTAAACCTTTTTAAAAAGAGCCCAAATATCTTACAGGCCCTGGACTGTAGTATACAGACCAAAAAGTCTATATCAATCCGTCCTTGTCATTAGAGTATGCATCTATAGCATGTTCATAGTTCATACTTCATACTCCGGTTACATTATATCTCTAGATTAACATAACAAACAAACAAACAACACATGTAGACAAAGATCTTTACGTTTGTATGTTTACGAATAGTAATATATAAATTGTAAGTGTACGAGAATCAAACCTGTGACGTCCAGCATAGTAGTAGATCCGATACGTATTATGTTAATTATTGAATAAAATCATTGATATTTTCATAGAGCACATCAGACCGTTGTGTCCACCACCGGCGATATTGAGGAATCCTGATTTTTATGTTGTAAAATTTCAAGATATGGAAGGTAAATTGAATTTTATTGCATCTTTTTTAATAAATCATATAATATTTCAATATAGAGAGTAAAACTCTCTTAACAATTCTCTAACACTTGCTGTTTTATAAAATGGCGAGTGAAACTGTACATGGTTATGCACAAGTATGGTGATAATATACTGACTTTTTGCAACTACTTATATACTATAGCGACTCACCCTTGCTTCGCTCGGGTTCGTCCCTAAACGCAGGCAAAGCTGCGGTTTCCGCTATTTAAAATAAATAAAATTTCTATAAGTAGCCTAAGTTACTTCTTATAACATTAGTTATCTGTGAGTGAAAGTCCCGTCGAAATCGGTCCAGCCGTTTCAGAGATTACCCGGAACAAACAGACAGACAGACAAAAATTTTTAAAAATTGTTTTTTTGTTGTTAGAATCGTATATACTTTCATATGCATTTAGTGAAAAGCTGTTAGCTTAAAATTAAAAACAGACACTTCAATTTTATTTATATACATGTATGTATTATGTATAGATATGCCTATAGCAAAGGCAGTGATAGGCCAGTGGTAACACTTGGGTAACTGAGTGAAGCGAGTTCAAATCTCGGGTTTTGCGCTATGTTATGGCAAAGGAAAACATCGTGATGAAAGAAGTCCACCTCCACGCACTAAGCCAACGTGGAGGATTGTCGCCTGATCCCCTCGTATTAAAGGGAGGCCCATCCCTAGCAGAGGGACGTTAATAAGGATTTTAATTTTTAATTAACAGCAGTTTCTTGTTTAATCAAATACTATATTTGTAGATTACAGCCATCTCCAAAAACAGGTGATCCCAGTCACGCATGTCATGCCCAGTCTGTGTAGAGAGTTTTACCTTCGAACTAACGTAAGTATATAGTATAGGTAAGCAATAGGTAAGTATAATATGACGTTAAGAAATTTCATTTTTTCGTAGATATTATCCACGATATCATGCACATAATAACACGGTAATAAAACAAAAATGAATTTTAAAAACAATGACGTAATGTGTACAATGTAGAAACAATACTCATAGTAATTGAATTTTTTGTATTTCTCCGTATGTCTGTTCAGGTTAAACTCAAAAAGTACTGAACGAATTTAAATAAATTTTGTGTAGTGATAATTTGTTACTCGCGTCACAGTTTAGAATGCCTTTTACTACAGAAAATGTTTTATTTTCGCGATAACAAATAATTATTAGTAGAGTCGTCTTGAAATATACACGGCTAAAGTTGACTAAACCTTTAGAGAGATATCAAAAAATTCAAATATTAAGTAACTTTTGGAACGTAAATCCAACTCGTATTTATCCATTTTTTAATTTTAACAGTTATATTCAAAGAAAATGCGTCCGCCACACGTAGCGTGTGCAGTTTCGTTACGAGAGAATGACGTATGCGTGTGGAATGCGGGGTCTGCACTAGTTTCACGCGATGTATGGGGAAGATGGCAACTGGTAGGATTGTTGATATGAATATTGGTAATACATTAACTTGTGCTAGTTTTCCTCAGATTCATCATAAAAAGAAGAAGCCTAAGTGTTAATCCAGGCCGCAGGATGACAAACACATAATCTTTCGTTTCAGCTATCAGAAACTACAGAAATTATGACGAAATATTCTTGTATTCAGCCCTTTTTAACGTCCCACTGCTGGGCACGAGCCTCCCTCAGTACGAGGGGGATCAGGCCATAGTCCACCGCGCTGGCCCAGTGCGTGTTGGTGGACTTCGCATGTCTTTCTAAAACTTGCTAGGTTTTTCAACAATGCAGGTTGTTTGATGTTTTCCATCACCGTAAGACAAGTTGTAGGTAATCATTTTAGAAATGATTACGAATATGAAAATATTAGCGCGTTACCACTGGGCTACCACTGCCACTGAAGTAATTTTACAATGAGATAAATAACCGCTAAAACGGTTTTGTTTTAAACTCCTCCTCCAGTTTATTAATTAAAAGGTTATGTATACTTATAGTAAGGGCAGCTTGGTTGACTACTTGGAAATGTAACGGGTTCAAATTTCCCCGGTCTTTTCTGATATTTTTATGAGCAAACAAACTTAATTACCACCGTATTTTTTTACGGTTGTAAGGTACGGAAACCTGCATTTCAAGAGAGAACCTAGCAAGTTTTCTGTGCATGCTTAATCCGCCCGCACTTGGCCAACGTCGTGGACTATTCATGGGATCTCCCTCGTGCCTAGCAGTGGGATGTTAATACAATATCATACTAGTATACTTAAGCCACATTAGAGAAATAATGTTTAATAACCAAGTGTTGCTAGGCAACCATCTGATAGCATGGGTGAAAAACATTTTTTATTAATGTTTATTGTTGTAAATGCTAATTACTTTAGAATGATAATTAATAATGATTGTCAATAAATAATTAAGTTTTTAAACCTATAAAACTGCTAAAGAAGATAAAATTCAATTCAATTCAATTATTTCCTTTAATGGCTTCCAGGAGTGCCAGTTGGGCACAGTTGACTTCGCCAATGTCGCGTAGAATGGAGAATACACGTTACATATAAACTGATCGGTGAATATGAAAAGAAAACAAACGCTAAGACGTATTACATGTAGGAACAGAGCGATTCGTTGTAAAATCAGGACCTACAAAGAAGATAAAATAAAACAAAATGGAAGTTAATTTTTTACATTTATTATAATTTTTATTATTAACAAATTATAATGAAATCTGTGACGAGTTTCATCAACCGTTAGCAAAGCATTTATCCCGTCCAACGCTTACCTCACTCCTCACTCATAATCTAATTTTACGCGAAATCCATTGATTTGGCAACACCACATAACATTGGTCATTTTTTTAAGATTAGATAGATTAGATAAATAATACGACTAATTAAAAAAAACAGTAAACTATTCGGATAGTGTAGGGTACTTGGTGGTATCTTTCATTTGATGACATAATAAAAATATGTAAAAATGTTTACGATATCTGCCAAAAAAGGAAGAAAGCTTTAGGGATGGCATAATTATCCACCATCACAACGCAACAAAATTAAAAATGTAAAAAATAATTACTTACATGTGATTTGAAATGTTTATTAATCATTAACCGACTTCAAAAAAGGAGGAGGTTATATGTTCCGATGTATGTATTTTTTTTTTTTTTATGTATGTTCACCGATTTCTCCGCCAACTGTGGGCCGATTTCAAAAATTTTTCTTTTGTTCGGTAGGGTATAGTTCTGAGGGGGTCCCATTATCACAAAATCAGGATCTGATGATGAGATCCCAGGCAAATCCAGGGCAACTTTCAAAATTTATAGGCACCTATTATGTTTTTTATATATTTTCTAAAGCTGTTCAAGCATTTGCGTCTGAAAATCGTAATCTCATGTGATGAGCTGATGATGGAAGGTAGAATTCTTCAAATGTTATTGTTTATCTGTGTTCACCGATTTATGCGTCAATTGTGGGCCGATTTCAAAAATTTATTTTTTGTTTGGTAGGGTATACTTCCAAGATGTTCCCATTGTCACCAAGTTAGGATCTGATAATGGGATCCTAGGGAAATCGATGGCAACTCTTAAATTTTATAGGCACTTAGTACATTTTTCATATATTTTCTAAAGTTTTTTAAGGATTTGCATCTGATAATTACCATCTCATGTGGATAAGCTGATGATGGAAGGTACAACTCCTCAACGGCTAGGAGTTGAAAGGAAATTCCTTTAAAATTATACATACATATAGACTGATAGTTGTGTTCTTCCAGGCTATTACGTTAATATAATAATAGAAGTTAAATCTCATTAACCTCTAGGAGTTAGGTGGAATAATGGAGGTGGTTTATTTAAACTATTTCGTATGGGGAATGTAAACATAAAGATGAGCTCGTAGTTTAGTTACAGCTACAGTAGTCGTAGATCGAGTACTCTTTGGACACCAACACCCCCCCCCCCCCCTTCGGTAGACCCGATAATTAATTACTATTACGTTACATACGTTAATAGGTATGCTCGTTGTTTAATATAAAGCTTAAACAGATTTTAAATTAGTGACATATAGTAAGTCACTGTAGTAAATCAGCTAAATAAAAGGCACACTAAAAATGGAAAAATAAGTTATTTTTAAAAAAAAAATTAAACCGACTTCAAAAAATCTGCACTAAAAAGAGAAAAATCTAAACTAAAAAGTAGAAAATAATACTTTTAAGAACTTTGTTAATTTTGGAGTCGGTGCCAGCCAGGTATTTTGATTATGTTTACAAATTGATAGATTAATCGAATATGTATCTATTTAGGGTTATTTTGCTTTGGCTGGCACCGACTCCAAAATTAACAAAGTTCTTAAAAGTATTATTTTCTACTTTTTAGTTTAGATTTTTCTCTTTTTAGTGCAGATTTTTTGAAGTCGGTTTAATTTTTTTTTTATGTATTATCTTTTTCGTGTCTTTACAATTAGGCATTATGAAAACTCTAATAGATATTTAGGGTAAAACTATTGAAAGTGTGAAATCGTGATTTATTCTGAAGTGGGAACCCTAAAAATCAGCTGTTGTGGTTTGTTTACAAACATTATTTCTCTAAAGTGGCTTAAGTATAGATCTAATAGTATCGTGCCTAGCAGTGGGATGTTAAAACATACATGTCTGTACCTACTGATTTTTACAATATTTTATTATTTTAAATGATTCGTTTAACTTTTTCAGTTAGGTCTTGGAGTTCGAGGCCCGGGGTGCGGCGCCCCATCCCGGTATCTGGACATGATGAGTTACTACCCGTGGATAGAAGACAGCTTGAGCAAGTTCAGACGAATTAGCATTTCTAAGATTTCTAACCAGAAGTATGTATTGCGAGGTAAGTAGTCTCTGTTTATAGGTAAGTTATGCTAGTGTACTTAGTTTTGGGCTTTAGTCCATGTTTTTTTTACTTTTTGACGTTTTTGCATATACTGTCTCAGAGAGGGATCAATTCTAAAAACTATAGATTCAGCCTCTGTATCAATATGAATGACTATTCAATAAGATTTTTCAAAAAATAATTAATGTACAGATTCGACTATAGTCTGTTCGCGTTAAGAATGCTGTAAGTTATCAGTGCAATTATAGGGTAAAGGTGCATTCACAGTAATCTCAAATTTACTACTACTATAATGTCCGCAGTCGCATTTAAATCACACTGTTTAAAGAATTTAAAAACATTGTAAATTAGTTTTCTTTCTCCGCTGTATTACCGAACGACTTGATTTTTCATTGTTGATCATTATTTTGACGAATAGGTGAGGTATTCATTTTAAGAAAAATAATTTATTAACAATCAAAGGACAGGCCCAATGTTGCGTTCGAAATGTTAACACGACGTTCTAATTTGAGAAGAATGTGTCATTTACTGCATTCTTAATGCGAACGAGGTATAGTTAAAATTTTATTATATGTATATGTCAAATTCCAGCTGGAGGTCATGCGTATCAAAGATTCGGAAACTGCGATGAAGGCGAGAAAATCAACTTGATTTACAGAGAAATGATTTCGTTACGGACAGACAACAATCAGTACCAGTTTTTGACGTATAACGTATGTATCGATAGGTCTACACAAAACTAGCATTTGCAATAGCAATAACACATTTTTAGCTTTGCCTTTGAAGCCTAATAATTTAAAAACCTCCCTCTGTGCTGTGGCGGGAATATAAATTCTCAAAAAAAGTGTATTTTTAAGTAACTGAAACTAAAATGTACTTTTTTTTTAAATATCCCAGGTTTTCTAGAGTATGATAAGGAAATTTGCATAATTTGTTATTTTATTCGCCAGTTATTCGTCATTATTTAAGATATTTTAAAAAGGGAGAAAAAGCAGTAACATACAAGTAAATATATTATTCATCTAATTATATTTATATAGATGTCAATTTACGAAAACCTGGAATTTTCCTGCCTCACATTGGAGTTGGTGAACGCCTCAGCTGTATCGGAAATGAGAGTCAAGCATTACTGTTCGAGATATTCCAGGGGACCGCCATGTTATGCGTATAAAGGTATACTATTTAAGGTTCCGAGAGACACTACACACTGCAAAAATTAGATTTTCCAATAAATACAGTATGTTTTTAAATACTTAGATCTGACACAAACAGATCTAAAAAGTATTTTGACGGCACGTTTGGCTCAGTTTGTAGTGACTTTACTCTCTATTCCGAGTCCCGCTGGGGAAATTCGTTTGTTGAGCACTAATGTTTGTACTCCAGTTATGGTGTTAATATTTATATTATGTATGTATTTAAAATTTATATGTGTAGTACATCAACAATCTGGTATCCGTAATACAAGCACGTTACGTAGCTTACTACGGAACTAGATGGCGCTGTTGTAATAATGTCCCAACATATTTAGTTTGGTTTGCCGTTCTCCAATAATAAAGGAACATAGAATCTGACATACATATATAGACATTAAACACAACCCTCCTTTGGTTTCATATAAGTCGGGTAAAAATTAGCCTAATAAATTCAAAAACATTACCCAGGATCCTCCTTCGAAATATCAGTATACATAATGTTCTCCGACACCTGCCGTTTCGAAATGTTCGCGTGGGGATGGAGGAAGAACATGACTCTCATAGACACCCACGAGTGGAGATTAGAAGAAGGCACGTACTATGAGGACTTCAAGATGCAGCCGGTGGAGTACCGCGGGCCCTCGCACGAGACCGAGTTCGGCTTCGAACCCCTGGACCAGGCGCAGTGGCTGCCGGACTACGACGTGTTCAGCTCCACGGTGCCGCCGGATCTTGTTAGCACTACTACTAGAAGGGCGAAGACAGGTATGTTTTAACTTTTATCTCATATTGTCTTCTTCAGCCCTTTTTAATGTCCCACTGCTGGGTGTGGGCCTGCCTCAGTACGAGGGGGATCAGGCCATAGTCCACCACGCTGGCCAAGTGCGTGTTGGCGGACTGAGCATGTCTTTCGAAAACCTGCTAGGTTTTCTCAGATATGCAGGTTTCCTCACGATGTTTTCCTTCACCGTAAGACAAGTGGTAATCATGATATAAATGATTCGCACATGAAAATATCAGAGGTGCGAGACCCGGATTTGAACCCGCATCACTCGGTTATACAAGCGACGCGTTACCGCTGGGCTAACTACCTACTGCCTACATATTATATTATCTTATATTATTCGTCACCTTTCGGCGCTTGATTCGTTGAACCAATTTGGGTATGGCGATTTTAAATCCTAGGGACGAGTAAATAGGTTTTAATCTATGACGGTTTAAAAACACGTAGAGAAAATTGTAATATGAACTATCCAATCTTATTACAAAAATAATCAATTTTCGTAAAACTGCTCTTAAGTTTCATAATTTTTCATTTGTATTTCATTTGATGGGATATTTCAATAATTCTTACATATTTTTGTTATGAATTCATACATATATAAAAACTTCTCCATTTTAGAGATTCCCTAGATATATAAACTAAGTTTATTAATCATAGATGACGAAGTACCAGACGAAGTGACTCAATCAGCACAGGGTGGGTCGACGATCGCGCCCTCCAACAGCAGCCTGGCGGAGCCCGAGCTGGGCCTGCTGGGCCTCATGACGGGCGCGCCCAACCCGCTGCAGCCCTACCGCGCGCGCCACGCCACCACCCCCCGCACCACCACCACCACCCTCGCTTAGTTCTTTTTTTAAGTCACAGATTATCTACCACCGATCACTATTTATACCACCGGGTTGTTATGTGGGACTCATCGGCTTTAATACCTTCTATGTAAAAAAGCATCAAAAGATGCCCAAAAAAGAAACAAGGTTATAAATGAAACTACCTTTTCGGATTTTGTCGCGGATTTATTTTGATTTTTAGTTCCCGACGTTTCGACTGCTTTACATCAATCATGGTCACGGGAGAGACCGAAAAGGTAGTTTCATTTATAATGTCGAATATTCGCGTAAATCTAAGAAAGTATTATGAGAAACAAGGTTTTTACTGATTTATGAAAACAAATTGAAATATTTGTTTAGAGCGCTCCCGAGATAAATAATCGAACTTTGTCGTGCATTTTTTTTTTATTTTGTGTCCATATCTAAACCATGATCACGCATCAAAAATCGAGTTAAACAGAGTCAAATACGAGAAAAAATGTGATAGCACCCTTAAAAATAGCAGTTACTACTTACAAAACCTCCCATTTTAATGGGGTGTCACAGAATTGCCTAAGCATTCAACCACGATCAACGGCAGGTCTGCCTAAGAAGCCACGGGGTTGCTTCAGTCAACTCTGCTTTCAGAGAAGGAGCAACTCGTTTGACACACCATCCACATAATGGACCACCTTGTGTAGATTATATAAATAGAACTTCTTGGAAATATAACAATGTAAATACTCAAAAAATAAGGTCGTTAAAAGAAATAAATAATACGTTATAGTTGTTTTTATTTCATTTAAAATAAAAAAATAAAATAAATGTGTACAATTGGATTGATATTACATTTTTTTTTCAATTTTTATTCTATATTATTTATGTTAAACTCACAAAAAAGTCAGTAAATAATACTTTATTTAAAACATCAAATATTCAAAAAATAATTATAACAAATATCTACTAATTATATTTAATAACAATTTTGTATATTATTCAGCAACAAAAAAATAGAAATATAATCAAATACTGAATATTTTATCACCTTTTCACAAGCATAGAAAACCTGGTTTCATGCTACATGCATTTTGCATCAAAAATATGTTAAAAATGGTATAATTAGTGCTTGTATTGATAAGATTTTCATCTACTATGTATAATAAATGTATACATAGTAGATCTACACCCGTGTATAATAAATTGTACATGTACAACAGTCACGGGGGACCATAATATATTTGAGGGGGCCTTTGCTAACACCTCTTGGGGGCCTAAACTAATTTTGTCTTTTAAAACTATGATTGTAAATAATTACTTGATGAAATTAAGATTGTTTGGTTCCTGGATTATTAGGCCATGCTTTAAAGGCGTTAACTTTTTTATTTTATAAACTTACAAAATCATGAGCTATTTCCAACAGACGGACAGCCTTTATATCTTAGGGGCCTTGAGAATAGCTTATATATTATAGATCCTCTACAAACAGTATTCACTATGTTTTATCTAATTTATATAATGGCATCTGTGTAAGAATATAGTTGCTTATATTTAAACCAAAAATTGTTTATGTTTTTTAATACTTTATGATAATCATATGTACTATGCTTACCTCTATACAGCCATTGAAATAGTTTAAAAAATAAATAATTTTTTAATATTATTTCTTTCTGCTATTTAGACATAATTTTAATTGAACATGGCAATATTTTTGGCTAATAATGAATACAAAAATATCACAGATTAAAAATATTTTGTATAAACTAACAAATTTTGGAACTTATGTTTATATATGTCGGCCGCTACATGCAATTATATATCTAAATATATTAACATAAGGTTTAAAATGCATTATTTTGTATATTAATATGAATATCTATATATACCCTCTGTCAACACAATGCACTACATTGTTAGCTTCTCTCAACCTGCCTGCTTTGGTCTTAAATGGTTTGATTTGCCAGAAATCATCGATATTCAGTTTTTTATCTCCCTGAAATTGTAAAAAAAACAACATTAGTAAAAACTAAAATTAAGAGCAAAGTATATCATAAAATCAAAAGTTTTAAGAAATACGAATAAAATTATTTTAGGTATTTTAAACATTATTTTCTCAAGCTTAATTATTTTTTCAAATACATGAGTTAACTTTTTAAATATTTGTAATACCATTATACAAACAAATTAAAAAGAAATAAATTACCTCGATTTCCATACACACAGCATCTTCAGGAGCCAAGACAATGAATGGCGTAGATTCAAAACTGAAAGCAAGACCGAAGTACGAGTACTTTTTAACTTCGGCCATAAATGCATGGATAAACTTTATCTGGATCACTGCCCAATTCCTTGATTTGTTTGGAAAGCATATCATAGTAATATTTTAGTAAATCATCATAGTGTTTGGTTCTTAACTCTTGATCTGTGCAGGCGTAAATGACGAAAACTATATCTAAGACTGGACTGGCACATCTGGTCAGTTGAAAATCTATGATTTTCGCACCAATTGGTGTGTTCATCGTATCGTATTTATATAGAAAATTGTTTGTCCATGAGTCTCCATGGGACATAACCCCATTAGTTTTGTCTCGAACAGCCCTTATCATGTCCTCGTATCTTTCTGGTACTGCAAACTGTTTTATTTTCTCAACATATATGGTATTTGGGTATTCTTTTTCCACAGCATCTATGGCAATACCGCAAATTCTTCGCCAAAACAGCCTATACCAGTCCCACAGCCTTGGATCATAATAAGATTCGAAGATAGAATCAGTAATTCTGTTAAAAGCGTCAGGCTCTTGATCTTTCATGGCAAAAGATAAAGCATGGTATAATGCTAACGTCTTAAAAGTAACTTTGCAGTGATCGTAATCTATACCCTCCTGTCTAATTGCACTACCAAAATTGTACAAGCTCGCGTCTTCTAAGCATATGGCGTCGTTCGTTCCATCAGAAGTAGCCAGAAATAGTTTAGTGTAATTTGTAAACGGTTCAGACACGTCCTTCTTAGATTGGAAGTTGAGTAAGCCAGGTAAGACTTTTTGGTAGAAGTTTATTTCGTTTTTGAAGAACTCGTCGCTTCTAAAAGTAAGACGCCTGGACACATTTTTGGGAATATTTTTAAGAACTACTTGGACATGGCAAGGTTTCTTGTTATTTTTGTTTAGTCCATGGATTCTAATTCGTATAACTTCGCTAAGATATGAGTCACCTTTGCCTGTATCGCCTACGTACTGAAAAAAATATTTGATAGAATAGTGAAAATTAAAAATATTTTTTGATACAAAACATGTAAGTACTCGTATGTACAATGTATATGTAGGTATTATTTTTTTTATTTATAGTACTCTAAAAAATAAGAATGGATATTACCCTAAATTGTTATATCATACTAGCGACTCACCCTCACTTCGCTCGGGTTCGTCCCCAGGTGTAACCTCTTTAGTATAGTTTAAAAATGACGTAATTTCCATATATAATCGCGTAGGAAACGCTTTCATTCGACAGTTTTTTCTCCGATTCAATTTGCAAAACGGACTACCACGTAAAAGCCTTTTTATTTTTCGGTTGTTTATATAACCTATGACACTCAGCAATAATGTGGCTTTCTATTGGTAAAAGAATTTTTAAAATCGGTTCAGTAGATCCCGAGATTACCCCTTACAATTTAACAAATATACAAACACACAAACTTTACTTCTTTATAATATTAGTATAGATAATATGTTTATGGTGATGCATTTTCTTGTATACATTGTTGAATACATTTTTATATATATATATACACTAGCGTATAACGCTCGCTCCGCTAAAGCTCATCACTACGTTTTCAACGGTTAGTATACATTTCTCATAGATGAGATATATTCCCGCAATAAAAGTATTCTATAATATGTTTACACGGATAATTAGTTATAATCATAGCAAATTTTATCATTATCTGTCCAGTGGTTTTCTCTCGAGGCGATCAAGGAAAGCCAATTATTATAAAAATCTATTTATATAACAATTTCCAAAAAGTATTTAATGTACATGTTCAAGTCTATTCGCATTTCAGATCTATTCCCTTTTATTTGGCAGTATGGCCAACGTGGCCATAGTGTTATGGGCTTAATTGTAAAGCCATGGAGATTAGAAACCAGGAGAACCATCGCTTCATACTAAAGCATTACCCGCCTGTCTCTGAAAATGTGTAGAATTTACAACGCGCTGCCGGCGGGAAGTAGTATCTGTGAAGTTAGCTATTTATGAGTACTGTCACTATTGTGACAACGTGAAGTTAGGCATTAAGACAACACAGCGATCGCAGCGCCTCCTTGGTTTGACAATATTTCTGAGACACTACATTCTAGGGCCTTGGTCCTCCTGATCTCTAATCTCCATGTGTAAAGCGACGATGACTTGACGCTAATGACTTTCTGTATATCTGGGAGAACACGAAAGGTCGTGGATCTTAACTTTCGAAGTATTAGAGTGACCGGAACAGACGATGCAGCACTTGATACACAAGCTGTACCATAATATCTACTGCGTAGTTGGCTAGTCTCAATAAAATTGGCCGCCATAAACGGAATCGGCCGGAGAACATTAATTATCACATACATACATATACACTAATTACCTATGCATTTCATAGAGAGTACAGTATTGAAAAAAGGAATTGTATGCAATTTTAGAAAACCATAAAGTACCAATTTAAGAAATATAAAGCTTGTTTCATTTGAAATTATAATATTATATGTATTTTGTTTTAAGTTCATTAATTTATTAGCTATCTCTTGTCGCAATAATTGTAAACACATCACAACTTAAATAAATAAACAAACAATTGCATTGAAAACAATAATAGCAGTAACATTCGTTTTGATGACGTTTGGCTCTGTTTGTAGTGACTCTGCGCCAGCGGTCGGAGGTTCGAGTCCCACTGGGGATTTTTTTATTGAGCATGAATTTTTATACTTTACTCATGGGTTTTTACATATATAATATGCAATATATATTATTATACTAGTAATATTTATAATATTATGTACTAGCAAACCCGGCCCGCTATGCTGGGCGTAAGTTAAATTAAACGGTTTTTCTAATAAAATAAAAGTAGCCAAGTTTCTTGTTATAACATTAGTTATCTGCGAGTAAAAGTCCCGTCAATATCGTTCTATACATTTCAAAGATTAGCCGGAACAAACAGACAGACAAAAAATTTTTTTTTTGTGTAAATACCATATTAGGTATATACTTTCATATGAATTTAGTGAAAAGCTGTTAATTTGAAATTAGAAACGTGTCTGTTTCTAATTTTATTTACATATACTGATGTATTTAAAGTTACATATGTGTAGTGTATCAAGTATCTGGTATTCATAGCACAAGCTTCACAGCTTACCACGGAACTAGATGGTACATTGCTCGTGTATGTATGTCATCTACAACCAGCATGTAGTTTGCTGATAAATATTCTGTGTCATATAAAAGTATGAATTGTTGGAAGAATTATTATTAGATTTAGTTCGGTAGTTCTTGAGACTATCTGTTATAAACTTACATTTCTAAATAAATAATGTATACTACTGAAATTAACTATAGACAAAATTTACTTCTGTAGAGGTGTTCTCCTAAATGGGCAAATCAATAGATTAATTATTTCATATTTGGCCATATTTCTTTGTTGTGGAGGTCTAAATATATTTTAATTAAAAAAAATAAATAATTAATTACCTCCCAATGTGTAAACTGGACTTCTTCCTTAAACCATTTGGAAAGTGCTTCACTAAGAACTTCATTTGTAAGTGCTGGGGAGACTCCAACCAGTGATGTGAAGTCTTCCGTTACCATTTTTATATTATAAACTTATTAGTTTTCTCATAACTTCTAAAACAAATAGAAAATATTAAATCATACTTTTCTTAAAACTAATAATTTTTATTTTTTGTATAAATGGTTATAGTAAATTATATCATAATATTTAAGTAATATAAATTCCTAAAGTAGCATACTGAAATTTTTAGTATTGATAGATAATCATAAAAAGCGCAAAATTTCATTACTTCTGTCCATTATAATAATATTGTAACAAGAGAAAAAACGAAAAAAAAACTATTAAATTTGTTATTTAGAAACTACGGAAAATAATAAAATTAATAATTATAAATGTAACATACCAGTAAATAATACTGTTTACTAATTAAATAGAAACTTTTCTCGTCCTCTTCAATTTTCTTTGAAAAATATGTACTTGAAATATATTCAAATATTTGTTTCTCTCGTTATGTAAATAAATAACATCTAAACTCAAACTGTAACCTCGACGATACGAAGTTTAAAACATTACTAAATTGAAGTTGTACCTAACTGACATTTATATAAGGAAAGAGCTAATAGGCTGAAAGCGTCGCGATGGCTTTTTAATTTAGTCGTATAGTATGCTTCCACGTCAAACCTGACAGCGTCAATTTCCGCCGGAACTGTACTTCTGTAACTATTTGGTACATATTTTAATGATTTTGTAAAATTATTGAAGAATTTAATAACATATTGATTGTTTCAAAATGTAATAATTTGAAAAATTAATTTTCTTTACTAAAAATATTATCTTTTTCTCATAATGTGATACTAAAAGTCTCGTATTATTTAATCAACCAATAGTGACCAATACGTCATGTCCTTGAAATTAAATCATCGATGCCGTCTTGGTACTGTGCAGTCGGCAGTATTCATATTACACATTTTTATCAGATGTTGCGGGTTCGATTTTAGCATATTTCTTTTTTAGTTTTACAGATTAGTGATGTTACTTTTTGTTTGTAGACTGTTGGTTGGAGGTTCAGTCTCAATACCATAATATTTATATTAAAAATAAAGACATTAAAAAGTATTTATTTTAATGTACACCATTTTCCAAACACACACAAAAATTATGCAATATTTTTGGAATATACGGCCTAAGAGCAAAGTGAATGAACTTTCAGGTGACCTTTGGTTACTAATATTGTAGGCTTAACAAAATTATTATGCTAAAATTATGATGTGCACGTGCGGTATCGAACCTGCCGCCACTGATGCGAAAAACAGTTAAGTTACCAATGCCTCAATATGTAATTTTACGGACATTATAGTAAATTATTTTCTTTCATATAAGTAAACTTTAAATCAAAATGATTAAAATTGTAGGTATATTTTACTAATATTTATAAACCACGTATTTTTTTAAAATACTTTATTTAGGTACATAATTCATAAATTAACAATATAAATTAAATTTATATTACAAAAAATGGTTACGTTATTGAAGATCCGGCGGAAGTTGACGTTGGCAAGTTTGATGTGGCTAGGCAATGATATTTTAACTATAGATATGTTATACGCTCACTAAACAACCGAAAAAAGTGTTCCGCCCTGCACACATACACACTTTTCATTCAAGGTACATGTCAAAATGATAGAAAGGGGATAGTCGATAAAATCAATAAGAAAAAAAGAGACAGCTAATGTTGTCAATTGCGCGTCAATGTAAACAAACATTAGTCTAGCGACCGATGACATATCAGAATATTAGGCAAATAATTGAAATATATTAATAAATCGAAGTATTCTGCGTTCTTACATGTGGTATGAGATCCCTTGTGTTTTATTAACTTTGGTATCATAATTGGTGCATTTCCTAAATACACAGGTTGGCATTTTTTTTAATTTTGTAGCAGCGTACCACTCGTCGCCATGCGGTGACACTGACTAAAGGCAATACGTCCTAATTAGGATGTTTTCGAGTTTTCACGATTGCGCGCTCATAACATATCTATAGTTAAAATATCATTGTGGCTAGGCATATAATTATACGGCTAAATAGAAAAGTCAATATTCAAGTGCTACTATTGAACCAATTAACAAGAGAATTGAAATGAAATTATGATTACTGCGTTTTATTACTCAAATATGTTGCTAAGTTTTTAACTTATTAGCACAATACACTGTTATACACATTTTTGTTTAAACTTAGAATAATTATTCTAAGTGTTTAAAGATATACCTACAAGAAGGAGTAGCTCAGTGGATGTTATAATATTTAGATTTATGCAAATATAATATAAAAAAAATATAGAATTCTTAGTTGACTCTGTAATTTATTTTTGTTTTGAAATTTCGCATTGAAATAGTCATTATTATCGATAGAGATGCCGAATCTATAGCTATATCTATCTATATTTTAGAATGTTTGTAGGTCTTTCGGGTCTGCCTGTCTGTCTGTGACTTGTGACGACCCGCACTTGAACCTTCCATGGTATGGGCCAGAATATGTCTAAATGTCTTTCCTCGAGTAAAAATCAAATGAAATATAGGAAATAATGGAAAAGTACATTTAGTAAATAAGAAAAATTCCTTAACTTTTAAGAGTATAATGCTAGAATAGTAATAATAAGCGAACACGTATGCAGGCCTACATAATATACCTAATATATATTCCTACGTGTATGTTTGTACGTTTGCGTTCAGAACAGTTTATTTTGTATGGGCAGTATTTTTTTTTTTCATCAGAACTATTTTTTTGTATCAATGACAGTTCTGCTGTCGATCTGGTATTGTTTTTATAACCCGCGTTCCGCATTATATTGACGCGCAGCTTACGAGTATATTTCGATGGGTCCTGACTTCTGAAACGGCGGGAGCGATTTTGATGAAATTTTCAGGCAATCTACTTTAGCCCAGCGCGGCGTGAAGTTGAGTTTTTTTTTCCAGTTAATATCTTGCAATCAGTCCTTAGACTATAAGCTAGTTGATTTTAAGTTAGTTTTGCGCTTGTCGAGGAAGTTCCCCATTGGGAGCCTCTCTAGGTTTATTATAGCTGGTCTGGGTATCATAGCTGGTCTTTTCAGGCGATTTTTATGAGCAGGCTTGGCTAAACCGGTGGCCAGACGGTTTGAGTGCCTTTCCAGTCTTTGTTTATAACGCCTCTGCCTATGTTGCTGTGGTGATTTCTGGCCTCTCTGGGAGGTCCGCTGTGAAAATCGTGTATAGAACAGGCCCGAGTACAGATCCCAGAGGCACGCCCGGTAGTATGTCATAAAACTTAGATGTACTATCTCCTTCCTTTACTTGAAATATTCTGTCGGATAGGTATGAGTTACGGAGTTCAAAGAATGCGTGAGGGAGCCATGCCTTGATTTTGTATAATAATGCTCGATGGCATCACCTGTCAAAGGCCTGTTTGATGTCAAGGAATGCAGAGCAACAGTACTCTTTATCTTCTAAAGATTTTCTGAAAGTTTCGTATACTCGGTTCGATCCAAACTAAAGATCTGGAAAATCGGATTTATCAGCAAGTATAGGAAGCATTCTCTGGAGTAGTAGTTTTTAAAGAGCTTTGACACTATTGGTAAAAGGCTAGTAGGTCTATAGGACGCGACGTCGTATGTTGATTTGCCCTCCTTGTGAACCATGACTATTTGTGATATACTTTCCAAAGTTGTGGGTAGTGTTTTGTTCTTGGTATCCCATTAAATAATAATGTTAGGAATGTCACTGCTTTCCTTGGTATTTCTCGGAGTACTTCTTTAGTTATAAGGTCGAATCCAGGTGCTTTGTTGTTGTCTAGTTTCGTGATTGACTTTATGATTTCTGAAGGAGTAATGTGTTTAATGGGAAGATTCAATTGGAGCTCTTGGTTCATAACTACGTCGATGTCTTTGTCATCAGAACTGGGGTGACTTTCATTGGGAACAAACACCCTCGACAGGTGCTCGGCAAACAGCTCAGCTTTTTCTTTACTAGTTCGACACCATGTTCCGTCCCTGTTTTTTAAAGGTGGTTTTGTTTTTTGCGGCTGGTTTTGGTTTGCGAGTGGCTTTCCAGAGTGAGCAATCGGTCGCCAAAGTGGGAGTAAGTGATTCCAGGTTTGCTTGAAAGGCTGCGTTTTCGATCTCAATGAGAGCTTCTCTTACCTCATGTATGGCTTTATTGAGAGCCGTCTTGTCTGCTTGGCATTGACTTATATGCCAGACTCTGCGAAGCCTGCGTTTATCTTTTATCATTTCTCTAATTTCGAATGGTGTCTGTCAACTGTCGTAAAGACTTGCGCAGCATTGTCTATAATATCTTCAGGTGTTTTTACACGGATTTTTAATCTAGGTTTTGTTCTACAAGTTCTCTAAAACAAGTCCATTCGGTTTCATTATTATACAATGGTGTGAATGTATCATTATGTAGCAACACTGTGCTTAGTGATAAGATAACATCCAAGCAGGATTCTATATTGGAGTCAAGTCCTGATAACCCTTTAGTTATGAAGAAGTCAATTAGATCAGGTTGTTTATTGGGATCTGTGAGCCAGTGCGTAGGTTGTTTTGTTGATAAGGTAGTTAATTTGCCTTTGTCTATACAGTGTTTAAATACCCTTAGTATTAATAAGCCTGGAACCCCAGTGGGTGTGTTTGGCGTTCCAGTCGCCGCCTGCTATGAATCGTAGTCCCAGTGTTTGTAAAGAATTCGGTTTAGTCTGGCTCTTTAATGTTCTGCTTTGGCGGGCAGTATATAGGGCGTGAGTTGAGTAGCGATTGAAAATATGAACGTGGGTTAAGCCGGTTGTTAGTTAAATAACAAAAGTAATACTATCGTTATTATTTGTATGTGCTACATAGATAAACATTACGTTACCTTATCAGTTTAATGTTAGTAATGGAACTAGCGATTGTTTTTCCAAATAATACCTAACTAAAAATCATTTAATTTTCCAAAAACTTGAAAATCTCTTTTTATTTTACTATAAAGTTATTTTATATTTATACGCTAAACGAACACTCGCACAACTTCTACACTCAAAATCAAAAAAAATCAAAATCAAAATATACTTTATTCAAATAGACTTTTACAAGCACTTTTCAATCGTCACTTTTACATTATTATATAAAATTTAAATTAAATGTCAGTCTGTAAGTCTGGGACTTGGGAGTAAGCTACCACCGACTCGGAATGCTGTTCTGCCGAGAAGAGCCGGCGAGAAACTCAGCAGTTGCTCTTTTCAAAAAATATTTGATTACAATATTTATTGCATTACAATATTTATTTATTTATCCTACGTGAGACACAACAAGACATTAATCCCACACATTTACATCTTCGAAGTATTCACTGATGGTGTAATAAGCTTTATTCAATAATGTATTTTTAATTTTAGACTTAAATTGCTCTAAAGGCAAGTTCAATATGGGCTGTGGAATTTTATTATACATGCGTACACCTTGCCCCATAAACGATCTATTTACTTTTTGAAGGCGAAGACTGGGCGTTACAAGTTTATCCTTATTTCTAGTATTTATACCGTGTTTGTCGCTATGTCTTGAGTAGTCATTAATGTTTTGTCGAACAAATATAATGTTACAATATATATATTGCGAAGCAACTGTAAGTATGCCTATTTCTTTAAAAAGTTCGCGGAGAGTATCCCGAGTTTTTATGTTATAAATAGCCCGAACGGCCCTTTTTTGAATTATAAATATGGATTTAATGTCCGCTGCATTACCCCACAATAAAATACCATATGCTAAAATACTATGGAAGTAGCTAAAATAAACAAGTCTAGCAGTATCAACGTCTGTTAGTTGCCTGACTTTTCTGACAGCGAAAACAGCGGAACTCAGTCTACTGGCAAGACAAGAGAGATGAGGACCCCATTGCAAAATCTCATTTGTAAAAAGAGGTATTATTTTACTAATTTTCATAAGATCAGGGAATATTCCAGTGTCTATACATTTATTGAAGATAAGAGACAATTGTGGTGCGATGTTTGTTATTATTGTGTTAAGTAGTTTAACAGACATGCCCCATAAATCACCAATTTTCTTAGGATTTATTGTTTTAAATATTTTAATTATTTCATTCGAGTTTACGTGTGAAAATTTAAACCGGCGATCACATTGATGAATTTGATTTCTCAAAAATTCGATTGCATTTATTGGGGAAGATTTTAAAGAAGATGTCACCTTTTCTGGGAGTTTAGAAAAATAACTTTCAAATGTATTTGCAACATCTTCATTGGAACTCACTATAGCATTATCAATTAACAGTTGGACAGGTTTACTAGCGGGCTTTGATCTTCCAGCCGTGCGAGCAATCACATCCCAGGTGGCTTTAATTTTGTTGTCCGAATTTAAAATTTTATTTTTAATGTATATAGACTTCGCCTGTTGACAAACATTTTTAAAAATTTTAGAATATGTTCTAACTCGACTATGGAAAGTTGGGTCATAATTCCACCGCTTCATACTGTACAATTCATACAATTTATCCCTACTTCGGTATATACCAACTGTCGCCCAGTCGCTAAATTTCATTTTAGAGTTCTTAAATACAGTGCGTTCTTTAAATACGTTGTTAAATGACTCTAAGATTATAGTACACATATACACTACCAGAGGCTGTCCGCAAGGAGGAGTACTTTCACCCCTGTTATGGACACTGGCTGTAGACCTACTGCTTGTAATCATGGCGGATCTCGACTACGACACACAGGGCTATGCGGATGACCTAGTTGTAATAGTAAGAGGTCCCTGCCTGCACACAATTTCCACCAGGTTACAAGGAGCTCTCAACACTCACATCAATTAATGCTGATAAAACAGTTATTGTACCTTTCACCAGGAAAAGGAAGCTTGAAAGGCTGACCGAACTCAGACTCAACGGCAAAACCCTTAACCTATCAAATGAGGTAAAGTACCTCGGAGTCACTATTGATCAAAAGTTGACCTGGAACTCTCACCTCAACAACATTATGCAAAAAGCCAAAATGGCCCTCTGGATATGTTGTCGAATGGCTGGAGCCAAATGGGGCCTCAAACCCAAAATGGCTCTCTGGATGTACACCGCTACAGTAAGGCCGATTATAACATACGCCTCAGTCGTGTGGTGCAACAAAACCAAACAAAAGACAACAATTAGTAAACTAGACAGTGTTCAACGGACGGCATGTCTAATCATCACGGGAGCCTTCCATTCGGCACCAGGCAACGCTCTAAATGCACTGTTGGACATAGCTCCGCTATATCTCCATGTGCAAAAAGAAGCGAAATCTTGCCTCTATAGGCTCTGTACACAATCGAATGTAAAGTTGCAGTCGCAACATATGAACAAACTTAAAGAATTGACATTCGAACACAATACTCTAAAGATGCCAGCAGATGGCATGAACACAGAGTTTAACTTTACAAAACAATGCAAAATAGATCTTCCCAACCGGGACATGTGGCTAAACGGCCAAGAGTCTCACAAGAAGGGAAGTCATGTATGGTTTACGGATGGATCCAAGAAAGGGTCTGATGTAGGGTGCGGAATCTATGGCCTTAAGCCTAGGTTTAACATGAGTGTCAATCTAGGTAAGGAGGCCACTATCTTTCAGGCTGAAGTCTTCGCCATCAATAAATGTGCTGAAGTCATCCTGAAGAGAAAACTTAGAAACCAAAATATGAAATATCTACATCAACTCCGATAGCCAAGCAGCAATATTGGCTATAGATTCTCTTGAAACCAACTCTAAGTTGGTTAGGAACTGCATGGATAATCTGAATGTCCTGGGCACATCCAACAGAGTTACCCTCAGATGGGTCCCGGGTCACTCAGGTATAGATGGGAATGAAAAGGCAGATGCATTGGCTAGGATGGGTGCTGAAACCCCACAATGTGGTCCCGAGCCTTTTTGTGGTATTGCCAAACAACATGCCTATTCAATTCTCAAAAACCACTGCAATCGCAAAGCACTTCAAGAGTGGCAATCCACCACTGGACAAACTCACTCCAAAGCGCTAATTAAGGGGTATTGCAAAACCTTTACAAAAGAGCTGCTTCAACTCAACAAGTATAAAACCAGTGCAGTAACCAGAATACTAACCGGCCACTGCAAACTCAATAAATATATGTTTACCCTCGGCCTAAGTCAGTCCGCAATGTGCAGACTGTGTCATGAGTCAGAGGAATCTGCTATGCACATCCTCTGCTCGTGCGGACCACTCATGCACCGCAGAAGTATCTACCTAGGGCAGCATATCATGCAACCAGAAGAGAAACAGAAGCTCTCTGCTCAGAAAATCTGGAAGTTCCTGGAATCAACAGGACTAAGCGGAGAACTCTAAATACACTTTATAAAGGAATAGACAGAACAATGGACCAGAACTGGTCGACGTAGCTAGGGCCGTCCTCGGCACCACACCCAACAACACAATAATAATCATAATTTTATATTTTGTGCTTAAACTATAGTCTTCAAAAACAAATTTCGGTCATGGCGGCCACTTCGGTTTTTAAGGGGAAAATCAGCAAATCAACGGTTGAAACATAATGAGGATGAATTTTAATTTGTGTAGTGAATGTGCCATGGGCAAGAGTCTTGCCGCAAGACGTAAAATGATGAGTTGTTTTGTGATGATTGACGTAGTGAGTGACGAATTTATATTATATAGAAGTGTGATTGGTTTAATGTATGGCTCATGTTAAATAGGGTCGTTGATAGGAAAATCTGTTGTCGGTCTAATTTATTTTTCCAAATAATTTAATACGATATTGAAAAAGGAGATAATATTGTTACGTACTACGGGTTCGGGATCGGAAATTATAAGCGTTCTTGCACTAAGGATTTTTTTTATTTCACTTTGAATACACGCACAGTCTGTACACAACACTAGTCTCTGAACACTGTATTTCTCTTCTCAATACTCCTTCTCAATACTTCTTCACTAATACTTTAACTAACTCTTCGCTTTTCCACTATTTTGTATCGCTTCTTATCTTCACTCTACTTCGACTCGATGTCAACTCACTCTCGACACACTGCCGGCCTTTTTATATGCATAAATATTAGAACATTCTAGTATCGAAAATTCAAAATGTTTCTAGTAATTTCGAATCCTTTCCTGAAAGTGTTTTGTCCCTCTCCAACACATTAGAATTTGTAATAAGCTGTCCCTGTCATCTAATTGACATAAGTTAAAATTTGACATTCGCCGTTCTAAGGCATGGTACAAGCGTGCTATTATGACGAGTTCACACTATATTACGCGACACTACCCCCTCCTTAGTTATGCTCGTCTCGAGCATCGTTGTTGCCGTGGTATTTCGCCAATCGATCCACATGTACGATTTTAGCCGGGCTTCTAGATGTACGTTGGATTCGGAAAGTGACGTCGTTAATTTTCGTTACAACCTTATAAGCCCCCTCCCAACTGGGTTGTAGCTTTGGTGATTTACCCTTTCTTCTCACTGGGTTATGCAGCCATACCAAGGAGCCTTCCTCGAAGTTCGTTCCTGTCGCCTTCCGGTCGTAACGCGTTTTCATGCGTTCACTTGCTTGTAGCCCCGCATCTCGTATCTGCTCGTGAACATCACTCATCTTCGCTCTCAGATCACTGGCATATTCGGTGATACAACTGGGGGTATCTGGCGGGCAGCCACTTAACAGATCCGCTGGTAACCGTAATTCTCTTCCAAAATTGGCAAAGGCAGGTGTCATTGCAATGCTTTCATGTAGAGCGGTCCGATAAGATAGAAGAAACAATGATAAGTACTCGTCCCAATCTTTTTGATGACTATCTACAACCTTGGCTAGATGTCGTTCTAAAGTCTGATTAAATCTCTCCACCATTCCATCGGACTGTGGGTGACAAGGCGTAGTTCTAGTTTTATGCACCCCCATGATCTTACACATTTCTTCAAACACTTGTGATTCGAAGTTTCTTCCTTGATCACTGTGCATTTCTAATGGAATGCCAAATCTGCAAAATACATCTTTTACCAATTTATTTGCAACAGTAACAGTTTCTTGATTTGGTATAGCAAATGCTTCGGGCCATTTTGTGAAATAGTCCATTACAACTAAAATGTATCGGTTCCCAGAGTCAGTAATCGGAAATGGTCCTGCCACGTCTAATGCGATTCTCTCCCAAGGTGCCCCAACGTTGTATATTTTCATTGCTCCTCGGCTTCTGGTTTGCGGGCCTTTGACGGAGGCACACTGTTCGCATTTCCGACACCAGTCTTCCACATCATCTCGACAGTGCAACCAGTAAAATCGTGCCCTGATCTTGGTTAACGTTCTTCTCACCCCTAAATGTCCACCAGAGGCACCATCATGGTAGGCTCGAAGTACCTCGGATACTTTTATTTTAGGTACAACTAGTTGGAGATGGCTATCATTTCCACGTGTCGTTTCCCATTTGCGGCACAATACTCCATTGTGTAACAACAAACTGTTCCATTGTGCCCACAAACTCTTCGTAGCGGTACTGTATTGTGCTATATCAGTCCACTTAGGTTTTGGCCTACCACTCCTTAACCATTCCAGAATGGGTCGTATATCTCGATCTTCTTCTTGTGCTCTCTTCATAGCATCATCGCTCCAACGTTCATCTATCGAATCTGTTCTAATGATTTTAATAGATTCTAGTTCCTTTGCTTCTTTTCTTTGACAATGCTTGCAGTCTTCTTCGCATGGTCTTCTAGATAGAGCATCGGCATTACTGTGTGTTTTACCCCTACGATGTTCTATTTCAAACTGAAACTCTTGCAGCTGCTCAATCCACCGCGCGACCTGTCCTTCGGGGTCCTTGAATTCCAATAACCATTTCAGAGCAGCATGATCGGTTCTTACCAAAAATTTGCGTCCTAGCAAGTATTTCTTGAAATGCTGTAAGGTTTTTACTACAGCAAGCAGCTCTCTTCGAGTAACGCAATAATTCTTCTCCGGTTTAGAGAGTGACTTACTAAAATATGCGATAACCACCTCTTGATCACCCTTCCGCTGGGACAATACTCCTCCAATACCGATATTGCTGGCATCAGTATCGACAATAAACTCTCCCTTTGTGTCTGGATACCCAAGGATCGGTGTTTGGCAAAGATGTTTCTTCAGTTCTTGAAAGGCCGCTTCGCAATTATAGTCCCATACGAAAGGTCTCTTCTCTTCGGTCAGTTTATGAAGTGGTTTGGCGATGTCAGAAAACCCTTTCACAAACCGTCGATAGTAAGAGCACAATCCTAGGAAGGCTCTCACTTGTGTCTTGTCCTTAGGGGTTGGCCAATCTTTCACAGCAGTGATTTTGTTGGGGTCCGTTTCTACTCCGTTTTCCGAAACAACGTGTCCAAGGTAATTCTAAATCTTCTAAAAGTTTCATCGCTTGCTCTTTATCCTTGTTCAACACCTTTTCTTTCGGTTGACATCTGCTTAACCAGGCTATCTCTTCACAAGTCCCCACAACTTCGCCTCTTCGAATGGTTTGAGTAGAATTACTGGTATTCAGAACCGGAACCATAGATGTCGAAGCTTTACCTACAACAACTCTTGCCGGGATCCATGAGCTCTCATCTTCCATCTTCTCTATAATAGCACATGACCATGGACGGTCTGACTTGTTCTGAGGTAAAGCGACAGGTACTAGAGTCTGCGATCTTGGTGGAAGAGCGGTGTCTTTCAAGCAACAAACTTTTCCGTGAATTCCACCACTTATCGGCACTTCTCTATTTCTGCATCGTAAAACTCCATGTTTCATGTCAATCGTACACTGGTAATTTTGAAGAAAGTCCAATCCAATGATGCAATCATCAACGATATCTGCTACTATAGCGTTATGCCAGTAGATGTTGTCCCCAATTTTGATAGCAATTTTTCGTTCTCCCCAAACAGGTATGCGCTGGCCGGTGGCTGTCATGAGAGTGATATGCTTTCTGTCCTGCAAATTATTGTCCGCAATGTGTTTCAGCAATCGGTTGTTAATAACGGTTCGTGATGCTCCGGTGTCCAGCGTCAGTTTACATGCTACTCCATTAATAGCGCCATGTATAACCAAAGTGTTTCCATCTACAGTCTGCTTCACTTCTATTTGTGGGGTTGTAGATCCCCCGGCCAGCGCCCATCCCGCAGCCCTGGCTGGAATTAGTTTTCCTACAGCCACATCTGTCTGTCTCCGAACGTTCATTATCTTAGGGCAGTTACTTCGAAGATGGCCCCTCTCACCACACTCGTAGCACCTTGGGTTGAAAAGACGCTTCCGGGTGGATAATCCTTCCGTAGTGACCACTTCCCTCACCCTCCAAGCTCTTGTGTCATGGCGTACAGCTTCAACCTCCAAAGCATGAGCTACAGCTTCCTTGAGACTGGTATGGTGTCTTAAGCGTACCTGGCACGTACCTCCGGGTCGCGAATCCCGTCCACAAATGCCTGCAGAAGATTAGCTTCTATGGTGGATGGCGAGGATTGATATGCCTTCCGAACGAGCCTCTCAATCTCCATTGACCATTGCTGCAGGGTTTCATTGGCTCGTTGTGTACGGTCTTTAATTTGAGCCCTGTACACGTGTTCCAGATGACTATCACCATACCGCGACTCTAAAGAGCTTAATAGCTCACTGTGGTGAAGTAGTGTAGTTATAGGATAAATTAAATATAGAACTTTACTAAACTGGTTTAATATACTACAAAGTACAGAGGATTGAACCCGACATTAAGACTTGCGATCGGTAGCGTGAGGGAAGTCGTTCTGGCTGCACTCGCGAACCGCTGTCTCTCGCTGTCAGCGTCCCGCACCCCCCGCGCCGCCTCGACGGCACGGTGATTCATGCCTGCTTAGGCGCAACTTTGTCTTTACCATATACTCCCCGCGTTGAAGAGACATCTTCAAGGATTGATGTCGGCAAGGGGCATATAGTGTTGAAGGCTCGTCTGAGGACTCCCTTCCTTGTTCGGATGTCAGCGACCCTGGCTACTCCATCCCGTCCAGGCAGCACACGAAGAACGCGCCCAAGTAACCACATGATAGGTGGACAGGACTTGTCCTTTATGACAACGAGTGTCCCTTCCTTAAGTGTGTCATGTGACCGCATCCATTTTGTCTTCTGTTGAAGTAAAGTAATGTATTCGTTAGCAAATCTGTTCCAAAAATGTTGTTTCAACAGTTGGATTCTGTTGAATCTTGTGAGAGATGAAATTCTGTTGGTGCTGATTTGAGACTCTGGTGCGAAAATGAGAGATCGTCCAATAAGGAGATGGGCTGGAGTCAAGGGATAAAGATCTGAAGGATCATCAGATATAGGAGTAAGAGGACGGGAGTTCAATATTGCTTCTATCTGTATTAATAAGGTATTCATTTCTTCGTAGTCTAGAAATGTTAGGTTTAATACGCGTTTTAAGTGATGTTTTACAGATTTAACAGCTGATTCCCATAAGCCGCCAAAATGAGGAGTGTAAGCGGGAATAAAAGTAAAATTGATACCTTGCTCAATCATGTCTGCCGGTGAAAGGTGTTTGAGGAGTCTTGATAACTCATGATATGTACCTACAAATGTGGTTCCGTTATCGGAATAGATGTTTCGCGGTTTGCCTCTACGAGATATGAATCTATTAAGAGCTGCTATAAAGGCTTCCTTCGTCAGATCCGAAACAAGCTCGAGATGCAAGGCCTTTGTTGCTAAGCAAACAAACACACAAATATAAGATTTTATATGCTTACATCCCCTTCCCTTGTGATTGGCTATCATCACTGGCCCAGCGTAGTCTACACCAGTATCGAGAAAGGGAAATTCTAGATGAGCCCGCTGTTTAGGTAGATTACCCATAATAGGTTGAATAGTTTTACCTGCAAGCCTTATACATTTGACACAGGAGCGGACGGTGTGTTTCGCTAGATTTGTGCCTCCTAAAACCCAATAATGGTGTCTCGCTGTGGCTAGCAATAATTGAGGACCTGAATGTAAATACTTAATGTGTAGCATTACAAAAAGAGAGCGGCATAAAGGATGTTTAGCGCTCAATAAGATAGGATGTTTGACGTTGTAGTCATAATTAGTATTAAAAAGCCTACCACCAACTCTAATAATTTTATTTTTATCTATGAAGGGTGATAGAGGTAAAAGTCTGTTTTTATGAGGTAATTTTTGATTAGTGATGAGCAAATGATATTCATCTTGAAAGGATTCCTGCTGAGCAATCCTTAACAGAAAGTTAGTAGAATGATTAAGTTCACCGAGTGTTAGGTTGCCGCTTATCCGCTTAGATTTATTGCGACAGTTGTTTATAAATCTGAATATAAATGAAGTAACACGCTGTAATTTTGAAAATGAGGAAAATTTTGTAATCATATCTGAGAATATATTGTTTTCTTTTTTTGTATGAAAACACTTAACCATTTCTGGCAAGTTAGGATGTATTTCCTGCTTAGGTTGGACTGTCCAATTTACTTGATCTAATTGAAGGAAAGAAGGCCCTGACCACCACAATGAAGATTTAGCTAACATATTCGCTCTTAAACCTCGTGAAGCGAGATCTGCGGGATTGTCTTTAGTAGGAACATAGCGCCATTCGTGATTAGAGAAACTTTCCTGTATCTCGGAAACACGATGACGTACAAATGGCCTTAGTTGACTTGGAGAAGTTCTGAGCCAACTCAAAACGATTGTGGAATCGGACCACAATATACAGTTATCAATTTTAAGTGTTAAAGATTCTAAGACCTTGATACCAAGTCTCACTCCCAGTAGTACACTGCAAAGCTCTAATCGAGGAATACTAACCGTTTTCAATGGGGCTACTTTACTTTTGGAAGTAAGAAGACGGGTAGTGACTGTACCATCGACATCAACGCACCTAATATATGCACACGCACCATAAGCTTTCTCCGACGCGTCTGCAAATATATGTAATTGTATATTAATCGGTGCTTGAGAGGTAATACACCTTGGTATATTAAGACTATTTAATGTTGGTAGTGATGAAGCGAAATCAAACCATGCCTTTTTAATATGAGCTGGAACTGGCTCATCCCAATTACACTTCTTTACCCATAATTGCTGCATTAATATCTTTGCTTCCACAATACTAGGCGTAACTAGGCCGAGGGGATCAAATATCTGGGCAATTGTCGATAAAATAGAACGTTTACTGACAACGTCTTTTAATTGTATGGAAATTGGAAATATGAAGGTATCTGTAGAGCACATCCAATTTAAACCTAAAGTTTTAGAAAGATTATCACTACTAAGATCTACAGAACCAGATAGATTACACTCACCAGAAACCGCTAGTAAAACGTTTTTATTGTTAGAATGCCATTTACGCAAATTCAACTGAGCTGATTTCAAAGCATTACTTACGCCCTGACAAAGTGCAATTGTTTCTTCTACAGTTTTATGACGAGATAAAAAATCATCAACGTAAAAATCATGACAAATTGCACGCTTTATATCTGGGGTTGTAGATTCCTGACCTAACTGATACAAACAACGTGTAGCTAGATAAGGTGCTGAAGATGTACCATAAGTGACTGTGTTTAGTTGGTAACTCTTTATAGGGTGAGAGGGGTCGAACCTCCACAAGATTTGTTGAAGTGCACGATCTTCATTGAAGACTTCTGTTTGGCGAAACATCTTTTCTATGTCCGCGGTCACAACGTATGTATGTTGTCTAAACCTTAGCAAGATTGACAATAGATCTTCTTGTAATGTTGGCCCTACTCTTAAAATGTCATTTAAAGATTTACCAGATGATGTAGCTGCCGAGGCATCAAAGACGACGCGTAGCTTAGTAGTCGTGCTAGATTCCCTTAAAACGCCATGATGAGGTAAATAACAAGAATTGTTTGCATGTACTTTAGTTTCTGTCATGTGACCAAGAGTAAGGTACTCTTTCATGAATTCAACATATAATTGCTTCATGATAGGATCTCGATTTAATCTACGCTCTAAGGATAAAAACCTGCGTTCAGCCACACGGTAGGAATCTCCTAAGACCGCGGGTGATTCTTTAAGTGGTAGCGAAACCACAAATCGACCATCTGGTTTACGCCTTGTTGTTTTAATAAAATGTTCCTCACATGCTCGTTCTTCAGGGGAAAGATTATGCTTGGAAGAAATTGAGTCTAGCTCCCAAAAACGAGTGAGATCAAATTCTAAATTATTACTTAACATACATATTGTATTATGTGTATTATTTAAATTATTTTCTATAATAGAACCTGAAACAAGCCATCCCAGCTTTGTCTCAAATAGGGTGGGTTTATTTTTCCCTAGATTAATACGATTACTTGAAATTACATTCCAAAATATTTCTGCTCCTACTAAAATATCTATAGTAGATGGAATATGGAATGACGGATCAGCTAAGCAAACACCTGATGGTAATTGTATGTTCTGTATGTTAACATATGTAGAGGGAATAAGTGTAGTGATGTTCGGTAAAATTATGCAATCAATGCCTATCCTATAGTCACTTACGTAAGACTCCATTGTAAGAGAGCAAGACTGTTTACTACTGAGAGGTCGATTGTTGATACCAGACACCATAGAATTTGTTAAAATTGTATTAAGTTTTAGCTTACCACAGAAGTCCTGTGTTATGAAATTGTTAGTACTTCCATTATCAAGCAAGATTCTGGCAGCATGCGGCTGTCCATTAACATCGAGAACCTTAACCAAGGCTGTGGAAAGCAAAACAATTGAATTTTTATGTGCATTATTATTATTAGTATGAAGTTCGTTAGCTGAAAGGGCTACATTCTGCGTGAGAGACTGATCAGAATGCAACAACGTATTGTGCTTTTTGGTGCAATATTTACAATGTGTCAATTTGCATTTATTATCAGAATGACCAAAACGCAAGCAATTTAAGCAAACCTTGAATGCTTTGGCCTTTTGAAGCCTTATATCAACAGGTAACGTTCTGAACGCTTCACAATTGAATAAGGTATGATCTTTATTACATAAGGGACATGAATATGTTTTTTTACTTGATGACAACGGTTGGAAACCCTTTGGTTTATTAAGATTTACATTTAAATCTGCTTTAGATTTCTCCGCCTTCGAAATATCTAGCGTCTCTAAAAGATCAGCTTTATTAGAAATGAATTTAATAAAATTATTTAAAGTAGGGGAAACCTGTAAGTTGTTCCTATGGAATTCCCATTCCCTGTTTGTGATATTATCCAATTTACTAGACATCATGTAAATTATTAATGTATCCCAGAATTGTACTGGTTGACCTAAATTAGCTAGTGCTCTTAAATTTTTATTTATTGTGTCTATTAAATTGCGTAAACATACACTAGACTCTTTTAGAATGGGTTCTATTTTAAACAAAGAATTCAAATGGTGATTTTCTAGAAGACGCTTATTATCATATCGCTCGCATAGAATTTTCCAAGCGGACTCATAATTATCTGCGCAAAAATCTAGACCAGATATAGCTGAAGCTGCATTGCCTTTAAGAGATGCTCGCAAATAGTGAAATTTATTAATATTATCGATACTGGTGTCTGAATGAATTAAAGAAATAAATGTATCCCTAAAGCCAAGCCAATGATGATAGTCACCATTAAAATGTGGTAAGTCTATTTTAGGTAGTTCAACAACCTTACGTTTGTGTGATTGTGACCCCGCATCGTCGCTTACCGCACCCATGGTGTCATGCGAAGGAAGCGATAGCTTGCTATGACTTTGGATCAAGGCACGACCGGCAGACACGAGAGAGTAGTATTGTAACTCGAAGGCCTCGCGCTCCTTATATTCGTCCTCCGGGATATCTGACAACTCCTCCAATTCACTCTGAAAACCGTCAAATTCATCGTATAAATTTTCAATTTTATCTAAGCGCATCTGAAGCTCGATTTGATTTTGCAATTCATTAATTTCTTTACTATTTTTAAGCGATTTTAAATAGCTACTAAAGCTAGTGAGCTTCCCTTTAATTGCAGCTCGTTTTTTAATTAACTGTTTAATTTGTTTTTCACTCATTGTTTATTTTACTTTTTATTTAATCGTATTTAATAATATTATACTAAAGCAAAAGGCACGCAACGTTTGTGTTTAATTAAACTTTCAATTGAGTTATATTCGATCAAAATCAAATAAAATAATGTAATAATATATTAATTTAGATAAAAAATGATAACAGTAACTTCGAAAGTAAAAATATTAATATAAACTTCGAAACTTAATATTAACACGTAATATTTACTTTTATTTTCGTTATACCGTCATATGAAAAAATGACAAGTTCTCTCACGCTACCGATCGCAAATTAACAAATTTATAATGTTATTTGCATTTAAGTACTTGTTATGTATAAAGAAATGAGATATAGAAGCTATTATTTAACGATTTATCACTTGAAAAATTAATTTTGATTAAAAAAAATTTTGATCGATTTTATCGATATCAAAGTGAGAATAACGAAAAATATATTAAAATTATATATTTTATATAAACTAATAATATTGTTTTAATGTGGATGTAGCACTATTGTATAGTTATTCTAAAGAATAATTGTAAAATGTAAGAATACGAAGAAATGAGTATAAAATGTATATAAAATTGTATGAATAAATATGAATAAACATGAATATTAAGAAGGATTAGGTGTGATAATTATGATTAGGATAAATAGGAAATAGAACGATCTCACGTATCCTTTTATGCGATGATCGAAGCTTCTGGAAGATTACGGGCGTCTTAAGGCGTGTACGCAGTTTAATGTAGTTCTTTCGTCGTTGAAGTGTTGAATTATATGCCCGGGAATGTCAGCTGTGCTCGACGACTCAGCATTGTTCACTCCGGCGAAGAATAATTTCAACTTGAAGTCGGCGAAGAATTGCGTGCACGTGGTGACTTTTATGACCTCTGACGTGAAGTAGGTATTTCTTCTTGGCTGATTCTTTTCTTCTCCTTCTTGGAGGCTCGATGGACCATATGGTGAAGTAGTGTAGTTATAGGATAAATTAAATATAGAACTTTACTAAACTGGTTTAATATACTACAAAGTACAGAGGATTGAACCCGACATTAAGACTTGCGATCGGTAGCGTGAGGGAAGTCGTTTTGGCTGCACTCGCGAACCGCTGTCTCTCGCTGTCAGCGTCCCGCACCCCCCGCGCCGCCTCGACGGCACGGTGATTCATGCCTGCTTAGGCGCAACTTTGTCTTTACCACACTGTATGTGATCTTCCTGCTAGGGTCGCTAGCACAAAGAGCCTCCAAAACATTCAAAGCCTCTTCTCTAAGTGCAACGGTAAGGGCAGATCGGGCCTCGTCATCCGTCCATCCGCTCGTCTCCTTGATTGTCTCAAACTGGATTTTGAATGCAGCCCAAGAAGATTTACCGTCGAAGTAGGGGACTTTAAAGATCTTTGCTGTTGATATACTGGTGTCGACACTACGCGGTGTTCCGTGATTTTCTAAGTTATCGACCCTTTTCAAGGCCTCACTTAGTGTCGTCTTAATTCCCTCAACATCCCTCTCGACAGCTTCCACCCTTTCCGTATTTTGTTGGAGAGCGGCAATGACATCTTTGTGGATACCTTCCTGAAGTGCGCGCATCTGTTCTTCCTGACGGCGGGCTTGCTCCTCTTGGCGGCGTGTCTGTTCTTCCTGATGGCGCGCATGTTCTTCTTCGCGGCGAGCTTGCTCCTCTTGGAGTGCGCGCAGCTGTTCTTCCTGGCGGCGCGCATGTTCTTCTTCGCGACGAGCCTGCTCTTCTTGGAGTGCGCGCAGCTGTTCCTCCTGGCGACGAGCCTGCTCCTCTTGGAGAGTGCGCAGCTGTTCCTCCTGGCGGCGCGTCTGCTCTTGCATCATGAACGTTATTTGTTGCAGAAGGGCGTTCATGTCTGGCATGGTGGTCTGTTGAGCAGTGGTCTCTCCACTCGAAGAACTAGGGCTAGATTCCTCCCTTTGTTGCTCCGCCATTGCACGTGTAGTGACGCCTTCCTTCTCGTGCCTCGGTACTAACGGCATTTCCGATCCCACTTCTGACACCAATTGTTACGTACTACGGGTTCGGGATCGGAAATTATAAGCGTTCTTGCACTAAGGATTTTTTTTATTTCACTTTGAATACACGCACAGTCTGTACACAACACTAGTCTCTGAACACTGTATTTCTCTTCTCAATACTCCTTCTCAATACTTCTTCACTAATACTTTAACTAACTCTTCGCTTTTCCACTATTTTGTATCGCTTCTTATCTTCACTCTACTTCGACTCGATGTCAACTCACTCTCGACACACTGCCGGCCTTTTTATATGCATAAATATTAGAACATTCTAGTATCGAAAATTCAAAATGTTTCTAGTAATTTCGAATCCTTTCCTGAAAGTGTTTTGTCCCTCTCCAACACATTAGAATTTGTAATAAGCTGTCCCTGTCATCTAATTGACATAAGTTAAAATTTGACATTCGCCGTTCTAAGGCATGGTACAAGCGTGCTATTATGACGAGTTCACACTATATTACGCGACAATATGTACAGCTATTTCTTGAAATGAACTCCTATCATGTAAACTCGACTCGTTTGGTTCAGTTTGTACTTTGTAGTGCTACTATCTATACCAGCGGTCGCGGGTTCGAATCTCACTGAGGGCATTAATTTGTGTAATGAGCAAGGATGTTTGTACTCTAGTCGTGGGTGTTTATTGTTTAAATACATATACTTATATATTTAATATTATATTTATAATATGTATGTATGTACCTATGTAGTGTATCAACTATCTGGTATCCATAACATAAGCCTCATAGCTTACCACGGAACTAGATACCTATAATATAAATACGTATTTTTACTATGTAACTAGTAACTACTTACTACAGTATATTTTCGCCGCAGCGCTATTTGACAGGAAGTAATTACTTGGTAATTTTTATTAGAGAAAATAGCAAATATACGGACAATCGCAAATATTGTATAGTAAATAGAAATAATCTTTCCACTCGGTACAAAAATCATGTTTTTATATTAAACGGACTTTATATATTAAATGTGTGTTTTAACGTGGGGCCGGCTGGACAGATTTGTATTATAAGGTTGGCATTTGGTTCTTCACATTAAATTACTAGCTAATCTGTAAATCTTTAAACTTTATAATTTCTATTCATATCTTAGACTTTTCTTTGAAGATCTAAATTCAAACAGGTTTTTTTTGATTAATGAACTCATCCACAGGCGTTAAGCGCCCGTGCCTTTTTTATAACAAACAGGGGTTTATTTAATAAATTACAAATTATTTTTTAACTTTTTCAATATAAAATGTTAATGCAAGCACATAGGATACTGCTAATTACCTAGGATGATTAGGTAACGCGCCCGGTTTTATTTCTACAACACAAAAACTTTTACAATAACATCTTCCAAACATAGATATGACTCAGAATTTTACAGTATTATGTGCAATGATATTTTAACTATAGATATGTTATACGCTCACTAAACAACCGAAAAAAGTGTTCCGCGCTGCACACATACACACTTTTCATTCAAGGTACATGTCAAAATGATAGAAAGGGGATAGTCGATAAAATCAATAAGAAAAAAAGAGACAGCTAATGTTGTCAATTGCGCGTCAATGTAAACAAACATTAGTCTAGCGACCGATGACATATCAGAATATTAGGCATATAATTGAAATATATTAATAAATTGAAGTATTCTGCGTTCTTACATGTGGTATGAGATCCCTTGTGTTTTATTAACTTTGGTATCATAATTGGTGCATTTCCTAAATACACAGGATGGCATTTTTTTAAATTTTGTAGCAGCGTACCACTCGTCGCCATGCGGTGACACTGACTAAAGGCAATACGTCCTAATTAGGATGTTTTCGAGTTTTCACGATTGCGCGCTCAAACATATCTATAGTTAAAATATCATTGATTATGTGGTTATAAGATGACAAACATTTTAAAAAGTTTTAACATTCGCACAGATTATATTGTAGTGTGTAGGCTTAATCTTTTGGTTTATTGATTAGGTCCTTTAGGCACGGAATCCATTTTTTTAAAGAAAAATGCATATGAAACTTAACTGTCGTTCAGCCTAAAAAAACAAAAGTTATTAAAAGTAAGTAAATAGACATAAAATGAGAAATCAACAATCTATTTTCCAAAAGGCGCATATAACTACAAAGAGCTGGCAGCTGCTTTCGGGCCTTCCGTTACCACAATCAGCCTTTTATAAGGCAAACCACGACGTTTTACTGCTAAAATATACATCTACTTCATTTTAAACCCTATTCTAAAGCAAGTAGGGCTTAGAATAATATTATTGTTGTCATCTACACGTTTTTATGTTGGTTTTGAAAAAGTAGACGTATTGCTTGAAGGCGCGAATCAAGGATTTCGCGCGTCGTTTCCCGCCAAAACAAAGGTTTTCCGCCATCTTGTCGGAACTTTGAAGTTTTGTAAGTTTTGAACATAGAGGCAATCTTTGTGCGTCGCTTTTGTTAAGTTTTCTTGTAAATGTTTTTTCGTGTATTGTTGGCGGTATATTTTCATAAGTATTAAGTTTAACAAGAAAGTCATAGGTGTTAGGTACCTACCTATGTAGTCTATAGAACATATAATATGTGATTTCTTTGTTAATAATTGAATTTATATATTTTGAAAGAGGCAGATAATACATGAGATTGGGTAAAACTTACAACTATACTTTGCGTTGATATTTAGTTATATAAAAAATTGAACTACCCACGGCTTGGATCCTAATTTTTATAGTAAAAATAGCAAGTCTACAACAATTTATACTTATAATAAGATCGGATAATTGTATTGACTATAATATAGTAGTATAATATGTGTTGCAAGTCACAACTAACATATTAATGTATTGTTATATTGATTACCATAGTACAATTAAAGTAATTGAAATCAGATTCGATTGATTAAAGCTGATAACTCATATTAATTTATGTTATAGGTAATGCAGAACTAGATAGAAATAGGTAAATAAATAATTCATTAATTTAAAACCTAAACATTGATATTTTAATCAACATTGACCTTTATAATTTTTCCGCAAACACTCGTCTCTTCTGACCTCGACAAATTCGATATTCTCTCGCCAAAATTATTAAATTTAACTTTCTTCCATTTGCAGGTACAATATTATTTTGCCACTTAAACAGATAAAAACAAGGCTTAAAACGATGGAAATAAGGCGGAATGAATGGTAAAATTTAATCGCCGTTTTGTGAACGAATTTGTACGAATCTGTCCCATTTTCACCTGCTCGTTGACACCTCGTTCGTACGTTCATTTATAATTTATTCACTCACTCACGACCGACCCGAGTCGATCCGAGTTTAAACCCCATCGGATATACGTCTATAATGCTACTAAATTGTAAATGACCATCCCGACTTTGAGTGAACTTCGAATTTGGGCTGTTTAAATTATTCATCTTAAATTGGCTGCGTGCCATGCGGGTGTGGTTCTATGAATAATTTAGCGTTTAGAAGCGTTAAAGGCGGTGTTTGATGACATTTAATTTTATTTCAACCTGATTTTGCTATCAGTTGTTGGGCTTGGGTCGCCCCAGATAAAGCTTTTTGAGATTATGTTAGAAAGCTCAAATGGCCAATGAAGATCAATTATCTGAGATAGAGAGAGATATATCGAAGAACAACAAAAATAATAAACGCACGGACTAATGCAATGAACTTTAAATAAGATTGATAATTGAATAAAAACCGCATTGAAAATATCGTGTGAATGATTAAACAAAATAAAAAAAAATCTATTATGATTACCACTTGTCTTACGGTGAAGGAACACATCGTAAGGAAACCTGCATGTCTAAGAAAACCTAGCATGTTTTGGAAAAAACATGTGAAATCCGCCAACACGCACTAGGCAAGCGCGGTGGACTATGGCCTGATCCCCCTCGTACTGAGGGAGACCTGTGCCCAGCAATGGGACGTTAAAAAGGGCTGAATACAATAAAAAAAATACACTAAGTACGTGATAATTTCATCTAATAAAAAAAATAAAAAATATGCGTTGGCCGGGAATCGAACCCGGATCAACTGCTTGGAAGGCAACTATGCTGACCATTACACCACCAACGCTATGGTAAATAAGATATAAATTATGGCATAATTTTAAAGTCAAAATTTTGAGCCTACTCCAATAAATAAACTAACTTTATATATTAGGTGAAGGAATATAATATAAAAGATGTCTGTATAGACGTTTATTAACTAACAATGTTACCTAAATATTATTGTTGTAATAATAGAAACGATATTTTTATATATTAACTAATTAATTTAATGTTTCTAGGCAAGCGCGCTCCAACCTAGACCTCACTGATCGTCGTCAAGCGCAAGCCTATCTAATAATATGACGACTCGTTTGGCTCAGTAGGTAGCGACCCTACTTTCTGCGCCAGCGGTCGCGGGTTCGAGTCCCGCTGGGGGCATTCATTTGCTAATCACGAATGTTTGTACTCCAGTCATGGGTGTTTATATTTATAATATGTATGTATTTAAAATTTATATATGTAGTATATCAACTATCTGGTATCCGCAACACAAGCACGTTACGCAGCTTACTGCGGAACTAGATGGCGCTGTTGTAATAATGTCCCAACATATTTATTTATTTAATAAAAAAAAAAGTTTTCCTGACGATTTTAATTTTGCTACAGCCGAAGTAGAAGTATGTAAGTAAGTATATTACGACTTACGAATATCTTACGTTATAAATTACCGATTGTTAATTATAAAATCGATTATTTAATGTTAACAAAATGTCAAATATATCATTTTAATTTAACAATGAAAATAGAGGCGGTAACTTGGAGTTGACAAAGCCTAGCGACCAAGCATTGTCTGCCATTGCCCGATTAGCGCGACCTACGTTATGTTGAAGTTGGGTTCTCCATGAAAATTTAATTGTGGAGATTTTTTGGAATATATTATCTATATCTTATCAAATGACTTATTTTCTAATTATTTATGCATTATATAAATGAATTGAAGGGTCTGTTTTTAATTTCAAATTAACAGCTTTTCACTAAATGCATATGGAAGTATTATAAGACACTAACATAAAAAATCAATTTTTTAAATTTTGTCTGTCTGTCTGTTTGTTTCGGCTAATCTCTGAAACGGCTGGACCTATTTTGACGGGACTTTCACACGTAGATAGCTAATGTTATTCGGAGTAACTTAGGTTTCGTTTATTTTAGTTTTATTTATTTTAATTACGGGATGGTTTTTTGTGCTACAAAATTTAAATTTGGCGGGGAGCACCTCGCTAGTCTATTATACAATCTTATTGAAATAGATATTATTCATTATTATCAATATAGAGTCCGAATATATATAGTCTAGTATAGTCTTTAGAATTTTTGTCTGTCTGTCTGTCAATTTGTTTACCGCATAACGAGATACCCACTGGCCAAATTTTGATGAAAATTGGTATAATGATAGTTAGTTATCCGGCTCAACATATACCATATATTTTATTGTGAAAAAGTCTCATGACTGGGAAACAAAACTAACCGTAAATATGAACGTGAGCGAAACGAGGCTGAGTCGCTAGTATTTATATAAAATTTTTCTATCACACTAACGTATATCGGCTGACTTTAGAATCGGGTGCCAATTTCACTGAGGCAAGCTCGTGTGTCTGCAAACACAATTGCATTTGCTATTCCTTCCATACTCCAAATCCGATAGGACGACAGTCGATCAGTGAAAGGAGAGGTGCAAGAATTCCTAGCTCAGGACTATTTCTGACTATTGCATATAGGAAAGACTCAATTCAAACACCACATCTCTAATTGTTAGCTTTTAGATAAACAAGGTAGTATATTTATCAAATTACTATTTTTGCTGCATATTTTAACTCTTGATTTTCGAGACGTTTTTTCATAATCGAAAACTTTTTTTAAAGAGATTACTAATATTAATAATAGAATAATATAATTAATATTAATAAATTTATTTAATAAATCTCATGTTCACTGTGTATTGACGTACATCGTACATACATCACCCACTTCTTATTCTTATTTTTTACATACGAATACTGAATGTAAATATCTTTGAATCCTTAATGATTTTCAAGCATGGTCACTCTATCATGACCATGATAGTCAGACCAAAGCGGAGCTATTCGGAGTAATGTAATTGAGATGGTTGTATTGTGTTATTAGTTTGATTAAAATCGATGCTGCCTTCATCATGTTGAACAAATTGTTAGTGTTGCTGTTTATGCGAGGACTTGCTTCATACTTGTGTACCATTTTACTGGTATCATTTTCTTCTTGTCTAATAACTTGTTTACAGCTCATTAGGTGGAATTAAACTAATAACAAAATATAATTCTTTGTAAATATCGTTTAATGTAGATTAAACTTTTGGCTTAGTTTGTAGTGTTCCTAATTACTGTGCCAGCGGCTGCAGGTTCCTTTCCCGTTGGGGGTATTCGTTTGTGAGATCACTTGAGACACGAGATTCTTGTATTGTAAGACAAACATAGCTAGTTATATGAAAGACAAATATGTTCTTAATGTGTTTGTGTTCATGTTCCTAAATATTGATCCGGAGCGATGCGGCCGCAGAAAGCATTTTAAAAATTTAGTTTGCCCTTTATATCGATAATAATGAATCAATAATATTTTCCAAAAAATTTATGTACAAATTCGACACAGAATTTTATGATTTAGGTGTATATATAGAATGAGAAAAGGGTGACTGCACTGTATACGATTTTTTTGCGCACAATTTTCAACTATAATGTTTCCTCCGTAGACTAGTAGTTTTTGCGAATTATTTAGTTAAAACGCATAACATATATAATATACATACTAAAACTAACAATGGCCCAGATAATATGTTATAATATGTTGTTGGGACATTATTACAACAGCGCCATCTAGTTCCGCAGTAAGCTACGTAACGTGCTTGTGTGGCGGATACCAGATAGTTGATATACTACATATATAAATTTTAAAATTAATTCTAAAATTAATTAAATATTATAAATATAAACACCCATGACTGAAAACATTCGTGATTAGCAAATGAATTCCCCCAGCGGGACTCGAACCCGCGACCGTTGGCGCAGAAAGTAGAGTCACTACCAACTGAGCCAAACGAGTCGTCAAAGATGGATTTTAATGAACTTCAAATGATCCTTATTAAAGAAATACGTTGGTATTTTAGCACCTAACTTTAGATGTCACAAATGAATAGCCCCGCCCAAAGCCCCGCAGCGGATGTTAATCAGGCTTATTGGTTCTACAAATATTTCACAATTACGTCGCTTATGCCGATTGCGTTTCATACGAGACTCTGTAAATGCTTTAATATGAACTTTAGCACTTTAGTTATGGACAGATTAAATAACGATCAATTGACATAGTGGTAGTAGTAGTGTGCCTATTTCGATGGTCGCGAATTCTGTTACCGGTTCGGTCAAATACTTAATTCTATTAGCTATAAAAATATTTGTTATGTAGTCGTTTATTTAACATAACTTATTTAATAACATGTAAAGTAATAAAGACAGTGGTAGCCTAGCGGTAACGCGCACTCTTGGATAACCGGCTTCAAATCCGGGTCTCGCACTGGCCACTGCTGATATTTTTATGTGCGAATCATTTCCAACATGATCACCACTTGTCTTACGGTGAAGGAAAACGTCGTGAGGCTACCTGCATGTCTGAGAAAACCTAGCAAGTTTTCGAAAGACATGTGAAGTCCTCCAACACGCACTTGGCCAGTGCGGTGGACAATGGCCTGATCCCTCTCCTACTGAGGGAGGCCCGTACGAAGCAGTGGGACATTAAAAAGACTGACAGACAAAAAAAGTAATAAAGTCATTTTTATACTGAACTATCTTTTCATATTTTCTCGTATAAAATTTAAAAAAATAATCATTTTTGCTTCTAACGTTTAGAATGCTTTACAGCACACGTCCCGGAAAAGACTAGATTAGGGTTTTAGACGTCTCAAAAGTAATAGTTGCGAAAGAAAAAGGGATGTATTATTCAGTGGCAGTTTACTGATTGGTTATGACTGTAAAGCTTCTTACTCACAGTAGGGAGGTATAGTAATTCTAGAGATTTTAGTTAACTGAAGAAAATTATTACTTTATTTTGATTAAAGTTATTGGTATATCATGTGTTTGATTCCCGTATAATGTTTTTTTTGTAGAGGCTTTCATAGGTTTTATATAGAAAGTAACGTTGGCAACTTTTACCTAAGTTTATTAATGAGCAGCATCTTAGAAAGTATTTCGGCAAAAATAACAAAACTAAAAACTGTTCCTTGATTTTTCTTTTTCGTATTTCATCTATATATCTTTTATTTTTCTATTTTCTATTCAATGCAATTAAAAATGAGTTCACTCTCTCTTGCTCATTTTTTATCACCCTTAAAATTGAGAATTTAAAACGTAGCACGTTTAATTATATTGTATTTTTAAATGAAAATTGAAAACATCAGTAACATTTGCACCGAGCATTGCATAAGTTAATTAATTAGTAAGAGTAAGCCGTAATTATTATTTGTAGAAACCTTTAGAGCGGTGAAGCGAATCGCCTGAGAATGGAACTAATCTATTGGAAATGTCCTCACTTCAGGTTAAACCTTCTAGCTAGTGTTGAACACGATATCGATACTATTTCCAAATTACGAAAAAAATATTTCGTTACCCTTAATACGTTTTAATTTATTAAATTTTAATTTATTGAAGTATTGTCTAGTGTTTGTACACTCGTACATAAATTAAAAATTAAAAACGCAAAAAGTGCATAGTGGGTGCATGCAAGTGTTTTATACAATATGTTTGTATATAACGGAATATGTTTGTATATAACGTGAATATACACGGAATATTTAATAATCTATTAATCTGTATATTAAATTCGGAAAATTTTATTGAAAAAGTCATTGTGTTATGAGTATTTTGTATAAAAGGGATAATTGGTTATAAGTATTACTTGCCTTAAGTAATAATTAAGTTTTGATAATATGGTATTTTTTGCGATAGGAAGAATAAATTTAAATATTTATCGATAAGAAGCATGAAGTCTTCCCTTCCCTTATACGTACAGAATACCTTTAACGACAAAGCCGAAGTAGACGTTTTATTCTATCTAGTTTAGTTTAAGGAGTTCTTCACACCAATATAGATAAAAATTTTGAAAGAAAGAGCGGAATTTTAGTTAGGGTTTCTTTGAGGTTACGTTTCTTTACAATTTTAGCATTAAGCCTTTAATTTTATGACAAAGTGGACGAGGAAAAAATGTTTTTATATAGCAAACGAACACAAATAAGTAATATAATTTTCCATGTCGGCAATTTCCTCATTAAAAATTCTAGATTTTTTGGAAATAGAATTATTGGATTAAACGTGTGACGTTTCGTAGTAGGTACTACATAGTATGTACTGTACTGCAACTGCCTCGGTGGTGTAGTAGCTAGCATTTACAACCACACATCGAGAGGTTCTGGGTTCGAGTCCTGGGTCGGGTAGGTTTAGTAATTAACCCATTTGGTCGTGTCGAGCAGTCATCCACCGGAGTATGAGAGTGATAGGAATAGAGAGTGCACTTGTGTCTGCGCGTACACTTGTGCACTATAATATCTCCTGCGCAGTTGGCTTGTCTTAATGAGATTGGCTGCCATGACCGGAATCGATCGGAGAACATTATAATTACATAATATGTACTGCACGAATATGTAGTGTACTCTCATACACCGTGGTATTAATTCGTATACCAGTCATGAAGTTAAGTCGCCAGCTAATATAGTATAGCTAAGTATTAAAAAGGTACTTTAATTCCTTCACGTTCCATAATTTGCTTGCTTTTAGGTAAACTAATTAGCTTGCTTTTAGGTAAATAAAATATCAAATTTGTATATTTATAGTTTATATTCAATACCTGTACCTTTTCTCTCTAAATATCAGACAGTTTGACAAACTTTGGACAGTTTACTAGTAAAATCAAAGAGGAGTCGCTATAAAACGTCATTTTCCTCACTCCGACCTGCATTTTCCTGAGGCTGGAACAAGGTATTTAGTTAGTTAAAGCAAATAATAAAACCTAGTTCACAGTCCGCTATAAAATGTATTTGTACAATTTTTTGTGTGAAATAACTTGACTGTTGCTTTGCATACAGCGGACAAAGCGTAGCGTTTGATCGTTAATAATATATGAGAAGTTAAATAAATATTGAACTCAATGGATAAATTCGTGTTGATTTAGGATGTTTGGTCCGAATGCTATTGATATACTTTTTATTCTGCATGCGTGGACAGCCATACAGAGCTTTACATTTAATGTGGCTACGAGCTTTTTGTTTTTCTTTAACGTTTAAAAAGGAACCCTCTGAAAAGCTTTGTTGATAGGAAGTTACTCCCTTAAATAGCTTATATATTGATATCGTGAATATTAAACAAAATATATTAGTTATGACATACACTGACCATATGACATAACTATACTAGCATTTCTCGCGGCTCCGCCCGCGTTCTAAAGACCGGAAACCAAATTCTTCGATTCTTAGACTGTATATTACTAGAGAATACATTTTAACTGTTAGCATTGAATTCTTAGAAAATAGATATATTCCGGCAGTATAAAGTATCCTATATGTGTATAGGTGACTCGGATAACCAGCCATCATCATACCAAATTCAATCAAAATCTGTCAAGTGGTTTTCTCGAAGTGCGGCCACAGACAGACAGAAAAACAAAACTCTGTATCGTTAATTTTTTAATTAGATTTTTCAAAATATATTAATAATAATAATAATAATGTTCTCCGACCGATTCCGGCCATGGCGGCCATTCTCATTGAGACTGGCCAAGTACGCAGGAGATATTATAGTGCACAAGTGTACGCGCAGACACAAGTGCACTCTCTCTTCCTATCACTCTCATACTCCGGTGGGACGACTACTCGACACGATCAGTGAGAGCTAAGGCGCAGGACCGACGGCTTTACGTGCTCTCCGAGGCACGGGGGTGAACCACCGCCAACTTCCTAACTCCGGGCTGTTACTGAGGCTAACGAAACAGAAAGACTCAATAACTAAACTTGGCCCGACCCGGGACTCGAACCCAGGACCTCTCGGTGTATGACCGTACATGCTAGCCACTACACCACCGAGGCAGTTTCATATATATTAAACTTGTACAGATTAGACTAAGTTAGAATTTTATTTTGTGTATAGATATTTTTATATATATTTTAACGATAGCAATAGTAGAAAGTAAGCTTACGAGTATTTAAGCTCTTTGTATTTTTAGCTACAAAGCGAAGCGCTCTGTCCTATTGAGGTTAAATGGAGAACAATCGTTCGTAGCGGACGCATGCTACGTCGTAGAACGTGTTTTTCCTTTTTTTATTCAATGACACTAAAGCTCAGTTAAAATTTGAACTATCGTATTCCGAGGTAGAATAACTGTCAAGAAATCATTATTAATGGTAATCGTATAATATAAATGATGAGAAAGCTCTATGATTACATTATTGTAACAATAAAAAGGAATTTTATAAATCTATACATCTATGCATATAAGAAAGTGTCTCTTTTTAATTTCAAATTAAGAGCTTTTCACTAAATGCATATGAAAGTATATTATACGCTACTAATATAAAATAATCTTTTTATTTTTAATTTTTGTGTCTGTCTGTCTGATTGCTCCGGCTAATCTCTGAAACGGCTGGACCGATTTTGACGGGATTACTCGCAAATTGCTAATGTTATAAGGAGTAACTTAGGCTACTTATAGTTGAGAAATCTTATTTATTTTAACTAGCGGAGCCCGCGGCATATGAAAATATAAAAAAATGATATGTACACCAATACCGGTAATATGGGACTTACTGTCTAGAAAAGCCAGTATCACCCACTAAAATCCTGAATAGCTCCATCTTAATAGCATGTTGCATTGCTAAAGCACTCAACCAAAAAGCCCTGACGGGAGGTTGGTTTCTTAGAGAAGTACAAGGAATAACCGGCATGGTACACTGCCCACCGGAGTGGGCCACCTCTTAATGTGCCAGACGTGAATGTGATCTCCCACCACGTTGAGCTGAACATAAACAGAGGGGAACTGAGCGAAGCAAGAGTAAGCCACTGTAGGCTATTTTATTACCTACAATAGATACACGAAACCTAATCCAGTACAACATAATTGTACAAGCTTTTGTGTGAAACTGAGATCTTATAATTTGATAAGATCTAACAAGTAAGTGCAGCACAAAGGGATCGTTTGATACATAAAATGTTGTTTGTAGCAGGTGTATTAAGACTCAATACTCAATACAATTACTTTATCTTTGTATTTCAGCAAATGTTATCGAAAAAAGTTTGGTAAAAATACCTTTTCTAAAATTTTTGTAATAGAAATAATTATTTAGTATTCAATACGAGGGGACCAGGCCTTAGAAGCTGGTCAAGTACGGGTTGGCGGACTATATATTTAAAAAAGCTTGTTAGGTTTCCTTAGACTTGCAGCTTTCCTCACAATGATTTCCTTCACCGTAAGACAAGTGATAATCATGTAAAAAATGATTCGCATATGAAAATATCATAGGTGTGACACCCGGATTTGAATCCTCATCACTCAGTTATCTAAGCGAGTGCGTAACCACTGGCCTTACACTGTTTTAAAATTAAAATTCGTATATATGTTTGCGGAAGATTGCCATGAAAGAGCCAAATTTAAAAAAAGAATAGAAAACTTAAAAAGGAATAAGAAAACAATAATTTTAGTATTTAACAATTAGTATCATAATAAACGTAATATTAACATATATTTTCGAATTTTTACCATTCAGACGATAAAAGAAGTACCTATTATATTTATTTATTTCGGTTAAAAGGATAGTCAAATTTATTACTTCCAAGAGAAATGCGTAAAAAATGCGTAGTGAAAATGTATATATCAATTTATAAGAAGAAGAAGTCCGTTACGAACAGATGAAAGCTAGCTTTACAACTAAAATAGAGCCAAAAATGTTATACGCATTTCCCCGAGAAATACCGATACCAATGCCAATTCTAACTACGGAAACATCATCTGACCTCAAGCGAAAGATCTCTCCAGGAAACCTGTCATTATTAGAGGTGATAATACGAGATAATTTGTCTCTACAAGATTAGCGTAATTTAGTAAAAAAAATAATTCAAAATGTTATAAGACCTTATTTCATGTCTTAATGGATGGTCTAAAAATCTAGCGTTATAGAAGTCTCCAGAGTGAAGATGCAATATTAAATAATAATAGATATTGCAGAAATATACAACGTACGACTTTGATTTTGGTAGAAAATTAAGTTTTCTATGTATGTGACGTACTGCTGCAGTACTAAACCTAGTATAAGTGAAACTTAGCATTTTTTTCACACCTACATACATTAAACTAGCCTTAACAAACTGGTTATTTTTCGAATAATCAGATGTCAGTTCTATTTGATACTCTAACACGACAATTACACATGCTCGCTATGGAGATGAAATTTGAAGGGGCGTTTATTTTTGGCATGCTCCCCTCGCAGGAAGCGACCCATTAGGATACACTCGAATAAAATTATGCAAATTGCTATTAAATTTATTTCCTGGCGACGACCATTTCCGTTGATATGTTTTTGTAAAATTATAGATTGTTTTAAATAATATTTCTTAAACTCTTATCTAAGCCCTAACACTAGCCCATAACCTGAGCATTTTGTGGTACACTTTACTGAGAAACTATCACACCTATAGATTTGTGCTTTAACATAGTAATTTAACTTCATATCTAGATGTGTTGTCTGTAAAAACATATAAATTTATAACCATTAAAAAAATGAACATTAACAATTTTGTGTTCATTGGATAGAATGTTATTATAGTATTGTACTACTAACGCCATCTGTTGGAAAACCAAAGAATTAACATCGCTGTAATATTATTACCCGTTAGAAAAACTATGTGAGCTTTGTGAGGCAAAGCTCAGCTTTTTACTAGTAAAATAATCTAGAATACTTTTTAGCTCTCAACTCTGAAACAAATTAGTTCCAAGCTTATATTATTTATAAAGAAATAAGGCCATTGTATATATTCCTTCTTTTATATTTGCGAATGAAAAGCGAAAATTCTTAAGGAAAAGAGAAGCGAGGCGCGTTAAATAGCACTTAATTAACTGTGAAACCTTTCCTTGGTTTTGAAAAATCCTTATAGGAAGTTGGAATTGAAAGGAGTTTTTAAAAAACTGCAAACGCATTTCTTGTGTTGCTCATTCACTTAGTATGACTTTGAATAGAATGTACGATTAAGTTGAATATTCTATTTTACTATGCATTATGTACACTTATTATAAGTATGCATATGTTTTTTTTTTTTAATTTCATTTAACCGGTTAATTTTAGCCATGAAACCTAAATTCGTCAATTAATAATGTTCTTGGATTTTAACCCGTCAAAAAGTAACCTTAAGCCGCCGAAAAGCCTTTCGGTTTGGGGTCAATGAGTATAACCGGTTTGAATATTGTATTATTTGAACCCGGTTTTATATTACTATAAGAGTTCTTTAAACGGATTATTTTTAGTGTTTGCAACAGAAAAATGTTTATAAATGATAGCCTGGTAACTTCTTAGATAATTATTAATTATCTTTTTATATGATGTACCGTGTAGATATATTCTGTATAAAAACAATAGCTTCTTAGTTATTCGTAGGTACATAATGAAAACTCGACACAGCAGGAAACTTGAATGTAATTAGAAGTGTTGATAATAAATTTTTTAGATAAGTAAAGACAAGGTCGCTTTGTTTAAAGTATTACACAATTTACTAAATACATAGTTTCGAGATATTAAAATAACCAAATGTATAGAACCATATATAGCTATTATGTGTTATCTTCTAAATCAATGATATTCTAACAATAGATATGTTGTGAGCGCGCAATCGTGAAGACTCGAAAACGTCCTAATTGGGACGTATTGCTTTTAGTCTGTGTCACGCATGGCGACGAGTGGTACGCTGCTACAAAATTTAAAAAAATGCTATCCTGTGTATTTAGGAAATGCACCAATTATGATACCAAAGTTAATAAAACACAAGGCATCTCATACCACATGTAAGAACGCAGTATACTTCGATTTATTAATATATTTCAATTATTTGCCTAATATTCTGATATGTCATCGGTCGCTAGACTAATGTTTGTTTACATTGACGCGCAATTGACAACACTAGCTGTCTCTTTTTTTCTTATTGATTTTATCGACTATCCCCTTTCTATCATTTTGACTTGTAGTGAAATGTACCTTGAATGAAAAGTGTGTATGTGTGCTGCGCGGGACACTTTTTTCGGTTGTTTAGTGAGCGTATAACATATCAGTCTATTAAAATATCATTGTTCTAAATATATAAAAGCGAAATGTCACTCTCTCACTCATCACTAAATATCATAAACGTTTGACGTATTATATACAGATAAAATTTGGCAGGGAGGTAGTTTGTAGTTATTTGTCCGCTAGGAACGAATTTTGCGACAGGGCCGGGTTAAGGAGATTAAAGAGTTTCGCAAGTAACTATGAAAGTCCTTCATTTTTTGTGCAACTTTGATTTTTTGTGTTACAAATCTGGCAGGGAGAGAGCGAAGCGAGCGTTAGTCGTCAGTATATGTAATAAGTTATTTTCTCAGTTATTTCGTGTAATATAAGCTATCTGCCAGTAAAAGTCCCGTCAAAATACCCGTTTTATCAAACGGATAGACAGACGGACCAATATAAAAAAAAGTGATTTCTTGATTCCACATGCGTTTAGTAAAAAGTTGTTATTTTGGCAATCTTATTAATGTATCTGAGCACGGCTACACATACCGTTAATGTAGAATAGAACAATTACGCACTAATTATAACATAAATGCAATTAGAATTGATCCTTCAATTACTAGTTAATAGATTACCATACTTGATATTTAGTTATATGATAACAATATATTGATTCTAGCATAATTTTACCCATATAAGTATAATATCTCTTCTGAAATAAAAAGACAAAGTGGCTCCTTATAACATGAGCTATCTGCCAGACAAAATCCCGTCAAAATCAATATAGCCGTTTCGTACATTACCCAGAACAAACAGACAGATAGCTAGACGAAAAATTAAAAAATGCGTTTTTCCTACATATTCCGCGTATACTTTTACGTTTTCTGATGTATCAAACAGACACTCCAATTGTATTTATCTATATAGATAAGGGTTAGAGATTAGTTGAAGTAATATGGCATTAAATGTCAGTTAACATGCAATGTATTCAATATTGGACGAACCATTCAACAGGCTCGATAAAATATAACTCACCCTTTTGTACGAGTATTTTAAAACGAAAAGTATTAAAAAGGTTTATTTACATGTATTTCAAAACCATACGAATGAATTCATTTCTATTGAAAGAGTTGAAATACTAGAGTAAAAACAGGGTTACCAACCAAAATATCCGGTCAGGGAAAACATTTCCGACGGGCGAAATGTCTCGCCATGATGGATCTGAGTGCCTAGACAATGTAACAATCGATTAGCGAAAGCGATAGTAGAAAAGTCCAAAATGTATGGGTTTGACATATGCCTTAGATATGTCACGTAGTCTGTTGTCAACGAATAGATGATGGTAGACAATGTACATTCATTTCAATTATTAGTGATTTAAAGTTCAAGATGCATACGCTGCGTTTAAGCGATGACGATTGTAGAAATCGAATCGCTTCATAACGAATGCCGGTTGGCTATAGGCCCTGATTCGACGCGGTTGCAATAATGTACTTGAAACGGTATATATACCGTTTAGAACCTATTAGCCAAAAATAGTCGAATAATTAAACACATTTTATTATTAGTTATACTTAATTATTAGTTGTATGTATTCAGTCATTTTTGTTCCACTGGGCACGGGCCTTCTTTCAATACGAGCGAGATTAGGCCATATTCCATCACGCTGGCCAGTGCAGTTACGAATAAATAATAATCGATAAAAAATGTTTCCATTGTAGAAAATAGTATATATAAGTAAGTATATGTTTGTTTCTTCAAGTTGATCTAAACAAATATACGGAATGCATTGATAGAAATAGGTTATTCATAAGAATGTGAACTCTAACTTAAATAATTTTATTTTTACCGTTTTACACAGATATTCTATGACTTTTGCACAGTTCGTAAACAAAAGGTTGGTTTCACACATGAATTGAAATATATTTCATTAGTAGTTGATAACTAGCACCCGCGAGCGGTAAAGCATACCGGCGTTTCCTTTGACATCTGTATTATTTATATAAACTTTGCATTTCTAAACCTACACTTCATGCATCTGTCGTAAAAAGTTAATACATCTTATATGTATTAAATTTTTACGACACTTTTGGTTCAGTTGGTAGTGACCCTACTTTCTGCGCCAGCGGTTGCGAGTTCGAGTGCCGTTGGAATTCATTTGTTGAACACGAATCTTTGTACTCCAGTCTGGGTTGTTTATAAATATTTTTAATATGAATTTATTTAAGAATAATAAAGAAGAATTTATATATATGTATTTCAACTATCTGGTATCCGTAACACAAGCCTCGTAGCTTACCACGGTACTAGATAGCGCTGTTGTAATAATGTCTCTACTTTTAGTGTAGATTTATCAGAAATTAAATATTTTCCTGCAGTATAAAATATCCTATGTGTTGACATCTATCATCATGCCGTATCAAAATTCGCTCAATAGTTTTCTCGCCATGCGGATACACAAACAGACAGACGGACGGACGGATAAAAATTTTAAAACTATAGATTCGACCTCTATATCGATAATAATGATACTGACTAATTTCAATTAAATTTTCATTTCCACTTACCTACATGTTGAATTTTGCTTTATAGTTTTACAAATTTTGGAGCACAACTATAGCTAAAGATACTTAAGTAATATAAAATTGACATTTTGCTTCTAAGTCATGATACATGCAAGAGATTAATTGAAAAGTTACTTAGTACCTAATTCAAACTGTCTAGTTCATAGTTAATGGTATCTTTATATCTTCTACATACGAGCTTATCTTTTATTATAACGTAGACATTAAAACTATAGCCATCAAAATAGCAGAACATAAAGTTCGCAGATTCATTTCAAAATAAATTTCATTAGTTATGATATACTATAAAAGCTTCGTGCGAGAGCTTTTGACGTTACGTTGCAACTTTAACGAGAGCACATTACACAAAGAAATAGCATCTTAATATGGCAAACTGCAAATGTACGGTTTATTGATACGAAAGTGGATGTATTTTTTTCTGTATGTTATACTATATATTATTACATAGTCAAAATATTTTTGTACATGATTCTATTTTAACCGAATTTTAAAAAGGAGGAGGTTGTATGTTCGTATGTGTGCATACTTTTTTTTGACGCTTTCCTACAATCTAAAGTGTTAAAGTGGTAGTGCCATGCTTGTTACCTTCGGGTAGCAGCCGAATGGGCCGGCACGCCCCGTATAGTACCACTCTCTCACAGAAGACCGGCGTGAAGTGGCAGCTATGCTGCCGCGTTTCGTCCGGTAAGTGAGAGTCCGGGAGGCCCACTGTGGGCTCCCCACTGAGGGATCCCTCCTCCCGTCCTTCTCCCTCCTTCCTCCCTCCCTTTCCTAAAAGGCCGGCAACGCATCTGCAAGCCATGCAGTGTTGCAGATGTCCATGGGCGGAGGTGATCATTTCCCATCAGGTGAGCCTCCTACCCGTTTGCCCCCTTTGTCGCATAAAAAAACTGTAGGAGTAGTTTCGTGAAAAGAATGCCAATTAACACAAACATCCTTTCTTTTACTCAATATTTATAATACTAGCGACTAATCCTCGCTTTGCTTAGGTTCATTCCTAGATACGTTTTAATTTTATAGAGCGTTACCAAAATTCTTACGTCACGTAAGTTACTTCTTATTATATCAGCTATCTGCCAGTGAATGTACCGTCGAAATATCCAGCTGTTGTAGAGATTAGCGGAAACAAACAGACAGACATGCAGACAGAGACTAAAATGTTAAAAAAAATACTTTCTTATAATATAACTACATATGCAATTAGTAAAAAGTTATATTAATAAAGCTACGAGTATATTAATGTTGCAAATACTCAATTGTATTTACTTATCTATCTTTAGATTAGTATGCAAAAACCTGACCCACCATGTTGATTAAACAAATTATAAATAAAGGACTTCAATGATATCGAATTACTGTTTGAAAATAAACACAAAATATTAAATGATGATACAGTTATTATTACAAAATAATTATTGCGACTCCGCCCGTGTTATAACTCAATTACTGCACATTGTTTTGTTAACCGTTTTCAAAACTAAGGTATACATTGCTTACAATACTTTTTATTTCAATTTAATTCTTGTTAATGGCTTTATAGCGTGTTAATAATATTTTTAGACAAACAAAATTCTAATTTACTTAAAGCTGTACATTTAATATTTTTTGAAAAATGTTATTGATATAATAATTATCTATCATCATCATCATCATCAGCCCTTTTTTTACGTCCCACTGCTGGGCACGGGCCTCCCTCAGTACGAGGGGGATCAGGCCATAGTCCACCGCGCTGGCCCAGTGCGTGTTGGCGGACTTCACATGTCTTACGAAAACTTACTAGGTTTTCTCAGACATGCAAGTTTCCTCACGATGTTTTCCTTCACCGTAAGACAAGTGGTAATCATGATAGAAATGATTCGCACATGAAAATATCAGAGGTGCGAGACCCGGATTTGAACCCGCATCACTCGCTTATACAAGCGACGCGTTACCGCTGGGCTACCACTGCCTATAATTATCTATAGTGAGTCTAAATCTATAGTTTTGTCTTTCTGTCTGTGACCGAACCGTGTGAAATTTCATATAATATTTAAATGGATAATAATAATACATATACCTATATAAACTATGTTTCCTTTATAATATATAATTCTTTTGCAAGTTAACAAAGAAAAATCTATACAGTATCTTATTTAAGTACGAGTACATCTTTAACTATTTTATCGGTGAAGCGCTTTTATCAGATGACGTGGCACCGTCCTGGCACGTTTCAGATGAAAGATTGCGTTTATTTAAGGATGCTGGGTTTGGTTAAAATTAACTGTTGGAAACAGTCTTCGTAAACGCAATAAAATTTAACTAGCTCTGTAAATGCATGTCATGAGTTGTCAATGTGAATGTCACTTGGTCTATAAATTCTATGATGTCAATTATCTGTTCTCTTTCACTTCTTGTACTCCGCACTAAGCTGATGTCTCTGATCATTATATATCCAAATAAATCATAGTGTTTATTATTAAATTTGTTTCCTTTTGTGCCCTAAACTCTTCAGGTTATGGGCCCAGGCACGGTCCTGGTTATTATTTTTGTATATTTCGTGCATTTTAACATAAATATAAAAATTAACCTCACTTCGACATCCCACCACGTTGCGCGACAACATGGCTACAGGTATGAACACATCTTCTCTTGTCATGGACAAACTAAATGGCATAGAAAATTATAACTCATGGAAGTTTATGATGAAAATGGTGCTGATCCATGAGGATCTTTGGGATTTTGTTGAAAACGAGTCGACGAAAGTTGAACAGGACAAAAAGGCACAAAAGGCGCTCGCCCGCATTGCATTGTCTGTACAACCTGCTGCATTTGCACACGTCAGGTCTGCAAAAACTGCGCACGAGGCTTGGACAAATCTTCAGAAGGCATATGAGGATAGAGGTTTGTGTCGAAGACTTGCACTACTGCGAGCTTTGTTTAATACTAAATAGGCATGATGACTGATTTTGAAAAACTGGCCTATAATGGTTTAAAGTATCTACTATTTCCAAAAAATACATTATTTCAGCAGAAAACAAAGTTTTATTACGAAAAAAATGCTATTTAAATTTTAAGTATTAAAATTTGCTTCAAAACGATCGACGGTGTCATGGCGTCTGCTTGTGACGTCACGACCGTATAATCTGACTGTAAACACTAGGGAGCCAAAGCAACAAATCAGATAATTTGGGTTTAAATATGAATTTAAAAGTGTACAAGTGCTGTGCGGTCCCTCAGTGCGTTAATACGAGGATCTATAACAAAGAAATCGATATGTTAGTCAATAAAAACAATGTTTTAGAAACAATCTCTAATCTATTACATAGTGCTTTTTATTAAATACAGAAAAAAATATTAAAATTTTACGGGTTTGAATTTTTAAATTATTGTTTATAAAGATATAATAATGTACAACTTACATTGTAGTCTTGACATTTCTAAACTCAGCTGAACAAAAGTCTTTATTTGATGCCAAAAACTCCCCCAACATCAACAAATCAACTCTAGGCAAATTAGAGCTATTTGCCTTGGTAAATCCTTGTTCCATGTTATGAAAACACAAACTAAGCAACTAATTGATAGAAATAATGAAATACTTCACAAAATACAAACGCAGAATGCAGATTTTAAACGTCCTAGTTAGTACTTTATACAAAACAAAGTGACGTTTGTACGGCCGTGACGTAATTCACTCTGATTGGTGTTCAACTTATCATGGTGGACTGCTGTATTTTGTCGTTTTATTTTAATAAATAAAATATCAATCTCGCCCTAAATATGAAAATAAATACGCTTTTCAAAACCTATTAATCTTATCTCATTAGATGAACACATTATTTTAGTGGTTTTTAGTTACTGTCATCATGCCTATTAGGAAATCAAAGCATGGAGAGCTACATTAACAAAATAGTTGAAATATCACAACAACTCAGTGATATTGGGTCACCACTCGATGATGATTTCATCGCGGTCATCATGCTTAGCGGACTGACTGAGGATTACGATCCCCTCATCATGGCGATTGAGAATTCCAATATTAAGTTGTCCAGCGAGGTAGTACAAGGCAAGTTTTTGCAAGAGAATCAGCGGCGTGATGACAAAGGTGAGAGTGGATCGGCTTTGGCAGCTGCTCGGAAACAACCCAAATGTTTTCGATGTAATAAGACTGGTCACTTCATAAAGGACTGTCCAAAGAAGCCTGGTAAGAAAACATATATTAAGGTTAGGAACATGACAAAGACGGACGAGTCCAAGACCCTGCTTACAGCCTTATCGGCGAATATTGAAGCAGATTCATGGTATATTGACAGCGGTGCTACGAGTCATATGTGTTGTGATAGGTCTGTGATGTGTGATTTTGTGAGTACTAAATGTTTAGAAGTGAAAGTAGCTAACGGGGACAAATTGTACACTGAAGGTATAGGATCTGTAAGAATAAAATTAACAAATGATATAATAAAGACTATTAGTAATGTTTATTATGTACCTAGGTTAAGTGGAAATTTGTTATCTGTAAGTTCTATGGTTAAAAAGGGTTTCAAAGTTGTATTCAGCTCCAGTGGATGTCATGTTTATGATAATAAGGTACCAGTGGTTAGTGCTACTCTCAATAATGGCATGTATAAATTAAATATTATTGAAACACTATCTGCCACTTCTAGCACTTTTACAGTTACTCCTCAGGAAGCTCGGGAGACTCTGGTGGTGAATACAGCACTCGAGTGTGGCACAAGGGAGTCTGAGGCAGAGCCAATTCCTGCTGAAATATCGGAAAAGGTATGGCATCGGCGGCTCGGCCACCTCAATAGAAGAAGTATGAAACTCCTCCGACAAGGTATGGTTTCTGGTATTAATTATGATGATTCTAGGTTTGAACCTTGCGTTGCATGTATTCAGGGTAAACAAAATAGATTACCATTTCCTAAAAAATCATATAACAGAGCAACTGAACTATTAGAACTTATACACACAGATCTTTGTGGTCCAATGCCGTGTCCTTCTCTTAGTGGCTCAAAATATTTCTTACTCTTCATAGATGACTATTCTAGAAAAACTTTTGTCTATTTCTTAAAGTATAAAAGTGAAGTGTTTGAGAAATTTAAATCTTTTAAAGTCTTGGTTGAGAACCAGACGGGTAAGAGAATTAAAGTACTCAGGAGTGACAATGGTAGAGAATATATTAATTCAAATTTACAGATGTTTCTGAAAAACAATGGCATTCGACACCAAACAACAGTACCTCACTCTCCGCAGCAGAATGGTGTTGCAGAACGAGCCAACAGAACTATCATGGAAGCAGCAAGGTGTATGCTGCACGATGCAAACCTGGCTCAAAAGTTCTGGGCGGAAGCTGTTAATACAGCTGTTTATATAAGAAACCGTTGTCCCACAAAGGCAGTTATGGGATGTACTCCGGAAGAAAAATGGAGCAATAGAAAGGTATCTATTAAACATTTTCGAATATTTGGCTGTGTTGCATATGCATTGAATCAAAATCAAAAAAAATTAGATTCTAAATGCAAAAGATATATATTTGTTGGTTATTGTGAAGAAACAAAAGGATATAGGTTGATAGATCCTGAGTTTCCAACAAACTGCATTAAGGCCAGGAATGTAACCTTTTTAGAAAATAAATTACTAATTAAAGTGTCAAATGATGAGATTCCACATGTTCAAACTAATCTGTCTGAACCTCCTATAAAATCAGAGTCATTTGTTGAGAACACTGATGTATCTGATGACACTAAATCATATAACAATCAGAGACACAGCGTAGTCACAATAAATGATTCCGAGAGCTCGAGCGAGAGCATGTCTGAGGCCAGCGACCCTGCCGATGAAACTTATATTCCAGATCCATCTGAGGAATCATCAGATGATGAATATGATGATACAAGAGGGTGATTATCATCTTATATGGTAAGCACATGTAATGAAGATACACCACAAACTGTGCAAGAGGCACTCGGAGGGATAGATGCAAAACATTGGAAAGAAGCAATGGCTAGTGAGTACAAATCATTTATTGATAATAATTGTTGGACCTTAACTGATAGATTAGAATCACATAAACCAGTAAAATGTAAATGGGTATTTAAAATTAAAAGAGGTTTATATGGTGAACTCTTAAAATATCGAGCTCGTTTGGTTGCTAAAGGACATACTCAAAAATATGGGATAGACTATGAGGAGACTTTTTCCCCAGTTGTTAGATATTCTACAATACGAATATTATTAGCTTTGGCAGCCGAATACAACATGGACATTGAGCATCTCGATGTTAAAACAGCATTCCTAAATGGTGATTTAAAAGAAATTGTTTTCATGGAACAACCTGAAGGTTTCCAAATAAAAGGTCAAGAAAATAAGGTCTACAAGTTAAATAAAGCTATCTATGGCTTGAAACAGGCTTCAAAAGCTTGGTATGAAAAAATTGATCATGTTTTATGTAACAGATTAAATTTTATTAGGTCATCATCAGAACCCTGTGTATACATAAAGTCTAATAATAATTCAATTATAGTAATTGCTCTTTATGTAGATGATATAATTTTATTTTCAAGATGTAATTTACAGGAAAAATTGGATGTAAAGCAGAAATTAATGAAAGAATTTCAAATTACAGATCTAGGGCCAGCTAATCAAATTCTTGGTATGAAACTGTGTAAGAAAAATGATAAAATTACTCTCGATCAGAGTAGTTACATTAAAAGGGTCCTGCAGAAATATAAAATGGATGATTGTAAGCCATCCCCCACACCCATGGAAACAGGTCTAAGACTACCAAAGGGTAATCAAAAGGACAATAACCTAGACTACAGAGGTCTAATTGGTTGTCTTATGTACATTGCTGTCTGCAGTAGACCGGACATCACTCATGCAGTCAGTTATTTAAGCCAATTTAATGAGTCTTTTTCAGAAATCCATTGGAAAGCAGCGAAAAGGGTTTTACGCTACTTGAAAGGTACTATAAATTATTGTTTAGTTTTCCAAAAGAGTGGCTTGGACATCACAGCATATGCAGATGCTGACTAGGCGAACGATGACGGTGATCGAAGGTCATACACTGGGTATGTATTCACCATTGGAAAATCCATAGTTTCCTGGGAAAGTCGTAAACAAAAAACAGTAGCATTATCTAGTACTGAAGCTGAATACATTTCTTTGACAGATACCTGTAAGGAAGGTTTGTTTATTCGTAAATTCTTAAAAGATATTATAAACAAGAATATTGTCATAACTATTCATAATGATAATCAGTCAGCATTAAAGTTGTGTAAGAACTCCCTTTATCATTCGAGAACTAAGCATATTGATGTTAGACATCACTTTATAAGACAATGTGTAAATGATAAAATTGTTATATTAAAATACTTATGTACAAATGATATGGTTGCTGACATTTTAACAAAACCTTTGTCTAAAGTAAAACATAATAATTTTGTAACTTTGTTATTGCTAGCACAATAAGCATACTGTATGAAATTTATATAGATATATATATATTTTTTTAGTTCAATTTTTTGTGTTGAAACCTATGTAAGTAATTAAACTTTGTGTAAAAAGGTTTATGCAATTGGAAGTCATTTATGTAACTTTTTATTAAAAAATGTTATATTTTATTGGTTTAAGGGCCAGTGTTGGAAACAGTCTTCGTAAACGCAATAAAATTTAACTAGCTCTGTAAATGCATGTCATGAGTTGTCAATGTGAATGTCACTTGGTCTATAAATTCTATGATGTCAATTATCTGTTCTCTTTCACTTCTTGTACTCCGCACTAAGCTGATGTCTCTGATCATTATATATCCAAATAAATCATAGTGTTTATTATTAAATTTGTTTCCTTTTGTGCCCTAAACCCTTCATTAACTTTGTTTTACTTGTAAAATGTATGTAATTGTAAGGACACGAAGGACATGGGTTCTTCGCATGAATGTTTGTACTTCAGTCATGGGTGTTTTTACTTATAATATGTATATATTTAAGAGGTATATACCTTTAATGTAGTAACTATTCGATATACATTACGCAAGGAACGTACCCTACCATGGAACTAGATAGTGCTATATATGTTGATGTCTCAAGAAAATAATAATAAATTCATATTTTGATTATCACCTATCATCGAATCCGATTGAAGTCTTTATCTTCTCTAATATATAAAAATGTCGTGTCACAGTGTTTGTTTTTATTTTTATTTTTCTGAGAATAAGTCATAGACTATTTTTTATTCCCCTAGGGCCTTAGGTGATAAGGGTGGGTAGAACGCGGGCGCAGCCGCTAGTGTTAATATAATATTTTAATAAGGAGGTTTATTATGTAAGTTATTATACGTTGCTATCGAAGAATTATTTTTTAAGGTAAGTTACATGATCGTAATAGAAATCAAAATTCGAAAAGGTTTATCTTTTAATATTTTTTACTAATCACGGATAATAATAGTAGATCTAGATATTTAAAATTTCACAAATGAAGACGGCTTTTCGCGCGACTTCTTAAACTAACAAAACCAATTATGAAAAATTCGGATACGAAAACGAAAACTATAGACAGATTATTAAAATTCGTCATAAATCAATATCCTAAGAGTACCTTAGGACTATGAGAATTTTGAGGACGCGCTTGACCCAGTTGGTAGGGACCCTACTTGTTGTGCCAGCGGTCGTGGGTTCGAGTCCCGCTGAAGATATTGATTTGTGTTAAGAGCACGAATCTTTGTACTCCAGTCGTAGGTGCTTATACTTATACTGTGTACGTATTTAAAGTTATATATGCGTAGTGTATCAACTATCTCCTCAAAGCTAACCATGGAACTAGATAGTGCTGTGTGTGATAATATCCCAATATGTTTATTTGTATATTTATGAAAATCCTTTATAAAAACCTCGTCCTTTATTGAATTTGGTTAAAAAAAGGAAGGATACAAAATATGGGTTATAAATAATTTAAAAATTGAAGCCGCTAAGCCAAAGGAGCAAATTTACATAATAACATACATGTCAATGATTTTTTTAATATTAAATTATAACAATGTTTCTTAAATTTGATTATTGCAATTTAGTCTTTGTTACTTCCAGTTTAAGGTACATGAAGTATGGAGTGGTTGTCAAAGAGTTTTATAACAAGGCTAGGAGCGAGCATCTGAGTGTTTCCCAAACTGTCGCTGCGTAAACGAAGCTAACTGACGTCAGGGGTGTGTCATATTACTATGTATACTTATAATAATAGATTAAAAAGATAACATTTATCATTTTAATAATAATATAATATAGTAGAAGTGATGCTGATTGCATTTTATGAATAAAAAAATATGTTAATTAATAAATAAAAATATATTATCTAATTATTGGAATTGTATGTTTTGACATTTTAATTAAACCATATTTTCGTATATTTTCGGATTTCTTTGGGAAGAAAAAATAAAAATATATAAAATAATAAATTCAGAAATTTATTTTCTTTTTCATTCCCAATGATTCAAAAGTTTTACAGCAATCGTGGTCACTGGAGAGCCTGGCTTTTTTTAAAATGTCGAATATTCGCGGAAATCTAAGTAAGCATTATAGTCCTTAGAGGTTATGAAAGAATTAAATTAAGGCAGAAAATAGAAACAACAATGCTTATTGAAAATATGGCTGAGTATTTGTACTGAAAAATATTTCCTAAACAATAAGCGAAACATTCTAAATTTTTTTACAAATATATAATTTTTTTACAATAATACTTACTATAATATAATACATCACGAAAACTAATTTACTTTGGAAGTGTATATGTATATAGATATTTTATGTACTTTAGCCTATATCTTGTTAAGTAATCAATCAGTGGCAGCCCTGCACGTCATTAGCGGCTGAAAGCATCCGTCGATAGTTCACGTTAACGATGTTTCGCTTAGAACCGCTCAGTATAAATTGATTTTTAGTTTCATACAATTTTATAAATATGCGTGGAACTGGAGACATATATTTTTATTCGAAATAGCTGTGTATACCTTATAGGTTATTATATGATTTTAAATAATGGTGATATTTGCTTGTTTATGGATTATAATTATTTAGAATGTTTAAAAAAAATGTAAAACGGAAAAATCTGTCGTAAAAACTTTTTCTGTGAAACAAAAAATAACGTCCAAAAGATCCCTTAATATAATTATTTAGTATGGCTAATAGATAACTAATATAACATTCAGTGTAGATTTTTACATAGAAAATTTGGTTTTTATGTAAAAAACTAGCTGTGCCCGCGACTTCGTTCGCGTGGATGTCGGAACTTAACAATGTATTTTTTAGTGCGAAGCGCTGTTGGAGGATACCGATACAAATCATTTTTTTATTTATTTATGCTAACAACATTGGCTGTGGAACCATCTGGAGCGTACACAAAAAGGTTATTGGGGTTGTTTACGCGGGAAAGAGCTACGTATAGTTGACCATGAGAAAAGCATCCAATACTTAGGTCCACCCCCGCAACGGATAATCGAATTGCTGTTAGCCTTACTTCACGATCTTCTTCTGATTCCTGGGACCTACTTACTCTCTTCCTTTTCGCATCTCGGCTACGCTGCGAAAGGTTTGTTTTTTTTTCTAGAAGTCATTTTCAAAATAAAAACTGAACCAAACAAATAAAATATTGAACCAAATAAATCAAAAATTTACAACAACACAAACTTTCAAAATGAGAATGAAGACTAATAAAATTTCAAACTACGAGGTAAATAAAACTACTTGACTCAAATTGCAAGTTATTATTTACTTCGCACTTCGAAATTAAGACCGAATCTAACTAACCAAAATTTTTTGAAAGATAAAACGAAATAATGAATTAACGAACGAACGATTTACGATACTATCAATTTAATTCAAGACCTTTACATAGACAAACCTCTTTAAAGACAGAACTTTAATGACTCCTACAAAACAAAAACTGACTTCCAAACTTACCTTACTTACCGACTTCAAAATTAACGTAGTCCTTAAAAGTATTATTTTCTACTTTTTAGTTTAAATTTATTAAGTTTGGAAGTCGGTTTTTGTTTTCTGTTAAAAATAATTTATTTTTAAATTTTTAGCGGAAAGTAGATACGTATTGTGTTAATGACTATAAAAATTTACCTTCTATTATGAGGTTAACCTTATAGTCTGAAAGTATACAACTATCGGTCCATAATTGCGTATTATATTGAAAAAAAATTCTTTAAATTGCTAACCGTTGAGGAGTTGTACCTTTCATCATCAGTTACGGTACGTGACTCAAATATCCATATAGCCTATAAAAGATTCGACCGAGCATCGTTAATTCGCTCCTAAGAATTGAAGAGTTCCGATACTTTTTCATGGATCCTATCATCAGAACCTTACCAAACTCATCAAACTACCCTTGAAGTATATCCTTTCCATTAAAAAAAGAATCATCGAAATCGGTTGGTGTGATATTGAGTTATTCGTCCATTTGTCGCGCAAATACTTAATGCAAATTTGAGACTTTTATGGTTTTCTCATGGATGCCATTGTCAGAACTGGAAAATATTAAAATGGGACAAACGGGAAGCACTACCTTTCAAATAAAAAAAGAATCATCAAAATCGGTTCACCCAGTTCAAAGTTATGAGCTAACAAACATTAAAAAAAAATACAGACGAATTGATAACCTCCTCCTTTTGGAAGTCGGTTGAAAACTCAAAGATTGCCGGCAGACATGGGCGAAGGTCATTCTTTCAAGGAAAATCTTAACACCGCGATTTAGAAAATGACTTCACCCGCACAACACCATTTATCGAACAATACTGCACGCAGTTGACTGTTGATCTCTAGTTCGAATACTCGTAGATGGCGCTGTTTTAATATTTTACTTCGGAAACACTATTATAATTTTATTAATTTACATTTTTTATAAGGTGTGAACTGATTACTATGAAACAAAAAACTTAATGTTACTTCAATTTACGCACATATTGTTGTGTATAAAAGTTACTTGAAGTTGTGAGATCAAATGCACATAGCCCTAATTTTACTTCTGGAATTTCTCTACTTCTTCACTTTAAACTCAAATATCTTTTGATAGACTGAACCGATTGCAATGAAACAAAAACTAAATGTTACTTAAAGTTACGTTCAATCGTTGTGTATAAAAGTTATCTACATTGCTTTCGTACATTTTACGTGATGCCCGGATAAATAAACAGACAAACCGACAAACAGACAAACCGACAAACCGACAAACAGACAAACAGACAAACAGACAAAAATTCTAAAAATGCTGGAAATGGGTTCTATTGGTTGTTCTTTAACACCCTGGCTATTTTTTTTGTATTTTTTTTTGATGTACAAAAACGACTTTTCTACAGTTTTATTATATGTATAGATGACAGATTAATACAGTCAATAATTGAAATTAGTAACTTTATAAAATTAAACTCAAATATTTTGCTAATTTTTAAATTATGTGGTTTAATCCGTATTTGCGTAAATTATTCATTTTATTGTTTAAGTAAACTTAACTATATATCGCCTCTTTGCTTCAATAACGTGACAAGTCCGAACGAGCCTTATTTTTTTTATTTGATATTTAAAATCGCCGTATCTGATTTTATTTTTTCAAAAAACGTGGTATCTTTTACACTAATAATAGCGAATTTATGAGTGAAAGAAACAGCGGCACTGTGTCAGATCGCAATAGCACGTTGTTTCTTACGACGAGGTGTTTTGTTTCATCAATGAAACAAAACAGATGTCGCTGCGCACGTCGAGTAGAAGATGCTCTTGGATTTCAGTAAGAACGTGACATATCAATAATATCACATTCTGGTTGCAAAGGTAGGTCTCATTCAATAATATTCCCTAATGTGATATGATGTGTTTAACACAGTGTTGTTGAAAAATTTGTTTAGAGTATTCGCTGTTATAAATACTCATGTCACATTGTTGCCCAAAGAATGAAAATTTTGCTTTGTGTTATATTAGGATGCTACATTGTAGATGATGAAACTTTTTCTAATACAAAAACCAAGAAATAGTTATGTGCTTTTGTTACGTTATTGGACAAAGACTAAAAATTTTTCGAGAAATATCCGTCAATATATTACGTTGTTTATACTATAGTAAATACTTATTTGTACTTATTTTTTCAAATCGCGTAGTAAAAAGATACTTGAACTTGCAATAGCAACAAAAAATTAAAGTCGGAATACTTGGCGTCGACATTTCGAGAAAAGTCCAGTTCCATGGTCAATTGGAAGGTAAGGCCAAATTGGCCTCAAAGAAGCTTGGTGTGCTCAGTAAGGCGAGACAGTACTTCACATCTGGTCAGCGCCTTAACCTCTATAAGGCGCAAATTCGGCCGCACATGGAGTACTGTTCTCATCTCTGGGCGGGAGCTCCCCAGTACCTGCTACTTCCATTTGACCGCATTCAACGTAGGGCGGTTCGACTTATAGACGATCAAGCTCTTTCCGATCGGCTTGATACTTTAGCTCTGCGTAGAGATATTGGATCACTCTGCATCTTCTACCGTATTTATCACGGGGAGTGTTCTGAGGAATTGTTCGAACTGATCCCGGCCGCAGAATTTCATCATCGGACATCGCGCCAAAACCGTAAATTCCATCCACACCACCTCGATGTCCAGCGTTCCACAACAGTGCGATTCCTTAGGCATTTTCTGCCTCGCACAACCACTCTGTGGAACCAGCTATCGCCGGCGGTCTTTCCGAACCGTTACGACCAAGAAGAGAGCAACCTTCAAGAAGAGAGCGTATTCTTTCTTGAAAGGCCGGCAACGCATTTGCAAGCTCTGTGGTGTTGTAGATGTCCATGGGCGGCGGTGATCACTTACCATCAGGTGAGCCTCCTGCCCGTTTGCCCCCTTTGTCCCATAAAAAAAAGCAGTAGGTAGTACAGGTATGTCAGCTTACAAAAATAGCACTGAAGAAGAGAAAGAACATGTAAAAGAAAGCTACGACACCCATCAAAATGAAAAAGTCTCTCTCGTGCAGAGAAAGATTATGCCAAAAAAAATCGACCGATCAATGTATGACTTACAAGCAGTTTTCCAAGGCCCCAAAGGAGATTTTTTTTTATGGCACAAAGGGGGCAAACGAGCAGGAGGCTCACCTGATGGTAAGTGATCACCTCCGCCCATGGACATCTGCAACACCACAGGGCTTGCAGATGCGTTGTCGGCCTTTCAGGAAAGAGAGGGAGGGAGGAGGGAAAAGCACGGGAGGAGGGATAGGGAGTGGGCCCCCGGACTCTCACTTACCGGACGAAACGCGACAGCATAGCTGCCACTGCACGCCGGTCTTCTGTGAGAGAGTGGTACTATACGGGGCGTGCCGGCCCATTCGACTGCTACCCGAAGGTAACAAGCATGGCACTACCACTACATACATATCTCTGTCTTTTATTATAAGTCTCAAATCTTAATTGAATATATTTAACTTAACTACGTGTATAATATACAACATTCAGAATAACTGCGTTGAAAGCTATGTTTGGGATGAGTCGAATGCTAACAGAGGTGTGAACGAAATCGGTACATGCACTTACAAATATCTGAAAAAAGTTTAAGAAACAACCGACAGTCTGGATGTTGTGTTCTATATCAGATAATTGTGCTGGCCAGCAGAAAAATAATAATCATCATCATCATAAAAAAAGCAGATCTTATGGGTTTGGTTAACAAAAACCTAATTCCAAGATATCACAGGCCATTTTATGAATCTTTGTAGAGTGGTGAGAAGTTTTATAGATAACTACTTAAAAGACTGATTGTGACACCTATACCAAAACAAACCCAAGACTAACAAACTTAAAACAATCTGCTATAAAAAGGGCTATAATTATAAGTAAAAAATGTGATTTTAGGTTCAAAACACTTTTTTGACACTTTTTTGGTTTTCATTTTTTTAGTGATAAAAAATATTGCGTACTAGTGGTTAATGCACAATACGACTTGTGGTGATGTTTTGTGAAATCAGTCTGACTGAATACTTAATAATAATAATATTTTGTAATAGAAAAAGCTAAAAGCTTTTATTTCAACAACATTTTTTTATTAATATAACTCAATAACATCACAAAAATAATATCATCAAAACCGTGACAAACCAATTTGTAACACTCATATTACTAAATATTTGCATGAACAATGTGATAGATTTTCCCCCTTTTCTTATATATGCCAATTTCTTGGTCAATTTTCAAATAGTTAGATATTTTGATATATTTTCAGACAGTTTATTTGTCTATGATGTAATAAATTTAAGGTCTACGGTAAAACATCTATTCATTTAGACACAATTATTTTTTGAAACTTAAAAAACGGTCTCCTGTAAAATTGCATTTTTCATGATAACACATTATTGAAGCAAAGAGGCGATATATACAAAGCAAATGTACACTTAATTATTACTGTACAAGTCGTGTCCGCGTGGAATAGTGGCAAGAATGCTAGCTGCATTCCCCCGTTGAATGGCAATGCCGATTCTTTGGGCGAAAAATGAGCCAGCTCTCCTGTCACCAGTGGAGGCGATAAGACGAGGTGTTATGTCTTTTAAAAAGTGCTTAGCACTTTGACTCCATGGGCCTAGGGTTTCAACAGCAAAAAATGTTTAAGTTAAATTATGTCAATATTAATATAAGCCACACTTAAAATTGCCTAAATTGATGTGACGTACGAGTATACAGAATATTTCTTCTGTAATAGTTTCGCAAATAACTTTTACAATATTCTAGGCCAACGTATTGAATTTTGAATAGAAAAATGAAGCCATTGTTGCTGAAACAAAAGTTATATTGAACGAGTTACTCCTACCGTTACAAGAATTTCCCAAACAAATTCAATGTATGAAGGAATATTGTTGTGTTATCAGATAGAGGTGTTTCTACACAGTGTGATAGATGCGAGTTATAAAAAAAACTATAGACAAACTCGGGTGCTTCTAAATAACCAACATAAGCTTATGTGTTCTTTCAGGTTTTGTCAATCTGTATAAATCTGCCTCTTTGGTGTAGTGGCTAGCAAGTACGTCCACTCATCGAGAGGACTTGGATTCGAGTCCCGGGTCGGGCCAATTTTAGTTATTGAGTCTTTCTGTATAGTAAGCCTAAGTAACAGCCCGGAGTTGGGAAGTTGGTAGTGTGTCATCCCCGTGCCTCGGACAGCACGTAAAGCCGTCGGTCTTGCGCTTTAACTCTCACTGGTGGTGTCGAGTAGTCGTGCCACCGGAGTATGAGAGTGATAGAGTGCCCTTGTGTCTGCGCGTACATTTGTGAACTATAATAATTTCTGCGCAGTTGGCTAGTTTCATTGAGATTGGCTGCCATGGCCGAAGTCGGTCGGAGAACATTATCAATTTAATCCAAAATCGTCTAACCGTCTTAGTTTGTTTTCTCAGATACATCTCTAGATGAATAAATTGTATAACTCTCAATCTAGTGGAGTTGTAACAAACGTACACACATGACTATTATATTAATGCAAAAGGTGATAATAATGATAGTGCGGGTTACGATGATAGGCTAAGGACAAAACCAAAGGAAATTGGTGTTTTTATACCAGATCATAATAATTTTCTTAATTTTAAATAAAAAACAGTGTAAACTCATCTTTAAAACCCGCGACATAAATGCATAAAGCAGCGAGTCTGCATAGAATTGAAAACATAACGTACGTGCCTTCGAGACAACTTGGTACTTCACTCGACTACTTGTCTACATCTTACAACTTGTTATAAAATGAACATTTTAAAACAATTTATATAGAAATTCCTACAGATTTTATTTGAAAGATATTTTTAGTATACGATGGCCATCATGAAGTTGTTATCCTTTTATGTATATAAAAAATAATATAATGTCTCACTGTCTGTCCATTTACAAGCTAAAAAAAAGTTTCTATTATAGTTTCTCTAAGTTTCTATTATAAGGTTTCGTTTTATACATAGGTTTGAATTTATTATTTTGACATTAAGTAATCTTCTTCTAATATATAAAAATCTCGTGTCACAGAGTTTGTTATCGAACTCCTCCGAAGCGGCTTGAACGATTTTGAGAAATTTACTGTGTATATTTGGTAGATATGAGAATAGGTCGTAGGCTATTTTTTATTCCCCTAGGTGATAAGGGTGGTCCTATGCAGATTTTTAAATTTTGTTTTTATACCAAGTTTTTATTTTGTCTTTTTTATGATTTCTACTATCAATCTCTATTTTTTAATAGTGATTAGAACTCAGGCGGAGCCACGGTAATTGCTAGTATTCTATAGAATCAATATTGCTTCAGTGATGATGATTGCTTCAGTAATTTGTATAGAGATTGTGAGAATGTTTCGGTATGTTTTTTATAATATCTCATTTGCATGGCATTATTTTTTAGAGCTTAGAAAACTCAGTTTAAAATTATCAAGTTCGATGTTAAAGATAAACAAAATCGAGAATATTCCTCAAAATTATATTTTATTTTTATTATAAAGTATCTATAACCCTAATGGAACTGACAGACAAAAAGATAAAACTGTAATAATAGAGGAGTAGACATGATCCGTCTTCCGTCTACCTTAGTCTCGTTTATATTTCATATTAGTGACGTGTATTCTAAAACATCGATATATTTTTTAAACTTATTATCAGACTAGTATTAAAAATGCTAAATTTCGTACGGATAGTTTTACGAATACGACTATGGTAGTCTAGTGGTAACGTGTTCGTTTGAATAACCGATTCAAGTGGGTTCGAATCTGAGTCATTACTGATATTTTCATGTGCGAATCATTTCTAACATGAATACCACTTGTCTTACGGTGAAGGAAAACATCGTGCGTGCACAACCCAGCAAGTTTTCGAAATACATGTGATGTTCTTCATCCGTACTTGGCCAGCGTTGTGGATTATGGCCTGAACCCCCTCGTTATGAAGGGAGGTCTGTCCCTAACAGTGGAACGTTAAAAAAGGCTGACATACATACATACATGCATTTGTTATGAATAAACGTCTGGATTTATTTGGTTTAAATATTGATACTAGCAATAAAAAATTTTGGGTTATAAGATTTTTTAGATTCCAAATCATAAAAAAGTAAAAAGTTAAGATGTGGTCTAAAATACAAAATTAAAATGTCTGGAGAGGCTACCTTTATCACCTAGGAGAATAAAAATTTACCTACGACCTATTCTCATACCTACCAAATATACACAAAAAAAATCATAAAAATCGGTCAAACGGTGTCGGAGTTCGATAACAAACACTGTGACACGCGATTTTTATATATTAGAAAATATAGTAAAGTCACTATTTTTAATGGTCTAAAAACCTAACAAAATGTTTATTTTAGAAGCTTATGATTCAGCAATTATATATCCATCTCAATTTTCTACCTACAAGGAAGAATTGTCTATCGTTTCACATGAGACATGTGCCAACCAAATTTCTGCAACACAATTTCGATTTATGTAAAACTCTTTTCGGATAGAAAATTTTTTTTTGTGTGAATTTCATAAAGTAACTTTAATGGTTAAAAAATAACAGTAATAATAATTAAAGAAAAATAAAGCATCGAAATTTCAATCAAGCTCTACAGATAAGGACGAGAGGACGAAATAGCCGCGAGGATATCCCGTTTCGCTTAAAACAAAATCAATTACGGCGGAGCTGTAGAAAACCGAAGTGTTGCCTTTATTTTAAAAATACAAACGCACTTTAACGTTGAAACAGGAAAAGGTAGGTTGGAAGAGGAAAATCATTTGTATATTACTAGTAAAAACCTGTGAATCCGTGTGTATGTCTAATGATATAATTTATAGACATACACACATGTGTATGTCTATAAAATATATATTTTGCTGCAATATACGAGTATGTATGGGAAGCACGTTTGACTCAGTTTGTGTTCCGGTTCGAGTCCCGGTGGGGGCATTGGTATGGTATGGTATGGTATGAGCGGGCTGGTTTCCGCAACTCGACGACTGTGCGCCTATTTTGCGTGTGTGGGAAAGTTATTTGTTTACTCCTGCCACCCCAGCTCTTCCAAGAACTTCAGAAGTCTTTTTGGCTTTTTAAAGATTTCCGGGAGTGTCTTCGGGGTGCCGAGATGTTGTGCCCGGTAAGCCGCTACACCTGGACATTTTAAAAGTACATGTGTAGCCGTTTCTTCTGCTCCCATGCAAGCTCTGCACAGGGGACTGTCGGTAATACCTATATTAAACAGATGTTTGTTATACGGCCCGTGACCGGTCATTGCCGCAGTTATTTGCCTAAGGTGTCGTCTATCTAGCTTTATAAGTATACTTGCCATTTTGGCGTCGATTGTAGGTAGCGCCGCTTTGGCTTGTCTGCAGTCTTCAAGTTCGGACCACAGATTGTTGTGTTTTCTATTCGTGCGTTGTCGGATTTGGCTTTTGAGCCAGCAAGAAGGTAATGGAATAATTGGTTCGGTTCCTATAGCCGTCATATTTGACCCTCTTCTTGCTAGCTCATCCGCCACATCGTTACCTCGAGTGTTGCTGTGACCTTTGATCCATTGCAGTGTGATGTCATTACTAGCACCTACCTGCATCAGGGTGTTATGGCATTCATAGATAATACCTGAAGTGGTTGAGTTACTATTCAGTGCCTGTAGTACTGACATGCTATCTGATAATATTCGGATGGGGGAATTTACTATATTCCTCGCTGCGATTGTTCTGGCTGCCTCAAGTATACCTAAACACTCTGCTGGGGGCATTCATTTGTGTAATAAGCAAAAGTGTTTGTACTCCAGTCATGTGTGTTTATATTTATATTATTTAAAGATATACTACATATGTAGTGTATCAACTATCTGGTATCCATAAGCCATAACACAAGCTTCGTTATTCGTACCTTATATTATAGGTTAAGGTTATTAAGGTTGACTACAGCATAAACATTCATGCTCAACAAGTGAATGCTCCCAGTGGGAGTCGAACCCGCGACCGCTTGCACAGCAAGTAGGGTCACTACCAACTGAGCCAAACATGTAATTACACATATTTACTCGTATAAATACATATGTAGTCGCGTAATTCTCTCAGGAACAAGCGATCAGTGGCACAAATAGGCAGCTCTATCGAGTAGTATTATGATTCCTATTTAGACTAGAATATCTGGAAAAAGCCATGGATCAAGTTATAGGCGAAATAATATTAGGCAAGCCACAAGTGAAAGTATAAAACTAGGTATTTACCGTCTCTTCGCGTCGCTCAGCTTCTTCAATGGGGGATACCCATGGATTTTTTTAACGTTTGGAAATGCATTAACGCATACTACCAGGTGGTAATGTGGGACTCACCGCCTTAAATAAGTCAGTACTACCCACTCAAACCCAACAAAACCTTCCTCCATTTTAATGCAGAATAAATATGGAAACCTAAGGTTGAAAAAAATGCATATACTAACAGTAACTTTTCCAGTTTATGGGTAATCTATCTGTGTACAATACTTTATTTAAATTCATACAGGCGGTCCGTCATGACGCACGCGCACATCCAAACACACTCACTCACGCGACTCATTTTCGTATTTCTAAAATTAATTTAGTATTAAACTAAATTGTAAAGTAACTATTTCTTATATAATATTTGTACCACAATAAATTTTCCACGGTCATATTATGATTTTACTCGAATACGCTTATTGAGAGTCCGCATGCACTCGCCCACGCTGTATACGGTCAGCAAAACAAGTAAGAGGATTACAATTCCCCAATGCACAAATCCTATAGGTTTTGTTCTTTAAAAGGGATTTTATGCCTTGATTTTCTGTTGTCAAAAAGACCTAAAAATATCCGGGTTCATATAAGTGAAAAGAAAGACTCGGTGAATGCGATTTCGAAAAAGAGAAACTGAATAAACGATGAACAGTATATGTATATACACCTACTCTACTCGCTATTCCTTTGATATTTCCAAAATTCAGCTTATGGGTCGGGAAAATATTATGATTTATTACGTACGTTTGATAACACGTTTGGCTCAGTTGGTAGTGTTCCTACTTTCTACGCCAGCGGGCACGGGTTCGAGTCCCGCTGGGAGTAATTATTTGTTGAGCACGAATGTTTGTACTCCAGTCATGGGTGCTTATATTTATAATATGTATGTATTTAAAATAAAAGCATATGAACTATCTGGTATCCGTAACACAAGCACGTATCGTAGCTTACCACGGAACTAGATGGCGCTGTTTTAATAATGTCCCAACATATTATTTATAATTGCTATTATATACTAGACTCACACTCGTTCCGCTCGGGTTCGTCCCTTAGGTATACTTTAGCAATTAGGTAGTATGGGTTTCGAAATTAGATATGTCCGTCAAAATCTATCATCTTCTTCGTGATGTAGTTACAGACAGAGGGACAAATAAACAAAAATTCTAAAAACTATAGATTTTCAATACGAATTTCCAAAAAATATTTTATATTACACACCGTAAACTGAAATTCTGCTCAATCAAGATGAAACCGATATTATTTAACCGCAAATATAAGCGAAATAATTTTAACTTTTAAAAATCTAAACAAAATAATTTTCTTTTATGGTCTTTTTATTCTTTTTAAATATATACATACGTACATTTGACACATATATTGTACGTTATGGTAGCCAAAAAATGACGCGCTCATTTGGGAAATCGAGGGAATCGGGTTCGAATCCTTGGTCGTTGATTGGTGGATGTAGGTCTTTCTTCGATGCAAAGGTCTCACAAGTTTTTTGAAGATATGCAGGATTTTTCACGATATTTTCAACAAAAAGTACGTAATACTTACGAGTATGTTTAAGCGATTCGCCAAATATTTTTTAAACCCTTGAAAATGCATTCATATCTGTATACCGCATGTTCAAATAAATGTTTATTTTGTAAAACATACGTTTTATTTTTCTTTCTATCCCTCCTTGAGTTCAAGACAGTGGAAGCGGTATTTTATTTCTGCCTCTACGACTGTCGCTTAGTCTGCGTTTGAAGATCTATTTACAGGGACAATGAATGCGGAGAACCAATCATACTGGAAATCTTCTATTAAATATATTATTAAAGATGTAGGTCAAAAGTTTTTGTCAAGACTTTGCAGTACAATGAGATATGGTTCAACTTAAAAATTTAACTCAGAGTTTGTTTTTTAAAATTACGGACAGCAGCGATCTTGTTCTTTTCAACTGTATGATTATGAATATTTAAGATATAGACATAGTTATTTTTGTTTGACTTACCTTTTACTTTAGTTTTAATCGATGCTTTAATAATGCATTTTAAAAATATTAAATGAGAATGAGAATGAGAGATCTATATAAGTGACTTTCCTGAAAAGAAAAACTATTTTTATTACCTTTTCAGAATACGCCATTTTCACTTATAATTATTAGAGAATGTTGTTCATGCAGAAATCAAACCTGTAACTTTCAGTATAACGCATATGCCATCGAAATGTCGAAATACTCCTGGATTATTTGGGAAAGGGAGTGTTTAATGTCGACTAGTATGAAAATAATCCCGTCGCAATGGCTTTCAATGAAATTCAAAGCTAATTTTCGTCATTCCTAACCAAAGTGCAGTTGGATCTCCTACTGCTGGTGTCTGACTTTTAATAAACTGACAAAATGTATTAAGTTTTAAATTCATTCGTTTTAAATATTTACTCAAATTTTAATAAGATTCATTTGTATTGGATGTATTCAGCTGTTTTTTAAAACGTCAGCACAGCTTGGCACGGGGCACGGGCCTTCGATACGAGGAGATCAGGCCATAGTCCAACCAGTCCACCACGCTTCCGAGTGCGGGTTAGCAGACTTCACGTCCTTCGAAAACTTCTCTCAGACAAGCACGTTTCCTCACGATGTTTTCCTTCACCTTAGGGCAAGTGGTAATCATGTTTGAAATGACTAATATATATGTATGCATACTTTGACTTTGATTTATAAAGTAATAGCTGTCCAAATTTGAATAACTAATAGTAGTGGTTTAAGCTTAGTCAGAAATTTAGTCCGAATTTCAAACAATATCCCGTAATCGTTTTACAATCGATTCAGTGGAAGTTGGACAAGGCAGGTTCAATATTACTCTATTGACTTATTAACTCTACATGTTTGATTCTTTGATTTTATATAATCAAAGGTTTGATTATTCATATAATGTATACCATGTATATTAAAAACGGTTATTGAAATATTATATATTTTACTATCGTTACAGAGGCTGAATCTATAGTTATGTAAAGTTTTATCTGTCTGTCTGACGGCATCACGAAAAAACCACTGGACCGATTTTTATGAAATTTAAACTGAGAGAAAATAATTAATTTTAGAGAAAACTAAATCTAAGCTTCATTATCAGTATATGCCATGGTGAATTAATGGTAGTTCTTAGATTTTTTCTTATACAGATTTTTATTCAAAGTAAATATAAAAAAAAATCCTTTTTAAAAAAAAGTCTAAAAATAAAAAAATAAAAATCTGGAATTGGCAAACTTTATTACTCATTCTCAGACCTCCCAATAATAAATAAAAAAAAATCAGTCAAGCCGTTTCGTATAATAAACAACACTGTGACACGAGATTTTTATATATTAGATGTATGTACTAAATGTGTAACACTTTTAAGAAACTGATTGTATAGGATTTAAATATTCGTATTAGTTTACGTATTGCCTTACTATCCTTATAGTAAATGCATTATAAATTACGTACTATACGTACGTATGTTGTACGAAAACCATCGACAAATTAATACATGGATTTATTAGAGCACGCCATTGTGGCTTCAAGACAAAGGCCTATGTGCTCGCAATATATCTATAAATTAACCGAATTTGATCCAAATCGGCGCTCAGATCGCTAATTACATAGTAAGTAATCACATTAGTAGTATGAGAGCTGACAGTGTTTAAACTTTGTATATTTAATGTGTTAATATTTATTAGGTATTATTTGTATAATTTTTGCTCTTGACAATTTTAAAATGAATTTGTATCTAACGATTTTTTAATGTTTTAATAGAAATAAATTCAATTTTAAAAGTTTCAGGTAACTTAATCATTTTATACAGTTATTAGCGGCTCGCTCTTGCCTAAAATGTTTTCATACATACATACATACATACATACATACATACATACATACATACATACATACATACATAGATGTACAATGTATCTATGTTTCTAGTCTCCAGGTCACAACCTATCTGTGTACTGAATTTCATCAAAATCCATCCATCAGTTTCAGCTTTAAGAAATAAAAAGCAAACAATAATTTGCAATTACATATTATAATAATAGTCCAATTAGAAAGTATATTTCAAATTTACTACTTTTAATAAAATCGCCTTTAAAAAAAACACTTAATAAAATGAATCCTCTCTCTCTTCCTATAAATACGTTAGTTAATGGTATTCACCGTCGACATATCGGAATTTGGCAATTCCGCCCAATTTGAAGCAGTTTATTTTAATTTGTTTGCACGATGACTTGATTGTTTCAATTATTTGGAATAATTACTGCAATATTATATTGAATAGGTGTTAAAGGCATCTGCCAAATGCACAGGAATACGAGTAGTTTTAATTTTTATTGTACAAGTTATGGCTATTTTACGGTTTTACTTCATTTTTATATTAATGTTTTCGAAATTTATATTATATAATATATTATTTGACGAAACATTTAGCTCAGTTGTTCTCTACTTGCTATGCCAGCGATCGCGGGTTCGAGTCCCGCTGAGGACATTCATATATGTGATGAGCACACCAATGTTTGTACTCCAATCATGAGTGTTTATATTTATAATATGTATGTATTGTGTATTGTGTATTTTTAAAGTTATAATCTTATGGGTATACGTGGTTCATGAACTATCTGATCCATAACACAAGCCTCGTAGCTTACCATGCAACTATATGGCGCTTTACGATATGTCTGTATAACCTATGAAACTGGCGTCATTAATTTTATAACAAACTAGCTGACCCGTGCCCACTTCGTTGGGCATAATGTTAATAATAATCCTTTTTAAGTACAGAGTGTTATGTTTTAATTTCTAACTACCAAAAGGAGGGTTATATGTAGGTATTTTATTAATATTAAAAATTAAATTATCTATACTAATATTAAAAAAAACTACTTTTTGTAACTTAAATATAAAAGTTAGACATATGCTGTCGTTGACTTTTTTGTAGGCATTTTCAAGCTCCACAACTTTTCTCTAGAACTCAAAAATATATCTTTCATAGTTAAGGCAGCGTTCGTAAGAAACGCTTTCATTCGACCGTTTTTTCTCCAATTCACTTTGCAAAACGGACTACCACGTAAAAGCCTTTTTATTTTTCGTTATTTTATATAGCCTATGACACTCAGCAATAATGTGGCTTTCTATTGGTGAACTTATTTTTAAAATCGGTTTAGTAGATCCCGAGATTACCCCTTACAATTTAACAAACACACTAACTTTACTTCTTTATAATATTATTAAGTATAGATTTAGTAGCCATCGAACGTTATGAATATTTATTTTCATTGACGCAGGAATCGAGCCCACGTCCCACGGCAACATTATTTGTTATCTCAAGCAATATAGACTAGTATAGATACTAAAACAGCCATTACATATTAGATAGCTTATATAATAGTATCTAAACCGCTATTATACACAAGCACGTTTTGTCATAGAACAAAGACGTGGTCGAGGGCGTCGAGGACTCTTGGCGGCCGATAGAAGGGCAACGGTCTCGCAAGAGCTGAGTCAAAGTGTCTGCAAATGAATTTTTTATAATTAAAAAACTACATTGAAGCATTTTAAAGATAAATCTTTATATTTTTTTAAAAGGTGTATATTTTTTATGTTCAATACTAAAGTTTATAAAGCAAATTAATATAGTAAGAAATTTTGCTTAAATTTAAATATATGAAAGGTCACTCACTCATCACAAAATATCGAATAAACTTGATGTGTAAATATGAAATTTGGCAGGGACATATAGTTTATAGTTAGTAGATGTCCGATAAGAACGGATTTTGCGACAGGGCCGGATTATGGAGGTTTTGAGGGTTCTCGCAAGATTGTATGAAAGTTCTTCAATCTTTTGTGCTAGAAACTTTAAATTTGGCAGAGAGCACGCTAGTTTTACCATAAATTGAAAGTGTGAAGGCTGAAATCATTTCAATGAAAATTATACAATGAGGGGAAATTATTCTTATTGGGGTTAAAATTTTTAATCAAAAAATGCATATCATGTTAACATATTTAAAACTTTAATTTATAATTCGTACTCTACTCCTATATTGGAATTTTGTTGGACGAAGCTTCTTGAAATTTGTATTTTACAATAATAAGCTTTACATTAACCACGAAAAGTAACTAATTTATTATTTTTCTTGAAAACCGCACAAAAATATATTCTGTAGTGTTGGATTTTATCGCTAACGCACAGACAGACGCGGCGTGTGACTTTGTTTCATTATATGTAGTGAAAATATATAAGGAAAAACTATTAAATTATTATAATGTCCGCGAGTAATTGTAATAATATATTATTGCTTATAATTATTATTAATTATTATTACACTATATTAAGAGACAAGTTTAATCCTATTCATAAAAGCTCTATACAGAAAAATCACATTTTTATTTAAATAACGAAAGAAAACTTTTTATCGATATGTCAATTTGTCTTCGTACCTTATTAGTAACAAAAGTACAGAGGCTCACGTTGTCGCTGTTGAGTTACCGCGCTAATCAGTGTCTCGTATGGAAAAAATCATTCAATACTGATGTAATATTGTAACGATAGAAAATAAATTAATATATAATAATAAAAAATAATAATATATGCAACCCTTAAGGGTTAAGGAAATATATTTTTTATTCATATACTAGTGGCTCTCCTTCGCTCCGCTTGGGTTCTATTCTAGGTACGTTTTAACTGTTAGTACCTTTAGATTTCTCAGAAATTAGATTTACCTATAGTAAAAAGAATCCTAAATTTTGACTATTATATATTACTATACGAAATTTTACCAAAATCTATCTAGTGGTTATTATATGTATAGTATTATTTGACGACACGTTTGGCTCGGTTGGTAGTGACCCTACTTTCTGCACCAGCGGTCGCGGGTTCGACTCCCGCTGGGGGCATTCATTTGTAGAGTACGAATGTTTGTACTCTAGTCATGGGTGTTTACTGTTTATATTTATAATATGTATGTATTTAAATTTTATATATGTGTAGTATATCAACTACCTGGTATCCGTAACCAAGCTTCGTAGCTTACCACGGAACTAGATGGTGCTGCTGTAATAATGTCCCGATATATTTATTTAATATTTATTTATTACATTACAGTACGCTAATTTTTGCTTAGACTCTAATTAACTGAGTTCTTCACTTCGTTATTTATACATAGGATAGCTGGAAATTTATAAATTTTACTACTGATTAATTATTATGATGAAAAATTTCTGTATTTCGAACCGGCTTCAAAAAGGAGGAGGTTCTAAAAATTCAATTATATTTTTTCTTGTTTGTTTAAAAAAATCACATTCAATGTAGATAAAAGGAGAATAAATGAAAAATACCAAGCAATCATTTTTTCCTTTATTGTTTTTTTTTGAAGTTAGTTTTTTATATTTATCAATATTTGTTTTAAAATATGTGAAAGATTTATACAATCCTCTTTGCCCAACTCAACTTTTGTATGTATATTTTATTCTAATTAAGTAACTAAAACTAAATTCACAGACAGCGTGGATGTCTTTCTAATCTTTTTAGTGTGACCTTTTCGACTGGGAATTGTTTTTCTCGTATAAGCTCGGTAATTAAGATGGAGCATAGCAGAAAGTAAAGTTAGTCGCTCGACATGTCTTTCCAAGTAACTTTTTATGCCGTCGGTACCTCATTAATATTATCGTCATGTGGCTTGTGATATTGCAATAAGATTTATTATTCTGTAACACCCACGCATAGCGATTTTTTTTACCTTTATTTTTAGGGTTTCATGGTAAAAGGCAAAACCCATGGTGAAACCCTTACAATTTCATCACACGGAGGCTGTATGGTGGAGATAGGATATCTCACGTGAACCACAAAGTAATTCTGTTTCACAAACGAAAATGTTGAAATACTGGTGGCACTCCATATCATATGTGAGAGAAGTTAAAAAAATAAAAATACACTCATAGTCGTCGAATGATACTTTGGTGAGTAAATTAGACTTGAACTTATCTTGGATTATTTCATATGTAAAATCCTTAAAACCAATAGATTTGGTTATCAATGTCTTAACAAGTAGAAGCAGTATATCTGTATAACTCGGAAGTACGTGTGAAGCTCTACAATGTTCCTCCTGAGTCAGACTTTCTACCTTGATAATTAGGAAGAACAAAAAAAAAAGAGATCAATAATACAATTACCAATTTATGCATACAATTAATTATATTAATACTAGCGATTAGCTTCGCCTCATACAATTATATATTAACTAGTGTTTAGATTCGCTTTTCTTAATTAAATGAATAAGATATACCATTTTACATTTCCGTTTTCTCTAAGTAATATTTGTATTGAAAACATCGCGCTGTGAAGTTAAAATATAGAGGACTTTCGTCAAAGGTAACTGTATGCTTTAACGCTCGCGGGCTTCAGTTATCAACTCTAATGAAATGCATTTCAATATGAATGTGTGTAAACTTTTAGTTTACGGTCCTTTTATGCGACGTACACTTTTGAAAAGTTATTTGTCGAAGATAGTTTAAATATTATGCTAGAGTAAAAAAAAGTTTTGTATAAATTAAAAGAAAGAAAATATGGACTGTTTTGACAGATTATAAAATATGTACTTTAATAAAACAAGGAATACTCTTAAGGCAGGAGGACTTAAGGAAACTGTAATTTCCATTTGGACTGTCTGTCTCTTAGGTAGACCAAAACCAGTAGACCAGGACTTCTCAACAGTCTCCTGACTGAAGATCAAAAGACCTTCGAAGAAGAAAGGCTGATTGTTCTCGCAGACCACGATGTTAAAAGGGGATGGACACGCCGTTCACTCATTTATACATATTATGCGCCTATGATAGTTGCGAAGATGTAGTGTACGTGAAATGGATTGTCTTTACGAAGCTGTGGTCATCTGACATCTCACGGACGCGACCGTTTCCCTCCTTCATTGTGTTAAGCCAGACTGGCGTTGTATTAAAGTATTTGTAACATGTGTAGCAACACTTAATGAAGATGAAGGGCAAATTAATTAAGTTTTTAACAGTTGACACTAACTTAATTAAAAAAATAGAATTATTGATACCTTTAGATCATGCTAAAACAACCAAAGTTTTAACACTTATATATTTGTTAATATCAAAAATAATTTTAAAATTATTCAATTTTTTAAAATAAAACAAAATTTTTTTTTCTCCCTTAATTAAAAAAAAACACTTATTATTTTCTACAGAAATACAGGTAGTATTTTTAATATTTTGAATACCTCCTTTTTCTCATATCACTAAAAGGATAAACATTATACAGTAACGGCTTATTTATTTATTTAAGGCCCAAGTGAAACGTCAAATGATTGAAGGTCAAAAGGATTTATGTTTCGTAACATAATATTATTGGCGACCGCGGCCGGCGAGATCTATCTATCATGGTGAGAGATTTTCGCCTGTCGGAAATGTTTTTTCCTCCATATATATTTATTGGCAAAATATTTTTCCTTAATCCAAGAACCTTACGAGAAATGAAATTTTCTTATGAAATAATATATTTTCATTTTTCTCAGGTGTTAGCAAGATTTTTATTAATCACGCGCCTTCTCTTGCGATTATAAATAGAAGGAAATAGGTGAAGTCCGAGTGAAAGAAAGAGCGAAGCTCACAAACACAACTATAATCTATACAAACACACGCACACACACATAGGTATAGTGGGAGGTAGAAGAGAGGAGAGAGAGAGAGAAGGAGAGTAAGGGAGAGAGGTAGAGGGAAGGTTATATAAAGAAACTACATTTTTCGTATATTAGACGTTTAACAATAAATATATAGTACAAACATGCAGGCTCTCAAACATCACAAAATTAAGATTTTAAGCATTTATGAGTCAAAAGCTCTTCAATTTCGTTATTAAATAAACATATGGCGTTGTATAAATAATAAGGAAAATGCTCCAAATACAATTTGTTCGCTAACACGGGAAATATGCCTAATAACTTACGGGAAAGTGGCATGTGAAAAATTTTACGCAATAATGTAAATAATTTAAATTAATTCTTGTTATAAAGCCGAAGTGAATATACGAGTAATAACATAAATACATTTGTCGTTATATTCGTTTTGTATTTCATATTTTATATATTTTTATTATAATATTAATGATTTTATGTTTGATATTTCTTGCGATTATCACCCGTCATCCATATATTAAATTGGACCATATCTTTATGTTTATCCCTTTATTTGTTTCTCGTCCAGCTGGATTGCGGGACCCCGACGTCGATGTTTTGCTTTTTGCTGTTGTTTTTTTTTTATTTTAATTTGTAATTGCTACTCAAAACACAGCGACAAACACGGTATAAATACTAGAAATAAGGATAAACTTATAACACCCAGTATTCGCCTTCAAAAAGTAAATAGATCGTTTATGGGGCAAGGTGTACGCATGTATATTAAAAATCCACAGTCCATATTGAGCTTGCCTTTAAAACAATTTAAATCTAAAATTAAAAATACATTATTGAATAAAGCTTATTACACCATCACGGAATACTTAGAATATGTAAATGTGTGGGATTAATGTCTTGTTGTGTCTCACGTAGGATAAATAGATAAATATTGTAATGCAATAAATATTGTAATCAAATATTTTTTTGAAAAGAGCAACTGCTGAGTTTCTCGCCGGCTCTTCTCGGCAGAACAGCATTCCGAGTCGGTGGTAGTTTACTCCCAAGTCCCAGACTTACAGACTGACACTTGATTTAAATTCGTATAATAATGTAAAAGTGACGATTCAAAAGTGCTTGTAAAAGTCTATTTGAATAAAGTATATTTTGACTTTGACTTTGACTTTGATGTGGAAGGCAAATAATGGGTTAGCGTACCACCGGTCAGTTTCTTTACTCGTCAATTTCACTAATTCGTCAGCTTACTCTTTAGACATTTTCTGAATTTACCAATTTCCTTATTTGCTAGTTGCACTCAGTTGTCAATTTACCCATTAAGTGGTTTCACTTTTTGTTTCCTATCAACTCGCTTTGTGCAAAAGAGCTTGTAGCCTGACCGGGGGAGTACTACCCTCGTAGAATATCGACGCAAATACTAATACAGTAAAATATGCCTACATTTCTTTCGTTCTCCTTTTTCTCTCTTTTTTGTAATTACTAAGGTCTAAAATATCCATCTGCAATGGTAGAATACTTGCTTGTTTAAATTATAGATAGATATTTGTAATATTCTAATAATAATTATAGTTTAAAAATGTATGCTTTTAAACGACTGTAATGTATCATCAAATAATGATTTTAATAATGAGGTCCATCATTAATCTTCTATCACAAGATAAACTATACATTTTGCTTAAATTGTATTCACTTCAGCCCTTTTTAACGTCCCATTGCTGGCCCGATCCCAGTAGTAATTCAGGCCATAGTCCACCACGCTGGCCTGTGCGGGTTGGCAGACTTCACATATCTTTCGAAAACTTTCTGGGTTCTCTCAGACATGCAGGTCTCCTCACGATGTTTTCCTTCACCGTAAAACAAGTGGTAATTATGTTAGAAATGATTAGTACATGAAAATATCAGAGGTGCGAGACCCGGATTTGAACCCGCGTCACTCGGTTACCCAAGCGAGCGTGTTACCACTAGGCTACCACTGTCGTATTTCGCTTAATAAATAAATAAATATAAATAAATATATTGATATATTATTACAACAGCGCCATCTAGTTCCGCAGTAAGCTACGTAACGTGCTTGTGTTGCGGATACCAGATAGTTGATATACTACACATATAATCTTAAATACATACATATTAAATTTTGTATAATATGTTGTGGTGCTAGCTTGTTTTTTAAGTTCAAGCTTATCTGTGGGAACTTGATTGGGTTTTGGTTTACTTCAATGTTTTATTTTATATTTATTAATTGTTCTGTATTTTTCCCATAAAAATTCAAATAAATAAATATTATAAATATAAACACCCATGACCGGAGTACAAACTTTCGTCCTCAACAAAGGAATGCCCCCAGCGGGATTTGAACCCGCGACCGCTGTTGCAGAAAGTAGGGTCACTACCAACTGAGCCAAACGTGTCGTCGAAATAGTTAAAAAATATTTCGCCAAACAGGGAAAGACAAAGTACAGGCCTAGTTAAATTGCCTCTGGTTTCTAGTTACACAGCTGTCAACGGCTGCACTGCATTGCACTTGATTTACTGAACCTCAGTTTCGTAATACATGTTTATGGCTCACGGATCGGATTCGACATGACAATATGCTGCTAAATTGGGCTGTTGTGTGAATGATATCTTTAGTGTGGGAATTGATTCAATATTCACTACATTTTGCAGTGATTTTCCTGGATATCGATATGAGCATAGTTGGGTTTGTATATAATGCAATATGAAAAATTTTTTTACATCCAAACTCTTTAAAAACAAAAAAAATAGGCAGTCTTCTGGGGCCTTTAGATGTATTATATTTTTTCCAAAAAACAGGACGAACGATACACGATTCGATATACTAAAGAAATCTGATTTAACTAGGATTTTTGTTTCTAAAGCTAAAATCTAAAAGTCATACAGTAAATCTAAAAGTCTAAAGCTAAAAGTCGTAGTTATAAAAAATCTGTATCGTATGAAACTATACTTTAATCAATATTTTGATCAACTATAATCTACATGGAAAATACCGCAAACGTAGCAATTTCACTTCAGTTAGTCGAGAAGATCAAAAGATATACACTGAGAGCTACTATTCAAAGCGTCTGTCATTTACTTGTATTGCAAGTAGCAAGCCAAATAGTAGCCTCAAAATTTATTAAATTTTAACAGTTAGTGTACATTTCTTAAAGATAAGTATATAATCATGAATGAAACAATCAGATTCACCTTAGAATTTTATTAGGTACCTGTATGTAGGTATAGATAATTAAGATTCAATAATAATATATTTTAATAGTATTAACAATAGTTAGAAATTTTGTCGAAATAGAATCTATTTCACCAAAATTTCTAAGAACTTGATAACTGAATTTTTAATACAAAAAAGTAAAAACTTTGATTCGGTATCCACAAAACATTTTAAGCAAAACGTCAGTCCTTATCCCATGGGCACTTTACTTTTTTGTTGCGTAGAAACTTGTCTGTCTTGTAAATAATAGCTATTTGTGCCAAATTTTATCGTTGTAAGTTTACTGGGTTTTCTCCAACATGTTAAACAGCAAGAAATGTTATAGGTTTTGTTAGGAAAGAGATCGTGTTAAAAAGTAGAATATAGGTACATATTTATACCAATATCTATTTATATTAGTACTGTAATATCTGATGTTGCCCTAAAAGATTAATTATTTAATTAACTATTAGTTTAGACTACCGATTCATCGTTTTAATAGTTAAAAATAATTATTGTGAATTTACATTAAGATGTACACATGCTTTAGTGAACTTTATTATAGAATCTTACCTAGCCTTACAAGCTTCTCTATCTTATATAGTCAAATCCATCCTTCCAGTGTAAGTCAAATCACAATCTGTTAAGCCGTTTCAGAGATTACCCCAGACATACGGAAAGACAGACTGACGGACAAAAATTTTAAAAGTACTATGTAATATAATTGAGAGAATATATATATTTGAAAACACAGAAAGACAATTCAATTTTATTTCTATCTACGTGTTTAATAATATAAATATTTGAATACCTTAATTTTCAGTTTCATAAATATATTATTTTATACATTAGATACTATAATGTAATTTCGAAATATTAAGCTCTCTCGCAAAGCAATTTTCAATGTTTATGTTACTTAGAAAGCTTTACAAGTTCATTTCTGCTGCTCGTCAGATTTGATTCGATACAGCTTCATTTATAAGCAAGTAACGCGCAGATAATATCTGTCTCACTTTTTTTATGGCATACATCCAGAAATTGGACGAAGCAATATGTTGTTTGAATCACAAAGTACTTTATAAGAGTAAATAATATTTTATTTTTAAGTATTTCAGTACTTTAGGATATGAAGTGTACACTGTACAGTGCCAAATAAAAAAAAAACAAGAATTGATTTATTTATATAAGTACTATCAATTCCCGCAGCTCCACTCGCGTTCTAATTACTATTAAATATAGACATTGATGGAAAATTTAGGGTTATATTGATGTATTTTTTGCCAAAATCGTAAAAAATATACTATTAAAATTTAGAAAATCTGGTGAGGGCCACCCTTATCACTTATGGGAATAAAAATAGCCTACGACCTATTCTTAGACCGATCAACTATACACAAAAAAATCATAAAATCGGTCAAGCCGTTTTAGAGGAGTTCGATAACAAACACTGACACGAGGTTTTTATATATTAGAGTTAAGAATAGGAAGAAAGTGTTAATTTATTTACAATTAAATCTATAGGTACATATTTCATGCTAAAATATCTATTTACGTACAATATTCTCGTAAGTAAAACTAGGGTTTTATTTGGGTGCGTCGGCAGGTGCCTGACAGGCCAATGTGTTCTCCAGGCCATGGCCTATCTGCATACTAATTTTCATGGAAATCCGTTCAGCAGACAGAGTGCAGGACTAATAAGTATGCATAAACATAAACATTTTCGAATTTATAGTATTAGATAGAAACTAAAAATTATTCTTTTTTTATCTGAGTATATATTTACACAAAAATAACACGAAATATTGCTTAAATTATGTTACATATACCTTAATACAAGACTTGTTTCTACACACAACTGTCAAAACTGGCCCCTAGTGTTTTTGGTTTGTAAGTCTAGACAAATCTGGTTAAACCTAGATCTAAACCTAACGTTGAACGTTGAGTCAATGGCTAAATTTCATGTTTATAAATGCCGGTATAGTTAAAATTCAATACACAACTTTTACAGGGTTGTATTTGAGGAACGATATTCAAACTGTTGCTTGTACTTGATACCTACACTTAAGTTTCGATTTATTAATAAAAAAATATAGTACTACATTTGTAAGCTCTTTACCGAATATTGGTTAGTGAAAAGCAATTGAAAGTATACGCTTTTGAAAAAATAAATGTTTATTATATTTTCGAGTTTTAAAAAAAGAAACAAATAATTAATTCAGAAGAAGAAGAATAAGAATAATTTATTATTTATGAGTTTTAAAAGAAGAAATAAAAAAAAGTACAACCGATATAATCTTCTCCTATTCGAAGTCCTTCACAAAGTCAACATTATGATAACATGGAAGAAGTGGTTATTAGAACGATTTTAACAAATGTTCCTTTCTGTTCAGTTTATAAAACTTATCTAACCCGCTTCGCTGGGCATAAGTTCAAACAATTTAACAGTTTTTATAATTTTGTAATAAAATAAAAGTTACGCCCAAGTGAACGTTAAGAAGTAACTTAGGCTATGTTACTCCTTATAATATTAGCAATCTGCGAGTGAAAGTCCCGTCAAAATCTGTAGAGCTATTTCAACGATTAGTCGGAACAAACAGACAGACAAAAATTTTATTTTTTGTTATAAGTAGTAGTAACGTATATAGTTTCATATGCATATAGTGAAAAGCTGTTAAATTGAAATTACAAACAGGTATTTCTATTTATTTTATATGTACCGATGTATTAATGTAACATCTACTTAAAGTTGATTCAGGACAATGCATATTATATGAAGCTAAATAGCATATGAATACCACAATCTTTTAATATTTAAAAAATATTATCGTTACAACATCGTTGCTTTGAATAAGCTCTGGTCAATCATCAATATTCTAGTCGCGGCGTATGCAAAGTACGGCTAGACCGAGGTTTCACAAACTTTACTGTGATAAGGCTATTTAGTTCACCTTTTTATACGATATAAAGATATTTTTAAATAATAACGAATGCAGAGATAGCTTATTATTAAGGCACTTTAGGGAACAGAGTGAAACGGGTTCAAATCCCGGGTCTCGCACCTCTGATTATTTTCATGTGCGAATCATTACCACTTGTCTTACGGTGAAGGAAACATCGTAAGGAAACCAGTATGTCCGAGAGAAGTTAGCAAGTTTTCAAATGACATGTGGAGTCCGCTAATCGTAGGTACTTCGCCAGCGTGGTGGACAATGGCCTGATCCCTCTCGTATTGAGGGAGGCCCGTGCCCAGCAGTAGAATGTTCTTTTTTTTAAAAAAGGGCTGAATATTGTTACAAATTGATATTACAAAGTTGAAGTTATATTAGCTTACGACCCTTAAAAGTAAAGCAACTATAAATATGTTTGCTTATAACAAATATACACAAAATGAGTCCTATAATGAAACAATATTCATTTCAATGCGGCTTATAGGAGTTTAAACGTATTCACCCAATTTGTTTAACTCACGTATTGTTTAATAGACCGGCTTGTCCGTGCTTTGTCTCTCAAAAATTCATTAGACCGAGATTCTATAATGGGACGAAAAATTTGAGAGAATTTGATATGTAATCCTTATCGAATAAGATATAAGGGCGATATTCGTGCACTTTTCCACCAATGGTTGGCCAAACAATTGAATCCAGGGTTTTGTTTGAAAAACAGTATGAAATGAATAGAACCGACAACAGAACGTCACACAAAGGAGATTGGAAAATGTATTTATCGCTTGTGCATCTAGCTTTGATTACGAAAAATAACAATACGTGTACGTTTTTATTTTGCCTGAAACTGGGTCTGGCTTTTAGTTTATCTCCATTTTGCATACATTAATATGTCAGTTTCGTTGTCTCTTAATATGGCATCTTTAAATTGAATTTCCATTTTGGTTGAACTAATAAAATTTCACATATTTTTTATAGTTACTGGTATGTTGTGTTATTTCTAAGGTTTTTGTAATAGGCTAGCAGCTAGTAGCAGCCCGCGGCTTCACCCGCGCTTATACTCCGATCGCTAATAATTTTCACAGGATCATCCGCGGGAATAATGGAAAAAATGCCTCAAAATTTCATCGAAATCTCAAGTCGTTTTGGAGTCCATAGGAAACATAATTTTTACAATATTACATTTTCATATATTAAACATATAATATTGAATTTAACCGAATAGTTAAGTAACGAATATCTATTAGAAAGAAATAAGGAAATTAATTTATTGATAGGGCGAGCGTATAGAGCCCTAACACTATGCCACAATATGAGCATTTTGTGGTACACTTTACTGAAAAACTATCACGCCTATAGATTTGTGCGTTAACATAGTAATTTAACTTTATATCTTTTTTTTTTTTTTTTTTTTTTTATGGGACAAAGGGGGCAAACGGGCAGGAGGCTCACCTGATGGTAAGTGATCACCTCCGCCCATGGACATCTGCAACACCACAGGGCTTGCAGATGCGTTGCCGGCCTTTCAGGAAAGGGAGGGAGGGAAGGAGGAGTGAGAAGGACGGGAAGAGGGATGGGGAGTGGGCCTCCCGGACTCTCACTTACCGGACGAAACGCGACAGCATAGCTGCCACTTCACGCCGGTCTCCTGTGGGAGAGTGGTACTATACGGGGCGTGCCGGCCCATTCGGCTGCTACCCGAAGGTAACAAGCATGGCACTACCACTTACTAAAATCTAGATGTGTTATCTATCAAAAATGAATATTAACAATTTTGTGTTCATTGGATAGAATGTTATTGTACTACTAACTCTATATGTTACAAATCCAAATAATTAACATCGCTGTTAACATTATTACCCGTTAGAAAAACTACTCGAGCCCTCACAAAGTTCAGCTTTTTTCTAGTATAATTACAAACATAGTTTAAACAGAATATTAGAGTCAAAATATATTTTTACAGAATGTTCTAGCCATTTATCATAATACCATCATTACATTATTTTTGTAACCAAAAAAGCAAATAGTCTCAAATATGATATATTATTACAATGCGTATACTGACGTTGTATGAGTAATGTGGTGGGGAACAAGTATAAAGTCGAATTTGTCAGAAACATTCGAGTCTCGCGGGTCGAAACAAGCCCGCCCGTCGGGCTTTGAGTTTTCACTGCATAGGCACGGAGCTAACGATAAGTAGCAAATTGTTATTATATTCAGTATTTTTACGTGGTAGTGCCATGCTTGTTACCTTCGGGTAGCAGCCGAATGGGCCGGCACGCCCCGTATAGTACCACTCTCTCACAGAAGATCGGCGTGAAGTGGCAGCTATGCTGTCGCGTTTTGTCCGGTAAGTGAGAGTCCGGGAGGCCCACTAACTATCCCTACTCCCGTCCTTCTCCCTCCAACCTCCCTCCCTTTCCTGAAAGGCCGGCAACGCATCTGCAAGCCCTGTGGTGTTGCAGATGTCCATGGGCGGAGGTGATCACTTACCATCAGGTGAGCCTCCTGCCCGTTTGCCCCCTTTGTCCCATAAAAAAAAAACGTTAGCTTTTTTATAAATTTGACGAAACATTTGATGTAGTTTGTCCTATACCTTCATGCTGTGCCAGCGGTTGCGGGTTCGAGTTCTGCTGGGGATATTCTAATGTTGAGGACAAACAGTTTTTAATCGATAGTAAAATTTTCTCTTTAAGATAATATCTTTTCTAAGAAGAAATAAATTATTTTTGTTTTCAATGTCAAATAATATAAGCTCTTAGCCTAACTTTCCTAAAGCTTTTCAACAGTAACAAATTGGTAAAAATTCTTACACATGCTCCTTTCAGTCGTTAAGTTCACGAGTTTTATACTTCGATGGTGCTTTGCAGAAATGATCGGAAATTTGTCAGGTATTACAAGATTACTATAAGAAATAACAATAACTAGACGAAGGGAAGTTATGTTTTATAAAAACGTATTTATTTTATAGGCTTCTTCAACTTTAAATAAAATGTATTACATGTTTATATCTTTTTGCAAATAAATAATAGTTAAAAAAAACTAGAAAACACGCTATTTATAGAAAACCGAACTAAAAAATAGAAAATAAATTTTAAAAATTATTTGATTTTAAAAAAGCGTGGGGTGCATGGTGTCAATAGTTATAAATATTTTATTGACAGATATGAGTAGAGTGATTATCATTTTGATAATATCTTAAAAAGCTTTTTGAAGCTTTTAAAAAAAAGTGTTTTTTAGTTTTTTTAAACTATTATTTATTTTCTACTTTTGATTTTTTGGTTTATTGATTTTATCAAATTAGTGTATTGTCATCGGTCCTCGATAAATCTACAAAGTTTGAACGAAATCTGGCCGTTTAAAGTGGGTCAAAATTGCGCCCAAAGAAGTCGGTTACAAACATACAAACATACAGGTGAAGCTAATAAAAAGCGTGTAAAAAAGATCTCTTTCTTATGATTTTAGTTATTCTTAGGACTGAAATATTTGCTTCTTTTAGGAAGAATATTTCATACGGAAATGGAAATCTATAGATTATAATAAAATAATCTGTCGAGACTGAACTTTACTTAATTTTGTTTCGTAATCCTATTAACACAATCATTATTATCGATATAACCTGAGTGGAGTAAAGCATATTTACTTATAATTTTGTTTGTAAAAATATTAGAGTGAAAACTTAACGTACACCACACTACATCAGTAGCATAGTTAATTTCTCCAACTATTTGCAAATTAAAATGTTTCGTTATTATACAAAAAGGGTACTTGTTAACAAAATACATTTATTAGTGACGGAAATTCAGCAAAAGGTTGGCAGGAAGACGTCAAAGGCACAGTTGATTTAGCAAGTATTTCGCATTCAGCTAATTTGACTTCACCCCTCTTAAGATGAGATAAGTGGTTATGTTCGTGGATATGGCATTTTCGCTAATTACTTAAAAGCATATTAGTAGTGTGATATTACAAATGCGTTTGTATAACTTTTAGGTTATCGGTAACTTTTAGGTTATATATACTTGACCTTGACTTTGAAACCGCTAAATAGATGTTGATGTAATTTAGCGTACAGATAGACTATTATATGGAGTAACACAAAAAAACTTTTTGAGCGTGGTGACCGATAAGAAAACTTTTTTTTTCTTTTATTAAATAAATGAGAAGTTAACATTGTTCAAAATATTTTTATTATATTTATTGAAAAAAACCCGGATGTCCGCCGTCTTGGATTTGAAAATGGACCTCATTTTCGCTATCAGCACCCCGAGAAACCTCGAAAATGACACCCATGTCATTATTGAAAAAAAAAACGGATATCCGCCATCTTGGATTTGAAAATGGACCTCATTTTCGCAATCAGCACCCCGAGAAACCTCGAAAATGACACCCATGTCATTATTGAAAAAAATTTGTTAAAAAGCGCCATCTATTGAATACAATATGTAATCTGTATACAATACTAGAGAGAGCTGTTAGTAAAATAATATGAAATATCACGTTATTTTCGTTACGGAATTTCTGGATTCGGTCTCCACGCTCAAGGCCCGCGATAGAAGCTATGCAATAGCTTAAAAACATACAGACGAATTGAGAACCTCCTCCTTTTAGGAAATCGGTTGATAAATAGGCTGAAGAAGTAAAATTCGTTTAACCAAAAAGGGGCAGCTCAATAAACACATTGTCCTGAGTAATAAATACTAAGAATTACCAAGAACAACATGTACTCGTATGTAGGAAAATACTGGATTAGGCAAAGAACATTTCAGATATAATAAACTTTATTACCTTCTTTACAAACGACTTTTTTAATCTAAAAGACGTCTTACTTTCGCAGTCATTCCTTGATACATTCCCAAATCTCCTTTTCCTCTTAATAATTTATTCACACATTCAGTCCTCATAATCTTTATAAGTCCGCCAACCCGCACTAGGCCAGCGTGGTGGACTATGGCCTGATCCCCCTCGTACTGAGGGAGGCCCGCGCCCAGCAGTGGGACATTAAAACGATTGAATACAATGTCTATAATCCAACATATTGTATTATAATGAAGAAATATTGGTAAAATGTAAATATAGCACATCTATTATCACTTACATCCTAAACAAGGCGCCTTGAGCCGAGCGTCTGATTGCCATCTCGAATATTTATTAAATAAATATTGAACCGTTTCATTTGTTTAATTCTGCGGCGAACTGTCAAAGGTTTAACTTTTCTGAAACGTGTTTATGAATGAGAAGAATATTACTAACATGCACAATTTTGTTCGTTTATGGTTAAAATGTATCTTTTTGAATGATTTATTGTTTGTGAGATTTTGCACAAAGCTTTACACATTTGTTTGACTTCGATATTATGTTGTAGTTATATATGGACTTTTTAATTTGACAAATTATAATTTTATGCTATTGTTTTTTTTTAATTTAAGTCTTATCTAAACGGAACCTTTATCTAAAAAACTTGTATATTATATTTAGCCCATTTTAATTTCCCACCGCTAGGTACGGACAGTCTAAAAGGAATATTTTTAAAAACTAGTTAGTTTTTCTCAGACATACAGATTTTTTTCACAATGTTTTCCTTCACCGTAAGACAAGTAGTAATTACCCGCTTTACACGGTTTCAACGAACGTCGTCATATTTTTACCTCGTCAATAGTTCGAGTATGTTAAGATAAATACTTAATATTTGGCTAGAGTTTCTTTATTAGATCATATTTTCCCGTATAAACCGTCGATATACATATAACTCATCATATAATAGTTCCGGTTTTTTGTTTGCGATAATGAACTGAACCCTAAAAAGTCGTGTAGAAAGAGAACCCTAAAAATGTTATGTAAAAATTTTGATATAAAAAAAGTATTCATATTAAAGCATTTACATGAACAAGTGAGGATTTAATAAATAATATCGAAAAAATATTTCTTAACCAATAGCACTGAACTATTTGAAAAATTTTACAATAAAACTCGATTATTTGAAAATTTTACGATATTCTATACAATGTAAGTATTTGAGATCCGATAATACATTTCATTGCTCAATGTTGCTTCTACACTCGGAGAAAGAAAATTTATACGGAGATGTTTCGTACTTATTTTTATTGTTTCTTAACCTGAAAATATAATCTGCAAGACTTAGTTATCAATTTAATAAATTATAACGCGACTGATTAAAGGATCAAAATAATTTAAGTATTTCTTTCCAACTATTGTATTTTTGTTTTGATGGAGCGTTTGTGTTACTTTGTAGTAATTCTTGTTGCATTTATGTGATTGGCACGAATATTTGTACTTCAGTCATGGGTGATTATATTATAAAAGTAATGTATGTGAACTGTATCAATTATCTGGTATGGCTACCAGATACTTATGGATAGCACAAGGTTCACAGCTTACCATAGAACAAGATAACGTTGTGCGTTAATAGCCCAACATATTGTTTATATTTTTTTTGTATTATATTTTACACATTGAATAACATTTATCTGATAATTTATTACTAATCACCTTAAAGCTGCTGTAAAAGCTTCTGTAACAATAAACCATACGTCAAATTAGATTGAGCACTTGAATAGACAGTATCGACATGGCATTGAGACGAGCAGCAAAGGGTTAACTTTGTCTCTTTCACACTTACAGTATAGACATATTGCTATCTCACTCGTTAATTAGAGAAACATTTTCGAAACATTAGCTGTCTTGCTCACTTGTGTGACATTCATATATATGCGTCCCTTTCGTTAATTAACTCCAACCTGTCAATTTGTATTGAAAGACACTTGACGTTACAGACTGGCAATTTGGCGGTAAACTTCAAGTGATGTCAAAGGACCGAAATGGTAATACTCAAATAACTAAATTTATATTTAGTTTATTATTGTTAATACGCTTTTACTAGCTTTACCCAATGATATTCTAACAATAGATATGTTGTGAGCGCGCAATCGTAAAGACTCGAAAACGTCCTAATTGGGACGTATTGCCTTTAGTCTGTGTCACGCATGGCGACGAGTGGTACGCTGCTACAAAATTTAAAAAATGCCATCCTGTGTATTTAGGAAATGCACCAATTATGATACCAAAGTTAATAAAACACAAGGGATCTCATACCACATGTAAGAACGCAGTATACTTCGATTTATTAATATATTTCAATTATTTGCCTAAAATTCATCGGTCGCTAGACTAATGTTTGTTTACATTGACGCGCAATTGACAACACTAGCTGTCTCTTTTATTCTTATTGATTTTATCGACTATCCCCTTTCTATCATTTTGACTTGTAGTGAAATGTACCTTGAATGAAAAGTGTGTATGTGTGCTGCGCGGAACACTTTTTTCGGTTGTTTAATGAGCGTATAACATATCTGTCTATTAGAATATCATTGGCTTTACCTGTAAGTATGTTACCGTCAATTTCAACCAATTTTTAGCTGTCTTATTATGTAAATATTTTATATCCGAATGACAATAAAATATTAAATGATGAATAATTTATTGCTGTAGGTAGTGGTAGCCCAGAGGTAACGCCCTGTTTAACGTTCCTCTACTGGGCTCAAGCCTCCTTTCAATACGAGGGAAAGAAGGCCATAGTCCACCATGTTGGCCAAGTGCAGGTGCAGGTTGGCGGGGTTCACGTGTATTTCAAAAACTCGCTCAATTCTCTCAGACATGCAGGTTTCCTTACGATGTTTCTCTTCACCGTTAGACAAATGGTAATCACGTAAGAAATAATTATATATGAATAAAAATAATTTGAATCCTCTTTATTTGTTTACGCGTTAACCTCTGGACTACCACTACAAATATAAGTAACAAAAAATCTCTTTTAAAGTATTTTTTAAATCTGGGTTAGATCATTCTCGCGCAGATGACCTGATATTGTAGCAGTAATTTCCATTAGACGGATAATTTTATAGCAAGTTCAGTTAACCTAAATTGTCTTTTTTACGTTTATATTGTTGTTACTTTTTTACTTATCAAGGTTGATGTTTTTGTATAATAAGGTTGGTAAATGGTAATATGAATGCAGAACTTGTTTAAAAGCGTGTTAGGCTTAGTAGGTTCAAAACTGGCAATATATCATAATAAGGACCAAGGTTCAATTCACGGGACAAAAGATTTATTTTTGGTAGATTTGGTATTTAAATAAATAAAAAAAATATGTTAGGACATTATTACAACAGCGCCCTCTAGTTCCATGGTAAGCTACGAGGCTTATGTTACGGATACCAGATAGTTGGTATACTACACATATAAATTTTAGAATTTTAGAAGTTACTTTGGTGGTGCCATACCTTTATGTATGGCAAAATGGCCTAGAAAGTAAGAGATGCTTTCGACTAATATCTTCTCTATTTGACCTGTCAATTATCATCCCACAGGCTCAGATAGTAAGAAAAAGAATGGGCTTTATTGCATATACACTTACACCAGTCAGTGTAGATGATTCAATGAGATCGATATTCCAAAAGATAAATATTATTATTATTTACAAAAAAACAAAAACACTAACTTTTTTTAAATAATTTAACGTTTCTTAAGGGGGTGTGAAGAACATAACAGTAAATAATAGCAATACGATAAGGATAGGTTCAGAAAATTGGCGAAAATCTCGCAGTTATTTTTAAATGAGCATTTTGAGCTTCTCTTAGAAAAACTAAATCATGTTTCATATTTAATTTAGATTTGACTATTTTAAAGTTTTTCAGTCCTTGTAACGTCCCACTGCTGGGTATGGGCTGCCTTCACATGTATTTCTATGACCGAGTAGCTTGGTTCAGATATGCAGATTTCTTCATTATAAAGATAATTATATAAATTCAGATTATAAGAAAGGAAAATAATAAATATAAAAAGATTTTATGCAATAGATTTTTTAATTATAATATTTTTATTAGGCAAAAGTTCAATTCTCTTGTTAATGGCTTCAAGCGTGCCAGTTGAGCACAGATTACTTCGCCAATGTCACGTGGAATGGAGAAGACACGAAGGAGATTGGTCGGTAACATAGAGTCAATAAGTATATTTAAATTATAATTGTATAAGGGAAGTAAATCCTTACTAAACCTACAACAAAAGACAGCACACTAGTTAGTATTTACACATAAACCTTAATTAGAAAACAAAAAAAGGTAATTAAATGTTACAGACAAAAGTTATGTAAGTTTAGTCCATGATGTAAATATGACACTTTTAGGTTTGAATATTAAGAGAGTAACTAAGCAACAATATCTTCTCAACGTTTCTCACGAGACACAAAAACGAGAACAAGAGAGAAGAGAGTTGACTTGAGCATAATTATAATCATTTTCATCAATTTAGTTAAAGTTAAAACTTTGAGACTTATTTTGTTAAAGTAAATCTCGACTTATATTATAAATGAGAAGCTCTGTTGGTGTATGTGCTTTTTATTGCTATATAGACTGCAGAGCGATAGTTAAAACTACTGAACCGATTTAAATTAAATTTAGTACACAGATAGTCTAGATGCTGAGAAAAGACATAGGTTACTTTTCAAGGCGCCAACTTTACAAAAAGGGCTGAAAGGGGTTGAAATACAGGATAATTTTTAAATTCTATTGATTAATTTGTTAAAAGACCGAAAAGAAAAACTCAAATTTATTACTCACGTTATATTTCTTCAATTTTAAATAGATACAGGTATATTAAGGTAGTGGTAGCCAAGTGGTAACGCGCTGGCTTAGTAAGTCAAGTGAAGCGGTTCCAAATCACGGGTCTAGCACTTCTGATATTTTCTCGTGCGAATTATTTCTAACATGATGATTTATCTTACGGTGAAAGAAAACATCTTGGGGGACCTGCGGATCTGACAAAAAAAGTCAGTTTTCGGAAGATAGGTGAAGTCCCGCTAACCCGCACTTGACCACCATGGTCTGTGGTCTGTGCCCTGACCGCCTCGTATTGAAGAGAAAAGGAAAAATGGAGCTGAATTCATATATTACAGCAATAATATAATAAGAAGCAAAAGTGAATCAAACAAAAGTCGTAAAACTATCAAGTAGAAGGAAAGGAAAGTGAGTAATCAATAAAAGAGTCGTTAAAGCACATTAAAACTCTCACAACACAAATTCAACCCAAATATTTATTAAGTCAACTTACAAATTAGCATCGTAACTGAAGGGTTTAATTAAACGCGTCTGATTGGACTGTGTGTCAATGTCTTATACTTAAAATCGGAACGATACAAGAAAATTGAACCTTAAAATTAAAAGGATAAAGTATGTAATTAACTGGCTGGTGACATTAAAATTGACATGCGTAAAATTAGTTTGTATAATTGGTTTTCTTTTAAGGGATGCTTTTTGTTTGAAATATAACCTGTATACAATATACGCACGTACAGCATTTACAATGTATAAAGCCTTTGTCTTTTAATATATATTTATGAGAGGGCAAATGAGTGTATCATCAAAGAGTTTACCACATTCTGTTATAATTGAGACAGTGGTAGTCCAGTGGTAACCGAGTGAAGCGGGTTCAAATCCGGGTCTCTGGCACTCTGGTACTATACTGAAATAAAGTATTAAATGTTTTCTTACCAATTTTTGCTTTTATTTAGGCTGTTTTTTTTTTTATTTTTTTTTATTTTGAAAATTGGAAAACAGACAGCATATATAAATATAAAATGCAAAATACATTAGAAATACACTTAGCCAATAAGGTTTCCACTTATACATAAATATAGCAGAGTAAACTTACTAACAAAAAAATAAAAAAAAAAAGATATAAATAAAATGTGTAGCTACAAAATAAAAAGAAATAAATAAAAATAATATTTATCAGACTCTAGTGTTTTTTTTAAGTTCAGCTATAAATTTCTTTAAATTATATCCAAATATGTCCAGATGCTTGTAGTAATTATTATAAATGTTACAGACTCAGGAAACAATTCTTGGCATATTTGGTTCTATGAGAGGGAACAGAAAAGGTATCTCTGGATCGGCTGTTAGTTCGAGGGCATTTAAAGAAAATATTAGACAAAAGATAATTACAATCGATATGGTTATTAATGATTTTGTAAAGAAAAATTTGATCTCTTACTTCCCTTCTTTTTTCCAAAGCACACAAGTTTAGGTTATTACACTCAATATCTCCAAATTTGAAATGTAATCTCTTAATAAATTTATTTTGAATATCCTCGATAGCGTTAATATATTTGTGATACTGAGGATTCCAAACTGTTGAGGCATATTCAAGAATGGATCTAACGTAACAGTTATATAGTAGATTGTATGTTTGTATGTTCTTAAAATCATCTGCCTGACGAAAAATAAATCCAAGCATTTTGTAAGCCTTAGCTGTAATATTAGAAATGTGTTTATCAAAAATAAGTTGTGAATCCAGTTGTACTCCCAGGTCTCTTACCTCTGTTACACGTTTAAGGGGTTTGTTTAAAGTAGAATAATTAAATGAAATAGGATTCTTTTTTTTTGAAAAAGTTATAACACAGCACTTATCAACATTAATATGTAATCCATTAGCTATACAATAATTTTTAATTTTATTAATATTATTTTGCAAATCCTCGCAGTCTTCTATACTCTTTATTATTTTAAATATTTTAATATCATCTGCGTATAAAAGTGAGTTTGAAAGCTGACAATTTTCAAGGATATCATTAATAAAGATATTAAATAATAGAGGTCCGAGGTGAGAGCCCTGGGGAACCCCTGATGTTATGGGGACAAAACTCGAAACAAAACCTTTGACAGCTACGGCCTGTGTTCTATTTCGGAGATAGGAATTCAACCACCTGAGTAGATCCCCATGTATGCCGGCTTGTTCAAGTTTGTAGACAAGCAATGAGTGCGAAATTTTATCGAATGCTTTTGAAAAATCTGTGTATACAGTATCCACTTGATATCCGGTTTCTAAAGCAGAAATAACAATGTCAAGAAACTCGCACAAGTTAGTTTCCGTGGAACGCTTGTTGATAAATCCATGTTGCTGAGTAATAAGCATGGGTCTTAATAATGGGTACAAGTGGTCATAAACGATCTTTTCAAATAGTTTTGGAATGATTGATATTTTAGAAATTCCGCGATAATTTTTTACATTATGTTTATCTCCACACTTAAAGATTGGAGTTATTAAAGATTTTTTCCATATTTCTGGCATAATTCCCGATTGTAAAGATTTATTAAAAAGTAAGTATAGTGGAAATGAGATTTGTTTTCTTGATTTCTTTAAAAACGTAGCATGAAGGCCATCGGGGCCACCGCCTTTAGAAGTATCAAGTTTTGCCAAATATTTTTCTACTTCTTTCAATGAAATTTTTATTTTACTAATTAGAGATTGGTTATGTCGAGGGAGAATATTACTTGTTATTATACTAAAATTATTGTCATCTTCAAAAACTGATCTAAAAAATAAATTAAAGGCATTGGCAATTGATGGCCCGTCAGACGCCTCTTCTTCACCAAAATAAATTACGTCAGGAATAGTATTAGAACATCTCTTAGATTTAATGAAAGTCCAAAAATATTTTGAATTGTAGCGTATATTATTTTCAGAATTTACCGTAAAGGATTCATAACATTCTGCCTCAAGACTCTTTGTCTGTCGACGAAGATCTGAAAATCTATCATAATCACTTAATCTACCATATATTTTCCATTTTTTATGTAATTTTAATTTTCTAGTAATTAGTTTGATTAAAGGTCTAGAAAACCATATTGGATATCGACCGTTTTCGTAGACAACTTTAGTTGGAACTAGTTTGCTCACTATATTATTAATTATTAAATAAAATTTGTCTACTGCCGTTGACACATCCAATAATGATAATTCTTCCTCCCAATCAATAGCACCAAGCTCATAATTAATTTTATCATAATCAGCAGCGTGATAACAACGAGCTGTTCGTATAGCAGCGCGTAAATTTGTTGTTATTGACTCAATATATAATTCTACGAGTATTGAAGGGTGATGAACATCTTCAGGTAAAGATATTGGTGACGTTTTTTCAACAACACAGTGAATATTCGAGAGAACGAGATCTAATAATCTATTATTAGCGTTAAAAATTTTATTATATTGTCTTATTGCATTTAAGTTCATAAAAGCGAATAATTGAGTTATTAAATAATTGTCATTTGTATTTTGAATGGTCATATAGCCTTCCGAGTGATCACACCAAATACTATCTCTGATATTAAAGTCACCCAATATTACAATTTTATCGTTCGGGTTATTAATATTTAAGTCTGACACAAACTCAAAGAAAGTGGCCTATGAATCACATTGTTGTGAATTCTGTGGGAAATAACAACAAAATACATGCAACTTACTTTTAATGGAAGCCTGATTTATAACGATATCAATGTAAGTAATATCTGCATCGGGAAATGATGAAAGAGCATCCAAATGCCGTATCTCGACCAGGGCGGAACCTCGGCGTACTGCAATCAAAGTTCCTCCACCCATTTTTACACCCAGTTGGGCCAAGTTACGATCATTCCTATATACATTATATCGAGAATCAAACAGTTCTTCGTTGAAGATACCAGGTAAGAGCCAAGTCTCGCTCAAGCAAATGATGTCATGATTTAAATGAATTAGATTACGGTAAAATTGTTTAGTTTTAGTGCGCAAACCTCTAACGTTTTGGTAAAAAATATTTAGGGTCATATTAACAATATATATACAATAATTATATTATTTGTGTTTAACCATATCGACCGGGAAAATATCCCTAAATAAAAATATAAATACAAACACCAATATCTGATATTTTTTCCAAGAATTATTTTTACATGTTTGATACAGAGACACCGTTCCGACCCAATACAAAATAAAGTTAAAGTTAAATGTAGATTATTATTAAAAATATTATCACTAAAAATAAAAAGTATATTACTAATTAAAGACATAAATAGTTGACCTTTATAAATAGTTACAAAAAATTTTAGTATAATAATTGTACCTATGAAATTTTTTTTAAACAATCATAAGATGTTATATGCATGACTGGTGAGTTGTCAGTTTTTCTGACCATAACCGTGCAATTGCGGACCCAGCAATACTTATAGCCTTTTTCCTTTGCTCGCCGTCTTGCTTCATTAAGAATCCCTTTATTATAAGTGGACAAGTGATCGTTAAAATATATATTATTTTTTATGCCTGGGAATCCAACGTCACACGCTCTCAAATTTTTTAACTTGCGTAATGAAGAAAGAAAATCGTCTTTCTTATACCTGGACTGCATTTTCAATATGATTGGTCGCGGTTTGTTATCATTTTTAACAGCGATTCTTGTTATGAAATCAATATCTGACTCGGTATTTAAAACGAATCCACTTTTTGTGGACAAATTTTTGACTATTTGCATCAAGTTCTCACCATTTTTGTGTGGGATTCCATTAATCTGAATATTAGACCGTCGTACCCATTGTTCATTTCTTCTATTACTATCCGAAAACTCATTAATTTTAAGTCTCATTTCTTCAAGTTCAGATTCAATGTGTTGTATTTTTAAGACCTCCTTATCCATATCATTCAACCTATCCACAACGGAGCTTATGGAAGATTCGATAGATGTTATTTTTGTTGACCAAAAACTAACGGTTTCTAAAAGCTTTCTAAGTTCTTCAGTAATAAAAGACTTAAAAGAATCCATTGTTGTATGCAAACTATTAAATCTATCATCAAAATGGGCAATCAAAGACTTGATTTCACTTGAAGTGCATTGGGATTGCATAGACTCCGAACAAACAAGTTTGGGACTTACATTGTTATTCGTTTTTTTAGAAAGCTTGCAAATATGACACTTCCATTTAGCCTTGTTCATGGGGAGCATTTTTTTAAAATCACTTTCTTTTAAACCACCGCATACATAATGAAATAATCCTTGGCAAGCGGTACATTTGATTGTGTCCTCAGGATTTATAGTATCAGAACATTGTTTGCACTCCATTGTTATAATTTATAACTATATTTAAAAGTAGGTAGAAAGAGTTCAACGCTAATTAATAATTATATTATTTACCGGACACTGTCTTTATTGTCTTTAGCATAACGTCGCGACGAAAAGGACGTAAGCGCCGTGGAATACGCGTCGCTTACGCGTTTTATCCAAACACTGTTCACTACACTTGAATAGAATCATTTTAACTGTGTTTATTTATAAATTACTTAATTTCTTTATGTTATTCAAACTAATAAAGTAAGTTTGGTATTAATTGTAGCTTGTCACTGTAAGTTCACTCTGAATAGATCACTTAATTACTTGTTAAAAGTAAATATTAAAATAGACTTTTTCAAGCTTGCTTACTTGATTGAATTTGATGAAATTGAACATTATTAAAATATAAAATTTAAATTAATTGTCAGTATGTAAGTCTGGCAGCAAGCTACCACCGGCACGAAAAGCTGTTCTGCTGAGAAGAGCCGGCAAGAAACTCAACAGTTGCTCTTTTAAAAAAATAAATGATTTAAATATTGCATTATAATTTGTTTTCAAGAATCTGAACGGTGTTTCCGTAACCACTCTTTTTATAGTATAAAGCTATAAAAATCACCCTATTTGCTTCATATAATATTTACTCAGTGTTCAATAAGGGCTGTTTTGTCAGTTATAATTTATCACCCTCTATAGATCCCCTTCGAATAAATAATAAAGGCGCAAATCCCGAGGAATATGGAACGGGATAGCAGCGTGAATTTCGTATTCGGTATCCGACGAGTTAGAAATGTACAGGGTGACAACATAAACTATTGATTTAAGTTTTCGTTTAAAGTTTTAAAAATAAATGAAGTCTTTTAATAAGTTTTACTATGTTTCAGACGTGAAGCAGGAAGATATTCGTATATTAACCTGTTATTCGTATACTCTACATCGGCGTATTAAACTTGTAGAACTATTAATAGTTATATAATAACTTTGTGGTTATTTTTACTTCATTACTTTCTTACTTGTATTATTCTTGCTTTGAACAGATGCTCTTAGTAGTAAGTATATTTGTAATGATCAGTATATTTATTATTTAATTTAATTATTCTCAGCAAAACAGCCTTCTGTGCCGGTGGTAGCTTCCTGACAGATTTACGTACTGACATTTAATTTAAATTCTATATTTTAACAATGTAAAAATGACGATTTAAAAGAGCTTGTAAAAGTGTATTTGAATGAAGAATATTTGGGTTTGATTTGATTTATCCAAATCATTATAGCCATTGCAACGTAAACGAGACAAACTTCCATACACGTATAAAGATACACGTTATTTTTAAAAAGTTCGAAGTTTATGTAGTTAAACTAAAGCTGTCGATATCAGGTGTAAACTTTCACCCGTGACGCGGACTCCGCTGGGAACATACGGGACCTGATACCGTGTTTAGGATTCCTCAAAATGGAATATAAAACCCGTTCGGAAATTTCAGAAGTTTGATGGGTATGGATTTTTGCTATGAACTTTGAATAGAATTTGCAAAGGTCAGATAAGGTCAGGTCGTAAGTGGGTCTTACTAAGTTGTATTGTATAATATATTATATATAATAAAATTATAACAGGGTTTCTGTTGTTTGTTTGTTATCTTTTAGCTGCTGGTTTAGTTTAATGTAACTCAAATAATCTGGTTTAAGAACAATATAATCTGAACTAAGTGATCTATAAATCTGTACTGGAAGTTTGAATGGAGTTGATCATCTTAAATACTAAGTGTATGAATCAATCAAACGAGTGTGTGACCGATACGACGATAGTAACATCAAAGCCATACACAAGCTGCCATACACTAATGTCCCAAGCTAGTGTATAGCAGCTTGGGCTCGCTGTCACGTCCGTTGGCCGACTATATGTTTCATAGGCTTTGGTAATACTGTGTGACCTGCTAAATTAATACTAATGTCCTTCCGATTGACTATGGCCACGGCGGTCAATTGAGACTAGCCAACAGCGCAGGAGATATTATAGTGCACAAGTGTACACGCAGACACAAGTGTACTCTCTGTTCCTGTTATTGTCATACTTCGGGATGCCTACTCGTCACGACTAGTGAGAGCTAAGGCGCAGCACCGACGGACAGGACTTCAAAATGTGCAACCGTACATGCTAGCCACTCTACACCACCGAGGCAAAATAATACTATTTACATAGTATTCAACAAGTTCTAAGCTTTCTGCTTGTATTCCTTCGCAATAGTAATGTGATTCGTACCACTAAGAAAGTTTATTTAAATTCCATCACCATCTTATGTGAATGTATGGAACATTTCAAGTATGTTCCAAAGCAAGTGGTAGTGCCATGCTTGTTACCTTCGGGTAGCAGCCGAATGGGCCGGCACGTCCCGTATAGTACCACTCTCTCACAGAAGACCGCCGTGAAGTGGCAGCTATGCTGTCGCGTTTCGTCCGGTAAGTGAGAGTCCGGGAGGCCCACTACCCATCCCTACTCCCGTCCTTCTCCCTCCTCCCTCTCTCCTTTTCCTGAAAGGCCGGCAACGCATCTGCAAGCCCTGTGGTGTTGCAGATGTCCATGGGCGGAGGTGATCATTTACCATCAGGTGAGCCTCCTGCCCGTTTGCCCCCTTTGTCCCATAAAAAAAAAAAAGCAAGTTCAAAGCAAATCTGAGGATGAAAGATTCGATACAACAAAAACTTTTTTGGCTTAATATTTTCAGCAATTAGTAAATGCAGTAAACACATGCTCAATATCGCCTTTAATTTTCTTTTCCCATGTAATAGGCAATTTTCGGAAGATTACTTTGCGAGATCCATTTATATTAAACGTTTATTGTGTCGTATAAGAAAAATATATTAATACCGTATAGTTAAGATTATGCTGTGTAATTATTACTAATATATAAAAATCTCGTGTCAAGGTGTTTGTGGTCGCACGCCCCCGAAACAGCTCAAGCGATTTTTTTTGTAGATTTGAAAGGTATGACTTCAGGTCCTGAAGTGTTTTTCACCCTCCTACCCCCCCAGTGTTTTTATGGCAGAACAACGTTTGTCGGGCTAGTTAGTAGTAGCACTAGAAAATCATATAAGGAGTTTTTTAAATTATATTTTACATATCACATAGAAATGTTTTAAGTGAATAAAATAAAATTCTAAATCGATAAAATCATTTATTAAATGCTACAAAAATTTGAAATGTAAAAATTAAAATCTTCATATGAGCATTTTATAAGTTATAAATTAGTATACTTTTAGTATTTAGTTTGAAAGTTTAGGACTTTTAACATTGACTTTCAGGCAAACACTGCTATATTACATTTATAATACATATAATATGTTAAAAAGCAAACATTTTATATTGTTTTCACAAATTGAAGGAACTGTTGTAAGAACCAACCGAGTAGGAAATTGTATCGAAACAAACGTACCTATTTACGATTTTCTTAACACGATCGAGCAAAAAAATCGTGTCGTATAAATGACATCTATAATCCGCAATTAATGGCTCATCGTACCAGAAGCTGTTTTTCATCGACTAATTAGACGAGCTGTCTGGTCAGCGCCTCTTGATGTTGAATGGGTATTTTATTTCGTTTGAACATATTTTATTAAAAAGATATACTTGTAAAATATATCATCATAAATAAAAGATATCTATAAAAATGGACACCTGAAGCACGATTTTCATATCTCCGGTAGATACCCTACTTTCTGCGCCAGCTGTCGTGGGTTCAAGTCCTGCTGAGGGCATTTATTTGTTGAGCGAATGTTTGTACTCCAGTCATAGTTGTTTATATTATGTATGTATTTAAAGTTTATATGAGTAGTATATCAACTATCTGGTATCCGTAACACAAGCCTCGTAGCTTACCAGGGAACTAGATGGTGCTGTGTGTTATAATGTCCCATGTTGGAATATTTAAAAAATATATATCCAGCCCTTTTTAACAGCTGGGCCTTGCCTGGCTGCAGCCCGTAGCTCCCTTCAAAACGAGGGGGATCAGCGAGGGGAGGGATTTCTTTACCGTAAGACAACTGGTTAGCGGCGCGAGACCCCGATTTAAATCCGCTGATTATGTAGATTTTAATATTAGTTCGTATTTTTTTTTTTAATTTTAACAGGAATAATTTTAATAAAGTGCTAAAAGTACCCTTTATCCAAATGCAAACAAATTAACACTTATCATATTAGTGTGAAAGTTAAGTTAATAGTTGTTAACTTATAAGGCGCTAAGATAAGTCGTCACATATTAATAATAGAGTACATATACATTTTCCGGATTAAACGCCACCAATGGAGTGTGACGCTGGTCTCGCAACGTCGACGGAGAGGCGCCGTATTGTCTAAGAGTATTTTATAAAAATGGTATGTTGAGGAGAGATATTAACTAGTTTTTTTTTTATATAAACTTTAAATAGTTTGTACTGTAGCATATTTTATCAGTACTTTAAAATTAAATTTATATATTATAATTCATATTATATTTTTATAATTATAAGTTCTTAATAATTATGTAATCGGTCAAATGCAAATCAGACTGACCTAGTGTTCCGTAGTATGGCATATTAAAGTAGGTAATTAATTAAGTAATTATTAGTGCGTTATAATGATATACAACTTCAGAAATGCAAAATTCAAACCAAGGTTCGATCTCTTGTGTTTATGTAATGCTTCTCACATTTTAAACGTGATTGCTGCATACCGTTTATGAAAATGAAATTAGAAGTGAGAAGTCCACTAACATGATTTTTATATAGTGAAACGCATTGTGAATGTTAATTACCTGTAGTTGTTTAATTTAAATTATCCATTTAGCATTTTTTTTTAATTTCCTCTGCTTATAATTTTATTACTAACAAAACACTCGTATATCACTTCTAATAATTATACTCTGCCTTCTTGAGTATGAAATGCCGCCGTAAAGGAATTTATTACAATAAGTAGGCTCTTGTGCTTTAACATAATGAATTCTATTGTCTTATATTAGAGTTCAATATTGCTTGTTGCATTTTAAGTTCTTAACGGAATTAGGCCCAGTTATATTGCCACTCCGTTAAAGTCCTATCACAGTATATAATGTCATACGTGTAATTGAAAAATAAGATCTTATCTGCAAAATAGTGTAAAAAATGCAAATTGTTTGGAAAAACCACTGTTATATTAGTTTTAAAAAGCTTAAATTTAAATAAGCTTATTACGATTCATACTACTAAGTACTAGCTATGAATAAATAAATATGTTGGGACATTATTACAACAGCGCCATCTAGTTCCGCAGTAAGCTACGTAACGTGCTTGTGTTACGGATACCAGATAGTTGATATACTACACATATAAATTTTAAATACATACATATTATAAATATAAACACCCATGACTGGAGTACAAGCATTCGTGATTAGCAAATGAATGCCCCCAGCGGGACTCGAACCCGCGACCGCTGGCGCAGAAAGTAGGGTCACTACCAACTGAGCCAAACGAGTCGTCGCTATTACATTTGACTTTACTTGTGTGTTCTTTGATGTAACATATTTAACTATGGTAACATTTTCATTGAAATTAACGGATTATTAAAATACTTCAGTAGGTATTAAAATGCATAAACTCAATCACTACCACGGTAAAGTTATTAATAAAATTTAGTACAATATTTTCAAGTCATTAGTTACTTTAAATGTAATTAGTATTATTTTAGGTTCATAGTACTTAGTTTGCAATCCACAATCATAATAGCATTTGGAACTCTTCTATTGTACAGGCTGTTTATAATTTTACTTAAAGCTTAGAAGCTTAGCAAAAAATTTTTTTTATTTGAATATAACTTAGAGTTAGACTGTAATAATACGAGCATCTCCAAATTAATTTTTAAATAATCTCTCTTTATGAATACATAGAGTTGTAGCGCTTTCATACAATATTTGGAGATATGTTTCAATTTCATAGATATAAAATAAATCCCTGAAATATTCGAGTATATAACTCAAGAGCTTTTTCATTTTGAAAATGCGTGCCAAGTGCGGGTTAGCGGACTACTTCTGTGTCAAAACTTGCTAGGTTCTCTCAGACATGCAGGTTTCTACACGATGTATTTCAGAATATGCTTCTTTTACTTACTTTCTTAAATGTATTACTACTTTCAAGTCAACCATATAGTATTTAAATGTCAGAGTCAATATTTTCATTACTATATAAATAATTCTTCATGAGATATAAATTAAAGATGTGGGTAGATTTTGATTACAACCGAATATGTAATAAATTAAAATTTTCTATTGATTATAGATGTACTCATTCATTTTTAACTTAATGTATTATTGCAGATATTGTTCACTAGAGAATTTGCCTACTAACGATTTTTATACGTTGGTGTGAAAGTTTTCTTTACTATAAGATGCGTTAGCGTCGTGATTTATTAATGTTTTGTCCGTGTCACGGTTAACAAGGGGTGTATTTTTCCAAGATTCCAAATCCTCTATTTTCTGGATAACTGTTAATTTGATTCTGAATATAAAATAGGCTAAATTGTTTAATATTGATATCTTTTGCCTCATTCTCATGTGTTTTTATTTAGCCACCTGTCACTAAATACAGATCAAGTTTTATCCAAAGCCCGATAAAAGTGAAGCTTTTATATAAATTTTTAGCGATTTAATTTCATTAGCACAAAATTTAATTTACGATTTAAAAAAAATAATTTTTCGTTGTATGTAAGATTTTAGCTCAATAAGAGATAAGTAGTTCTAATAAAATTCTATTTCATAACAAAGAAGGGTTGCAGAACATACGCTTTATTGAAACATAGTACCGGCTGGTTTTCAACACTAACATATTTTGAAATATTAGATATGAGACTAAGAAATATACTAGAAACCAAAAATAATTGAACACAAGGAAAAAATGTTCTCGAATATATTATATCGGGATATCATTAATGTTCACTATACATCCTATAAATAAACAGTAATTTTTAACGCAACTCTGCCTTTTGAAGAGGTTTTGACAGTTAAATTGTCATACAAGTAATGAAAACAGTTTCAGTAATCGATTTAGTAAGGATTTACTTCCCTTATACAATTATAATTTAAATATACTTATTGACTTTATGTTACCGACCTATCTCCTTCGTGTCTTCTCCATTCCACGTGACATTGGCGAAGTAATCTGTGCTCAACTGGCACGCTTGAAGCCATTAATAAGAGAATTGAATTGAATTCAGTTTTCGAACCCCCAATATCTGCAATAATAAACTCTTCCAGTACGATATTTCCCAACATACAACTCACATGTCGTAGGGGATAAAAGAGAATCTCTGAGAAGTCTGCAAACATTTGTGCACAAGCCCGCTTAATAACGATTCTCCATAGACAATGTAAGGTAAAACTTACCATATCTCGTACAGATCAGGTCGAGAGCGCAGTACTAGTTAAGTAGTGCAAAATTATATATCACCTAAGTTCACCGTGGAAGTGGTGCAAGCGCTCCAAATAATTCATTCATAGCCCCCATTGTTCAGATAATTGGTTCTATTTGCCTGTAGAATTATGAATATTCTACAATACTGATAAAATGGAGGCTTATTAATTGTAGAGTTGGTGATTTGCATGAAAATACGTATTTTGAATAAATCTCTCACAGAGCTAGATATTATATAGAGATTAGTTAAGGGGGAGAGGAAAGAAAAAGGAAGGAAGAGAGAGATTGAGGTTGCAGGATGAAATTTTTACTTGTCATATTAGATTAATCAATTATTTTACATTTTGTGCTTGTTCGCAGATTCTCAATCTAATAAGCAAAAGTAAACTTAATATATCGTGTCTGACCGATGACGTGTATATAAAAATATCTATTACTTCTAAGAATTTCACTATGGAGTAATATTAATTTGGTATTTCTATCGCTCTGGTTTTTGTGTTTTTGATATATTATAAAGAACAACAGTGGTAACGTTGAGTTAAGACATTATTAAAATAAAAATATTGCATGTTTAATATACCTACATAATCATATTTATATGTTACTAAAATTTTATTGTAGTCCGAGGCGCAAGTGCAGAAATGAGCTTGTTTTGTTGTTGAGAATGGATGCTTTAAAAAAATACTGGCAATTCATCGTAATGTATAAAACAGAGTAAGCATAGAGAAAAGGAAGGATTTTGCCCAACGGTTGAACAATAACGACTAAAAAAAAATATATTTCTAACATTTAACTTCTAATTAATAATGACGAGTTATTTTAGACTTAGCGAATGAATAAGGAAATGTATTGTTAGAATAACTGAGACCCAAATCGGGCTCCATCCACCTGTCATATGCGAGAGATGTATATTTGGAAATCGTACCAGTATAGAATATAATGTAGACGAATCTTGATCATATCAATTTATTTACTACAATTGATCTTTATTGTACAAGTGATAGTTTCCATTTTAAATATAAATTATATATTAGTTTCTTAGTAGTCGTTATTTTTGAAATCCCGTCAAAACCAATCAATGGAAATAAGAAACAAATTCAAAAGCCTTTAACACCACTTTTGCAATTTTTTAAAATTTTATTTGTCATATCTAGTACTAATTTGTCTATGAAGCAGTCAGTCCAGAGTGATGACGTCATATTTCTGAAATATCTCCACTTAGTTATTAATGCTCCGTTCTACCGGCGTTAAATTTAACGATGCTATCGTGTTGTTATCAGCTGATTACATTAGTATCTCGTACATTATTAATTGGCTTGGTAATATAACTTTTATTTAGGAGTATAGCTATAGACCACATTTTACTTTCAGCAGGAAAAATAATATCCTCTCTGACTTTCCAGTCTATAATTTATGTTTTATTAACGAATAACCGTTAAATCTTGCTTATATATTATATGTTGATTTTTATTGGCATTATTATGACATTCAGATTAATAGTTATACGTCGGGAAAAATATTTTCATATAATTTTATTATTTTTCAGCGTTTTATTAGTAGTACTAGATTTAAGAAGCAGTATAAAGGATGGGAGAAATACGTTTCATTCGAATTTAACTTTTTTTTACTCGTAACTGCTAAAGTAGTAATCAAAAGTGATAGGCTAAAAGTCTTTTAATTCTGCAAAAGCCTGAGAGAGTTTAGCGATAAGAAGGCAATAAATAGTATGTGTTGTACTTGCTACCTATTATCGCGAGAAAAAAAGCGTAGGGAGATTTTTTGATTTATGAAATTCAATAAAATTATATTTTATTAACTAATTTAATAAATTTTACAACCACTTTTTTACGTCAACTTTACTCAACTTACGACTATCTATTAGCAATATTACTTACCTAAATATTTGTACATATTTTAAATAGTTTTTTGAAATAACAAAAGCATTTACACAGTTCTAAAAAAGATTTACTCACGTATTGAAGAATTTGATTAACACATAATAATGTAACAAGATTAGCAATTCCCGCGGCTTCGCCCGCATTGGTAGAGGCCCGAATTTAGGATTATAAGTATTTTTAATGACAAATCATAAAAGAATAAAAAATAAAAATTTGGTCTAAAAATAGAAGAAAGAATATCTGGAGAGGACCACCCATTATCACCAAGGGAAATAAAAAATAGCTTTCGACCTATTCTCATACCTACCGAATATACACAAAAAGTTATAACAAACACTGTGACACGAGATTTCTATATATTAGATATATCAAAATATATTTCAGAAGCAGTAAGAATAATAGAAGCTACTTTATTATTCTATGGAGATAAGATACACTTACCAAGTATAATGAAAGATATAAGGGTACATCACTCCAGAAATTTTAGAGCGACGGTACGCCATCAGGTTACCCTATAAAATATTAACTAAAATGTACTGGATTTAGTACGGGCTGGCGCTATTATTGGTTTAACTTACATCTGACCCTTTGACGTGAAACGACCTTATTTTGAGCTTTTTATTATTATTAAGATTTTTCACGTGAAATAGGAATTTGTCAGTTTTGAAATATTTTCTTGTATATCTTTTTTTTTATTTGTACTAAAAAAAAAATACGCTGTTATCCCTAAGGTAATTTTTTCTTATAATCATTATTAATGGATCAAATAATCACTTATTTATGTTTAATTTAATAAAAAAGTTAATTTAATTTTTTTATCACCCCAATAAAATATATCCCAATAAAAGAATTTGATAAAGCATTCATGTGTCAGGCGTACCCTGAATTATCTAAAATTAGAAAATTTTAGTGAAAAGTAATTATTATCGATACAATGAATGCCAAATCTATAGTTCTTAGAATTTTTGTCTGTCTGTCTGTAATCGCATTACGAAAAAACCTCCGAACAGATTTTGATGAAATTTGGTATGATGATGATGATATTTTTTACACCAGAGAAATATCTCCTCCCTGGAAAAAATGTATTAACAATTAAAATATATCTATCAACATATTTTTCTTTATTTTAAATACCACTGCGAATCTAACGCGATCTTAAATCAATGAACTCCCTTCTCTGTAACAATGCAGACACGCTTTCAGCGTGCCACCAGTCGTTGAATCTATATTATTAATACGTGAAGCAAAAGATTTCTACCGCTTTTTTAGAAAATTGCGCGGACTTAGGAGTGTGAAATTTCGCACACTTATAGTTTATATAAAGAAGTAGTGGAGAATGGTAATAATTTATAATAATGAAAAAAAAAAACATTACACACAGTACCATATATTTATATTTAACACACTGAATGTCAATTATAACCATAATAAATTCATTTATTACAATGTATGTTATATTTATATTAGTTATATTATTAACTATGGTCGAATTTCGACCACAGGGCGACTACTAGTATATTTTAATACATAACTGAATAGTTAAAGTATACATTTAATCAAGATTTGAAACGATACCTACAGAAATGTAGGATCTAGAGAAATATCTCCTCCCTGGAAAAAATGTATTAACAATTAAAATATATCTATCAACATATTTTTCTTTATTTTAAATACCACTGCGAATCTAACGCGATCTTAAATCAATGAACTCCCTTCTCTGTAACAATGCAGACACGCTTTCAGCGTGCCACCAGTCGTTGAATCTATATTATTAATACGTGAAGCAAAAGATTTCTACCGCTTTTTTAGAAAATTGCGCGGACTTAGGAGTGTGAAATTTCGCACACTTATAGTTTATATAAAGAAGTAGTGGAGAATGGTAATAATTTATAATAATGAAAAAAAAAACATTACACACAGTACCATATATTTATATTTAACACACTGAATGTCAATTATAACCATAATAAATTCATTTATTACAATGTATGTTATATTTATATTAGTTATATTATTAACTATGGTCGAATTTCGACCACAGGGCGACTACTAGTATATTTTAATACATAACTGAATAGTTAAAGTATACATTTAATCAAGATTTGAAACGATACCTACAGAAATGTAAGATCTAGGTCCACTGTATAATTGATTAGACTAGATTTCGTATCTTGAATCCGAGGTTTGCATTGTACAACCTGCCACTTTACTTGTAAATTTACTTCTGAACCCTATTCCGTTGTAATAAAGACTATTTTAATATTTATAAATCCTTTCGTCTTGGCATACTTTGTATGAATTATTGACATCAGACGAGCGCAGTTCGCAGACGGTAAGAAAAATGAAGGTGTAGCAGAAATCTATTCGAAACATTACATCACATTAAGTATTCAAAGATTAGCTGCTAGTTTTAGTTTTTCATATCCCTAATAGTACTTAAGCTTTCTTTTTTAGTTAACTTGAGTTAGTTAACTAAAAATGTAGTTAACTAAAAATCTTTGATGTGATATCTTCCTACAGTAAAACATCGTATATGTTGACCCGGATAATCAGATAACATGATAACAAGTTTCGTCAAAATCTGTGTAGTGGTTTTGGTCTATGGTATCACAGACAGATAGACAGATAGACAAAATTAGAACCTATTATAGTATTATATAGCTTTATTTCATACAATGCACTAGTAGCCTAGTGGTAAATCACTCGCGTGGAAAACCGACTGAAGTTGGTTCAGATCTGGATTGCCAATTGTCTGAGAGAACAAACCAATTTTTCGAAACATGTGACATTGGTGTACTGCCAATTTCTACTTGGTTTGCGCGCAAGATGGCTTTGGCTTGATCCCACTTATATTGAAGGTCGGTTTGTGCTCAAAAAGTCAACAAATGCAAATTTAAGGGCCATTTTTCCCTAAATAAAAAAAAAAAAACAATTGTTAGGACATTAAAACAGATCGTCATGGTATGGCAGTTCCATGGTAAGCTGAGCTTGTATCTTGGATACCATAGTTTGTACATTATATAAATATAACTTTAAATTCTTATATACTATAATTAATATGAACACCATTGACTGGAGTACTAGCATTCGTGTTCATTACACATATGCCCTCAGCGGGACTCGAATCCATGACCGCTGATACAGTTAGTTTTATTTGTAGTTATTAAGTTTCCTAAAACAGAAATACTTAAGTATCAGCGTCACACTAAATGTGATTACAAATTTTACATAAAATAATGTTATCAGTACTAAATTTGTATATATTTTTGTTTAAAAATATGTGATATATTAAGTAGCATACACATATTAAAACGCAAGAAGTTAATGATATTTCATTATTAATGTAAAGTAAAACATGGCGGCGGTTCATTCAGAACGAAACCTCGTTTCCCTACACAAAGACCTCCACCTATTCACTTTAAAGGTGAAAGACGCATAGAGTAATGACTGGACAGAGCTAGTTAATATTTAAATTTAAATTTTATTTTATCAGTACATAGGTAAGGCAACCTTTGATTATTTTATTACTGCGCTCATATTTAAATAAAAAAAGGTGTTTCCTTGATATTTTGTTTATCAAGCATCAAGAAAGACTTTATTGGGCTATCATTTTAATGTATATTCATATTGCCCAGTTTTTGATTTTTGTTTAATGCATTGAAATATTATATTATGAATAAAAAAAGTTTTTCTAATAACCACGATTTCTATGAAGTATTTGAAACGTCGGAAAAAATAGGCTAAAAACCAATAGCTTTTTTTCTTACTTTGACTGGACTTAGAAAGCTATCTATCCTACTATCCTAGTTTTAAATATAAATATTTCAAAATTAAGTCATATCGCTGTAAAAAAATGATTATTATACTAATAAGAGCTTTTATGTAAAATTTAAAATAACATCATAGAAAATATTTTTATCTACTTAGTACATTCGAATATTTTAAAACTACATACATTTTTTTTAAATATTTATTTCTCATTACTCTGTGCAAATTAATGCAAGAGCCCGTTGCTTAGCGGCTGGCGGCTTCCTTGGATCAGATTTTGCTTTCACACTAAAGATTTACCAAGGGACTTTTTTAAAACCTATTACAAATAAATTGGAAACGTTCATAGCTTTTAAATACCCCTAAAATATATGCGCATTCATAAATTAAAAAAAAAATAGTATTTTTTAATAATTTTGTAAAAATGAAAGTATTTATATCGTCTATAAACAATAGTAACCAGCCCAGATACATTAAATAATTTTAATTTAAAATCTAATACAAATATAATAATATATAAAAATCTCGTGTCACAGTGTTTGTTATGGAACTCTACCGAAACGGCTTGACCGATTTTTGTGTTTTTTGTGTATACTTGGTAGGTCTGAGAATAGATCGTAGGCTAATTTCCCCCATTTTTTAGGTAATAAACCCTGATCCCGTTGGCGCTCTTTAGTTATTTTATTTTATGACAAAATTTTATTTTAATTTTTTTATGATTTGGCATCAAAAAATTCTTATATCCTTAAATTTTTTATCCTTCGCGCGCGGGCGGAGCCACGGGAATTGCTAGTTTACTACATTTGTACTTGTATTGTCATTTTAAATATTTAAATACAAATAATACACCTATTATTGTGTACATTTAATATTAAAAATTATTCAAAGCTAGGCCACCATTATTAATATTCGATGAAAAAGGATGGTAAAGCCTTGCTCCTTAATAATTCTCTATAATCATCTTGTCTTATTTCCAGACATAATTGCTTCTAACTTAAAAGGCATACATTAAATTCTACTGACCCAAGTTAAGATTTCGACTAAAGTTTGTGAGTTAAATGGAATAACTCAGCTTACGTTCATGAAGTTAACTTACTGAAGTACTAAATGGTATGCAATAAAATTTACAGTTTTCAACTTTTGGAGATAATTTCATTTGCTTCTATATTTAAGATGAATTACGAGTATATAGCGAAGGTCCCTCGCTCCGCGCGGTTTTACCACAAAGTAAATTTTAACGTTTAGTAAAAACTTCTCAGAGATGAGGTATTTTCTCGTAGAATAAAGCATTCTATGTGTTAAACTGTATAATTTTTTTGGGACATTATTAGAACAGCGCCATCTGGTTCCGTGGTAAGCTACGAGGCTAGTGTTACGGATACCAGATAGTTGATATACTACACATATACATTTTTAAATACATAATAAACACCCATGACTAGAGTACAAACATTCGTGCTTAGCAATTCAATGCCTCCAGCGGGACTCGAACCCGCGACCGCTGACGCAGAAAGTAGGGTCACTACCAACTGAGCCAAACGAGTCGTCAAAAAATTAGCTATCACCATACATAACTTTACTCAAAATGTGTAAAGTTGTCGTCATGCGTTCCCAGACAGGCAGTCAATTTTAAAAACTGTATTGGGCTTCTGTATATATAAGTAAAATTGAAGTGTCTATTTTTAATTTCAAATTAACCGCTTTTCACTAAAGTCATATGAAAGTATCAAGGAAAGTATATACGATAGTAATAACAAAAAAACAATTTTTAAAATTGTTGTCTGTCTGTTTTGATCCGGGTAATCTCTGAAATGGCTGGACCGATTTTGACGGGACTTTCACTGGCAGATAGCTAATGATGTAAAGAGTAAATTAGGTTACTTTTTAACAGAATTAATATAAAAGAGGTTATACTTTAGTAATTTTATTTGTTATTTATTATAACTAACAGATACCGTGGCTTCGCTAACTATAAACCTAGGGACGAACCCGAGCGAAGTGAGGGTGAGTCCCTAGTCGCTAATAATTTTTTTAATAGATTTAATACTTAATGTTCCATTTAGATTAAGAAGTAATTATATTGTAAACTAAAGCCATGTAACTACAACATATCCAGTACAAAGTTTGAACTTGTGCTCTATGACAGAGTGATTAATGTATAAACCATGGAGATTAGAAACCAGGAGAACCAAGGCCCTACAATGTAGTGTCTCAGAAATATTGTCAAACCAAGGAGGCGCTGCGATCGCTATGTTGTCTCAATGCCTAACTTCACGTTGTCACAATAGTGACAGTACTCATAAATAGCTAACTTGACAGATACTACTTATTGACGGCAGCGCGCTATAAACTCTACAAATTTTCAGAGACAGACGGGTAATGCTTTAGTATGAAGCGTTGGTTCTCCTGTATCTAACCTCCATGGTATAAACTATGACTTTTGACAGCTTACTTGTTACTTAACAACTGACTTCGCTAGCTGTTCCTCTCTACTATATGTCAGTCGATACTCGATAACGAGCGCGTTCAATATACCTTCAAAAATAAAATAATAATTAAAATAATAAATAAATAATAAAAATGTTGGGCAAACATATTGAACGGTGGTTTATATTTTGTAACATTGGCATATTTAGTGCCAAATTAACAGAATGTTATTAACTTATTCTAGTAATTATTTTTTTTATCAGCGGAAATATCACACTGCAGAGTATAAGATTGTAGCTGAAATCGGCCTACAATTTTAAATACTTATTAAACTTAATCGGCTGAAAAGATTTGGTAAAATTTAGTACACAGATACACTAAGTACTAATATACCTCGAGTAACATGTTCTGTGTTATTAATGAGGACATGATGAAACGCTTGTTTTTCGCAAATATTTTTATTGTTTAAATTAAAGAAATGTTTTTTTTTTATTTTTAATAAGAAAAATCATTACAAACAACTGTTTATCATTATACAATACAATACGATAAACAAAAATTACAATAAAAGAAGCTTGACAATCAATATGGTCTACATTAAATAGAATAATATTATATACGTTTATATACATACGTCCCGCCAATTCCGCACTTGGCCAGCGTAGGACTATGGCCTGATCCTCTTCGTATTGAAGACAGGCCCGTGCCCAGCACGTTAAAAAGGGCTGAATACATGTACTCGTAGGTACTAGAAACCATGCGTATTGCATAGATATACGAATACAGGCAAAGTCGCAAAAAAGAAACTAGTATACAAGTATTTCCAACACGTAAATTTCTTGTATACAAGCTACGGCTACTGAAAACACTTGCCTCATGTTCGTTGGCGTACATAAATTGCTTTGTCACACGTCGATGCAATCTTGACACAATTACGACGTTGGAAATCTTGACACGACATGCTTACATGTCTTATGTTGTTTGTTGAATACAATATCTCCACCATCTTTTAAGTAGTTCTAGTATTTTCTTTCAAATAGTTCATAAACTAAGTAACCCTAAAATATTATTATCGACACAGAAGACGAATTTATAGCTTTTTGATTTTTTGTCTGTAACCGCATCACAGATTTTGATAAAATTTAGTATTTCAACTAAAACGACTCGATCGTTGAATAAGTATCAAAAACTATAACTATAATATAGCCATAGCGTGTTTGTTTGTCTTTCTTTTACCTAGAAACAGAGTCACGGATTGGCGTGATTGTAGAGATACCCGTATTCTATATTTTTATTATTCTTTTTTTAACGTTGGGAAATGCAGTTCGGAGGACCTATACTATACTAACCGTTAAAACATACACAGGGACAAAACCAAGCGAAGCAAGGGTGAGTCGCTAGTATTGAAGTCTATAAATGCTTTGTCATCGTTGGCGTGAATCGCGACTATTCGTATTCTCATCACGTTTTACCTTTGGCTAGAGCTATACACTATCAATCTTTGTTTGTATCAACAAATATTATGTTACGTGTTCATGTTTTTAGATCCATCAAATTATGGGTTTTATATAAGTTGAGTTATGGGAATTCGAATTAATATTTCATATTTCGTTTTAAATAATTGTATATTTTTATCCACTTAATCTATTATAAAAGCGAAAGGTAACTCACTTACTTTTCACGAAATATCAAAAACAGCTTGACGTGAAAAGATTGAATTTGGCAGGGAAGTAGTTTATAGTTAGGACGCGTCTGCTAAGAGCGGAACCCATGACAGGGCCGCATTAAGAGTCTAACCGCAGCACTCATATTCACTTAATGAGTCAATTAAGTTATTCTTTAGTACGTAGTAGTAGAAGATTCTCTACTTCATGGTTCATTAAGTGACTATGAGTGCACCGGGCTCTCTCAAGTTTGTCTGAAAGTCCTTCATTTTGTGTGCTACATCCTGTAAATTAGGCAGGGACCACCTATATATCATATATGTAGGTAATTTTCTAGAATTTTAAATTAAGTAAATGTACACTAAGTATACATAATGTGGTCGTGTTTGTTAATTTGCATGTAGATGGTAAACTTTGATATATTCTAGCAGCTAAAGTCTAGCTCAATTATTTGAATTATTAGATTTCCTATCGTCTGTCTCTGTCCAAATATAAAAAAAATAATAATGTAAAATAAGGCCGTTTATTAAAAGAATTATACGGAGATTTAGGACGGCTACTGATATTTAAGCGTTATTCTCATCAAGGGATAGATTAAGGAAAATTAATGACATTTAGATCATTATTTTAAATTATGATAATACCACCGATTAGTATGTATTTTGCCGAAGTTATACGAATCGATTACAAAACAATATTATGGATATTTTGAATCTTTAGAAGCTTATTCGCTCGCAAAAGTAAAAATTTTATAAGACTTCGTAGCGTTCAGAAAAACTAAGCGTAGAAACTGACAACTTTATTTCATACGATTTAAATGTAGTATTAAATGCATTTTGCCTTCTTATACTATTTAGTTTTTTCATACAACTTTTTGTTCTATAAATACCTCTTCATAAGCAAATGATTCGAAGTATATCTTTCTAACCGATTTGGGTTATAGCGGCCAAGTTCAGGAATTAGCTTATTTCGAGGGATACATTACAGTGCACAAGTATACCCTTAGATAATGCGTACACTCTGTTCTTTTAACATGATACTCGTACATTTAAGATATAAGATGCAGGGCTAATAGTTTCACGTATTTTCCGCGCTACTATGTGTAACATATACATACACACAGTAGCACACTCGTTACTAATACTAATTGTTTTACCCGATTCGGGAATCGAACCCGGGATCCAGGAATTAAGGACAGGTATACTATGTAAAATTAATGTTAACCACTAGTTCTCAGGCAACTTGATGTTTACAATAACCAGGATAATATTCCTGTCACGTTTTCTATCGTTATCAGAAATCAATTCGTTGCATTGGTAAATCCTCTTTAATTATACAGAGCTAATTAAATAAATACCTTAAGTTACATTCTTTGTTAACTGTTATGGCGTACATTCTTACTTAATACTAGTTTTACACCCTGACTTCGCTTGGGTTTTGTTCCTAGTGAAAAAGAAAAATAAATCTATCCCCCGGGATCCAATCATGTTTCGGGAATAAAATATAACTTATCTGCTACTTCATACTACAGTTTATATCTTTGCTGATTTCTATCAAGATTCGTTTAGACGTTTTCGCGTGATTGAGTAACAAACATCCAAACATCTAAATTTACACATTTTTTATCGGTAAGATTATTAGCGTACGCCTTTTTTCATACATAGTATACATATCAGGTAAACTCTATAACACACTTTGTAGCAAACACAATATTTATAAGGAGTGGCCCTAATTTGGGCGAGACCCTCTAAAAAAACATAAACATTTTGTTGGTATACAAAATAAAATTTTCGCGCCGTCATCATAACATCCTCAATCACGGAACTTGTGCACTTCAGTCACGTTTCTAATACACTGGCGAATTTCGACGATACTTCACGATTTTTCTAATTTTTAAATTAAATTTTTCATGATAAACAAATATAGGTAAGTGTAGTGAAATATACATAAAAATGTATAAAGTCAAAATATAAGACTGGGAATTTTACTTGTTTTGATTAGTATACCTGTTTAGAGAGCATTATTAGAACTTATACGTTGTTTAAAACAAATTATTATCAGTTTTAAACTAAGTGTGGTATTATTGGAAATCAAACCAAGACACTACGGCTGTCGCACATGTCACTAGACAATCAAATTAGTGAAGTATCGTTTCTATCAATGTCACATGACTTCTGTAAAACTAGTTAAAGTAAACTAGGAAATAGAATGACTTCATTTTATTGATATAATATAAAATATTGATACGCCATTCCTTTTTAATATTTCTTTAGCGAAAGTGGCGTCGACATGTGACAATATTATATCAAGCCAAAGAATAAAATTAAAAAAACATAATAATTCTACGTGCCATTGGCGAAGTCATCTGTGCTCAACTGGTACGCTTTGAAGTCATTAGCAAGAGAATTGAATTAAAAAAAATAGGTTCTTTCTAAACACCATTTAAAAGGCTGAAAAATGCGCTCAATTTCGAATTCGAATTATGCTTATTTTTGAGAGCTCTCTTTACATATGTGTGAATCCTGAGTTTTTGCATGTTAATGACCCTTCTTCATACAAAAATCAAACTCCTTCTAATTATCTTCTCCCACTGTCGTAGTTGGTAAACTATATATGTCTAATCCAGAGGTTTAGCTTTGTCATCAACACACCCACAATTACCGACCCATACACATTCTAGTCACGTTCTTTATACACTGAGCTTAGAAAAATTAATTCAACATGATTGTTCAATTCTCTTTACTTTACTGCTTGATAAAATAAAAATATTGCGAAAGAAGCTGTTCTTTTCAACCGACTTCAAAAAGAAGGAGGTTCTCAACTCGATTGTTTCTTTATGAAATGTAATCAGCCCTTTTTAAAGTCCCATAGCTGGGCACGGGCCTCCCTTCAATACGAGGGGGAGCAGGCCATAGTCCACCGCGCTGGTCTAGTAGTTTTTATGAAATATAGGTATAGCTAAAAATTTGTATTTGTTCATGAATTTCTTAAAAAAAATACAATAATTAATTATTTTTGTTATCTGTTCATATGAACTTTTCTTTACCCAAATTTAAGCATCAATGGCAGTAACATTTAGATGGGTGGACGCTTGATGTTACCAATATGTATAAAATATTTTAAATTTCAACAGTCATATTTACTTTTTCATTGGTAAAAGCCGATAAACCTTATCATTGCCTGTGGAAAAATGACTGTAAATTCATTTTTAACAAATTTTTGCATTTGGCAAGTAAATATTGAAGATTTGTCACCAAAGCTCTTCTTTTCTCTGAATTTATGGCGAAATAATTTTAAGTGACAAATAAATAGTGAAGGAAATGAATATCAACATAATTTATATCTAGTTATCTAGTCCTGTTTAATAAATAAACTATAGTGTAGTACATAAATTACACTGTCATGTGAATGTTGATACAATCTGTTCCGAATTGCGGTCAGTGGTATTCCCGTCACGCGCCGCCCTCGATACACTAACAATAAGAAATATTAATACTAGATATAGTATATATTTGGTTCGTTCCTAAGAGTCTTATTTACTTTCATTTATTTTATGTAAAGGATTATCATTATTTATAAATTAATTAATTAGCATTATCCTGTTTCATTGCCTGCGTGATTTTTAACACTCGACGCAAGAAGATAGGTGTTATAAGTTTTACGTGTGTATCTGTGTGTTTGTCCATAGTATCAAAGCGCCCAAACGGATGAGCCGATTATAATGTTTTTTTTTGTTTGAGAGGTGATTTGATAGAGATTTTTTAGCTATGAATTTAAATATTATGGACATTTTAGATAATATGTTTTATATCGAAATTGGTAATCTAATAATAATCTAATCTAATATACTAATATTATAAAGAAGTAAAGTTTGTGTGTTTGTATATTTGTTAAATTGTAAGGGGTAATCTCGGGATCTACTGAACCGATTCTAAAAATTATTTCACCAATAGAAAGCCACATTATTGCTGAGTGTCATAGGTTATATAAAAAACCGAAAACTAAAAAGGCTTTTACGTGGTAGTCCGTTTTGCAAAGCGAATCGGAGAAAAAACGGTCAAATGAAAGCGTTTCTTACGCGATTATATATGGAAATTACGTCATTTTTAAACTATACTTAAGAGGTTACACCTGGGGACGAACCCGAGCGAAGCGAGGGTGAGTCGCTAGTAATTAATAAATAGGTTAGAGCTATAAATAATAGAAGTTCAAAAATACATCAATATACTTTTATATGAAATAAACATGTAGTAATATTCGTCTAACGAACATATTTCCACCACACGATACTTTCATAAATAAAGTTAAATGCTTAACGAAACAAAGCCAACAATTCTCCGCCCAGAATTAATAGTCCAGATGAAAATGATAGTTATTCGGTTTAGACTGCATTATATAAGAGGCCGAAACCATCTCGACATATTCTTACTGCACCGAAACTGCACGCCAAATAGAATTTTTGAGAGTATCCGTTGGAGCTGCTACAATATTTATTTTAATACTAGTAAATTAACTCCATTTTGTTAGACTAATTAGACTAATATTTTAATGAGGAAAGATTTGTATTTTTGTGTTTTTGAATGTTTTTTTTTTATGGGACAAAGGGGGCAAACGGGCAGGAAGCTCACCTGATGGTAAGTGATCACCGCCGCCCATGGACATCTGCAACACCACAGGGCTTGCAGATGCGTTGCCGGCCTTTTAGGACAGGGAGGGAGAGAGTAGAAGGGAGGAGGGATGAGGGAGGAGGGATGGGGAGTGGGCCTCCCGGACTCTCACTCACCGGACGAAACGCGACAGCATAGCTGCCACTTCACGCCGGTCTTCTGTGAGAGAGTGGTACTATACGGGGCGTGCCGGCCCATTCGGCTGCTACCCGAAGGTAGCAAGCTCAAACTCAAAAAGTACTGTCTGTACTAAAGTAAGTCTAGACTCTAGAGCCTGAGAAAGCACTTAGGCTATTTTTTAAGGGAAAAAAAGGGCTGTAAAGGGTTAATAAAACTAATGTAAACTACTAAATGAAGTTAATTTTTAAATGAAAAACCAAAAATAAACCAAATTCGAACATCTGACCTTCATGTCTACAGTGTGACTGTACAAAAAAAATCAAAAAAAATATGGTTAACTAAATATCTCAAAAGTCTAACGCATGGTTGGATGCTAAAGACTGAGATAAGTGTAGTAGTAGTAGAGAGCGAGAGAATAGAGAGAGAGGCCAGTAGTGAATCAATGCAGGCTGACATATAAAAACTATGTATCAATATAATATGGTATATATAATTTTATTACCTCAGGAGTAACAGAGCGGTGTAGATTAAAATGACACGATTACGAGTTTCAGATCCCGAGGACTTATGTTTATTCTAGCGATAATTTCTTGGTACATTGCTTCCTTTTATTGACGGCTTAATGGTTACATAAATGGAATTATGTGTTAGAAATTTCTCTTTCATTTTTATATTTGCCAAATATATTACAAATGTTTTGTTATTTTCTAGTCACCAACGAGGACTGTATTACATTTTTTATATTATCTTTTATTGGAGTTCCGTAGTTAAGAAAAAATGCTATAGAACTGATATAAAATTGATCCTGAAAGATATGAGCAAAAGATCTACTATGATCATTCTGACTTTGCACTTAAAATACAAAAAGTCGCTAATTCCAGTTCTACCAATAATTTGCAGTAAAACATTTGAAAGTGCCAGGTTCAGTGCTAAGGGCTAAAGTACAAAATATATTAGGCGCGCTTTAGAAAGCTAGGAGCTTAAATGTTGTTACATACTCGCCGTTCTATTGTTATATAACATTTTTGTGAGTGGACATTGTGTTTACGCACAATTGCCTGCATTATAATATCACACATATCTGTCTGTTTTTTGACTGCCTGACAGTGTAACCTACGACGCTGAGTGTAGGTATGAAATATTACTCAAGTATTTCTTATGAGACTTAAGAACATAGGAAAGTTTTTGTTAAAGTTTACCCTTATAAGCTATGGACTCGAGTTGTTTGGGATGACGTTGATCAAAATCGTCAAAATTAACGAAAAAGATTATGATTTACGAGTATATTGATCACTTTTAAACATACAATAAAAGTTTTATGAAAATTGATGCAAACATGCAAATAAATAAAACAAAAAAATAAAAAAAATAAAAAATATTGTATGTATGTTTATAACTCTATCACGCGAAATTAAACAGATTCGGATGTGACTTAGTACACTAATAGATTACAGCCTGGAGTTATATACTATATTTTTAGATAAGTTTGTTGCATCAACTTCATGCAATTCCCCAATGTAGAGTCGCGGCGACTGAATTCGCGACGCGCTGCACCATTAGATTTACAGCCTTCCTATACAGAACAGTTATATCTATGCATAACTTAAGCATATTATGATAGTATAATCCTTTGACGGTTATCTGGTTATAGTGGAGGTGTTTACATTGTGTTAAGGTGCAAGTTTGATCTTCTTTTACATTGTATGATGTGCTACAATATAAGGTAATAATCATTGGTTTGAAAGAAAACGAAGAAAAGTTCTGTCAATAGAAATATTTTAATAAATCATTTTCTCCCATTTTTATATTATCTTAATAAATTCATGACGAAATATCGATAGCTGCTTAAGTTGAATAATGACAAAATTTGACAAGGAGGTAGAGCTCGCGTCATGTAAAAAGAACGCTGACTATCAAGCTGTGCAGAGCGGGTGGGGGGAGGTCACGCGCTGCACGCGCGCTGGTGAGCTATTAGTTCATCAGTTCGAAATACCATCGCGCGCACAAACATTTTAATTACAAAATGGTTTTATATAGAAAAGAGAGAAAAAAATATTTTTGACGTAGGTATATTGTTTTATAAAGATAGTCTGATAATAATGCAGTTAATAATTTAAAAAAAATTTAAACGAATTAATTTCATTTTTTGTAAGTAAACATTCTACACTGAATCAAACATATGTTTTAATTAATAGAATTCTATTTAATTATATTCTATCTAATATATTTTTCAATGTTCCTACCAATAACTAATATACGTCGCTAGCGAAAGGTTAGTTCAAAAATAAATGAATAGGCCTAGTACTTTCGTGTGCGAATGTACCCATGCGTACTCAACAACAAACATACCCCCACCACTTTCTTCCAGCGTTCTTTTTACGCGAATTATAGTTTATAGTTAGTAAACGTCCGCTAAGGACGGATTTTACGACAGGAGGACTATGGACTCTTAAGTTCGTATGAAAGTCCTTATTTTTTTGTGCTACAACCCTTAAAATTGACGGGGAGCATCTAACTCTAGTTAACAAATAATTCATTCATAAGCCCTTTATTCCGAAATGCAGATTTACAAATTTACTTAACACTTTACAATTGTATTTTCTATTTATAACAGAATATCTCTCAATTCGGTGTGCCTCTTGGCATAGGCCTCCTCTAACATCTTCCATTGAGTTCGGTCACGAGCAACCCTTCTCCAATGATGTCCAGCTGTAAGTTTTATATCATCCTCCCATCTAATATGTTGACGTCCTCGTTTGCGTTTTCCGTCTCTGGGGTACCAATCAGAAACAATTTTGCTCCATTTTTCCTCAGGATCTCGCATCATGTGACCGGTCCATCTCCATTTTCGTTGATCTATTTGCGTGTTTATGTCAGTCAATTTAGTTTTTTCTCTTATTGTGCTACATTTCACTCTGTCTTGTTTCTTTATTCCTGTTAGGCTTCTCTCCATTGCTCTTTGGCAACGTTCCAGTTTTTCTCTGTGATGTTTGGTCAGAGCCCAAGTTTCACAACCATAGGTGATGACTGGAAGAATACATGTATCGAAAACTTTTCTTTTTATTTGCATACTAAGTTGTTTGGATTTCAAAACTTCTTTGAGTGCCCAGTATTTCTTCCATCCATTAGCTATTCTTCTATTAATTTCCTTAGTGGTTTGATTGTCGTGAGAAATTATCTGGCCTAAATAACAGTATTCCGTTACATATTCAAGTGGTTGGTTGTCTATTTCTATAATTGTTGGTTCAGAATTAGTAAGCAGTTTTGTTTTCCCTTTGTTAATAGATAAACCTATTTTCATGCTTTCATCATTGAGCGATTTTATCATTTCTTTTAAATATGATGGGTTTTCTTCGAACAAAACTATGTCATCCGCAAACCTAAGGTGATTAAGTTTTATTCCATTCACGTTGAGACCAAAGTTATCCCAATCTAGCTTACGAAAAATAGTTTCTAATGCGGCTGTGAACAATTTTGGCGATATAGGGTCTCCCTGCTTAACACCCCTTTCGATTTTGAACTTTTTTCCTAGTGTCTCTAGTTGGATTCTCGCTTCGCTATTTTCATAAATGTTCTTAATAATGTTGGTGTAAGTTGAAGGTATCCCCTGTTGTTCTAGGCTCTCCCATAAGGCTTTATGACTAATGCTATCAAAAGCCTTAGTGTAGTCGATGAATGCCATATAGAGTTTCTTGTTGTACTCCCTGTATTTTTCTATTATTTGTTTCACTGCATGTATGTGGTCAATGGTCGAATATTTTTGTCTGAAGCCCGCTTGTTCTCTTGGTTGGTTTTCATCAAGTTTTTTACTTATTCGTCCTAAAATAATTTTGGAGAATACTTTGTAGACATTCGATATCATGCTTATGGGTCTATAGTTTCCGATGTCTTCTTTTCGTCCTTTCTTGAATATAAGTATGATATGCGCTGTTTTCCACTGTGTAGGGATAATACCAGTCATTAATATTTCGTTAAACATTGATGTAAGTATAGGTAATAGTTCTTCAAGAGTACCTTTAAGAAGCTCGTTCGAGATTTTGTCAGGTCCTGGGGTTTTATCCATTTTCTGGCTAATTATAGATTTTTCAATTTCACTGGGTAGGATTTCTGGTTCAGGTTCCCATTTGTTGTTACCCCTGTTATATTTTTCTTGTTGTTCCTGAGTGTCGTTGTTGTTTGGGTTTGAATATAGGTCTTGGTAATATTTAGTAGCTATTTGGTTTATTTCTTTTCTGTTTGAGTACGTTTTTTCTTTTTTATTAAGTTTTGGTATCCATTCATTATTAGTTTCTTTCAGTTCTTTAAGTCCTTTTTTGACTCCTCCAGTTCTCTTTATATGTTCTTCCAATGTTTGCAATCTATTGATCTTTCTATCCTTCCGGATGCTCTCTCTTATTTCCTTACTTATGTCGGTTACAAGTTTGAGATACTCTTTCTTGTCTTGTGTAAGAAGAATATTTTTCCTTCTCTCTATAAGTTGTAGCGTTGTGTCACTTAGTTTGTATTTATTTCTTTTGTTAGTGTCTCTTTTAATTTGAGTTAGTAGTCGTTCTAATTTTGTGTATTTTGTAAGTAAATCATTACTACTGTTTTCCATTGCGATTTCTTCTGTCTTTTCTATTAGAGACTTTGCAATTTTCGTAATGGTTTCATCCTTACCGTATCTAGTTTTGTGTGGAGCTAAACGTTTTCTTGATTTTCTAGGAGGGTCTATTTTTAAAGAGCTTCTTACCATTCGATGATTAGTGTTGAAGTTAAATTTGGTTATAACTGATGTGTCCGTGAATGCTTTTGGGTAGTTTGATGTTATGTAATCGATTTCATTTTTAACTCTACCATCTGGGGAGATCCAAGTCCACTTGTTCTTTTTGTTTTTCATAAATAAACTGTTTAGAATCGTTAGGTTGTGTTCTAATAGGAATTCGATTAACATATCGCCGTTAGGACTCCTTTTTCCTTGTCCAAAATGACCTAAGACATATTCATCCTCGTTTTGTTTAACCCCGACTTGGGCGTTAAAGTCGCCCATCATTACGATGTGGTTATGAGAATAGTTTGATATTACATGTGCTAATTTTTCGTAGAAAAGTGTGATTTCTAATCTCGTTGCTTGTTCTGTCGGAGAATAAATTTGTATTATTGACCATAGTTTCCTATATCCTGGTATCTTAATGTTGAGTACAGCTATTCTATCAGAGATTCCAATGAGTTCTTGAATGTATTTTTTTAATGTGTTCTTAATCAGGAATCCTACACCTCTTTGGCCAGCTACTTCACCTTTGTGGAATAATATGTAGCCTGTGCGTTCTTCTATTTTTTCTTCTAGTCTTCGTAGCTCGCTTATTCCCAGAATGTCCCATTTTATGCCTTCTAGCGCTTTTTCTAGCTCTTGTAGACTTTCATCGGATCTGAGGGTTCTCGTGTTTAAAGTTGCAATCTTAAATGTATTGTTTTTTCTTGTTAGAGGGTAATGGTCATGATCTCCCGCGGGGACCAGCCGTGGTGGGAGACTTTCTAATTGTTGTTGTTTATTATGCTGTGGTTTTCCGGGTCGTAGTGTCCATAATTTCGTTTGTGTGTCTGTGTTTTTCTGGGAGTGAGTGTGATCTTTCTCGTAGGTATCGAAAGGCATCTCTTTTTATGACTTTTGGATCGTTATTCTTCCTCTCATTACTAGTCGTGGGGCTAGGGGTTTCGGATCTCTTCCTTTTTTCAAATCCTTTCTTCTCGTTGATTCTTCTTTCCTTCTTTTTGATTTGAGCTTCTTTTGTTAGGTCTTGTGTTATGTAAGTGTTAGGTTTCATTTTTTTCTTATTTTTAAGAATTTGTATTTTCTTTTGAAGAGTTGTTGTAGAGAGTAAGATTGGTCTGGTTTTTCCATCACGCTTATCTGGTTTCCCTAGTCTTTGCATTCTATCAATTTCTTCTTCCTTCAGTATAACATCAATTTCATTTATTGTTGTAGTTATGAGAGTTTTAAGATCTTTTTCAGTTTCATTTTTCTGCTCCGGGATTCCATGTATTAATAAATTATTTCTTTTACCATTAGTTTCCAAAATTTCTATTTTTCTATTTAGTTTTTCGATTTCGGTTTTCAATTTAGCATTTTCTTCTAATATTGGTTTTATTCTTTCGTCCACTTTAATAAGAACTGCTGTTGTAATATTTTCCGTTATAGTAGTTGTTTGGAGGTTAAGTTTTTCATCCAATTTTTCTAATAGAAGTAACATCTCCGGTGACAGCTGAGTTGACATCTTGTGATGAAATGGAACGTTGAATAAATTTTGTGACGAACGGAACGTTACTTTAGTTTCTGAACGATTTTTATCTGTTATGTTGGTATAAACTGCGTCACTACTCTTATTATCTATGATGTTGTTTTGACACTTTGACAGTTAACCTCGTTTTCTTCAAAATGTGTTGATGTAATTATTTGTTGTAAAATCAATGTCCTTTGTTTCGTTTTGTATTAATTTTGAAGCACACACACTTTAAGAGTTCTAAGTCCGCACTAATTCACCATGATTATGATATTTGTCAGTGTTATTACAAAAATTAAAGGAGCGTTACACTTAAGCGTCTGATGCGTCCGAACACCGGAACCGGAAAAAAAAGTTAACAAATAATTACTGACCAACAAAATCCAAAAACCAAAATCTGGCACAAGTTTTAGTATACTGTTCGCAATAAATCCAATTTAAACTAGAATATTTTAATGAATAGGCCTAAATCTAAATTTTGCAACACATTTGTACAATAAATGTTCAACCTAAACTAAAACGAGCATTAGTTAAATAATAAATATCGATGTTCATAAAATAGTCAAGACGTATAAATAAAACAGTGGTAGCCCAGTGGCAATGCGCTCACTTAGATAACCGAGTAATGAGGATTCAAATCCGGATCTCGCACCGCTCATATTTTTATGTGCGAATAATTTCTAACATGATTACCACGCGTCTTACGGTAAAGGGAAATATCAATAAATAGCCTCTAAATTGAAAAAAAGCCTCAAAGGTCTAATATTGTTGAACGAGTTTAAACAATAAATTTATAACATGCTACTAGGCACATTTTAAATGACTATAAGCAGTAATTAGCTATCGTTAGCTATATACATTTAAATATTTTTTCTTAACCTTTTCCTACGTTTTAATAGTAATCCTGCTATTTGGGACAGAATGCAACCAACCAAATATTATAAAAAACGGTGCAGCCGTTTTTAAGTAATAAACGGTCTAATTATCCCCCGCTTTCTCGCATATATGTACAAATATACTTACGTATATGCATTAGTATAGAATTATCCTTCGTGTTCCATATCACAATCCTAGAATAGTATATAAAATCAATTTTCATATATATGTAAGTCTTTAGCTATATTGTTGTTAAATCCTCGTGCGGATTCATTTGGGCGACTAACGGCTAGACTGTATTTAATCTAACCGCTATAAAATTGCAAGTGATGCTAGAACAAGCCAAATTTAGAAGTGGTTTCAACGTGTAAATTTTTGTGTTGATTGATTCGAATTTTTTTCTAAGAGAGTATAAAAGATTTTATTTTAAATATCCTGGCAATTCTCTGGCAATAGACCTTACTCAAATATTATAAAAAATGAGTGAGACTATATTTTTGTTTATGTCACTCGATACTGACACTTACATTTACTTTAAAAATCTAATAGCCTACAGATACGAGCATTAAACAAGCACAAGTTTGCTCAGCATTGTTGAAGTAAAAAAAAAGCAAAAGCTTGTTTCCCAGAAACGTGCCTTTCCTTAGAAACCGTCATAGATAAATTTTAAAAGTGAAACCTAAATACACAATTTCATCCCAATGGTTAGTCGATTCTGAGATATACGAAATAAACGTAATAATTTAAAACGAGGGGATCTAACCATAGTCCAACACGCTGGCTAAGTTCGAGTTGGCGACTTCACATATCTTTCTAAAATCCAAACTCATTTTCTTCACCATAAGACAATTAGTGTTAATTTTGTACGAAACTCGGATTTGAACCCGCTTTACTCGGTTATCAAAGCAAGCACGTTACTATCGGGCTACCACTGGTTCATTGTATTCTTATTGAATGATATTTCAAAGTTAACTTAGCTCATTAGCCATTTCTGTTTTCCGCCAAATTCTTTGTTAGTAATAGTTTATTAGCGATTTCGCGTCGCCAGTTCGGCTATATTTTGTTCTAGACTATAAAGCGCAGGCGTTTTCATATAAACTGGACTTCAAATTGTTTATTTATAGTATACATTATGATTTATGAATTTATATTTTGTACTGTTTCTTTGATATATGAACTATCATGTGACAGCGATTTTGTCGCAATATATTATAATATTTTATTTAGAATGATACTATTATTTTATCTGTGGGATGCAAGCGTCAGAATAATAAATAATTGTATTGTATACATAATGTTTTCTTTTAACTATGGCGTTATCTAGTAGTTTTTAGTTTATTTTTGATAAAAAATATTAATAAACGACTGTGTATGAAATAATGTTTTTTTTAAAAGAACATCAATAAACAAAATAATAAAAGAAATGCAAATGTAAGCAGATGAATGCCCCCAGCGGGACTCGAATTGACTAAGCCGAACGTGTCATTAAAACGCTTTGATTAAAATTCTTAACGTCTATAACTAACCAGTATATCTTAAAGTAACATGTTCGAACTAATTTCGCTTAGCAGAGTTGTAGACAAAAATAAAAAATTTAAAAATATTCTTTTGCAAGATATTACAAAAATATGGCATGAAATTTTATTTCGAAACAAAAGTAGATATTATATTGATCGTAGCGTGCTACGGCGTAGATTGTCACATCGTAGCACGTTCTTGGCAGTATATTTTATAAAACTATGTAGGTAGTATGCATGTATGTTAGTATATACATAAATACACATTCACCAAAGAGTACTTTAAAATATCTTAGTAATTAAATGTTTATCAATTGTTGAATATGTGGCGAAACATAAAAGGAGTTAGTATGTTATTGTTTCGCCAGCCTTTTAAAAAGAGAAGGAAACTGAAATGTCAATATATATTTTTTTGATTTAGGAAGGGACACGATTTGTGACTTATTAAAATATTGAAAATATCGATTGAAGTTTATTTTCTTCTCAAACTCCAAAAATATATTTGCATGTAGAGTTTAAAACTTAAATATTTTTAATGCTTTTCAATCCTATTTTTAAATGTAACATGAAATATGTTATATTATGAGAATTTATATTAAGAGGCAATGTCACTTTAGCAAAAAGAAAAACTAATAGCAGCCTATGTATTATTCCAAGTCACAAACTATCTCTCTACTAATTTTCATCCAAATTGGTTAATTTATGTCAGCGTGTTGAAGCAAATATTTAATCACAACAGATTACAACAGTATAAGTTAATAAAATATTATTATTCGAAAATAAACCGATTATTGTGAAAAGTACATTTCAAATATTGGTACCGACGTCTCGCTTGTAACACGTCGTAGCACGTTACGTTGCTGCTATGTTCACTCTAGAGGGCTAAAGTTATTTCAATTTAAATTTAACTATCATGGCTATTTTAGTGTGAAGTTGTATAACTGCTGAAAATTTATTATGCACATTTTTAGTGAATAAGCTATTTAATACATCACTTTTATAGAACAGTTTTTGTTTTTATTTGTGAACAGTTAAGTATTTTTCAGGAAAGATATCTAAGTATTCAGAAAAGTTTAAAAAAACAAAACCTTATCTAAATACAACAATCGTAAGATAGTTAGAGCCGTTTATTAGTAGCCGAGATAAGAGCAATTCCCGCGGCTTTGTCCGCGTTCTAGTTACAATTAAAAATAGGGATTGGTGGTAGAAGTTAGAAAATTTAGGGTTATAAATAGTGTACGACCTATTCTCAGACCTACTAAATGTACAAAAAAAATTTAATAAAAATCGATAGAGCCGTATCGGAGGAGTTCAATAACAAACACTGTGACACGAGATTTTTATATATTAGAATAATGTTTATAATATAATTATACTTTTGATAATTTATTCTAATGATATAATAAGTATACATGGATCATTTTCTCATTAATAATAATTTTCATGTGCCACTTTCTAAAGAAAATATAAAAAAAAATCTATCGTGTGCGATTCACACACGATAGAAGTGAAACTTCAGTAAATCGACAAAAGAATGAGATGAATATATAAAAAAAGAAATGTCAAAAAATAAACAACGGCTACCATGGCAACATGTGAATGTATTCTATATCATTCTCTCCGACCTATTCCTATACTTTTATGTATTTCTTTCTTTATCGTGACGCATTTTCGTTTCATCGAGTTTCATATCACAACGATTCTAAAGAAGTTTCACTACAAAAATAACCGATACTATTTCTAAATAGCAATGGCTGTATCAAAAATGCATCATTTTCTTGCCAAGTCGGTCAAAGAAACGACAGGTAAAGATAATGACGTTCCAGGTAAAGAACCAGTATAAGACGAAGTTATGGGGCCATCGCTGTGACAAAAGGCAGTAATATGAAAGGTACGCTCGTATAAATTCTTTGTTCATGTATGGACTTGGTTAAAGAATTTTCTTCAATGAAAAGTATTTTAACTACCCCTTAGTATGTTCAGTTTCATTTTTAACTAACAACTTGCCCTATTTTTACTCGAGTTCTTCCTTCGATACATTATCACCTTTTGAACCCGATAAGGGTTGTTCGATACTAAAATACATATAAGTTACTCCTTATAATAAAAACTATCTCCCTAATAAAAGTCCATCCGTTTTGGAGAACTGTATGAAAAGACAGTCGAAAAAATAAATTCTATTTTTCTTATTAGTACATAAACCGTGTATAATTTGAATGTATAATAAGTAAAAAGCAGTTATTTTGATATTACAAACAGGCACTTCAATTTTTTTGACGAATCGTTAGTATAGTGGCAAGCATGTATAACTACAGATTTCAAGTGGTAGTGCCTTGCTTGTTACCTTCGGGTAGCAGCCGAATGGGCCGGGACGCCCCGTATAGTACCACTCTCTCACAGAAGACCGGCATGAAGTGGCAGCTATGCTGTCGCGTTTCGTCCGGTAAGTGAGAGTCCGGGAGGCCCATCCCTCCTCCCGTCCTTCTCCCTCTTCCCTCCCTCCCTTTCCTAAAAGGCAGGCAACGCATCTGCAAGCCCTGTGGTGTTGAAGATGTCCATGGGCGGAGGTGATCACTTACCATCAGGTGAGCCTCCTGCCCGTTTGCCCCCTTTGTCCCATAAAAAAAAGTCAGGTCAAATATACGTGTATATGCAACCCAGAGTCAGGAATATGTTGATGTTCATAATTTGTTGTGAGGAATTAAATTCAACGACCAAGAAATTTGTATTTATATTGTATATAGCTAAGAGCTATTGAGAAAATTAAATCTAATAAAACGTTATGAAACCTTTGACTTTGTTCTACAGATCGGAGATTAATTAGGAGCAGAGAACCACAATATTGACAGTTGATGGGGCTTTAAGATCCTGTTTTAATTAATTATATAAGAGATAAGAAGAAATTCATCTATTTATTTTATAAAATTAGGAAGGACGAGGATGTATATTGTATATATAGGTCAAGTACGAACGTTAATTATGTATATATACTTTAATATTGGACAGTGGTAGCCCAGTGGCGGCTAGCTTGGGTAAGCGAGTGAAACGGGTTCAAATACGGGTCTCAAACCCCTGATATTTTCATGTGCAAATCATTTCCACTTATCTTAATTAATTAACATGATTGTTATCTTACAGCGAAGGAAAACGTCGTGAGGAAACTTGCATGTCTGAGAAAATCTAATAAAGTTCTGTGAAGTCTATAATGTGAAGTCTTCCAACCTGCATTTGACCAGTGTGATACCAGTCGTAGTGAAGGGAAGCCCGTGCCCAGCAGTAGGACATATAATAGGACTGAATACAACATAATACAATGTATTAAAAATAAAAAAATATATTATGTTGGGACATATTAAAACAGCGCCATTTAGTTCCGTGGTAAGCTACGAGGCTTGTGTTACGGATACCAGATAGTTGATAAATAAAAATAAATAAAATAATATAAATTTTAAATACATACATATTATAAATATAAACACCCATGACTGGAGTACAAACATTCATGCTCAACAAATGCATGCCTCCAGCAGGACTCGTACCCGCGACTGCTGGCGTAGAATGTAGGGTCACTACCAACTGTTCGAAACGTGTCGTCAAAATCGTCGTATTTACTGAGTAATAGCCACATACCCATGCTTTACTCGAGCGCCTTTAGTATTTACAATATTATATTATACAGACAGCGCCTTTATTTCTTGATTATAGTACTACAAATAATCTGTCTACAGAAACCCAGGTGTTTCAACTAAAAGCACTAGAACTTGCAGTTAATTGAATTGAGACTGGACGTCGGGACTTGCGACATTTTCATACTGATCTAATTAACTCGAGACGGATTGCTCTGTTTTCCTTATAGAAGTGGAGTACGTGACTGATATTTAGTATATCCCAACCTAATTTCTAAGACAAGCGCTCGGTATAACTTGTAATTTTTGAAGTTATACTTCTTTTGGCGCGTTAGGAAAAAATGATGAGAGTAAATTTTTACGATGCGCGCGCACACCGTCACGAAAATCCTACACCCTGAAGTTAGCTATACATTTTAGTTTTTTCTACAAACGTAGAATAAGGCGAAAGATAAAATTTTTGAAAAGATTTTTATCTTGTTACGCCAAAGAAATATAACTTCTATCGCGTGTACGTAACACACACTTTTTTACATCACGTTGCTAATCACAATTCAGTTCGTCCCTGGATTTAGACCGACCGACCTAAGCTGCGGAGTGCACTAGTAAATATGTACAAAAATTTATTTTTATTTCTATTTATTTAAACACTTTATTGCACACAAAAATTTATACATCAACAAGAAATATTTATAAATTATATACTATAATCTTCCGAGAGAAACACTCTATCCAGTGGTGAAAATAACATGAAAATCGGTGCTGTATTTTTTGAGTTTATCGTGAATAGACAGACAGACAGACGCGGCGTAGACAATAGATAGAAGAGACAATATTAGATATTACGAAAGTTATTTTACTTAGAGTCTTACGCACCGATGTAGGTCAATAATATAGCAAAATATTTACATTAATGGTAAAAAGTAAAAAATAAAAAGTATATTGGAAAATTGAGACACAGCACCATCTCATCGGCTTATGTCATAGATACCAGTTAGTTGATACACTGTATAATTAAACTTATATAATTTTAATTACAAATATGTATTTTATAAAAATAAACACCCAAGATGGAAATACAAGCAGTTGTGCACATTAAATAAATGAATTCCCCCTAGGGAAATCGAACCCGCGGCCGCTGGCACAGTAGGGTCACAACTTTTAAACTATTACAAACTACAAACATTATTTTTGTTTCTTCTTGTCTTTAGTCTGGGTAAGTAATGAAAAACTATGCATTATTTAATTATTATTATATTTCAGTCACAATTTCTAAGATTAACCAGCTCCATATTGTTAGATGACCATCAAACTGCAACCTGTATATAAAGCAGACGTATAGAGGTGTATTGTGTAGATAATACGATATACCTCGTTATACGGTCCGATATGTAGACAAAGGACGTTTGTATTCTAAAACAAGCAGTTTCAATCTACAGTGTGGTGCAAAATTTTTATTATAGTTGATTTTTGATGCTTTTTATTTCTGTTCGTCCCTTTATGCGTTTCAGAAAAGATTTTTCACAGATGTAATATTTTTCTGTACTAAATATATTATATATTGACCCAAATCCAAATATAATACGCTCTCATCAAACTAAATTTTATTAAAATCTATTGAGTGGTCTTCCCTTGATATGGTCACAGACTTTTATTTTCTTAGTAGTATAGTAGTTTAGCTTGAACTCGTAGTTTTGAATACTTGTGAGGTCATCTGGATAATTTTCATCATCTGGCACTGTTGTCTGAAAAGGACTTTTATTTCGGAACGAACGAGGCAACAATATCCGTAACAATGTTTGGCGATCAGTTATAGTGAAGCAGCAGCATTCTTATCATAATCATAACAATTTAAAACCTACTATGAATAACTTTAAATTATTTTAATCAACTTGTAAGCTGCAACTTCTTTTTTTTCTTTCTTTAACTTCACTTGTAGGTATTCCATATTTATTTTATCATATAGATTCTTGTACAATGTACATGCCCCTTTTCATCCATTGTATGATATTACACAAAATTTTTATCGGATGACACGTTTAGCTCAGTTAGAAGTGACCATACTTTCTGCGCCAGCGGTTGCGGGTTTGAGTCCCGCTGGGGGCATTCATTTGTTGAGCACGAATGCTTGTACTTCAGTCATGGGTTAAGTTATATAATATGTGTAGTGTATCAACTATCTGGTATCCGTAACACAAGCTTCGTAGCTTGCAACGGAACTAGATGGCGCTGTTTGTAATAATGTCCCAACATATTTATTTAATTAGCATCTTTAGTATAACTGATATACTTTTATTCTCTTTTATCTTGTACCATACAAAACTTACTGACCGCTGGCCTTTGCAGTCTGCAGAACTGTTCGCTTCTAAGGGCTTCGATTTACCTAAATCTAGCTTTGACGATAGCATTTGTTACCTGTTATAGAGATTTCAAGTTCATTTTCATACATTTACTTATTATGACGATCGTGATGAGTTCACGGGTTTGAATCCTGAAAAGGTATATTGGCAATATCAAGAAATACGGGTTTTCCGCATACAGTTTTAGGAGAGCTAACTTCAGACGACCTTAAATAATTAATAGTAGTAAAAAACTAAAGTCCTTTTAGACTGATTTAGGTCACTGAGTCTAGTATGGTCTATGGAATGCATGTGGTATTATTATATAGTGCAAGTGTGCTGTGCACAAGTGCGCTCTCTACTCCTTTCACGTAGGCTATTAACATCACCAAGTTCCTAGCTCCGGGCTATTTCATGACGGAAAACTATTTAGACTTCACATGGGAATCGAACTAAGGGCTTGCGGATGCCAGTCACTGGACCCCAGAGACAGACCTTGTATAATATGAATACGACGGGCCTAAGTCGGTCTCCATGTGATTGTTAGTGATGATATTGATAAGGTATATTTTACAGATTAGATTGATACAAATTGGTGGCTGGATTAGTTAGTTGACTGTGGGTTCGATCCCTACGTAAAGTATGTATACTTGAAGATACTATGTAGCAATCCATTAAGTATGGTAGTTTAGTATCAAAGCTAATATTAGGTAGACTACCCAATATTTATTACCCAATATTATTACTTATGATACCATTTTAAAGTCGTTTGAACATTTTACTGCTTATACTTATCATTATTAATTTTTCCTACGTTGTATTTTTTAATATAATAATAGATCGAGATCTCAAGTTCGTTAGACCCTACTTAAATAGAATTAAGTAAATGTAATACTTTCTTAGATTTACGCGAATATTCGACATTATAAATGAAACTACCTTTTCGGATTTTGTCGCGGATTTATTTTGATTTTTAGTTCCCGACGTTTCGAATGCTTTACAGCAATCATGGTCACGGGAGAGACTAAGGTATTTGACGTCTCATAGGTTTATATACTTGTTACAGACAGTGCCTACCCACAATTTACAAAAATTTTGAAAATGGCATCAGAGTACCTTATAACATTTTTTAATTTAAATTTAAATATAAATGTTTAGAATTAAAATTTTATAAGGTACTCTGATGCCATTTTCAAAATTTTTGTAAATTGTGGGTAGGCACTGTCTGTAACAAGTATATAAACCTATGAGACGTCAAATATCTTAGTCTCTCCCGTGACCATGATTGCTGTAAAGCATTCGAAACGTCGGGAACTAAAAATCAAAATAAATCCGCGACAAAATCCGAAAAGGTAGTTTCATTTATAAGTAAATGTACTTAAATAGTATGCCTACCTACTGGTTAGCCAATTAAGTGGTACCGTAATGTAAAAATAGTATTCACTTTTCTTAAAGCAAAGAAATGTAGTTCAAAATCAATAATCATTACTGCCAGACATTTGCTATTTTCGGTAACTTATGCAAGACGCTTGAAAACTCCAAAAAATAATATACCTTTACTAATAGTCTATCTAAACTTATCACAGTTCCGCTCATACTCATACCTACACTTCGTGTGTCTGGGGGGAAGTTTGGCCCAATCATTTGGTGGAACCTAGCAAGTTTTCGAAGATATGTGAAGTTCGCCAACCCGCACTAGGCCAGCATGGTGGACTATGGCCTGATCCTCCTGTATTGAAGGGAGGCCCGTGCCCAGCAGTGGGACGTTAAAAAGGGCTTTAGCGTAATATTTTCGAAATCTGATCACATTACCACGATAAAACAAAGAAACTCTTAGATAGCTTTATTGTATCAATATAGATACTGATTTTCACGATACCGATCTTTGATATTATTCGTAAACTGAGACACTGTTAACACCTCACTACATTGTCCTGATAATTGAATTCCAGATTATCTGTTAAGGAGATTGGGGTCGCACTGCGCCTGTAATGGGATATGCTTATAGGTATGAAGTGTGGGATATACTACATATACATACGTATTTTCTGTATACATATACTAGCAACTCATCCTCGCTTCGCTCGAGTTAGTACCTAGGTGCTCCCTGGCAGATTTTAAGCTTATAACATAAAAAATGAAGAACATCCCTTAGACCTACTTAATGCGGTCCTGTTTTAAAATCCGTAAACTACCTCCTTGAGAAATTTCTTCTTTATACATCAAGCAATTTTTTGATATTTCGTGATGAGTGAGTAAGTGACTGAGTGGCCTTTCGTTTTTATATATTTAGATTTTTCGTACTTTGTGTTTGCGGGTGGGTGTGAAAATAAATTATTTTCTATAGCACGCCTTGATTAATTAAGTCAAGACTAGGCTTTTGTTATTTTTTTGTTTTGTTAATTACGAACAGGCAATGAATAGAGAGATCTCTAACGAGACTTTCATTTACTTAATTTTATAGTAAAAATCTTTTGATCTTTCATTTTTATTATTTTAATATAAAGTGATACCTTAATAATGTATAGGTATAGAAAAAAATATTAGCATCGTTTTAGCATGTGAAGAATTACGAACAATATTCGACATTATAAATGAAACTACCTTTTCGGATTTTGTCGCGGATTTATTTTGACTTTTTGTCTCTCCCGTGACTATTTGCTTTAAAGCATTCGAAACGTCGGGAACTAAAAATCAAAATAAATCCGCGACAAAATCCGAAAAGGTAGTTTAATTTATATGGAAACTATTACAAAGAATGTGGCAAGTACGGTTTAAGGTAAAAATATTAAAATCTGACCACATTTGTATCAAGTGGAAATGAATCCTTCACATTTATAAAATAAATACTTGTATTTGCATTTAGCTATATACGTATACTCGTAAGTGCACAAAAGGCTCTAGAGAGTACAGTTTCAATGAAACTTGTCCGATTGGCTTCACGCTTTGCTGCGCCAGATGTGATTGGCTTAATGGATTTCCGAATTGATTGGCATGAAATGGACTCAATAGTACTGGACACAAACTTTTATGACCAGTATCACTTTCTGAAAGAATTGGCGACTTACCTTCTACACTTTCTACGGTTCCATACTCAGTATAGTACTCTGTCCTTGTAAATACCACGTCAGTTTTTTTTATTACGCTTTTTGGAACGAAGTTCCTTATGGGACGATGAGGAGGGGTACCTTGGTAACCGGGAAAAACGTCCGTAACGAGAGATTTTTATTATTTATGTATAGTCTTTGTATGATATCTATACAGTGTGTAATGTCTACGTGATGACGGTCATTATTATTATATCATTCGACAATTACACCGTCTGGTTTGTAAATAAAATAAATTTTATAACTTTGTAGTGTTTTTTTTATTTTTATCAATAAAAAATCATAATGATAAATGTATACCCGAATAATTATTTTCTTTATACCTCGAATAGAACTTAAAATTAATATTTTTATAAAAAGGAACCCACGACACCACATTTCTTTTTTTTATATTTGTTTTAGAGTAGTACGAAAATAAAACAAAACATTCAGTAACTTATTCATATAATATATTTTATATTTGAAAATTCTTGATACAATTTACAATTTTCGACTTAATTAATACAGAGATTGAACTAAAAACAAAATGATATCTGTTTTCAAGTGTTTATATTGTATTGAAATATGATTTCTTAGAATATATAAGAAAGTGAAAGAAAAACACATAAAGTAATACGAAGGTCAATTTTAGTTTCACATTTTAATTAATAGTTACTATATTGAACCCTTACTAGTAACCACGAGCACTGTACGACTTTACTTAAAACCATGGTTGCCATCGATTAACTATTCATACCATGATATTTTGTTCACCTATAATAGTTTTAGAAATAGATGTGGAATGTGAATGTTTAATAAATATGGTCTGTTAAAAGATAATACATTGATATCTATACATTGCTTATCGCTTTCCATCGATAAGACTCAGTGTTATTGCCATTTATAAGATTAAATGTCGGATGTACCATGTTTTTTCTTATCTTATCTAGTTCTATGCAAACATCTGCATCAGAAGGAAATGTTCTAAATATACTAGCGACTCACCATGGCTTCGATCAGGTTCATCCCTAGGAATATATTTTCTCAGTAAAAAGTATAGTCGAGAATCGATTTCATGAATGGACCGAATGTGCCTAATGCATTGTTTTAGTGGAATACAACCGTCCTTGCATTGCCTTTCTAAATAAATTTGTTTGGAGCAATTTGATTGGATGGTTTCAAGGCTTATAACGGACACAGAATCAATTTTTGTTTTTTATATATAATATAGATTATGTCTAATGAAAATTGTTAGTGTTAAAGAAAAAAAATCATATTTCAATACAATTATTTAAATTTTGGATATTTTAGCGTTAAGGCGTATATTCAGCGTAGTTATTAAAATGGCAGTTTATACGATATGAAGGAGTCTTATTATTATTAAAAAGATGTTGTTTTTCAAAACATCTAATTGCAAAATACTAAATAACCCTTAACCACTGACGTACGAATGACATTCGTCGCGGAAATCGTTATTCGTTCATAATAAAAACTCAAATTACGATTGATGGCCTGAGAAGTATTTGAAAAAATTGACGAATCTCATTCGTACGTCAGTGGTAGTGTAAAGAAATGACACGTCAGTGGTTAAGGGTTAAATGTAAAGTTCAAAGAGCCTTTAAGCTTAGCCTTCGTGAAAGCTTCGCTATTCATGACTTCATTGAAATAGAAGTAAATTATACTTATAAATTTGATTCTAAAATTGACAAAAGACTTGTCTATACTTAATACTGTCTTTCACTCTTTGTAAATGATTTTTATTGGAGAATAAAATATTTTTTCTAACTAAATGGTCTATTCCGTTCTTCGAACGTTAACAAACAGGCAGTACTATGTTACAATATACATACATTGTTCAAGCGATACCATATTGCTTTCGATTAGAAGTTTTTTATTTAATATACATTTAATGCCCTATTGACTATCTAAAGCGGAGTCGATTCATCCACGATTCACAGTTAGAATTAAAGTGACCTAAGATTTTTTTTCACTTTGACATGTTAAATATCTTATTTAAATTAATTTTACTATTAATTCAATTATTTTAAATAAAGTAATGACTTAAAATTAAAAATTTTGACTTATGTCACTATAATTTTAAAGGAACACAATATTAAAAAAAAATCGACCTGGCACTATAAACGGTGATTTTCTAAACAGATACGCTTTTATACATCGGTTGTTTGGCAATTTTACTATATTCTCTATACACGGATTGCGTAACTACATTTTGTGCATATCTTATCATTTTAAGCGTAGCGATTATTTATTTACATACTAGCTTTTGCCCGCGGTTATATTTGATTTAATTTTATGGATTTGTCAGAAGTGTTTAGGAGATATTGACGGACAGACACACCATATAATAGTAGGATTCTATGATTAATATAGTACAAAACATTTGTTGCTAAATATTTTGTTATCTTAACAATTAATAAATTTAATCTATACTTCGAAATAATTTACATACTTATATACCAGATATCGCACGGTTCAGTTTTCTCATTCAAATTAAGATAATATAATTTTGTTTGAATTATTTACTTATACAGTTTTTTATAATTTATATAAAGCCATTATATGTGTAAAATATGCTATTTTCTTCGATTGACTTCAGCAAAAAATTAATATTAAGATATTAACTAGGCCTCTACAAACTTTAATTAGTTTGATGTAAACAAACGCCAACACGCACTAGGCCAGCGCGGTGGACTATGGCCTGATCCCCCTTGTACTGACTACCGAGGGAGGCCCGTGCCCAGTAGTGGGACGTTAAAAGGGCTGAAGACAAACAAAACATAATGAATATTGAATATACATTTAAAGAATTTAAAAGTTATACTATATTGAAAATGAAAATCACTTAGATTTTTTACACTTTTAATAACAGTACCATAGACACAGATTTCAATAGAGGCATAGTTAAAATCTACCAAATGTGTAACATTTGAAGTTTTGAAATTGAAAGAAGAAACTTCACAAGTTCATGCTTATAAACGTTTTGTAAACCGATTATATTACTATACGTGAATTTATCTTATAGTGCTATCACGACTAGAAACTATTTCGTGCTCAACATTTACTCATCACTGACATTTTCGCTTTCAAACCGTAATATTGATAATAATTGATCATAATCAATGATATTCTAACAATAAATATGTTGTGAACGCGCAATCGTGAAGACTCGAAAACGTCCTAATTGGGACGTATTGCCTTTAGTCTGTGTCACGCATGGCGACGAGTGGTACGCTGCTACAAAATTAAAAAAAATGCCATCCTGTGTATTTAGGAAATGCACCAATTATGATACCAAAGTTAATAAAACACAAGGGATCTCATACCACATGTAAGAACGCAGTATACTTCGATTTATTAATATATTTCAATTATTTGCTTGTCATCGGTCGCTAGACTAATGTTTGTTTACATTGACGCGCAATTGACAACACTAGCTGTCTCTTTTTTTCTTATTGATTTAATCGACTATCCCCTTTCTATCATTTTGACATGTACCTTGACTGAAAAGTGTGTATGTGTGCTGCGCGGAACACTTTTTTCGGTTGTTTAGTGAGCGTATAACATATGTGTCTATTAGAATATCATTGATCATAATTATAAAAAAAATATTTTTAAAAGATGTCATTCCTTCATAAAGAATTAGTTGATTATTATGCCTTCATTACTGGATATTTATATATCTGGATTTTTAAATAAAATACATCATATGCATATTTAAGTTCAAGAATAATTGACAAATATATATAATAATATTATGTTCTAAGAAAACCACTGCATAAAAAATGAAGAAATTTTAATATTTTCCTTACCTTTTTTACATGAGAAATAATTTTATTAGAAAACATAAATATATACATACAAAAATTGATCTAAATAAATTTTATTTTAGTGAACAAAATAACGAAAAAAGAAAATATCATATTGAAAAAGATCTACAATCAGATTAGAAGCGACTTTGTATGAAATGAAAACTACAACCAAATTAAAATTTATTTAAGTCCATTTGCACAAAAACGTCACTATACCACTGTCACAATTAGCCTCTTAAATGTTCGTGATTAGTCCAGATATTTCTAGTATTTCCTAGTTTTTACTAGAAGTTTCTTTATTTAGTCTTCGCAAGTCTTGCAACACTGATCCTTGTATCGGCGTAGGGCGCACATGTTCATTGCGCGAACATTCTCGCAATATCTCGATGTATCTTTACAAACACCGTCTGTTTAAAAAATGGAATAATTATAAGTTCATCTGTATCAATACTCAATACATTCTAAAATAGACAAAATATTTACATATAATAAAGTGACACTGAACAAATCGACTTTTTCATTAAAATTTGAAAAAAACGTTAAAGTCTTTAATGTATATCGGAAATAGGTCAAATAGAACAATAAAAATCCAATGGTAGGAAACCTTAGATTCCATTGGATGAGATTAGATGTGCTTATGTCGGGCTTCGACGTGGCAACTTAATGGATACTAGTTACGATTAGTTTTAAGCCTTTATACTATTAAGTAGCTTAAAATAAAAAAAAACCAAGCTTACCTGTAACACAATTTCCCTTACACTCTCGCACTACAGCTGGGCGCGCGCGGATACACGCAGCAGAGGCACGCTCTCTACCACGCGCTCTCTTAGAGCCAGTAGTGCGAGCACGCCATATACAGCGTAAGACGCGATGTTGCAGACCAGAGCCGCATGGACCTTTGCACTGTTTGAAGCGACGTTTTTGGTATTTATTTATAAAAGAAAAAACATGGATGTAGTAAAATATTTTATTATGCATTTGTAACAATATAAATTATTAGAGTATATTTGTTCTATTTATTTTGGAATGATTCAGCTCCTTTAAACAAATATCCATTATATATAAGGTATTACTTAAATTCATCTCCAAATTATGTTTTTATTTTATCCGAAATGAATAAGAATAATTTAATTTCAATATTAATTTATTTTAAGTTATAGTTTTATTCTTTGTACCCTAGCTACATCAACAATTAAGCTCAAATGACATATAAAAGATAAAAACAATATCAATATATCTGACAAGAGTTTATACAATATTATTATACAGTTATAAATAAAATAAGTAAAGTTAAAAATATCTATTTTACCTTACTCCAAGGCCCTACAACCCACACAGGCTTACAGCGCTCAGAGGCCTTCCGAATCTTCTCTGGCGCGGTGCTATACACACACGCCGCGTCGGGAAGCACCGTGCCGTTGCTCGCTACACACTCAACTCGTCGACGGATGACAGCTGGTTATTACGAGAAATACATACATAAGGATTACAGCATTATTTTTGTATTAATTGATAGATTTTTAGATGACCAAAAATACACAAAATATATAATCTACGTTTTTTAAAAAAGTAAAATTTCTGCGTCTTTTTTGTATGCGAGAATTTTGCGATTCGTGCCGTTTCTACATGTCATAGTAATCAATAATTAGTTACAACAATGTGTTAAACAGAAATATGCGAATTAAGAATCTTCTTTTCTTGATGGATTTAAATTTAATAATTCAGTTCAATTTTCTATTTATCAATTTTCGGTATAGGTGTCGGTTTACTAGGTAAAATTTTATAAAGGCGTATTAATAATTAACATTAAAAAAACTAGTGCTATGTATTTTATAGATAGGCATATAGGTTTTAAAAGGTACCAAGCAAACTAAGACTTACCGGACCCGCTCGGCAAACACCTGGGTGCAGACCAAGCCCCGCTCCTCCAGGACGCGCACACCTCGCTAGCGCAATCACGTATAACGTCTGGAGGTATCAAGCCTCTCGATAAACACTCGTTCGTTTCTACTGTTGTTGTTTGATTTGTCAGTTTGTGCTGAGGGAAATTAAAAAAGTATAGAAACTGTTTTTAGATATTTGTTTATTTGAAAAAAATATACGTTGTCGCTATAAATGTTAATGTTTAATATGATGTGGCTGAGTCGATTTGGATTTTATTTAGAGCCGAGATAGACTATGACCTGAAATACATATATTATAGGTTACTGTTAGTTATAAAATTTCCTAAATCAGGCGCTTTCTTTATATAATTTAGAAACAAAACGTAACTTGTTTTAAATGTCATATAAACGTTTTGGTTAAATGTGGATGCTTTTAATGGACTTTGAAATGTATAAACTTTTATAAAATATATATTCATAACAAAGTCAAGATAAACATTTTATATTTTTGTTAAAAATCAAAATATCTTTGCAGGCAAATGTTCAGAGCATGTTTTTTAAATATAATATTACAATATACATATACGAGTAGCTTATTTCTCATAATATCTTTTATTACTATTAGATCACAAAAAAAATATTATTATTATTATAACTAAAGCTAACTGAAAAAATCGCCAGGCTTGTACGAGTATGTCTAAAGCAACATAGAAAACGCCATACACGTTTTCTAATATAGGACTCGAACGCGTATATTTTTAGTGACTAAATGCCTTATTCCCGAAGTTTCGCTGGGCTGCATCAGCCGTAATCACTGGCTGACATTAAAACCTAGCAATTTTTAACATTTGTCAAGTCTTTTTATGTGGACATAGCCAGCATGATGGATACAGAACTTGTAATATATAGGAATAGAAGTGCCATTGTATAAAACTTGCAGTAACACTGCACCGCTCCGCGTATCGTAGTTTTTTAAAATTTCCATTGCGGTGTCTTAACATTAATGCGTACATTGTATTGAAATTCAACATGCAATAAAAACCAGAATGTACAATTAAAACGAATCAAGCGTCTGGCTTTTTAGCCCGACACGCGGCGCGTGCCATGGGCTTGCATAGCATTTCTATTACTATATATTACACTGTGATAATGGCCCATGCCCTGAACCTTTTGTATAGAAGGAAGGCCCGTGCTTAGCAATAAGACGTGAAAAAGGGTTGAAGAATTTCAATTCGCAACTTTTTAATGAATCGTAAGACTTGTACTTTACTTTATTGTACGTGATTTGAAAAGAGAAGGTTAATAAAAAGTTTATCAGTAAGATATATAAAAGATAAACTTTTTTGTTCGTTGAAATCCATAAAACCAAACATCTTGTATCAACATTCACCTTCTGGGAATAATGAAGTTCATACTTTGTGATCTTAGGGACTATTATAGCATTAAAAATATAATAAATTAAAAAAAAATTCTAGTTGTGTGGATACGTTTTATATCAGGAAATTTATATTTTTGAAAATTTTATATTATTTTAATATTTATTATCTTGCATTGTATCTAAAGCCAGTTTATTTAATTATCTCGCAGACTACCACGCGTACTGTAGCACACTTATAATATTTTTCTTTAACTTGAGGGTAGAATTCGTAACTTAAGAGTAGCTGTCTCTCGAATTCTCTCTCTTTGGAATGCCTCTCAAGATGTGAAAATCGATATTTTTTGCATAAAAAATAAAAATTCAAAATTCGTCAAGTTGGATAAATAGTTTCGGAGTTACTGGGACCAACATCGATATATGGAAATGTTACTGTTTAAATTAATTTTAAAAACGAGTAATACCACAAATTAATCTAGTTAATTTGTCTGTACTTGTATCTCAAAGCCCAATAGCAAAGTAATAATTAGTAAAATGAAATTTTCATATTCATGTAATATTGGAAAAGTTTCTCTTCTCAGTTAAATAGTTCCACTGAGTTTCTTGAGTTGGAACTTTCCATTGAAATTGAAATCTGGATCAGCTTTGAATTACGAAGCGAGCAGACGAGAGAAGATTCATGTATACGAATATTTTTTTAAACTTATAACTAAACTATAAAGTTGCTGTATAAACCCTTAGCTTACCCTTCGTTGAAGTTTACGAAAATAGTTCTTAAAATCATAACGTAAATTAATTGATAATGATAAATAAGTCGGGACATTAAGCTTATGTTATTGGTACCAGATAATTGATACATTAAACGTACAAAACTTGACATGATATACTCGTACTCGTATCTATATATATAATATATAAAAGAAAGTCGTGTTAGTTATACTATCTATAACTCAACAACGGCTGTACCGATTTGGCTGAAAATTGGTGGGGAGGTAGCTTAGAGCTAGGAGACGGACATAGGCTACTTTTAAAGGCGAAAAAAAGGGCTGCAAGAGGTTGAAATAGGGGATGATAGTTTTTATGGAAATTATGTCATTTTTAAAGCTAGAAGCTTGAAACTTATTATTTGGCCTTTTCATTAGATATAAATATGTAAGACATTTAAAGTTTGTAAAAATTGTACGTTAAAAGGGGGTACGAGCGAAGCGAACGTGCGAGGGTGAGTCGCTAGTTATAAATATAAACACCTATGACGTGGGTATAAGCATTCGTGCTCTTCACAGAAATTCCCACAGCGGGACTCGGTACTCGGTACTCGGTAGAATGGTTTTTAGTTATTTTTTTTTACGTTATTTAAAAGTTAGGTGTTAATTGGTTAATACATTATGCCGATTAAAAGCATAACTTGAAATTGATACGTTATAAAGGAAACTATATTTGTGTCAAAAATTCAAATATTAAATATAAATAGGAAAAAATGACTGCATGTTATGTAAATATGCAAATGCCTACTACCTGGTCTCTAAGAACATGTATAAATAACTTTATCTATTATAAAATCTATCTCTTAAGATAAGGCCCTACGAGAAGATATCTATAGTAGATAACTAAAAATACATAAGAATGGCAACATTCTGTCCAAGGTATAATATTACACTTTAATGTTTATTCATAAGCCATAGCGGTTAAAGACGTTCAATCGATTTAGAAAAGAAATGCCAAAAATATATATAAGTATTAAGTTTGACATATTATGATTAAACTAGCGAGTCACCCTCGCTTTGCTTGGTTTCGTTCCAAGGTTCGTTTTAAAGGTTGGCATAAGCTTCTTAGAGATTAGCTATGATGATCCAGCAGAAAAAAGTATTCTATATGTAGACCCGAATAACCAGCTATCTATATCTATCTATACATATTATAAAACAAAGTCCTCCGCCGCGTCTGTCTGTCTGTTCGCGATAAACTCAAAATCTACTGCACCAATTTTCATGCAGTTTTCACCAATGGATAGAATAGTTCTCCAGGAAGGTTTTAATATATAATTTGTCAAGTTTTTGTATAAATTGGCTAAAATATAATGATATCTGTTGGAGGTGTGAAATATAAGCCGCCTGGGAGTTTTCAACGAAAACGCTGACTAAACCTTTTGAGATATAACTAAATGATGTATGGTGGAATTGTGTATCTTATATAGGTCTACAAAAAAGTCCGCGATGGCATATGTCTATCTCTTAAGGATAACATACTATATCGAAAAAAGTGAGGAAATTTAAAACAACATTATAAAATTAACGGCGTTTGACGTATCATGTTATGACCGTTGCCATGGTGCGTGCAATTCATATAATCAAGTCAAATATATACCGGGCGGTGCGAAGTAAATATAATATACAACACGTACCTAGGGGCGAACCCGAGCGAAGCGAGGGTGAGTCGCTAGTTAACATATAAAAGTCATCAAATTCTGTCAAGTACTTTTTTTTATTACAGATGGGCTTACTCTGACCTTTAACTTAGCTTGAAGGCATAGATAAGGTCTACGATGTAGCGAGTTTGCCCAGGCGAAGCCTGTTAACACGCACATTAAAGAGTTTCAGGTCATACGCATTCGGAAAAACAGACGCAGGCAGGGCATTCCACTTCTTGGCTGTGCGCATTATAAAAGATGATGAATAGCGCTTAGTGTGAATGGTCGGAATGTAATATAATATATGCGTGGAAATGCAGTCTGGGACAGACAGACAGAAAAATATTAAAAAAATCATACATTTGGCCTCTGTATCGATAATAATGATTATTTACAGAAAATATTTATAATATTTTAGTTAGAATCGAATCTGTTAGAATGTATTACTCGTATATGCTTATTCGTCATTAAAATTTTATAAATTTATCTTATCAACACTATTTGTAAGTCCATATAAATCGCAGTTTTCAAATGTTAATTCGTTTCATTTAGAGTCAGAAATCCGTTCCTTATCTCAACTTCTCAGTTATAATAATAAAAGTAAATTGGGTTCTTTTAACTTAATTAAAGTAATTTGATTTGAAAAGAAGGAGGCCTGTTGTTTTTATTTTTTTGTTCTTTAATGACTAACCGGTTAAAAAAGAGATGTGCTTATATAAATATATTTATTTATTTAACATATAATTATTTTGTATGATATCTATTATTTTAGTGGCAAAATGAAATATAATTAAAATTGATCTTTTAAATAAATAAGTTATTTTATTTGTTTTGTATAGAATCCCCGAGATAAAACGGCGGCCATCTTGGACCGATTTGCATCAAACATAGCTAAGAGCACTCCCGACTAATGCACCTTTCAAGCAAAAAAAAAAAACAAAATCAAAATCGGTGCATCCGCTCGGGAGGTACGATGCCACAAACACAGACACGTATATTTGCGTCTGGGGTTAAAAATACAAGAACTTTTTCATTTTAATTTGAAGTATAATAATGCTAAAGAAACGTAAAAGCTTAGATTTAAACATGAAAATATTTTCAAGCTATGTTATATAACTAACCTTGCGAAATGTCTCTCTGACTTCTAATTTAGCTGACTGCTTTAATATGTTAAAGTTATATTTTTTAATGTTAATATACTCTTGTGAATTTAGACCAGAAGTGAGCTTTCTTTTAAAAAAAACAAGCTTACTAAATCGACCTCAATTTATTTTAAGAACTGAAAAGGCTAAAACACAATTTAACTAACTGAAAAGACAACTAATCTACCAACAATGATATTTTTAGAAACAAACCGGCAGAGTAACAACCTAATAATGCTACCACGATAAGTGTCATGACACAACTGCCCCCCGATGCCAGTTATGCATCGACTTTTATAGCTTTTTCCCCACTCCAACATCCTCTTTTCTGTTCATCTTCCACACGGCCTTTCCTGACAGGAGACCGTCCTCGGGCTCCTTTATCTTATAACCTTGAGTTCAGTTAGAACCTTGACATCGAAAAGCAGAACGACGCCAGGAGCTATAGACATCACACTCTCATCATCTACTGTCATATAAACAATAAAATCACCAGACAAAAAAAAACACAAAGTACATTTCCAAAACTTGCGTGTCAATATAAAGGTTTCAATTTGATTCATTCGTGGGCTAAGCTCACCTAGCATAACCTAAGCACAATGGATGTGAAACAAACAGATATCTGTACCAATTACCCGGGGCAGGACCCGTCGGGGGAGTGCGCCCTCACGACTCGCCAGAGAACCATGTCATAGCTTTGCGTGTGTAAATCAGTACCTATAAAAGCATGTTTCAACCCAACATAACCACAAATATACGTTACCTAGCATAACCTAAGCACAGTGGATGTAAAACAAACAGATATCTGTACCAATTACCCGGGGCAGGACCCGTCGGGGGAGTGCACCCTCACGACTCGCCAGAGAACCATGTCATAGCTTTGCGTGTGTAAATCAGTACCTATAAAAGCGTGTTTCAATCCAACCTACCCCCAAATATACGTTTAATGTTTGCTGCAAAAACATATGCAACGGTCAACTCATAGTATGATCACTGCTCCAGGACGACATGTCTGAGTAACCTCCAAGACACTGTCCGAGCTCACACACAATAATCTTAAGCTACACAAGGTATGTTCCATATACTAGGATCGCATGTCCGAGCGCACTCCAAGACAGCATCCAATAATATGAAACCGTACCCCACTTGAAGTGCATCTGTCGGCCAGAACAGTATATCCGAGTACAAAGACCTGCGAGACAAGCTATCCCCGGCCGCAAGATACAACTTCCCTTGAATGTGTCAACCCCAATGAGAAACAAAATAAGCATCTTTCACATACACAGTAAAAATAAAATTAAAAATTTATAGTTAACATTTCTATAAGGGCCCGGCAAAAGGCGTGGCACCTACTATCACACTATTGCAACGCTCATGACGAGGACTATAACTACATCGGCGACATTTCACTACGATCTCGCTGGTTGTCTGACATTACAACAAAATAAAAATTCGATCTAAAAATAACCGTAAAAGTAATTTCATTTTCTAATTTAAGCCTGACAAGCAAAACAAAACTAAACTAAACACAGCGACCAACAAAAAACACGAATCACCAAAATCAATGAAAATACACCAAAATCACGGCACCCTCCGAAAAAACTTTTAATCACATACAACCAACAAATACATACTACACGCCAAAAAAAAAGAAGTGGGCGTAACAGGACCTATCCCACTTCTGATCTTGTGAATTTAGACCAGAAGTGAGCTTTCTTTTAAAAAAAACAAGCTTACTAAATCGACCTCAATTTATTTTAAGAACTGAAAAGGCTAAAACACAATTTAACTAACTGAAAAGACAACTAATCTACCAACAATGATATTTTTAGAAACAAACCGGCAGAGTAACAACCTAATAATGCTACCACGATAAGTGTCATGACACAACTGCCCCCCGATGCCAGTTATGCATCGACTTTTATAGCTTTTTCCCCACTCCAACATCCTCTTTTCTGTTCATCTTCCACAATACATTATACGTACACGTACACAGAGTGTAACTAACTTCAAATTCACAGAAACTGGGTTCCATCTAGGAAAATACTAGTTAAAAATGATTATATTTTTAATTTAAAATACGATGTGTTGAAAATTTCCACCTAATATTTTAATATATATCTACTTTTTTATTATTTTTAGTTAAAAGCTTTGAACTAACTTATTACTATATCTTTTAAAGCAATCCTATGTCAAAATTCTGTTATTTTATTTCGTATTAAAAAATTTATGGTACACAAATATTTTTATATATTATAAATAATATAAAGATTAAAAATCCACTAAGCCTTTTAGCAAATTTCTCTACTAACAATAGCCCATATGTTACTTCTGGTCGCAGTCTATTGGTGTAATTTATATATTTCACCTAAATTCGTCCATTTTTGTTGGTACACTCATAAACAATATTTCGCATTTATTAGACAAAATATTTAATTTAACAATAATAATAGTAACTGTATATGTAATTCAAATATTTGTTAAATAAAAACTAAAATTATTTAATAAATTATTTATTAGCATTTAAAAATATTGTAAAAAATATAAAGTTTACTTACGTGGCAAACAGCACCTCTTATCTGATGGCCTCCTTGCCCACAAGGCGCGTTACACGACGACCACTCTGTGGTCTTCCACGTGTATTCATCGACATCCGAAGCAGTATACCTGGCATATAAAATAAATTTCAGTAAACTTTTATATTTTTAAATTTGCTAAAATTTACCATGCTAAAGGTCTAGGGTTCGATTTTCTCTTTTAAGTTTTGGAACTAAAGTAATATTTTTACTTTTTAAATAGTGAAATTACCACAAATTATAATATTTAATTCTTACAAACAACCAGTGACATATCATTAACGTAACCTAATCCTTATAAATATATCATTAATAATTATTAGTTTAAAGCTTTCCTCTTAAGGAGATGAATTTTTAAAATCTCTCGTGACTCAACTTTGTTACTTTACCCAAAGTTTCTACTAATAAAAGATCTAGTTAATGTATAAAATGTATAAGAATAGTAATATTTCTTTTTTTTTAGGTCAACAACATGTTTAAATTAACCTTTTCTCTTCTACCGTCGTCGCGTCCATCAAATCACCAATATCATGCTTCATACTCTCAACTCGACCTTCTTCAATCGTATTCCTATTAAAGTCTTCGTTTACTATAATTATATCTGAATCGTCATCTTCGGGAAAGACTATTTGCTTGTTCTCAAGATTTACTATCTGTGCTTGGGAAGGCGCGCCGTAGTTGTGGTACATTATGACAGGGTCCACCATTCTCTGGCCCCTCGAGTTGCCGAGTGTCTGGAAATTCCAAAACAACTGAACATATCAATGAAAACTGTTCTAAAAGTAACAGAAATTCTAAAATATATGACATAATGATCATTTAAAAAAATATTATTCCGAAAAGTTGGTACAAACTTCCAGTGTTTAATATAAAAAAGGAAAAACGATGGACTGAATATTAGATTTATTAATAATGTAATGAATTTTGATGTAAAATTAGTAATTTTAGAAAACCCAGAAACTTTAAACTGTAATACAAAAATAGGAGATATTAAGAAACACTTTACTCGATGAATAATTTTATTTGTTCGCTTTAGCTTTAGATTAGTTTTAGATTGAGAGCTTATTTGAAAACATAGTATTTACAAAGAATCATTAATTTCGAAAATTATTTAATAAAAACGTAACATATTGAATTTAAAGTTAATTTATACTTTAATATTTGCTCTTTATTTAAATTTCTACAACATAAAAACAAAAGTTATAACTTAAACACCTTCATTAGAACTAAATTCTTCATGTATGTAATGTAAAGACAAAAACATAGACATCAAAAGAACAAACAAAATTATTCACGTATTTCATATAACTTCTACGATCGTCTCCTCAGCTATAATCCAGACTACGTTTTAAAAAATGTTACCAAACAATCATGCCATGGGAAATTGAACCTAGACCCGATGATATAAGACCTACAATCCAACCATGGGCATGCATTTTGGAAACCGCTCACCTGAAGTTGCATTACTAGGTAATGTAGACACGGCAATAGCCTGGACGAGGCGCTTCGGTTTGGCGGAAGTATGTGAGATGATACGGCAGACTCCTTATAGCATCCGAGCAGCGTGAAAATGTTATTTAAATTGAAATACCATAAAATTGTTTTAAAGGTCAATTGAAGGTCATTAATTGTATTTAAATTTTATAGATTTTCTTGTAAAGGCGTTTGTCTTAAGAACTGTTACGGAAAATGTGGGTTACTTTAAAATGTAGTGTTTTTTTATCTGAGAAAAAATATTGAAATTCTATATAAGTTTTCTATAAAATATGAAAGCTAGTACTAATTAATTCTTTAATCTTTTTAATTATTATTCAAATAAAATGTTGGATTTTTTATAATTAATTTTTGAAGTAAATATGAAGATTGTTCTGCAATATGTAGAAATATTGCGACAAGTATTCATTTGTATTAAGAGTTATATTTGTAAAATATACTTAATATTTTGTTTGTAAGTAACACTGGTGTATATAAAATGCATAGAATGGAAATCTCAAGCATCTTTGGACACTTTGTTTATAAAAATAAAATTTTCTTAAACTATTGTAATTTATGTAAATTAAAAATATAAAAAAATATTATATTAAATTATTTTTATTGATTTTTTTAATTTTTAATCTGTTTTAAATAATATTTATTTAACACTTTAATGACATAAATGCTTTGTTGAATATATCTTTTCCTAATAAATCTAAATACCAATTTTTCATACAAAATCGAATTCTTCTGTGGATTTGAACAGATTAAGTTATGTATGTATAATTTCTTATCAGTGGGACGTTAAGTGTCACTTTTAATGGTTCATACGTTCTATGCAAATTTAAGCTTCGAAAAAGCTTGTTTATAGATACCAGGCGAAAAAATTATTTTTTGGGATAAAATTTCAACTTAATATAGTATTTTATAGGAAAACGACTCAACATCTCTGACTGTTTTGTTTTTTAATATTTTGCGTATGTTAAAAGTTATATGATCGTCTGTTAAGTTTATAGAATTATAAAAAAAATATTAAAAAGTTTATTTTTAATTAAACTTTAAACCATACTATTATGCTGCAGTTATAATAAAATATTTTATATCCTCTTTTAATTTTTCATACTATATATGTATTATATAAAATTGAACGAAAAGTATTTTACTAACAAATTTTATGTATGAACTACCTCTCAAACGCATGAAACTCAAATAGTCGTCGAATTTTCCGCAATTTTCTTAGTATTCTTCCAATTAAAGCCTTTTAGTAAGTGTAAGAAAACTTAAAAAAATATTGAAATCGGTAATGTAGAGTCTTAAATTAAGGCGTGAGAAACTGGCGTTTATTTTTATATGTATATAGATTAGTTGGCCAGACTTAACAACTACTTTGATCGTTGACTCGTGTGACATTGTTCATAACGCCGCAATATGATGGTATCGTCAACGAAGTTACATGGATATTTCGAATTTCAACGCAATCGGATGCCAGCAAGCGTTTGAAAAGGAATTTTCGCTTGAAAGCTTAGATTACAAATTGTGGAAAGAAAAGTACAAGCGGGACAAATAAAATAAAAAGTTACGAGTCCTATGAGTTTGTAGAGTTCTAAAAGCCTTGTCACATAATTATTTTAATATAAATAATTATATATTATATAAATAAATTAATATAATATTAATATTATTTTAATTACTTGAGACTCACGCACGTGGGTTCGTCTAGTTCGCCGTTTTAAAAATCAGCATAGATTTTTCAGAAATTACATATTTTGCCAAACAAAAAAGTATTCTATTGTGGAAGATGAACAGAAAAGAGGATGTTGGAGTGGGGAGAAAACTATAAATGTCGATGCTTAACCGGCATCGGGGGGTAGTTGTGTCTTGACACTTTTCGTGGTAGCATTGTAAGGTCATTACTCTGTTGGTTTATTTTTTAAAATATCAATTAGGTAGCTTAGTTGTCTTTTTGGTTAGTTTAATTGTGTTTTAGCGTTTTCAGATTCTTAAAATAAATTGAGGTCGATTTAATAAGCTTGTTTTTTTTTAGAAAAGCTCACTTCTGGTCTAAATTCACAAGACTATATATTGAATCACATAACTAACTATCTTCATGCTAAATTTCATCGAAATCTGTCTAATAGTTCTTACGTGATGCGGTCACAGAGAGAAATATATTCTAAAAACTATAGATTCAGCCTCTAGAAGTCTATAAAAATGACTATTTGTGAGCTTTTTCTCAAAATTTATAAGTTTAAAGATATCGCGCAACACAAAACAACATGATTACATCGAAATCGAGTACATCCTATTTTTAAAGTCGGTTAATCACGAGAATATCCGTAAAAATTGTGTAATGTGGTAACAATATTCTCTATATATAATGATTTGCTATCTTCTGTAATTCAGCTAAGTTCAACAATAAAATGGCCCAGTAAAGTTTACAACCGTCTTTATAGCTGTAATAAAATTATTATTGAATGTGTATTATACTAGTGAGTCTTAGAGGTTGTTGGCGTCAAGGACTTTCGAAGGACCCTTGGAGATTTTTACTTCGCTCGTATTTCAAAGCTCGTTTTATACTCTTAATAATTTAGAGATGAAAATGTAGTAGTTATTTTAGTATTAGTTCTTTAGTAGTTTCCATATAAAAGCCCAGGACTTAAAAAGCTCAGACATAAAAGGCTCAGCCATAAAAGCGTCCTATTGATTAAGTTTTGTAAGTTATTTTGGCTTAGCCATTGTATAATATAAATCTTTTAGTCCAAAATGAATGTTTCAGAGTAAGCTTAAAGATACAAACAACAAACTCAAATATTTATGTATTAGTTCAGAAAAATAGTTACGTTATAACTTCACTATAAAAATTAATTCTAAAACATACTTGAATGCAAGATATATAATATCACTACATAATATTATAAAACAAAGTCTTCCGCTGCGTCTGTCTGTCTGTCTGGTCGTGATAAACTAAAAAACTACTGCACCGATTTTCATGCTGTTTTCACTAATGGATAGAGTGTTTCTCGAGGAAGATTTAAGTATATAATTTGTCAAGTTTTTGCTTATTTTTACTAGTGGAAGCCGCGGCTTCGCTCGCGCTAAATCTAGCAAACTACAGCAAACTATCCGTAAAGTATTTTTATAAATTAATTATTATTATCTATTCTATACATTCTATACAAATAAATAAAATTGTCGTGTCTGTTTGTATAAAAATTAATAATTTTAAGTTTTTGTCTCTTTGCCTGCTTCAGCCAATACCCAAAACGGCTGAACTGATTTTGACGGGTCTTTTACGTAATTATAATTATATAATGTATAAATATATTGTATAAACTATAGTTTCAGATATAATTACATAAAAAATAACTTACAAGTTCGCTTAGAATGAAAAATATCAAAATGTGTCTAAGATAGTTGTTGAATAATCTTGTATTGTATACATTCTAGAAGTAGAATTGGAACACTTCTAGGTTAGTAATATCAAGATAAACCCCAAAACGGGTCAGAACAATACAACTTTGTGTGCATTAACTTTGAAGCATGGAACTTGTATTAGTAACTAGTTGTTAGCCGCGGCTTCGTACATGTGGTTTATAATTTGTGTAACAACCGCCATGTTCCTCCTCTACAGATATTTGTTTAGCTCGTATATTAATATCCCACGGCTGGGCCCAGATCTTTTAAAACGTTTAAAAACTTACTAGGTTTTTCTTTCAGAATATATAAATCTAATATATAAAAATCTCGTGTCACAGTGTTCGTTATTGAACTCCTCCGAAATGGCATCGGGCGCGCACGGAGCCGCAGGAATTGCTTATATATACACTGCGGTCCAAAATAACGTTGACAAAATAAAATAAATAATATTACAAAAATGGAACGCTTTGCGTTTTCTTTTGTTTTTGTTTATTCTTTCTTCGTTCTTTGGCGCCATTTTAATATTGTTTGTTGGCTAAAAAGTGTTAAAATATATTTATTACGTTATATCAGAGCAGTGTGGAGCCATCATTTCATTGTATAAGCGTGGAAAACGGCAGTGTGAGATAATAAACATTCTTGGTAATAGTCGTCAGTTAGTTTCTTCACCAATTAAACGCTATGTTGAGCTCGGCAACATCTTAGACCGTCCTGGGAGAGGACGTAAGAGGACTGTTCGAACTGCTAGGAACCAACACATTCTCAAACAAAGATTAGTCCGAAATCCACATACCAAGGTGAGAAAAATGTCGCGAGACTTGGAGATAAGTCGCTCCACCTTGCAGCGTATAGTGACATATGATCTCCAATTGATACCATACAAACTCAAAAAAAAAACGCAATTGCTTACAGAGAAAGACAAAAAAGTTCGCCTTGAGTGATGTCGTTTGCAACAACGCTCCGCTGCTTCGAATTGGAAAAATATCGTATTCTCCGACGAAAATTTTTTTGTGATAGAACAAGCCCAAAATCACCAAAATGACAGGATCTGGTCTTCCACTCGTCCTAGAGCTGCTGCAGTCATTCCACGTCACCAAAACACAAAATCAATTATGGTTTGGGGTGCACTTTGCGCGACTGGCAAAACTCCCCTCGTTTTTGTAGAAAATGGTATAAAAATTAACCAAAAAAATTACCGACGAAACATCCTTGAATCTGTGGGTTTTCCTTGGAGTCAACAGCACTTTGGTTACCATCCATGGATATTTCAACAAGACTCTGCTCCAGCTCACAGGGCTTTAAGTATTCAACAGTGGTGCAAAAGCAATTTCCCAGATTTCATCAGCTCAAAAGAAGCCCTACTCGCCAGATCTGAATTCAATGGATTACAGTTTATGGTCAACCTTATAGGTAAGGACCTGTTCTACGCTTCATAGAACTGTTGATGAGCTTAAGGCTACTCTTACACGCGAGTGGGATAAAGTATCTGTTGAGGAAATGCGGTAAATTGTGGAAAATGTTACCAAGCGTTTGACTCTATGCATTCGCGCTCAAGGAGGCTATTTTGAAGACTAATAGGGATTCTTGTAAAAAATAAGTTGTATTTTTATAATTTATAACATATTTTCATTTAAGTTTAAAGTTAATAAAATTATTTGAAAAATCACTTGTCAACGTTATTTTGGGCCACCGTGTATATTTCTTTATAGAGAGAAATGTTACGAAGATGTATGTAAATACGTATCTTTATTTATCTAAGTTTAATAATAGGTACCCTACCAAATTTCAGTATCAATTAAAACGAAAATTCCTAAAAAATATTTTTATTAGTAGACGTCATTATTTTCAGTTTTTGAGTTAGTTAGTAAGTGAGAAAAAACAATATCTAAAATACCTACTTTAATTTTATAAGTAAGTAAAAGATTACTGATAAAGTAAATCTTTTTAGAGTACCTACTTGAAATTCTATAGTTACTTTTACTATCACGTATGTGGGATAGTAAAATAAAATTTCATCACAGTCATAATACGTTATATTACGAGTTCGTGCATCATGCAAAGTATTGTAGAGGTTCTAATGTTGTATGGAAATATGTGTAGTTCAATACGATAAGTTCTACTATATAATGAAGAATTTATTCTATTATACTATAAATGCTTAAGTTTGTTTGTATGTTTACTCCATTGAGCTTAAACTACTGGACGGATTTGGATTAAATTGATTGGCACAGATAGACGATGGGAGTGACAGACCTCTAGAGCGAATTATTTTTAAGTATCTAATAAAAATAGATTCGATTTCTGACTTTTTTAAGAAAAATCTCAGAAATAAAAAAATCTTGATTGCGTTAATAATTACATCTTTTTTACTATATTATAGTAAAAATTTTAATGTTTGTATGCAAATTGTCTTCGAGAATTTACTCTTATAATTATACTACGTGTTTTGACGGTAAGAGATACTATACAAAATAACTACTCGTAATTCTGAACTATTATATTTTCCAGCTGTTTTTTTTCTTTGGTTATTTTTTTTTAAATTAAATCGACGTCTAACACGCTCCCAATATAGCCAGAAAAAAATAATTCAAATTGGTATTATATCCATTACTGAGTTATAGTGAAACAAACGAACAGCAATACATTTTTACATATTTAGATTTCTATTATACGTTTAGTTAAAATTTTTTGCTATCTCAAACAAATTTGAAACAAAAATTTTAATATTAAAAGTAACATTTTATTTTAACAAAAATATTTTTAAAAGCACTTCACTACTGTTATTTTTGTACAATAAATAAGAATCCTAGATTATATTATTCTAGCGAAATTCTTTAGTTCTCATAATGCTACATATTTCCAAGTTCAACCATTTCATATTCAGGTCTCGTAAAAGAGATTTACTATTTTCATTATTTCGCAGCACAACTTAAATATATTTTATAACGATTTCTGTGGATCATTTTTATTGATACAATTTATGATTTTGCGACATAGATTTTACGTTTATTGGTGACTGTCTAAAGTATGGAATGTTCATTATTTATATCTACTTGCTTGTGGTTTTTTTTTCACTTTTTTTTTATTCAATTCAGAATTAGTGCTTGACTACGTTCCACCTGACGGTAAGTGGTAACGCAGTCGTAGATGGAGTCGCACTAATTCAGTAGCCACCTATTCACTCTTGCCTTGAAGACACCCATATTGTAACCGGACGGAAACACAGATGCAGGCAGATTGTTCCAATCCTTTGCTGCACGTATAATAAATGACGAAGCGAAACGCTTCGTCCGGACGGGTGGAATGTCCACGACGTAAGGATGGAGACCAGCCGTTCGTCGGGTCGTCCGATGATGGAAGGGGGATGGGGGAATTAAATCGTGTAATTCCTGCGCACACTCTCCGAAATGTAACCTATAGAATACACAGAGGCTGGCAACCCTACGTCGGTGATCGAGGCTGTAAAGCTTGGCTTTTACCAGCGTAGGGTCACCTATAAGTCTCTGGGCACGCCTCTCAATCGAGTCCAAGGCTGACAAATGGCATTTCGCAGCACCAGCCCAAATGTGACTACAGTATTCCACGCACGACCGGACTTGAGCTTTATATAAATCTAGAAGCTGTCCCGGCGTGAAATACTGTCGGACCTTTGCAAGGATGCCAACTTTCCTCGCTGCTATGTTAGCCTTAGACTCGATGAACCACCCGTAGTTCATGTTGGGGGTAATGTCCATCCCCAGTAACTGCAGGCGGTCAGTGTATTCCAGAGGCACATTTCGGAAAGTAGGAGTCAAGGTGAAAGGACTCCTTTTTGTGGTGAACAGACACGCCTGTGTTTTGGTGGCGTTGAAACTCACAAGATTGGCATCGCCCCAAGTGGAGACTGCCCTGAGTGTGAGATTCAACCGCTCTACCATGGCCTCTCTTTCAGACTGAATTTGATCTCTACTAGCCCGAGGATTCGGCAGGAAAGGAAATCGGACGATAATTGGCAGGGTCGGCACGGCTACCTTTTTTGGGCACTGGTTGCACGTTGGAAAGCTTCCAGGATTTAGGCACTATTCCAGTCCTTAGAGAAAGGCGGTACAGACGAGTCAATATCGGAGACAACTCGGGAGCACATGTTTTTAGCACTATCGCTAGTATACCATCAGGACCACTGGCTTTATTCACATCTAGACGACACAATACTCTCTTGACCTCCTTATTAGTTATAGGGATATCTGCAATTGAGATTCCGCAGTGAGGTAGATGTGGTGGAGTAGCATTGCCAGTGACTAGACATGAATTTTGGGCGAAAAGAGAAGCAAGCAAAGTCGCCTTTTCCTTTGCCGTATGAGCCAGGGATCCGTCAGGTTTTACCAGCGGTGGCAGTGAGAGCCGACAGAAGTTCGTCTCGACCGCTTTGGCAAGGGACCAAAAAGCTCTGCTGCCAGATGGTTGGGCAGAGAGCTTTGCGCCAATATGTGTAATTCGGTCAAGACGAGACTTCTTTAATGTCTTTTTGTAGGACTTGGCGGCTAAGTTAAAGGCTCTCTTATTGGATCTTACATCCGGAGCTTTGCGGTCTCGAGCATCAACCCAGGCAAGGTAAGCCGAATGCTTACGCTTTTCAGCAAATGTACATTCGGCATTAAACCATGGGTGAGCTTTGCCACCGACGGGTACATCAGAGAACGGGATAAAATATTCCATCGCTTGATACACCACATCGGTTATAGCATCCGCACAGCTCGACGGATCGGAAGAAGAGAAGCAGACCTGCCGCCAAGGAAAGGATGCGAAGAAGTATATAGTATTTTTGATCATATCAGAAAAACTAAACATCTCTTTTTAGAATATCTTAATCTAGACTAGCGACTCGCTACGGTTGGGCTCGTCCTTAGATTAAGCGTGAGCGAAGCCGCGGGTTCCGCTAGTAAATGTATACAAAAATTTGACAAATTATATACTAAAACTTTTTTCGAGAACCACTCTATCCATTGGAGAAAACAGCATGAAAATCTTTGCAGTAGTTTTTGAGTTTATCGCGAACAGACAGTCAGATGCGGCGGAGGACTTTGTTTTATAATATGTAGTGATCATATAAAATATTTATTTGCGGGCCTACCACTGTCTCTACCACTGTCTACATAGGTCTTACTTATTACTCATTTATTCGATAAAATGTATAAATATTGAAAAATAACAGTTAGTTATATTTATAGTAGTCCGTCTGAATCGAGCTACTCGTATAACCATTAACCATCAGGCTATCTCAGGTACATTTTCTATGTTTATATTATTAAATATTAAAATTATTACAATAGAATATAATATAGTTAAACATTCAACTCACCTCATTTTCATCGTAAATAGTGTCTCTTGCTTGCGAATTAAAGCTCGGTACAGATTTGGCGGTCGTCGGACTTCCGTATAATGCGTCTCGAACTTTATCTATTTTACCTGCAAATAATGAATTATGTTATATTCAAGAAAGTAAACTTTCGCCTATTTCAATGTCACGCTCGCCTATTTCTATAGGTCACTAAAAGTCTATCTAGTAATTGCAAAGTCGTTCTTAAAAATGTATATGATACCAGCAATTCCCGTGGCTTCGCCCGCGTTCTAATCACTATTAAAAATAGGAATAGTGGTAGAACGTTGAAAATTCTTCGCTTCTTATAAGAACTATTAGCTAAACAGTAGGCAAGACGGTGCGGAGGGTTGGCGATTTCATCAAGCGAAGCGGCGATTGAAGCAGCACATGTAGTTTGTGAAACAGTGCTTATAATAACGTAACATACAAGGCTATGTATTTGTAATAAGTAATTAAGCTATGAAATACGTAGTTAAAAAAATAACGTATATAAAAAAATATGAATGTCGAAAATAAACTTAAAAAGATTTTCATTTTTTATAAAATGTAAACACATACGCACAGACAAACTTTGGCATTTATATTTTTTATTATTATGTAATTTACCTTTAGGCCTACTCTTGTAGTTTTTCTTCTGATCCGGCGGTCGTTGCTCGTGGGACTGGTCGTCCGACCTGCCGCCGATCATAGCGCGGTAGCGGCCATCGGCTCTGCTTATATACAACTTATTGTTACAATGTTGACTTAAGAGTATTTGTTAGACACCTAAGTATGTACATATTTATATATTGGTCAGAAACAACAAAGTTAAGTATTAAATACGTTTGATTTTTCTTCTTTTTATTTTTTGCTTTTTAGTAGGTACCAGACGTTTTAGTCTCCCTTAACCATGATTGCTGTAAACGTTAGTCTTCCTTAACCTCAGTCAGGAGAGTCAGGAACCAAAAATCAATATAAATGCGCAAAAAAAAATCGAAAGGTAGTTCACTAATGTTATTAATGTAGGTACTTATTTTAAAGCCATCATATTTGAAAGCTTCATTCGCATATACTCGTATAATATAATCAAAGTTGTGAAACCCTGAACCCAATTCACTCCATTTCTTGAGCGAGCGCGTACCACTGTGCTACCGCTGCTTATTATAGTTATTAGTTAATTGTGGAAGTGCAATACAAAGATGTATTTAATGATTACACTTTAAGGATGTTTATATCTTCGTTATAGGCCATAGATTCGAATCCTGTTTAGAAAAAAAATGATGTTGGTCATATGCTTATGTTGTTGGGATTTTGGTTGCGTTTTTTTTTTCTCTATGGAGGAGAATTTACTAAGTACCGTAGAGTTCACAGAGCTGTTTATATTTATTTTACTTATAATAACACTAAAAATAAAATAAATTTGCAAGATAAAAGAACATTGATTTAAATACGTACCTATCAGACAACGGCGAGGAAGGCTCATCTAAAGCTTTGTGGCGTTCAATCTCTTCGCTAGAGGGGAATTCCCCCGGACGGGGCTTCACCAGCAACGTGAGGTTAGCACTCGAGCGTCCCGCGACGCAAGTGTACACACCGTGGTCGCGGAGTGATAGTGACGTGATACGAAGAGCTCCCTATATAAACAGAAAATGTTGGGACATTATTAAACACAGTGCCATCTAGTTGCGTGGTAAGCTCCGAGGCTTATATTCAGAGATGAGACGTATCTTAGATAAAAGTATCTGAAATACAGATACAAGATACAAAATACGTATTTACATCTTGTAATTGAAATACTTTTTATTTTTTTATTTTGAATCTTATATTTAGATACATTTTCCTGGTATCTTAGTATTTTGAAGATACTTTGTTCCCCGAGATACTTTTATTTATTTATTATTATTAAAGTTTACATATTTTTTTTATTAAATGTAACATTGTAAATCTCTTAGATTTGTATAATGTTACTTACATAATTCATTATATATTACATTATTAATATTAAATATATTATAGTATTATATACAATATTATATATTGTATAGTGTATGTTATTTATATACAATATTATATAGCGATGTGGACACATATTATGATGGGTTCGTGGATGCTGTCCAAACAATTGGGTCTAAACATTTGAGATATCACTCCAGAAATAGACCCAAAAAGATCTCTGATCCTACTCTCGAGCTCATGAAGGAAAGGAGAGAGATGATCTTGCAGTCGTCGGATGACGCTTTCAAGTACCGGCAACTAAATAGACAGATTTCGAAGTCCCTACGACGTGACCATCGCAACTATAACACCGAGCGTATTATAGATGCAATAGAGCAAAACAAAGGCTCCAAAGTTTTTGCGAGAAATCTGTCTATTGGAAAAAGCCGGCTCATTAAGCTCAAAACGGATGACAGTAGGATCGTCTCATCTAATCCTGAGCTTATGAGAGAGATCGAGAAATTCTATGAACAGTTATTTACATCAAAGCGACAACCCATCAGTCTGGACAACGATCCGAGGGCCAGACTAACCCGACACAATACCGAAGAGATCCCGGACGTCAGCCTGAGCGAGATTAGAATGGCTCTCAAGCAGCTCAAGAACAACAAGGCAGCGGGTGCAGATGGAATCACAACCGAACTTCTGAAGGCGGGTGGAGAACCGATCCTTAGGGCCCTTCAGAAGCTTTTTAATTCCGTCATATGCAAAGGCAAAACCCCACGAGCATGGAGTAGAAGCGTTATGGTACTGTTCTTTAAAGAAGGCGATAATGCCCTTTTGAAGAACTACAGACCCATAGCGCTTCTGAGCCATGTATACAAGCTGTTTTCGAGAGTCATTACGAACCGTCTTGAAAGCAGGTTTGACGAAGCTGCCTCCCGAACAAGCTGGCTTCCGCCGAGGCTTTAGTACCGTAGACCACATATATACGCTGCGGCAGGTTATACAGAAGACAGAGGAGTATAACTTGCCACTTTGCTTGGCGTTTGTGGACTACGAAAAAGCCTTTGATTCGATCGAGACCTGGGCTGTGCTGCAGTCTCTCCAAAGGTGCCAAGTAAACCATCGGTATATCGAAGTGTTGAAGTGTCTGTACGAAAACGCCACTATGTCAGTCCGAATTCAGGACCGGGACTCGAGACCTATCCAACTGCAGCGAGGAGTACGTCAAGGCGATGTCATCTCGCCGAAATTGTTTACCGCTGCGTTGGAAGATGTCTTTAAGCTCCTGGACTGGGACGGACTGGGCATCAATATCAACGGCGAGTACATCACTCACCTTCGATTTGCCGATGATGTTGTGGTTATGGCTGAGACCATGGAGGACCTCAGCAAAATGCTCAATGACCTCAATAGAGTCTCCGAACGAGTTGGTCTAAAAATCAACGTGGACAAGACGAAAATTATGTCGAACGTCCATGTTGCCACCACTCCAGTTTTTATCGGTGGCTCTATGCTCGAAGTTGTTGACGAGTATATATACCTAGGACAAACTGTCCAATTAGGTAGGTCCAACTTCGAGAAAGAGGTCAATCGGCGGATCAAACTCGGATGGGCAGCTTTCGGGAAGCTACACAACATCCTCTCGTCTCAAATACCGCAGTGTCTCAAGACAAAAGTCTTTGACCAGTGTGTGTTACCAGTGATGACATACGGGACAGAGACGTGGCCGCTCACGATGGGCCTCATAAGAAAGCTCAAGGCCACACAGAGGGCAATGGAGAGGGCTATGCTCGGGGTTTCCCTGCGAGATCGAATCAGGAATGAGGAGATCCGCAGAAGGACCAAGGTCACCGACATAGCCTTTCCAATAGCAAAACTCAAGTGGCAGTGGGCGGGGCACATCGCTCGCAGAACAGACGGTCGATGGGGTCGCAAAGTTCTGGAGTGGCGGCCACGTACCGGAAAGCGAGGCGTGGGCAGGCCTCCCACAAGGTGGACCGACGACCTGGTCAAAGTCGCGGGAGCCCACTAGATGCGGTGGCGCAAGACCGGTTGTTGTGGAAAACTTTGGGGGAGGCCTATGTCCAGCAGTGGACGTATTTGGGCTGAAACGATACAATATTGTAAAATATATAAAATGAATATATACTAAAATGAACTTCGCAGTTTTTCTTTCCGAACGCAACTGAACGCAGCGCATCGTTTAAAAATTTTTTCGATATTGTCGGGAGCACTGACCTCTATAATACCACTGGACTGGCTGTTCCAAGCGTTTGACAGCAATTTTTTTGTGTCCATTTGAAGCGCCACTAGCGAGAGTCCCGAGAACTATTTTTTACGTATATTGCAAATGACAGCGAGAAGTGTTTGCTTACTGTAAAGTAATTTTGCATTTTCGATGTTAATATAACATAAATAGTAATTATGATGATACGGTTATTGATTAATAAAAATATAAAAATAAAAATCTTTATATCAACATCATTAGTTTTAGTACCACGAACTCTCGCTACGTCCGACAGCGGCGGACAGCGCCAAAATGGCGAATATCAAGCAGCCACACAAGCACGTTGACAACAGCCAGTCCAGTGGTATTATAGAGGTCAGTGGTCGGGAGTGACAGATGGCGACACTATCTTTCTACTGAAATAAAAAAATATTCCTAAAGTATAACACCTGTTTGCCCAGCTCTGCCCCTGTGGTGACTGTTCTTCTTTGGGGACATGATCATGAGGCCTCATCGAAGGAAGATGAGCGACAATATGTTTGAGGAATTACTTTTACTCAAATCTCAACTAAAACATAAAGATTAAAAGTCTCAATTTTAATACCTTTATATTTTCAACCGACTTCCAAAAGGAGGAGGTTATCAATTCGTCTGTATTTTTTTTTTTTTTTATGTTTGTTAGCTCATAACTTTGAACTGGGTGAACCGATTTTGATGATTCTTTTTTTATTTGAAAGGTAGTGCTTCCCATGTGGTCCCATTTTAATATTTTCCAGTTCTGACAATGGCATCCATGAGAAAACCATAAAAGTCTCAAATTTGCATTAAGTATTTGCGCGACAAATGGACGAATAACTCAATATCACGCCAACCGATTTCGATGATTCTTTTTTTAATAGAAAGGATATACTTCAAGGGTAGTTTGATGAGAGTTTAGTAAGGTTCTGATGATGGGATCCATGACAAAGTATCGGAACCCTTCAATTCTTAGGAGCAAATTAACGATGCTCGGCCGAATCTTTTATAGGCTATATGGATATTTGAGTCACGTACTGTAACTGATGATGGAAGGTACAACTCCTCAACGGTTAGCAGTTTAAAGAAAAATTTTTCAATTCATGCTATAAGGTTTACCTCATAATAGAAGGAAATTTTTATAGTCATTAACACAATACGTATAGATCTACTTTTCGCTAAAAATTTAAAAATAAATTATTTTTAACAAAAAAACAAAAACCGACTTCCAAACTTAATAAATCTAAACTAAAAAGTAGAAAATAATACTTTTAAGGACTTTGTTAATTTTGAAGTCGGTGCCAGCCAAAGCAAAATAACCCTAAATAGAAACATATTTCATTAATCTATCAATTTGTAAACATAATCAAAATACCTGGCTGGCACCGACTCCAAAATTAACAAAGTCCTTAAAAGTATTATTTTCTACTTTTTAGTTTAGATTTATTAAGTTTGGAAGTCGGTTTTTGTTTTTTTGTTAAAAATAATTTTGTCTTGTCGAATTTGCCTGATCCTTGTTATCAACGCGAACTATTAGAAAATTGTTTTCTCAAACAAATAAACTTAAGTTCAAGTAAATGTTGTTTTCTTACAAAAGTATTTTATCTTGAAAAAGTATTTGAAAGATAGGTATTTTGTATCTAGTATTTCAGATACCTTTTTAGAAAATTATTTATATTTGGTATCTGAAATGCTCTTTTTAAAAGTATCTTACATCTTGTATTTCAGATACTTTGTATAAGGTATCTTGTACATCACTGCTTATATTACGGATACCAGATAGTCGATAAACTACATACTTATATATAATTTTAACATATTTAAATTATAAACACTCATGATTGGAGTACAAACATTCGTGCTCAACAAATAAATGCTCCCAGCGGGACTCGAACTTGCGACTCCTGCGCAGCAAGTAGGGTATTACAAACTGACACAGCATGTCGTCAAAAATTAGTAAAAATGTTTTGCTTTCGATGTTCTTTTGACGCATTGGGTTAAAACTGATGAGAGTATTTTTTTTAAGATGCGATAGATTTACATTACAGTATGACTTTAGACGTTTAATCTCTCGAAAACGTGGTTACGGAAAAGCTCTCTCGAAAATCCACCCACTAAACAGGTGTTTATGAAATTTGGTATGATGATAGTTATTTATACGGGAAACTATCACAACTCTGAGAATGCCATACTTTCCGTTAAAATGAATCTAGGGCGCTAGTTTAAAATATAATAACAAAGCAAAAGTTAGGTTATTTTAAGTACATATATGTACCTATCATACAATCTAATGCAGATAGCTCATATAAAGTACTTTAAATGTGGATTTCATTTATTATAACCGCTTTTATCCTTCAGCTGTTCTCAAAAACCTGCATAATAAGCGTATTCACATTTACTAAAATAGTTCCAAAAACCTTTTCATGGAGTTAATTAACCTGAATATGTTGAACAATAGTTTGCATGAGCTTTGTTACGAGTACTATATTTAGTTAGAGGAATTTATGAATGAATTTCGAAGTTACATTCTAGGTGTGAGTGAATCAATGTAAACGAATGTAAGTGAATGGTTGTATTGAATTATTTTTAAGTAATTAATGGAAGAAGAGTAGGTGTCTTAAATATTATAAGTAACAAATGTAACTCAAATGTTTTTTCTTTTTTTAAAAAAATAATAATATCTGCATTTAATTTAAAATATATAAGTACGTGACTTAACGAACGAGCTTATAATGCGAAAGTGTACCGTAACTATTTTTTCGAACTAATAAGTAGAGTTTATTAATAGAGATAATATATCTCGAATATTTTTTAGTGTTCATTGTTAGAAAAGTAGTGTATTTTGAAAAAAAAAAAAAATAGTCATTTACATAATCATAACTAGCGACTGACCCTTGCTTTGGGGTTCGTCTCTGGATACGTTTTTAAATTTAATATGGAATAGATAAATTATATATTTGTATTATATGTATATAAGTATGACGTATGTATATGATTTTTATATTTTTTGCATGAGAAATGGTTGATTTTCCGTCCTGCCCCAAACTTTCATCCTCACTTTTACAACGCTTTAAGGAACTCTTCCGGGATAAAAAGTGCCTTAAAACACCTGGATCAATTTAAATGCTTCCCTTTTTGTTATATTTTTGTTATAATATTTAGAGTCGTTTAAGTATAAATATTTGGAAAAATCCAAAATAATGTCTGGAAAATCTTAATGTTCAGAACTGTTTAATGTTTATATTGTACTAGCGGAACCCGCGGCTTCGCTCGCGCTGAATCTAGGGACGATTCCCAGATCCCCTTGAACACACACAAAAAATTTCATCAAAATCGGTCCAGTCGTTTGAGAGAAGTTCAGTGACATACACACTCACAGAAGAATTATATATATAAAGATGGGAACACTAACTGTGAAAACTCTATGGACGAACAAAAACAAAGCATAGTGAAATTTTAACTATTGAAATAAAATTAAACTTTGTTTTTAACTTCATTAATTATTGTTATTTTTGAGTAATTTAAATAACATTAAAATACAAATGTGAAATGAGCGCAAAGTTCAATATGATATATGCCTTGGTCGTTAATTTCAACGATAAAAGAAGTGAGATCTAAATGGATGCCAAGTTCAATGGTTAGTCCTAAAATTTGTTTATAACATAAAATACTTTATAACAACATAAAATATCATTTCTTCTTATAACTTAGGATATATATTGAAGAATAAGGTCTGACTTGGCTAGTTTTCATAATACGATTATACATTTAAAACGAAAACACCTGCTGAGAATATCACAATAACTCATACAAGCACTACATAAACACTAAGCTATTGTGCATTATTTATCTAAGTTATTGCGCAAATAGAACAAAACGTTTTTGCGAGGACAATTTACGAGTTGCCGGGACTAACACTTGATATCTTATTCTAGGTCAGAGGTTGTCAAACTGTTTAATTTATTTATTGTTTTCGATTTAAGTTATTTACCCAATACAGTCGTAATTTCGAGAGCTTTCGAGACCAAAAACAAAGTAACAACAAACAAACAGTAAAATATTTAGTTTTCTATATAAATAATAGAATTCTAACGGAGCCGAATCTGGACATAATATGAATATTTTAAAAATAACTGAATACGAATATTAAATATGATGTTTTGTATGAACAGCTATATGTAGTATAATAATAGGAATAAAAGGCAGGCCCTAGTTTGAAAAGTCCTGTTAGAGCCGAGTCTAAAAGCCGATAGTTAACAAAAACTTTACTCTCGCAAACTAATTGACAGTGAGCTAAATAAATTAGTTGATTCGTGGATAGTTTCGAGATAGGGGTAGAATACCGAAAAAGGCAAATCTATTTTGTTAAAACTAAGAGAGTATTTTTTTCATACATTTACTAAGCTACGTGTTAATTTTTAAATTTAAAGCAGATTAATTTTATTTGTATGTACTGATATTTAGTACCTAAGCGACCCTTTAAGAAATTTTGATGCGCTATTTCAGAAAATATACATGCATATGTACGTATAGCTTACAAACTTAAATAATGCAAAATTTTATCTAAATACTACATTCGATCCAAATCGTTACAGCGGTGTCTTATATATGCGGACAAATATATAATATAATCTTATTAATTTTATAAAATAAAGATTTTTTTAATATTTTTTATCTCTATATATTATAAAAATCTACTTTAGTTTATCCCATGACCATGATTGCTATAAAGCATTCGCAAGTCGAAATGTCATAAACGAAAAATCATAATAAATCCGAAAAAATGTGAAAAAATCCGAGAACATTTTTTTTCAAATTTCCTTACATTTAAGAAATTCATGATCTAAGATAAAAAATAAGATAACAATATAAATTGAAATTATTACACACCTTCTTAGAAATTTTGTATTTCTTTGACTTCGAAATAATCTGATGGTCCTTTGCCCATTGGATTTTTGTTCTATTGTATCCTTTTACAGGACATTTTATTTTCACTTGTGTTCCGTAGAAAATTGTTGCTGATCCACCTACTTTGACTGTTACCTATAATAATAACAACTATAAGTGATCTAGAAATAATAGTAAAAAGGGTTTCTTAAGAAAAATTGAATTAATTATATAAGACAAAAATAAATTATTAAGATCAAATTCACAGTCAGTTAAGATAAATACGGTCCAACTCTTTCTATTCTATTTGGCATTTCCATTGTAGTATTTCAAGCGGCAACGGCTAGCATTCTTGCCACAATTCTACGCAAACATGACTTGTACAGTAGTAATAAGTGTTTGATTTGTATATTACCTCCGCACTCAGAGTCACTTAATGAACCATTAAGTCGTTCTTTAGTATGGAGATTCTCGACTTAATGGTGTATTTCTAATTTTAATGTATTCTTCTTTATTTTAAGTAAACGATTGAATTTAAAATAAAGAAGAACACCTTTTTGAATTAAGTCAAAAAACTTACCTTCTTTTTCTTCGGATCGTGCTGTATGTAAGAAGAATTGGCTAAAGATATTTCGGGGGCAGAAGTATCAAGCAGACACGGTCGACTGTTGCACGACTTAGTGAGTGCTGGTCGAGGCGCGTTGCACTGAGAGGCGGGTCGCTCGACCACATGGGACTGGGCCATTATTTGCTTACAAACCACCTGTTATAATGAGGAGAAGAAATATTAATTAATATTTAGTTTTTTAGAGGCTTGTGCTATAAATACCAAATAGTTAGTACACTACATGTATGCGAATTGAAATACATTAATATTAATATAATATACATATAAACACCCATAACTGGAGTACATTATTCGTACTAAGCACATAAATGTCCCAAGTGTATTACATTATTTTGATCTTAGAGTAGAATTATTTAGATTTTCGTCGTTTCTTCTCGGGAGAAATGTTTTTGGAATCAATTGAAGCATCCTTAAAGAATATCATAATTTATATAATTATGTAAATAATATTGTTTATCGTAAAATTATATAATACATCGCTCCACCCCGGTTGGTCTCTTATACAGATACGTTTTAATAACAGACAATTAGACAACCAGTTATCATCATACCAAATAAAATCAAATTGTGATTAATTACAAAAATCAAAAATGAAAAAGAGAATACGAAAATTTCGTTTGATAATAATCAATTAATTATTCACAAAGTATATTTCTCTAGTGACTTCATATAAAATTAGATAAGTCCGTGAAAAGTCTCATTGACTTCAACAAAAACCTTGTAAGTCGAGAAGGCTTTGTAAAATTAATTTGCATTATGATTGAGGTCATGGCCCTCGGGGTCATGATGTCTTAATTGATATTATACATTCATAAGAGAAGTATTACTTATACTTATTTAAATGATACACTGTAACATGTACTATTTATTTAATGCCGAGAAAATCACTGGACTGATTTTAATGAAATTTATTATAATGATAGCTCGTTATTTGGCTCAAAATATGCTATACTTTTTACTTCGGAAAAATATCTGATTTCTGAGAACTCGAGCGAAGTGAAGGTGAGTCGCTAGGAAGAAAATAAAAAAATATAGAATTATTATGTATAATATGAACCAAGACCAAATATTATGTGTATTACTGCACATTTTGTTTCTGCTAAAATATCAAGTAATTACAAGAATCGAACCACAAACCTCTCTCTGCTTCATCCCGCCTCCACAAGTTTTGGAACATTTCGACCATTCGCCAGTATGCCATCGTACTGGGCAGTCCAATACATTGCAATACTGCCGGTCGGGCGGCGGCGGTTGGGGACACATGCTATTCGGCACTACTACCGTGTTCGTACCACCTCTTGTTACCTGGATAGGAAAGTTTTTTTCATATACAAAAAAAATATACTTGCTGTATATACGACTCTACAACCTTTAAAATTTTATCCAAATCAGTTCAGTTTTAGTATGAAGACTCAAGACTGACAATCATACATTCGTACAAATTTTCATAATATTTACTATAGAAGATAAATAATCAATTACGGCCATAGACTTAATAGTTTTTAGATATAGGTTACATACAATTTATCTGTTTATACGTAAAGTACAATTACGTAAACACACACAAATATATTATTATGTAAAAATATCTTATGTAGGAAAGAACCCACGACCATAGAAATAATAGGTAGAGTAAGCAAGGTATAAAGAATTTAAATACATTTTAAAGTAAGTTTTAGAATAGGAATGAAGTGTTTCTACAAGCAAGCAAATATTGAAAGTAAATAGTAAATACATTTCAGCAATCTTTGAACAGCTGACGGTAAAAATCAGTTCAACGCAATCAGGCGCCTGAAAATGCACTTGTGAAGAATTTCGACTACTCGCTAGGACTTTTGCTATTTGTGTACCGATTACGTACTATTTGATGTAGTTCCTTGGCATTTTTGTATTATTTTCTAGTTTTTTTAATTTATATACTAACTTTTATTTTAATTAACAATAGTCCTTACGGTATATTATTGTAAAGTTTGTCCTCTCTAGCTATAAACGAATAAAATGTTTGGTACATTATGTATTTAGGGCCTAAAACGGTCTTTAGATTGTAGCTTTTTTATTCAGACTTGAACAAAAAACATACTTTAAGGCAATCTTAAGTATTTCTGAGTTATGTGCGACAAAATGTACGGACGAGAAATGAAAAATTTGCAGATTGTTTCTATATGCAAAATCTAGTAGCTTATTTATTTATATGAAATATATTTAAACTTACTATGTACGTTAGACGACCTATATACATATATTATATCATTATACTAAATATCATCTACAAAAGCCCACAAAGTGAATTAAGGATTTCCTTACCTCATGTATGCACGTGACTTCTCTCGTCTGAATGCCGATGCCACACGACTTAGTGCATTGCGAGAAATCCGTGTAGTTCCATCTGTAGGTGTTTTAGATACTTATACGTGATACTTTGATACTTTAATATAATAAATGTTTAATGTAAACATTATATATTCATTAGTACTGCTTTTGTTTGTTTTAACCGACTTCAAAAAGGAGGAGGTTCTATATGTATTTGAAAGTCTTTTAAAGATTTCGTCTTTTAAAATTTTTATGTATTATGTATTTGAAGCAAAATCCTACTGTTTTAAGATAAGCAAACTAGAGCAATCGTTGACAAATAACCATATTACCAATTATTTTCATATAATATTATATTGATCTCGTATAATGTTTGATGACAATATAGCAGCATTTACACTTGTATGTTTGCTGTTACTTCATGTTGTTACGGCTAAACGAATTTTATTGAAACTTGGAAAAAGAGTAACCTATATATAGTAGGCAAAAGTAGTATTATATAATATCAAAATATGTTATCAGATTTAAATCTTAGTCTAGAAATTAGAATGTAACAGTAGTTTTAACGCTATGCGCTGCTTAAATAGTTCCCACGAGTTTAATATGGAATTTAGTTATTTTCACTTTATAAGTACATAGATCTTATTTATATGAGCATAAAGTTCATTTAGAGCTATATTTTCGCCGCGGTTTAATGTGGTGCAAATGTGTTAAAGTATAAATTGAGTCTGTTCCAACTACCTAGCTTAATGCATTAAAAATAAACAACGTAGATTTGACATAACAAACATTATAGCAAAAATATTCGTTTATGTAATTAACACTAGCGATTCACCCTTACTCCGCACGGTTGATGAAATTTTTTACCCGTAATAAAAAGTATCCTATATTTTGACCTGGATAACCAGCTATTATCATACCAAAAATCAAATTCAAAGTGGATTTCTTGTCATGCAGAGACAGACAAAAATAAAAAAATGATATACTCGGTATAGATGATAATGTCTATTTCATTGTACTAATTTGACTAAGTTGAAATTTTATAATAATATGTATAGATTTATTTTATTCATTTATCATTTTTTAGAAAGATTGTCGGAAAAAATAACAAAAAATATTGAAAAATTTAAAAAAAATCCTGAATATGGATATCAGGGCCAATTACTAAGTCCAAATACATTTGAAGAACCATGAGTGACTTTACATGTATATAAAAATAATAAATAAAATAATAATTTCACTGACAGCAATTTTTTATATTGTAAGAGCTTAATTAAAAGAAATTGACGTTCTAACTTAAAAAAAAATATTTGCAAGATTTTATTATACTTTTCTTAAAAATATTGGCTTTAAATTTTCTTTTACGAGCCATATGATTAAATTCGTGTAGGTAAAAAGAATGCTCTGCAGGAAATAGGTCGATCTAGACATTGTAATCTAATCCGTCTCCCGTCACGAGCTATCCTTGTACCAGAATGTACGCCGATAGCATTTTAATTTTTAATTTAAAAATTAATACTATGTAATAATATGAAATTATGTTTTTTTTCTGTATACTATATGTAGAATGTAGAATAATTTGATGCTTGCTATTAAAATTACATAATTGCTGAAACCAAAAACAAGAAACTCAGAAAAATATTTTTAGTGAATTTGTAAACAATCTCCTTATCGTCATGATAATTCACTCGCGTATCCGAGATCCTTTAAAATAGTCAATAATAAACTAAATTCTAATTGTAAATTATATAATTAAAAAAATTATAAATAAAATAAGCTATTTTAATATTTAAATGATTATTTATAATGCTTATATTTAAAAAGCGTCGATTGAAAATATATTAAAATATGCCAGCCAGTAATGCGCTCGATTGCAAAACCAAGAGAAACGGTTTCAAATTTCAGGCTTCGCACCTTTGACATTTTCTATTGCGAATCATTTCAAAAACAATTATCAATTGTTTTTCGGTGAAAGAAAACATTGGCCAACTTGGTGGACTAAAGCATGAATTGTGGTAAAAGAAAGCCCGTGCCCAGCAGTGGAACGTTAAAAAGGGCGGAATACAAAAATTATCAGATTCGACTTCAATTACATAACAAATCTTCTAAGCATTTTTCTTAAAAAATAATGTCTTGAAATAATGATCCAATCTCGTTTCGATTAGGCCCTAACGATCAAAATTACTGTGCTTGTGATTTCTTGCTAACAATTCATCTTTTTCAGGATAAAAAATAGTCTGCAGCACTCAGAAACAAAGTACCTATTAGTGAAAGATTTTTTCAGTATTACAATAATACTACCAGATGACGTCAGACTCTTATATAGAAGCTAAAATGTCTAGATGTAAAATATTAATTGAATAATAACAAGCAACTCACCCTTGCTTCGCTCGGGTTCATCCCTAGATACGTCCGTTTTAACGGTTAGCGCAGATTTCTTAAAAATGAGATATTTTCCTACAGTAAGAAGTATTTTAACCAAACCAACTATCGTCGTACCAAATTTTATCAAAATCTGTCCAGTGGTTTGTCGTAATGCGGTCACATATTATAGACATATAGACAGACACACAACAATTCTTAAAACTGTGCCTCTGTATTGATAATAATGAATTTTTCATAAGAATTTCTAAAAATATTTAATGTATATTTTCGACTATATAATATGTCAGCGTAAAATTGTAAATATAGTTAGATTATAATCTATCAATGTGAAACAGTCAAATTGTTAAATATCATGCGATGGAAAAAAATTAAGTTAATTTCAACACAAAATCAATTTACAATCACCAAACACTGTGTGCATTCCGTTTACAATCTCGTGAGATTGTAAACGGCAAAATTATAATCTAACGGTTTTACCATTTTACGGTGATATAAATAAATAAATAAATAATAAATAAATATGTTGGGACATTATTACAACAGCGCCATCTAGTTCCGCAGTAAGCTACGTAACGTGCTTGTGTTGCGGACACCAGATAGTTGATATACTACACATATAAATTTTAAATACATACATATTATAAATATTAACACCCATGACTGGAGTACAAACATTCGTGATTAGCAAATGAATGCCCCCAGCGGGACTCGAACCCGCGACCGCTGACGCAGAAAGTAGGGTCACTACCAACTGAGCCAAACGAGTCGTCAAATAATATATAGATGTTATAGGTACAATATGTATAACCTATTTTATCTAGCCATTAAAACGTACCTGGGTGCGAAGTGAGTACCTAAATTATTCTATCAATGTAACATAGCAAGGGTTATATAATATTTTAAAAGGTTCAATCGAATAACAAATATTTAAGTATTTTCACAAACATTCTTTACAGTACCAATATTTTTTAATATCATAATAAATCGATATCTTTGTCCCAATAGTTTGTCGTAATGGTGTGCAGAGGCAGCATATTGCATGAGACTCAAGTGTTTAGGGCCGATATTACTAATATTCTTTTGTTACACGCGAACTAATCAATTCTATTTATTTGTCGTTTTTCCTTTTCTCATAAATTTCTAAGTAACCGCTCCATAATTTTATAAATTCAAGTCCCCTCTAATCCTAGAAAATACTATATAGAATCTTATGTGATTTTGACCGAGAGACAGATAAAAATTTTGATTATTTTTTAAATTAGATTAATTATAGATATTTATAAATCCGTCGTTCCGTACGTACGTTTCAATCTATATGTGAACCCGGATAACTAATAAATCATCATACTAAATTTCATCAAACTGTACCTAATGTTTTTTTCGTAATGCGGTGCAATATGACGAATTTCGAAATTGCCACCATGTAATAACTGTACAGAACCTATTATATTTTTATGTTATTAAATAAAGTTGATGCTCAAATCAAGCGTATGCAAGATGTCGCCCACTTCGGTTACTATAAATAGAATAGCCTCGAATTCATAATAATATTAATATACTTTCTATATGGAAAATAGTGAAATTCTAAGAATGAAAATTGAACGCTAAGTACGCCGCCGCGCATATTAAATTTTCTTCAGTGCTATAAACTTTTCAACTATTACAGGAACTTTATATGGAACTAAAAGTTATAATGCCTAAGCGTAGGAAATCGATTGCTGCGAAACAAGTTTGAGTTATTTGAGATCTAGTTAGGGTTTGGATGTACGTTTTAATTTACGTATTTCGATGAGTTTCTGTATTATAAGTGCAGGTACTTTCTGCCTTTTTATTAAAAAATCTGCCGAGTGTTTTCTAGTTATTATAATTTTAAAAGGTTTTAGTGTTTCTAAAATATTCTTAGTAATAACACTAATAATTATACTCGTTAATCATAGTCGTCAAAGTTACAAATAAAAAAAGGTATTTAAAAACCACTTAAAAGTTAAATAGCTGGTTTGTAGTTTTCATTTATTACCAGATATTTTCAGCGTTTATATTTTCTAAAGTACCAGTCATTTATTTTTTACTTTTTAGTTTGTTTTTCAAATCAGGTATTATTTTATTATTATTTTCGTACACATAATAAAATGTTAAAATTCACTTAGGCTTGCTAACTTGGGCTGGATTATGATTTTCGAATTTGAATGCGAGCTTTTTGGAAATATACGTTTTTAAACAAAAACAAAATCCAAATCGATTAATAATACTATCCAATTATGAGTCTCCTCTTTTTTAAAGTCGGTCGGTATGAAAAGCTACAAAAATACCTTTTTAAAGTACCCTTTTACTTTTTATTCAATAGATTACCGTAAAAACTACTTACCGTGGTGGGCAAGGGTGGTCGTTACACGTTCTCACTCTGTTCTCTGGCTTCGTGTGTGGGTCGCACATGTATGGAGAAGCATTCTTACCATCTTCATCCCTCACACATTGGATTATAAGTTCCTAAAACATCAAAAATTAATGAATTCTTGATACAAAGCTTTAAGGTAAAATTAATTAGGTATATTATTATAATTTACTATTTTTTAATTAATTAATTAATTTAAGGTCATTTTAAATGTGTTTGCCTTTGTAAAAAATGGCACAGTTTTGCATTGATTAATTAAGGATTAAGCACATGAAAAGTACTAAACGATTGTAGGTTTAAATCTTAAAATTATTATACGCTAATACTGTGTACTATACTTATTATTATACTTATTATTAGGCATTTGAAATAAACTTCAGCGTAAAATGTGAAAAAAATCATAATATTAAAAATAGTATTGGATAAACTATTAGTTAGTTTAACTATTTAATAATTTAACAGAAATAATCGATTTTAAAACAAATTTTCAGTTAATGTAAAAATAAACTGTATTTCAATTATTTTGTACAACGAATCAATCTGTCACGGAACTTGAATTAAATCAAGAGTATGATATTTATTTTCGTTTAAGAGTATATTTAACTTTAAATATTATGTTATTGGAATTAAAAAATAATAATAATAAATAGTTTTTTGGCTTAGAATTGCGTTAATAGATACAATACATTCTGCCAGTGTTGCGTTTTGTGAGGAAGAAAATAATGAGCTTGAGCGGTAATTTTGCAATTTAATTGTTAATTATTTTTTTAAACATCACTACAAGTTCTTACTAGGCGGTGGTAGCCCAGCGGTAACGCGTTGCTTGTATAACCGAGTGATGCGGGTTCAAATCCGGGTCTAGTACCTCTGTTATTTTCATGTGCGAATCATTTCTATCATGATTACCACTTGTCTTACGGTGAAGGAAAACATCGTGAGGAAACCTGCATGTCTGAGAAAACCTAGCAAGTTTTCGTAAGACATGTGAAGTCCGCCAACACGCACTGGGCCAGCGCAGTGGACTATGGCCTGATCCCCCTCGTACTGAGGGAGGCCCGTGCCCAGCAGTGGGACGTTAAAAAGGGCTGATGATGATGATGATGACAAATTCTTAATAGTTATATGACGTACATTTTTTAATCCTCGTATAAGAAGTGAATCAATAACATGTAAGTTAAAGCTTTCGTACCTGAACTCCACTTAAGCAAGACGCACTACAACTGGTGTAACCCTTCTCTTTCCAAGAGTATGACTTGCCAGGAGACCCGGGCGCGACCCTGATGTTGCTCGACGTTCCAAAAACTAAGGATCTGCTGAAAAATATATCTATTTTCAAGTGAAAGAAACTAATAAATAACTGAAATAATAAAAATGAAATGATATGAAAGGAAAAGGAATTGTAAGAAATTCAACTAGATAAGAACACATGTGTTAATATTCAATCTGACTTGTACTGATTTTATTGATTACTAGTGATACCATTTACTAATCTTTTGACTTGTGATATCTACTATTAATGTTAGTTTTCTTAATTCCCATATAGAGCTATAGTGATGACAATGTCATTCATAGAAAATACGTAATAACATTACATTAAAGAATTTTAAACATATAGTAGTACCTATTTATATTTATCCATCCATCAATTATCCACCATCCACATCATATACGAGAAAACATAATATACAAAACGATTATACAAACTACTTATTCTATATACTACTCATAATTTTAAGTTTTACATCAAAAAAAAATGTATGTATCCATCATATGTATCCATCAACTAAATTATCTAAAGCTCTTTCTCTTATAAAAATTCTACTTCTCCTTTACTTAACATACCTTTTAATACGAGGATAAATTAGTTTTATATCAAAAAAATACGATCATTTCTGATTAATGGTTAAGAAGTAACGACATTGTGTAACAATTGCTTACAGCGTAAATCGATAAGCAAGTAATTATCTTATCAGGGAACTTTTATCAGTGTAAAATTTTCTACAAAACCATATTGGTCAATGTCACGGTGTAAGTTGTATATACAACTAGTACTAAAATGTCTTTAGACGTAAATATTAGTGAACCAGACGAGTTTAATTGCATTGAACTGCACAAATGTATAGAAATTGTTGCAAATATAAATGAAATAAAAGATTTTATATATCACGTTGATATATTGTGTGGTAAAGGAGAGAATTTTATAGCAAACGTTTTTAGAGTATCGATTAAAGAGAGTGAAAGTGACAAAAATATTAGTGTTATAGTGAAAACCCTTATCAATACGACGAGGCAAGAGCTGTTTCGCGAATTACATAACAGAGAGGTGATTGCGTATAGAGAGATTATAGACAGATATAACCAGATACAGAATAATTTTAATGTTGAAGATCGAATAGCTTTACCTAAATGTATATTTTCGAGTACATCCAAGAACAATGAAGTAATTATTCTAGAAGATTTACTGTTAAGTGGTTTTGAAATTGATAGTAAACTAGTAAAGTATGAAAAATTAGACTACGCACAAGTACATTTGATAATAAAAGAATTAGCCAAATTCCACGCTTTGTCTTTTGTTTATGAGACAACTGATAAAAATTTTGAAAATGTACGAGATTCATTTACAGATTTAGTATATCAAGATAATTTCCTAAACAAAACAAAGTTAAAGAACTATTTCCAAGAATCGTTTCAAATGTCCCTGAATCTCATAGCAGATGAAGAGATAAAGAAGAAATTAGAGCACGTTAAAATTAAACTATTAGATTTACTTAAAATGTATACAAAACCTAAGAAACATAATGTCTTTTGCCATGGTGATTGTTGGATAAACAATATATTATTTAAAAATGAGGTGAGTTGTTCTATTTGTAGTCTTTTTAATATGCTATTGTAATAGTAATTTTTCTTCTCATAGTGATATTCAATATTATTTGCTCATATTTAATAGTCAGTTTACAGTACTATTTAACCAACATTGAAAAAGGAGATTCAATGTTTTCACTTATTTTAGAACGGTTTTAAGCAGATTAAAGCAATTTAGAATTTCAATAAAAGTGTATCAATTAATTTAAAAAGTAATTATTTATTATATAATCTAATGAATACCGATTATAGGTTATATAAGGAGTTATACAAAAAGTATATAACCGTTACTAAGTCTAATACACTATCTCATTTTATTTTTAGGGGGCACGAAGAGAATTATGTTTTTTGGACTTCCAAGCTATGCGCTATGCAAACCCTGTAACGGACATCTTGTATTTCATGTATATTTGCACGGACTCCGAATTTAGATCTGAATATTTCGATAAATTAAAAATAGTTTATTATGACACTTTAAAAACATTCTTAAAACAATATAATGTGGAAGCAAATGTAGTGTATCCTAAAGAAGATTTTGATAGTGATATACAAGAAATGATGCCGTTTGGATTATTAGTAGCTTTGTTGGAGCTACGTTTAGTTACTACTATGCTTGAAGATCAATTGATCTCAAAAGACTTAAATCTCACAGGCAGTGCAGAAACCACCGAAGGAAGAGTACAGGGAGAAGATAAATTATATGCAATCCGAGTAAATGATGTAGTAAACGAATGTAATAACAATGGTGTTATACAGAATCTTCTTAGTATTGTAAATTCTTAGAACAGTATTTTTCTAATGTAGGTATATTTAAAAAGTGATTCTTTTAAAAACAATAATTTTTTGCCAGTTTAATAAATTATTGTGAGTTAAAATCGTGTAGATATCATTTTATATCGAAGTTTCAGAGCTATTAGGATTTTTTCAAAGTTAGACATAACATAAATTTAGAAATTTTTAATGTAGCCAGCGTAATATAAAAGAAAATTAGAACCGATTCAAACTTTATTCATTGGGGATTACGCGAAAACTTCAGAAGGACTTATCTGACGCATTTCAATTCACAGACAAAAAATATCATAAATTTTTATTTAGCATTTTAATTAGATAATATTTTTAGCTGGATAATAAAATAGGACAGCTTTGACCAGATTTTGCTAAAAAGTACTAACCTGTCTGCTGCTCCATAAGCTGGAGCACTTGAATCACCAAAGGAAGTCCCATAAGCCATGGAGCATGGTTCCATAACACATCGCTCCGTTTCTTCAGTCGGTTTAGGTCCCATACATTTACTATCAGGAAGTTTTGCAATTGTTCGGCTGAATTCTAAGAATATCTTGCAATGTACTTCTTTCTTCCTCCATCCCTCACCACAAGTTACGCTACATGGACTCCATTCATCATCTTTGATGTAGCTATAAATAATTATTTCACATCAATCGTTGTAAGAGCTAGTATTATGATTTATTATAGAAGATAATTGACGTGCATGACTGCTGGATGCAATAAACTACATTTTAAATTCTTTTACAAATTATCTTAATTTCATTTCAATCGAACTTATCCTATTTCTATCAGTGAACTGACATTGTGGTTCAACATTCAATATTCTATCATTGCTAGGGGATTTCACACATGATAACACATGCTGGGTGCGAAAAGTTTGAGAAACATGTACACTACCAATCCTAATGGTTCAGATCTGGCTGGTATATGTAGAAGTATGTGCACCAGTGTTAGTCTGTATGTATCACCAATTGTATCCTGTAAGCTCGATTAATTCTTTTAAGAATTTAACTGTAGTAACGTCAAACCACTCTGTGAATAAAGTCGAAGAAAAAACAACTTTGTTGGTGTCAGTGCAGATGTATAGTATCTTAGAGTATTGGAAAAGTGTTTCAAAGCGAAACAAAAAGTAGACAAACTTTAGATAGTGTAGTAAGTGCAAGGAAATACAAACTTTATAGTGCAGTGCATAGATTTGAAAAAGGTATAATCATAAAGAAAGTAATGGTCCGTGACAGGTAATGAACTGAAGGGTTCTTGCGAAAATAGAAAAGAGTGCATACGAAATTGGCCAGTATTCAGTATAATTTAAGTTTTATATTCCTTTGAATCAATTTTAAGTGACAACTATCTATCCTTAAAACACAGTAACATGATTCGATTCTAATAGGTCTAATAGTGAATATTAGTGCCTATCGTCTTTAAACCATTAGAAATAAGGTTCAAAATGGTTTGAAGACGATGCCTGATGACAGAACGTTTAAGCTTAAAAGTAAAAGGAGCAGCAGCCATTTTAAGTGTGTATGAGGTGGGGTAATGTCTTGTAAAAAATGTGATGTTCTTCTGAATTTAAAAGTGAAACCTTTAATTAAAACTGGTCAAGGTACAATACCTTACATACAACCAGCCACACGCAAAGAATATTTTGTAATTGCTGAAAACAATACAAAATACTCTGAGCTATTTAAGAGGATACAAACACTAAATATAATATAAGGACAAAGAGATTCTTATATATTTCTTAAAGTATAAACGTAACAACAAATATAAATAGAATATGTAAAATATACAAAATACATAATATATAGAATATGTAAAATAAAATTTTTCAATAAATGGCTGTAACGTAAATGATAAAATTTATTAATAAGTACTAACTAACTAGATACTTAGAGACTACACTGTAACTTATATTTCTGCTTACGAATGTTTGATTGAAATCTAAAAGGCTTTGCATCCTTCAAATTACTTTCTACAAGTACATTACTTCACTAAAATATAATTTAAATTTTAAAAGTTAAATTTTTAAACAATTTGCTAGAGTAATGACTTATTACTATGATTTCTAAAAAGAAAATATAAAACTTAGTCATGTAGAAATAAAAATGAGATGATAATATTTTTGATACGATAGAGACAGATTATTAAGTCGTAAAAATGCTATGCTTTAATTTTAAGAAACATGCCTATTCGATCTATTTTCTAGGAAAATTTAATAAGAGACTAAGAGAGTCTAAATTTGAAAAAATATATTTATGAGAACATCTACAATGATTATTCTAATTTAGTTAGTCATTACGTTGTTTCTTACAATATTTACTGAATTTTTACTATACAATAATTGAAAATTTATTTGGTAGTTTTTTTACAGTTATAATTTGTAAGTTCAAAAAGCTATTGAAATTTAGTTTCTACTTTTTTCTTCATTTACTATAATATAACTAGAAAGAAGAAATTTTCATTGCACGTTTCGTTATTATGGAGATAACAAGCCAATTTACTACAACAAAAGCAAATTAGCAATTTATTCATATAAGAGCGAAAGAAGGTCGCTTTAATTTAAGTTCGTTCGTAATTATATCATTTGTTTGAGTTTGAAAAGGATTTTTTACGGAATTGTAGATTTTTTTTTTCTATGCCTATGTAGAAAGGATTTGAACAAAAACGGTGGGCTAATAACTTAGCTACTTTTCAGGAGGTTACACATTCGATTTCTGCACACGAGTTACAAATCGATTTTTTATTCATACTGATTATTTTTTATGACGTATAATTATGAATTTTTGGGCTAATCTTAGAATGATCTAAACTGATTTTCATACGTTTCATGAATAGAAAGAGGATTTTAGAAACAGGTTATGATCGATAATTGTTGAATTAGGCTCTATAATATAGCGAAAATAAACTCTAGTAGCTAATGTCGATAATATTTTAGGAGTAATTAAGAAAAATTTTGAGAGCTTTGAAAATCAGAAAAATTTTGAAATTTTGAATTCTGCAATATTATAAACGCGAAGGGTATCTAGGGATGCTACTAATATACAGCTCAATACATGTAAACTAAAAATATAATAGGTAGATTAACTGCTGAATATAATTTTTTCCCAGACTATTTTTAATTTTATATGTTTAGCAAATACAGTGCTCTAGCTTTGTTATCAGTATAAGTCCAATTAGTTCAGACCACTGCAGTCACTCGGATCGAACTGGCTACCCTTTAGATAGTATAGTAACTTGATCTAACATATAGAAAATTCCGTTTCATCATAAGGATTTTAATTTTCTGTATTAATTTTAAGATTCATTGAACCAATCGACTTATTTTTTTTCTCAACTCGTAATCTCATTGCAGCAAAATGTATACAATATTTTAAGCTACCAGCTTTTTGATTTTATGATAATACTAAGAATGAAGTATTATATTCTATAATATCTAAAAGAATCTTAAGAGGAGTATGAATATCTCAGTGAAAATATTTTTTTATTTATAAATGGTTTAAAACATCAAAAATAATGAAAATTTGCTGAAATATGCTAAGTTTTTACTATAAATAAAATAATAATTATAGTAAAGTGTTAAAATATTAGAAAATCATTTTTTTTATAACAAAGATGTGGGTATATAATAGTTTTTCATATTAAATTATAAATTGCATAAAAAAATCAATTAAATGTTTACTGTTTCTAAAACACTGTTAAAGCGAAAGAAAAGTGAAACTCTGGTATCGATCAATCGTTCCATACAAAAAACTTATGCATTTTTGCTTTTAAGATTTTGCTATCCTTCAATCATATTATGAAAATCTAATTATAGTTCATAATTCATACAAAACAAATTGGTTGTATTTCGCTTTAGCTTCGTCTTACATAGTGTGTTAGAGACTTTACACAATATAATACTTACGTGGCCTCTACTGGTACATCTGGTTCTCCGATGAGTTGTTCCGCCTTCGCTTGAGGAGGTGGATATGGCTGGATGAGAGGTTGAGTGTGGTATACCACTCCAGGAAGTAAATCTTCTATGTCATCCTATAGAAATTACTTTGTTTTAAACTAATGGCCAATTTCATTTTAGGTGTCCACAGCATAAAACGAAAAAATATTGTGATATAATACCATTGTTAAAATTATTGCTAATAACACTAATATCACACATGGAAAATATGTGTGTGTCTGTTTGCTCCATCTGTGTGTGTACTGTCACGCTGAAACCGCTAGACTGATCAGGATAAATTTTAATTTAAAGAGAGACTATGACGTTGGCTAACAATATTTATAGGCTACAGTTAAGCTCTTACCGCCGCATACATAGTCACTTAATGAACCATTAAGTCGAGAATCTCCATACTAAAGAACGACTTAATAGTTAATTAAGTGACTATGAGTGCGGGTGTTAGTACTCAAGCAAAGGGTTGAAGCTCGTATGAAATATGTTATAGTAAAATAAGCTTGCCAAAAATAAGTCTGACTTCATCGTGGATTATTGCATCATATTTTGTACGTTAAAGAAAACGATTGCTTGTTACTCAATATCGCCAGAACGGCTGAACCAATATGGATTACATTTGGCAGAGATTTGGACTTTTGATCCCGGAAAGATGTACAGTATATTCCCCCTAGAGATAAAGTTTTTGTTTTTCATTTAGGAGAAACCCGGGCAAAGTCAGGGTAAACTGCTAGCAAGTATATATATTTATTTTATATTAGCATTTGGGACGCAAACAGTACAATAAAAAAATATAGATAAAAATTATATATATATATATATATATATATATATATATATATATATATATATATATATATATATATATATATATATATATATATATATATATATATATATATATATATATATATATATATATATATATATATATATATATATATATATATATGTATAAATGTACTTCATAATATACTAATAAAGTCTAATTGGCAGCTACTTCTACGTAAGAAGGCGGAAAGGTGCTTTGTAAAATAATTAGCAATTGGAAACACTAAGTTGACGCTGAAAAGTATTACACAAGCGTAAAATACTTTAACAATATTTTTTATGACAACACTAGCATCCCACCCTCGCTTCACTCAGTTTTGCCCTTAGACTAACGATTAGTGATTCCCATACAAAAATTTTATTCCCATATAAACTGGGAAATCGATACTGGGAAGTTCTGAATTTATCTTCATCTTCTTCTGGTCTTCCCTAATTTTTCAGTTCTTTTAAAAAAACTAAGATATTGAAAAAAGAACTACAAATAAATGAAACTAACTGCGATTAACTCAAAAAACACACTTTCAGTGTAATAAATAAGTAAATAAAAATGTATAGTACAGAAGTCATTATCTTACGTCAGGATCATCAGCTTCCCTATAAGCGGGACAACTGATCCCCGTGGAACAGGGTCTTGATATCTCAGGTCTGATACCAGGGTCGCAGCCGCCACCAGCAGGTGTGCACTCAACACCTCTCACCTGGATGCCTTCTCCGCAGGATACTGAACACTGTAATAAAAATATTATATTAATTTGTAGCAACAAAACTATTTATTAAACTGTCTCATTGGTCGAGTAACTAGGATGAACGGCCGCAGATCCCGAGATCCAGGGTAGGAGTTCTGAGTTGGGTCAAGTATAGTTGCTGATTTTTGTGTCAACAAATTCTTAACTTAGATTTGGGAAATGGCGGTATCCCCCGTGTCTCGGAGAGCATGTAAAGCCATCGGTCCTGCGCCTTAACTCCCACAGGTCGTACCATCAAACTATACATAGAGAAATATACATTATATTGCCTACACTACAACTATTACGCATCTGGTTAGTCTCAATGGTATTAACCGCCGCGACAATAAGCACAGGAGGACATTACATTGATTTCATTCAGACTTTACTCTCTTAATAACTTAATTGAGAGTTAATTATCTCTCTAGTAAAACTTTCTTAGATTTACGCAAATATGTACCTAAGTAAGAACGTACCTCCGTATAATACTTGGATTAAACGTTTTATATGAAGAATAATATACGAAGTTATGCTGTTCATAGTAAGTTTTTAAGAAAATTTAAAAGTATTGCAAATTATTCAAGTAAGTTTAGTATTTTAAATATCAGTGCTTCAGAATAAAGAGAAAGTTTTCAATTAATTTTCAACCCTTTAAATATCAAAAAAGTGGTTTTTGCCGAAGTTTTATAAAAAAAAACATCCTTACTTACTATTATCAACATACGATAAGTGATAGAAATACTTTGAAGTACACATCTTATATTATTTGAAGGAAAAAATCACATCGGTCGATGGTTCCTTTGAAGAAAGAAAACAAAATTATTCCCTTAGTCTTCTAAATACTTCTTCTTCTTCGTCTTTTGGTAAATGTTTAAATTTTCTTTATAAGAAAATAATACCTACTTTACCAATCCAAGCCTTGAAACCAGGGTCTGTTTCCTTCAGCTCCTAGCTCCTCCTTCTGTTACTGGTGAATGTGACTAAAGACGACCATTTTTGTTGACAAGTCACTTGACACCTATATTTTATCTCCACATTCATATATGTACTTTCCAATATCAGCTACTATGAATGTAATTAAGAAGAACAAACTTGATTTCATCGTGTCTCTGGAGTTTGCATCTAGCTGTTCTGTTGATTCTATAACAAGTTCAGGAACTAAGCACTTAATAGCTTGGGCAGTGACTTCGTTGTCAGTTTACGTCCAAGTTTAGACTAATTGCCTTCTACATGGAGGTAGCAAAAGTACGTCATGGAATTTGTCCGGTAAATTATGTTAAGTTTTAATTGGCGTTTAATATTGAAAGAGAAATAGGATTATAAGTATATTCTCATCATATTACATAAGAATTGCTGATTTTGTTTTGAGAAATAACGATATAAGAAATTTATAACGTGTTCATCATCACAATGAAACATCATTGTAGGTATCGTAAGATATGTGGTAATAATGTTAGAAATTATTAGTAGCACTAGCAAACTTAGGTAGTTTAAATATTTCCTAACAAAATACATAATATAAAATACAAATGTAATATTATAACCAATAACATTAACATAACTACGTATATAATTCAATAAAATTCAAAGGCACGAGTGTTTTAATTAAGCACGAGTACATTTAACTAGTTCAAACCAAACTTAGAATGAACAAGAAGTAAAGACTTGTTAAAACAGCGAAAACAACATTTCTGTGAAGCTTGTTAACGCTGCTCAGATGGTACTTAAAATTTAGATCTTTTTGGTACCTAATTAAATTTTGGTAATACCTTATTATTATTTGATTAAAAAACTTTTAGGTAAATTACAAATAATATTTTTTATGTAATATATTTAAATTTTTAATTGTATTTAATATTTTTAAGTAATTTAAAAATAATATCTGTAGTTTTCAGATTTTTTTGTCTGGACAGCGTACGATGAAATTTGGTATTATGATACTCGGGACAAGATATAGGATAATTTTTACCGCAGGAAAATATCTCATTTCTAAAGAAATTCACACCGGGTCCTTCCTCCATCGTCGAAACACACCTTTTTGCAAAAAAGGTGAGTTTAGATTACCAAATTCATATGAGAGTTACAGTGTTATGTTTTTCTTATAAGTAAGTACCTTATAAGAAAATCATAATTTTAAGATTTTTGTCCGTCTGTATGTCTTTCCCGGATAATCTTTGAAGCGGATGGACAGATTTTGACAGGACTTTCTCTGGCAGAAAGCATGGCAGATATACAGTTACTGGCAGATAACTAGGTAATTGCTGAGTGACGCGCACAGTGGAATATGGCTGAACAAAGGCATATCATAAATCAGTTTTACCAATGACAGAAATAGGCTACTTTATTATTTTTATTTAATAGTTCGATAGTCAGACTTTAATATTATGTAAGAATTAATTGTGTTTTGGCGCAAATAAATTATTTTACATGAAGTAATGTTAACCGTTTTTACTAATGAGCAAATTCAACGTCTTTGTTGACAGTTTTCAAAAAGATATAGTAAAAAATCTTGAAGAGAAAAGTATTGACTATTATACATTTTTGAAAAGCTCATTTTTAGAAAATCGTAAAAATAACGCGTGAACCCAGAATAACGAAACTTCATTGATGTGAATCTATATATATTACTTTATTTTAAAACAAAATTTGATAGTTCTATCTATAATATTTACGAAGTTATAGATTTTTGATCCGAAAAGGATCCAAATATTCCACTGTGTATATCGCTAGAGCAACTAAAAATGTTGATTCTCATTTAAGCATACATACATATTATGAAAACGCTTACACCACGTACGAACAATAACGTAATGTACTTCTACAAGTTCCTCTTAAGGAATTAGGATAAAGTTTGTTTCAACGCGGGTTGTTCTGGCGTTCTTGGGAATAGTTTAAGTGAAGACATTGAGTTTTATAGCGAGTTTGTGATTATTCTATTTCTTAGTTTGTGGCTTGCATATTTTGATTTGGTTATTTTATGTATAATTTGATCAGCCTGGCTTGAGCAGAACAAAGTCCTGTTGGTCTAATTTCAAAAACTACTGCACCGATTTTCATGCAGTTTTCACCTATAGATAGAATGGGTCTCGAAGAGGGTTTTTAGTATACAATTTGTCAAGTAGGCATTTACTAACCCGCGGCTTAGAGTCGGTAGTAATTATATATTTATCTTGCGTGACACACAACCAGACATTATCCCACACGTTTTCGTCTACCAATTATTCCGTGATAGTGTAAGCTTTACTCAATAATGTAATTAAATTTGAAATATACCATGGGTTACTATGCTTCAATATAGTTATTCGTATAACTGATTATATGTAACTTTACCCAAGTAAGATTGTTAGGTAAATCTCATTATACCTAACTGTTTTGGACAACGCCGAAGTTTACTGCACGAGATGCTTGAACTTCAGCATGTAAATTATCTAAGAACGTGAGACCGCTTTATGGTACATCCGGATTTTGGATGTTAATAGTCAGTTTTATAGGTATGTTCCTTACAATAACTATGTCTACTTCTAACGGTAATGTAACGGTAAGAAAAAATTATAAACATTTTTAATAAAAATATGTTTAAATCCTATCAAAGTGGTAAGAGTTACGTTGTTTAAAAAACTTTTATTTTATTTTCTGTAAGTAACATATTCTAGAAGTCCCGTCGTCGATTTAAGGGTTAATTTTATTCATATGGATTTTCTGAAAAAAAAAAACAAAAGTTTTTTAATAATTATGTGGAGTCCCTTACAACCCTTATAGGATTATATCGCACATTCATTTCTTACAATTTAACATTTCGTGGTTTACGCGAATATTTGACATAATAAAAATGTAACTATTTCTTTGCATTTTGTCGCGGATTTATTTCGATTTTTGAGACTCCCCGTCTCTCCCGTGACAACGATTACTGTAAAGCATTCGAAACATCGGGAACCAAAAATCTAAATAAATCCGCGACAAAATCCGAAAACATAGTTTCATTCATAAAATTTATTATCCATAAGATCCATGGTTTCAAAAGTCTTCTCCCGAACTTATTTAATTTGCTATGATTTCCGTAACTTTCAGGAAAAAACGGTAATTATAATTGAATAGAAGTTGAACTTCAAACTACTCTAGAGCACGCTGCGAAGTAATTTAAAGCTATATAACCTAAGTTAGTGACCAACAAAGTAACAAGCTCTCCAAGTTACAGTAAATAGAATGCTGTCTAAGTAATATCTAATAGATCTGTGACTCTGACTTTCTATGAAAGACTTTCAACAAGTTTACCGTCAGATATCATTTTGAGATTTTTTTTCTAAAATATTTTTTATTATTTATGATACAATCAGTTCTTACTAAATATTTTAATGAGAATATGTTTATTAATTGAAATTCTAGAATTTTTTAGGATTTTATTTTACAGGATGTTTTTTTGCAATATACTTAAAATAATAAATGACATAAAATAAACCTGTATGCGCTGTATAAAGTAAGCTTTTATATGGTCCTTTTGGGATATAAGAGAGGAGAGAAATCAATGCCCCTTCTTAAATTGGGTTTGAATTATAAATCCATAAACTTGATGGATATATTTTTTGGACATACCTAATAGAAAGTCACATCATTTATAAGAAATCGGCCACCTTCACTTCATTAATAAAAATTATTACCTCAAATGTTTTGTAACACTGACGACTATGGCTATAGAAATATCTAAGTGTGAAAATTTTAATTCATACAATAAATACATTAGATAGAAACAGGAAAGCGTAACTTTAAAGAAGTAATTTTAATAGGTATGGAAATTGATGTATGTTCTTTTTTTTGTTTCTGAAACCAAATAGCTTTAGAGTCAACATTAGTAGTGCTTTTTAGTAAATATTTTTCATTTATTTGTGAATAAACGGTTTTTATTTTTCCCATTAAACAGGCTGGACAGATTTGAAAGACATTTTGCAGAAAATGAACTAAAGCGATAGGCCAGTGCTAGTCACCTAGGTCACGTACCTTAGTGAAACTAGAACACGTAGTTACAATATACAAACTATAATATGATATACCAGTTATCACATTTCTTCGTTCATAAGATTATTTTAAAATGGAAACCTAGTTTTCCTCCACATCTCGTTGGTATAACGACTTCAAAGCTTATTTACTGCAAGCTTCATACTAATGAAGATAAAATTTCACAACAATTAGTGTAGTCGGTTGCTTTCGATTCATTTACAATTCTATGCATTTTACAGGTGCTAATTTGTAACAGAGTTTCTGTTTTCTACAATATAAATAATATTTTTCGTTCCTATATCTAGTTCTGTTTTGTTCCATTTGAATCAGACTACATCTTTATAAATTAAAATGTAAGCATTTGTTAGAATATTCATCATTGCTTTCGTTTTCTTTAATACTCAACTACTTTTTTTTAATGTTGGGAAATACATTTATACATACCACCTGTAAGAAACAGGTGGTTATGTGGGGCTTACCAGTTAGAAAAGCCAGTACTACCCACTAAAGCCCAATAAATCTCGACCGTCTTAATGGGAACAGGATCGCTTACGCATTTGTTAACCTTCCTATACTCGCGCCAATTTTTGTAACACCTATACTCGCGCACGGTGTCACAGACCGATATTTCGCACCCCTATAACTTTTTTTTTTACTGTGAAGCACAAAAAGTATTATTCATATTTGAAAGTTTAGGATATAATGAAACAAAAAAGTATGAAAAATACTTAATTTATAAATTATTTTACTGAATTTCGATGTATTACAAATCAGTCTTCGAATTTGAGAATTTTTTCTTAAGTACTAGGAAAACAAAAATAAAATCTGTTTCTCTTTTCAAAAATAAAATAAACTTCTAAATAGTAATAAACAACATATCAAAGGACATATTTATCTATGTTTGGCATACATTCAGGGCATACGGTAACCGCATGGACCATACAAACGAACGCTTTTGAACGCTCCCACAACTTCATCGAACAAGTCTCTAATATGTGCCAGATTATCCAGATTAATTGTTTCTTTTCGCGTATCTTTTTTGTCAAACCTAAGACGACGCATAAATAGATAGAACCTGCTAAAAATCATAGTAAATTTGTTCATTAGTGTAATTTACGATCAGATTTATAGTGTCCTCCGAGAAAAAAAGTATCGCATGGTTTCTATAAGTTTCTGGATTCTCCTCTAGCATCTGAAAGTTAAGTAACTATGTTTCTAGCATGTCGCCTAGTCGGGTGTAAGGTAGGAGATTTATTCCATCTTGACTGTCCATCTTCTCCTAAGTATAAATCGCGGGAACTTTCACTACCATCTACCTCATATATCTCATCATTGTCGTCCTCTTGCTCGGTATCTTCTCATATTTTTCTATGTCTCTTCTTATACCTCCACATAGTATTCTACCTCACTGTTATTTTCGTCTTCATTGCTAAAACCAGAACTTAATTCATTTAGCAGCCATCAGATTCAATCACAGTCCATTTTTATATGAAGTATAATCTAAAAAGAATAACAAAATTGGTCGAAATATAATATAAAGCAACAAACATACATACATTTACTAAACATACATTGTAAAGTGTTTAAAGTTTGTGAAAAATAAATAAATGTACTAAATATATTACATTAATACTCACACTAAAAGTTGCACCTATACTCGCGTCGGTCTCACGGACCGATTGGCGCCAAATGCTACAACAAGTGAGCATTGCACAAACGCGCGGTGTGCACTAAAATGAAGTAAGCAACAAATCCGGCAGCTAACAAGGAACTCGACTTCTCAGGAACTTCGTGAATCAAAATAATTACAAAAATGTGTTTCGTCGGTCTCACAGACCAACGCGCGAGTATAGGAAGGTTAAAAGAAAAACTCTTTTTGATATATAGTAAGGTTTCGCTATTTTAATGTAAAATAAAATAGTTTTTAATTAGTTATACAAGCAGGTAAATGTGGCAGTCAAAATTATGAAAATTGTAAGAAAAGTAAAGAATATTCAAATTAAGGACAAAAGATGGGAATTGATCGGCGTGGAATTGAAATGGTTGGAATTTTTAACTATAGTATAGAAAGAAATTGTAAGAATAAGTGTTCGATAATAAGTTGTAAAGCTAAATCTTGTATTTGTATTTTGAAAGAATGACGCTGGCTTCTACTGAGGTGTCCTATAAAGAAGCCACCAAAGATTCATCACAATCGGATAAATGGTTTAGGAACGCGTAGAAGACAAACGTCTAAATGCATGACTAAACCAACTACTAGTAGAAGAAAAGTGCTAATACTATACACAAAAAAGGAAGATTGTTTTAAATTACTTCTCCAGTGTTTGGAGTAACATTATAGTTTGTAAAACTACAACTACTACAAAATAATCTTGATATTTCTCGAGAGAGTAAGCAAGTTCAGAACGTTGGTAGTTACTGGTTTTTAATATAGTAACACCGTTAAAATTGTAAAAATTGTGTTTAAAACCAAAAAAAAATCCTTGAAACGATTTTAAAATACGATCCAAAATAAGAAAAATTTCTAACATCTGTTTACATCGATGCACATTTTTAACCCGACTGCGGTTAAGATTACAATATGTTCGACTCACGTGAATGTTTATCTGTTCCTACGTAACCATTTTGATTCGTAAACTCCGCAATCTTATCAGTTCCTGTTTCAATTTTTTTCACAGTATTCGTAGTATTGTAGATGCAAGTATGTATGATGTATAAATGATCCAGTTACTAGCAATTCCCATGGCTCCGCCCACGTTTTAACCCCGACCAAAATCTAAATTTTGGTTATAAGTATTTTTGATGCCAAATCATAAAAAAATAAAAAAGAAGAGGGCCACTGTTATCACTTAGGGGAATAAAAAATAGCTTACGACCTATTCTCAGACCTTCCAAATATACACAAAAAAGTAATAAAAATAGATCAAGCCGTATCGAAGGAGTTTGATAACCAACACTGTGATACGAGATTTTTATATATTAGACAAGAATATACACGTACATACTCGTATATAAAAACATTTTTTATTATTTATAACATACATAAAACCCATAATTCATATAAATACATGGTCGTACTATTAAAATATTTGATTATTATTTAGTATAAAGAGATCTATAAAAATAAAAAAATAAATACAATTCGCAAGTAATATCAACCAAGAGGTCCAACAATATCGCAGATTAGTTCCTGTATCGCTCAGTGTATCATCGCATAAACATTTATGACAGCAATAAAAACATCAGCAACAATGTGCATTTGAGTATGATTTTAAAAATCATATGAAGTAAAAATTTTTTATCTAAATATTGTATCGTTCAACACGTTTGGTTCATTTTTTAGTAAACCTACTTGACACGGTCGCGGGTTCGAGTCCCGCTACATCATAAGTCATGTTAATATTTATAATATGTATGTATTTAAAGTATATTATGTGTAGTGTATCAACTATCTAGTATCCATAAAAAGAGCCTCGTAGCTTAAGCATTGCACTAGATGGTGTTAGGTGCTAATGTCCTAACATATTTATTTATTAATTCAGTGTTTACATAGGTATACGAAATACGTTTCTGGCATTGAAGTATTTAGTTGTGAGACTATAATATTTTAAAAATGAAAACTGGTTAGAGAATGAACTGATTATAATATAAAGTTTTGGTACAGTGATGATTATAGTCAGGACTATTACATACATTACACTTTTCATCTCAAAAAAAACCTCAAAGTTTCTGTAGGTTAGCTTTAACGACTCCAAAGTAACTTACCCTGAGTTGCTGGTTTGGTATAAAGAAAATTATTATACGCTAGTCCTAATTTTTTCTTAGGTTTACGTGATCTTTTTTGGATTTTGTAGCGGACTTATTTTGAATTTTGGTTTCCGACTACTGTAACAAGTGTATAAACCTTTGAGACGTCAAAAACCTTAATCTCTCCCGTGACCATGATTCTGAAAAGCATTCGAAACGTCCGAAACCGAAAATCCGCGACAAAATCCAAAGAGAATCTACCGCGACAAAATCCAAAAAAATCATATTATTGAATTTTACTTTAGAAGTATATAGAATATTTTTAAGCTATATTCAAGTATATAACCACTGCCATTACACTGTCGATTACTGTCGACATAAAGTCAATATTTCTTCTGGGTATCGCTAAGTAGGAAAGATAAAACGATATCATCCTACGTTAAAATGTGCTACGATGTTGCTGCGAAATTGACATCCATTTTGATTGAATTCAAAGAATATTATTTTAATTTGATAAAGAACTTGAAAAGCAAAGCTTACATTAAAGGTATTTTTGTATATTTTAATACAAACAATGACCTAAATTCGCTAGACTACGCTCGCGTTAAAATATTGTCCTCATAATTAGTGATTATTAGATATTGAGATAATTTCCACCATTAGTAAACATTTAAACTTTAGAGACTCAAAAGTCAGTCCGAACTGGATCTTTCTCAACAAAAAAAAAATAAAGACAGACGAAAAAGATACTAAACTGGTTTGCCTATTTATATATAGATAGTTTTTAGTAACACAGGTTATAAAGATACATAAACACGGTATGAAAATAAAATTCAATGTTTATAACGTACGTAGAGATGAACAACGGTTCGTTGCAACAAGATATAATGCTACGCTACGCCGCTGTAGTTTACTTAATGTTTAGTTTCATTTTACTCCCAGGCCAAGGTTACTAAAATGAAGCGTATTTTAAAACATTTTATAAAAATATTTTGTTTTTTAAAGCTAGTGGGAAAAATAATTTATTTTTGGTCAAGTTACTATCAAATTGAGTATTTTTGCTCTTCCATAAAATATAAAAAAAATCATATTGCTTATACATTTATATAATTTTTTAAAATTTATCGACTACTAAATGCGGTACTTTGTTTGTGAGGCGTTCTAATCCGACTCTCACCTCTAATATTGCCATATGCGAATCATTTCTACTTTTTTTACGGTGAAGGAAAATATCGTGAGTCATGTGCATCTCTGAGAGAAGTTCTAGCAAATTTTCGAAAGACTTGGCCTGCGTATTGGAGTATGTCGTGATCATCCACGTTTTGAAGGGAATCCCATGCCGAGCATTGGGGCATTAAAAAGGACCGAATAATGAGATAAAATCAGCAGTACTGAAACAAAATTATTGAAATTCATTTCAGTTACTTCGCCAAACTGTCAAACCAAAATAGCACTAAGCCAATGTTTTCAAATAAGTTATTTACTCCTGAATTGTATTCTGGACTATTTTCGATTTGAAATAAAAGTAAGGCGAGGAAAATTTAGTTTCGACGTGTGTGATTGGGAAAGTGTCAATCCGTATGAGCAGACGGACGACAGACGGGCGAAGTGACGACGGCTTGTAACGTTGACAAAGGATTGACATTGTACTTTAAATATAATCAGAGCTTAGACATGATGTCAATCTACGATTGTTAAAGTAAAGCTGATGTTAAAAAGCTAGACGAATTAAGATGCACATAGACTATGATTTATAAATAATATACACATATATAAAATAAAATATAAATATGTTGATCCATTAACATACCGTACCATCGAGTTTCATGGTACGAGTAAGCTACGAGGCTTGTGTTATGGGTACCAGTAAGCTGATACACTTCACATATATTTTTTAAATACTTATTATAAATATACCCTTAACTGGAGTACAAACATTCGTGCTCATGATATAAATGAATTTACGTAGACATATCAAGTAGGCACACTCTATTCCTATTATTCTCTAATTCCAATTGGACGTAATGCAACACGACCGAAAAGGGATGAAGCGCAGTTGCGTTAACAGAACAGACTTGAACCCAGGACCTCCCGTTGTCGTGCATGCTAGCCATTGCACTATTGAAGTAGGAAAACCGCTTATTATATTCAAGCAACGTAAATAACACTTACCCCAGACCAAGGGCCAGCGATCCATGTAGGACAGTTGTGTTCGTTACAAGTTTGAGTCGAGCGCGGCGCGGAGGATAGACACCCGGGTTCTGAACTTGTCTCTGCAACATATTCATGCATATTTAAAGATTTTTGTAAAATAGATAGAATGACGTCAGTACTCATTATCTTTTGAAGTGCCTTTGTTTTTTTTTTAAGAAAGGATAAATGAAGATAATATTTTATTGAAAATTGGCCACTAAACAATCAAGGCAGTTAATTACTAAATAATTAAAGCAAATATTAGTGTGCGTAACGCACCAGGATCGTAAGTGTCAGTACGTGTGACGTTAGCAGATCGAGCACACAAAACTCGTCTCGTGCGCACCCCGCCGCCGCACGTCACGCTACACGACGACCAATCGCCTACGTACCACCTGTTTGAGAAATAAAGTTTACGATTAAAAATAAAGTCTTGATCAAATAGAAATTAATTACTACAATCAACAAAGAGTGTCTCTGTTTAAGATCGTTTTTACAACTTATTTGGACAAAACTTGATCTACGGCTTTACGATTTTCTAGATTTTTTGTCGGGGATTCTCAATTGGAAGAGTACTTCTTCCAAATAGGGCCAAAAATGGGGCCAAAAAAGGCCAAAAATTGTATAACAGAGTTTTAATTTCGATGATTTTTTCTTTATTTGAAAGGTCACTCAAAGTTAGTATAATAAAAAAATGTTATGTAATATTTTATTATACTATTCTCAGTAGAAATTGTCATTTGTATCCTACCATTTTAAAACATTATTGTTTTGCTTCAAGTTTAGTTTTATGGCACTCTGTCGATATAATAACTAATAATAAATAATAAAGTTCGAAGGTAAAATATAGAATGTGAATTGTATTTTTATTTGTTCAGAAAACAATAAACAAGTCTCAAGCTATTTTAAAGTATCTCTTTCAAGCATATAAGTAGAAAACGTCTTGATGTTCAAACAACTTGGCGCTCTCTTACCGCACTAAGTCTTTTATCGATACAAAAGTAAATAACTAAAGCAAAAAAAGTAATATCCGTACCAATACTATAAAATTTGTGTACTGAGGAAGGTTCGTGGGTGAATGTTTGTTACTCACACCAGAACGGCTGAACAGTACTAGTTGCATGGAGATTAGAGACCAGGAGAACCATCGCTTCATACTAAAGCATTACCCGCCTGTCCCTGAAAATTTTTAGGATTTATAACGCGCTGTCGTCGGTAAGTAGTATTTGTGAAGTTAGCTGTTTATGAGTATTGTCACTATTGTGACAACGTGAAGTTAGGCATTAAGACAACATAGCGATCGCAGCGCCTCCTTAGTTTGACAATATTTCTATGACACTACATTCTAGGGCGATGATCCTCCTGGTCTCTAATCTCCATGTGTAGTTGAAATTTGACACCTAGATATATCATAATCTAGAATAACACATTAATTACTTTTCATCCCGGAAAAAAATTACGGTTTCCTTAGCACTACTTTGTGCTCGTTTTTTTTACACACACTTATTGCTCGTAGAGTCATTACGCGTAGCTATTTTATCGATCGTCTGTTTGTTATGAAAAAATTTGAACGATTCTCTTTTATAATAATATAGTAACTTACTGTTTTAAAAAAATGTGAGAATTAAATTTGACTTAAATACAATTAAGATATTATTAATAATAAGGAAGTATTAAACTTCTTCCTCTCATTTTTATCAAATCGTGGAAAAATGGTGGTCATTCCTAGAAAGCTTTAGCACTATAATATCATAAAATCATCAGAATATATTGAATGAGAATGGTTTAACAAAATACTAACATTGTTTTATTCATAGCAAATATTTTACGGTTTTTAAGTTACCGATATTTTTAAAGCGGTTTTTTCAGTTTACAGTTGAAAAAAAAACATTATTTTTTAGAAATGTCTGACACTGTGACACATCGTTAACCTCGTTTTACAGACAACAAAACGGATAGGGGAATAAAACGCGCCTCTCTAAAATATACAATACTATTTTTCACCTTAAAGGTTCAATGTTCAAAAGTCGGGTTAAAATCTATTTCCTACTATTATGAGCGAGAACTTTGTAAAGAACATAAAAAAATATTAAAAAAAAAACAAAAAATATTACTAAATTCTTTGATATAGTAGTGTATTATGCCCCACCCGGTACTCGAACTATAGAAATCAACTCATAACTTTCAATTAAACAGTGAAGTGAAGATCACGTGAAGCCTACCTTGGTCAATAGCCAGGGGATCAGGCCATAGTCCACTACGCTGGTCAAGTGCGGATTGCTGGACTCCAGATGTAAAGTAAGTAAAAATATGTTTGGACCGTAAGACTTGTGGTAAACATGTTGAGAATGATTCGCAAATGAAAATATTAAAAGTGCCAGACTGGTTTAAGCTCGCTTCAACCGCTTTCCCAAGCAAACGCGTTACCACTCGGCTGCCAATGCCTGTACAACTGCCTTATTGTAAAAGAAAATATCGTGAAAAAAAAACGCTATATAGAGAATATTCTAGCAAGTTTTTGTAGAAGAAGAATCAAATCAAAATATACTTTATTCAAATAGACTTCTACAAGCACTTTTGAATCGTCACTTTTAAATTATTACATATATAGAATTTAAGTTAAATGTCAGTCTGTAAGCCTGGGAGTAAGCTACCACCGACTCGGAATGCTGTTCTGCGGAGAAGAGCCGGCGAGAAACTCAGCAGTTGCTCTTTTCAAAAAATATTTGATTACAATATTTATTGCATTACAATATTTATCTATTTATCCTACGTGAGACACAACTAGACACATCTACATATTTTAAGTGTAATGTGAAACACACCCCGCACTTGACCAGCAAGTGGGAGGTCTACGCCCAACAGTGGGCACCTTCATTACACAAGAAGAATCTATAATAATTGTTTACTTACTTAAAAGGGCAAGGATGTGTGTTACACCGAACAACGGCAGAAGCGGGTTTGCTGGAGCCGTCGCACAGTTCCTCTGGAGCGTCCAGCCCGGTTAGGCGGTCACGGCATACAGCTAATGACATTTTGTATCCTATGAATAAAATTACAAGATTTAATATAAAATTCGCTAGAAAAATTTAAACTTATCTAGGCTAGTTAGAAATAATAGAGAATTTTTCTGATACAAAGAGAGGGTAGTCATTAAAAAACGATAACAGTACCCCTACCCACATATATAAAAAAGCTATATTAAACCTTATTTTAGTTAGAGTTCGAATAATGAGATTAAATATTTTTTGAAAAATCTTATTGGAATATTTATTACCGTTTATATATTATACATATAAAAGGCAGTGGTAACCCAGCGGTAACGCGTCGCTTATATAACCGAGTGATGCGGGTTCAAATCCGTGTCTCGCACCTCTGATATTTTCATGTTCGAATCATTTCTATCCTGATTACCACTTGTCTTACGGTGAAGGTAAACATCGTGAGGAAACCTGTATGTCTGAGAACGACTAGCAAGTTTTCGTAAGACATGTGAAGTCCGCCAACACGCACTGGGCCAGCGCGGTGGACTATGGCCTGATCCCCCTCGTACTGAGGGAGGCCCGTGCCCAGCAGTGGGACGTGAAAAAGGGCTGATGATGATGATGATGATATATTATACCGATACTTATTATACCAATACTTATATACCGATATATATTATACCGATACAGAGGCTGAATCTATAGTTTTTAGAATTCTTGACTAACTATCTGTCAGTAACCGTATAACGAGGAAAACACTGGACAGATGTTAATGAAACTTGGAATGACGATAGTTGGGTATCCGGGTTTTTACTTTGAGAAAATATCCCTAGAAAACGAACACGAGCAGAGCAGGATGAGTAACTAGTTAATCTTATAAAGTTCAAGTTAAAATCTTTTGTGCCATTATAACTAACAAACTAATTATGCATTAAACGCTTTTAAAACTGCAAAAACTGTTGCAAGAAAAATATAAAATGCATACAAAAATGTAATTTTAAAAACCTTAAACAAATTAAGCCAGTTCTCATAATAAAAGCACGAGCTGTTTAAAACTCGGAACAGAAACTACTCCCGGAATGCCTTCGTTCTGATAATGAAAAGAATTGTGTAAAATCCGCAGTATTTAAATAGCCATTAAGAAGAAATCAAAATTAGTGTACAAGAATATAAAGTTTTTCTAGAAGTACAATAATTATTAAAATTTTATCTATAAAAATATATAAAATTGAAGTGTCTGTTTGTAATATCAAAATAACTGACTTTTACGAAATGTATATGTGATTTGCGGTACCTACTTAGAAGTAATTCACAATTTTTTACATTTTTGTCTGTCCGTTTGTTTGTTCCCGTTAATCTCGGAAACGGATGAACAGATTTTGATAGTACTTTAATTTGTTAAGTTATGAGGAGTACCTTAAGCTACTTATATTTTAAAAAAATAATAAGTTTCGCTGAAAAATTAAAACGAAGCTAGGGACGAACCTGAGCGAAGGTGGCTCACTTGTTTAAAATAGAATTTTTCTTGTGAGTTAAAATTGATTCTGTCAATGACCTATAATGGTTGAGGTCGCGGGTTCAACTTTTACGTGATCATAATATTACAATCAAAGTAATGTCTATTCAAGTCAAAACTACCAGTAAAAATTTAAACTTAAGTTTTTAACCAAGACGACTTAATGTTATACGAATATATATTAAAATGAGTAATTTAATAGTAATTACGATGATATTTATTTAGATATTTTTTAATTTTTTAAGATCAGAGTACACACACAACATAAGTACTCAACAAATGAATGCCCCCAGCGGGACTCGAACCCGCTATCGCTGGCGCAGCAAGTAGCGTCACTACATACTGTGCAACCAGTCGTCAACTATATCAATATGTATGTAGGTTATATATTTGAATGGACTCCAAAACGGCTGGAGCAATTTTGATGAAGTTTTCCGGATCTACGGATCAGCCCAAGGGATAATGTGAAACTTGGAAACGATCGGAAGTTAAAACACAAGCGAAACCACGGGCTAGGCTTGTATAAGTACCGAATGTCAATTGTAGCGGAATTTTACAGACAAGTCACGGTAATGAACGATTAACAAAGTAGGGACGCAACTTCTGTTGAATACATAAATATCTAAAAAAGACCAGTTCATTTTCCCTCAGATTTTGTTTAATACAAAATTGCTTGGGACCGTCCTTTCTATTACTTTTCAAAGTATTTTATACTTTTACTTACATTTTGCGAAATTTTTTAGAATAAGTTTTGGTATACATTTTTACAGATTAAATAAAGTTGAGACTTTTTACTGGTTTCGTTTTTATGGATATTGATTTTTCGTGTAACTGGCAAAGGTCGGATGGCTTCTGCGTGTTAAGCAATTTTAACAAGATCTGTCACTCACAACCTCATTTATTATAATTCATGCAAATTTTGTAACGATCCGTAATATAATGTTATCCGTAATATGTTGAACATATTATTGCAATCGTCTATTCATATAATGAAAATTCTAATTTAGTCGAATGAAAAATGGATAGCCATTGAATATCTTTTTGAAAATCATCATCGTCAAATTGAAATATCATCATTAATAGCCTAAGGTAAGGTACCGAATTTATAGATTTTAGAATTTCTGTCTGCCTGTCTGTCGTGACAGCATCCGAGAAATCTATACTTAAAGTTAAAATGTATCTTTGGAAGAACCATTAGTTATTATAGGTAATATATTTTAACTATTATAAGATTTTTCGCATTTGTAAATGCTAAAGTAAAACAAAGTAATTTCATTTAATATTTTCTACTAAAACTTGTTTTGCGACAATCTCATTTAAAATCTTAAAATACCATAAAAGTAGCAGTATGTAGCATTTAATTCTAAACCAAAAAGTTTACAGTAAAAGTATCGCAAAGGTCGGAGAGAGCTGGAATCAAAAAAAAAAAACAAACTACAAACTGTGCGGTCTGGTGGCCACTAAAAATTCCATTTTGAAATGCATTTTTCTTGTAAAACTTTTTACGTCCTTTTACTTGCCAAATAAAGGCGGTTATACACTTAGATTAATTTAAAATGGCACTATAGCTTAGAGGAAGGTTATATTTGGAAAATAGTTACTAACAAAAGTGTCACTGGTTATTTTTGTATATCTAGATTCTAGACATATAATACAATTCAAACTGAGTCTATATAGGTACATTAAATACTTTGTGCAAAATCTATTGAAATAGTCATTATTATTACTTACTGGCAAGTGGCAACTCACCCACGCTTGGGTTTGTCCCTAGATACTTTTTAACAGTTAGGTAGTATTCAAAATTCAAAAAATTCAAAATTCAAAATATTTTATTCAGCATGAAATTATTACAATTTTTTACTGAACGTCATGAGTCTACTACCAGTTCGGAAGGAAGAAACCACTGACCTGAGAAGAACTGGCGAAAGAAACTCAGCGGGACTAATATATATTTTTTTCTTTTTTTTAATTAAATTGAAATTAACAATAATTCTATAGGTTGAAACAGCCTGGTGGCGATCACATCATTCCCAAGGCGTACTATCTTCTAAAAAATCGTTAAATTAGTATATTATAGTATTCTTCAGAGATAAGAAATTTTGGCCGTAGTAAAAAGTATCCTATATGTTCACGCGGGTAACCAGCTATCATAATACCAAATTTCATAAAAAATTGTCTAGTGGTATTCTCGGGTTGCGATCACAACAAACAGACAGAAAAAAATCTAAAAGCTCAAGTCCGGCTTACATATAGATAATGTTTTCTATTTCAATAAGATTTTTCAAAAAATATTTAATGCTATGAATACACGAAAATTATATTATATTATAGTATATAATTATTACAGAGATACTTTATTTTTTATCTATTATTTTCTATATCTTCTCTTTAATACAGTATACTATCGCTAAAATACAAATTTAATTACGATCTTGTAATTTAACACCCGGTTAAAGTCAACGTCGCAATTTCCAACTTAATACTATGAAATCGAGCCGAAACACGTGTTGGTACACGACCGCGTCCCAACCGCAAATAACCCTACAAATGCTGTTCGCTATTGTATTGCCTTTGAGGGTCATCTTCTATGGAATTTTCACTCAATAGATCTAAGTAAGGGTTGAATTATGATTTTCCTTGGAAATATCATGTGACTTATTAAGGGTTATATCATTATGATAAAAATGTTTATTTGTTTGTTCGCATTCCATATTTAACACGACTTTTATATATTATATAGAATAGCCAGAGAGTTATCATATGAGACTAACGTCGTTAGACTTACCCTCACTCACACGTCATTTACACGTTTGGCTCAATTGGTACTGGCCCTACTTTTTGCGCCAGCGGTCGCGGGTTCGAGTCCCGCTGGGGGCATTCATTTGTTGAGCAGGAATGTTTGTACTACAGTCATTGATGTTTATATATGTATAATAAGTATGTATTTAAAATTTATATGTGTAGTATATCAACTATCTGGTATTCGTAATACAAGCTTTGTAGCTTACCTCGGAGCTAGATGGCGCTGTTGTAATAATGTCACAACATATTTATTTATTTAAATATCGAGTACACTAAAATAATAGGTATTCTTGTAATGTAAATTTTGTGTCAAAATAACAGCTTTTAACAATAACAAAACAAAAGTAAGGTACTTATAAAACAACATTTTTATTTTTTGGCCTATGTGTTTGTTTGTCTGTCCGTCTGTCTGTCTCATTCGTCCGTCTAATCTATGAAACTGGGCCGATTTTGACAAGAATTTCACTAGAAGATAGCTAATGTTGTAAGAAGTAACATAGGCAATTTTTATTATATAGATAAGAGTTCGCTCCGAGTAATTAAAACGTACCTAGGGCTAATCCCAACCAAAGCGAGGATAAGTCGCTTGTATAAAAGCTTTGATGAAACACCACCTTTCATGGTCTCAGTGACCCAGCCCTTCTCAGACATTTCAATTGTTAATTAGGTGGCAGGACAATGATAAATGTTGTGTCAGGTTTTAGGGGGATCCCTTATCACTTCTGATATCTCATACTTTTTGCTGGATTAACGAGATTATTTTTGTTACATACAGTATTTTTGTATATCCATCATAATTAGGACGATTTTCTATTATACGCCTTATAAGGAAAATATTACAGGTATGTATTTTGTTTTGCTTTATAATGCAAAAAATATGTTCACAACACATTTTATAACATTCATTTATTAAGCTAAGGTTTAAGTGTTAAAGCTATTTTAAGTTATTATTAACGACTCAACCTGGCTTTGCTTGGGTTCGTTCTTAGATATATTTTAATTTGTCTAGAATTTCTAGAGTAGTCGTTTTAAAAAAAAACGTAGCCCCTTATAACATCATCTATCTGCCAGTTAAAGACCTGTCAAAATCAGCCGTTTCAGAGATTAACGCGAACAAACAGACAGGCAGACTGCTGGAAAATCGAAAAGTTCATAACTGTTCATTTTCTATAGAAATTACTATCATACGAACGAAACCAGGATAAGTCGGTAGTAACTCATATTTGTAGAATGCGAAGAGTAGGCTTAGTCCAATACGTTAGCACATTAGATCAAAGCTGCGATCTAAAGCTCCTGTAAACGACGTTATATAATATGACGATATTTCCCTTGGGAAATAAGACAGAAGATATCACAATCGAGATTATAATGTGTTAGAGTGAGAAACAAACAGGATCTTGGATAAGATAAATGGAGTAGCTGAGAACTGTTATTGTAATTAAAAAATATTTTGTATATATGTTTGTACGTAATATCGAAAGGGCCAGACGGGTTTTGTACTACTCGTACATTATGACTCAGAGTATTACAGTATGTATATTAATATAAAGCGCCATTATGCGCTTAAATTTATGGCATAAATCACTTTTTTTATCATATATTTAATATTATGAACAGAATTATTAGAAAATGTATACCTTTTTTTAATAATTTAAACTTGGCATGGGAGTTGAAGTTACTTACATAAAATGATTTTAGCATTTTCGTTTATATATTATGAAATCATAACAAAAACATTCTTCTTAAAATTTTCTATAAACAACATATTTTTATAAATAAAAATACAATCAAAGGGATCCATATTCTTGAAAACTCATCACATTTAACTTTTACTCTAAAACACCGCTGGGATGACATCCCGACATAACTGGTGAGAGATCACCTGAACACCTCTCACAGGTCGTATAAATGATATCCGTACGTGTCCTCTGTGGCACGAAGATAGAACACCGCCAACTTCCCAACTTGGGGATATTACTAAAAATAAAAATAAAACTCCCAAAAACAATACGTTTTTAACCCGATCAGGGATTCGAACCCAGAACCTGACAAGGTACTCATTTTGATTACACATAATATTGTATAGTACATAATATTTAGTATATTGTAATATATAAGTGAATCTACCCCAGCTTCCTCTTGATATACCAATTTAATTTACTACTAGGTACAAGATAACGTAAGCGTTTGATCAAAGATCGAAGCGACCTATCGGCTATCATACAAATTACATCAAACGACACCGGCTGTTAATTCCTATCTCCGTCTTAATCTTTCACGGCTTTCTTAATTAGAATCGCGAAAGCTCCTTTGTGGTGCAGACTCGCGACTATTTTGTAGCAATGAAAATATAGGTATTCTTCAATTATCAGATTTTAATCATAATAATAACGGCTGTTTTAATAAAAAAAATCTGTAAAATAATCTATATGGATTTTCCTGCGGATTTATTTTAATTTTTAGTTCTCGACGTTTTAGAACCAAATATCAAAACCAATCCGCGAAACTACCCGAAGATATAGTTTATTTTTAAAATGGCAATTTAATTTTTGTTTAGTCAGTACTTATTTTTTAAGTTAGTTAGTTATAAAATATTTCGTATTTGACGAAATAAAACAATATGAAATTAAAAAAAGAATAGAATATTATTATTCACTTAAAAAAATGTTTTACTATCAATAAGGGTGGGTCCCCATTAATGAAATATAATAATATTATACAAAGGCAAATAAGCAATTCAAAGCTGGTGTTGCCAATCGAGAAATAACTAGACGTTTCCACATTTATTACAGCCCTTAGAATTACATCCTTTTGTCGCTCGTCTGCTCTTTAAGAGTAAGAACTGTTGCTTTTTGGAGACAAAAGGGGCTTTGATTTATCAGCGGACCGACTAATGGCGGATCCGGTATAAATTACGAGACCGGCACAATTAACAGTTACATTATGTACTATCGCTGATAGAGTTTGGGATAAGTTATTTATTTGCTCAGTGAATGGGAAAGTTGTTTTGGAGTTACTGCGTTTTCTGAGGTATATTTAAATGCGGAGGTTTATTTTTTCTGTAATCATGTATTACTGTATAATAGGAAAGTGTTGATGATTTTTTTATAATGTGGGTAGAGTGGGTTTTAAAATTACTAGATGTGCATATATTTTTGTATATATAGAATTACGATAGCTATTCTTACTTCTAAAATTTGCTTAAAACAGCGCTATTAGCTTGAGTTGAACAAATAAATAAATAAATATTTTGGGACATTATTACAACAGCGCCATCTAGTTCCGTGGTAAGCTAAGCTTGTGTTACGGATACCAGATAGTTGATATACTACACATATACATTTTAAATACATACATATTATAAATATAAACACCCATGTCTGGAGTACAAACATTCGTGCTCAACAAATGATTGCCCCCAGCGGGACTCAAACCCACGACCGCTGGCGCAGAAAGGACGCACTACCGACTGAGCCAAACGAGTAGTCGTTTAAATGTTTATACAACGATTTGTATGTTTATTTGTTATGGATAAACTAATAAGCCGATGAACCGATTTGGTTTTAATTTGGTACGAAGATAGTTTGAGGCCCTGGAAAGGATGTAGATTTTTATTCCGAATGGGAGTGATATAAATTTGTATCCCAAAACCCTCAATGTACGAGGGGATGAAAAGGTAATTATAGGGACGAACCCTCGGGAAGTGAGAGTTAATCGCTAGTTTTATAAATAAAGAAAAATCGATATTTTCGATTCAAATAATCTATTATTTATAATCGTAGAGATTTTAGAATAATATAGTAAAAACATTGAAATTTTGTTTCAACATAACGTTTTTGTCGCGCCTTGGACCGAGGTAGCGAACACGACGTAACTTGTCGGCAATTAAAAGTGAAATATTGTTTTAATTAACAAATTCAGCCGCCCACTACTCTAGCAAATTACCCTGTTTATTGTGATCTTGATTGAACCAAGTTGCTACTTAACGAAAACTCAAATTCAGTTATATCTAAGGGAGAAAATTAAAACAATTGTTTTAGAGAATTGAGTGCTCCTAAAATATTTATATTTCTCCTAAAGCACGAACACTTGAAGATGAAAATAATTTCATTAAAAACACAATCAGTCTTTTAACTTTATATAATACTGAATAACCTTTTTTAGTAAAATAATATTTCAATAATGTAAATGTTGGACGACACGTTTGGCTCAGTTGGTAGTGGCCCTACTTTCTGCGCTAGCGGTCGCGGGTTCGAGCCCCGCTGGGGACATTCAAATTTGTTGAGCACGAATACTCGTACTCCAGTCATAGCTTATATTTATAAAATATATGTATTTAAAAATTATATATGTGTACATAATTTTTAAATACATATTATAAATAAAATAAATACATTGGTACATTATTACAACAGCGCCATCTTGTCTGTCCGTTCGTCCGTCCGTCTGTCTATGTGGAACTTTCATAGTAGGTAACTGATGTTATGAATTTGACAATTAGTGTATAAAAAAACAAACACAATAGAAAAATATTTTATTTTCTATATACTAATATTATAAAGAAGTAAAGTTTGTGTGTTTGTATATTTGTTAAATTGTAAGGGGTAATCTCGGGATCTACTGAACCGATTTTAAAAATTCCTTCACCAATAGAAAGCCACATTATTGCTGAGTGTCATAGGTTATATAAACAACCGAAAAATAAAAAGGCTTTTACGTGGTAGTCCGTTTTGCAAAGTGAATCGGAGAAAAAACGGTCGAATGAAAGCGTTTCTTACGCGATTATATTATATGGAAATTACGTCATTTTTAAACTATATTAAAGAGGTTACACCTGGGGACGAACCCGAGCGAAGCGAGGGTGAGTCGCTAGTAATTAATAAAAACAAAATACATAATATTATAATGGTTCAATGTTTATTTGAAAGCATTTAATGTATGACATTAACATTAACCGGTATTTAGTGATAGCCTCGGGATACATTCTATTAAGAGAACAATACATTTCACGTACATTTACTAGCATTGTGTTAGAACGGATATTAATTTATTATTGACGTGTTAATATATTGTGTTAATAATTGAGTTCAGTTAAGAAATAGCACAACAGATACGCTTCACTAGGTTTTGCTTTTGGGTGTGTTCATTTATATGAATGTCGATGATAAATGTATGTACGCGATATATATGTATATATTATGTTCCATACACACTCCGAAACGGCTGGATCGATTTTGATTACATGGACATCATTACAACAGCGCCATCTAGTTCCGCAGTAAGCTACGTAACGTGCTTGTGTTGCGGATACCAGATAGTTGATATACTACACATATAAATTTTAAATACATACATATTATAAATATAAACACCCATGACTGGAGTACAAACATTCGTGATTAGGAAATGAATGCCTCCAGCGGGACTCGAACCCGCGACCGCTGGCGCAGAAAGTAGGGTCACTACCAACTGAGCCAAACGTGAAACGAGTCGTTGAAATTATGTATTATGATTTATGAATCGTAGACAACTAATAAGTTGTTAACGATTATCAAAAATTAAAAACAGCTTGAAAATCGGTTAAAGGAGATAAGGTATAACAGCTGCTCTTATGCATTGGATGTGAACGTAACGATAGCGCGATGTAATGTACTACTAGCGCCATCTATGTTTCTTGTATGTATTTAATGGAGACGAGATCGAAAACTCGCTTACTAACAATTTAAATATTGTACGACATATTGAATGGGGCATATTTTAATAAACAAATATTTTAACAACATATATAGTTACGCGCCCTTGCTTTGCTCGGATTCTTCCCCAGATACGTTTTAACTGTTAGTATAGTTTTTTTAGAAGTCAGATTTTCCTGCAGTAAAAATATCTTATATGTTGATATAAAATTTTATCAAATTCTTCCAAAAATCCATTGGTTTTCTCAAAAATTCTCAAAAAAATTAAATCGGCCTCTGTATCGTTGACAATGACTATTTTAAATTGGTGAAGACAAGGTGCGCCTGAGCAACGCAACGGCTGGAATGAATCACCGCGTCATCGAGGCGTCGCGTGCGGAAAGTTTATATCGAGACTACTGTAGTATATTAAACTAGCATGTCCCACGGCTCCACCCGCGTTTTGAAGACCGGAAACCAAATTCTTAGATTTTGTTTGTTTTGTTCACATACCGTGTGATGTTTTTATGGACAGTTTTTAACGGTTACGTGAGATTTCCCAGAAATTAGTAATTTTTCAGCAGTATATAGTGTCCTATATCCTGACCCGGATAACCAGCTAACATCACATGTGACGTGATGCGGTCACAGACAGACAGACAGACAAAAAATCTAAAAACTATAGATTCGGCCTCTGTATCGTTAATAATGACTATTTCAATAAGAATTCCTAAAAAAAATGTTCATTGTACAGATTCTACTAACTTAGAATTTTATTAAATGTATAGATGTATATATTAATTTAGCTTATCCTTAATTTAGCTTATCTATATTTAATTTACCTTAACTACGACGCCACCAAAATTTAAAGTACCAATTGGACTAAGTTGAATTTAATTATGTAATAGATAATGATTCTATTTTTAAAACAAAATTATTTCCTTCTACTATGTTTGCTATAAGTTGTACGTACTTGAAAATCTATCATATCACGTCTTAATACGTAATTTGTCTGAACATTCGGATTACCCGTTCGTTTACTTAATACTAGTAAATAATCTGAGCTACCATAGGCAATCTAAAAAGGCATCTATTAGGTATCCAGTAACCATTTCGATTTCGGTTACATTATATTTTGACGACACGTTTGGCTCAGTTGGTAGTGACCCTACTTTCTGCGCCAGCGGTCGCGGGTTCGAGTCCCGCTAGGGGAATTCATTTGTTGAGCACGAATGATTGTACTCCAGTCATGGATGATTATAATATGTATAATATGTGTAAACGACGGGTGTATATATGAACACTCAAACTGTTATACACTAAATTATTCCACCTTTCTTATGTCGTTTCACCACATATATCACTTTATCACTTTATACCATTAATAACGAATAACATTAATAACATTACTTAATTATATAACAATTCACTTCACGGCACTTTAATACTTTACGCACTGTCACTAATAGCTAAAGCACTACAACGTAACTCGCACAGGAATAACCCGCTCTTAACGACAAACTTCGTATTTATGGAGAGTAATCAAAGTGGGGGATGACAGCTAAGTTGTCATAACACTGTTCAACTTCCGGTCTAAAGATATTGCTGACACGGCCATCCTGCACGGTGACTGTCCCAGTCACCCTATGAGTGTGGATCTAAACACAAACAGTATTCATATATATTATTATAATAAATGCCAATGATCATTTGCCAACAGTTGCATTGTTAAACACCAATGATTGAACCAAAGGCCACCTGCACTTAAAGAAACTTTGTTGCACTTAAGTGTCCCAGGCTCGCCTTTACACCAACCAAAGATTATTACTTAGTAAGGCTACCTGTACCTAAAGGAACACTGTCACACTTAGCGTACTAAGATAGTCTTACATTCATAACTGCTTGTACCTAAAGCAACTCTTTCTCACTTAGCGTACAAGGACAGTCTTTAATTCATAACCTCTTGTACCTAAAGGCATATTGTCACACTTAGCGTACAAGAATAGTCTTTTATTCACAACCGCTTGTACATAAAGGAACTCTGTCACACTTAGCGTACAAGGACAGTCTTTCATTCATAACCTCTTGTACCTAAAGGCATATTGTCACACTTAGCGTACAAGAATAGTCTTTTATTCATAACTGCATGTACCTAAAGGAACTCTGTCACACTTAACATGCCAAGCAGAGCCTGAATAACTGTAATACTAAGTACAATACCTGTCATGATATATTTTTAAAGTTCAGATTAGACTCGCTGAACACTCATAAATAATAAAGAAGAACCGTAAATAAATAACACATACGTTACCAACACGGAGCATATAAATTAAAAAGAAAATTAAGGGTCTATTCAGTGTCCCAATTGTCTATACAAATACAAGCCTTCATATTTTCAGCGGCTATTTAAGAAGCTGGAGAGGCTTACGCATATATTAAAATTACTGGCTTCTGTGGTGGCTTCAATATTGCTCTCTTTTTTTTCCTATAGCTGCTAGAAGAGGATTGTGAGCGAGCCCAATTACGGCGTGATCTGTTTCTTCCCATAGTTCACATCCCGCTTCTGATGTAAACGACGGGTGTATATATGAACACTCAAACTGTTATACACTAAATTATTCCACCTTTCTTATGTCGTTTCACCACATATATCACTTTATCACTTTATACCATTAATAACGAATAACATTAATAACATTACTTAATTATATAACAATTCACTTCACGGCACTTTAATACTTTACGCACTGTCACTAATAGCTAAAGCACTACAACGTAACTCGCACAGGAATAACCCGCTCTTAACGACAAACTTCGTATTTATGGAGAGTAATCAAAGTGGGGGATGACAGCTAAGTTGTCATAACACTGTTCAACTTCCGGTCTAAAGATATTGCTGACATATGTATGTATTTAAAATTTATATGTGTAGTATAACAACTATCTGGTATCTTTAGCACAAGCCTCGTAGTTTAGCACGGAACTAGATGGTGCAGTTGTAATAATGTCCCAACATATTTATTATTATTATTTATTTTATTTATAACTAACAAATCCGTCCCTTCCTTTTACTATTTATAATTATATAATATGTAATATAAGAAATAAACCAAATTTTTGAATACTAGTAAAAGCTAACCTTTTGGAATTTTTTCGGTTAAACTTATTTAATATTGGGTTCACGACTTTTCGAATTTATAGCAAACATAGTTACGTGAAAGACTTAAAAAAAAGAGGAAAATCAGAAAACATAGTTTAATTCATTCACATTTCGTAAAACTGATAAAACTATAAAATAGAGCAAACTTACCTCCCCCACAAGTAGCAGAGCAAAGTGACCCAGGAGTGGACAGCCAGTGGTACCTTGGTCTGGAACACGACGAGCCATCTCCTCCGCAAACCCCGCATTCATCGACTCTTCGTGTCGAGCCAACTCGTAGGTCACATCCCACCCGCTATAACAAAAACAAGGAAAATAAATATTATTACAAGTACAAGATTTCTTGCAAATACAAGGTGCATTCTCTATGAACGAGTGAAAAGTACTCTCAAATTTCGATAGATCGTTAAAACGACACCGATGAGAAATAAGGCGTAGGAGTGACCGATGAGAATGCTCTCCGTAGGACGATATTGTAACACTGACTAAAAAGTACTAAAATTGAAGTACTCAGAATTTCTAACCAAAAAAAATCTATATCTAAACTAAGCCCGATACGGGACTCGAACCCAGGTTCTTTGTATCGGCATACATGCTAGTAGGTGAAGTGTCACCTACGACTACGAGGCACACAAAAATATTATGTACTGAATAACTAAGCCCATAGGATAACTGAATTTGGCTTTATTTTAGAAATACCATAATTCATTTGTGGTCGAGACATCGTAGCTGCGTTCAAATATTCTATCACATAGATCTGGCATTTATCACTGTAATTTTGATAGTATTTAGTCTAAGAGCTGTTATACAAAGTTAAATGGAATTATAAGTAACCAGCGCTTGTCCGTGGTTTCGTTCTTTTAAATTGCAAAAGTATTATTTTCTGTAACTCACTCTCTCTCTCTCTCTCTCTCTCTCTCTCTCTCGCGCGTCTGTAGGTGTAATTTTTATTTTTATTTTTATTATTGTATACAGCTTTTGCCAAGTTTTACTAACTAATGATTCGCGTGCGTTTGTTCCTGATGTACTATTTAAACATTACGTACGCATAACTTATAGTACTATAATGTTCGATAACCTATAATATTTTATAGTAAGTAGGCACTTATCACTTAGCGTATAATATTTCTACTATTTTTTATGCAGGTACATAATATGTCGATATGTACGTGTGTTGACGATATGTTTGTAGTTGGTAGTGACTCTACTTGCTGCGCCAGCGTGGCCTGGGGTTTAAGTCCCGCTGGGGGCATTTACTTATTTGAACACGAATGTTTGTACTTCAATCATGGGTGTTTATATTTATAATATGTATGTATTTAAAATTTATATGTGTAGTATATCAACTATCTGGTATCCGTAACACAAGTCTCGTAGCTTACCACGACTAGATGGCACTGTTGTAATAATGTCCCAACATATTTAATTGGAATACGTTGCTGTTGGAGAAATCAGAAGAAAAACCATTAAGCAAATTACTGACTATCTCTTAGACTAACTTGCAGGATGATAAAATAATTTCAAAGCTTCAAAATCATTCCCTCTCTTGTTGAGGTTATAAATTACTCTGATATATAACAATGACGCACCTCATCATTTATTCAGTGTAACGAAATCGAGTCGAGAGCCGCTTCACACAAATATGCCGAATTTTCAGATTATCATATTTAAGTATGTATGGTTGTCCTTTTCTTGCACACTACATCTTAATATGATAGAGAAGGATGCATGCTATTTTATTACACGCAATTCATGTTTATTGCAACTGGATTTAATTACAGATGAAATATAAATATGGTTTCGTTATCAAACAATTCTTTTTTTATATTTTGGTATTTTGAATGAAAATTAGATGGGGATTGGAATCGTGGTCTATACCGTCTTCTTAGCAAGATTAAATAAATTCAATGAATAAGTAATAAAAGTAGTGTATATTAGCAACTTTCCGTCCGGAGGTGTATTTTGTATTCATAGTACTATTGTATATAGGTAGCACTTCTTGCCATTTTTTTTAATATTAGGGACTCATCCCCACTTCACTCGGTTTCGTCCATAAGTTAAGCGTCAGCGAAGCCAGGGGATCCGATAGTTAAAATATATAAAATTTCTAAAATATAACCTCCTCCTTTTTTGAAGACGGTTTAAATGTATAAGAAAGTACGCCTTATAACATTAGCTATCTGCAAGTAAAAGTTTCTTCAAAATCGGTCTAGCCGTGTCAGAGATTAGCCGGAACAAGCAGACAGACAAAAATTTTAAAAAAATGATTTTTTCATGCTAGTGCCGTATATACTTTCATATGCATTTAGTGAAAAGCTGTTAATTTGAAATTAAAAACAGACACTTCAATTTTATTTATATGTATAAAGTACAGATGTATAGACTAGTGATTTAGCATTTGCTGCACTCGGGTTTTTTTTTTCACTAGGTAACTTTTACAGATGGTATAGATTTTCTCAGAAGTGTATAAATTAAATATCGATAAAATTATGTTCAATGGTTTTCTCGAGAAGCGGCCATGGATAAAGATATAAACGGATAGACAGACAGACAAAGTAAATAAATAAATAAAATAAACAAAATAAATATTTTGGGACATTATTACATACAGCACCAATGATATTTTAACTATAGATATGTTATGAGCGCGCAATCGTGAAAACTCGAAAACATCCTAATTAGGACGTATTGCCTTTAGTCAGTGTCACCGCATGGCGACGAGTGGTACGCTGCTACAAAATTTAAAAAAATGCCATCCTGTGTATTTAGGAAATGCACCAATTATGATACCAAAGTTAATAAAACACAAGGGATCTCATACCACATGTAAGAACGCAGAATACTTCGATTTATTATTATATTTCAATTATTTGCCTAATATTCTGATATGTCATCGGTCGCTAGACTAATGTTTGTTTACATTGACGCGCAATTGACAACATTAGCTGTCTCTTTTTTTCTTATTGATTTTATCGACTATCCCCTTTCTATCATTTTGACATGTACCTTGAATGAAAAGTGTGTATGTGTGCAGCGCGGAACACTTTTTTCGGTTGTTTAGTGAGCGTATAACATATCTATAGTTAAAATATCATTGTACAGCACCATCTAGTTCCGTGGTAAGCTACGAGGCTTGTGTTACGGATACCAGATAGTTGATAATTGATATACTACATATTATAAATAGCTTTTAAATATTTCTGTTTTACTTTATCTATACTGGTAGAATGGTTGCCTGTAAGAGATCACTTTTAGTGATAAGGTCGCCTTTGCACATAATGATTATTGTTAGACGTCGTTTCTGTCCTTGTTCCTTCTGGTGTGTGCAATAAAGTGTTTTAAATAAAAATAAAATATAAACATCCATGACTGGAGTACAAACATCCGTGTTTTAAAAGTGAATGCCTCCAGCGGGACTCAAACCCACGACCGTTGGCGCAGTAAGTGAAGTCATTACAAACTGAGCTAAACGTATCGGCGTTGAGCCTAAATGTTCCTCTAGAGTCTAGACGATAAGCTTAATCTTATTATTATCATTGAAGTCGTTTCATCGTACTCGTTATATATAATTTTTGTGTGTTTAATTATTTAATTACATTATCAAAGTTAAATTGGTATTAAAAAAACATATAGAAAATAAGTACATCATTCTTATCTCGGCTCTATATTTCCCAAACTCAAATTCGTCCAATCACCGATTCAAGTCCATTAAAAAGGAAAACTTTTATATGATCTAAAAAGTACAAGCCATAAACCGTGGCCGATAAAAAGTCGCTCCAATAGCCGCTTATATTTTACGTGCAATTAACAAAACGTCACGTATCCAAAGTTCCTGAAGTGTCCAAGAAGTCATGAAACTTTTCACTCGCCAGTTCTGTATTTTGCATAAATTCATATATTATTTAAGTGGGAACTTCGGTCCCATTTGCATAATCCTGTTCGCTTCTAACGAATACTAATTCGCCGGCGGTCGAGCATCGATGCTTCGATGGCTAACTTGGCTTTTGAATACTAAAAATTATGTATTGATTTAATATATTTGCTTAAAATATCCTCCTAAGCCATTTTCATTACTACGAGTATAAATATAAATAAATATGTTGCGACATTATTACAACAGCGCCATCTAGTTCCATGGTAAACTATGAGGCTTGTGTTACGGATACCAGATAGTTGATATACTAAACAATATATAAATTATAAATACATACATATTATAAATATAAATATAAACACCCATGACTGCAGTACAATCATTCGTGCTTAACAAATGTTTGCTCAACGTGATTGCCCCCAGCGGGACTCGAACCCGCGACCGCTGGTGCAGAACGTAGGGTCACTACCAACTGAGCCAAACGTGTCGTCAAAGCCAAAACCAAACGAGTATGTTAGCGAAATACTGCGTGAATTTCTCGTTACTCTATTTCTTTAACAGTTGTTTTGGTAAAACGATATTTTAAGACGATTGCTGAAATATAAGCGGGCAGGAACGAAATTTTGACGACATTTTTGGTTCAGTTTGGGACATAACTTGCTGTACCAGCGGTTGCGGATGCGAGTTCTGTTGAGGTTTGTTAAAAGCACGATCGTTTGTAATCTAGTCATGGGTGTTAATATTTACAATTTATTATTATTATAGTTTATAGTAGGCCCACTTTGAGATAGATGCTTTATTGCGTTTTTTATATTTTGAATGCCAGAAACAATTTAGGCTCTTCCTGAATGAGAACCTAACCTTTTCGATCTATAGCCAATTAAAATATAATGAAATATATAAACAGACATTGCACAACAATAATAATTAATAATATGTATATTAATGATAAAACAATCATTTTAGGGTAAAAGTATTGCATAATAAATGCTTTGTGTTTCTTGTTTCCAACCGTGACAAGTACATTCCTAATAAATATCAACCGAGTAGCGGATAAAATAGACATATTTAACGCACCTTTGAGTGAACTCACAAAGGTCACATTACTTGTTATTATAGTTCTAGTTAAATATTACTTCAATCACATTAGGTTATTCCTGTAAAGATTGCTGTAATTTTTGGTTGAAATAAATAAATATTAGTAAAGTACTTATTTAATAAAATAAGTTCCTATGTTATGCCATTACTTTAAAATCTATTAACCAAAATAAATTAAATGTGAATGATGATGGAATTTTTAGGTGTTGAAAAGATAAAACCGTCATGGATTTGTGCTCTGTTATTTTTCACATATTACGCGTACTATTGACTTATATTCTTACTCGCTTGCTTTTCGTATTGCGTTCTTAAAGCTATTAAGATTGAAACAAAATTATATTTCTCTTCTAAGATATTGGTTCATTATTGTATAGATAAATTAAAACAAAGCTTTTTCAGCCCCGTTTTTACGTTCTACTGCTCAGTACGAGGCTCCGTTTAATACTACTGGAAATAATTATTACTGAGGCGCTTAAAAATGTAATCTATACGATATACATATGAATAAAAGTGAATTCACTGTTTTTAATTTCAAATTAACAGCTTTTCACTAACTGCATATGAAAGTATATATGGTACTAGCATCAAAAAATCCATTTTTAGAATATTTGTCTGTCTGTCTGTTTGTACCGGCTAATATTTAGAAATTTTATTTATTTTAACTAGCGAAACCCGCGGCTTAACTCGCACCAAAGCTTGGGACGAATCCGAGCGAAGCGAGGGTGAGTCGCTAGTTGATAATATAACTTCATCTTGGCGTTTTATCATCATCAACTTTTTGACAATTCATTGCTTATCGTCGTAATTATGATAAAATCATTTAAGAAATTAAAAGTTCAATGGGAATCAAAGCAATAAAAACGAAGACATTCCAGTAAACTGTGACGTATGACAAAATTTTTCTGGCAAAAATGGCCAAAACACGTGAAACAAAAGCGAAACGTCAAAATCACTACTCACGCAAGAACAATTCCTAAAAGCCTCTTCGAGCAAACAGTCCTTTATGCAACAAAAAAATGTGGATTGAAACCTCGTGACACAATGCCGGATGCGACCTGACATCATCAGGGAATGAGGCTGCGAAATAATAAGGCTTGGACGCGGTTTATGAGATAGAATGTAGCGGTATGCGATAGCGATTTTATGCAATAGTGAACATAATATAACTACTATTTACATATTATACATATGTTTGTTGTGGCTCGCTTGCTTATTTTTATAATTTCTAAGTAAATGCACGTACTAAAGAGATATTTTTAATTACATTTATATTGAGTTGAACTTAAGTTAACTTCATTTTTTTATCTTATAGTAGACATAGCAAATATCCCATGCAGAAAATAAACAAACAAAAACCTTAATATATGAATTAAGTCCTGTATATTATATTCTAATGAATCAATAGGAATAATTACTTTAAAATATCTATATATTACATAGTGAGATATGTAGGTTTGTTTGTAAAATACAGAGCTGTATATAAGAATAGTAAGTAATTAATTTTGGCTATATAAAGCCCAACTAACAAATCTATACGCCTACGCCCTCTCCCGTCACTTATACCACAACCCGCAGCTGTAATACCGAGTTGCCTTTGTCTAGGTACTATGTTTGCTCCCGTTTCTAAAATTAAAAGTATGCGGACTGGAATGCCGAGTTTGTAATATTTCGTTTGTTCCGGGGGTACCTTTTGCATATACTATAATATGTGAACAGGTACCATTTATTATGCGACAATAGCACTTTTTTGGGGTGACACTTCTTATGTATTATAAAATACGGTACAATATTGTATATGTTCGGTGCTGTAAAGGTGTTAATATTAAATATGAGTGAAAGTAGTTAAAAATTCAATAATGCATTCTAGATAAAATACTAATAATTCATTCTTGATCTAGTCAAAATATGACCGCTGGTCGCTTTCACTGAGGTTAGTCAGACCTACAAGCCTTTCTATAATTTTTCTTTTTAAAGTCTAAAGGGATGATATTTCGTCATGAATGATGCGAAATAAGGAGCAGAACCAACTGCTTTACCGCCAACAACCCAACTCCGGGCTACTACTGACTACTGAGAGGATCTATACAGATAAACTCAGTAATTAAACTTATATCGACCGTGGACTCGAGTACAGGACTTACAGATCTACAGGCGGATTTGGTGGCCAAATTCGCCTGTAGTAATCGAAGCAAATTCAATTACACTATGCATAAACATTTATGTTGGGAATCATTTTGGTCAACGTGGTTGGTTGAATTATTTAGTAGGTTGGATCGGCCTGATCTGAAAATTTTACGTGCCATTTTTTTTCTATTTTGTTTATAATTCATTATTCTAGAAATCGCTTAATCTTAAAGTTATTTATATACGAGTATTTTTGTTAATAGTTAAGAATAGATGAAAGTGTTTATAGCTACAAAATATGCCATTTTTGTGTAAGAGCCTTTCAGCTCACCCTATAATCTATTCGACAGACGTGAAACACCAAATAACTTATGGCACCCCACCTTTTTGGTTCACAAAGGATTTCATTTTTCTTCAGAAGTTGCATGAAAAAGCAATTTTCTCGCACAACCCGTTCACAGCGTCTAAGCAAACACGCTAGTCTAAAAGTGCAAAATTTCAAAAGAGACGAAAATATTATCGTTTTTGTAACAATTTGAAACTTTAAGACGGAAATGGATGCTGCATGCATTTCTTATTAATCGATATAATAAAATTCAAATATTGTGTAATCCCAAATTGACTCTTAATATTTCAAATTAAAATACTTCATCTATTTAAAAGGTATAAGATTAACCAAATGAAAATTTGTAAAAATTAAAATAGTAAATATTACTTCTACTATTAGTCGAAGTCGTCTTATAGAAAAGCAATTATTATTGACACAGGGGCCGAATTCGTGATCATTGAATTTTTGATACTTTGACTGTATTTGACCGCATTACACGAAACTACTGGTCAGCTTTTGATAAAATTTTGTATCATCATCATCATCATCATCAGCCCTTTTTAACGTCCCAGTGCTGGGCACGGGCCTCCCTCAGTACGAGGGGGATCAGCCCATAGTCCACCGCGCTGGCCTACTGCGTGTTGGCGGACTTCACATGTCTTTCGAAAACTTACTAGGTTCTCTCAGACATGCAGGTTTCTTCACGATGTTTTCCTTCACCGTAAGACAAGTGGTAATCATGATAGAAATGATTCGCTTATGAAAATATCAGAGGTGTGAGACCCGGATTTGAACCCGCATCACTCGGTTATACAAGCGAGCGCGTTACCGCTGGGCTACCACTGCCTTTTTTTTAAATTTTGTATAATGATAGCTAATTATCGTGGTCAGTACATAGGATACTTTTTATTGCTGAAAAATATTGCATCTCTTAGAAATCTATACTAACCGTTAATTGTAACTATGGAACGAATCCGAGCGGAGTTCGGATGAGTTGCTAGTCTATAATCTTTAACTATAATATAATATTATAAAGCTGAAGAGTTTGTTTGTTTGGTTGAACGCGCTAATCTCAGGAACTACTGGTTCGAATTTAAAATTTCTTTTTGTATTGGAAAGCCGAATTATCGAAGAAGGCTAGAGGCTATATAATAACACCACGTGGTATAATAATATTATGTAGGTACATTGTTTAACCTAAGTTTTTGGTTTCCGGTCTTTAGAATGCAAGCGGTGCCGCGGGAAATGCTAGTGTTAAATAAATGTTAAAAGTCTCGAAGCGAGACTTAAGGTAATTTGCATAGTGACTGCTGCGACAGTGCCAAATTTGATTATAATTACCGCCTCCAACGAAACATGGCGATGTTAGTCGTGTTGAGAACTTTCTCTGAATTACTGTTTTGTTTGCAAATTCTGTGGTTATATTTGTTGATGATGATTTTGATGTTTTTGTTTGTACTTTAAATGGAAATTATTTGTCGAAGTAGTTAATTAATTCAACGATTAAATTTACTTAGAGTTATTATTTGCAAGCACTTTGGAAATATCAATAATTAAAGAACATAGTAAAGTCAGTATATAAGTAACTATCGGCATGTTACAGCATTTTTAAAAAAAAGAGTTTTCACTAAGAGCTACTCGTAATTCTTAAACAGAATATGTTTTACTAATTGAAATAATAATTTTAGCCTTAATTTTTGGTACGATAAATCTAATAATATAGAGATAGGATGAGATACAGGACACAGAGATAAGATGTCGTGTAATTTAAAAGATCTCTACAACCTTCTTAAACTCAATATGAAAAATTTGTTCTGTTTTTTTTTTTTTTTTTTTATGGGACAAAGGGGGCAAACGGGCAGGAGGCTCACCTGATGGTAAGTGATCACCTCCGCCCATGGACATCTGCAACACCACAGGGCTTGCAGGCCTTTCAGGAAAGGGAGGGAGGGAGGGAGGGAGGAGGGAGAAGGACGGGAGGAGGGATGGAGAGTGGGCCTCCCGGACTCTCACTTACCGGACGAAACGCGACAGCATAGCTGCCACTTCACGCCGGTCTCCTGTGAGAGAGTGGTACTATACGGGGCGTGCCGGCCCATTCGGCTGCTACCCGAAGGTAACGAGCATGGCACTACCACTTGAAAAAATGATTAATAAATTAAACTTTGATCATCTAATCATATAATCAATTATCATGTAACCTTCATTTTTCCATTGAATCCAAACCATTGTATTGAACTGTACTAGAGGCCAGTCCAAATTACTTAAATGCGATACTACTATACCTGCAACGTATTGCAGCCGCGTAAAAAATACAATTTACACGCAAAAAAGAAACTACTCTAGTATAATCTGACGACACGTTTGGCTCAGTTGGTAGTTACTTTACTTTCTGCGCAGCGGTCGCGGGTTCGAGTCCCGCTGGGGGCATTCATTCGTTGATCACGAATGTTTGTACTCAAGTCACGGGTATTAATATTTATAATATGTATACGTATTAAAAATGTATAAATGTAGTATATCAACCATCTAGTATCCGTAACACAAGCCTCGTAGCTTACCACGGAACTTAATGGTGATGTTGGAATAATGTCCCAACATATAATTATGATTATAATCTTCAAAATTAATGATTCACATATTTGAGGCTTATAGAGATTTCGTCTATTAATAGTTAGCCCAAGTATGTTTTTAATCAAAAACGTACTATGATTATAAATTTGTACCTCTTACAGTTTTGAACTTGATACATAATGACATACATATTACATAGGCCACTTTTAGGTACCTGGGGAATGACTAGAACAAAACGTTAATAAATAAAATACGTAAAAGCAGCCAGTATCAATATTTTTTATCCGGTATTGATTTCATTTAACGAATATTTTTTTATTTACAGCCGTTGTTTTGTACACATTGAAAATTTTTATAAACTTTTGCTCACTGTATAATTTTTAGTACGCATGCGCAAAACAAAATTGCCAAGTAAGCAACAACTTATTTATAATTGAATATGTCAATTATTGTCTAAATGAATAAATAACTAATTAATTCAAAAAACTCATTTTGAAGATGACTGAATTATTAATCTAAGCTATTCTCGACTCCACTCGAACACAAACAAAACATTTCATCAAAATCGGTCCAGCCGTTTAGGAGGAGTTCAATTACATACACACGCACAGAAGTGATTTATACTCGTATATAAAGAATATAAATATTAATGTAAAGAAAATCGATGAGAAATGAATAATATGTCGTCCTTCAACGTAGGTTTTCTTTATAGAGGTGCTAACCACTTCCTTCCCCTTCTCCACCCATGTAAATAGTTCAACCTCGTATCTCATAAAAGAATATATAAAAAGAATTGAGGTACAACATCAAAGTAATCTGGCGCACTTAGCTGTGAGTAGACACTCTTGTGTTTTGAAATGAATTTCACAAGACTTTGATATCTGATGATAAACATCAGAATTTAAAGATCACCTGAAGGAGAAAAGATTAAAGATAAACCAAGCTATTTCTATCTTTATATCTATCTTTTATCTTTTAAAAGGCTTTTTTATAGTTTGCGCCAAATTAAAAATGTTAAGAATAATCTGGTTACTTTATAAAATCACTAGCAGTATCCGCAGCTTCGCCCGCGTTCATGGTTTCAAGCCCGTGTTCATGGTTTCAAGCCCGCTAGAAAAAAAAAGTATCCTATGTAGCTTCTAATATCTCCAAGAATATGTGTACAAAGTTTCATGATGATCGGTTAAGTAGTTTTCGCGTGAAAGCGTAACAAACAAACTCACATTCACATAAAATCATATTTATTAATATAATTTTAAATGTTCGTTTCTATATTTGTTTTTTTGGCTTTTCACTAAAAATAAACTGAACCTACCTTGCACTCAAGATGTGCCTGTCGGTAAGCATGAGCAATAAATCGATTAATACATACTAAAAAGTCGTCACATATCGTCGAAATTGAATCTATATATATAAAAATGAATTGCTGCTCGTTAGTCTCGCTAAAACTCGAGAACGGCTAGACCGATTTGGCTAATCTTGGTCTTGAATTATTTGTGGAAGTCCAGAGAAGGTTTAAAAGGTGAATAAATATGAAAGTTGTTAACTATCTTTCAGATTATTTTTATTCATTAATTATTATAAAATCTACATATAGTTGATTGTCAAATATTATGGTTGCGGTCCGAAATTTAATTTGTGACAAAACTTAAGATTTATCAATCTACATAAGCAAAAGTTCAGGTCTTTCATTAATCGATTGAGGCAGTACGAAGTCTGCCGGGTCAGCTAGTTAGATTGTAAAATTAAAAGTGTGAAAGAACATTAAATTGTAAACATCGCAACCTATACAAGGCACCTGGGTATGTCACACGATACATGGTGTTTAAAATCATACAAGCTTATACAATTATATCACATGTCTGAAATGTATCGCACTAAATTATTCAAAGAGAAATTAAACGGTTTCAGAGAATATCTTCAGAGAAATTCCCTTTACCGATAAAGAGAACATTTTATAACATAAGTTTTCTATGTAATCTTATTTATTGTATGAGCATTAAGCAAATTTAAGTTATTTCTTTTTACGAGTTGCGAGTTGCTATGTTTTTGATATAATTACAAAAAGTCAAGTTTGTCTAAAAATATTAAAATGTATATTTTAGAATCTGCGATCTCTTCTTCAAAAAAAATACAAAAAAAATTATTAATCATATAATAGGTATTGATTTGCTCTTTTTTTTTAGAAAAAAAAACACTCAAAACACAAAAAAACTCATTCGAATTAGGTAAGCAGGTTTTTTTTTGAAATTGGTAAAAACAAAAAAATCAATTACCAACAATATACATATACTCAAAAATTAATTTCTGTTCGTTAGTCTCGCTATAAATTAAAAACGGCTCAACCGATTTTAATAATTCTTTCTTTAAATTGTTGGGGTTGAGTCAAGGATGGCTTAGGTATTAAAAATATGATAAAAAAGTATTTAAAAAATATGTTCAAAACTATTAATTTTGTATAATATTATTACCCATCCATACTTCCCATATTAACCTCAAAATGTACCTTCTACCTAGGGTTGAAGCCAGCTGAAGCGAGAGTGAATCGCTAGTAATCAATAATTCTTGATTCTATAGTAACAACACTGAGTTAAAACCAGGCAGTATTAATCATCTGTAATTAATTAACGCCGATCGCAGATTGTTGCTTCATACCATCATTTGTTTGCACAAAGGGCCACTCTCTATTTCATAACAAATCAACGCCATTGAAATGGATGCTTTCATGAAACATCTGATATAGAAAGTGAATAAGCGATTTATTTTAGTATTTTAATTCTTTATTAGTAGTCCGCCCTGGCTTAATTCAATATCTCAAGTAATGTTTTGCTTAATAAATAAAAAACCAGTTTATTACAATAGAGAAAATTACAAGAAAACTTAACAATATATACAAAGCCAATATACACTTTCTTGCTTTATATTCAAGAGGAGCTTAAAGTTTTAAAATAAATAGTATGTATTCAGTACTTTTTAACATCCCACTGCTGGGCGCGAATCTTCCTTCAATACGAGGGGGATCAGGTCATAGTCCACCAATCTGGTGAAGTGCGGTTTGGAGAACTTCACATGTCTTTGGAAAACTTGCTAGGTTCTTAGATATGCTTAGACATTTCTTACTTAGTAATTTACTAACGACTATAAAGAAACAGTAAGATGATATATGCATGCATTCCGAGAACATATGCATATAATACATATTCAATGAAATAAATAACATACATAAGGTATGGAGATCGAGACTATTTACTATGTTACATGGGGTGATACTTGCTGTAGGTACTGTAGAGTAAAGGTGGAATATTATATATAAATAAATATTCTGGGACATTTAAACAACACCATCTAGTTCCATGGCAAGATACCAGGCTTGTTTTACGGATACTATGTGTATATAGGTTATACACTCTATGTACTTATAACTTTATGACTGGAGTACAAACATTTGTGTCACACAAATGAATGCCTTCCGCGGAACTCGAACCCGCGACTGAGCCAACTGAGCCAACGAGTCGCTTAGGAACAAAGGACAAACATACGAACAATTATTTTTATTTATATAAATATACTAGGTGCTCCCCGCCAAATATAAAGCATAAAAAAATCTTGACTTTCATACAAATTTGCGAGAGCCGTTAGACCTCCTTAATCCGGTCCTGTCGCAAAATTCATTCTTAGCGGACGTCTGTCGTCTACCAAATATAAACTATCTTCCTGTCAAATTTCATTTTAATAAGTCAAGCGGTTTGCGCTATTTCGTGATGGGTGAGTGACCTTTCGCTTTTATATAATATTTAGATTTATAAAGGAAGATATGATAAATTTAAATGTACAGAATTTATATTTAACGTAATTTGCTAAAATGATTCAAGCGGCTTCAAAGCGGTGGCCAAAGAGATTGAATTAAAGTAATCGATGACGTCGCAAAGGTTTGTATTTGATTCAAATTTAATAATTTCTTAAGAGCGTCTCTAATTTGTAAGTTATATTTATAAAATATACTTTAGTAAATTGATTTATGCAGCGGGATGTTTGAAGAATCTTGTTAGTTTGTGATTAATTTAAAAGAATATCTAGAAGAAAATAATTTTAAAAAGCTAATCTATATATATATATACTTAGACTAATAATACATCGACTGATAGTTTCATACATAATTCCGCTTAATATTGAAGTAGCATTAGTATGAATGTGTGCGTAAGTGTCACGTAATTGCAACCGAAGTTGTACGTATGTAGTTGTGTAACTTGACAATTGACATTGACACGACGGGAAACGTATCTAGCCATATCTCGAAATCTAGCCAAAAAAAGTGGTTACAATTCGCTTGGACCTACACTCCATCTAGGCACAATACAGAGATAGAACAGTAGCGTAACTCAGCCGTCTTTTTGAAATTTACACCTACAGCTGAGCGGAGCGCTAGGGTTGGTACATACAAAAAGTAAAACAGGTAATTTTTTTAGGAATGAAACATATGTTAATTTAATATTTATTTTTTACATATTTATGTTATAAGTTGGTAACAGAAAAATATTTGCGTCTATTGCGACAAGTTTTAAATGCTGCGTTGTTAAATTTTATTATATAAAAAATTCGCATTCTTATGAAAAGTTTCATTAGATGCCGCCATTATGAAATAGCACAATCGTAATGCCACGTTACGGAATTCACGATGCAAACCGCGACTATAAAAATAAATATAAATTAATAAATAAATATAAAATTATAAGCTCGGCGAAGCGCGGCGTGGCACTGCATAGCTTTGCATTGCCAAGATTGGTTAGCGGCCGTGTAAACGACGTGTATGTGTGCGTGCGTCGATTCGGGCGCTCTAGTATGAAGTTAAAGTACTGTTCTATCTTTGTATTGTGATCTAGGTGTTATATATCTATGTATATATAAAAATGAAACCCGTTTTCCGTTGTCACGACATAGCATGAAAACGGCTTGACCGATTTGGCTAATTTTGGTCTTGAATTATTTGTAGAAGTCCAGGGAAGGTTTTAAAGGTGAATAAATATGAAAGTTGTGCGGAAAAAAAGGAAATTAAAAAATCTTTAAAACATTAATGGCGTTTGACGTATCATGTTATTACCGTTGCCATGGTGCGTGCAATGGTAATTAAATCAGCGAATACATACTGGGAGGTGCGAAGTAAATGTTGTTTTGCGAATGCGTAATAAAACATTTCACCGGGAGGAAAAGTTTATAAAAAATTTATATGTGGACAGAACAACGTCTGTCGGGTCCGCTAGTAAATTTATAAAAAAAGGAATGCAATCTTCGATATTAAGAACTCCTTATAAGAAAAACATTCTTATTTAAAGTCTATCTGTCCATTTATTTATTTTGGCAAATCTCCAAATCAGCTGGATTGATTTCGATGGGACTTTCACTGGCAAATAGCTTATTTTATAAACTAATTTCGACGGGACTTTCACTAACGAATGGCTTATTTTATATGGAGTATTCTAGGTTACGAAAAAATTAGGGTTCCAATAAAAAAAATGCATCAAGCGGACGCACTCGAGTAAATCAACGGTAAGTCTTACTATAATGAATTTTAACTAAACTTTTTAGCAAGTTAATTAAAAAAGGAGCCTATTTGCTTTTATAAACTGTTCGTACAATATCTTTTTCATATACATTCAAATGTACGCTTTTAAGAAAATTATTATAAACTGCTCCACCCTTTTCTTTACTTTGTACATTAAATATTTGCTAGAATTTGACCAGGAATATAAATCGTTTGCAAAACCGCGACTCGGCGACACCTTATTAATAGTCTCGGAGTGTTGCAAAAAAACCTTCAGAAACAGGCAGAAAGGAATGAAAAGTCATAAGATGTAAAACTTGTTTATTACTTGCGAAATATTTGCGTTCCTTCAAACAGAATAGGTAATATCTCAGCCCTTTTCATAATACAAGATACCAAAAAAGGGGCCTTTAAAGATAAAAATATGAATTTTAATAAATACTTCATTTACATACGAGTATCATATAATAGGTATATTATGTAAAAGAAGTATTTGTAAAAGAAGTATTGTACATGTCAGCAATATCTTTAGCCCGGAAGTTGGACAGTGTCATGACAACTTAGCTGTCATCCCCCACTTTGATTACTCTCCATAAATACGAAGTTTGTCGTTAAGAACGGACTATTCCTGTGCGAGTTACATTGTAGTGCTTTAGCTAAGGAACAGTGCGTAAAGTATAAAAGTGAAGTGAAGTGAATCAGTGAATTGTTATATAATTAATTAACGTTATTTGTTATTAATGGTATAAAGTGACTATATTTGTGGTGTAACGAAATAAGAAAGGTGGAATAATTTAGTGTATAACAGTTTGAGTGTTCATATATCTATATACACACGTCGTTTACATATATTTATTTTTAAATTTTAAATAATTATTTAAAGATTCAGATAGAGAGATAAAGTTCAGGTATCTAAAACGCTGCTTTGAAGCGGTTTATAAATAATATGCTCAAGCGGAGCCGCGGGCGAAAGCGAGTCGATAACTTTGACTATGCCATAACATACTCTTCCGTAAAATTAATATAAAACTAGTACAATTTTTTTCCGTGACGTATAATTAATCTCTAAAATACAAATATCTCGTGTCAAGGTATTTGTGTCGCATTTCGAAATGGCTCGACTGACTTTAATGATTTTTTTCGTATGTTTGGTAGGTATGAGAATAGGTCGTAAAGTGTTTTTCACCCTTATATGGAAGAACAAAGTTTACTCAGTGGTTGAAATTTGACTATATGGGAAAGGTTACTCGTAACATACACAATATATGAGTATTTAAATAAATAAATATGATAGGACGTTATTACAACAGCGCCATCTAGTTCCGTTGTAAGCTACGAGGCTTGTGTTACGGATACTAGATAGTTGATATACTACACATATGTAGTTTTTAAATAGATAATATATTATAAATATTAACACTCATGACTGGAGTATAAGCATTCGTGCTCAACAAATGAATGCCCCCCAGAGGGACTCGAACCCGTGACTGCTGGCGCAGAAAGTAGGGTCACTACAAGTATCAGCTGAGCCCAACGTGTGAACTATGTAAGCGTCATGTTAATTTGTTACTACAAATTATACATCCAAATCCGACGCCGCCAGTCTGTCTGTTCACGATAATTTCAAAAAGTACCTACTGAATGGATCTTCATGTGGTTTTCACCAATAGATGGAGTGATTCATTAGAAAGATTTAAATGATGATGATGATGATGATGAGATATAGTTCATGAAGATTTTATAGATAAATAAATAAATAAATATGTTGGGACATTATTACAACAGCGCCACCTAGTTCCGCAGTAAGCTACGTAACGTGCTTGTGTTGCGGATACCAGACAGTTGATATACTACACATATACATTTTAAATATATATACATAATATAAATATCAACACCCATATCTGGAGTACAAACATTCGTGATTAGCAAATGAATGGCCCCTCGAACCCGCGACCGCCGGCGCAGAAAGTAGGGTCACTACCAACTGAGCCAAACGAGTCGTCATAATCATAGATTAAGGTAATATATAATAAACTTTTTTTAATCTCATAATCTAACTAAAAATACTTGTAGTTTGTTTAAATACATCATTTTCAACAATTTAGCTTAACTTCTATGCATTGTCAATCTGAAACGCCGAAGCCTTAAGGGACAGACCGTACCCATGTCAATAGTTAAGTGCGACAGCTTTGGTTTGATTCCACTACATATTCTAATTTAAGACCCTACTTGCTTATTTTGTTCGACAACTTTAAAAACTAAGTTCCTTTGAGGAATCAACGTATTAATCTTTATGTCATTTCATTTTATTAATATTTTTATACTAATTTTAAATTTTTCCTCGACTTAAAAAAAAAACAAAATTTATTAAAAATTGAAGACGTGAATGGATGAAGGTTATATTATTATTCTCGAACTTTCGCTGTTTTATGCATATAATTCGGTGTTATGGTTGTATAAAGAGCTTAAATCTTAAGACAACCATATTTATGACTATTATAGTTCAGTTCACACCACTTGACAGACATTTTATACATGAACTCAATACAATACACAAATTTTGAGCTGAATTATTTAAAAATTTGAATTTTAAGAAATACGAGTATCTGGAGTAATGCTTAGAGATATGCATAGTACTTATTTGAAAATATCAGCGTAGTTCGTAAAGCAACTTTACAATTTTTCTCACCTTAATAATTTATTACAAACGCCCATAAATTAATCTGCTCAATATTCAAAACATTTACAGTCTCAGTCGGAAAATGAGATATTTTCAAATAATTGATGCCAAGACATTAACTCGCTACTATTTTTGAAATTCAAACAATTCCATTTGCCTTAGCTATTTGTATTAATAGCTTTAATTAACTGTGCTAGTAAGTATGTAATGAAATTTTGAAAACCCGACTTTAATTTTAACCGACTTTAAAAATATATGTATATTTTTAAATTATTACAGTATTTTTTTTTTTATGGGACCAAGGGGGCAAACGGGCAGGAGGCTCACCTGATGGTAAGTGATCACCGCCGCCCATGGACATCTGCAACACCACAGGGCTTGCAGATGCGTTGCCGGCCTTTCAGAAAAGGGAGGGAGGGAGAAGGACGAGAGAAGTGAGAAGGACGGGAGGAGGGAGAAGGACGGGAGGAGGGAGATGGACGGGAGGAGGGAGAAGGACGGGAGGAGGGAGAAGGACGGGAGGAGGGAGAAGGACGGGAGGAGGGAGAAGGACGGGAGGAGGGATGGGGAGTGGGCCTCCCGGACTCTCACTTACCGGACGAAACGTGACAGCATAGCTGCTGCCACTTCACGCCGGTGTCCTGTGAGAGAGTGGTACTATACGGGGCGTGCCGGCCCATTCGGCTGCTACCCGAAGGTAACAAGCATGGTACTACCACTTGAAAAAAAATTGCTAGTGAATCATAAACAGAACAATTTCATGTTACTTAGAGGCTCTATAAATAAGTAGATTAAGGTAAAGTGGATAAAGTTACTGAAGAGCCCTTCTGGCGGACCCACAGTTTTGATTTCTACTACATTCGAAAACAAATTATATGGGCATTTAAGCGTAACAAATGTTCTCGTAAATATTCTTTAAGGAAATCTTGATATAAAAGGTATATTTTGCCTTATAATAAATAATTTTATAACAGGATTGCTTTAATAAGAGCAGATTTGTGCCGTAACTTCCCAATTTATTTTTAAATGTACACTGTAGAAAAATTGGAAAATAATATATATTTTTTATTTTTATTTTCCTCAACATTACATACTCGTATTATGACGTACTTATTTTATTATTAGAACGTGTTTTTTTTTGGCAGATCAAAGTTCTTCTTGTTACTCTAATGTCTTAGCGCGAGCGAAGCCGCGGGTTCCGCTGTTAATTATTAATGTATACAAAAACTTGACAAATTATATACTAAAACCTTCCTCGAGAACCACTCTATATTAGTGAATAATACAATAATAATTATACATAACAGCCAAAATAAATAATAATTTGACATATTTAATTATATTACTTATTATTTTTTTAAAGGGTTAGAGTTTAAACGAACAAATATTGTTAGTAGTTAGTTATAACAAGTATTTGATTACCTTTACCTTACCTTTAAGCTTACAGCTTTTACCTTAGAGCTTAGTCTCTCCTGTGACCACGATTATTGAAAAGCATTCGAGATGTCGGGAACCAAAAATCAATATAAATTCGCGACAAAATCCGAAAAGATAGTTTCGTTTACATAGTACTCAATTGAAAATGTCAGCACATTTTACGAACTGTGCTTTACGAAGCAACAAGCAACAAGAGGTGATCATAGAGAGAAGAGGTCATAATTGATTATTTAATATAAAAAACTTTTAATTAAGCATAATATTTAGTACGAACACATGCATACATACATAAATATTAAGTTGTATATATAATATGTAAACTTAAAATATAATAATTTATATATTATAAATATTATAAAATACATTACAAATTAAAATTAATATTTTTAATACGGTACTTAGAAAAAAAGTCAATTTTTACCATTTTCTGTCTGTATGTCTTTGTTTTTTCTCTGAAACAACTGGACCAATTTTTGGACGGCTGATATTACAAGAAGTAACTTAGGCTACCTTTATTTAAAAAAGTTAGGGTTTTTGAAGTGAAACTTCTTTAGAATCGTTGTGATTTGAAACTCGATGAAACGAAAATGCGTCACGATAAAGAAAGAAATACATAAAAGTATAGGATTAAGTCGGAGAGAATGAGATAGAATACATTCCCATGTTACCATGGTAACCGTTGTTTATTTTTTGACATTTATTTTTTCAATGTGAATATTTTAATCACTAAAAAAATAATTTTGCAAGTATGCCGAAAACTGATGCAGAAAGGAGTCATTAATATCGGCGGAAAAAAAGAGAAAATAAAATTAAAAAACTGCAATAATTATCCTACCCTTGTTATATATATTCATCTCATTCTTTTGTCGATTTACTGAAGTTTCACTTCTATCGTGTGTGAATCGCACACACACCTTTTTTATTGTGATACAAAATATGAAAAAGTATTCTACTAGAGTAAATAATTATGCCTCATAAGTGTGTGTGTGAGATAGAGAGAGAGAGAGAGAGAGAGAGAGAGAGAGAGAGAGAGAAGGAAAGATTCAATATAAAATACTGTTATATTTAGTAAAGTGTAAGCTTCTTAGCAAATAAAAATGTTTTGAAAAACTAAACGCTTATTACCATTTTAGGTCATTTCAGAAATTGCAGCACTTTTTCTGCCCCAATCCTTTTTGGATTCCTTCCAAACAATTTCACAGCATTCTTAAGTACAGATATAACAGTGGTTTGCGGTTAATCTTTAGATCTCAGATTGTTTATCTCTTTCGAGAAAATACTTATTTTTACGTTTTGTTACAATTACTTAATAACTTTTTTAAATACTAACTTATTAACTCGTCTGTGCTAAAGATAAAACTCAATAACTCTTAAACTAAACCGATTTGGTATATTCTAGTACCAATAAATAAATTTTTAGGCCCATTAATCCACAACACTATTGAATTATATTCACATTTATTAACTTTAAATACAATCATATTATAAAAATAATTTGTTGTTCGTTAGTCTTGCTAAAATTCGAGAACGACTGGACCGATCTGGCTAATTTTGGTCTTGAATTATTTGTGGAAGTCCAGAGAAGGTTTAAAAGGTGAAGTAGGGACGAACCGGAGCAAAGCGAGGGTGATTCGCGAGTTATAAATATAAATAACCATGACTGGAGTACAAATAATTGTGCCCTGAACTCGCGAACACTGACACAAAATAGTAGGATCACTACGAACATTACAATTGTGTAAAATAATTTTTTTGTGGATAAATCTAAATCACTAGACGTACAGTTGTTACTATAGAATAGACATGAATAAAAAATACTTTCGAAATTTATTTACTTTCCTGTTTTAATGTGAATTACTCTAACCAAATCGTACTTGTAAAAGATCTAATATATAAAAATCTCGTGTCACAATGTTTGTTATCGAACTGTTGACTTAGTTGGTAGTGACCCTACTTTCTGCGCCAGCGGTCGCGGGTTCGAGTCCGCTGGGGGCATTCATCTGGTATCCGTAATACAAGCCTTAGCTTACTACGGAACTAGATGGTGCTGTTGTAATAATTTACCAACATATTTATATATTTATTTAATAATGATTAAAAAGCGGGCGGAGTCGCGAGAATTGCTAGTAATAATCACTTCTAACAATCAGTTCTCCCTAAATTCGAGCTTACAACAGTATAAAAAAGCTTTTGTATATACATTAGTATACGAGTAATGACTAGACAAATCCGCTTATATTTCGTCGTAATATTGCCTATTACACATATTCCTAAACACACAGTGGCGGCACAAATATCAATATTAGTCGATTTTTCCCCCAACTCAAGCTCTTTAGCTTATGCTGACTTGTCAATATTTCAGTAGGATTTACGTTTGACTAATGTTTTTTCCAGAAATTGTATGCTGAGAAGCTTAGATATAAAAATATGACGGTAGTGACTCAGTGGGTACGTGTATGGAACTTGTTATTAGGACAAAGGTCACTGGTACATTTTTTTGTACTGTGAATCCTATCTGCATACTGGAGGTTTAAAATAAATAAATATAGATTGACGACACGTTTAGCTCAGTTGGTAGTGACCCTACTTTCTGTGCAAGCGGTTGCGGGTTCAAGTCCCGCTGGTGTCATTTATTTGTTGAGCGCGAATGTTTGTACTCCAGTCATGGGTGTTTATTTTTATAACATGTATGTATTTAAAGTTTATATATGTGTAACATATAAAATATCTGGTATCCGTAACACAAGCCTCGTAGCTTACCACGGAACTAGATGGCGCTGTTGTAATAATGTCCCATCATATTTATCGGTTTCGAGTCCCGCTGGTGGAATTCATACGTTTTATGAGCACGAATATTTGTACTCCAGTCATGGGTGTTTCTTTGTTAATATGTATGTATTGAAAGTGATATATGTGTATTGTATCAACTGTATAGTATTTATAACACAAGCCTCTTAGCTTACCATGGAACAAGATGGTGTTTAAACCTTAGCTTCCCTATATATTAAAAAAAGTACTCAATCAATTTTAATAATGTTTTAAATAATTAGAAATTTATATTTAAAGGCATGTTTTGCCTTTGTTTATTCTACATTGTTCTACCTTTTTCTCATCCGTTGTAAACCGATTTCCTTTCTTGCCGAGGGCTTTGAAAAGCTTTAGCTTATCAATAAAAAGATTGGAAACAGTATTTTAGAAGTAAAACATTGTGAGGAAACTTGCATGTCTTAGAAAACCTAGCATGTTTTCGTAAGATATGTGAAGTCCGCCAACACGCACTAAGTCAGCGTTGTGGACTATGGCCTGATCCCCTTCGTACCGAAAGGGCCCAGCAGTGGGACGTTAAAAGGGGCTGAAGACATATCTATCTAAATTATAACCCAAATTTTTAAGAATATTAATTATTAATGGATTTCGATTTAGTTAATTTTATTAGGTTTAATACATGTGACTTGAAAAAAACTTCAGCGGTACTTAACATTTTTTTAGCCCAAGATAGATCCTCTCTCTTTACTCTTTCTTTTATGTTGTATAGAATTATTGTCTATTGGTTAGCAATTCTCTTCGCTGTTTTTGAACCAGACAGATAAAAACTACTGTGTGATCAATGTCCTCGTAAATGCTTTTAAAAAAGTATTCTTGACCGTGGCGTAGAAAATCCAATACTATGAGTAGTACTACTATAATATAGTATATACTATATATATTTTATAATATAAGGTATAAGTATAGGACTAGTATAAAGCTAAAGTTAGTAAGTGTGTATGTTTGTTACTCCTTAACGCTAAAACGCCTGAACAAATGTAATTTTATCCACTGATAGAGTGTAACCTGGAGTTACACTTAAGATTTAGCTAGGTTCCTAAGTTTGCTCCCTAGGGGGTGTTAGTCGTTGTCACATATTTTTACACACGATAAATAAATTTCATATTTTTAATTGTTAACTGTACACGAGCACCTAGCTAGGTTTTTCTACGAGTATAACGTTAAGTAAAACTTAAATAAAGTAGTAATATTTTGGGACACACAACGCCATCTAGTTCCGTTGTTAAGCTACGAGGCTTGTGTTACGGATGCTAGATAGTTAATATACTACACATATATAACCTTAAATACATACATTTTATACATATAAACCCATGACTGAAGTATAAACATTCGTGCTCAACATATAAATGCCCCCAGCGGGACTCGAACCCGCGACCGCTGACGCAGAAAGTACGCTCACTATAAACTGAGCCAAACGCGTCGTCAAGTATATTCAAGTAAAAGACCAGTTTAACCATCGATCTCCCATATACGACGAAAAGCAATAAGCCATAAGCGATATACACGTACAAATTCGGTTTATTCACAAATAGTTGTTCGGAAAAAGGGGCTTTTCGGGAAAAATATACCAAACAATCGGCTTTTATTTACACTCCTATTAACAGGAAGGTCTCGAGAGTTTCGCCGTTTTCCTTAAAAAAATTCCCAACACACGCCCTCGTGGTAAAATTACCCCACTTTACGAGGCATGTTTGCCGAGATATGAACAAATAAACATGGCTCCTTAGCGCTTCACATAACTTACTCGATATGGGACGTGAATATTTTATCGAATTCTATGTGAACTCTCATATGCTGTTATCATTTTAAATGAATATGCATACCTTTGTATTAGATGAGGTTCTATTGTATTTACGTAATAGAATAATTAAAAAAATTATACATCTTATATAAAAATCTCGTGTCACAGTGTTTGTTACCGAACTCCTCCGAAACGCCTTGACCGATTTTTATGAAATATTTTGTGTATTTTGGTAGGTATGAGAATAGGACGTACGCTATTATTTATTACCCTCGGTGATAAGGGTGGCCCTCTCCAGATTTTTAATTTTTAATTTTTAGACCAAATTTTTATTTTATTTTTATGATTTGGCATCAAAAATAGTAAAAACCCTACATTTCATCCTTCTACCAACAAAATTGTAATAAAATTATAAGTTAGTTAAATCTGTAATGTTAATACTTTTTTGAAAATCTTATATTCAAATATCATTTTTATCGATACAGAGGCCGGATATTTGTTTACCTGCAACCGCATCACGAGAAGCCACTGGTTAAATTTTAATAATTAATTTGGTATGTTGATATCTATAAATATGGGATACTTTTACTGCGGAAAAATATCTCATTTCTAATTTTACGAGTGTACTAATTGTTAAAACGAGGGTGTGTTGCTAGTTAAACTATACATTTACGCCACACATTTTGCTTTGGCACGCTTATAAAATCTTTTTTGCTTTGCTTGCTAATGCCTAAAAAAGCCTGGACCTTTTTGAATCATATACAAAAAAAAAAGAAAGATCTGGATTACCGAAAAGTTTAGACCTGTAATTTTTTATGGGAAAAACTAACCATTAAAACGTACCGTGGACGAATCCCAGCAGCATCGAGGGTGCATCCTTAGTGCCTTTATATTTTGTGACATTAAAATGACTCACTTCTTAGTACGTTAACCCTATAGTTTCCTCAAGAAGTTGATACGAAGCATTTCTCGGGAATGGCTTATAGCCAGCCCTCCTCCATGACCATAATACGTGTGTTCGAAACAGAATTAGTCAAGTGTATAAAACGTGATACAATAAGCTACGCTCTGCTATAATATATTGTAATTGAGTTAAAGATCTCATACACCAATATATTATTTTAAATTTTTTTTTTGCGCTACCAATCTATATATTTTTTATAGGATTATTATACGTATATATTCTATATATCAATCTGTATATCTTTAAATCTTTAAATAGGTATTATGTTAGTAAATAATATCGTATATTATTTATAAATATTAATACCGATTCTTTATAATGAAATTTAAATCAATAATTTGGTAATCATTATTATATTCATTCAAGTTTTGTTTTTGAAATCAAGCAATGACCTTAGAGATGAACTAAAAATGATACAAATAATACTACAACCATGATTGCTGTAAAGTATCGAAACGTCGGTAACCAATAACCAAAATAAATCTTTGAAAAAATCCTAAACAATCGTTTTATTATCAGTCAAATATTCGCATAAATAAAATATGAGAAACGATTAACATATAATGATATAAAATATGAGAAACGATTAACATATAATGATATTTTTAACCATTTTTAATTCCATTATAATAGATAGAGTATAGGAAAACCGATATCAAATTTATAATTTTGGAACGAAATTCCTTATGGGACGATGCGGAGGGGATACCCTAACCGGGAAAAAGCGTCCGTAAATTGAGATTTTTATTATTTATGTATAGTCTTTGTATGACGGCTATACAATGTGTAATGTTTAGTCTACGTGATGACGGTTATTATTATTATATCATTCGATAATTACACCGTCTGGTTTGTAAATAAAATAAAGATGATAACTTTGTAAAGTGCTTTTTTTTATTTTTGTCAATAAAAAAATCATAATAAAAAATGTATACCCGAATAATTATTTTCTTTATATCTCGAATAGAACTTAAAATCCAAATTTTTATAATAAGGAACTTCGTTCCTATACGGTGTCCAACGACGCCACACGTTTTTTAATAATATTAATTTTTCCTATAACCGCACGCAGTTCAGATTCATTGTCGACTTTACGACAGTACTGCTTAGTGCATTCTCTATATCTATAGATTTAACTAATATAATATTATGAATGTATATACACTATCGTTAAAAAGTTTGGAAGCACTTTAAAAACCTTGGGGAAAAAAAGAATCGTGAATTTATTTATCTTCGTGATGTTTTTTAACCAAATACCATTTTCAAACGATTTCAATACCTTTAGAAATTAGTAAAATTTAATTTGGTAGTTCATTTGATGATTTTTTAAATACCAAAATATTTCTAAACGTTATATCTAATATTTCTTTTTCGGAATAGTTCTAAAATTCAATTCAATTAAATTTTTTGGTTTGATGGCTGAAGGCATGCCAGTTGAGCACAAATTATTTTGCTAATGTCAAGTTGACTTCCAAACGTTTTTACGGTAGTGTATTTATATAGTACTAACCTGACATCTGCCTTCAATGCACATGTCCAAGCTGCCAGGCCTACACCGGGTACCGTCAGATACCCTCGCCGCTAAAACAGCCACTACCACTCGATCTTCATCATCTAACGATGCGGTCTGAAAAGAATTCATTATTAAATTTACAATTCGCAAAGAATTTTTCTTAAAATATTTTCTCTAATGAGGTTTTCGTACTCGTACGTATTATGAAATTCCACGGCTAAGCTTGTTTCATGGGTAGTATAAATTAAAAAATAATATTAATATTTCCTTTTAAACTTCAGAGCATCTTATGCTGCCTACCGATAAAAACGTAGAGCCTATTGGCTTTAAAATCAGTATTTTTTTCTTGAGGTGGTATTTTTTTTTGTATAAGACCCTCTTTAAGGTATAGTATTAAAGTGCCAAAGATAATAAGCAATATATTTATAGTAAAATAAACAAATCAATGTAGACTTAAGAACAAAAAATTTTACAGAGAAGGTCTAAACCTATTATTCAATCATAATCTTATGAAAACAACACTAACGATAGTTCACCGCATAACCGGGAATCAAACCCGAACTCTACTACAAACTAAGTCTTGTTTGTTATACTTTTTAATTATATACTGCAAGATCGATCTAAAAGTCCGTATACGAAAGACAAATTGAAAAAGACTTCAAATATTTTCACTGCTATCGGAAAAGTAATAATAAACAAACACCGCAGTTGACATTAACTTGATAGAATATTCTGATAAAAAACAGTTCATTACGTGGAGCTCGCAGTAATTTAGTTATTAGAAGAAACTAAATTAACTTAGAATTTGCCATCATCGCTTTTTTATTTTTATAATAATTTCAAACTTCAGTAACTCGTCGATTTAAAAATGGAGGAACTTTAATTTAAAAATATTTTTTTATGGTTATTTTCTGTTAAAGGACTTTACAGTTTACTTTCTTACTTGAAAATCTTTTAAGTTTGGCATGAGGTTTCTATAAAGAAATTGAGATATGTAAATATCAGAGGTGAATCGCAGTTAGTTGCTTATTATTTAATATGTAAAATATTAATAGTTTATCAAAACCTTATTACGTGTAATATTTGTATTCAGGCCTTTTGACGTCTCACTGCTGGGTACGGGCCACCCTTCAATGTAAGGGGGATATACGGCCATAGTCCACCAAGCTGGCCTTCAATGTCTTTCGAAAACTTGCTAGGTTCTCTTAGCATTAAGGCTTTCTTGCAATGTTTTCCTTCGCCGTAAGATAAGCGGTTAACACAAAAATATCGAGATCCGGATTTGAACCCGCATTACTCGGTTATCCAAGCGATTGCATTACTACTAGGCTGCCACTGCCTTTGTATTTAATAAAGTATAAAAATTTCACTTACAGGCTCAGGGCTTTGACCAGAGTGTTGTGGAGTGCCTCGGCATGTCAAAGCGCAAGGTTCATCGTCGTCTCTATGGGCCCTCCAGTGGAACAGCTCTCCACCGTAGGGGGTATTGTCATGTGCACTACATTGTTGCTCTCGCCAGATATCTTCTTCTAAAAGAGACACGTTGCCGCGACATGGCTGAAATAAATTAAAAATATTAGCCATCTGATTGCCTTCGAATCTACTAAAGCTATTAAACAGGACGATTTTTCCGATTTGAATCACAAGTATTTGTAGTCTTCAGGTCGTTGGTTATAACGTGCCTGAATAATTCCACTTTTTATTGGTGAAAATCGTATGAAAATGAGTATAGTGTGTTCTGAAATTAACTTGACGCAAATTCAATACAGGGGCATACTTCGTACGTGACACAAATTTCATAATTTGTGGCATTGCGTAATACAGTATAATATTATATGTGGATGATAATTCTTAAAAATTAATATTAATTTTACCGAGTTTATGTAATAAGTATCTTTAACAACGAAAAGGGCAGGTTTTAAAATGTTTTAAAACAACTAAAGCCAGTGTTGATTTCATTAGCTAATTAGTCTCTAACTTAGAAAGTATGAATGAAATTAGAATATAAATGTTTTATATTAATAAGAATCAATGTAGAATATAAACGTATTATAATACCACTACTGCACCCTCACTTTGCTTGAGTTTTATATTTTTTGGGCGAAGCCAATTTTTTTTGTCTAAGATAAATGTAAACTAATTTACTCCTTATAACATAAGCTATCAGCCAGTTAAAGTCCATCAAAAGCAGTCCAGCTGCTATGGAGATTAGCCAGAACAAACAGACAGACAGTCAAAAAACTTAAAAATTGTGTTTTTATATAAAACAGACAGTCCAATTTTATTTCTCTATCGTATCTTAAAGGAAAGAAAAGAAAACCTTCTGAATGAACAAAGCTATATTATTAAACGTAATAAAGCTTACTTATTATTCTTCTATTATATTTCTCCTATTTTATTTCATTGCAAAGGTATTTTCGTCTGTAGATTCTGACTTAAGCGCCCAATCACTTATGAATTTAATCGACACTCTGAATTTTCTTTGAGAAATGACTTTTTAGAATTTAGCGTAAGTTTACATGGCAGGTCTAAAGTTAAATATGTTATTATTATAATTTTTGTACTGTAAAAGTGATACATTTTTTAAATTAGTTTTAACAAAATAATAAGTTTTTAACTAAAAAAATCATTATATTCAAAGTAATAAAACGTATATCTAAAGTATTTTTTTAATATATTCATTAAAACTCGATCACAATAATTGGCGAAGATATTGCGTTATAGAAAAAAACTATAAATTAAAAACTTCTTCCTTTTTAACGGTGATTAAAAATTAATTAATATGATATATCAAACTCTTCTCTGTGATCTGTATTTTACATATTTTTTTATATTTAACATCAGTATAAAAATGTAAACTTTAAAATACACCTCGGATAGGAAATGTAATTTTTTCTCAATGTAACATAAAATTCTCAATTATTAAATTCTATTTTTCTAAATTATTCTAAATTATTCTAAATTAGTTGAATCTATATATTAAATATTTTTTTGGAAATTCTTATTGGAATAGTCTTTATTATACAGAGGCCGAATCTATAGTTTTATAATTTTCGTCTGTCTGTCTGTCTGTGACCGCATCACGAGAAAGCCACTGAAAAGATTTTTATGGGATTTGGTATGATGATAGCTGATTATCCGGGTCGTATTTAGTATACTTTTTTATGCTGGAAAATATCTCAATTTTGAGAAATCTCAAGTGATTATTAAAAAATGGGCTGTAAAACATTACACGGTATGTGAAATCTAAAAATTTAGTTTCTGGTCTTTGAAACGCGGGCGGAGCCGCGGAAAATGCTAGTTTAAATATCTTATCTATCAACCACTTCACGTCGGTACGACATATGTACAAATATACTTCAGGTCATGAATGTACACTGAATTTCATTCAAAATTGTTTGAGCTTAAAATTATCAAAAAGAAATAGACCATAAGAATATAATCTTAAAAATTAAATAATAATAATAATTAATTATATTAAAAATAATAATAATAAAATATACATTTATATTATATAAGCCTTTGAAAATAATAGCACACGATAATATATTCTTTTTACTAAAGTTTCAATAAAGGCCGAGCGGTCATGTAAACCAACGTTTACAGAAAGTGGGTAGCGCGCGGAATGACAATAAGAATTGTTATTTGCCTTCTCTTTATTGACTGCTGGCGCTTTTAAATCTGATTGGGGCATGCTTTGTTTCTTCAACGAGATTCTTTGACGCTGTTTCGAAGGTAAAACTTTTATTTATAAGAATTTTTAAAAGTGAATGGTACTTGAAGTTTTACAGTGGCTACTTTTATTTTGCTGTACTATTAAAAACCATGTTTTGTAGCAATATAAGTACAGGATAACGTGGTTTATAATAAATTTATAAAGTCATTTTCCTTTTCAAAATAGGGAATCTAGCTAGGGAAGCGTCAAGTGGAAAAAGCAACCCTAAAGATTATTTTTTTGTCCGCCATCTCTCTGTATGTCCCTTTCTCTGTCTGTCGATACCCTTTTTCTTAGACACGTGGAGGTGTAAATTAATATTAAATGCTCAGGTCTTTAATCCCTTGAAGTCGTAAAAATTATCATCTATGACCACTCGATCAAAAGATACATCTATATATTTTGACAATTGGAAGAGAATCAAAATCTTGGGGTTATCGGAGCTACCGTTGCCCGAGAATCATAAAATTTGGCAAGGAGCAACATCTTAGGGAAAAATTCGAAAGCCATAAATTTGTAGTAAACGTAAGATTTTTTGCGAAATTGCCGTTTTTAATATTTCTAGAACCCTCGGCGTACGAGTCAGACTCGCACTTGACTGTTATTTTAAAATGTTATTAGATGTAAATTAAGAATAACTAGCAAGAAGCCGAGCTTTGTGAGGGCTCACGTAGTTTTTCTAACGGGTAATAATGTTACAGCGACGTTAACTCTTTGGTTTTCTTACAGATGGCGTTAGTAGTACAATAACATTCTATCTTATGAACATAAAATTGTTAATATTCATTTTTTTATGGATATAAAATTATATATTTTTAGTCAAATAACATATCTAGGTATGAAGTTAAATTATTATGTTTAATCACAAATCTATAGGTGTGATAGTTTTTCAGTAAAATGTACCACAAAATGCTCAGGTTGAAGCATAGTGTTAGGTCTTGGTTCCCCTTAATAATATATCAGTATTTATATACAACCAACAATTTTAAAATTTAGAAAAAAAAATACAAATTTCATCACAACTTTTACACCGAAAAATAATATTTTTTTGGAATTTTAATCATTGCATAAATATTTATAATATTTTTTCTACTTTTAATTACTGTTCTTCTGAGTCGTACTCGAGGCTTCCCCGATATTATTTTATTTGGACTTTCATTATTTCCACGCCGTCATCGTTGTCAGTAATTTTAGGGGTGCATATTAAATACTCAGACTGCTGACTCAGACGAAACCCCCGTCTTTATTTATCTAAGCATTTTGCAAGCAACTGTAATAGTAAAATTTTATTACTATTTAGACTTTTTTTTGTAGCCGTTCTTGTCCCACTGCTGGGCCTTTGCCCAGCTGCTTTGCCTCCCTCTTCTCTATTCTAGTATTTAGACTAAGTAATATTTAATCATTATTCTTCGTAAACAAAAGGTGTTAAATGGCTTCTAATAACAAAAAGTCATTGAAAGTTTTTTTCATAATCAGTTAAGCCGTTTCGGCGATACATGCAGTGTAGCCAGTACATGCAGCCAGTAGCTAGAACAAGACAGCCAGACAAAAATCTTACTATCTTATTACAATCAGTAGTGTAATAGTATTATATACTTTTATATGCATTTACTAAAGAGCTCTTATAATTTAAAGCATTTGCATATACTGGTACCAACTATTTTCATGTATTTGCAAACTCTAGTCAGAATAAAAAAGCTATTGTTTTAAATATTCAATACTGCTTTAATTATATGGTCATTTTTTATGTTCCCAAACTCATGTTTTTTTTGTAAAGAAAAATAAATATCGACTATAATCTGTTTTAACGCTTCACGTATTATTTACATAATAATATAAAATTAATTATATTTATCGATCTTCTCTCGCTTTAACATTTCTATAGGTTTTCACGAACAAATCCGTGGGTTTAGCTTGTATATATTAACTATACCATCGGATAATATTTCGCATAATACTTGATACAGCGTAGTATTTTCGGCGAAGTCCCATAATGAGGGAGTTAGCCGAGCTCAACCCGTCGTGAATTTGAACAACGGCATAGAGCCGAAGCACTTATACACTTGTATTTTCCACATAATATGATACATTTTATCTGTAGATACATATATTATAATAATTCAAAATATGTACTTATATATGAACATTTTGTTTGTTTGTCCGCGATGAACTACGAAATTACTAATCTAAATTTAAGTATTTTAAAATTCGTGATTTGTTTTAAACTATCATACTTTTTAAAATACATGAAGAAAAATACGCGCAAGACCTAGATTATATGAAACTTAGTACACCCATACTTAAAAAACCTGGGTTTTTATTTTTTTATGGGACAAAGGGGGCAAACGGGCAGGAGGCTCACCTGATGGTAAGTGATCACCTCCACCCATGGACATCTGCAACACCACAGGGCTTGCAGATGCGTTGCCGGCCTTTCAGGAAAGGGAGGGAGGGAGGAGGGTGAAGGACGGGAGTAGGGATGGGGAGTGGGCCTCCCGAATTATACCTATTATAACCTGGGTATATCATAAAGGGTCCCATCAACTACGATATAAAAATATTTACAAACATTACTTATATGTATATCTATATAAATAAAAATGATTGTTGGTATACGCATAACACAAGAATGGCTGGACCAATTCGGCAAATTTATTTTTTTGTATGTTCCTTAAGGTCCACGGAAGGTTTTAATACTTGTAGTACCTACCCTGCTTGCTGCGCCAGCGGTTGCGGGTTCGAGTCCCGCTGGGGGCATTCATTTGTTGGGCACGAATGTTTGTACTCCAGTCATGGGTGTTTATATTTATAATATGTATGTATTTAAAATTTATATGTGTAGTATATCAACTATATGTTATCCGTAACGCAAGCCTCGTAACTTACCACAGAACTGATGGCGCTGTTGTAATAATGTCCCAACATATTTATTTTATTTATTATTATACTAAAAAAAAAGAAAATGATTTGGTAGGAAGCACATAGAGACGAACGACGAAACGAGGGTAAGTCACTAGTTCTCAATATATTTTTGGCAATATTCAATTTGAAAGTAGGCCATCGATTAATACATATTTAGTATGCAAGTCATATAAAGTTATATGTTATTATGGAAATTGAATAAAGCGAAGTAGATATAGTTTATTCGAAATGGCAATAATTGGAATCAGCACGTAGGGATGGCGTATATTTATTAACTAGTGTTAACTTGTGGCTTTAATTTTCTTTTTTAATTATATATATTGGGACATCATAACAACAGCGCCATCTAGGTCCGCGGTAAGCTACGTTACGTGCTTGTGTTACGGATACCAGATAGTTGATATACTACACATATAAATTTTAAATAAATACATATTATAAATATTAATACCCATGACTGGAGTACAAACATTCGTTCTCAACAAATGAATGCCCTCAGCGGGACTCGAACCCGCGACCGCTGGCGCAGAAAGTAGGGTCACTTCCAACTGAGCCAAGCGCGTCGTCATAATATAAATGTAGTACGTCGTTTACTTGTTTATATTATTTTTACGTTAAGTGCGCGCGATGTTGCGGGTTCCGCTAGTTATATAGTAAAACCTTCCTCGAGAACCACTCTATTCATTGGTGAAAACAACATGAAAATCGGTGCAGTAGTTTTTGAGTTTATAGCGAACAGACAGACAGACGCGGCAGAGGACTTTGTTTTAAATGTAGTGATGTACTCAGTACTGTTTTATATTTTACACTCATGAGTTATTATCGCATATATACATGCATTCATAAGTGTCTTTGAGACGTTATATAAAATTATCGATTAAAAAAAAGAAGATACACTTAAAATGCAAAACCTTATGTAAATAGAAAATTTGATTGATTGTTCTGGTACCTGTAACATGAGCCTCAGCTTACTTTTGCTTTATTAAGAAGTGTTATAATTATTATTTAAAAAAAAATAATAATTTACGAACCTCGTAACTATTAGTTCAATGATGTTATAACAATGTCAATAGAACAAGTTTCTAACTTCGTAAAGTTGTATTGTATTGGACTTATGTTACACCGAGCTAGTCTATACTACGAAAAATCTATGTATAATCATAGAAATAATCAATATTATCGATACAAGAATTTTTGTCTATCTGTGACCGTCGGGCTTACTCTTGAATTTAATTCCGATCGATCGACATTGGAATTGTGACGTTTCGTACTCTTGAGTTGGACGCTAGCGCCACATTGTTTTTAAATTGCGTGTCCATTTTGGGGAACTAAGTGAAATCGGGATCGGGCTTGGCGCACCGTAAACGCTACTCTTGAGTGAGAGTACTTTTTTTGAAAGGATAAAGCATTTTAAAGCCATATTACTGGTTTATCATAATAAGAAGAACGACACTATTGCGGCCCGTAACATAGCTAACTTCACTCTTAACAAAATAATCGCGGGGCAATCCCAATTTCAATCCAATGTTGACAATATTGTTTTCAAGAGTACCGAATCACGTGACTTCAAAATTGACATTGGAATCGTATTGGCATTAGATTAGAATTGAAATTAGTTTGAAGAGTAAGCACACGTATCACGAGAAAATAAAAAAGAGATTTTAGTGAAATTTTGTATAATAATAGTTGGTTATCGGGGTCAACATAAAGGATCCTTTTTTCTGCAGGAAAATATCTTATTTAATAGAAATATATACGTATTTAGAGACGAACCAGAGCGAAGCGAGGGTGAGTCGCTACTGTAATATTCGAGAAGTACTAATGACTTGGAATGGCCTAACTTTGTTAAGGCACACAAGTTAAATTCACTTAGAGTTTTAACAATTTTTGACATAAGTGAAATGATAATTGTAACTATCACTCATAGAGAGATACGTTTTCAAGTATTTCATCTCATTATCATGCATCTCAGGATTCTTATCTCCAAGTTCCTCCTTTAAAATGAACGAATATAAAAGCTATTTAAACAGCTTTTAAAGGCACATTGTGTGTCTGATTTATTAGTACCTACTTTATATATTTACATTTCATACATTAAATTAAAATTGGAGTGTCTGTTTTTAATTTCAAATTAACAGCTTTTCACTAAATGCATATGAAAGTATATACGGTACTTACATAAAGAAAATATTAAATTTCTGTAGGTCTGTCTATTTATTCCGGTTAATCTCTGAAACAGCTGGACCGATTTTACCGATTTTTAAGAAGTAACTCAAGCTACTTTTATTTTATTAAAAAACGATAATAACCGTTTTTATTTGTTATATTGTTGCAAGTTCGTAATAAACTTAATTTTTGGGTAGCTTAGCCACTGTACGGTGTAATGACAGTCCACTAGTGGCTTCGTAACAATTAATCATTCGGTATTTCAGCGTCGAGAGCCAAGTTTGCACCTCGTTTTGGCAGAATTACTTTAAAATTGTTTACAACTATCGATAGCAGGTTTACTCTCACTTTTAAGTTAAAAGTTACACTGATTCATGATATTTGATGAAATTTATATATAATGATTAAGTTTCAAAACTTAGACGAAGTTATAATTATTTACTTGGTTTCCATTACTTTACGAGATACATTCTAGAAAACTTATTTTAGAAAACCTATTCCTATATATTTTGTACATAAAATATTAAGTTCTAGAAGTAACTAGCGACTTCCGTTCTTTTCCTCCACTCGGGTCCATGTGTACATTTCTCAGAAATGAGATCTTTCCCGCAGTAAAAAGTATATTCAGAGATTATCGTACCAAATTTCATAAAAACTCGACAACGACAAGTCCAGGGTTTATCACATGATTCACAAACAGACATAAAGACAGACAAACAAAAATTCTAAAAACTATACATTCGGCCTCTTAATAATGTCTATTTTAATAAGATTTTCCAAAAAAATATTTTTTGTTCGACTAAGTTAAATTTTTTTAATGTATAGATATAGCATGACTTAATTTTAATATGAAAAAAGTTCTTTACAGATAAGTACTATAAGAGCGTAACACAAGTAGGCTTTGTACAAAAATACATCATCGAGGTATCTTAAGCCACTTCTTACAGCCGCGTCCCGAGGCAGGATTAAGTGGCATTACTCTGAACGGTACTGCCTCAGGAACGACGTCTAAGTGACAATTTTGTATTTACGTCGGTACAAATTGTGTGGAAAATGCTAAATTTAAGTCTATAATTGCGTTTAAATTTAAAATGTATATTTAATATACACTTAGATCCAATATACAATATATTATACGAATATTTTTATATATAAAATAATATTTGTTTGTATGTGTCCCATATACTTCTTCTTCTTCCTGGCCTTATCCCACGCTTTGTGGGGTCGGCACAACATGTCCTTTTCTTCCACTCTCCTCTGTCATTCGTAGGTGCCGGATGTTTCCCCTACGCGTCGCTTGGGGGGTACGCCCTAGTACACATCACTATGTGTCCCATATACATGGTGGTACAATACATAGGCGAGTATTGAGGTGATATGACTTTTTGACTTCATCGTAATCGGGTAAAAATATAGATTTTACCTCTAAAACGGCTAAATCGATTTAGATGCGACTTTCACAAGAAAGCTTATGCGCTATGATTTAAAAAACCGAACTCCTTGTAAAAACCCGAGTTCTTATCTAGACGAACTCGAGCAACGCGAGGGTAACTCGCCAGTTAATTATAAAATCATAACAGTTCTAACAATCCTTAGTAGTTAAAATTTCAAGAGCAATAAAGTCTAGACAGAGAGATACTTGTAAAGGTTCTAAGGTGTCATTGTACCGTCCAGTACTTATTCTTCTTAAAGAAAAGTCTGACTAATTACTTATACTTTTAAAGCAAGTATTAGTAAATGGAATGGATAATAATTTGTATTGGTCAAAAGTTTTCAATTGAAATAGCGCCATTTTTAAGATAATTTATGGGTAACCTAAAATATTTCATCAAGAAAAACGAACGATGTTATTGTTCTCAAAAATATTACTTACATATTATACATTATATTCTCTAGTGGTAGTGCCATGCTTGCTACTTTCGGGTAGCAGCCGAATGGGCCGGTACCACTCTCTCACAGGAGACCGGCGTGAAGTGGCAGCTATGCTGTCGCGTTTCGTTCGGTAAGTGAGAGTCCGGGAGGCCCACTCCCCATCCCTCCTACCTTCCCCCCTCACTCACTCCTCCCTTCCCCTCCCTCCCTTCCTTTCCTGAAAGGCCGGCAACGCATCTGCAAGCAGTTGCAGATGTCCATGGGCGGAGGTAATCACTTTCCATCAGGTGAGCCTCTTGCCCGTTTGCCCCCTTAGTCCCATAAAAAAAATGTTCATAAGACTCACCTCCGCTCGGTTTTATCCCTTGGTATACTTTAATAATTAGTATCTATAGATTACTCGGGAATTTGTCATTTTACCGCTGTAAAAATAACCCGCTATCATCATTTTTTTTTCAAAATCTGTTCAATGGAAAGAAGTAATACGCAAACTGTCACAATTATAATAATGTATGTGTTTAACCAAATATAACAGGCCTCCTTTCTATACGAGGGGGATCAGCCCATAGTTCACACTGACCAAGACCTGCTGTTTGGTGGACTGCACATGTCTTTCGAAAACTTCCTAGGCTCTGTCAGACATGCAGGTTTCTTCACAATATTTTTTGATGATTATGATTCGCACATAAAAAAACAGAGATGAGAATATGATAACTGGGGATTCGAACCCGCTTCACTCCGTTACCCAAGCGAGCGCGTTACCACTAGGCTTTCACTGTGTTAAGTGATCATATAAGCCTAGCAGGCGCCATATATTTATCATTCTCTAACCATCTTGTGCGAAAACTAAAAACCCATCAAATAATTCAAAATGGAAAAGGTATTAGAAAATAAATATGTCATTAGCGAAAAGAAACCGTGTTTTCGGTTTTTCCACAAAAATTTACGATCTCCGAACTAATTTCAGGTAACAGTAAGTGTTGGTATAAATCAAACTTTTATAGGTTCAAACCACCTAGTGTTCTTTAGAAGTGGAATTGGGTTTTGTTGATAGCAAATAACTTTTCTTGTTAAGTTTCATTAATTACTAACGTCTTGATGGCTTAGAATAGTTTAAAAATTACTGAAAATTTAATTATTATTAACTAGCGATTCACCCTTGCTTCGCTCGCATTTGCCCCTCGACGCGTTTTAACGATTAGTATAGATTTTTCAGAAATGAGATTTTTTTTTCAGTTTTTTCTACTATAATGTGCTTGCATTGTACATGTACTCTTTGATCTTGAATTTATCTATCTATTGAAAAAACCCGCATTAAAATCCGTTCAGTAGTTTAAAAGATCTGAGCGTACAAAACGACGTCTGTGAATATTTTTCATTTTTTAAACAATACGATGTATTACAATATTTTTTCGCAAATTTATTCTGATTTTTGCTTCTCGACCATTGAGCTATCGATACCATGATTTCTAGGTAAAATTTGTAATAAAACTTTTAAAATCTGCTCTTTTATTAAATAAATAAATAAAGAAATAAAAATAATCTTATCTATGTTCGTAGATGTTCGTAGATGTTTAAAATACACTAAGTTTAAGTTTAATTTTTTTATTACTAGTATTTAGTACCTGCATGTTGCATATCTTGTAGCGAACTGGCTCTCCTCTACAGCCAGCAGGGGAGGAACATGTCCTGAGCTGACGTGACACGCCGCCATCACACGTCCTGGAGCACAGTGACCACTCGCTCCACTGCGACCAACCACCTCTTTCCTACAAAGAAATTAATATGTTTAATAATTTCATACAGAGAAAAAACTATTTTTATTTATATATATTTCAGTTATATTCATAACTGGTGTCCCATGGTTCGTCACAAATGAACAACTTCATCATGACCTGCACATGACTACAGTCAAACAGAAAATACTCTTCCACACAAACAAGTACAAGAAAAGGATTAAAGACCACCCAAACAGCTTAGCCAATGTCTTGATGGAAGACAACATAACAACTCGCAGATTAAAACGGAAGATGCCGCAAGACACACTCAAATTGCAACAGTGAAGTAAAGTAGGATGCGACACAGGTCGCATACCGAGCAAGCCAAAAATAAACCCAACCAACCCACTGATAAATGTCCCTTTGGTGACAGATCGCAGTGTAACAAGAGACAAAAAAAAATATATTTCAGTAAATGATCATTTTGTGTGTAAACAACTCTTTTTAACGTCCCACTACTGGGCAGTGGGCACGAGTCTCCCTTCAATACGAGAGAATTAGGCCAGATCTTGTATAGCATTTTGAAATTATTAATATAATTGCAATTCCCGCGGCTCCGCCCGTGTTCTAATCATGGTAAAAGAATGTAAATTTAGGGTTATAAGTATTTTTTGATGCTAAATCATAACACAAAAATTGGTCTAAAAATAAAAAAAAACTGGTGAGGGTCAACTTTATGACCTAAGAGTATAAAAAATTAATATCTCAGACCTACCAAACATACACATAAAATCATAAAAATCGTTCAAGCCGTTTCGGAGGAGTTCGATAACAAACACTGTGACACGAGATTTTTATATATTAGCAGATTAGATAAGATAAGATTTTTTTAAATGTGGTACTTTGTAATATAAAGCATATATTTATATACGAGATGTCATATATGTATTATGGATTTAAGTAAAATATAATAGCTTAACGTGAGATAGTTCTGATGATCGAGCTGCTGCATTGTAGTCATGTTAGGTTGACATACATTTCTGACATTCTTGTAACATGTTATTGAACAGGTAGGTAGTTAAAATACCTACATTCTAATTATTTATAAAGAACACGTCTAATAAATAAATATGTTGGGACATTATTACAACAGCGCCATCTAGTACCTTGGGAAGCTACGAGGCTTGTGTTACGGATACCAGATAGTTGATGAGTTATACTACACATATATAAATTTTAAATAAATACATTATTATAAATATAAACACTGAAGTACCACGTACGTCACGTTTGGCTTAGTTGGTCAAACAGTTCTTTATAAAGCTCATTACTATAATTTATAGGTGTCTTCACAAGAAGTGATTCTTCTGTTAAAAAATAAAATCCTAACCCTAAGATCCGGATTTGAACTCACTTCACTCGATTTAACACACAAACACGTTACATCTGGGCTCCGCTGTCAATTTTTAATAAAACTGTAAAAGTATGTACGTATAATAATGGAAATGAAATTTTAATTAAGCACTTCACAGATATTTTCGCTGCTCCAGATTACAGAGTATGCAATTAGACAAAATGAGCGATAGATTTGAATGCAAGCAATATTAATTAAAATTTAAGGCCTGATAGTCGAATTTATTCGACTCGGTAGATCGTGAAAACTAAATAAAACGATATAAAGACGTATGCTTATTAGGATGTACGATAATAATAATATTCTACTGATAATATAAATTACAGTCCGGATTATAGTCCATCCTCTTAATATGGACTTTGTGTAGATTGATAAATGGACTATCGGGTCCCCTTCAATTCGAGGGAGATTAGGCAAATGCCCACCACTTCCAAAAACTTGCTAGGTTTTCACAGACAAGCAGGTTTCCTTACGATGTTTTCCTTCACCGTAATACAAGATGTAATAATGTTAGAAATGAAATATGTTGAAAATCATTCAGGGATATAAAATAATACAAAAACACACTCTATTTGAGTATTTTTTGAAAGCGGTGGAAATAGTATAATCGTTGTTACACTACACAATCTAGTGCTTGAGATAGAGCCTTGAGCATGTAACTGTAGGAAGGCGGCCAGGCTGCATTAGTCACTGCTTGGCGGAATCCCAAAGCAGATTAACTATTATTATTATTTACCTTATAGTAAACTACATATACCGTATTTAACAATTCTTTCTTTTACATTCAAAATAATTTAAAAAAGATTAAAAAATATACCAGCTAATTTTTAATCATTAACTAATTTACTAATCCGTAAACTTTCTATTGCAATTATTGCTTTGTTAATTTAACTTACAACATATTTTCAGGTAAGTTAATTAAGTTTCTTCAAAACTTAATGGGTTTTATTATTTTTGTGTGCAAGTCTAATTTATACTAATATTATGGAAATTAAGGAATATTAAGGAATGATTTGTATTATTGTATGTAACGAATAAAATCAAAAAGTACTGGACCGATTTTAGTGAAATTTGCTACACAGTAAGCCTAGAGCCTGAAAAAAGACATAGGCTATTTTTAGAGGCGAAAAAGGGCTGTAAGGGGTTGAAATAGGGGATGAAAGTTTGTATGGAAATTACGTCATTTTAAAAGCTTTTCGTTAGATATAAATATCTAAGACATTCAAAGTTTGTAAAAATTATATGCTAAAGGGGGTACCTAAGGATGAACCCGAGCGAAGGGAGGGTGAGTCGCTAGTTCTAACTGTAAAATAAGAGTAGCTTAACTACAACTTTGTGACTTTAACTATCTGCCAGTAAAAGTCCTATCAAAACTGGACTGCCAGTCAACTAAAGGTTAGCCGGAATAAATAGAAAGACAGATAGACAAAATTCTTAAAAAATGATATTTTATCAAGTATTATAAATACTTTTTAAATTGATTTATAAATCACCGTTATTTTGACATTACAAACAGACACTTCAATTTTTATTATTGTTCAAATTTAAGATAGAAATAGAGTATCTCTAACATAAAAATGAATCGTATAATCTAGTACTCTAGATAAACCAGCGCTATACTCGAAAGCTAAGAGCTTGGCCGGCACCCAGGAGAGATTAGCGAGGATATTATTTTCGACTGAAGCTTAAGCAGTGTGAATAGTATTAATGATGTAATATTAGTTACTTATTATATTGCGTTGATTATTTAGACACGTTGTTGTCTTACTCGAGAAAAGTGTATAATGAAAAAGTATAAAATTACGAAAATTGAATGAAAAATTTTTTACATTAAAATAGAGAGTAAGAAGTAAAAAGAACATACAAAATATTTTTGGATGGAAAATCTTATTAAAATAGTCTTTATTATCGATAGAGAGGCTGAATCTATATTTTTTTTAATTTTTGTCTGTTTCTTTGTTTTGATCGCATAACGAGAAAAGCACTGGGCCTATAGCCAACCGGCATTCGTTATGAAGCGATTCGATTTCTACAATCGTCATCGCTTAAACGCAGCGTATTAATCTTGAACTTTAAATCACTAATAATTGAAGTGAATGTACATTATTGTCTAGCATCATCTACTCGTTGACAACAGATCACGTGACATATCTAAGGCATATGTCAAACCCATACATTTTGGACTTTTCTACTATCGCTTTCGCTAATCGATTGTTACTTTGTCTAGGCCCTCTGGTCGTATTTTAAGGAAATTTGGTATGATGATAGCTTGTTATCCTGGACAACATCTATACTAATATTATAAAGAGGAAAGATTTGTATTTTTGTATGTAACGAATATACTCAAAAACTACTGGAGCGATTTTAATGAAATTTGGTACACATGTAGTCTAGAGCTTGAGAAAGGATATAGGCTACTTTTCAAGGCAAAAAAAGGGCTGTAAAGGGTTGAAATAGAGGATGAAATTTTGTATGGAAATTACGTCATTTTTAAAGCTAGAAGCTTGAAACGTATTTTTAGGTTTTTGATTAGATATAAATAAGTAAGACATTTATAGTTTGTAATAATTTTATTCTAAAGGGGGTTACTAGGGCCGAACCCGCGTGGAGCGAGGGTGAGTCGCTAGTATAAGATACTTTTACTGCAGAAAAGTATCGCATCTCTGAAAAATCTACACTAACCGTGAGTGTGCCACTAGTTTCATATAAATGTATTACTGAAACTACCAAAGTAAACAAATAGTATAACAATTTAACCGAAGTAACAATAGTTAACTGAATTTAATGTATTATACAGCGTTTGATGCGATCCCTTCTTAATAGTAATGAAAATAGTTTTGAAACTACCTACATCTTAATGCAAAGTGGCTCTACCAGATGGGAAAGGGTACGTAGGGGACGGTAAAATGGGAATAGCGTTATATCTTTTAAATAAAGTTTCATTTATTTTAGTCAAGTTTATAGCGAAATTTTATATTAGTGTAACAGTGTAGTATATAAATAGTGTAGTATTAGTTTTCGCCCTCGACTTCGCTTGTGTAGCAAAGTGGCTCAAAGATCAAATACATAAATACATATATATATATATATATATATATATATATATATATATATATATATATATATATATATATATATATATATATATATATATATATATATATATATATATATATATATATATATATATATATATATATATATATATATATATATATATATAAAAGCTAAAAGAGTTAAACTGAAAACGCACAATCTTTATTTTTTTTAATTTCATCGAATAAAACAAAGTCCTCAGCCGCGTCCGTCTATCTGTTCACGATTAACTCAAAACTGATTTTCATGCTGTTTTCACCAATGGAAAGAGTGGTTCTCGAGGAAGGTTTTAGCATATAACTTGTCAAGTTTTTGTATACATTTACTAGCGGAATTCAATGCTTTGCTTGCACTACATCTAGAGATGAAACCGAGAGAAGCGAAGGTGAGTCGCTAATTTTCTATAAACATAGCATTCACATTTTAGCAACATTTTCTTAATAGTTTATCTCAAAACGTACCACTTACCTAAAAACATACTTAATTTTGTATGGAAATAATATACTCTTAAGTTTATCATATCTACACGTTCGCTTTCCGATATTTATATTTACCAGAGCCCTATATGATATTTTGATCACGCGCCGTTTTTACATAGCGCTGACCGGAATAATGATTGCAAAGTATAAGGGTTGCTATCAAGGGGTGCAATTTTAACCTTTTATAGATTGAATGTTTGTAACCTATTTATATTATAAATAATATTGGGATAAATTATAATTAATTTTATAGTACTAGCTACTCACCGCTCAGGTTCGGATTCATCCCTTGATACGTTAAAACGGTTAGTTTAGATTTCTTAGAAATGACATGTCCCTCAAAATAATTTGCAAAAAACGTATTATATTATTTGTTGAACCGAATAGCAAGCTATAATAATAGCATCAAAATAATTCCAGTAGTTTGCTCATGCGGTCATAGACAAACAGAGAGAGCAAAATTCTAAAAAATACGGATTCAATACAAAATTGATAATAATTTTATTTTTTCAGTAGGATTTACTATAAATATGTGTAAGGCGGTCTTTTTAATCACATACAAACGACTGAGAATAAATGTATGACTCATACAAATTTACTCGTTTGGCTCAGTTGGTAGTGACCCTACTTTCTACGCCAGCGGTCGCGGGTTCGAGTCCCGCTGGGGGCATTCATTTGCTAATCACGAATGTTTGTACTCCAGTCATGGGTGTTTATATTTATAATATGTACATATTTAAAATTTATATGTGTAGTATATCAACTATCTGATATCCGCAACACAAGCACGTTAAGTAGCTTACTGCGGAACTAGATGGCGCTGTTGTAATAATGTCCCAACATAATGTCCCAACTAATGTACATGGAACTTGTATAAAAAACTAGAAAATCACAAAATATTTTACGTCATTTGCATGTAAATTAAAAAAATACTGAACCTAAACAGTTTTATAATGTTTATCTTGAAGGAAAAGTATATTGGTACCATTATTTCAAAAATACGCAAAGAAAAATGTTCAGAGACAATTTGCATAGGTAAGTCCTGAGAGATCTTGAATCAAACATAATCCAATTATTTTGTGCATTTTGTTCGCCTTTTCAGTGAAGAGGAACGAGTTGTTATCGCAGTTGAGAAAAAATGTATTTTTTATTCCTGTCAATGGAATTTGTGTTTACAGTAGACGGTTCATTATATTTTTTTACTATTTGCATAGATTTTGTCGATGTTTTTAATGTTATATTACAATTACTTTATAAAATTTTAGTTTTTATGGATAATATAGCAATATTTTTATCCCTTTGTAGATGCTCTATTTTATTTTTGTAATTTCAGACCTTTTTACAGTAATCTTAAATGTTACAGTTATTGAATACCATATCTAGTATTCAGTCCTTAAAAAATATCATAACTTGAAGTAATTACTTCTATAGTTTATCATTTTTTATATTTGTAGAAAAAGATGAATCTTTGATAATACGAATTATATAATATACCATGTATCGTATATCTTTACTTTCCTATTTAACCTTATAAACGTAAAAGTGTAGGTAGTTACGGTGGGTGATGTAGAAGGCTGTATGTAACTTTATCAAGCAAAAGTAACTAAAATTATTTTGATAAAACTTTACAATAACATAAAGGCTATAATTTAAAAAAATGTAATACGTAATTGAATAACGCATGCAGAGCCGCGCGACAACGCTAATCATCGCAACTCTATATAAAGCAAAATATCTAACTCTACCTAGAAACACAAATTCTGTACAATAGACTAGGATACTGCTCGTGCAACCACAAAGCGACCGCTGCAGTTCTACCAAACCGAAGCTCGGTGCTTAAATTGTCGTGTTTCCTAGTTTTCAGAATTCCTACTTTTAATTCGTTTATGAAATCGTTTCTTAATAAATGATTTAAAAAAATCTTTATTTCAGTTTTCAATATATTCGTTTTATTTGTATTTAATATATATTTTAGCCGACTGTGAAAGTCTAAATGAGGATAATGTGTTTAACCTGAATGTATGTATGTCCGACCTTATCTTTCCTTACAATTACTTTACGGTCAATCGACTAGGATGATTTGTTTGTTTTCAATTTATTTTGATAACGTGAGCGTCATAGTATATATTTTATAGATACTATTATAAATTTAATTATTTTAAAAACTGCTTCTCTATTCATTTAACTACTTTTGTATTATTGGTCCTACTGTTAAAATCTGTCAGAGCCAGAAAATCTAGAGATTCAGCAAAAATGACAAAAATGTTCTTATTTTCCACTACATGTCTTAATCATGAGCAAGAATAAAATAACTGTATTTTTTTCAAATCTTAACTACAAACTTTACTCATAGGCACCAGATCAGGTAAGTCAAGTGAAAAGGTGTCAACACAAGAAAAATCCTCTAAACAATATTAAACCGAGCGAAACTAATGAAGATACTAAATGTCTCGTATGAAGAGACGTTATCCTGTATTAAGTCGACACAAACAACCTGTCTCCCCACATTATCATCGCAAGCGCTAAACAAGGCTCTAATAAAAACAAGCTGGGCTGGAATTTACAATCAGTGTACGGTATCAAAGGGTTGGTAGTGGTCCAAGTGTTAGGCGATTGCCTTATATTTTGACCTATTTTGGATTATTATACTTTTTGACTTTTATTTATAATATTAAAAATAACTAGGCTACCTAGGCTTAGTAAGTATGGCTGTAGATTCGGAGGTTCTATTTTAGTCCCGAAATGAGTAATATTTAGTTAGTGATTCACACTAAAAAATCACATTTAAAACTTACATACAAATATAAAGAAAAATAATTACAGAATATATAGTTAACTAATAGAATATTATTTAAAAATCCATATAAATAATTCGAATGGCACAAAAACATTTTATTTTTTATTAAATCGCTATATTTCATGAATTAGACCAGAAATAAACGACATGATTCGAAACAACAGTGGCATATGCAAATTTTAACTCCAAGAGCTGACGACTTCAATTTGTCAATCCAAAAAAGCAGCTGCTATTTTTACTAGCATTTTACGTGGCTCTATTTTAAATACAAATAATACTAGTTTAAGCCCACAGTTTTGCTCGCATGATACGTGAGGTAGCCTAAGTCCGATCCCCGGAATGAAATCTTAGTCCATTGTCCATTTCGCTGGCTAAGTGCGGATTGGTAGATTTTACATGTATTCAGCCCTTTAACGTCCCACTGCTGGGACGCTTCGTCCCTTCAGTACGAGGGGAATCAGCCAATTTCCACCACGCTGGCCAAGTGCGAGTTGATGGACTTTACATGTCTTTCGAAAACTTGGTAGGTTCTCCTAGATATGTAAGTTTGCTCAAGATGATTTCCTTCACTTTAAGAGAAGTGGTAATCATGATAGAAATGAAATTGCTAATGAAAATACCACAAGTGCGACATCCGGATTTGAATCCGCTTCACTCAGATATCCTAGCGAGTGCGTCACCACTAGGCTACCATAGCCTTGAGAATTTCACGTATCTTGCTAGAATTTTTAAAGTTAGACTAAACATGCAGGCTTTCTAAACATATTTTAATTAACTGTAAGACAGTGGTAATCAAAAATAATGTTAGTAAGTGTAATGTGTATGTGCGTATACAATAGATAAGAAAATTGAATCTAAAAATTCTTACTGCTACGAAGACGAAAATTTTAATATAAATTTACTATTTTTTATTAATATCACTTCTAATCCCAGGTTCTTGCGTTATAATATAAAATAATATATTAAAATATTACTGAAACTTTCAAGTGGTTAGAGACTGTAGACTTGAAAACAAAAGTTGGAGTCACCTTGCCGTACCTCATAATTTGTAGTAGTTTGTAGCAAGTCATAACTTTTTGACGTTATAAATTTCGTTAAGAATTAATATGTAAAATAGAATTTAAAAATTTTACGATTGGTTTTTATTTTTAGGAATGATTTTCTTTACTTTAAATTTCATAGCAACTTAAAATATTAATTAAAGATAAAAATAAGTTACAATCGAATTGAGAACCTCCTTTTTGCACACAGTTAAAAATTGAGATCAGGGAAGTTATGTTAAATTTATAGGTTAAATCTATACGAATAAAAAATTGAATCTTATTGAATATTCGTAATTATCAGTGCGGAGACTGAAACTAAAGTTTTTAGATATTTTTTCTGTCTGTGACTGCATCATGAGAAAACCTCTTGACAGATTTTGATAAAATTTGGTAGAATCATAGGTAATTATCTGGGCCATCATACACGGCTAAAATATTTCATCTCAGAGAAATATAAAAAATATATATGTTGGAACATTATTACAACAGCGCCGTCTAGTTCCATGGTAAGCGTACGAAGCTTGTGTTACGGATACCAGATAGTTGATATACTACATACGAGTATATATAAATTTTAAATACATACATATTATAAATATAAACACCCATGACTGGAGTACAAACATTCGTTATCAACAAATGAATGCCCCCAGCGGGACTATAACCCGCGACCGCTGGCGCAGAATGTAGGGTTACTACCAACTGAGCCAAACGAGTCGTCAAATTATATATTTACATATTATGTAGAGACGATACCGAGCAGAGTACGGGTGAGTAACTATAAAAATTATAGTAATATATACATTACTAGTGGCTCACCCTCGGTGCGCTCGGGTTCGTCCCTAGGTACGTGTTGTATATAATTACTTCGCACCGCCCGGTATATATTTGACTTGATTATTTGAATTACCATTGCACGCACCATGGCAACGGACATGATACGTCAAACGGCTTTAATTTTATCACAGACAATTCAACCTAATAGACACCGCTTTCAATAATTTTAGTACGAAAACAAAATCGCCAAAACGTGGCGGGGTGCAGGGGAGGTTGTCTATTTTTCATTGGTTCGTTCAAACTCATGTCAAACTTAACAATGTTAGTGACAATTTACTAGTGATGGACGAGACTCTTTTGTCGATATCGATAACTGAGTCGAATCGATTATTGTATAATAAAAAGACATGTTAATTGTTATACAAATTTGAGGGAGAACGAGATATTTGCAAAAAACTGATTTTCGCGACCTTTTGTCCTTGATAACTTTTTTAGCCGGCACGATATTAATGTCGATATTTCACATCTTCATTACAACGCCGTAATAAAGGTGTGTACAAAAATTCAGCTCACTAGGAATTTTTCCGCAGATAAGTCATAAAATGAATGGACTATATAGTAAGAATAGTAAACATCTCACTAAAGTAAAAAAAAAACTAAAAGCAGTCATGAGGACTGCCAACAGAAGTGAAAACTTAAAACTATACACAAACAGTTGTTATTTTTGGATAATCACATGAATTGTTATATCTATATATGTTAGTGGCCATGTCGATGACAACTTACATGAATTTACTCTCCATCCAAACTTGCTTATAGAAGTTTTCACTACAATGTCGACTATTGACCCCCAAAATGTAATAATTTTGTATAAAGTCTTCTTATTGATTTTGATTCGGATTTTTTTTTGCTAAATAAGCCAATCGGATATCAATATATTTATTAATCCACATTTTATTCAAATTAAATAAATGATTTACGTTTTCATCAATCTGATACTGCAGTAAGTCGGAAAATAATTGTTCGAAAGAATTTAATGTGTTTGAAAAAAAAATCATAGGACGGCATCTAAGTTTAGTTTTTTTTAAATCATTCATGCGAATGGTAACTTCACATCTTCTTCATATTAAATATTAATATATGTTTGTCGATAAACGTAATTTTTATGTTTACAATGTGTCTCATCACTAGTTGACACGTGCTAATGACAGAACGAGATAATATTATGTTAATTTATCTACGAAAGAAAGGGATGTCAAAAAACTAAAATGACATAAGTGTCAAGAAAACGCGAGCTCTTTTTATATGTTATTAATGGGTAATTAATGATTTTTTTGACTTACCTGTGAAATGTAATACCATTTTTGGTAAGACTAAACGTTGTACTACACTTTCTACACCGATATAATGAACAATACGGCATTATAACTGTAACTCGGACAATGTTATCGCTGTCACTGTCGGCGGCGGACTAAAGAACGAAAAGGGGCGGGGCCTGCTGTTATGCAGTGTCACTGCCAAACCTTGGCGAAAGCATATCCCCTGTAAAGCGTCGTCTATAGGTTAAATTGTCTGTGAATTTTATAAAGATTTTTTTAATTTCCTAACTTTTTTCGATATAGTATGTTATCCTTAAGAGATAGACATATGCCATCGCGGACTTTTTTGTAGACCTATATAAGATACACAATTCCACTATACATCATTTTGTTATATCTCAAAGGGCTTAGGCAGCGTTTTCGTTGAAAGCTCGCAGACAGCTGTTTTTTTTTCCGATACCTCAGACAGATATCATTATATTTTAGCCAATTTAAACAAAAACTTGACAAATTATATATTAAAACCTTCCTGGAGAACCATTCTATCCATTGGTGAAACCTGCATGAAAATCGGTGCAGTAGATTCTAAGTTTTCGCGAACAGACAGACAGACAGACGCGGCGGAGGACTTTGTTTTATAATATGTATACATATAGATATATACTGTTAATTCAACGTCATTTGTCGTCTCAAACGTTGACATCATACAGATGAGTATAAAGCATGCAATATGTAATATTTGTGTTAAACGTTATGTTTGTTTGATGCAAATACACCCATTAATTGGATAACCTAAATAAATAAACATTTACATAATGTAATAACCTACAAGATTTGGATGATAAATATTTTTGCATGAATTAATTTGAAATAGAATTGCCAATAATCTTACCCATTGAAACTTTGATATTGTATTCAACTAGAGATTTAGCCTCGCTTCGCTCGGGTGCGTTTCTGGGTGCTTTCTGTATATATAATATGAACCCACATTTGCTTCACTTATTTATTTTATTACAAAGCGGCAACTTGTCTATACTATTTATTTTTTATTTATAATATTATCAAAGCCTATGAAACATAGAGTCGGCTAACGGAAGTGACAGCCCAAGCTACCATACACTAATGTCCCAAGTTAGTGTATGGTAGCTTTGGCTAGCTGGCACGTCCGTTGGCCGACTATATTTTTCATATGCTTTTATATTAGTATGAAGGATGATATTATATTTATTATAGACTAGCTGACCCGTGCCCACTTCGTTGGGCATAATGTTAATAATCCTTTTTTAGTACAGAGTGTTATGTTTTAATTTCTTACTGCCAAAAGGAGAGTTATACGTAGGTATTTTAACTAATATTAAAAAAAACTACTTTTTGTAACTTAAATATAAAAGTAAGACATATGCTGTCGTTGACTTTTTTGTAGGCATTTTCAAGCTCCACATCTTTTCTCTAGAACTCAAAAATATATCTTTCATAGTTAAGGCAGCGTTCGTAAGAAACGCTTTCAATCGACCGTTTTTTCTCCGATTCACTTTGCAAAACGGACTACCACGTAAAAGCCTTTTTATTTTTAGTTTTTTTATATAATCTATGATACTCAGCAATAATGTGGCTTTCTATTGGTGAAAGAATTTTTAAAATCGGTTCAGTAGATCCCGAGATTACCCCTTACAATTTAACAAACACACAAACTTTACTTCTTTATAATATTAGTATAGATGTACGAGTAAGAATTGGCTTACTTACCTTTAATTTGCTTTCGTGTGTTCCTAACTGCCTAATAGTAGCATATTCTTTAAATATCATCTATTAATTAATATCATCAATAAAGTACATCAGTACATATAATATAAATAAAATTGGAGTGTCTGTTTTCAAATTAACAGCTTGTCACTAAATGCATATACAGTACTTACTGTCTGTCTGTCTGCTTGTAACGTCTAATCTCTGAAACGGCTGGACCGATTATGACGGGACTTTCACTCATAGATAGCTAATATTATAAGGAGTAACTAAAACGAATTTTATTTTTTAGAAAATTATAAATGCCAATTAATTTATTTTAACTAACGCCAAGTAAGCGGGCTTCGTTTGCTACAAATAATATAGTATAGTCTCATATATTACCTTTCCATGGTGCGTGCTATTGTCATGGTGGCCATCTAGAACTTCTGGTAGTTCCGTGGATATGTCATGGCCGTGTCTATGAGCACACCGTCCAGGGATCTGTAACAAAATGGATAACATTTTAAACTATATAAAGTCTAAATTTTGAGGTGGCTATAAAAAATAGAGTGTAAAATAGTTTGGCTTATAAATGTTTCTTTATATATTATTATATTAAATGTACATATTTTGTCAAGAAGGCAGTGGTAGCCCAGCGGTAATGCGCTCGCTTGGATAATCGACTGTGGTGGATGTGGGTTCAAATCCGGTTCTCGCACCTCTGATATTTTCATGTGCGAATGATTTCTATCATGATTACCACTTATCTTACGGTGGAGTACAACATCGTTAGGAAACCTGCATGTCTGAGAAGATATAACAAGTTTTCGAAAGACATGTCAAGTCCACCAACACGCACGGTGGACTATGGCCTGATCCCCCTCGTGTTGAGGGAGGCCCGTGCCCAGCAGTGAGACGTTAAAAAGGGCTAAAGACAGACACTGTCAATGACCCGGAATCGAACCTAGGTCCAAACCTTTTGTACTGACGACTTAACCATCTAAACAGTTAACTGTTGCAGCTACTATGGAACGATTTAAGTTGGAGTTTCAAATTCGTAAAGTATTTACTGAAAATATGAATATATTTCTGTAAAATGGAAGAAAAAGTTATTGTGCTGGGAAAAGCTTCTATTTAGGATTTACACATTCCACTAGTTTTTCTAGAGTTTAAATATCCCACGAGACCAAATAACTGATGTGTCTGAATAAAAAGTAATATGGTGCTATTTTAATTCGCTCTTAATTTAGCATTTATAATTCTCAACTACCTGAGCGGCCGAACTTGGTTTGGAATTTTACGGCAAACATATTATAAATAACACATAAATATAAAAAGCAAAATTTTATTCAGATACAAAGTTTCATCTAAATCGGTAGAGTTTGGCCTATGGCCTGACCCCCCTCGTACTGAGGGAGGCCCGTGCCCAGCAGTGGGACGTTAAAAAGGGCTGATGATGATGATAATGATGTATTGACTAGAAGTAGTCGTTCTCATTAAGAAATAAAAAAAAGATATAGCAATATTATAATACTTATAATAAACTAGCGAATTGCCCTTGCTCCGCTCGGGCTTGACCCTAGGTTTAGCTCTAAGCCTCGGGTTCCGCTAGTAAATGTATACAAAATCTTGACAAATTATATTATACTCAAATATTCCTCGAGAACCACTCAACCCATTAGTGAAAATAGGGTGAAAATCAATGCAGTAGGTAGTTTTTGAGTTGATCGCGAATAGACAGGCAGACAATCAGGCAGACACGGCGGAGGACTTTGTTTTATAATACGAGTATATAGTGAAACAAACTGATCAGACTTGCACTTTTTATTTTTATTTTAATCATGTGTTTATTTGTTTGTTTGCGAGCGATGAATTTGTATCTAGATCATAATTATATGAATGGAGAGTGCATAAACTAAAAATTATTTTAATTTTTTTAAAAGCAATCGAAACTGTCGAAACTGGAATTTTATACGAATGTATAATAATTTTAAGTTATATAATATTGCGCACCATTTGGCCACAAATTTAATAATTTTTTTTTATAACCAGGTGCTCACTCTCACTTCGCTCGGGTTCGTCCCTAGGTACCTACGTGTTGTATATATTTACTTCACACCGCCCGGTATATATTTGACTTGATTATATGAATTACAATGCATGCACCATGGCGACGATCATAACATGATACGTCAAACGCCGTTAATTTTATAAAGTTTTTTAATTCCCTAATTTTTTTCTCTTGTATACATAACCTTGACAAATTATATACTAAAATCTTCCTGGAGAACCATTCTATCCATTGGTGAAACCTGCATGAAAATCGGTGCAGTAGATTTTCAGTTTATCGCGAACAGACAGACAGACAGACAGACGCGGCGGAGGACTTTGTTTTATAATATGTATAGATTATTAAATATCATTGAAAAGTATTTTTAAAACTATATTTTACCACGACGAAAACCTCTATCTTATATAACGTACATAAAAATCACCGGAAAACCACTAGACAGAGTTTGATAAAATTTGGCGAAACGAAAACTGGTTATCAGGGTCAACATACAGAATACTTTTTACTGCGGAAAAGTATAGACTCGTTTCTGACATATTTGTACCAACTTACATAGGTATGGACCCAAGCGGAGCGAGGATAAGGCGCTAGTATTCAAAAAAAGGATATTTCAATTTTCCTCTAAAAAACAGTTCAATATAAACTGAAAAGCAATAAGTTCCATTAAAAATAGATTACATACAAAATGTACTACAAATTGTACTACAAATTCAAAACACTGTAGAGCAAATTTTCCTTTATCACAACGTATGCACTATCGGAGCTAAAGAAAATATCGATAAAGCTGTCGTTGCCAGTTTAATGTTTTCATGGTTTCGAAATGTATTGGTTTAACACGAGATACACGCGTTTCAAATTTATAGGCAAATGTTGTCGACAGTTCTGTACTGAGTTTTTGAATAAAACAATAAAGTTGCCAGTAATTTAAATGTAAATTTAATAAATTAGATACATTTTTCGTTCATTTAAAATGAATGAGCTTCGTAAATACGAATTTATATGTATCGATGTATTTTAATCTGATACTGTTTATTTACATGAAATCAACAAAAAATACTCGTGTTTTTTTAAACTAGCAACTCACCCTTGCTTCGTCCGGGTTCGTACTTACGTTGGTATACCTTTTTAGAGGTGACCGTCGCGATGTGGTCACAGACAGACGGACACAAATTCTAAAAGCTATACATTCGGCCTCTGTATCGATAATAATGCAATTATAGCCCAGATGTAATGCACTCGCTTGGGAAAACCCGTGATGCGAGCTAAGCTCTTAGTTTACACCTATTATATTCTAATATGTTATGGACGACGGAGATGAAAAAATCGTAGGGTGGCTTACCTGTCGAAAATGTCAAGTCTTTCAAACCACACTTGTCTATAGGGACATTACATCTACATCAATATAACAAAGAAATATTTTCTAAAAGTTAAAATAGAAGTTAGTGTTGATTTTGTAAGATGTCATAGCCATAGTACCTACTCTTACTTATTGAAAAAAATATTAATATTCATATTATATCTACAAGAGTCTGTAAAAACCCGGACTTTATGAATTTGCTTTAAAATATCGCACAATTCATAAAAACGCCTTTGATATTGTCACATTTGATTATTTAGGTCTAGATTGGGTCTAAATATTATATAGAAATAGTGAAATAAAAGAAAAATGTCTGGCCAGGATATGAAATATTGTAGATCGTTCTAACATTATAAAGAATTCACATAACTCGACGACTCTCGATGTTCATCAATTCAATACAATATTTTATAAATTGGCGTCCTCATTCTATGAACCTTTGTATCTAATGTACCGCGAGTGCTCAGTGGTCCGTATGATACTACAGTGGATCAAGCGATAGACGGGTTCCGATGTTGTCGCATTTTTTATACTATTCATGTACTTTTCAACTTTAATTGCCTCGGTAGTCTTACGGCTTAAGACCAGGCTGTCCTAGGTTCGAGTCCCAGATCAGGTTAAAAAATTACTGAAGTGCCTAGAGTTGGGAATTTATACTGCATCGAAGAGTACATAAAGCCGTTGATTCTGCGTTAAAACAGTAATCTCTTGACTAAACTATAAATACATCGTTATTTTTCTTATTTACCATAAGAAATGTTATTTGCAAAAGTTCAAACTATCTTTCTACTAATATTCATCAAAATTGGCTTAAACGTTTAATTTCGATCCGTCGAAAGTGGAAAATAAAATATAATATTAGAGTAAATATGTAATATATTTATTCTAGGTATTATAATTATAACCTCTGAACTCCGCAATTTACTATACAATTACAAGTTTACCTACATTATTTAATTTTTGTATGAAAACGAAAAAAAACAGAGCTGAATAGCGATGAATATATTGAAATTTTACCATATTTTGTTCAATGGCCGTCATTCAATTTAGTCTTTACCGAAACATCGTTATGAAGAATAATCCTTCCATTCATAATCCGTACGTTGCATTGCATATTTCAATTTTTAATCAATATTTCTATAGAAATACTGAAATGAAAGTAAATAAATGTCACCGAAAAAAATGAGTAAGAGTCGATCTTCAAACGAACTGTGTGGTTTAATTAAAAAAAAAACCTTTTGAATTTTTCGCAAAATAAATGTAGATAAAATTATCTGGAACAATAAGTTGTATCATAAATAGAGCTAAAAATAAGGAAACACATTCATTTGGTAGAAGTATAAAGATATCGCAGTGTTGAATATTATAAATAACGATATATAAGAGAACGATAAAGGAAGAAGAAATAAAGAAGGTTATTACATCAAGTATAGAAAGAAAGAGAAGAGAGCTATGTAACAAGAAAGAAATAGAATATATAGCAATTATTATTTCAAGTGTCGTACAATATTTTTGTTTATTTTTTATTTATTACTAGCGACTCACCCTCGCTTCGCTCGGGTTCGTCCCTAGCTCGTACCCCCTTTTGGCGTACAATTTTTACAAACTTTAAATGTCTTACTTATTTATATCTAATCAAAAGGCCAAATAATAAGTTTCAAGCTTCTAGCTTTATAAATTACGTAATTTCCATACAAACTTTCATCCCCTATTTCAACGACTTACAGTTTTTTTTTCGCCTTTAAAAGTAGCCTATGTCCGTTTCCTGGCTCTAAGCTACCTCCCCACCAATTTTCAGCCAAATCGGTACAGCCGTTGTTGAGTTATAAATAGTGTAACTAACACGACTTTCTTTTATATATATAGATATGCTTTTATCTTAAAATGGTTATAACACCATAAGTACCATTAATAAGCTTGAGGCTTATTTTTCACATTTTATATTTAAAATAATTTCTTTGACTAATAGATTAAGCTTAATTATTTTAGGACAATTTTAAATGGGATTATAATTAGGAGAAGCTATCACATATCCTTCAGACGGCTTCAGATTTTAAAAAAATTCAAAAATACCGTATTTTTAAGTGAACTTTGGTACAGCTTTATTTATACAGCGAGCTTGAAGCACAATTAAAAAAAGTAGGCACATACTTTACTTAAACTTTTCCGTTAAAAACTTTAAACCTTTTACATTACAAAGTTTCAAGAGCACCTAAGATTATTTGCTAAGTCTATCGTTCTTGGACCATTCGAAACTTTCAGTAGTCTATATTCTGCACCTGTATCTGAGAACTCTGCAGGTGGCTCGTTCTACATTTGCTTTTCTTTTTTTATGATTTAAATACCACTGACTATATAATTGGTTGAAAGAAACACTATGTATAAGCTTAGATAACCCGAAAAAACATTGTTTAACCCGTCAACGCGAACAAACGAGACACAATAGATTTTCAATTGTTATAAATCTATATTGACCGCGCGCCCGTTGATAGGTTAATCCAAATTTTAATTTACGATTAATATTTTAAAAAAAAGGATTTCAACAACAGCACCACTTTCTACGTTTAATTATACCTGAGAACCAAAATACCCTTTACGTCTAGTCCATCAAAATCGGTTAAGCCGTTTACAAGAAGAATGAACATAAATATACTGGAGATATTTTACTTACGAATCAATTCTATGGGTAATTACTAGTTAACTTAAATAATAATATTTTAAACTATTTTTATTTCAATAATTTTATTTATGTTCATACAATGTCATATTCATGAGATATTCAAACCTTAAGGCATTGTGGGCCTTAATAATAATATTAAGTATCTCTATGAGCTTTTTTTAAAAGCACAAAGAAGTTTTTGTTCATTTTTATAGCTTACTATAACAGTTTCACAATATAGGCCCACGAAAAATCTATATTTCAATTTTCGCAAAAGCGTTTCTATGGAAACTGTATCAATAGCAACGTATATTTATTCAATAACCTAGTGTTTGCGATCAAAAATTCCGAGGGTAAAAAACTGAAATGGTTATTCTCCACGTAAAAAGAGGTGATGAGAGCCAGTTTTTATATGAAACCAATGTTGATAACTCCGTTAGTGATGTTGTTAATGACATCGTAGCCATTTTCAATGGAATGTTGAAAGTTACAAGGATTTGCTACGAGATGGAGGAACTAAAAAATCATGGGACTTTTTTACCACCAGAAATGCAAGGACTTACTGAGGACCAGGTAATCAATAATATTTATTTGTAAATTTTTAGTGTTTTAACGTCCCGTTGCTGTGCACGACCTCCATTACAAGGAGACGTGGACCAAGTGCGTGGCAAAATGTAAATTTTTTCGAAAACTTGCTATATACTCTCAGACATGCAGGTTTCCTCATGATGTTTTCCTTCACTGTAAGACAAGTGGTAATCAGGATAGAAATGATTAGCACATGAAAATATCAGAGGTGCGAGACCCGGATTTGAACCCGCATCACTTGCTTATAAAGCGAGCACGTTACCATTGGGCTACCACTGCCTTAAACTAATGTTAATTAATAACTTATATCTATTATAATATTGTATAGTAATAAAGTATTTAACTAGACGATTATTAATAATATTTATATTATTAACATTCAGATAAAAGATCTCAAGCTAGAGGATCCGTGGGCAAAACGATGCGCTCCATCCGGATATATCGTGAACAAGGATGAGATGGGTCGTCGTTGTGGTCTAGCTCCACCACCCAACCTTCAAGAAGTTTTAAAGAAAGCTGCTGAAGCTGCAAAGGAATTTATTAGCAAGAAACATGTAAGAGAAATTTAAGATATAAAATATTGACTTCCCTTACAATATTAGTGAATATTGAAATTACAAATAGGTGTAAAATTTTGCATATTATTATATTATATCGTAAATAATAAGCCATCTAGCAAAATTCACCAAAAATGTCATTAAATTTGTAATATTATTATCATGTACTGGTAATGCGAATGTAATAAAGAGATATTGTTGAATTTCCTATAAAATTGATTGAAATTGTCCGTGTACATATTAAATTCTTTAACATCATAATGCAGTGAATTGAAATACGTCATCCTTAGTAACAAACAAAAACTAGTGTATTCCACGGGAACTGTGCATTTCTCCGAGATAAAAGTTATCTATCGCTATTAAAATTAAGTATAATATATGTGCCAAATTGTATTCAGGTGATTTAGTAATAAAAATCAAGTAATAATGTCATTAATAGGATACTTTTTATAGTTTTGCAAACCTTTAAAATGGATGAATGGCACTTGGCGTAAAAACTGCATCTCCATTTTCGTTTGCTCGATTCGCATCGACGTTGCAATTATCTTAAAAGATGTTCGAGGCATTTGCCAAATGTCTGACAAATTTGTTCTATTTAATAAAACTTATCATCAGCAATTTTTTATCTCAGAACTTTCTTTGCCAAAAATATTACATATTTGGCTCAGTTGCGCTTGAACCGCAGTTCAACTTATAAATCTAGATAACTTTGCTTGGCCAAATACCTAAATATATAAAATTTTATAACCGTGACAGCCAATTAAATTTTATTCGTCGGATAGTTTTGGTATTTTAAATTCAAAGCGAGATTTCGTTTAATTAGGCTACATTTATAAGTTATTTTGGTTTAAATAGAAAGCATGTGTATAAATTCTAGGAACTGTTCATTGTTCACGGCATCTCTTTCGTAGTACATTTAATTATTAAATTATATGATGGAGTATGGGAAATTACTTAATTTACTTAAAACATCATTTTCTTTTATGAAAAGCCTTTTACAACTTGAGTTACTACATTAGAAGTAGAAAGTTAAATATGGTAATATTATTACTAATTGAATTATCTATTAGGGATAGCGAGTGTTTATCCCCTCGTGCAAAAAACTATTGCGATCGATCAAGCGAACTACATTTTCTGATTAAAAACTTTTTAAAAAGTAGTCATAATCCAATCTTGATTTCATTACTGTATTATTTTGCATATTTATAGAGGATTAGACCTAAATGTTCATATTACTGAATTGTAATATTTCTAGGTGGACCTACGCAAGTGCTTAACCCAAAAAGATGTATCCAGAGCTCTTGAAGAGCTACGAGGGGCTACCAAGATCGTTTTCCCAGCAGGTCTACCACCTCACGACCCTGTTAGGATGGAGTTGGATAATGTTGAAGACCTTTCTGTAACTCAAGCAGCTAATGAGGTTATAGATCCAGCCAGAGCGTGTCTTTGGGCGTGTGGCAAAAAGTTACTAGCCGGTAACAGGTTGAGTGGTCATTTAGGTAAGTAAGAACTTGCGGTTAAGCTCGTTTTTTTAAATGTTATAGGTACTCTATACTTATGATTTTTACTCCTTATAATGTACACTAAATGAATGGAATGAAGACAAACGGGCTCACATGGTCAGAGGCAAAGCGCATAGCCCAAAACCGAACGCGATGGGGGAGTACTACGGACGCTCTTTGCCCCACCTAGGGGACATAGGATGCTATCATCATCATCATCATCAAATGAATGGAATGGAGTCTGGTTTTTGCATTGCACCGAGCAAGGATGATGGTGATTGTGTCGATGTTTTGAGATTAGTTTTTCTAACCATCAATCATAATTAACGTGGTTATGTCCGAATATATCACATATAATTAATTATGATTATTTATTAATCCACAAAGTTTTATTTCAGGTAAAAATGATAAGACTAAAGTAACAGTGAAGCTCTGTTCGTCCTCTGAAGGTGCACCAGGTAGAGAGCCAATTCTTACTGAAGATGAGAGAAAGCAGCTGATGCTGCAAGCATATAGGAAGCAGGAGGAGTGGAAAAAGTTGGAACAAGATGATGATGATAGTTATCTTGATTCGAAATGGGCGGATGGTCAGAACTTGAAAAGGCAGTTTCATGGTTTAAATAATATATCCTGGAAACCATCGATTAAGAAATAATTGTATGTAAACCGATGAAATAAAATGTTTCAAGGCAATTAGTTCCTATTAATTTTATTTCCAACTAGCTTTTATTACGTATTCGCTTCTAGTGCAGTCATTGAAGCATTGAAGCTCCGAATTTTGTTACTGTGAACCGAATTGCATACAATTTTGGAATCAGGTTCATCTTACCCTTAACTTCAAAAGTGAAAATGATTTGAACTCTGCAACCACCCTGGGGGTGGTTGCCACCCCTTCTCGGGGGGTGATTTTTTTTTTCAAAATAACCTCGGATATCGATAGAAGACCTAATTTTAAGAAAAAATCATCTTTAAAGTTTTTCGATAAATTCAATACTTTTCAAGTTATTGGCAATTGAAAATTCGTAATTTTTTCACGTTTTTCATTGGTTTTTTGCAAATATCTCCAAGAATATACGCTTTATCGAAAATTTTATAAAGAATAAAATTCTAGCAGGTAAAAAAATGAACAATTTGGTTTTTTATTAAGTATTCTAAGTGCAATATTAAGCTAGATATTAAAGATCAAAGCCGTTTTTTATTTTGTCTGAAATTTAATCGATGTGGTCAATGAGAGCAGAGAGCAGATGCATTTTATGCATTCTAATAAAAAAGGGTTTTGTAGTGCTTGAAATTAGCTTTTGATGATGAGCACTATTAAAAGTCTTTTGCACGTAAAATAAATGAGCTGTATTGCAAATAAGAGGAGCATCTAATGTTTTTTTTTATTTTAAATCAATGGGTTTCAAGTGCCATTTCCACCCAAATTAAAATTAATCAAATTCCGCCTAGAATTAACTTTATTATGAAGAGTTTGATAGATTGTATGAGTTTGGCTGCTTCAGGACACATATTTTTAAAAAAAGTCACGATTAAAAAAAATAAAAATTTTCAAATTTTTAAAACACCCACCTTTTTTTCATATCTCAAAAATAACGACAGATACGTATAAAAGTGTAGGAATAAAAAATTTAGGTATTTTTTTGACAAACAATTTGGTTTTTTTATTTTTTCTGTCAAACAAAAATTGACGAAGATATGATTGTTTAAAGAGCGCGTGGCAGCGCAATTACAGCCTCTCTTAAGCCCTTTAACCCTTCACCGTTTCAGAAAAAGGTTTTTTTACTATATATTGCAATGAAGGATGTTGCAGCTCTCCTAATAACCTTTAAAATGGTTTTTTATAAATTGTGATAGCATGAAAATTAAAGGAGTTATGGTCCAAAAACTTATCATTTTTTTTCTACTTAGTAACTAAAAATTTCGGAGTGTGAATATTTGGAGCAATGTAAAAGTACGCAGTATACTAGAGACCCAAAACTATTGTAATGTGTCTATATATTATATATTATACATAATATGGCTCATATATTTACAAGTACAATTTTATATAATTTGTAAATATTTTATTCAATAAATGGCAATTTTTTACTCTAAATTAAATTATTTTTAAATATGTAATCATATATATTTACTGTTTTAATTTAGGGGTAGTTTTAAGGGTAGAAAAGCTTAAGAATATGATAATCATTTTCGAGAGTGTGGAGTAATATTTAAATCCTTTTCTATTTATCAAAAAAAAATTTAACAATTTTTTATCAAGGGGTACTTTTCAAGGGTTGAAAGGGGGTTAAAAATTTGATAATTATTATAGAGAATATAAAATTTTACTTACTCTATACTTACATCTTTTTATGTCATACCAAAGTATTTTTTTGTGATTGTTTCAATTTAGGGGTTGTTTGCAAGGGTTGTAAGATTTTCAAGGGGTTGAAAATGATTTTAATATGAGGTGATTGTGTTAGAAAACACTTTACAATTTCACCACTTACTATTAGACATATTTTCTAGCGATAAAATGGCTCAATGTCATGTTTTTCCATTAAGGGGTTGTTTACACCCCTTAAAAATAATAGGCGGAGTTCAGGTCATTTTCACTTTTGAAGTTAAGGGTAAGATGAGCCTAATTCCAAAATTTCATGCAAATCGATTCACAGTAAAAAAATTCGGAGGTAAGACCGTATTTTTCGCTTCAATGACTGCACTATTCTAGGAGTAATCTTATCTTAAATAGACAGAAAAAATAGAAAATAGAAAAATAGATAGCAAAAAGGCTACTTTTTACCTTTTAAATAAAAACTAGTAGGTCTATAACACGGTAGGTACTACCACTTTGCTGATAGTTAAATGTCAAACGACCATTTAATATTTTTGCATCGTGAACTAGTAAAATTGTTTTTTTTTGTTTCGTCAAAACAGCACATCTGAGCCACGCATAGGAATAGATACCAAGAGAGTTGTTATCAGCATATTAATCTAATATTAAATTATCGTATATTGCTGTAAGTGAGAAAACATTTACAACTAGTGAAGTATTAGATTTTTGTTATTTTTTGTTGTAGAACACAGCAATAATTTACGAAATTAGCTAAGTTCGAAACGCAAAGGTGATTTAAGAAAAGTGAAGCGATAAGTGCAACACTAGTAGAAAATAGTGACTGAATTAAATAAAAACATTGCGTGTACTCGAATGTGAACTGCCAAAAGTGACGCATAGCTAAAGCAATAAAACATGTATAGTGCAAGTGACGTGCTTTCATTTCCGATCTCAGAACTCTGGCTCGTAACGTTTAATAAAATTCAAACATAATTGAATCTATATTATTATATTCAATATATTTTGGAAATTCTTATTGGATTACTATAATTATTATCGATACAGAGGCCGAATCTACAGTTTTCAGATTTTTGTCTGTTTGTTTGTCTGTATGTCTGTGACCGCATCACGAGTAAACCACTGTACAGATTTTCGTAAAATTTGGTATGATAATAGCTGCCCTATCCGGTCAATTTACTGCGGAAAAGTATCTTATTTCTGAAAATATATATACAGACCGTTAAAACGTTTCTAGGGACAAAACCAGTTGTTATTTATTGTAAAAAAATTATGATATATTTATTTATTGTAAAAATGAATTGTCAACAAAATTTATTTCGTACATCGAAATATAACTATCACATAAAATTAATGGTGAAAGAAACAAGAAGTGCCATGCTTTAGTGGTAGTGCCATGCTTGTTACCTTCGGGTAGCAGCCGAATGGGCCGGCACGCCCCGTATAGTACCACTCTCTCACAGAAGACCGGCGTGAAGTGGCAGCTACGCTGTCGCGTTTCGTTCGGTAAGTGAGAGTCCGGGAGGCCCACTCCCCATACCTCCTCCCGTCCTTCTCCCTCCTCCCTCCCTCCCTTTCCTGAAAGGCCGGCAACGCATCTGCACCTGTACCTGTGGTGTTGCAGATATCCATGGGCGGAGGTGATCACTTACCATCAGGTAAGCCTCCTGCCCGTTTGCCCCCTTTGTCCCATAAAAAAAAAATAAAAAAAAAACAAGAAGCTAAAATACTCAAATATTGTTGGTATTAAAAATACCTCTATAAAAACACTTATATTAAGTGCATGTTTGATAAAAATTTAGAGGAAATGTGTCTCTTAATGTAATTGTCATTACAATATGAAAGCCATACGTCATTTTTGCCATTTTTCATATATCTAGTCTTTTAGAAATACGCCATTTTTAGCCATCGATCAACATGTTATAAAAGGTTTTAGACAAGACAATATTAAATATTTTTAAAATAATTGATGTAAGTAATATTATTAGGAGTTTTTTTATCTGTTAAATGATTAATTTAGCCATTTAGCATAAAATGCTAGTACGTAAAGCTATTATTTGATTGGCGTCATAGTAATATAATTAATCGAAAATTAAAAAATATAAGAAAAAAAATTTTCGAAACCTTTTTTAACGTTGGGGAATGCATTTAGACAAACCACCAGGTGGTTATGTGGGACTCACCGGTTTAAAAGAAATCGGTACTTCCCTCTAAAAGTAATAAGTTACGAGGCTTGTGTTACTGACACCATACCAGATAGTTGATTGAAATATATACAATATACATATTATAAGTATAAACACCCATGAATGGAGTATAAATATTAGTGCTCAAGAAATGAATGCCCCCAGCGGGACTCGAACACGCGACTACTGACGCAGAAAGTAGAGTCACTATAAACTGAGCCAAACGTGTTGTCAAATTGTTATTTTCATTTAAAATATAAGCTTTTAAAGTTAATTGTCATTTCAACTGGGCTACAAAACAATTACTAATATATTGACTTCGTTACACATTTCGCACGCCATTGGAACTCATTTATAAACAAAATGAGTATCATTAATTTAAATATAAACGGATATTACATTATATCATATAATATTAAGTGTTTAAGTAATCCCGCATTGATAACGTCCTCTTCTTCGCAGTTGGTGAAAAATAAAATGAATTAATAAACTTTAAATCTGAAATATCTTTGAAATGAAGAGCGTTTTGAATGCTTTACAGCAATCATGGTCACGGAAGTGACATGTCGCTGACCAAAAATCGAAAACAAATCCCCGGCAAAATCCGAGAATATGGTTTCATTTATATAAATGTCAAAAAAGTATTACCTAAAACACCTTATTAGTATAGTTTAACCAGTAGTTGTAGTGCCAGGTCGCGAATTTGAATCCTGCTGAGGACATTTCGTTGTGTGATGAGTATGTGTTGTAGCTTCGCACGGAATTAGATGACACTGTGCGTTTATGTCCGACCATATTTATTTATCTTCTTCATTTTTCTGAATTTTATTACACAATATTGTTTTATTTAGATTATTATAAAATAATATCGCAATATACCAAAATATACCGAAAAAATATTAATTTTTATATGCTTTATCTATATTCAAAGTTTACAGGAAATGTTCATTTGCATGCTAATGCTCTGTTGCTTCCCAAAACAAAGATATTCGGAGAAGTGAAGATATTTGTGCAATATCTTTAATGGTGTGGAAGATCACAACTTATTTATTAACTAGTGTTGTCCACGGCTTTGCATGAGTATGTTAATTAAATAATTAAATATGTTCGGAAATGGGGCATCTACTTTATGTTAGTTTCACAGTTAGCTACGAAGCTTGTGCTATGGACACCAGATAGTTGATACACTATACATATATAACTTTATTATAAATATAAGCGCCCAAGACTGGTGTACAAATACTTATCAAGAAATAGTCCCAGCGGGACTCGAACCCACAACCGCAAGCGCACTATAATCTGAGCCAAACATATCTTCTTATTGTACTTCTTTTCGTCTGTAATAAGTTAGACTTTTGAGATATCACAAAATCTCTCGTGATAATATTTGCTGTAAAAAGTTTGAGACAATATATTTTATCGCGGAACAATATTTTTGTGTATTTGGCGACACGTTTGGCTCCATCGGTAGAGCACCTACTTTATGCGCCAGCGGTCGCGGGTTCGAGACCCGCAGGGGGCATTCATTTGTTGAGCAGGAATGTTTGTACTTCAGTCATGGTTGTTTATATTTATAATATATATAACATGTATTTAAAATTTATATGTGTAGTATATCAACTATTTGGTATCCGTAACAAAAGCTTAGCTTGCCACGGAACTAGAAGGCACTGTGCGTAATAATGTCCCAACCTTTTTTAATATTATTTTTTGAACAATCTACGATATAAAAATTAAAATATAGTAAATAGTAATAGATTTTTTTATTAAATCTGTTTATTAATATATTTTTAGGAAATCAATTTCCCAATATATCAAATTAGTAAGTAATTTGCATGACAATATTTATTATTTATGAGTTAACCCCAGTTTCGACATTAATCACATTTTCATAAGCTCCGCGTTTTACATCATAATTATAAAATGGGACTTATTGTATCTAGATGTGACAATATCGAACTTCGTCAAATACCCACAGAATACAAATATAATTTTTAATACGTAGTACTTTTCTAAGTTCCTACTACCACAAAATGTGATTCACAGTCAAAAGAAATTCGCACTCACTAGGTGTTATTTTCTTTTTAATAGTAATTCGTTAACTATTATTAAAATTCGAATAGTAAATTCTTTATTTTAGTGCACTAGAATAACCCGCAGCTTTGCTCGTGTTAAAACTTCCGATTGCTACCAAACTTCACATGACGACCTACCTATTTCTTTGTAAATTTTATCAAAATCGCTCCAGCCGTTTTGGTGTCCATAGATTCATAGATCGATTCTTATTTATTTTATTTTACTTATCAAAAATTTTGTCAACATTTTGGATAATACAGTCCCATCCAGTGAATGTACCAAGTTAATTTTCATAATTACGGTACTCATTAGCGGCTGTATCCGGACGGCACCCGGATGTGGCTGTTTGTAGGTATTACACATGTTCCGGTGATGAATGGAGGCGCTATACTCTGGGGCTGACAAGTAGACGTTTTGTTGTGAATGCATTCCAAAATTGGGTCAGTTTATTTATAAATCTTTGTGGAAATGCGTTTTTTTTTGTATGTTAAATTGTAGATTAATAATATTATTAGTAGTAATCATTTTTAGCTTTTTATGTGTGTAGCCTAGAGGCAGGGTTACCACCCCTACTATATTTTAGAGTAGTCTACTATAATTGAATCCCAAATACTTTATTTTTGAGAAAAACATAAAGTAGGCAAATCTACTATATTTTACGAAACAATAAAAAATATACATTGAAATGTAACTAAATATTTGTGTAACGAAAACTACTATTATTTCTTTGGATTTTCTCTCATCTAAAAAAAGGTGGCAACCGTACCTAGAGGTAACGCACTCGTTCCGATAACTGTGTGTTTGGGTTCAAATTCAGGTCTAGCCTGTAATATTTTCATAAGCTAATCATTTCTAACATGAAAACCACTTGTCTTACGGTGAAGGAAATCATCGTTAGGAAATCTTTCGAAATTATCTGAAGTTCGCATACCATATTTTGGCCAGTGTGGTGGGATATGGCCTGATCTCCCTAGGCCCAGAAGAAAAACGTAAAAAGGGCCAAATACATTAATCCTCAAGTATAATATATCCACAAATATAAATAAAAATAAAGTTTCTGTTTGTAATGAAAATATAAGAGCTTTTTTAATTAATTAATTAAAACAAAACTTAATTTTAATATTGTAATAATATAAGTTATATTATATTAGATTTTCTTGCAACATTAGAACTTACATCGCACAAAATGCATAGTGTTATAGAGGATAAAAGTATAAACTAACATTAACTAGAAGCCAGTGGAATTCTTAGTGGAAGAACAATGCGAATTTCCACTACATTTTAACAAACGAAATTTTAATAAACAAAATAAAATGTAATATAACTTTTGTAATACGAAGTAAATATTTTTGCCTCAGATTTTTCCTAGCCTTGTCTTCAGCCCTTTTAACGTTAGTAAGTATTATGACAAGTGCTGATCATGATAGAAATGATTTGCACATGAAAATATCAGAGGTGCGAGGCCCGGATTTGAACCCGCATTACTTGGTTATCCAAGCGAGCGCGTTAACTTTCCTCAAGAACTCTATCTATTAGTGAAATCAGCATGAAAATCGGTGCAATAGTTTTTGAGTTTATCGCGAACAGACAGACAGACACGGCGGAGGACTTTGTTTTATAATAATATGTAGTGATATTCTAAACCACGATTTTGTATATTCTATAACATATAAAATCTACGACCCTAAGCTAAGTTCAAATTCCAGTGTCGTTAGTTATTCATCATTTCCTATTTTATAAACAATAGCAATTAAATTTTAAAGTATACTTAAAAGTTAAAATTAAACCAAAAAAGTACATTTTAACTTGAAAAAGTTAGACCAAAAACTGTTTACAAGAACTAAGCAAAAATAAGAGTATTAAATGTTGTTCCAAAAACGTTGGTTTGCTAGTTTTTGAGGAACGAAAACTTAAGTGCTGTAACTTGTCAAGTTTCAAGTCTGAGGCGAGAACTTTTAATGGTTTCGTTAAAATATATTACAAAAATATTACAGATATTATACATGCAATACAAGCTTTTCTTTGTTTCTACGCACTTTTCTTTGAAAAACTAAGACAAATATATATTGTTGTCTCTTTCTTACATACTAAATAATACTCGTGTTGTAATATTATAGTCAACTAACAATTTCCCGCGACTCCGCCCGCCTCCGAAGTGTAAAAATTTGAGTTAAAAGAATTTTTTGATGCCAAATATAAAAAAGTGATGATAAAAAATTTGGTCTAATAATAAAATACCTGGAGAGGGCCACCCTTATCACCTAGGGGAATAAAAATAGCCTACAACCTATTCTCAGACCTACCAAATATACACAAAAAAATCATAAAAATCGGTTAAGCCACTTCTGAGGTGTTCGATAACAAACACTGTGACACGAGATTTTATATATTAGATTAGGCACAGTAGAAATTTGATTTATATAAGTAGGGCCTATCTTCTAGGGTTGTATGTTAGGTAAATGTCTGTCTGCTTCGTATTTTCTTCATATCTACAGACCTTAAGTATTAAATATATTAATTTCAATTTTGAGGGTTGATTTGACCCATAAACTTGAAAATTAATAAAAAATAAATGAAACAAAAATATAAAAATAATTCTTTATAACTTTACCGAAAAATCTACCATTTTAGTTATATTTAAATATATATTTCAAATATAGGTATTATATTGTATTACCGCTTTAAAGAAAAAAAGAAACGGATAAAAAAAACATAGTGGGGGATAAAGTTTTGGAACTCTCTTTGGAAGTATCGCAATAACACAGTAATTTTACAACTTTAAGTCAATATTCTGTGACAGGGTCCTGTTTATCTTGTCGAGTCGGCCCTTTCAAGTCAATATTAACTTGGGACCTTGTGATGATAGTTCGGGAGATAATAAACAAAATTTAACATTTTGACGAGTTTTTCTTTATCAATTTTTGTATTAATAATTAATGTTATGAAACTAAATGTCACATTGTTTGCTTTTGAGTACTGAATATTAGTACTTTTTAACTGACTTCCAAAAAGGAGAAGGTTCTCAATTCGTCTGTATGTTTTTTTTTACTATACAAAATATGGCACTACGGGACTAAACTTGTGACGAGTACGAGTGTGTACGAAAATGGCAAATAGCTTCTTCCTATACATACATAATACCGCACTTAATGTTCTCTATTATTTCCTTTCCTTGCTAAAGGGTTTCTGGAAGAAATCTCTTAAAGAGATAAGTTATCCCTTGTACACAATGTCTCCGCTTTCTTTTTTTTATGTATGTTCTTTCTTTTTTGTGTGGTACATAAATAAATAAAATAAATAAAAAATAAATAACATCTATACATATAAATAAAATTGAAGTGTCTGTTCTTAATTTTAAATTAACAGCTTTTCACATAATGTATATGAAAGTATATACGGTACGTCTGTTTGTACGGTTTGTCTGTTTGTTTGCTTGTTCTGGCTAATCTCTACGCTACTTTTATTTTAGTTTTTTATTTATTTATTTACGGGACGAATTGTGGTGCTACAAACTTTAAATTTGGCAGGGGGCACCTAGGGACAAACCCGAGCGAAGCGAGGGTGAGTCGCTAGTACAATATACGTAATCTATACACATATTATAGTAAAATTCTACCTAAGTCGAATCTGTTCTTTAATCTTTTTTGAAAAATCCTATTGATAGATGATATTATTGATGTAGAGGCCGAATGAATAACTGGACATTTTTTTATGTGGTATGATGACAGCTGGTTATTAGGTCAATAAAAGAAACTTTTACAACAGGAAAGTATCTCAATTTTTAGAAATCAAAAATAACTGTTAAAATGTAAGTAGTCCCTTGTACAGTTACATGAAATATATGATTTTAATCTAACTTCATTTACTTTGTAATAATTCTCATATTTACATACAACATTTCATTTATTCAGGATGGATTCAAAATTGAATATCAGGATTGCAAGTTCGGCAACGAATAATTATATTACGGTAAGTGAGACTACGTGATGTCGAGACGTGCCAAGATGAAATGCTGCGTTTTTACATCCAAGTTCATTGGTACAAGTAGCTTGTTAGCTTTGAAGTTGTTACTGCTTCTTAAATTTAATCTACCTGCAGCGTACTAGCGTATTTTCCTTGACCGACTTCAAAAAAGAGAGTTTTATACTTATATCAGGCTTGATTTTTTTCACAATGAAGTAAAAAGATAGAAGCATGCTCCAAAACACAAAAACACACGAACACAAACTTACAATATAAAAATATATATTAAATATAACAGTTTTTGGTTTAGTTTGTAATGAGTAATTGCTTCGCCAGCGGTCGCGGGTTCGAGTTCGATTGGTAATTCATTTGAGTGATCTTCACTCCAGTCATGGGTTATGTTTATAATATGTATGTAAATAAAGTTATATATATGTAGTGTATTAACTTTTTAGTATCCATAACACAAAGCTTCAACGAACATATTTAAATAAAAAAAAATATAATAAATTACAGTGTGTTGTAAAAGTTAATTTTAAATAGATAAACTTTATCTCAACAACTCTTAGAAGTAAATCACCAAGAAATGTGAACCTAGTTAAATAAGTTTTTTTTACTTTACATTCTTTGGTAGAGTCAGTACAGAACAAGGCTTTTCAATTATTGGCATCACATGCGTATATATCTACTCATTGCAGATTTTCTCCCTGATATTGATAATTTAGCTCTACATTTGAACAAAAATCTAAATCAATCTCTTCTCTTTTAAAAAATAATTGTTTTATGTGCATTTCCATCACTATCTACAATATTAATAAAAATGAATGTTTGTCTGTTCGTCTCTATGCGTCCAAAATTATTCATTCGATTATGATGAAACTCTAGTGGGTTGTCTAGTTAACGTTCCTAAACCAGCTTATGGAAGTGCTTGACTGAAGGGAATGTAAGTGCCGAGAAAAAAAAAAGGTTTTTCAAAAAGTCCCACTTTCTTGATCACCTTAATCTTAAAAATTACTGTAAGGATTTTTGTGTAGTTTTCAATAAAAGAAAAAGAATTATAGATATTACTCTTAGATAATACGATAATATAATTTGAATATTTTTTTAAAGTCTCCGTTAAAAGGTAATTGAAATCGAAAGTTTGTTATCATTTCATTTTTATTTATTAGTATATGGCTCTGATATTTTCATGTGCGAATCATTTTCTATAATGATTACCACTTGTCTTACGGTGAAGGAAAACATCGTGAGGAAACCTGCTTGTCTTAGAAAAACCTAGCAAGTTTTCGAAAGACATGTGAAGTCCGCCAACACGCACTGGGCCAGCACGGTGGATTTAAGAGTGAAGACTTTATTCTATGTATCTTTTAAATTAATATAAACGAGTAAAATAAATAAGTTGCAACATTCCGTGGTAAGCTACGAGGCTCATGTTACGGATAAGAGATAGTTGATACACTACTCATATATAACTTTAAATAGATACATATTTTAAATATAAACAACCATGACTTTAGTAAAAATATGTGTATGCTCAAGAAGTAAATGGCCCCAGCGGGACTCGGACCTCGATCGCTTTTACTGAAAATAGGGTAACTACAAACAGCCAAACGTGTCATCAAATATGAATATTATATTTTCAGTTTAATACATATTTTAAAAAAGCAATGGAAAGTAGTATAGTAAAATATCACACTTTATTATGTAACATAATCCAGTATCAGCGAAAGCCTCACAAAATGTTATGATTGGCCCTAATAAATCGACCTGACGTCGATGAATATTGATAGGGAGCGATGACATGAAAATATGATGTGTATACTTAAAATCAAAATGTACGATGGCCGTCATCATAATATTATATTTAAAATCCTTTTAGTATCCCTATGTATTATAGGACAAAGTCGACCGCCGCGTCTGTCTGTTCGCGATAAATTCAAAAACTACTGAGCTGATGTTTTGTTACTCATGCTGTTTTATCAATGGTTCTCGGGGAAGATTTTAGTATATAATTTATCAAGTTTTTGTATGCATTTACTAGCGGAACACGCGGCTTGAGGGATGAACATTTATGCTTAGAAGTATTTTTTGATGCCAAATCATAAAAAAAAAATTGGTTTAAAATACAAAATAAAATATCTGGAGACGGTCACCTTTATCACCTAGGAGAATATAAAATAGCTCACTACCTATTCTCAGACCTACCAAATATACACAAAAAAAATCATAGAAATCGGTCAAGCCCTTTCGGAGGAGTTCGATAACAAACACTGACACGAGATTTTTATATATTAGAAGATTATTATATATACAAAAATTATAGATATAAATATATTTCTTAAAAAATATTTTAAAAATATTCTAAGATATATTTTAATTAATATTAACTTTTACTTTTCAAGACGGTGGATTATTTGTACCTTAAAAGTTTAAAGTTCAGTTGTTCCCAGAAGTTTTAATCACCGTACACTTGTTACTCTGATGAGCGAGTATTAAACTTGTTTCTTAAGAGTTTACAGATAACGTTTTTTAATTGAATAAGGACTTGTTACTAGTTTTTACTCTTGCTAAGAGGCAGAGGTAGCCCAGTATAGCGGTTGCATGGGAAACCGAGGGAAGAGGGTTCAAATCCAGGTCTTGGAACCTTAGATATTTTCATGTACGAATTCCCAACATGATTACCATCTGAAGGTGACAGAAACATCGCGAGAAAACCTGCATGTTTGATAGAGTCTAGTAGGTTTTCGAAAGTCATGTGAAGTAACTGATCTTCCTCAAATAGAAGGGAGACTCATGCCAATGCGATATAAAGAACATAAGAATCAGAATATGAAGAGCATTTATAAGTTGCTTTTTTGTTCTGCTAATGTTTCCGTGACTACGTCTGCCTAACGTGATTGCCTAAGACGCAAAGCCACGGGAAAAGGGGGTACCCTGAGCACCGTTAGATGAAAAATGTTTTAGCTTAGTCAATGGGCTTTTAAATAAACATATTTTTAGAAATTGAAATCTAAGAAATTATTATCATGAGAAATATTTTCGGAGGATCGAAAAAATAGTTCAAACAACTAGTAATATTAAATACGATTTAAGTAAACAGTTATTGCGCCAACAAAGTTTCGAATTAATATTAAAACAAAATTCACGTGGAAATGATTTTGCTCTTCATTTTAGTACTGATACAGTAAAAAAGTGTTAATAAATTATATTATTCACCAAATTTTTTATTTTACTACCGTGAGGCGTAAGCCCGAGACTTGTTCACTGAAGACCTGGTGGGAAACAATCTACTGCTACAAATGAACTATATGTTGGGACATTATTACAACAGCGCCATCTAGTTCCGTGGTTAGCTAAGCTTGTGTTGCGGATACCAGATAGTTCATATACTACACATATAAATTATAAATACACACATATTATAAAATATATAAACACCCATGACTGGAGTACAAGCATTCGTGCTCAACAAATGAATATCGAACCGGCGACCGCTGGCGCAGAAAGTAGGGTTTCTACCGACTGAGCCAAATGTGTCGTCATTGCAATTACTGAAAAAATTATGCTATACCCGATATACCCGGACTGAAACATGGGATATCTGGAATTCAGCCGTATATATTAGCCATTATTTCAAAAAGGGCTAGTCCAAAACATTTCACTAACAAAAAGGTAGGTAGTGCCTAACAAGGTGCTTACTGCTGCTATCGAAGAGGCTAAGGCATTTCATAGAGGCAACATAAAAAAGCAGGATACGAGCAGTATATAAATGAAGGAAATTTTTACTACAAGACTATTTGTAACTCTCAGTATAAATGGTTGCTTTTAACTCAGCACTTTCACCTTAAATAGACTGAAACACATTTGTATGATTACGACAAAAATGTACCCAGTTTAAAGTAAGAATGCGAGGTTAGGGAGAGATTTTTGAATCAACAGATGAACTTATTCTTAGAATAATACAGTATTAAGTAGGTAAATAGTGAAAAATATTTTTTGTAAAAGTAAAATAGTGAGAAATTTTATCAATAAAAATTTAATTATCTATACATGTAATAAAATTCTTAGTCGAATTTCTAAATTCAATATTTTTCGGAAAATTTTAAAAAATAGTTATTACTATGGACACAAAAGCCAAATTTTTTATTTTTAGATTCTTTGAAATCTGTCTGTCTATTTGCCTACCACGACAATACGACTGAACAGATTTTGATGAAATCTAGCTGGTTATTAGGGTCTACATATATGATACTTTTTACCGCGGGAAAATCTATATCTATACTAATAATTTTATAAAGATTTGTATTTTTGTATGTAACTAATAAACTTACAAACTACTGGACCGATTTTAATGAAATTTGGTACACAAATAGTCTGGAGACTGAGTTTTAAGGAGAAGGTTACTTTTTAAGACTAAAAAAGGGCTGTAAAAAGTTGAAATAGGAGATGAAAGTTTGTATGGAAATTACGTCATTTTTAAAGCTAGAAGCTTGAAACTTATTTTTAGGCTTTTGATTATATATAAATTAGTAAGACATTCAAAGTTTGTAAAAATTGTCTGCTAAAGGGGTACGAACTAGAGACGACCCCGAGCAAAGTGAGGGTGAGTCGCTAGTACCTAATATCTGACAAACTTATTCTTTACATTATTTGGTCTACTTACAATTTTACTAACATTTTGTAAATATTTAATGTTTATTAGGTAATTGGAAACTGGCCCTATCAATCTTTTTAATATACGAGATTGACTCAAAAGTAATAACATTCTATTTTTGCTACGTTAGTATGTACGTTAGTAAGTATATTAGGTCTTGAATTTTCTCTTCTATTATAATAGGCTTTGAGCTTTGAACAAACTTCTTGAAAAAACTTCAAAACTAATAGATCTATTGTCAACAATAATATATTTCCCCTACTTTCAACTAAGCGAACAAAGTTGTGCCACGAAATACAATAGGGACTATTGTGCTCCACAAAACATGATGAGGATTAATACTAGCAACTGCCATTGTTTTTGCTTGTCATTTTGTGTGTATCTATTTTTTTAATCCAATCCTACTTAATGTTTTTTTAAATGTGTGATTTTTTTCTACTTAAATGATATGACAGTTTTTATCCCGATTATTTCCTCTTTTTATTGTAAATTTTATAATTTTCATTTCCCAGCAGATTTCGGAGGAGTCATGTTGAGAGTTGAGTCACCTCTGATATTTTCATGTGCGAATCATTTCTATCATGATTACCACTTGTCTTACGGTGAAGGAAAACATCGTGAGGAAACCTGCATGTCTGAGAAAACCTAGCAAGTTTTCGAAAGACATGCTCAGTCCGTCAACACGCACTAGGCCAGCGCGGTGGACTATGGCCTGATCGCCTTGTACTGAGGGAGGCCCATCCCCAGAAGTGGGACGCTAAAAAGAGCTGAAGACATATAAGATAGAGCAGTCCAGAACAAAGTCGTTTATAATAATAAACTTTGGAAATAATCAAGAGTCGTTAAATAAAGGATGGTGGATAATAGACTTAGCTGCTATATTTTATGGGATTTTAACCCTAATAAGTTTTGATGGTGTCATCTGGAAATGCCATAAAATAAAATATAAAGTGTCCTACAAGATCATACAACTGGATAAGTACGTAGTAAAACCTTATATAACTAGAATAAACTTTGATTAAAAACAAAAAATATGTTTAAGTTTGTAATAAACTAAAATTCTGTTTTGAATTTGCTATCATATTATTAAAAAATATTGCGACAATCCTTGCTTCGCCCGGGTTCATCCCTATATACCCTTTAACGGTTAGTATTTTATTTCTCAGATATGAAATATTTTTCCGCAGTAAAAAGTATCATATTATATAATATTGATCTTGATCTTGAGCTATGAACATACCAAAATTTCATCCAAATAAGTGTAACTGTTTTCTTATGATGACGTCATAAACAGACAGACAGAGAGACAGACAAAAATTCTAGTAACTGCTATAGACTCGATTCATAATTTTATTATAATATGTATATATTATATATATGCAAATTTATGAAAGAATCAGAGGGTCGCTAATAGTTATTTTACTATCTTCAATCATCATCAGTAATTACTTAATTTTTTGATGTTTTAAAAATACTTTGAATTTAATATGTTATTTTAAATTCAAGCGTTAGACGAAACATTTGGCTCAGTTTGTAGTGATCCTTCAGCTGTGGTCGCGGGTTCGAGTCCCGATAGGGACATCCATTTGTCTCTAGTCATGGGTGTTTTTAATTATAACATGTACGTATTTAAGCTAATAATATGTGTAGTGTATCAACTACCCGGTATCCATAACATAAGCTTCGTAACGTGTGTTAATATACCAAAAATTTATTATTTTATAATAACATCGTCCAGTACATAACGTATCTAATAGCCTCATTCCTAAGCGAATAAACTTGTGCTGAACAATAGCTGGACCCATTGTTCCGTAAACACTAAATCAATGTCAAAAACATGTGACAAACGACAAGCACTCTCTTGTACTATTCGAACAATTAAAACGAGAAACTTCTCCAATGAAAACTTGTAAAACCAAATTATATTGTTCAATGTTGTTAAATAACTGAGAAAACAAATGCTATTTCCCGACATAATATATTCCTAAGATTCATATATAAAGCAGTTAAAATTAACGTACCTATTTTTTATATTACCTACTTACCTTGATTAACCCCTAGATTATAAACCTTGATTTATATGGATAAAAGCGAAAGGTCAAATCAAAATCCGCTTGACGTGTAAATATGAAATTTGGCAGGGAGGTAGTTTATAGTTAGTAGACGTCCACGAACGGATTTTGTGACAGGGCCGGATTAAGGAGATCTAAGGGCTTTGTATGAAAGTCCTTCATTTTTTGTTTCAAAATTTAAATTTTGCAGGGAGCACTAGGCACAAACCCGGGCGAAGCGAGGGTAATTTACTAGTTATCTGTATACAGATAAATAATATTTAAGTTTCTGTTTGTAATATCAAACTGACAGCTTGTTACTCTCAGTTTTTGTCTGTTTTTCCAGCTTTTCTCCGAAATGGCTGGACCAATTTTAACGGAAGTTAACTGGCAGATAGCTGATGTTATAATGAGTAACTTAGGATTGTACTCATTCTTAACTTCACAATGAGACAAGTGTATTATTCACACATGGGAAAATCAGAGATGAGCATTCGAACCCACATCACTCGGCATGGCATCCCAAATGAACGCATTATCACTGGCTTACTTTGCATTCACTTCTACTTAGAATTACATACAATATTTTACTCCGAAAAAATAAAACATTTTAGCGCTCGAGCGAAGCCAGGGTAACTTGTTAGTTGTAAAATATATTTTTATTTCACAGTTAAGTATCTAATAAATATCTAGACTAGCAAAATCTAATTAGGAAAACATTTGGATAATGAAAAGAGCAACCTCCTGCCGCTTCAGATATGCTTCGTTAGGAAAATTCATCAGCCCCTAGTATAAAAGTCCCTGCAAACAACTAAGATGTCACATACAGTATCTAACTATCACTCCATCTAGTAAAAGGCAGTATATCAAGATGTATAAAAAAATCTTAGTTTGCATCGCTGCAATTATGTTCTATTATATCGGGCAATCCAACGCAAGTCCAGCGATTACAGCGTATAATCCCATGGAAATTTGTTTCGAGAATTGTGCACAGTGTAAGAAGATGCTGGGTGCGTGGTTCGAAGGACCTCTTTGTGCGGAATCCTGTATCCAGTTCAAAGGGAAATTGATTCCTGATTGTGAAGACTTTGCTTCGATCGCTCCTTTCCTAAACAAGCTTTAAGAAATACAATTTTCTGTGGATTTTACTGAAACGAAATTATGAATTATGTGAAATTTCATGTTCTAACATTTGTAAGCTGTGGTAATATAAACATATTTAATATTTATTCTTATCGTGTCATTTTATTAAAATCTTTTCACCTTTTACTTTTATTAAGGTATTGAAAGAAGGTTTCCTAAAGCTTAATAAGGAAAACGCTCTTAGCCTTATTTTGTAATCAGCTTTATTTATATAATTTAGATTCGGACTAGATTTAGCCTATACTAAAAACTTGTATTAATAATAGCATAGGTATGTAAGCATTATTTTTGACCCTTTTTGACGTCCCACTGTTGGGCACGGTCTTCCTTTAAATACGTGGGGGTACATACTCCACTAGTTCACGTTTTGTCTTTTTAAAAAAGTTCCAGGTTATCTTAGATACGCTCGTTTACTCGCGATGTTTTCCTTTACCGTAAGACAAGTGGTAATCTATACATATTATAAAACAATGTCCTTCGCCGCGTCTGTCTGTCTGTCTGTATGTCTATTCGCGATAAATTCAAAAACTACTGCAGCGATTTTCATGCAGTTTTCACCAATGTATAGAATGGTTCTCCAGGAAGGTTTTAGAATATAATTTGTCAAGTTGGCAATACATTGGCTAAAATATAGCCGTCTGGGAGCTTTCAACGACAACGCTGCCTAAACCCTTTGAGATATAACAAAATGATGTATGGTGGAATTGTGTATCTTATATAGGTCTACAAAAAAGTCCGCGATGGAATATGTATATCTCTTAAGGATGACATTTAGGAAATTAAAAAAAACTATAAAATTAACGGCATTTGACGTATAATGTTATGACCGTTGCCATGGTGCGTGCTATGGTAATTCTTATAATCAAGTCAAATACATACCGGGCGGTGCGAAGTTAATATGTACAACACGTACTTAGGACGAACCCGAGCGAAACGAGGGTGAGCTCCTAGTCATATTATAAATGACTCCTACATGAAAATATCAGAGGTACGCGCCCGGGATTTTAAACTCACTGCCTTCTCAATTTTGTATATTTTACATCATATCCATTTACAAATAAAACAGTCGAAATTCGTAATAATTATTGAAAATTTGAGGGAACCATATATGAATAAACTTTACCTACCTATATAACTGCTGCCGTACATGCTTACCACTAGACTGACTAGGAAATTTCAACCCTGTATATTCTGATAGAAATGAAGAAAATATTTTTAAATAAACAATCCACACCTTTTTTTAAAAGCATAAAAATAAAGTACTAATATCAAATAACAAGACTGTGGTAGCCCAGTGGTAATGCACTATCTTGGATATCCGAGTGATGCAGGTTCAAATCCGGGTCTCGCACCTCTGATATTTTCATGTGCGAATCATTTGTAACATGATAACCACTTGTCTTACGGTGAAGGAAAACATCGTAAGGAAACCTGAATGACTGAGAGAATCTAGCAAGTTTTCGTAAGACATGTGAAGTCCGCCAACACGCACTAGGCCAGCGCGATAGACTATGGCCTGATCCCCCTCGTACTGAGGGAGACCCACCGCCAGCAGTGGGACGTTATAAGGGCTGAATACAATACCAAATATCAATTCTCGTTAAATGTTGTAATAAAAATACCCACTGTTAGGTTTTACACTAGCCTTACTATAAATCAAATCAGATTTCTACTAATGGCGATAAGTATCACTAATTTTGTGCAGTTATAGTGGAAAACTACAATTTTTTTTTATTGCTGACTTGTTTGTTCAAACGTGATTATTTCTTCAATTACCTCTAGCTACGATTTGAATTATTCTTTTTAAGATTTACAGCTTATTTATTATGGAAGATTATAGGTATACGAACTTCATGCGATTCTAATGCGATGAAAATGTGCTTGTTTATATTATGCTTGTTAATTTCAAGCTAAATTGGTTGTTCTAGTTTTGATCAAATTTATTTTATACATGGTAACACGTATCCTACTTTAATAAATAAATCTACTAAATGTAAGTGCTGCCTTAACAATGAAGCGATTCACTGACGACTAGCTCTGGTATGCTGAGTATAAATTTAAAAAAAAAATATATTTTTTTCGCACAAACTCAACTCATTTTCTATAGTAAAAGTGGCTAAAATTACTCCTTATAACATTAACTATATGCGAGAGAAAGCCCCGTCAAAATCGGTCCAGCCGTTTGAGAGAGAGAGCCGGAACAAACAGACAAACAAAAATTTTAAAAATTATAAATGAAACTACCTTTTCGGATTTTGTCGCGGATTTATTTTGATATTTAGAGCATTCGAAACGTAACTGTAAACAGAAACCATGGTCACGGGAAAAACAATTTATTTTTTTATGTAGGTAGATGTCGTATAATATACTTTTATACGAATTTAGTGAAAAATTTTAATTAGAAATTAAAAACGGACACTTCAGTTTTATTTGTATGTACTAATATACAAAAGGCATCTGAATGCAGACAGGCTAAGTTTCTACACAAGATATAAAAAAATACGCGAGTAAAGCCGTAGATAAGAACTAGTAAATGATAAAAAAAAGGTGTAGAGGTACATTTTTATACAATTTCGTAAGAGGTTTTCGTTTTGTCGATTTCGGAGCGGTACAAAGAGCCTGTTTTAATTAAAAATAAACTCGAGGTTCATATTAATTCCAATTTGAATCAGAGAAATAAAAATATATTCGAAGCGTAAAACTGGTAACCTGAAATGTAATGCTTGTGAATAATAAATATCCTGAAATCATAATAACACAATGTACGTTATTTTTTACGACATTAACACACAGCACCATCTAGTTCCATGGTAAGCTACGAGGCTTGTGTTACGGATACCAGGTAGTTGATACACTACGCGTACGCATATATTATAACGTTAAATACATACAAATTATAACGAAAAACACACATACTTATATTCGTGCTCATCACACAAATGAATGCCTCTAACGGGACTCGAACCCACGACCGCGCTGGCAAAACAAGTCTTACTGACCCAAACGTGTCGTTATTTCAAGTTATTTTGTTTGCTATAAACAACCTATTTTATACATCGTGTGTTTTATCTCCCTACAGTTGCTTCCCTGAATTTAATTTGCAGAAATCACTTATTGATTAAAGGGTTATTGTACTCGTATTAATTAATACTCGTCATCATTTGAAGGGATAATAGGAGGGGAGTGTGATAGGGGATGCTTATGGGTCCTATGATTGGTGAAACAACAGAATGGATATTCTACTTTAGACAAGTTCATATTGCATCCAAAATTTGTATTATACATAAAGTTATTTAAATTATATGTTGGCTGAAGTGAAAATGAATTAAGTTTAATGTAAAGCGTTAATACTATAATATGAGATAGAAACTTCTCCCTAAAAATTCCAGTAGGACTGCTCGAAATATTTTTATCTCTTAATCAGGGAGATCCTAAATATTGATTATTGCTGACAATATTTTTCATAGACAAACAGTAAAACGGGGTTGGATAAAATTAAATTAAGTTATTGTAAATATTCTTCCCACATACTGGGCATGAGCCTTCTTATTTATCTTTCCTAATATAATAACGCTGAAATATACTTCTTTGGTTGAACGCGCTATTCTCAGGAACTACTGCTTCCAATCGAAAAATTATAATAATTTTGTGTTAAATAGCCCATTTATCAAGGAACGTTATAGGCTATATAACATCACATACCAAAATAATAATATGAAATATCAAAGAATTTAGTTTTAAAGCTTTAAGACGCATACGGAGCCGCGGGAAATGCTAGTTTTTAATATAAATTTTTAATATAAGGTGAAATTTTATCACCGAATTTAAAAAAAGCTAAAGTCGCTCACATTGACCCTAATATGATAAGCTTAAACGATTTTCTAGCCATACAATATCCTTAACTCCCTATAAATAAAGATCCGCGTAAATATTATATAGACGGCAAGCAATCTACACGGAACGTAACATTAAGTGTTATTGCCTTAGGTTGAATTTGGGGCGGGAATTATGTACGCAATGAAAATTGACTCGATAAGCTTTTATGATGTGTATTTATATTTATGTAATGAAATATACGAGTTAAAGGTTTTATGTTTTAGCGAAACTGATATTCCATATTTGTTATCGCTATTAGAATAATATTAAGAAAAAAAATGTAAAGACTTTACAAAAACTAAAATGTAAAAATTTACTTACTACAGGAAATTATTAAGAAACAATAAATTGTCAAAGTAATTGCTATCTGAATTTTATTATAGTTTAAAATATTAATTCGCGAATCCCTAATTCTTCTTCAAATATAAAAGTAGCCTTAGTTACTCATCATGACACCAGCCATATGCCATTGAAGGTCGTGTCAAAATCAGTCCAGCCTATTAAGAGATTATCCGGAACAAACAGACAGTAAGAAGGACTCACAAAAAATAAAAAATAAACTTATTTTCTCATTCGTACTTTAAGTACTTTTATTTGGATTTAGTTAAATATTATTTTAACATTAAAACATACACTGCAAATTTATTTATGTATAAATAACAATTTTAACCCCCAGTTATAGTTTTACGAGTAATAATATTCAAATATGGCGATTGATTATAAAATTTCACAAACAAATTTAAATGTCCCTAAGTTCACTCGAATTAACACAAAGTGTTTATATAACGTCAGACAGAAATAAATACAAAACTAGCACAAAACATATTATAACTTTGTAGCCACATAGCACCTTGTTTCCGCGTCAAAATTCGTTTTTCCACTATTCACTAAATAAACGAAATAGAAATGTGTAAAACTTTTAATTAACATAGCACGATTTCAGTTTGCGCTTTTTCATACGAAAGATCGTACGGTCTGAATACTCGCATTTTGTTTGCGAAACTTTTAATTTTTTTCAAACAATAATCGTTTTTGTTAGTAAAATCCTTCTATATATATATATATATATATATATATATATATATATATATATATATATATATATATATATATATATATATATATATATATATATATATATATATATATATATATATATATATATATATATATATATAATATATATATATATATATATATATATATATATATCGGCGCAAGAATTAAAATCACATTATTAATTAATACGGGATGTCAATTGACAGCCATCTTCAACCGGAAATCTTATAATTAATTAATACGGAACGTCAAATTGACAACTATGGGCGCCAACAACTTTTGTATAAAAGGGGTGAACGTCAACGCAGTGACACAGAAGCGAGTCGACTTCGGACGGAGTGTGTCGTTACTATCAAGTTAACCTGAGTGACAGTGTTATAAGTGATTGTGCTATCGTGCTATAGTGTTTGTTGATATATAATTGGTGATTTAATTATTGGTTACTTAATTTATGTGAATTTTAAAATCAAGTGAAGTGTTTCCCTATTTAAATTAGTGAATTATTCTACATATCTTTTATATCTTAATGAATTAAATATTTAAATTATAGTTTATACTCGAAATTAATTTTAGTGGTAGAAGTTATTTTCTTTTACATCAGAATATTTATAATATAGTTTTTTTTATGAAAATTATTAATTAATCTAGTTATTTCTATATGTTATTATTGTGAATAAAAATATGTTACACTAATATGACTTTGTTCTTTTATCAGAAGCAGGGACTGAACATAAAATAACCACGCCATGACTGATAATTCAAGGTCACGAAATGGCAATAGCGAGGACAGTGATGCTGGGTCCTCACGACATCCAACAATGAGCCTTTTCATCAATACTTTGAAGGACACTATGACTGAGATGCTTTCGCAAATATCAAATGAGAATCGCGCAACTATATGTGATATAGTAAAAATGATTCAGCCTAATGTGAGCTCTACAATTCGAATTGCAGATGTTTATTTTCCAGCATTTGATCCAGATAAGGGGACAGACGTTAAGGAATGGGTCGAACTTATATCCAAAACTCAAGCTGAATATAACCTGAGAGATCATGAAGTAAGATTGAAAACAGCAGGAGTTTTACAAGGGCGTGCCAAAATTTGGGCTGACGAATGCTTATTAAGAACGACGACATGGGATGAAATGCGAAGTGATATGTTGCAAACTTTTGAACCAGAAAGCAGATATTTTTCAGAAGTATTAAAATTTCGGAACTATACTATTGACAATGTGGAAAATATAACAGATTACATTTCCAACGTTTGGAGAATGTTTAAAAGAATAGTGAAACCAAATCCAACTGAACATGATGCTGTTGAATTTGTCATAGGCAGTATTACGGATGACAAACTTCGAACAGAATTACTTAATAGCAAGTCTCAATCTGTTCCTGAATTAATCGCGATTGCTAAATCTATGCGAAAACGAAAACCATCGCAATCATCTCATGATGCCGTCCATCAAAAAAAAGCCGCGCCTAAACCAAAAGGCTGATTTACATTGTTACGTATGCGGCAAAATTGGACATAGAGCCAGATTTTGCAAAGAAAACGCTGTAACAAAAATACAAAATGACAAAAGAGAACAAAAGCAAGAATGTTCATTTTGTTCAATACCTGGGCATACAATTGATAATTGTTTTAAAAGGATAAATGCGGAGAAAAGAATTAATACTTGCGAGAAAGGTAAACAGTACCATCATTTATTAAATATTACCATTGGTTACAGAATATATAAAGGCCTGTTTGATAGCGGAGCTGATTGTTCTTTAATAAAGCAATCTGTGGCATCTGGAATACCCGGAAAACGACAAAATACTATTACACAATTAAGAGGAATTGGATCAATACCAATTCTATCATTGGCCCAAGTATCTACGATATGTACAATTGACAACATCAACATGGAAATTATCTTCTACGAAGTTTTAGACCATGAAATACCTGTTGATATTTTAATTGGCAGAGATATTTTGAGCATTCCAGGCATCGAGGTTCATCTGTCGAAACAATCTATCACTATTTTAAGAAATTGCTTACCACAAAGGATTCTGCAAGTAGAGCATACTAATTTTGGTGATATAAAGACTGATATATCGGACGAACAGAGCCTTGCAAAACTGTCAAGCCTCCTCTGTAAATACAGTACATCCTTTACAGAAGGTATTTCGAGCTCTCGAATTAAGACCGGTGAATTAGTTATTCGACTGAAAGATAAAGATAAAATTGTACAAAGAAGACCTTACAGAATGGCCCCAATCGAACGACTAAAACTTAAAGAGATTTTAAGTGACTTGTTGCAAAAAAATATTATAAGGGAAAGCAATTCGCCATTTGCTAGTCCAGTGATTCTTGTAAAAAAGAAAAACGGTGAAGACAGATTATGTGTTGACTACAGGGAACTTAATTCTAATACCGTTCGTGATCACTACCCATTGCCTATAATAACTGACCAGCTAGACGAATTGAAAGATTCAAAATATTTCACATGTTTAGATATGGCTGCTGGCTTCCATCAGATACCGATCGCGCCGGAATCTATAGAGAAGACTGCTTTTATTACGCCTGATGGGCAATATGAGTATTTAACCATGCCGTTTGGACTGACTAATGCCCCTTCCGTCTACCAAAGAGCTATAAATAAGGCACTTGGAGAACTTTTAGGCAAAACGGCCCTTGTCTATATTGACGACGTTTTAATTCCTAGTAGAACTTTCGAAGAAGGACTGGAAAAACTAGAAAAAGTTATATCGGCACTTACTACGGCTGGTTTTACCTTTAATATTAAAAAGTGTTCATTTATGAAGACCTCTATTGAATATCTAGGATATGTTGTAAGCGAAGGCACAATAAGACCAAGCCCTCTGAAAGTTGAAGCCCTATCTAAAACTGTTCCTCCAAAGAATGTAAAACAATTACGACAATTCAATGGACTAGCAGGATATTTCAGAAGATTTATACCAAATTTTTCGACTGAAATGATCCCATTATACGATCTTACTAAGAACGGGGTAAAATGGGAATGGACAGAACGACACGAAGCAGTAAGAAACAAAATAATTAACTATCTTGTATCATCGCCACTACTAACAATATTTCAGGAAGAACTACCGATTGAATTACATACTGATGCAAGTGCTGCTGGACTTGGTGCAGTACTAGTACAAATAAAAGAAGGTCGGCAACATGTCATAGGTTACTTCAGTATGAGGACCACAAAGGCCGAATCGAAATACCATTCTTATGAACTCGAAACCCTTGCAATAGTGAGAGCGGTAAAGCATTTTCGCCATTATTTGTATGGAAGAAAATTTTCCATTATAACAGATTGCAACGCAGTAAAAGCTTCCCGTTATAAACAAGAACTATTGCCGCGAATACATAGATGGTGGGCCTTTTTGCAAAATTTTGATTTCGAGGTAGAATACCGGAAAGGTGAGAAGTTACGACACGCAGATTTTTTTAGTCGAAACCCTATCGTAATGCACGTTGGACTTAAAGATGACTGGCTTATAATGGAACAAAGGCGTGACGAAGAGATATGTAATATCATTAACAATCTAAAAAAGGATGTGAAACTAAGTCAAGAATATGTGTGTATGGATAATATTTTGTATCATAAGAACGATCATGATGAAAAACTTCGCAAAGTAGTGCCAAAATCTTTTCAATGGAGCCTCATTAACAGCTATCATGAATCATTGAGACATATGGGCTGGGAAAAAACCTTAGCAAAATTAAGGGAACATTTTTGGTTCCCAAAGATGAATACGATTGTAAGGTACTTTGTAGATCATTGTGTCACATGCAGAACTATGAAAGGATCATCAGGAGCAACACAAAGTCAGTTACACCCAATAGAGAAGATAGCAGAACCTTTCCATACATTACATATTGATATTTCTGGGAAATTAAGTGGCTCTGCGACACAAAAGGAATATGTGTTTGTAGCTGTCGATGCATACACAAAATTTGTGATACTAAAACATGCCAAAAGTAAATCTCAGGAAAATGCTTTAAAACATTTACAGGAAATAACTTTCTTATTCGGAGCTCCTAAACGAATAATCGTCGATGGAGATGGAGCATTTGTTTCTCATTACAAATCTTACTGTGAGAAATATGGAATTGAGCTTCATCAATGTGCTGGTTATGTGAATCGGAGTAATGGTCAAGTTGAAAGAATAATGAGGATACTAAAAAGCGGTCTCACAATTATTAAGAGTATGCAAAAAACGCACTGGGCAAAATCACTTAACACCCTTCAATTAGCTATTAATTGCACAATTTCAAAAACCACAGGAAAATCTCCCATCGAGCTCTTAACGGGGAAAAAGGGTTGTGTTCCACCGGAATTAATATCTTTAATTGATAACGTAAATGAACGAGTAGATCCAGACCTAATGAGACTATCAGTTAAAGAAAGGATGACCGACGCAGCTGCAAAAGATAAAGAACGTTATGATAAAGGCAAAGCTAAAGTAAAACGTTTCAGCAAAGGGGATTTCGTGTTACTGAAAGAACCGCCAAGATTAGGAACAAAACTAAGCCAGAAGTATGATGGACCTTATGAAATTAAAAGAATTTTACCTCATGACAGATATGAAATACGAAAAATAACTGGGAAAGGCCGGTCACGGAAAGTTTGCCACGAAAATCTAAGAAGTGCGCCTCAATTTGGCATTCAGAGTAATATAGCCGTATCGGCTATGGAATCTACAGAAGCTTGACGTTAATTATTGAAGTGAGCAAAAATAAATTGTTGTGGTAATAGCGTAAGCCACGATAACTTTTAGTGTTCATTTATGTATTTCGTGTGGATATGTGTGGATTGAATATTTTTGTATTGACGGACTAAAGCGAAGAATCATTGCCAATATTAGCGCCGAGGCTATGAGGCTATAATATGATTTTGTGTTATGTGAATGCCAATATTAGCGCCGAGGCTATGAGGCTATAGTATGATTTTGTGTTGTGAGAATGCTAAAGGGCGCGAAGGTCCTTAAGCATTGCCAATATTAGCGCAGAGGCTATGAGGCTGTTGTGTAATAGTTTTCGAATGTTAGACCCTAATGAATTACCAATATTAGCGCAGAGGCTATGAGGTATCACTTTTAAATTTTATGTATGTGTCAATAATGTACATTATTATAATTTTTCAGATCTGTAAATTGAGTAGACGCAGGGACGCGTCACTCATCAGAATGGCCGTATCGGCGCAAGAATTAAAATCACATTATTAATTAATACGGGATGTCAATTGACAGCCATCTTCAACCGGAAATCTTATAATTAATTAATACGGAACGTCAAATTGACAACTATGGGCGCCAACAACTTTTGTATAAAAGGGGTGAACGTCAACGCAGTGACACAGAAGCGAGTCGACTTCGGACGGAGTGTGTCGTTACTATCAAGTTAACCTGAGTGACAGTGTTATAAGTGATTGTGCTATCGTGCTATAGTGTTTGTTGATATATAATTGGTGATTTAATTATTGGTTACTTAATTTATGTGAATTTTAAAATCAAGTGAAGTGTTTCCCTATTTAAATTAGTGAATTATTCTACATATCTTTTATATCTTAATGAATTAAATATTTAAATTATAGTTTATACTCGAAATTAATTTTAGTGGTAGAAGTTATTTTCTTTTACATCAGAATATTTATAATATAGTTTTTTTTATGAAAATTATTAATTAATCTAGTTATTTCTATATGTTATTATTGTGAATAAAAATATGTTACACTAATATGACTTTGTTCTTTTATATATATATATATATATATATATATATATATATATATATATATATATATATATATATATATATATATATATATATATATATATATATATATATATATATAGATAAATAAAATTGGAATGTCTGTTTGTAATATCAAAATAACACGAGAAAAATACTGGGTATATTTTAATAAAATTTGGTATAATAGCCGGTTATGCAGATCAATATTATATAGGATACTTTTTACTGCGGAAAATTATCGTTTTTTTAATAAATCTACACTAACTGTTAAAAAATATCTAGATGAACCCGATACGATCGAGGATGAGTCGCAAATTTTTAATATTTTTATAGTAATAGATGCAATGATACAAAATCTCTTATATATAAAATTCTCGTGTCACAATGTTCGTTCCCGTATACTCCTCCGAAACGGCTTGACCGATTCTCATGAAATTTTGTGAGCATATTGAGTAGGTCTGAGAATCGGCCAACATCTATTTTTCATACCCCTAAGTAATAAGGGTTGTCCCCTAAGTAATAAAAAAATATTTATATGGCAAAACAACGTTTGCCGGGTCAGCTAGTAATATGTAAAATTAAAGGTATCAACACTTCTTTATTACAATGATAACGAAGTCTTTGATTAAATTTAATAAGGCTATAAAGGGCGATAACTTTCAAAATATTTGATGATTTTTATACGCCTTACGAAAGAGTTACAATAAAATTTATGAACTTCCAAAGAAGTTTAAATCGCAGGCATTTTGCCAACATCCAGTCCACTCGTAGTTATCCCAGATATAAAATAAAGCATTTGTAAAGTTTCTTTAGAAGAATTCGCTGAGAAACGTAAAGAAAAACTTAAAAAGGTGATATTTTCTAAGCAGTACTTTGAAAAAGCTAGACATTGTTTAAATTATGAAAAAGTAATATCACACTTTCTTCATTCGCTCCGATCATATTATGTTGTTGTGGCACTCTTAAGATTTTTCTTTAGCTTGGTGTAGAACACCTCTCAAAGTATGAAAATATTTAAATTTCCATTAAAATAAAATAAAAAAAAGCTAGAATAGTATTCTATCTTTTAAACAACACATTTCAAAAACCATTAAGATCGAAAAAGTAGTTTCGGAGTTCACCGCGAACAAACAACATGTCACGAAATTTATGTACATACTCATGTATTATCTGTTAACTTCTAAGAGTAGCCTAATTAAATTTTGAAAAATTGATTGAAAGATGTAAATACCAACCAATCACTTATACTCGTATTATGTCTTATGAAAATTCTCCATGATCTATTATATTAAATTACTTAAATAAAATAAGTTTTGTGTTATTTTGGAGTTTGAGAAGAAAATAAACTCCAATCGATATTTTCAATATTTTTAATTAGTCACAAGTCGTCTTCCTCTCTAAATCAAAAAATATATATTGAAAAAAAAATATATATTGAAATTTCAGTTTGCTTCTCTTTTTAAAAGGCTGGCGAAACAATACCATACAAACTCCTTTTATGTTTCGCCACATTATTTCTGTAAAACTTTTTGCAAGTAGATAGAAGATCTCAGAAGTTCACGGATAATTAATCTATACAATATAGATTTACCCTAGTATAAGAAATTATTTGCTGAAATAATGAAATTCACAAATACTTTCACAAAGGATTTTAAAGTGTTGTCAAAATCAGGCCATTTCAAAGGAGACCAATGGGAGCCAAATCATCTACTCGAGCCTTTATAGAATCGCCGGGCAAAGTTTGTGCAGTAAATCAATATTAGTGACGGTCTTATAACCTTATAACAAATATATCGATAAAATTTAAATATTTAATTATATTATGTAATCTTGATTCATTCATTTTATTGACTCCATTAAACTTACGCATCCGTCACAATAGGTTAGTCCAAACCAAGTTTTTCCAAAACGACTTTTTGGAAATAGAGAGAGAGAGAGAGAAAGGAAAAAGCTGTATTTTTTTAATATTACAAAGAGACACTTCAATTTTATATAATTATCATAAATATTATATAATAAAATTGGGCTTTAAAGACAAAGAATTGCGTTGAATAACCATAATATACTCTTGTACTATTAAGCGTGAATAAGTAATAAAAGACGAAATCTAATTTTTAATGGTTTTATGTTTCGCTCTTTTATTTTTGCCGACAATTAATGGCCCTAATAACATCATTTAGTGTCTTTATTTATTGAGGTATAAAAAATAATGTTTCTTGAAAGAACAATAGCAATTTTGATAGACAATTCATTTTCTCAACAATAAACATCGGTAAAAATATTTTATGAGCGCCATGTCTCTACCGTACGAAAGGAGTATACACTGTATGCGCAAAGTTCAAGATCGCGGTCAATGACATGGTATGAGAGAGGTCATCTCCACCAGAAAACGGCTGATGATGGAGTGACTTTAAATTTATATATTATACTAATTTATATGTATATAACGTCTTGATATAATATAACTCTTAGAAACCAAGCATTTACAGCCTATTTTTAAATAAATTTAATTATAATTGAAATATCTACTTAAGGTTTTATCGATAACTACGAGGAACAACATTGTAACTTTCTATTGTAGTAATTTGAATTCTGACTTTGAATATTACTTATATGAGAAATTGATTTTATTAAATTCAGTTATACGTAGGTAAAATTTATTGAAAAGGTATTTAATATAGAATTATTGTCTTTTAAATGTCAACTGTTTATAAACTTTTCGGATAAAGATTAATAATAAATATTAAAATATAGGAATAGCGAAGAACAACAAGTGTTGGTAGTTCAAGAAAAAAAGCTTAGACGCGACGATTATGAATCTTAAAACAGTAAGTCCATAAGATTAGTTGCTGTATACTGTATAGACATAGCTATGTCAGAGTGTTTATCCCATTCACATAGTGACTTCTCAAGCAAAAACCACTAGATAGCTTTTAGGAAACTTTGTTGTTTGAAACTTAACCAACGCTTCCTTAACTTACGAGTATGTAGTCAAACTTGAATAATTATAACAGAATCCTATGTTATATTTAATACTACTTTTTAATTACTCATCTCTTCTTTAATCTCTACCACTCTATTTTCCTTTAAATATTAACTTTTTATTAAAAACTACCATACAATAATTCTTCTGTGCGTGTTTGTGACTGAACTTTTCCTGAAATAAATAGATTCGAGAATGGTTAAGATTCACAATTCGGTCCACTACAAAATATGTTTTCTTTTTTATAAAAAAAATTATCAAAACCGTCCAGATTATTACAACTTATTCAAAAAATTATATATTTTGTTGGATTTAAGACGTGTCTACAGGATTATGTTTGTCAAAACCGCTAAAATATTAATATTTATATCGATAACACGTAAAGTTTCTAAGCGCATCACTAATATTTAGTCAATAAGAATATTTTACTGCAATCAGTCGTACAGTTTGTTTGAACGATTTCATTTTTCCATGCAAAATTCTTTTGATCTTTTGAACTCAGGGTTGTTCAAATCGTATTTGACTAAAACATGTGAAAAGCTGTACCAACACAGTGATTGGTTCTTTAAAGACTGAATTTTATTTACGTACAGAAATCTTTAAAATTTTTCAATTTCATAAATATAGTAACTTTACTTTAGAGCTTTATAAAGGGCAGTAAGAGTGAGTAAAGCCTTATTTTATTTAAAGGATAATAGAAAACACAGTGAAATTTATTTTTTGAAATAATAATAACTTTTTTTTAATTTCAGTTATACTATACTAGGTATGTTTTTTTTTCTATAGAAAATTAGCGTAATTTATACCATTAGTTATATGCCAGTGTCAAAATCCCGTCAAAACCTATTCAGACGTTTTAGAAGTTAGCTGAAACAAAAAGAATGACGGACAGAGAGACAGATAAGAAAGTTTTAAATTGAGTTTTTGTGTATGTATTTATAAATTATATGTGTAGTATATCAACCATCTGGTATCCGTAACACAAGCCTCGTAGCTTACCACGAAACTAGATGGCGCTGTTGTAATAATGTCCCAACATATTTATTTATTCTTATAAGTACTTTACACAACTAGATATTATGTATTTAGTGAATGGCTGTTATGTTGATGTTAAAGACACTTGCTTAATTTATTTGTATACTTTTGTTAGTTAAAATTAAAACTTACCGCAGTGGCGAGAAGAGCTAACAAGAGTAGCAGAATCCGCGTCGCCATTTTGTCAAGTGTTGACTGATGTCATATTATTTCAAGGCATGTTCACCTGAAACAAATATGCAAATATTATTAAGTACAATTTGTTGAAATAGAAAAATTGTTCATTACATGTAGTTTTCTTTAAAATAATAATATATACTCGTACTATTCGTAGTTCTGAGCGATTTTTTACTGTGGAATGTACAGGATCACACAATCCCCTGTCCGTTAACGGCCATAAGGGGTTTCGAGTCACATCAAAAAAGGTACTAATAATTAAGAAGATAGATTAGAATTTAATCTAAGACAATATGTACTGTGATGGTATGGTGTGATACGAATTGATGTAGGCACTCTTAAAATGTGCAAATATTACAATGTAAATAATTTTCGCGTAAATTATAAGCTATTTCGCGATATCACTTTGCTTTCTTTTTAGTAAAAATGCAAAAAAACTTAATATGACAAAGATATTTAGATATTTTGTATGTAAAAAACAAGAAATAGTAAATATCTTTGTAAATAATAATGCGAAATACCAAAACAACCATATATCACGAGCGACACGCAAACGCTATCAATGGAGTGCACACGTTTCATAGAAAAATATGAAAATTCTAACAAATAGCTGCTTAAAATATATTTTTGAGTGTAATTTCAATCATTTTAATTTTTATATACACAGTTATTATCATCTTAAAATAACTCTTCTAGTCTTTTCTACTCTTTTCTTTTCTTAGCCTTGACAATAACATTTTTTTGGACTCCCAGGGTATCCCATGGGATATACTTTCAAATCAGTCATAAATATTTCTTTATGTTACTACGTTAGTGTGTAACAATATAACACATAGACAAACTAAGGCACTCTCGTGTTCAAATAAAAAATATTTAAATTTAACTACAATTTTTTTACTACTAACTTCGAAAGAAGTAGCCATAATAATCTAACATCGACGACACGTTGGCTCAGGTTGCAGTGCTTGCTGCGCCAATGGTCACGGGTTCCAATCCCGCTGGGGGCATTATATAATATGTATTGTATATAATATGTATTGTGGAAGATTAACTGAAAAGAGGATGTTGGAGTGGAGAGAAAACTATAAAAGTCGATGCATAACCGGCATCGGGGGGTAGTTATGTCTTGACACTTATCGTGGTAGCATTGTTAGGTCGTTACTCTGTTGATTTATTTTTTAAAATATCATTGTTGGTAGCTTAGTTGTCTTTTTGGTTAGTTTAATTGTGTTTTAGCGTTTTCAGATAAGTAATTAAAATAAATTGAGGTCGATTTAGTAAGCTTATTTTTTTAAAAAAAGCTCACTTCTGGTCTAAATTCACAAGAGTAGGTAGTTAAAGTTTGAACTAGATGGCGCCGTGTGCTAATGCCCCAACAAGTTTATTTTATGTAACATAAAATATAACCTGGTACTTTGTATTATTACAGTAATTAGTGCTTTAAAAATAACAATGTAAGAGAACAATAGTTAACTAGGCAACGCAGAACTTACAAACGTTTGTCGTGTTTGTTATCAACTTAACCCGTATGAGGCGGACGCACGAGTGTGAGACGGTCCTTCGAGACCCATTAATGGTTCTTTGGTTTGGATAAAATTTATGGATAGATTTGAAGCTATTTTGTAATAAATGTATTTCGATCGTTTACGTAATAGTAGAATCAGACGGACTTACGTCCGTAACGATTTTAACGTAAGTGTTGTCAAATCAAGTTTGTCAAATAAATATTACATTACGAAAAGTAAAGAAGTTCTATTCAGTCTAGTTTTGTATTTTCTTCTTCGATTGTATTAAAACTATAAATGAACTGATTTACACTCTCTGAGTCTCGTAGGGCCACTTTATATAAATGATGGATTTTATCATTTGTGTGAAAAATCTTTATCTCCTCTTATGACTAGTTTCAATGAGATGGAGGTGGCCAGAATCGGTCAGTAGGACAGTATGTTTCATTAGTATTCACACTATTACGGGCTTGACATACTTTCCCTTACAGTATGTAAAAACCATAGTAAATATGTCATTTTACATCATGAAATTGTCGATTATCATGAAAAATAGTTAAACATCGTTCATATGCCTAAAGTGCCTTGTCTCATTTTAAAATTTAAATTCATTTAGTAATATTTGCTATTTTTGGTTACTGAGAAAATAAGTAAGGTCTGACGGTTCAGAGATCCTAGACTATGAGGAATATATGTATTATCTATTAATATTATAATATCCTATCTAATATATTGATCCAATTTCCTGACATTTTACATTAAATTGTATAACAAATAGAACAAAACAGGTCGTTAGCGAGCTGTCAATAAGTTGTTATCGCTCCGCGCCGCGCGCTCATGTATCAGAGGGATTAATAAAGTATTTAATAATTGGATATATTTGACTGATCATTTTAAAGTGTTTATCCGAAAACGTATATTAATTTTGAAATTTTTGTATAATTACTTTTATTTTTCACTTCATTAATTTAGTTTCTAAAGAAAACAAAATATACGAGTAGGTATTTATCTATACGTGACAAGCTCTTGTCTCTGAATGTCTAGTACATTACAGAATTCTCATTATGAAGGCTACTGTTTGGTTTCTTTTCATATTCCTTTTTCTACCTAAACCCCATGAATAAGCATCCTAATACCATAAGTACGAAAATATATTTGCAAGTTTATCCTGTTTTCGTATAAAATAAAGTATTTACCCATAGAGATAGCTTACGAGCCAGAGTGTAATAACTTTTTCAAGCCAACATAACAAGTTGTTCGCATGGAAAATACCTCAGAACTTTGCCGCTGTAATAAGCTACTGTTTAATTAACTCCTTACCGATTAAAATTAGGGGTTAAAGTTTCATTAAAACTAACCATCTGTTCTGGAGGTGATATTATGTACATAGATGTACTATACAAATGCACTTTATAATAATTCTTTCAGTGTCAAAATCAAATGGAACAGCAATTTTACACTACCACTCGCCTAATGCGTTACAAAATGACAATGTAGAAGTGTAAAAAGCGTCCTGATTGTCAGAAGCTCGAATCTCCTGCGATCCAACTCTCTGAAGCATAATGAAAAAGATGTTACTTGATAGAAATGACTTACTGGCTTGGAAAAGCAAGAAATAAATAAATATGTTAAAACATTAACACCAACGCCATCTAGTTCTATGGCAATCTACGAGGCTTGTGTTACGGATAGTTGATACACTACACATATTATTATATAACTTTTGATACCCATGACTGAAGTATACACATTTGTGCTCATGTGTGCTACCCATTAAAACCCAAAAACCACCTCTGTCTTAGTCAGGCGCCTATCCTAGCTACTTCTCAGTACCTATACGTTAGTAAGTTAATGGGCGACGAAAAGCTGGTGAAAACTAAGCTTCACAGCTTAGCACACCGTCGCCAAGTTGCTTGTCTGTCGGTTTTCTATAGACTGTACTTCGGGGAGTGTGCTCACGAGCTCCATGGTCTCATACCGCCATCGCCATTCTTCCATCAGAATACCAGACGTACTGCAGTATATCATCCCTTCTTGGTTGACATTCCGACCATTCACACTAAGCGCTATTCATCATCTTTTATAATGCGCACAGCCAAGAAGTGGAATGTCCTGCCTGCGTCTGTTTTTCCGAATGCGTATGACCTGAAACTCTTTAAGATGCGTGTTAACAGGCTTCTCCTGGGCAAACTCGCTACATCGTAGACCTTATCTATGCCTTCAAGCTAAGTTAAAGGTCAAGAGTAAGCCCATCTGTCATAAAAAAAAAACAACGTAGTCTGACCTAAGACTTCCAGACCTGCAGCCGTACATGCTAACTATAGTATAAGAAATCATAACGAAAAAAATATACAAATAGTTCTGAGAAAAGCGAGAGTGTATCGCTAGTATTTCATGTTTATGCCGCGGGACTAATATTTACAGCGCGATCTATCACAGAAGTTCGACGTGAAATATTTCATTCGGAGCAAATACCGAAACTCATTTCAATACAATGTCGGTAAGTTTTTTTGGCTATAGTAATGGTTTCGAGTGATTACAGAATTATAGTTCTACTAATATTTTAGGATGCAGTGGTACTCTGTGGTAGGGAAACTGATGAAGTGGCTTCAAATCCCAGTACTTATTATCATTTACAACACGAACACAACTTGTCCTACGTTGACGAAAAACATCATGAGGAAACTTTCATACCTGTGGGAACATAGCAAGGTATAGAAAGACCAGTTTAGTCCACCAACCCGCACTTAGCCAATGTGGTGGACTATAGCCCCATAGTATTAAAGAGTGGCTCTTGCCCAGCAATGGGACGTTAAAAAGGGCTAAATGCGTCTTTTAATGATGATAATTAGTAACGCTCCTGACTCATTCTGTTCCATCACGACGATATAAGACCTAAAAACACCATGATCACAGTTGTATGGATAAAATAACTAGAAATATAACGTTTATCTGTTTGCAGTCTGTACATGCGTGTTGTGAAATAAAATCACGCGCCCACCATAAAAGCAAATACAGTACTGTGTATTCAGTTTGACATGCACTTTTGTCGATATCCCGAACTAAAACATAAAAGATGAAAATATTTTAACTTTACGCTTCTATTTTATAAAATTTATACTATTTTATACCAAGCTTTGATTAAAATATATAAAGAAATAAAAGATAAGAAAGAATAGAAATGATTATTATCAATTCATCGATCATTTTCAAGTCTCATAATTGATATAATATGTAGCGCTATTAATGTACTTTGATTGCGAAGAATTTGAAGATTAAAGAAAAGTTTTGAGTTTGTGAAAATCTAGTGATATTTCGAAAGAAATTCTCAAATAATAATGAAATCGTATCATAATCTGTTAAGTTATTTAAAAGTTATAAGCGCACCACAGAGTTAAAAAATTAAAATAAGTCAACAAAATCCAGAAACAATTAGTAGTATCACTGCATAGCGTGCGGATCTCGCGTGACGAATATTTGGCTCTTTCCTCTCCGAACTAAATCAGGCCGTCCTCGATTCGCCCTTCATGTATAATTCCGGTACTTCTTCTAAATCATGTGAAGTTAGCTAGCTGCATTAAGAATACTTCTGACCGATTTCTGTGGCCAATCTCATCGAAACTTACCTCGAGATAGTCTAGATCTGTGCAGGAGATAATAATATTATACTACAACAAGTATATAATAACCTTTGAGAATCTTTGGGACACCTAAAACTTTAGTAGTCTCTTCCGTCACTATGATTGCTGTAAACTAAAGCCGAATGCTTAAGTTTCCAGAAAAAAAACTGAAAATATAGTCAGTTTTAATATCAAATATTCGCGTAAATTTAAGAAAGAATATTATATTTGTTTCTAATTCTATCAAAAACGGAAGTGTATACTTATAATATATCAATGAACTCGAACAAAGCCTTTTCGATTTTCTTTCAAGAGCACAGTAGCGTGTTATTATCGCGTGATGTACTTAGCTTTTCTTTTCTCTTAGGACTAAATCGGAACTCGATCGTCCTTCACTTCTGTTTAATTCCGGTGCCTATATTTGGAAACAAGTTTCTTTTGTTTTACCTTAAATATATATACGAAATACTAGTTATTGTCTGTAGGATTGCGCTAAATTATGGTTTTAATTTGATGTAACAGGTAAATGTGGAAGCCAGATGCATAGATATGATATGACGACATGTTTGGATCAATTGGTAGTGACCCTACTTTCTGCGCTAGCGGTCGCGGGTTCGAGTCCCGCTGGCGGCATTCATTTGTTGAGCACGAATGTTTGTACTCCAATCATGGGTGTTTATTTGTAATATGTATGTATTTAAAATTTGTATGTGTAGTGTATCAACTATCTGGTATCCGTAACACAAGCCTCGTAGCTTACCGAGGAACTAGATGGCGCTGTTATAATAATGTTCCAACATATTTATTTATTTACATATTTAATGATATTACTATACTTGCGTTGTGTTGTATTCAGCCCTTTTTGACGTCCCGATTTTGGGCACGAACCTTCAATACGAGGGGGATCAGGTCATACTTCATAGTCCACCACGCTGGTCAAGTACGGGTTGGCGGACTTCACATGTCTTTCGAAAATTTGCTAGGTTCTCTCAGACATGTAGGTTTCTTCACGATGTTTTCCTTTACCGTAAGACAAATGGTAATGATGCTAGAAATAATTCGCGCGTAAAAATATTAGAGATGCGATACCCGGATTTGAATCCGTATCATTCGGTTATCCAAGCGAGCGCGTTACTACTGAGCTACCACTATACTTATTTGAAAAATGCTTACCTTATAATATTACGTATACATTCTTGTTGACATAAATATTTATTTCGTGTATCTCGGAAGCGACGCCAACAATGTGGATCAAATTTTGTATTTAGATAAGGACTTTATTTTGAGGTTTATCTATATAAGTGGCTTTTTATAAAAAAACGTGAGTTTTAAATCTTTTTCGATAAAATACGACCTTAAGAAATACTGAGAGAAGTTCCTATATAGTTATAGCGTAATGATGAAACTGTTATTGAATTACTAGCAATCCCTGCGGCTCCGACTGTGTTCTAACCACTATTAAAATATTGTAATTGGTAGTACAAGGATGAAAATTTAAAGTTATAAGTATTTTTAAATACCTAATCGTAAAAAAATAAAAAAAAATAAATAATTGGTCTAAAATTTAAAAATATAATAAAAATTCTTGAGTGGGCCATCCTTATCACTTAAGGAAAAAGAAATCGCCTGCGACCTATTCTTAGACCTTCTAAATATACAAAAAAAAATACATAAAAATCAGTCAAGCCGTTTCGGAGGAGTTCGATAACAAACACTGTGTTACGAGATTTTTATATATTTGACTAAAACTGCAAAAAAACTGCTTTGTGGTCTAGAGCTAGATCATGATAGGTCCTAGCTTCAAGTCTCGGGTCAGACAAAATAGAGCTACTTGGTTTCAAGAAATCCTCAATAAACTCCTTAGTTTTGCTTAAATCTTGCCCTTGAGAGCGAGTCTGTGTAGTGCATAATATAACAATATATATAATGTGCTTATATAATATACTTACTTTGTAAAAAAGAAATCAATAAGATCCAAAAAGTCTCTACCTTAGTACCATCAAAGAAAGAGGTAAAATTAGATCAACAAAATTATTCATAAATTGAAAAGTCACTTTATTCATATAAACATATAGAAAGAAATTACTCTTATTTCAAAAGAATCCTTCAAACTATCGCATGAGTTACGAACAAATCGAATGTTGAAGTACCCCCGATCCCTCTCTACGAGAAAACTTCAAGTAAGAACCAACAAACTGGATGACTTCGCAACGTTCTTTGCTTCTGCTTATATATTACTGCTTGTTTATATTTAAAGGTAATATAAAAACGAACCTTGCTACATAATTATTTATTAATTATTATTATAGTATATAAGAAAAATTAAGGAGCAACCTGCGTGCCTGAGAGAATCTAGTGAGTTATCGAGAGGAATATAAACGCTAACATGCACTTGGCCATTGTGGTGAACTGTACCTGTTGTTTTGTACTGAAAGGAGGTTGTGCCCAGCAGTTAAAAATGGGCTGTATATATTATTATACGTATATTAATAGTAATAAATCAAAAGTAGAATCCCCCATCCTGACGTGCTTGTCCAAAGATACGGTACCCGTTTTAGATGGTTTTCACTTCACTAATAAAGATGGAAATTATAACTAATTGTCAATAAATCTGTAAAACGAGTATGATAGTGTTTGTGATTCAAAGAACTTTAATATTATAAATGCGACGGGTATTTAGACATTTTAACTTTATAATCTTTACATAATGCATTACAAAAGCCTATGAAACATATAGTCGGCCAACGGACGTGACAGCCCAAGCTGCCATACACTAATGTCCCAAGCGAGTGTATGGCAGTTTGGGCTGGCTGTCACGTCCGCTGGCCTATAATGTACTATGAAAAAACTAGCTTCTAATTTAACCCGCTTTTCACAGAATTTACAATTGATTTAAAAAACACTCACAGATTGATTTTCTAAACGTGTAAGTTTTATTATTATACCTTTTTATTTTTTCTATATCTTTGTAAAATGCCAGAAGGACCACGAACATAAGCCAGCATTAAACGGCTCAGTGGCTGAAAAGGTGATAAGTACACTCGTGACCAATTGATATTGCTACAAGTTAGGGTTGGAGGGTAGGGAATTAAAACGTTTCACTAGCACTATAAATGTTTTAGAGCTTTTTCAAACAAAAAAGTTGCTTTCAGCTGTAGTTTCGTAGAAATTTAGTCGAAAATTCAATTATTTTTATAATATGTATGTAGTTATTTAAAAAGTTATACGTACATATGTAGTGTATAAACTGTCCGTTGTCCGTAACAAAAGCCTCGTAGCTTGCCACAAAACTAGATGGCGCTGTGTGTAATAATGTTTCAATATATTTATTCATTACTTAATGTAGTTATATTTATATGAATAATTTTATTGCAGAAGTTTTCTATATTACACTACATTCTATTCTACACTATTATATTACAACACTAGGTCAGTGTAAGTAATCCTATTTTAATAAATACACAGTGTTACCAACAAAGTTCGTAGTGTATTTTTTACCATATATTAATTACATTATCAATGATAATAGTTCATAAGTACCTGTACATACAAAAGCACTAAATGTGCTTGCAGAACTAAAAGCTGTTTTTGAGGGAACATAGCTTTATCAGTTTAATATAAACAAGTTTACTATCTAATTGAGTTTAGATGAGATAATCTATTTAACATGTTTTTTGCATTAACGCAATATCAATTCAAAAAAAATGCAAAGTTGACAAAAAGTGACGCACTTTGAGTGCGGCCTAAGGTGTGGTATATAAGTATATACCTACGAATTAATCAACATTGTGGGAGATCAGGCATCATCACATTAAATTATAGTACTCCACGTTGGCTTATTGCGGAGTTCAAGAACCAGCTTAATATAGCTTTCAAAAAAATTTTCTTCACCATACGACAAGTCATACTGTCAATTATTTTCCTTCATTTAAAACCTTTTTATATTAGGCTACATTGTATCTCAAAAATCGATATGACGTTTAATGGAAACATAGCCCTATAAAGTATAGACCTGCCACTAAACAACGAGGAGGCAGTATAATCCACGACTCACATTATTTAGACTCGAACAATTGACACAGTTGGCTACAAAACTAACAATAAAACGATTACAAATCCCGCCTATATCGGTATCGGTTAACGGCCACATAACCGTTGCAATACATTTGCATTAAATAATATCGTATGCCACTTCTAATTGCTTTTACAAGCTCTATGCGATCAGGTTGAAATTGGAAATTATATTTTGTTAAGTTTATAAAAATGGCTTCGCGGTTTAATTTAAATTAAGTTGGTATGATAAAAAAGGCAGTGGTAGCCCAGTGGTGACACGCTCGCTTAGGTAACAAAGTATAGCGGATTTTAGCACCTCTAATATTTTCATGTACGAAGCATTTATAATATGATTATTTGTCTTAGTATGAAGGTAAAGATCGTTAGTAAGCCTGCATATTTGAAAATAAGATCTCTAATTGTACCTACAGCGACCCACGTACTATAGTAAGCTATCTCCCTCGTTTCAGAGAAATGCTCATGTCCAGCAGTGGGACGTTTAAAAGGGCTAAAGACCTAGTATTATGAATAACTGGTTTTTATCCTCAGTGTTACTCGCGTAATTGCTCTATCAGTATATTATGTGATGATTAGTGATAAACCTGCAGCAATTTTTTTTATAATTTATCATACCTTAGGCATACTTAATTATTCGTAAAGTAAGGGTAAGCCGCTATTTAAGCAATATACCAAGATAAACTTAAGCCGTCTTGAAAATAATTAAAAAATTAGTGAAATTTAGCGAATTGAAACTAAGTCAATACTAAACTTCTCCACTCAAATGAAAAGTATTCAAATTCATTAACGTGATTACTTCACTTCATCAAGTCTTATCCCAGGCTGGAGTGTTAACAAAGAAATTAACAGTGATGAATTTGACTTTTATAACTTTGAAGAGAAGCAAATGTTTCAATTATACAACTTTTTCTCGCGACTCTATTCGCTTATATACACCCTTGTTTTCATCTCACTGCTGTGAAATTGAGACTGCCCTACTGGGCAGGAGCTTCTTTTCGATGCAAAAAATCAAGTCATAGTCCTGTAGGCTGAGTATGGGTTTTCGGACACTTGTCTTTCATTTGTAAGGTATCCCTTAGATAAGCATGTTTCCTAACAATATTTTCTTTACTTTAAGACAGGTGACAATAATGTTAAAAATCAGTTGCAGATAAGTATAACTTGCATCCATTGCATACATTGATTCAGATATCTTAAAAAACCTTTACATGTCTTATCAAAGAGTTTGTTATGTAAAATATAAGCGTTACCTTCGACACTTTTTGTGTTAAATTCTAATTTAGTGACATATAGCTCTGGGATTATGCTAACGTAATAAGATTAAAAAAAATAAAAAATTAGCTCCAGTCTTAGTTTTCTCTTCAGGTCTTCTCCGTTTGAACCTAAAAATCCTTCTTAATGGTTGTTACGATCGAATGTTTTGCGTCTTCGCCATTTTACACGCTATTGACCGTTTGCAAAAACATAGCGCCGTAAGTAAAAAGGCGAGTTTCGTTCGATAGATATAACATGGAAGCTCTTTAGTTCATTATTAAAATACATAAATATGTTAAGCCAAATGAATTCCCCCACCGGGACGTGAACCTGCGACAGCTGGCACAGCAAGGGTATTACAAACTGAGCCAATCGTATTGTCACATATATACGTTGATATTATTTTTCATGGTTTTAATAAACTGTATAGACAAAATATGTGCTTAACAATACTAACTTTATAGATGGATATATATAATAAATACTTTTTTGTACACTCAACGAAGATTACAGGGTACAAGCAAAGCCTATGAAACATATAGTTGGCCAACGAACGTGACAGCCCAAGCTACTATATATACTAATGTCCCAAGCGAGTGTATGGCAGCTTGGGCTGGCTGTCTATGTTTCATAAGATTTGGTACAAGTAAATATCTAAAGAAATTAATTCTAGATTAAAAAACAGCGTGGGACGAATTGTATATAATTTTTATACTAACTCCACTTTTAGAAATCTTTTAGAATAAAGTTTATAACAACTGACATCAATTAACCCACGCTTTCTTCACAACACATTGGTTTTTACTGAATATTTTCCACTAATAAAAAGACATATTACCGCTTGCAGTATTTCCTTTAAATTATATTTTTTCCTTTAAAAATGTAGGTATTTTCTGTCAAATAACTTTTGTTGAAGTCGAACTGTTCATTAGTTGCTCTATCGAGGTTTTATTAGAGTTAAGTTGACATATAAAGCAATTAAATGAATGATTTGTGTCCAAATGGCACTCCTGGAAGCCATTAAAAGGAAATAATTGGATTGAATTGAATTCAATGACAAAAAGAAATCTAGATACGTATATGCATACGTATATACATACGTATATATAATACTAGTGTTATATTATAATCTATACATATAATAAACTTCTACGTCGAAGATCTCCATTCAATATTCTTTGAAAAAACTTATTGAAATAGTCATTGTCATCTTTATTTTTAGTCTGCCCATCAGAGGCTGCATCGCGAGAAAACCATCGGTTAGAGTGAATCCAGTCTTTTTGAGGAATAAGTTAAAATTTCACCGGCCAATCTCAAACGTGACTCCTCCATTCAACGTGACATTGGCGAAATAATTTGTGCTCAACTGGCACGCATTGAAGCCAACAAACCAAAGAATTGAATTGAATTAGATTTTTATAAAATTTTGTACGATGGCCTTGTTATCTGGGTCAACAAATAATATACTTTTTACTGCATGAAAATCTCTCATCTCTGAGAAATGTATAATATCCTACTGACCGATTCCGGCCACGGCGGTTTATCTCGTTGAAACTAACTGACGACTACTCGACACGACCAGTGAGAGTTAAGGCGCAGAACCGACGGCATTACGTGCTCTCCGACGCATGGGAGTGAAACACTGCCAACTTCCCAACTCCTGGCTTTCTAAGCAGAAAAACTCAATAACTAAACTTGGCACGATGCGGGACTCGAACCCAGGACCTCCGGATATGCCGTACATTCTAGCCGCTACATTACCGTTACCATAACCCTTAAAACGGAATATTATACCATGTTACTATTTAGGGCAAAACAGTACTTGATCCAAAAACGATTACCAATAACGTCAGTAAACCTTCCACTAATGATTTCATGTAACATCACAGCACATTAGCTTTATCAATCACGCTCTTCGTTAACAGATGGCGTGTTGGCGTGAAGCCAGCTCTCCGATTGGCCATTCAATATATCCTTGTGATTTGTAACAATGCTATCATATATTGTTATACTATTTATAGTTAGCATAAAATAACTCAGATGTTACTAAATATGTAACTAAATGTTTAATTTTTAGGATTCCACCTGGAAATCGTATAAGACTTTTATGTCGTCTGTCTGTCCGTCAGTTAAGACCCTTTTTCTCAAAAATGCGTAGGAAGGTATTTATTATGTTAAAATTAATATAAAATAATCAGGTATGAAACCCTTTGAAACTTAAGAAAAATCAGTGTGTGTGTGATGCATATCTGGCAAAGCCTCGCTTATAAATTTAATAATGTTATTAAAAATTAAATGAGTACTCACAAGTATCGATACTTTAATATTGTGTCGAATGTGGTATCGATACTTTGATTCGATACTAGTATCGAGTACTATTATCGATCAAAGAGTGGTATCGTTTCATCCCTAGTGATGAGACCCGACCGATGTTATGTGTATTTTTTTAAACTTTCATTGCATTTATAAAAAAATCATTCAATGATTACGCAGTAGTCACCTATTACGTAACTTTTATTTAAGAGAATTAAAAAATATATTTATAAATATAAAAATATATAGTATAATGTGATCTGTTTTATTACTAGAACATATCTATATATTCAATGCAAGACCATAATTATGTATAGTAAATTCTAAAACATATACTTGTATATGTACAACAATATTCACACCTGTGACAAATGTCAACTACTTGCAAGTTTTGTGCCAAAGGATTCATAAAACTACTTTGAAATACAAATTGAAAACTTCAAAAATAAACACCAGTATGATTTGAACACGCGAACTCCTAATTAAGAATCTATTAAGTGTAATCACTAGAAGTTTTGAAATTCTTGTTTATAATAACAAGGTGAAATATCTATTGCCCTTTTCGTTTCAAACATACGTAAATTAATTATTAATTAATAGTGGAAGTGAATATTTCAGTTAAGTTTACTTTAATTATTAAGTTGAAATTCAGTTATGAGACCAACCGTAAATTCCTTCTGGACTTATATAATAAGACGGCACGTTTGAGATCTAACTTGCTGCGCCAGCGGTCGTGCTTACCATGGAACTAGACGGTGCTGTGTTTTACAAAAACAACTGAGTTTTATTTATTATTTAAACATTTTGTTGAAAAAAGAAAGCTTTTACTACCTACTTATTTTTTTACTGCCTTCCACAGTAGGAGGTGGATCAGGTCATAGTCCACCGCGCTGGCCTAGTGCGTGTTGGCAGACTGAGCATGTCTTTCGAAAACTTGCTAGGTTCTCTCAGACATGCAGGTTCCTTCACGATGTTTTCCTTCACTGTAAGACAAGTGGTAATCATGATAGAAATGACTATCACATGAAAATATCAGAGGTGCGAGACCCGGATTTGAACCCGCATCACTCAGTTATCCAAGCGAGCGAGTAACCGCTGGGCTACCACTGCCTAAAAAAATATTACAGTACATCATTAAAATTACCTTTTTAAGAAAATATAACAGTAACTTGTATGTCGTAGGTGTGTTTTTAATATAAATAAAATGCTTAATCTAGCAACATTGATTTTTCCACATATTAATTTCTCGACTAATTTTTCATATTTATACATTAAGATATATTATTTCTAACACAAATTCCATATCCCTAATGTATATTATTTTACATGACTTATATTTCTGGTGTCAAAATGCAGCGGCGTCTACTTTATGATGTGATCGTGACTCGGCAACTGACTAGCGGTGGGAGCTCTACTTCAAGAGAGCGTATGATAAAACATACATACGTACATATATACGTAAAGCATTAATATTATTTTCACTAGTATTATGAAAAGCTAAAGTTTGCTTATTCTGATAAAATGTACGTGCTGTCAAAAATCATAATCACTTTTAATAATAATAATCATTAATCTTAATCATTTAATTATAGAGAGGAAAATATTTAGCGGTAGTAACTTAATTGCTACACATAATATACTTTTTAGATACATACTCCTTAGATTTTATATAACAGTTTATTTTAAATATTTTTTCACGTATTGCTTTCGGTTCTCGTGGGTGAGAATCGACCCATGAAAGGGAATTTTTAAGTAACCTTTTTGTTGGTATATCTACTCCTTCACATTAAACTACAAAATGATCCTTAAATGATTAACCTTATAATTTTTATTCATATCTTATTTTGCATCTTTTCTTTGTAGATACCTAAATTTAAACAGATGATTCAGTCATACAATTTTATTCCTTTAACTTTTTCTGTATACGAGTACTTTCCTATATGGGGGTTAAAAAAACACCCTCTGCAGCCAAGCGCCAATGTGACATATTAAAGCATATTTATTTCTGCCTTAGGCGATCAAAGAGAAACAAAAATAGATTCTATTACATTCTCTTACTTCGTTGAGACGACAATTCGACATTGCACTGTTGTAGAGATCAGGTGCAGAATAAATTGCTTTACGTGCTTACGAAGGTTTCGAGCCAACATTACAACTCCGGTATGTTTTTCGGAATTTTTTTATTGATGAACTCCATAATTATTACTCTTGACCCGATTCAGGAATCGAACTTTGATATCCAAAACTTCGGCCAAAGATTATGCCTTTAGATAATTAGTAATTTAGTTGTTACGAAAGATTAGGTATATGAATAGATTAGATATAGGCTATCTTATATCACACTAAGCCTAAGCGAAGTTACAAGCAAAAGCATTTTAACTAGTACAATGAAATTTCGCTAACTTGTCTTCTCCGCTAACGCGCAACAATGTATCCTACCGGTGTAGATGAAACGCAAACCGTCGTGAACTACATCAATCATGCACCTCATTATTTATGCCTTGTATCCATCAATATCTTTATTTATACGTTAAACTATAATTTTCGTGTTCACATATTTAGGCCATTTTTCAGAATAAATATTGTAATATTTTAGTCGAGTGATACAAATCGATTTAAAATATTATGTTTTTTATTTTAATGAGATTTCTTCATTACTAGATATTCTATCTCGCCTAACCAAAGCAAATTAAGCGTGCTCCAATAAACATTAATCCTGTACAGGCCAGCGAGCTTTGATTCTAATTAGAGAGCTTAGACTAAATGTCATTTTACAACTGAGAAGTTTCTAATTTTTTCTATGAATTTCTTATAAAAATTAACGTAAAATATAATAAAAAATATGAAAAAAATAATAAAGTAATAATAAATGAAAAATATATGACGAAGATAATAATTTTGTGACGTCACAAGACATGAAACGAAAATAATATTATATAAACTATACTAAAAATAACACGACCATAAATAAAGAAGTATATGTTCGTAAAATTACAATGAACAATGTGAGCGCTTACCTGCGACGAAAAATAATTGAGGAATTGAGTGATATTTTGTGATGCGATAATCACTGTTAGTTAAATTGTGGTCAACGGCCACAATCGTTGTGACTTAAAATACTTAAAGATAAACAAATAACTTCGCACTTTTTTTATAGATTTTAGAAAAACGATTTATTTAGTTTTGATTTATATTTCAGTTCTGGTGCGTTAAATATGATTTTAAAAATATCATGAAACATCTCTATCGTTTAGTGATAGTGATTTTTTGATACATCACGTTAATTAAATACAATGTTACTCGTATTTTCTATTAGTTTTTTAAGCAGAATATTACACTTATCATTAAAATTTCTCTTAGATTCTGTAAAATATTAATAAGTGAATCTGTATAAGTACAACAAAGAGACAGAACATAGCTTTTCCCGTATTTTTAGGTCAAAATTTTATTTATAGTACATTCTTATTTCTATCATTTCTTCATCACTTAAAAGCTCATGAAGTATTGTAGAAGTCTTAGAAATAGGTATATTGAAATACTTTCTTTTTGAGTATAACAATATATTTTATTATTGAAAACTCTTGACATACCTTAATTTAGTTTCAAAGTACCAGGGCCACAGGGTCATATCGTGAAGGTGAGGCCATTGTTGTAAATGACTTACTGAGCTTTTGTTAAATTATATTGTTAAGTGAAGTATGCCGAAGCTTATTATAGAGAAAACGTTTATTATAATCTGAAGTTGTATATAAATATGTATGACACGTTTAAATGTCACATGTCACAATTGAATTTAGAGAAGCTTTGGAAATTTTAGTTTTAGTCGTATTTGTGGTAAAAAGCTCATTTATTCATTATTTTCTATTAAAATTTATTGCAAGATTACCAACTCTACATCGCTTCGCTTGGGTTCGTCTCTAGATACGTTTAACGATTAGTGTAGATTACACTGAAATGAATTTCTTTTTACTATAATACGCATGAATTATTCTTATTATAGACTTTCTTATTGAATTACTCTCTATTGATGAAAACCACATTGAAATCAGTTGCGTAGTTTCAAACATTCAAGCGTATAAACGTGGGAAGTGACTTTGTTTTATAATATCTAAATTATTCGACTTTGTGTTGAAATTGAAAATTATTTTCAAAAAGTAATACAATTACTATACTTATATTTCAATTTATACTAAAAGTCTTTTATAAATCTTATAAGCGGAATGTAAATTAAAAAACCAATTTTTCTAAATATCCTGAAACCGAAGAGATTAGAGTTGCCAACATTTTCAGTAATAATCAAATACGAGGCTTTGCAGCGCTGACAATGCCAACGGAAGTCCTCACATCCGTTTCCCGTTTGTTCGAATTCAACATGTATTAAGGTGTTGACTCGTGTAATTTATATGTACACTAAACTACAGTGACTGATTCAAAGGAAATAAATTACCGAAGCGAAAACCATGATCGTGTTAAAAAGATCGAAACAAGATGACGCAAAAAAACGGTATTATATTGTCGAAAACATAAATATTTTACACTTACTCGTACTTAATGCATTTAATTTCTAGTTCTATATATTTTTAATATTATGTATGTATTTAAAGTAACATAATTGTAGTATAACAACTTTCTGATATCCGTAACACAAGCCTAGTAGCTCACTACGAAACTAGATAGCTTTTTGTTTTTAAAAATATAATTTCTACATAATATAGTAGTCGGGTGCTGCTTCCCTTTTTGCTAGCCAAGCACGGTTTTCACTTATCTTTCAAAAACTTGCTAGATTCTTTCTGACGTGCAAATTTTCCCTACGATGTTCTCCATCACAGTACCGAATACATACCGTACCATGGTAAGTGGTAATTATGTTGAAAATATCATATGTGTGAGAGCTGGGACTTGAACCCTTTACATTCTGTTTTCCAAGTCAGCGCGTTGACACTGGGCTACCATTATCTATGTATAATATACTAGCAGTACCCGTATCGTAGTAGTATCGTAGTATCGTATGTTACTTTCTTTTTTTTATGCGACAAAGGGGGCAAACGGGCAGGAGGCTCACCTGATGGGAAGTGATGGACATCTGCAACATTGCAGGGTTTGCAGATGCTTTGCCGGCCTTTTACGAAAGGGAGGGAGGGAGAAGGGAGAAAGACGGGAAGAAGGGATAATAGTATAGATTGCTTTGGTTTCAATAGGATGCGCAACTAAATGCCTTTGAGTAACCTAATTATTACTCCAGGTTATAACGTTTTTGTTCACGAAACTCCGTCTAAATTAGTCCAGCCGTTACACAACTAACGAGCAACTAACCTAACCCACTAACAGTGCAAGATAATAAAAGAATAGAAAAAGTAAATATTAAAAATGCATTATATTTATTTTATCACAAACACAAAATTACGTTACTTTACGATTTTCAGAGAATTTCAATATTTAATGCATTGATATCCAGCGATTCATGCAGCTATAAACTCTGTAGATTAAACCTGCGTAAAATGTGTCTATTGTTGCATACTTTACTTTTTGCTACATTTTGACACATTTACTCATAATAATTATGATAACTGTATAAGGAAAAGATTTGGCTTAGGGATGTTTTGGTGTATTTATTTTAAGTCATGTTACTTCTTAACTATTTATCAATCTTTGTCAATGAGTGAATGAAGTGAGTGAGTGATGAAAGAACGGATGAGTGAGAAAGTGAAAAAGTGGGTGAGTGTGAGTGAGATAGCGTTGGTATGTTACTTACTTACCCTCAAATAGTTTGAATTAAGTTATTTATTATAATATCTGTTGTTCCTACAAAGTATTAAGTATTAGAAACCGTGTATAAAAATATGAAAAAATTGAAAAAAATACATTTAACATAAGCTGTACTGAGAAATGTTAAGTCAAAAGTCAAAATGTCCGTAATTAATATTATTTTATTTTATTCTACGCGACATTGGCGAAGTCAACTGTGCCCAACCGGCACGCCTGGAAGCCATTAGAGGAAATAATTGAATTTATTTTTAATCTATATTAAATTTAATAATATTTTGAATAAAATGACAAAGCGGTTCATTGCAAAGTAATGTACTTACATGAAAAATTAATTATTAAAGTAATATTTTAGCTCCCTAACGATATGCATCCAGCCAGTATGCAAAAAATAATATATGCCAACTTTACAGGGAGTTTCTTGCACACGAAGGATTATTACCACTTATCTAATTAAACCCTTGACTAAAGCATCTGGTTGACAAATAAAATTTACATAATATGTGTAATACATATCTACAGCTCCTTTTTTTTAAAAAAGGTTAATAATATATTATTGGCCATTCCTTCCACCAACTAGTAAATTAAATTATATGTGGTTTCAAAAAAACTTATACTTATTGAGCTCTTAAAAAGTTGCTGAGAAAGTTTGTGTAATAAAATATTTAAAACATATTATATTATAAATATACATGATTTTTTTTCCATTCAAGGCGAGGAACGTAAAATCCTGTAGTTCTAAACTAAAATTTAATTATTTTTCTCTAAGCTATAATTAGTTCTCCTGAATTAGTATAAAACAAAGAAACAATCATTCTAAACAAATGCATAAATTCATACAAATAAACACAAGTGCTGTAGGCCCTGACTGAGGTGTCGGATCGATATCACTCGAAGAATCTACCAATTAAATTGAAAGAAGTAACGAAGTACCATAGACTTGATTTCATTAAGAAGTGATAAAAAATAATTCCTACAAATACATATAATATCATTTACTTAAAGCAGTGGAGAATTGCTTCGATTGAGCTTCGATTTGCAATTAGTCTAATCTCATTAAAGTTATACAAAACATAGCGCCTTACCCTCGCTTCGCTCGGTTGACAATACCCGAAAAAAAGGAAATTCTTTTTCTTTTTTTGAGGCGATATTTTACTCTCTTTTTTTAAATAAAAATTGCCTTATCCTTAAAACATTTTAGGCCCGTTAAGATCTGTCCAGACATTTCATTGGTTAAGGGTAACTGACAGATAAAATATGTTTTTTTTTTTATAAGAGCCGTATACACATTGAGAAAAAAGCTATTAACTTGATGCTATACACGGATATTTAATTTCATTTATCTGTAGTTATACAATATACATTATACATTTATAGTTTATTGTAGGTTACAATTTTCAAAACGTGAAGTCTTTTTAAAATATGCAACAGTCGGTAATTTTTATTTTAACCAATATGGTTAAAATAAAAATTACCGATACTTGAAACTTTTCTCAAAGAAATATATAATTTACAATATAATTATTGATCTGTGATTGAGTTACAAGAGCTGATCTTGAGTAAGTTTCTCTTTATGAATTTACGCAACATTATGAAATGACATTTCTAATAGTTCTTAGGTCTTCATCGATATATATCAAATGTTGACGCAATAGAATTAACTAATTAAAATAGATGATGCCCTTTGCTTACTCAGACTTAGTACTCAGTAATGGGAGAAAAATCAGATAATTGCTACATACCTACATATAATTTATATATATTTTTTTATATCTCTACTCTTTTTTTTTATTTAAAGACCGAATTTCCTCCCTATGGGTGGGGGGAGACCTTGTTATACTAATTTTATTAATGCTTTACAATTTTTTGAAAACCTGAAGGGTTTTGTGGTTTTTTACATTTTTAATGTTACATATTTAACTTTTCTTATTCCAATACTGCTACTACATTACGATATATTACATTATATTTTATTTTATGCTAACAATTGGGAGTTATTAGTTATTACTTATTACAGAACCAGAGCTGGGATTTATATCTTATTCGTAGTTCATGTATCACTACATAATACTCGTAATATAAAACAAAGACCACCGACGCGTCTGCTGGCCCGATAAAGTCAAAAACTATTGCACCGATTTTCATACTGTTTTCACCAATGCATAGAGTGCTTCTCGAGGTATATAATTTTTTAAGTTTTTGTATAAATTTTCTGGCGGAACCCGCGGCTTCACTCGCGCTTAATCCAGGGACGAGCCCGAGCGGAGCGAAGGCTAGTCGTTAGTATAATAGTCGTTAGTTGCTTGGGTCCTTCCCTACCGATATTAGTGTACATTTCTCAGAAATGGGAGAATTTCACGCAGTAAAAAGTATCCTTATGATAACCAGTTATCATCATACCAAACATTAAAATCTGTTTAATGGTTTTTTCGTGATGTGTTCTCAGACAGACAGACAGACACAAAATCTAAAAACTATAGATTTAGCGTCTGTAATAATAATAATTTCTAATTCAATAAGAATTTCCAACACAGATTCCACTTAGAATTTTATTATATTATATATAATATATAGATTACAGACATTCGCGTAAATCCAATAAAAGAGCTCGCTTCCTCCCATGCTCTGGCCCAACCATCCTTTTTTATACCAATATTATTGATACCGACTTTTTCTCCGAGTTGACAGGAGGATGAAGCTATTAATTAAAATCGTTAAGCACAAAGGATACCGTTTATTTCATTGGGGATAACGAATTGTGTTGGACAGCCAAATTATCTTGATGGATGTAGGTTTTATGTATTAAATTTTAATAATATTTTTAAAAAATGATGTTGTAATAGTTAAGTTAGAGAAAGATAAATAATATCGGTACAAGTATCAAATATATTTTATATTTATGAATGAATTCTATTGTTGAAAAATAAATTTTAATGATGTGGACTTTTGAATATACTTGAGTTATGTTTTACAAAATACTGTACATATAAAATACTCGTAATAATAAAAATCTTTAAATGAGAATTTATTTTTCCGAACGTTATCCACAACGAAATACTACTTGAATACACGAGTATTACATACTCTACAGATTAAAAATGTTGATTATATATATATCACATTAACATACTTATATCGATTTCACTTTATTATTTCATTACAAAAGCATTACTGTGGTCTGATATCCAGGACTGTCCCGAGAGCTTCAAAGTATAATTACTGGTTAAATTTGATATTTCAAAATAAAATTATAATAGCGTTCCCGCGTGTCGCGTCAAACGTCAAAACGTTCACGCCATGTTTAACGCCGCCATTTTGAAATGCGTTCGGTTTAAGATTTAATTAAAATTGTTTTAATTTGTTTCTTTTTTATTTGAATATATTATCATGTCGACAAATTTTTGTCAGTTGGTAAATATCCTAGCTAGGTACTGTGCCAGAGGACGCGGGTTCAAGTCCCTTTGGGGCATTCATTTACGTGATATAGTATGGGTGTTTTATATCGTTTGTATCCATTTAAAATTATATTAGTGTATCAACTATTTCTGGAATCCAAAACACAAACCTAAAGATGTTCTTATTTTATTAAAAAAATACATGTTATCTCTTGGCAAGTTTTTAATCTTTAACTTTATATATTTTTGGTAATATATTCATTTGAAAAATACGTAATACATTATAGTATTTCGATAGCCAAAACACGCGACCTGGACATTGTTAGATCTAATTGGACTGTAAAAATCGATTCGGGATAAGATTGAGCCGTTTCCGGAACGATTTAATTAAAATAATGAGGAAGGGTAAATAAATATGTCATTTGCAACGGCAAAATTTACGACCCGCGTCGTTTATTAAGTGGATTACTTGTCAGACCTTATAAGACTTTTGTAGTGAATTATGTGAAAGTAGACTGTTTTTTTTATTGGTATATATACATTTATTTAGTTGCCATAGTGAAAAATACTTGTATACTTAATTGTAATATTGTTATGCATATTTAACATACATTAAAGTTCCGAGTTGAATCTGTATATTAAATATTTTATGATTTTGCTCATCAATTAGTGTGTATGTGATATTCACAATAATCTATCTATAATTTGGTTAACTAGATACTCATAATACTAAAATGGACCATTAAATGCGTACAAATTCTCGTAATTCGTATTATGTTTTCCTCAAATTTTCAATAATTAATGGTCGAATTACGATCACTGCGCGAACATCGCTCAAATATATAAATATGTTATTGGGAACTGCCCTATGTTTTATTCAGTTGTACTTTTAAATTTCAAAAATGTGATGAATGAAGTTAAAGCTTAAACAAAATTTTAACCTTTTCAATATATTCTTATAATTATTTAAACTTAATAGTAGGTTATTTAGAGTTACGAGTAATTCAATGGTGAATAATCATACGACTTCGACGGTCATAATGTTATACAATACTTTCGTTCGTAGTGGTTTGGAATATTGCAGCGTAGTATGGAATCCATTCTATAAAATGCACATTAAAAGATTAGAAAGCGTCCAGAAACGTTTCATGTGGCACCTTACGTATAAGTACGGCTTAGCGAAAAAAATCACCGAATACAATGACAGACTAACGCACTTCAATATGAAATCACTCTCCGAGCGAAGATGCATACTGGATAACGTGTTTCTTTATAAGTTGATTAATGGTATGTTAGATTGTCCTGAACTCTTATCACGTATTATTTTTTGTGTTCCATGCAGATCAAAAAGACTAAAAACTAGAAAGATCTTTATAAGTTACCCGTCAAAAACTAATTTGGGCATTAACTCTTCAGTCAATCGGCTTATAAATTCTTATAACAATATATTTAGTCAGAACAGCGAAATTGATATATTTAACAATAGTCTTAACAAATTTAAAAAGAACCTATCAACTATTAACTTCATGTGTAATTAAATACTTAAAACAGATATGTATATACTTGGTATATTTATGGTTTTGTTCCTATATTTGTTAGCAGTAGATCCATATAACTTTGTTAATTGTTATTTCTTTTAGTTTATAATAGCTTGTTTTTTATATAATATCATTGTTGTCTAAATTTTTGCATGCCGTTTTCACCTGTAATTGAAATACCATTTAGTTCACCTAGTTTTAGCTTATCTATGTATGTAAAAGAATGTGTTATTGAGTATTTTGTTGGTGTTAATAAATAAATAAAAATAAAATAAAATAAATAAGCTGTTAAATCTGACGATTAAATTATAAGCCGATGTATTAAACCACTCTGAAGGTCTAAAGTTCAAGATCATAATAAATATCCTTCTATTGGCAAGAAATATCCAATTCACAGTCGATAAATCATTATTTATTGAAGCGAATCGCTCAATCGAGATGTTGTAAATTGTTCGGAAGAACCTTTCGATACGATACGAATACAAGTAGTTGTATTGGGCTTAATATTTGAGTTTTTATTGAAACAACACAATATATACGAAGCTGTTAAAGCTTTATTTGTAGGAAAATTTTGGTGTCAAGTAAAACAATATTCAAATTCAAAATATTTTATTCAGCATAAAATTATTACAATTTTTTACTGAACGTCATGAGTCTACTACCAGTTCAGAAAGTAGAAGCCACTGAGCCACCTGAGAAGAACTGGCGAAAGCAGAAGAATACCTTATAAGTTTTTAGGTATAAGTTAATAGTGATAGAGGAAATTAATTCATTTATATCAATAACAGTATAATAGGGGGTCACCCTCGCTTCGCTCGGGTTCGTCCCTAGGTACTTGTTGCACATTATATTTACTTCGCACCGCCCGGTATATATTTGACTTATTTGATTATAGGAATTATCATTGCACGCACCATGGCAACGGTCATACATATTACATCATTTTGTTATATCTCAAAGGGTTTAGGCATCGTTTTCGTTGAAAGCTCCCAGACGGCTTATTTTTTCCGATACCTCCAACAGACATCATTATATTTTAGCCAATGTATACAAAAACTTGACAAATTATATAGTTAAACCTTCCTAGAGAACCACTCTATCCATTGGTCGAAACTGCATGAAAATCTGTACAGTAATTTTTGAGTTTATCGCGAACAGATAGACAGACAGACTCGGCGGAGGACTTTGTTTTATAATATGTATAGATTCGTTTAATAGCAAGTGCTAATCAAATCATTTATTTTTTTTCTAATACTTCGATTGTTTCCTTGCATTAATTAAAAAAATAATTTATACATTTTGATTTCCCATAAAATTCGAGTTTAAAAAATAAGTTTTTGCACTAATGTTTCAGTTATCCCTATTATTCATTATTAAGTTAACACATGTATTAAATTTTATTAATTTTTATATAACAGGCATTCAATGCGAGAAGAATCAGACTTTCTTCCGTCTTTCTAATCTATTTTATCTAGCTTTACTTTTAAAAGTAATATAGGAATATATATAAATGTGCCAACAAACCTTGAAGGACAATTTTGACCTACTTCTAATATTATTGGAAACTTTTACGTTTTACGAAGAACACTTGTAGTATGTAAGTCATCAGTAGATAATCAGCTAATACTTCGATACCATCTAATCTGATAATGGTTCTGCAAAACTTCTCAATACTTTTTTTCTTTGTAATACTTGACTACTTAGACTAATAATACCTAGACTGATAGTTTCATACATAATTCCGCTCAATATTGAAGTAGCATTAGTATGAATGTGTGCGTAAGTGTCACAATCTAATGGCGTCTGATTTGATTTGTTTACAAATTAATTTTCTGTATAGACGAATGTTTTACTTCAAATTATAAGTTGCCAAATAGTATCTACCTGTGAAATGTGATTTTCTAATTAATAAAGCGAGAGCTAAGACTAAGTAAGTACCTAAGTTGTACGTATGTAGTTGTGTAACTTGACAATTGACATTGACACGACGGGAAACGTATCTAGCCATATCTCGAAGTCTAGCCAAAAAAAGTGGTTACAATTCGCTTGGACCTACACTCCATCTAGGTGTTATATATCTATGCTTGACTACTTGTAGCTTTTTTACATGTAACGATCCAGAGTAATGGAGAAAATATATCACAGATAAATATGATATAAGTGTTGTGAACCACTCAATGAAATAATATGCAAATGTAATTATAAAAAAAATTCAAACCGGGTATTAAAAAATAATACTATTATGATTTAAGGTTACATTACAACAGAAGTATTTGCTTAATATTATTAAACAGGTGGGTAGATTGAAATTAGGATTAATATATACCTAAGGCGTTCTTTATAGAACCGGGATCCATTGCTGTTAAGCAGAGTTACTGTGAAGTCTTGTGATTTTACTTAGTTATTATACAAATAAAGTATACACTGGTGTTTTTTTATTACATAAGCATTACGATTTTTTATTTTATACATTTATACAGATCAAAACATAGCTTGTCTACTCTATTTGTTTATATCCTTTACTAGCGACTCACCCTTGCTTCGCTCGGGTTTCTTCCTAGGTACAAGGGGTCAAAGTTGCTCGCGTCCGTAGGTTTTACTGAAATCAGGTTCTAATCCTCGTTACCCTACACGTGACCCCTGGGTGGTGCTAAATGAGCAGCACTATAAAAGGTGGTAGGCTTCGGCCGTGGCTAACACCACCCAGCGAACAAAGACGAACCGCCAAATGGCTCATCCTGTGGCACGATTTACCACGTCATGGGTTGGGTCGTGTTCCGGTGCGATGTTCGCTGCAGCCATTTATACGCGGGGAAATGAGTCTGTACAGTTGTGCTTGTATTTTAATGACAGGTTCTGACGTGAGTTGTGGCCTTGCCGGACGGCTCAATTTGGAGAGCAGCGGGATCCGAAGCACGGTTCACCGCTGGCCGACCGCAGGCAGTAGGGGGCCCAATTAGTAGGTTCGCCACCTATGAAAGGCTGCCCCGCCACCTTAGCGAAAAATCCTGGGATGGCTTCCATCGTGCCGGTTGGCGACCGGAGAGAGGACCCGATGGCGATTTCCAGGGGGGTTCGGGCGTCCCCGCGGTCTCCAGTTGAGTCTACCATCAGCATTGCTACGATTAGGGTCTGTGTGTCAAGAATGCAACATCACGTACAACTGTCATCTCCCCATATCTATTCACTCCCAATATGAACAAAAGCAAAAAGAGAAATAGTTTTAAACAGCGGCTGCACATCCTCTCCTTCTCAGTGCACTTCACGAACATTCGAGGACTGCACTCTAATCTCTATGCGGTCCACCACCACCTCGAGACCGCTAAGCCGCATTTACTCTTTCTCACGGAGACGCAAATTCAGAGCCCAGCGGATGTAGCGTATCTTGAGTACCCCGGGTATTCGCTTGAGCATAATTTTAAACCTCGCGCAGGTGTCTGTTTGTACGCTCGTAATAACATCTGCTACCAACGTCTCCGTAATTTGGAGGTACCAAACTTCTCGGTTCTGTGGTGCTTGGTTGACACAGGCTTCGAACAAACAGTCTATGCATGCGTTTATCGTTCACATAGCGGTGACCGGGAGACGACTCAGTTGTTCAATTACCTAAGTGAAAAAGGTGACATCGTCCAACATCGATATCCAACCGCCCAACTGGTATTTCTAGGAGACTTTAATGCCCACCACCAGGAGTGGCTGTTCCCATTCTCAAAAACTGATCATGCCGGGAGAGAGGCGTGCAATTTTGCACTATCGCTAGATCTCTCACAGTTGGTTCAGGAAGCAACTCGGATACCGGATGTTGATGGTCACACACCCAATTGCCTGGACCTATTACTGACAACTGATCCTGATAGATTCACGGTCTCAGTTTCTTCCCCCTTGGGAACCTCAGATCACTGTCTAGTGAAATCAGTATCCACCTTTTATCCTCCTGCACCAGATTCCTCAATAAAAAAGAGGCGGATGTGGCGATACAGATCAGCGGATTGGGACGAAATGCGGCATTTCTTTGCATCCTACCCTTGGCGGCAAGTCTGTTTCTCTACTAACGATCCGTCGAGCTGTGAGAGTGCTATATCGGATGTGATACGCTTGGCAATGGAATATTTTATACCATTTTCTGACGTATCGCACGATGGCAAGACACCCCCGTGGTACAACGCTGAATGCGCTGCTGCAGAAGCCCGTAAGCAAGCAGCGTTTGTAGCATGGGCGGACGCACGTGCTCTCAATGCACCGGACGTTAAAACTAAAAAAACAGAATTTAATATAGCCACCAAGTCCTACAAGAGGGTCTTGGGAAGAGCTCGCTTCAGCCGAATTAACCGCATCGGGCGTAGGCTTGCCGCTCACCCCAGTGGTAGTAAAGCTTTCTGGTCCCTCGCAAAGTCAGTTGAAACGAACTTCTGCCGTTCTTCGCTGCCGCCTCTGCAGAAGTCTGATGGAACCCTGGCTGTATCTGCAACAGACAAGGCTAATCTCCTAGCGTCTCTGTTTGCGGAAAACTCACGTCTCAATGCTGGAAGCAAACTTCCACCCACTCTTCCAACATGCGACTCCATTATGCCTGAGATACGCATACATCAGAAAGAGGTCCTAAAAACTCTTCGGAACCTCGACGTGAACAAAGCCAATGGCCCTGACGGCATACCTGCAGTTGTCTTGCGAAATTGCGCCGCTGAGTTGTCTCCTACATTAACGCGTTTGTTTCGCCTCTCTCTTGCAACCGGTCAAGTCCCCAAGTCGTGGAAAGTTTCAAACGTGCAACCAGTACCGAAAAAGGGAGATCGTGCCGACCCGGTCAATTATAGACCGATTGCGATTACGTCCATCCTTTGCAAAAGTATGGAACGTTTGGTCAATAAAAAGCTCCTAGCATACCTAGAAGAAAATGATCTTCTGTCCGACCACCAGTACGGCTTTCGGAAAAACCGGTCTACTGGAGATCTTCTTGTGTATGCCACACACACTTGGGGTGAAGCCATCGAAAAACACGGTGAGGCACTCGCCGTGTCTCTCGATATTTCGAAGGCTTTTGACCGTGTCTGGCATGGCAGTCTTCTCAGCAAGCTTCCGGCATATGGAATATCCACTGGCTTTTGTAGCTGGATAACTGATTTTCTGAGTGAGAGGTCGTTTCGGGTGGTCATTAACGGCTGCTCATCTGACTTAATGCCTGTCAATGCTGGTGTTCCTCAGGGATCAGTTCTTTCCGCAACACTCTTCCTGCTGCACATCAACGATCTTCTGAAACCCGGTATCTTTGGGTACGCTGATGACAGCACTGTTGCGGATAGATACTTGTCCAGTTCTAGAGCCAGTGCTACTGAGATCCTTGAGCAAAGAGAGGCCTTGGTGAGTCGTATTGACTTGACTCTGAGGGAGGTGTCCGACTGGGGTAACGCCAATTTAGTTAGGTTTAATGCCACCAAAACACAGGCGTGTTTATTCACCGCAAAAAGGAGCCCCTTTACCTTGGCTCCCACTTTCCAAAGTGTATCCATCCCGATTAGTGACCATATTGAGCTCTTGGGCATAGACATCTCACCCAATCTCAATTTCGGAAAATGCATCGAATCAAAGGCCAAAACAGCAGCCAAAAAACTTGGTATCCTGAACAAGGTGAAGCGGTACTTCACGGCTGAGCAGCGCCTGATTCTCTATCAGGCTCAGGTACGCTCAGCCATGGAGTACTGCTGCCATCTCTGGGATGGCTCTGCCAAGTATCAACTCGATGCATTAGACTCGATAGATCGCCGCGCCCGCCGTATCATAGGTGATCAGTCACTAACGCAGGCTAAACTACTCAACCTACAGCATCGACGCAATGTCGCCTGTTTATCTATATTCTATCGAATATACTTTGGAGAGTGCGCGCAGGAACTGCATAACCTTATACCCCCTTCACCGTTTTACCACAGAACTGCGAGAAGTCGTGAACGCTGGCATCCTTACGTGGTAGAAATTCAACCAACCCGCACGAAACGCTTTGGTTCAACGTTTCTTAAGCGAACAGCCAAAATGTGGAACACCCTTCCAGCATCCGTCTTTCCTGCCACTTACAATGTCAGTACTTTCAAAGCAAGAGTGAATAGGCACCTTCTAGGCAAGCGCGCTCCAACCTAGACCTCATCAGTGCTTTCCAGCACTGATCGTCGTCAAGCGCAAGCCTATCTAATAATAAAAAAAAAAAAAAAAAAAAAAAAACATTAAGTGATTTCCGTGCAAATAAAAAGTTTTTTTAGTTATACCACATTTTATACTTAAAGCACTCCTGGGACACCTCAAAAATATTAATATTGGTCTCAATGATATTATATACAAGATACGCCACAAACGCACCAAACGCGTGCTGTGGATTGGTTCCATCGTTTTTTATTTATGCTATATTCCACTTACAGTACACCATTTATCTAAGCTGACTGGAGTACTTAGCAATGTCATAAATCAAATATGTTAGTTTAAACTTAACCAACATATTTAACCAGACATCACGTGACCTTTAGAAAAAACAATCGAATTCTGCACAAAAGTACAAATCGGTGGATAAACGTTTTCAGGTCGAAAATGCCGCTATAGCGTGATACAAGTACATTAGCGATCACTCTGTTTGCACGAAATACACGAACGACCCGAGCCATAACACACTATTGTGTCTTAACCAGCTCTTAAATGGGCTGAGGATTGTGTTGATTTTGTGTGATTTAGTACCTGGAATATTTCTTATATACAAGCATTATATCATGGTTTTCCTTGTTTACACTTGCTTTTTTACAACCTAAGTACTGGTTCAATTTGACGTAATCGATACTATGCAAAAAAGAAATAAATAACATACAAGTACGTTCGGATATTATTCTATAAATAAATACAATTGTGTCTCGACCGAGAATCGAACACGCTACCTTAAAAGTTTTTCCATCAAAAGATCTAGAAACGCATGCATATCCAATATATAAGTGTTACATAATATTGTTTATAGTCCACATAAATCAGAGCTCGCATGAAAACATAGCATAAAACCAAAATGATAACTTTTACGTACACATATTATGGAAATTCGTTGGAATGCCTATTGTTTTAGTTATAAATAGCTGTTTTCGCAAATATATGAAACGATTGCATTTTGTTCGTTGAAACGATGTCAGAAAATATTGCGTTTGCTATGTATCTGTAAACATGCTTAAAATTGTTCTGTTTTGGTAGACAAACTCGGATAGGCGTATCATTCTAATCTATTATACGAGTAGTGTATAACTAGTGTTCATTCCTATATAAGTTCTAACGATTATTATAGATACCTTAGAAATGAGCCATTTTCCAGTACAAAAAATATCTACCATCTAGAACCATTGTGTTATTTAAGTGAAACACTGCGCTTATGTAAATTATAGAAAAATAATATACTTAAAAATGCAATGACCTGGATTAAGAAGCTATCTTTATGGCAAGCTCGTATATAATGCGCGATGAAGCGCGAGCAAAGCCGCGGGTTCCACTAGTTAATGTATACATAAAATAACAAATAAAATTTAAAAACCTTCCTCGAAAACCACTCTATCCATTGATGAAAACAGCATAAAAACAGTGTAGTTTTTGAGTTTATCGCTAACAGACAGACAGACGCGGCGGAGGGCTTTGTCTTATGATATGTAGTGATATACTACTTTAGATTACGGCCCAAATATATTATTATTCAGTTTCACTACTTCATATTTCTTTGATACACTATCTAAGTATATATACTTAAGTATTTTTTTATTAAAGCGTAGTTAACGTGAAATGGTAAAATAATCAAGTTAAGTTTAAACAAACTTAAGCGAACCTTTGTACTTACACTTTTTGTAATTTTCTTTTAATCTAATGTAAAAGGCGATATCTAATTCATAACAGTATCGTATTAAATATATTATATGTAAACTAGCAATTCCCGCGACTCCACGCGCGAGTGATGGAACTTTAGGGTTATAAGAATTTTTCGATGCCAAATTATAAAAAAATGAAAAATAAAAAATTGGTCTAAACATAAAAAACAATAATATCTGGAGAGGGCCATCCTTATTACATAGGGGGTAAAACACAGCAAACAAACAAACAAATTTCATAAAAATATATACGTGAAAAGATATACAGACAAACATAAATACTTCTTTAAAGATTCTTACAGAGCTATATTTAATTTACGCCTGTCAAACTAGAAGTGATAAAATTTTAACATTTTAATGTCTTTAAGAATATTTTTTGTATTTGTATTATTATAAATAGAGTAATTACTCGGATACTTATCGGTGTCGTGGGTGTGAATTAATGGCGTACTTTGCAATAAAAACTCAAATCAGAGATAAGTCTGAAAGGATTCTTGAAACAAGATCTACAACTTTTGTTTATTTTTAAATTGACAGCTTCGTAAATAAATTATTTGCTACATAATATTAAATATTAGTATCTTGGGAGTTATCTTCTTTCGGAATTATCTTTAAAGATATAAAAGGATTTTTTTAGTACGCAGAAAGAAAAACTTTATTTTAATTTTAAGCAAAATTTTATTTTAATACATTCATTTGACGACACGTTTGGCTCAGTTGGTAGTGACCTTACTTTCTGCGCCAGCGGTCGCGGTATCGAGTCCCGCTGGAGGCATTCATATCATATGTTTGTACTCCTGTCATGGGTGATTATATTTATAATATGTCTGTATTTAAAATTTATATGTGTAGTATATCAACTATCTGGTATCCATAACATAAGCCTCGTAGCTTACCACGGAACTAGATGGCGCTGTTGTAATGATGTCCCAACATATTTATTTATTATTATTTATTATTTAATCCAAATCGTTGAAGCTAAGTACGTAACCTTACCTAAATCGATCCTAAGACATTGTATTTTTTATTCAAACTTTACCACATAGATAAGGCTTTCAAAGTTTTAGCCATGGGAATATCCGATGTAATGTTACTCTCATTACTGAGGTTAATTTTAAGTTAATTCGTCTGTATAATTCAACCATTAATACTTTTATCTCGAACGAAGGTACAAGGTATTTAAGTCCCTTCCATCTAATTTGCTTTTTTACACCTTGAAGTGTGAACCCCCGCAGAGCTTTTGCTTTGTACAGTCGACGCGATAATTTCATTAAAATTCATATATTATATTTTTATTATCATCTTCGCATACTGGGTTCAGTGTATATTTATTAAATGTGCTGGTTTTTGGTGAAAATTTATGTACAGGTTTGGATTATAAACATAATGTTTCGATATAAGAAGATGGGAGACGAAGGGAAATTCGAAACAAGAAGTCTTCTAAACTATACATTATTATTTTAAACATATTCTTTTATGAAAAGTCAGCAATTATTCTGTGATCTCAATAAGATTATTTTTTCTGCTTTAATAAACAAGTAAACAAACATTAATAAGTACATAATATTAAAAAAAATATTAATATTTTATACAAAATTTAATGTCCTTCAACATTATTACTATAGTTAATTTACTACTAATATAATATAACAATCTTGTATTAATATAACTACTGATATAATTCAATGCGAAAGAAATAAAAAAATAAATAAATTTACTAATTATGGAAAAAAATACTAATATTCCTTTCCTACTGTACACCACCCGCTGACTCAAGATATCCTTTAAAACTCAAACCTCGAACCATTGTTAATATTTTTAATTATAAGGATACTATTAAAATAAGTGGTTATTTTATTTACTTCAAGTATAAAATACTTTAAAAATATATTCAATTAAGAATCAAAAAATGACTTGTGATTTTATACTTGTAGCGATCCACCCTCGCCATTTTGTCTAGGTCCTTGCACTCTGAATGGCCACTGGAGCTTTTATGATACAAATTATTATTGTTGTCTCAAACTATGAATCGATAGTGCGTTATATGATAGAGATTAAAGCCTGATATAGGTAGTTATTATATTACAGCTGTTTATATTTATATGGAGACACGTTTGGCTCAGTTGGTAATGACACTACTTTCAGACCAGCGGTCGCGGGTTCGAGTCCCGAGGACAAACTGAGAATTGCACTACTATTTTTAAATTTAATGTTTATTTAGTCGGACTCCCTCTGTATAATTCTTTAATTTAAAGTACCAGTACATTTTATACACTGAAAGAAATAATTAATTTTTCTTAGATAAGAACAGTTATCATTCAGATCGGTCAGCGGAATTCATGTCGATAGCAAGTATTGAATTAAGGCACGTTCGCAAAATATTTTTTACAGCGACTCTCAAACCAAAAGAAAATTTGATGCCTTTAATTAATATGTTAATTAAGAACAGCCCAACTAAGTTGAATATGAAAAATACTTTTTTAATTTGGGCTTGGATGATTGATGATGGTCAAATCAAATGTTTTGAAATTGTTATCTTTCTGTGTAATGAAGCGGAACTTAGATTTTTGTTATAACTATCTAAAACAGTCAAAAAATTACTTTTGTGTTAAAATTATTATTTTATAATATGTTTATTTGAATTTCAGTTATAATCTTACTTATTTACGCAGCTTGTAATAAAGAAAAAATGTAGCTCTAACACCTAACCTTCTACTCTTTCATTAAGTTATTTAAAATACTCTAAATTTTACAATATTTTTGTGTCCGTTGACAAAAAATGGACTGTAATGTGCCAAAAAGTCCCTTCTAACGCTTTTTTGAAATTAAACCCTATGTGCTCATCACACAAATAAATGGCTTGAACCCGCGGCTGCTGGCATAACAAGTAGTGTCATTACAAACTGAGTCAAACATGTTGTCATTTGAGAAGCACTGACAAATAGCAAACGTGGCGTCGGTATAATCATAACAATATGTGACAAAGCGACAGTATTCCGTCATCAGTTGCAGGAACAATGAGTGTTAAAATGGTTAAACGCATTTTATTGCATATTGCTGTTTTAGTGTATTTAAATATTGTTTATGGAACATCTGTCAAAGGTTTGTGAATCTTTACCAAAAATTATCAATACTTAATCTATATTTGTTGTATATTCTTCTTAAAATCTACTATCAGTTCTTTACAGGATACAGATTTATAGGACATAAATTTTGATTGTAATTTCGCTATATCTAGAAGCTTCCGTGATACTATTAGTAGAAAAGATATAAAACGCTGAAAAACATTACATTCCATTTACTTTTATATCAATAATTGTTTTTGTCTATAAGCATACATTTTATACTCTTCATAACTTATCAAATAGACATTTACATCGGTAATTTTTCTAGCAGGAATTTTAATAGAGATATTTTTATGCCAACTTCTATAATTTTATAACAATTCTTAAAAAAGGTAAAAATTTAATGAGAATATCATAAAACTACAAAGTTGCCACGTGGTCAGTTAATTTATATTAATTAGGGAACTTTTTAGTACTTTGTAACTAAATACTAGATGATTCAAGTCTATTGTCCAAGTTCCAATTCAGTATTAAAAGTGAACTAACCGTCCCTAGAAATAAAAAATATTTTATACATAGATACTCGTATTATATTACAATTCTGAGTCAAATACCTATATATACATCAAATTACTTTTTAGAAATTATTATTATTATCAATACAGTGGTAGAACCTACAGTTTTTAGAATTATCACTTTTGTTTGCCATTATGTCTGTCTGTCTGTCTGTCTGGGAATGCATCAAGGTAAATCCACTAGACAAATAAAATAAATGATAAAATTTGTTATGATGATAGCTGGTTATCCGGATCAATGCATAGGATACTTTTGAATGCAGGAAAATATCTTATCTCTGACCATCAAATCACACCGAGTCGCTAGTTGATTATAATTGGTCTAAACGTAATACTAGTACGAGTGTGCAATATACATAAACAACCATAACGTTTCAATCAATCCTGTAATATATCTTATTACATCCATATCTTATTACATTTTTTTATCTCTGTCTTATTACATCCATATAATATTAAAGAAAACAAAAAATTACGTAATTTCTCAGATTCTACCAAAGGATCATTTGTATTAGTCAAAAAAAATCTTAGATGTAATGAAAACGTCGATAACATAATCCAGGCGCGTAGAATAACGCTATTAGGCTGAACAAATATTAACGCTAGAACGCGAATACTACTTTCGTAAATGAAATGTCAATATCTAATACCATTTGGATTAATATTATGTATAATTACATATTGTTAACATATGAATATTAATATAATATATTGACTATAATACGTTCATATTTCATTTTGACACCCTTAATGATCAATAATATCTAATCTCTATCTAGATTATAAATATTTATAAACAATTTTTTTTCTTCCGGAAAGACGTCTCAGCGATGTTTGGAAGTTAGGTTGAAAATCAAACTTAAATTGCAAGAACTACTGATAAAGTAATTTGATTATAAATGGCACGTAAATCTAAAACAGTATTAAGTATGCAAAAAGATTACCTTTAAATTAAATGAATACAACAAAATATTAATATTACATAAAGGGTATAATCGTAAATACTATTAGTAAAAGCGTCAAGGACAGAAAATAACACAAAACTAATTTTATCGTTACAGGTCTATTCTGTCAAGATCCAGACACTGGGAAACTTTACCCAATAAACTCTACATGGCAATCCGAAAGCTTTTGTGGAAATTACACTTGCAAACTTAGGAAGAAAAACATTACTGAGACAGAATACACGCCAATAACCCAAATAAACATTACAAAAGATGACTTGAAAAAGAAAGACAATATCTTACAAGACGATATGTCAACAAGCCCGAGTGAGAATTCTTTTACTATAATAAAAAAAGTAGATCCAATCAAACAGCCTGTTTTTAACAAAGATGCGTACAAGATAGATGAAATAAACGCTGATAATATGGATAGATATTTGACAGAGTCGGAGATAAGTACGATTACTGAAATACTTCGTACAGTAAAAAAGAGTGACTTAGAAGCGATCATAGAAATATATAACCTAGCTCAGGAAATTTATGATGAAATGGATAACACAAATGAACAATTAGTGAAAAGTCCTTTTGATAGTTTGAAAATTAATGAGAATGAAAATAAAAAAAATAAAAACAAGGACTCTATTTCATATTGGTATGAACCTTTACAATATGGCAATAAAAAAGTGAAGGATCTTAAAACTGAAATGTCTAATGCTGTCCCTGTCACTCGGACTTACCCAAATCCAGCTACCTATTTCAACAGACCTTTACCAGATAAAGAAATAACGAAAATGCCGTACTATTATCCAATAACTGACTTTCAGAGAATGTCATCATATATACACAAACCCTATAGTATACCAAAACCAATTATAGAACCTCCAAAACCTTGTAATAAGCACATCTACCCACCTTGGTATCCAACAAGACCAGTAACTCCTCAACAGCCTATGCTACCGTATCCATTTTCTTATGTACACCACCACAATTTAAGTTACCCAGCAAGTTTCTACTACAATAGTTTTCCATGGGCTCAATTAGATACTTATAATCGTAACAAAAATTACCAACAGCCTTATGGGACATATGTGCAGCCAGATGTTTCAAATACTGTGCCTGAAGAGCCAGAAGTAAAAGTTGTAGATGATGTAGATGAAGTTAAGGAAGAAAACAATTCATTAAATGAAGAAACATTAAAACAACCAGAATGGCAGACTGATGAAATACCAAAAAATGTATTAGATGAAGTTAAAGCTAATATCTTAGAAAAATCAAAACTGTTAAAACCATTGTCTCTACGGAAAAATATTAAATTAGAAAAAGTTGGAAAGGTGATTAAGCTAGATGAACTCTTAAGAAAAAAGAGAAGTATTATAAGCAGTGAAACCGATGATGTTAACGACGATGAATTTGAAGCGTATGTTGAAAGAACAACGTAAGTAGCTTATTATATTAGGCCTTTGATGTAATTTCATTATATTTATATATGTATATACCTACGCAAAATTTAGGGAAAATTTAAATTAAAAATCAAAGTAGATTCTTAAACTTTAAGTGACTTGTTTTAGTTTTACCTAATATTCTAAAGGCATATTGTAATATTATATAATATATAACAATTTTCGTTATAACTATTCTGTCAAGAATCAAATACTTGAATGTAATTTACAGCGAAAAAGAGATATATAAATAATTAATGCACTTGTATAATATCACTCCAATTACAACATCAATCCTTTGTTTACGCTAGATTTCTGATCCAACGCTATATCTCTTTTACAATTTTATCTGTACATCCACTCAGATAAATTAAAATTAGAGTGTCTGTGTGTAACATCAACATAACAGCTGTTTACTAAATGCATAATATGCAGTTATATATTTTGTACAGTACTTATATTAGAAACACAACTTTAGCAACATTCTGTCAGTCTGTTTGTTCCCGCTAATCTCTGTAACGGCTGAACAGATATTAACGGGACTTTTATTGACAGACCGCTAATGTTATAAGGAGTAACTATTATTATAAAAGGAGTAGAGTTTGAAGAGAATGTCATTAGGACATTATTTCTAAGCGAAGCGAGGGTATACAGGGGATACACTAGCTAGAAAAACAAGACATTACTCTCAACTAAAATATTTTTTTAAAACACCCCTAAAGTATAAATCTTTTTAACGTGACAAATATCAAGGGCTGGCATTTTAACGCCTGGCTTGAAAAAGTTGACAAATTAGCGACAAAAAACATCGGAATGCCGACCCTTTGTCTCGACAGATGTTGTTTGTACTTTATCATTGTTTTTTTGAATTATAAAAAAACTAATTTTATTATTGCTATTGTAAAACACCTGTTACCTCTCGATAATCGGGGGTTCGATTCCTCATTGTATTTACTAATATATAAAATGTATATTACGAGCCTTGTGTTACGGAAATCAGACGGTTGATATACTACACAAATGTAATTTCATAATTTTAAATACATACATATTAAAAGCACCTATGGCTCGAGTACAATTATTAGTGCTCAAAATACAAATGAATGCCACCAGCGGGACTCAACCCGCGACCCTTTACACATCAAGTAGGGTCACTATATAGCCAAACGTGTCGTTAAACGTGGGAGGTTAGCGAATATACTCGTACTGTATATTACTTAATATGAAAAATACAAAAGTCTTTTTGCTGCTTTTTCTATCAAATGACACAGTTAATTATGGGTATGCACTGTCTATAACAAGTATATAAACCTCTGAGACGTCAAATACCTTAGTCTCTCCCGTGACCATAATTTGTAAAGCATTCGAAGCGTCGGGAACTAAAATCAAAATAAATCTGCCACAAATCCGAAAAGGTAGCTTAATTTATAATATTACGTGTATTAATAAATAATTTGAACTTTTCAGTTGTGAATCACTTTCGACGGAGCCTGGTTATTTTAGGGTTGGAAACGCATCACAGCCGTACCCAGCCTGCTGTCCGCAGAAGATACAAAAAAATAACCGATAAATACAATCGATTAATAATTTAGTCATGTTAAATAATAAGAATCGATATTAAATATTTTTATATATTTATCTCGCTTTATTAATGTATAAGTATTGATGTGATTTCAGCTCCAGCGTTTACATTTAAGGCAAGTCACTTAAAAAATAAAGAGGTTTATCTCTGAAGTAAGGATTATTTCAATATTTTTGTTTACTGGCATTTATTTTGCTTTAATACAAATTAAGAAAACTTTAAACAATATGGCATTCTATAATAGTCGATTAGTAGTTAAAAATATGTATAGGGATCGTTTGTTCTTTCAATGCAATGTTTAAAATGTACATTTTAAACGATAAAAGCTATTTATGGATGTTTCACATAGCCAGTCAAATTCCTTATTTCATACCAATTAAAGTAAATAATTTTAGTTATCATTCATTCCCAAAAAATATTTACATTGAGCAGGAATCAAACGCACGACTATCTCAATTAAATACACAACTTAGAGGCGGACCGTCTAAGAACCATAGCTAAAAAGAACTATTATCAAATGTATTCATAAAACGAATATATAACTTTTTAATTAACCAAAACATTTAATATAAGCACTAAAAAACCTCTTAGTCCAATTTAAATTATTCTATTCACAACAAATTAAAGGATATCTTATCCACTAACAAGGGAGGACGTTTCTACAATTTTGTTAAAAATACATTAGTCAATCTACAGTGTCATTGAGAGGAGCCGGAAAGATAGCGGTATAATTGTGTATAATGTAATAAATCAACGCGTACGTCGTAGAATGGTACGCCAAAGGTTGTGGGTTCGATTTTTAGAATACATAATTAGAATGTAATGAATGGGATCAGAGATTGGCTAAACTAAGGGTTTTATTAAACTAATTTAAGAAATATAATAGAAATAATTTGACAAACAGTAAACAGTATTACCTAAGTAGTAAATAGCCCTGAGGCATACAATGACAATCTAGTCTAGTAAAAAGTATGTCAAAAGTATTTTAGTATGAAATAAAAATTGAGAAGAACACAAAGTTTCTTTTACTATTATTTTAGATCTAGCAGTAGAGCTTTTTACGCATTAATACAAGACTATTAAATCAGATAAAATCAAAATATTCTTTATTCAAATAGACTTTCACAAGCTGTTTTGAATCGTCATGTTTACATTCATTGAGTTATAAAAGATTATTAAAATATAGATTTTAAATTAAATGTCAGTCTGTAAGTCTATGAGGAAGCTACCACCGACTCGGAATGCTGTTCTGCTAAGAACCGGCGAGAAACTCAGCAGTTGCTCTTTTCAAAAAAATATTAAACAACAATGTTGCATAACAATATTTATCTATTTATCCTACGTGAGACACAACAAGACATTAATCCCACACGTTTACTTCTTCTAAGTATTCCGTGATGGTGTAATAAGCCTTATTCAATATTATATTTCATTATTAAATATTGTTGTTGTTAGTAAATATTACAATAATTCTAAAAGTAAAAACTTGACTTGATATCAATGTTAAGAATAAAAATTCTAATGAATTAACCAGTTTTAAAAAAATAATATTTTTCTTGTGTCTGTAACAACTATAATAAAATAATGCCTTTGAGACGTCTAAAACCTTAGTCTCTCCCACTAATATAATTGATGTAAATCATTCGTAAGATTAGAAATTAAAAAAAAATCAAAAGTAATCCGCGAGATGACAAAAATAATCAAGTCAAAAACTACTAAAGCTATAAAACAAAAAAATAGATGCTTCAGAATCAAAACTAACAATACTCCGAACTAGAATTGCTGCACATTCGAAGTTATCATACTTGAAAAATACTCCATCTAAGTTTTCCAATGCCTTAAATAAAACAAAGCTATTCAGAGCCGATCCCTACAAGCGTTCGAACTAATGGTCTGACAATAATGCCTACATTTTATAAAAACTGTTCATTTAAAAACGCATTACCCTTCGTGGCCTGAGTGACTTATTGCATATAAAAGGAGGAAAAAATACGCCCACTTCCAGGAAAAAAAGGGACGTAAGATGCGTCAAAAATATTTAAATTAAGCCCTCCCTTAATGTCGGACATTATTTTTTTATCGGCATCTCAAATAAAGATATGTCGAGTCTTTTAGGAAACGTTATCTTCTGAATAAATGTACCCTTTCGTTGGTTTTGGTAGTTTAACTGCTTGGTATATTTTTGAATATTGGTAGTTACGTATATAACGTTGGGACCTAAAATAAAAAGGGAAAATAGTAACTTTTCATCTGTATTTCTCATCAGATTTTATTGTTTTGCACAGTTCCTTTTATATAGCTTTAGTTTTATTAATAACATATTGTATAGTTGAACTTCGGTGTGTAACTACTTTTCACTTTCATCAAAACGCTAAAGATTAGGGTCACCACGTTGGCAATTCCAGTATGGTATATTTTACATAATTTCCTTAGAAAATTGCTAAGTTCTCTTAAACATGCAGGTTTACTTATAATAATGTTGCTCATTGAAAGGAGGTGCATTAGAATATAGGAAATGGAAGACCCGGGGTTCAAGGACATCATCATCATCTTAGTTTTCCTACTGGACTATTACTATTTAATGTGACTAATAAAATAAAAGATTATCATGATTTTACAACAGCATTTTCCTCGGCTTCGCTCGCGTTCTAAAGACATGAAAACAAATTCTTATGTTTTACATATTATTATACTATGTGATATAGCCTTCATCGATAAATACTCGTAGTATTTAACTCTAAAATATTTTTTAAATTTGAAGTAGTGGTTCCTGAGATTGTCGCGTTCAACCATACAAACAAACCCTTCAGCTTTATAAGATTAGTATAAATTATAAGTCTTCTACATTTTTCTTGTTCTATGTTCATTTTTTCAACAAAGTCCTATACTCTCCTCGCCCAAGTATCGTTTTATTTATTAAACTTTTATAAAGCTCTTTATCTGTCAATCATCATTTACATTTTTAGGTATTTTTTTAAGAAAAACCTTTTAGCGTAAGTCGAAACTTCTTAACTGCGATCGTAACGTAATTGAATTAATGAAAATGAACATTTTTTATACTTACTTAGAAGTAGGGCCTAGGATTATTATAATTGATTTAATACATAATTTTATGTAAATTGTTATTAAATATTTATTGTTATTTTAACCGACTCCGCAAAAAGAGTTGTACACAACGTGCGCTCACCCTGTCGTGGTGGTGGTAGCTTCCGGCTATCTAGCCGGGCGCGAAGCTAAGAAACGCACAAGGACGTAGCTCACTTTAGTGGGCCCGGTGGGCCCTGTGGGTTGCTCCTAGTACTTCTCAAATAGCAGGGTGGACTGTCCAGCTGCTTGCTGTGCCTGGCTGTGTGGTCTGCTTCAGCAGATTTCCCGTCGGGGCGTCGTGGTTGAACGTGTAAGCGTGTTTGAATGATAGAGAAAAGGGAGTGAAATATTTAGTAAAGTTTTTGTTTCTCACACTATTCTCACAATTGCTGTGGCAGTCAATAAGTATTGGTAGAAATTTTAAAAAAATATTAAATGAAAATCGCCCTAAAATTTCAATATCTATACATTATACACTCTTTCGTAGGAAAAAATATTAAACCACCAAACAAAATAAAGCTCTAAACATTAGTAGAGTGACTAAAGCCAGCTTAGAAGGGTTAGTGATAATAATATTTGTTCTTATACTCGTAGTATCTTATCAGTGTTAGGGATTTGGAGACCTCTATTAAGTTTTTATATTCATTAAATATACCCTTAAAATTTAAGATGGAGACATTTTTGATAAGGTTTGTACATTTTAATTACTGTTAATCTTGCTGATGCTCTCGGATTCTTTAGTATATATGAAACTAGTTATTACTTGTGGATTTACTCGACTAAATCATCATATTTAATGATTCTGGTATCTATAGACCAACTAATCGAATCTAAAACAATCGAACTTTGTCGTGCATTTTTTTTTAATTGTGTGACCATATCTAAGCCATGATCACGCAGCAAATATCGAGTTAAACAGAGTTAAATTCGAGAAAAAATGTGATAGCACCCTTAAGAAAGAAAAAATATTATTTATTTTACTATTTATAATTATTACTTTTCATTCCATCAATTGTTATAGATATTTGTTGGCTTTTCCATTACATGATTTGCCATTTTAATATTGTGTAGTTTGTTGCTTAAGAAATTGTCTCATAAGAGTTCCTTCACGTGGATAATATAGTAGGTATACCGTATATAAATTATAGTGCAACATTTTGTACCAATGAGAGGAGACGATCCTATCTAAATACCAGTGTTAGCAGAAATTCTAGAATCTCAATAAAATCATAAATAAATAATACGCTAGTGAGTACGTTTTGACACCTTTTGAATATTAGGTCCAATGATATTTTAACTAAAAATATCATTGATTAGGTCTAACATTCATATTATTTGACTGTTTAAAATATAGGTATCTTATATTCTACAATAACAAAAAGAAAAGTTTCAAAGTTTTACAAGCAAAGCTGCGGCGCAAAACAGTATTTTTAAATTTCAAAATGAACCCAAGTACCCAATACCGAAAATAATTTGCTTTTCCATATGAATGGTTTTCAATAAATCACAAGAAGTTCGCTGAGTTTAGTCAAGTGGAATACGTAACAATGATCTAATTTCCAAGCCATGTAAATCATTATACTACATCGGTTATAGTGTAAGAGCTAGCGTTAAAAATTTACTTATAAATTTATTTATTTTATATTAAACTACTACGGTGGTCTAGTGTTTAGCATGTACAAGATATAGATATAAATCGAAAAGTCCAGGGTTCGAGTTCGTGCGTAGTTTGGTTATGCAGTATTATCCCGATTAGGTATATTATCACTATATAGTATAAAACAAAGTCGCTTCCTGCTGTCTGTCCATATGTATACTTAAACCTTTAAAACTACGCAACGGATTTTGATAGATACAGTGTTTGTGAGTTGTGAGTGTTGTGAGTTTTTTATTTTTTAATAGATAGAGTGTTCAAGAGGGAGGTTTATAATTAACTAGTGGAACCCGCGGCTTTGCTCGCGCCAAACTTAGTACTGATATATATTAATATACGATTTAACAGTGTTTCGTCTCTTGTGTCATAGAACTCGTAATACCGTTGGTCCTGCGCCTGATCACTCATCGTGTCAATTTGTCGTCCCACCGGAGAGTAAAAAATAGAGATTTAATCTAAATATGCACGTATTTATTATAATATCAGCTGATTTCTTACCTCAGTCCCAGTAGAAATGGTATATCAACATATTCTACCAATATTGAAAATGTAAAAATTTATAAAAATATTTGAGTATTACATACAATCACTTGTGAGCGTTTGAATGGATTTATAATAGTAATTCCATAATTTTTGTACCTTGCGATAGCTAGAATATAATATACATCAAGCGTTTCACTGTAAATGTACGTTATAAACCAAATTAATAAAATACACACCGACGCTATTACAAGAGATTAGTTTTATGTTAAACTTTATACTTATTATATAAAATAACACGAATAAGTTGGCAAAACAACATTATTTAACTGAAAACACTGAGAGTAATCAAGAATTGCAGTTAACTCGCTTGCGAACGTGCCTGTGTTTTGTTTAGAGCACTTAGAGGTGATTAGAGATAAGCTGTTATAACAGTATTGTGTAATAGTATTCAATTAATTGAAGTAAAATTTTACTCATTCTTTAAAAATATTAATTAAAAGGGTCTTTTTTGATTATTTACATTGGTACATAATGTATATGTACATACATCGCTAAACGTGTTATACGTTTCAACGTTTTTATGGAATATAAACTTAAATGCCATAAATCATTTTTTTAATACAATAGTGATTTCTCATACTGTCATCTCCTTATAAATAACTCCCTTAAGGCATGATTTTCAGGACAAAAACGATTCTATGTCTCATTCCAGAGCTTCAGAATATCTCCATACAATATGTACAGGAAATCTTGATTACAAAACATACCTCCTCTTTATATAGAAGTTTTAACAGTACAAGAAAATATTATATAAACTGAAGACCCTCTACAGTTTCACTAATATGTGTTTTCACATACAAACTTTCTTTACACAAACTTTAGTATCCATTTGCATCTTATCAACTATGGAAGTTTAAATTTAATATCTTTTTGCACCTCATTTGATATTTCTTGGCAGATTTTTCTTAGGCTTTAAATTTAAGTCTTAAAGTTAAAGTTATTAGTACTAATCAGGCGTAATTATAATAAAAACTTATGTGCGTGTGTGTTCAGCCCTTTTTAATGTCCCAGTGCTGGGCACGGTTCTCTCTTCAGCACGAGGGGATCAGGTTATAGTCCATCGCGCTGGCCTAGTGCGAGTTGATGGACTTCACATATTTTTCGAGAACTTGCTAGATTCTCTTAGACATGCAGGTTTCCTCACGATGTTTTCCTTCACCGTAAGACAAGTGGTAATCAGGATAGAAATAATTCGCACATGACAATATCAGAGGTGCGAGACCTGGATTAGAACCCGCATCACTCTTTATCATTGGGCTACCACTGTCTCAAAACTCGTTTATCGACCCTTATTTATGTATATTTCTATATATGATTTTTTGTATTAAAAAGTAGGTAAAAACCTTAAATATCAACGTTCCAAGGTTATAAAATTAGATTGCTTTATTTTTTAATATTATTAACATTCAAACATACAAAAATATTATTAATTACTTTTCACGGTGTATTTACATGATCCAATATTTCCCCACATTAAGTTGGTATAAAAGCTTTCGAGTATTATCCATCAGAAGCTTTTCACTTATTGTATATAATTATAAATGGAAGCAAGAACCATTAATAAATGTTAATTAATGAATGTAAATGTTTTATTTTAATTATCGGTTTTTCTTAATTTAATCAAACAAAGAAGATGTGTCTATTAACTTTTACGAAATATTTTAGTAATATTGAGATAGAGAGTGCTTAAAATTATGAGGCAAAAATATATTCAGAATAATTTCCGAACCGCAAATAAAGTTATTGAAAGTAATATTTCTTAATATATAATTTGTTTAAGGCAGTTTTTTGTTTTAACGTCCCACTTCTGGGCACTGACCTCTCATTTACATGAGTATCATATACACTGGCTAATGGCTGGGCGGTGGACTTAACATGATTTTTAAAAAATTTGCTAGTTTCTTTCAAACATACAGGTTTCCTCACAATGTATTCCTTCATAGTAAGACGAGTGGTAATCATCATGAAAATGATCACATGAAAATATTAGAAATGCGAAACCCGAGAATTGAACCTGTGTTACTCGGTTTCCCAAATTCATAACACTTGATTTGATTATTACCACTGGCTCTTAGACTATAAAAGTGTTCTACAGTTTAAGGTCGCAAAGTCTAATGAAATTCTTGGCCACGTAATTGAATCTATTATATCTTGTTAAATCGATTGTACGCTCAAACAATGAAATATTGTAACCAAAGAATAGACAGTAAAGTAGAAGTGTAATGAATGTATTCTCTAGTACAGATTAAGTAATTAACTTTAGTAATTAAATTTAGAACAATTTTATTAAAGACTCTAGTTGACTATTTTTATTATTTTTAATTTGCTAATATTATATGAATAACTAAATAAATAAAGTAAATAAACAAACTTTTCTCATAATTATTTTACAATTAATTTTTATTTAAAAGAAGTACAACATGATTTTAAAACGATTTCTTCTTTCGATTTTTTTTCGGGAAGGATGTAACAACTGTTTAAAGACCGGAAACTAAAGATAAGATTATCTTAGATTTTGATTTTATATATTAGACGGGAGAATACGTTTTAATTAATATATAATTCTCATAGATATTCTATTTATTAATATTTATTATATATTGACCCGGATAGCCAGCTATCATCATACCAAATTTCATCAAAATATGTCCAGTGGCTTTCTCGCGGTGATGTCACAGACAGACAGACAAAAAATTTAAAACTATAGATTAAAACAAATTAACGATCTGTTATATCCCTTTTTACAAGGCAGTTAAACCTTAGTAAGCATTTATATTATTCAAAGTATTTTTCCAGTATAATATCCTTAGTCAGCTATTGCATTGTTCCTTTTTCAACATTAATTATAATTTCATTTTTTAAAGCCAGTTAGACTCAGAGCCCCGGATAGATCGGACATAGATTCCGATACGCGTTAAAGTTCGGAAGTCAGTGTTTATAACAGTTTTGTGTGTGTGAACTTTATAATAAACTTTTAAGTTTATTTTGTGGTTTTTTTTAAAAAGACTTTCGGGATCGGCCTCCTAACAGATCGTCTAAGTTGGAATGTTATTATAATATGTATTGATAGTTCCGTAAATGCACAGTATGACGTTTTATCCCACTTCCATCTTTAAATGATCTATGACCCACACAATTAACCATGTTGGAACATCAATTTGTGAACCCTTTTGTGTACGTTCATTAGTTTCGGTTAAGAGTAATGAGTGAAGTGAGCGCCATACATCTATTGTACAGAGCTAAGGATTAGTCGATTATTAAAAATATAGACGTATGATGTGTTAGCACTGTTTTGTTAGAGATCGTTGAAGTATTTTTCATTTTTGATTCTTAATTTTAAAAATATTCTAAATTGAAATAAAAACGCAATAGTTTTTGTTAGCAAGCACTTGTTACAGGCTGGACCGATTGATATTATTTTTTCGAAATTGATTCTGTCTTTTGTCTGTTTGTCTGTCCGGCTGCCTGTCTTTCTAGAAGATTATTAAATACTTAGTTATTATCTTTTCTCTTTTTTTCACAACAAAAACGTAAAAATGAACTAAAAGTTGTTGAAAATATATGAACATTAAAAAATAAATATTTACTATGTACATTTAAATCAAGTGTCGACCAAAATGAAGAATATCACACTGATATTATATCGAAGAAAAACCATCTACTTTTAAGTATAATGAACCTGTCTTCCATAGAAGCTGTAAAAAATTATTATCTCACAGAAACGACACTCGTTAAAATTTCGTAAACTTTCATCCAGTTGTACATATTTGCTCCCGGTGTTGATTTTAGAAATTGTTTGCTTTAAAGGGAAGGATTTAGATTAATAATAAACATGTTTGGTGTATTTTATCTGTGTTGAATCGTTTTTTTAATTAAAAAAATATAAGTGACGACGACCCACGCCTTAACTAAAAATGTCAACTTACGTATTAATAACTTGTGAATTAGAAACCTCGCTTCGCTCGAGAGCTTTCAGTCTACTCGCTTCACTTAGCGACTTGATTACAAAATATCGAGTTCTCTTTACTATAATATAATTTTTTTTTATTTTTTATAAAAGGTTAAAAATTTAGGGTTATAAGTATTTTATGATGCCAAATCATTAAAAAAAAAAAATTCGGTCTAAAAATAAAAAATAAAAAATCTGGAGAGGGCCATCTTTAGCATCTAGCGGAATAAGAAATAGCCTACAACCTATCCTCAGAACTACCAAATATACACAAAATTTCATAAAAATCGGTTAAGTCGTTTCGGAGGAGCTGGATAATAAACACGTTACACGAGACATGTGACACGAGATTTTTATATATTAGATGAAAAAAAATAAGCGTATGAACTAACTAAAATTTTAATATTTTTGCAATTACATTTCATTCAAAATAAGATATTAAACCATTATATTATAAATCAATTTCAGTTTACATTTTCGTATATTATTAAAAATATTATTAATAAAAAATCTAAAGCCAAAACCAAAGTTCAGAACCACTATATAAGAAACGGACACGTTTTTAGTCTGCCTAATGAATTAATTCCCACAGACAACTCGACGCGGGCGGGCCGGAGATATTGAAACTTTAGTAAAAAATAAACAAAATAATATAATTTGACGAGTTTTTGTGGTTGTCTTGTATCTGCTTACCCTATTGAGGTATTGGGTTTGATTCTTACTTTAAATAGTTTTTGCCTAATAGGTATATAGCAGTACCCGCGGCTAAAGAAAAAAAAAAGTAAAAGAAGTATCCTATGTTACTTCTAATACCTCCAAGAATATGTGTACAAAGTTTCATGATGATCGGTTAAGTAGTTTTCGCGTTAAAGCGTAACAAACAAACTTACTTTCACATTTATAATAGTATATAGATAGATACTAGTGGTACTTAGCGGCTTCGTCTGTGTTGTTTAACTTTTGTAAAATTACTACGCTCTTTTAAATTATAGGAGACTGTACGATAGACTATAAGCTTCCTTAAATAATAAGAAGTAAAATTCTCAATACTTTTTGACCTTTTCGTCTTGGTTTTTACCACACTTTTGCACAAATTTGAATCTTAACGTATTCTTTCAAATGTAGGCAGTCCAAAGTCATTTTGCTATATACAAGAAAGTTAATAACGACTCAAATTCGTATTGGGTACATAATATCATCTTTTTTTAAAGTAGGAAAAGATGACACTAACTAACACGGGAATGACAAATCAACTTGAAAAATATTTCCAATATCCGAACTAAATAGATAAGACAAAGTGATCATATGAGCATACCACGATACTCGTAATCTGGAGTAGAAATTGTTTTCATATGATTCACATTTTGTGGGACATGATCGAGTTTCTTAGTAATAGATCTGGACAGGAATGATATGTTGCTTTCGATTGATGTTTTATTGTAGGTGAAATTTTTATTATATTTTAGCTTCTGATACGATTTTGCTTGAAACAGCTTTATTTAATCTGTGGTGTGGTATATTCACTATACATGATACTTTTTTGCTGTTAGTAAAGTTTAATGTTTTTTTTACTAAAGAAAAAGCAGACATTAAATTTTTTGTAAAAAAATAATGTTAGGAGAAAATAATAATAATAATGATATAAATATGTTATAATTATAGCAAATGTAATGTTAAGTACCTATTAAAATGTTATCATAAGTATAATTTTGCAATAGGAAAATATGTACATATTTTTAAGCATGTTTTAGTTATCACACATAAAAACAAAAAAAAGCATATTATATTATAAAGTCGTATGCTAGCTTGTAGCGCTAGTTTTAAGTATCAAAAAAAATTGTAAAACACCAAATAATTAAAAAAAAATAATAAAAGGCACGGGCGCTTAATGCCTGTGGAATATTTCAACAATAAAAAAAAGCTATTGCTTATAGCATCAGCTATCTACAGTTAAAAATCTCTTCAAAATCTGTCCAGCAGTTTCAAATATTCCGCTAATTCCTTTTTTTTTTGTTTGTGGTTTTGGTGTGTTTGTTTAAATTTGTCGTTTTCTAAAGAACCGTATATAATTCGGTACATATGCATTTAGTTAAAAGGTTGATGTTAAAAGGCATTTTATTTCTGTAGTTATATTAAATTACGCTTAGTAGATAAAAAAACCAATAGGAAAGTCAAGCGAGCCAAACATTTACGAAAATAACAAAACTCAGCAATAAATAAAAAATATGCACGATATCTAATAAGAAACTCTTAATTATCGAGTTGAACGTATTAAATATATGCTGAAATAGGTAGAAAATCTATTAGCTTTTTGGCCCCGACTCGGGACTCGAACCGACACTTCTCTTGCAAACTAGCAAAATAGTAACACTACACAAACTGTACTATAATAGATACAGTCATGCGTTAAGCAGTCGATGCATCCATCATTAACCCATAATAAGGGAATGTCAATTAACTCGTACGTACATTGATTTTAAACAGTGAAATGTGGACAGCACTTATTTTTATGTTTAACTTTCTAACATTATGGATACATAATGTCGCAACAACACATTAAGTATTTTATTTCTCGGTCTATCCTTGTTATTGTTAAGGCAACTGTAGCACAGTAGTAACCGACTGAAGTGGGTTCACATTCCGGATTTTGCACCTCTGATATTTTCTTATGCGAATCATTTTCAATATTATCACTTGTTACTAAGAAAGAAAACATAGTAAGGAAACCTGTACGCCTGAGCTAAACTTGCAAGTTTTCGAAAATCATTTGAAGTCCGCTAACCGTACTTGGCCAACGTGGTGGACTATCCCCTGATCCTCTTGCATTGAAGGCTTGTGCCTACGTTCAAAATCACAGGACTCGAACCTAGGACATCTGTATCTCGCAGCTAACCACTACACCACCGAGGCAGCCAAACAAAAGGTGTTTAATCCACTAAAGGCCTATACTAAATCCACTTCGATGTAAATTATGGAATATAAAGCGCCATAAGAAATGCTTTTACAATATTAAAGCGATAAATTAACTTGTAGTTACGTCTGAGAGATTTATTGGAATTTAAATTGTTTCATTTCGTTTTCTTTACACGGTGTTTATTTTTTAAATAATTATATTATATTGTTCTATAAGGCCTATCTCCATAAACAAATTTTTGAGAAATATGTAATTCGTGTCGAAAGGCAGTGGTAGCCCAGCGGTAACGCGTCGCTTGTATAACCGAGTGATGCGGGTTCAAATCCGGGTCTCGCACCTCTGATATTTTCATGTGCGAATCATTTCTATCATGATTACCACTTGTCTTACGGTGAAGGAAAACATCGTGAGGAAACCTGCATGTCTGAGAAAACCTAGCAAGTTTTCGTAAGACATGTAAAGTCCGCCAACACGCACTGGGCCAGCGCGGTGGACTATGGCCTGATCCCCCTCGTACTGAGGGAGGCCCGTGCCCAGCAATGATGATGTAATTCGTATCGTACATCTTTCACGCACAACGGGCATCTACTGCCTAAGTGCGAAAACCAGCCGTGCAAAGAAGAAGAAGATCGTACATCTTTTTGCATGTGCACCTTGTAGTGCTTAGTAGCGTTTGGCAATCCAGCCAGGCGTGAAACCAAGTAACACGTACTTCGGTGGGCGGTGTGTCATGTTGATTGCTCCTGCTACTTCTCTGCTCCTGGTACTTCTTAAGCATAACCGATATCCCTGATATTTTTTTTTTCAATTCAAAAAAAGCTATACACTTAAACGGATTTTAATGTAGGTTATACATTTTAATGCTAGAGATACCTACTATAGGTGACCCTATATATTATGTATTTATGTATGTATTTATCTATTAATAAATATAAGCGTCCTTTTAAAAAAAATATTATGTAAATTCCAACATTCATTAAATACTACGTGTAAAGTTAGAACTAATGACTCGTAAATAAACCACTACTAATATAGAAAATTAAAATAAATATTGATGAAATAAGTGAAAAAGAGACTCAAATCTAATGTACTCAGCCCTTTTCATCGTCCAACTGCTGGGCACGGTGCCTCCCTTCAATTCGAGGGGGATCAAGTTATGGCTCACTACGCTGGCCAAATGCGGGTTAACAGTCTGCATGTCTTTCGTAAACTTACTAGATTGTCTCAAACATGCAGGTTTCCTCACGATTTTTTCCTTCGCCGTTATCTCACGCAAGTAATCGTCATCCATCAGAAGTTGTTATGATGTGTGAGACCCGGATTCGAACCCGCTTCACTCGGTTAATTGAGCGATCGCGTCACCCACTGGGCTACCACTGCCTTAATTAATTGCTAAGCTATAATTTCCGCTCCCAATACTTATGATTACATACACATTATATACACGTAAATTTTTTAATATATTTTAAGTCTGCACTACATACTTGTTGCTATTAGGAACTAGGTCATTTGTACTAAACATTTCGTGTTACGTGAAAAATTACTTGCAAAGCGTGAAAACAATTTTAATTGCGTGGCCAGGCCGCTTATACATTAGCTATTTTTAAAGTTAGTCTCAAGAGACTAAGAAGATTTAATTCCTACAGAGAAGATTCCATTCTACAGTCTTGAAAAATAGGAAAAGAAAAATATTATTGGAGTGACAAATTTAATTGTTATAAAACAGAATCACAAAAGAAATAGGAGTTCTCATATAACAAAATTCGAACAGAGTCCAATCTGCACTTTAAATAATAATGCAATTGTCATTATTATGGATACAGAAGCTAAATCTACAGTTTTAAGAATTTTTGTCTTTTTGTCTTGTCACGAGAAAACCATTGAAAAGATTTTGATTAAATTTAGTACGATAATAGCTGGTTACCTTGGTCAAAATATAGTAAAATTTTTACAGCTTGAAATTACTTATGTTATTATTATATGATAACGACACGTTTCCCTCAGTCAGTACAGACCCTACTTTCTACGTTAGCGGTCGCGAGTTCGAGTCCCGCTGGGGGCATTCATTTCTTGAACACGAATGTTTGTACTCCAATCATGGATGTTTATATAATATGTATGTATTTAAAATTTATATGTGTAGTATATCAACTATCTAGTATCCGTAACCCAAGCTTAGCTTACCACGAAGAACGAAGAACTAGATGGAGCTGGGTGTAATAATGTACCAACAACATATATTATGTAGAACAATATATGGTACTCATTAGTACTTATATTTGTATTAAAAAATATGATTCGATTTGTAAACATTTCCAAATTAAAGATTAAATATAAAGATATTCGCAAATTTAGTGGCCATACAGCGGCCCACTAATGACCGCGGCGCTTTACTCGCTTTGTAGAAGTGCAAGTTTTCAGGTCACACCCTGTTGTACATTACTCCTTAAACAAGTAAGCTTACTGAATAGCTGCAATAATGTTGGCTATAGAATTGAGATATCACTTTGAATTTAGCACCACAAGATCGTTATTTTTAAATCAATATTTGTAATATTACCATGAATTTATTTAGAAAATATTATAGTGATAATAATACTTTCTGCCTACACTTAAAACTGACTTCCAAACAATAAAACACAATACTATCCAGTTCCATGGTAAGCTACGAGGCTTGTGTTACGGATGCCAGGTAGGTGATACACCCATAATATATAACTTTAAAATAATGATTATTAGAATAACTATGAAAATCAGACTCAACAGATACAATATTATATTTTCTTTCCTCACGTAGAAGAAATTATCTTCTACTTTAGCATAACATCTTAATGGGCATTTCTTTAAATTATATTTATTCTTGGCACATTATTTTCGTTATTTAACTCTTATTTTTTTTGTGCTTACTTTAATAATTTTGAAATACATTCAATATTTAAATCGCCATATTGATTTTTTCACAAAATACATTTAATATTAATGCGTTAAAAATGATATCAAAATAAGTACATTTTAAAAATATTACTCAGTTGACTTAAAACTAAAACATTAAATTTAAAAAAAAAACGTAACAGAACAGAGTGTTTTTTTTAACTTCTTAGATTTCAAGAGTGACTTTTTAATTTTTTCTTACGAGTAAGTTCAGCATTATGTGAAGTTTACAACATTAAAATACCTCATTACTATCTAATATTATCGTAAAAGTTATCGTTAACTCCATATAATAAAGCATATATTTAATTGACATAATAATATATAATATAAAACGCGCATTGCAAAGCCCTACTGTTACTCGCTAATGACCGCGGCTATACACGCTTTGTACAAGTGCAAGTTTCCAGGTCACACTGTAACGCTTTCAGTGCCAATAGTTCATGCGGGAGTGATAAACTTTTGCTTTAAATATATGTTTTTCTTCATGCATTTCTTTTTGAAGAAGAAGAAAGAAAATTTGGGAGAAAGAGAATAACGGTGAGAATAATTATATTCTCACCGTTATCTCTTTTTTTAATTTTATGGACGACGAGTTAAGTCTCTTATGTGTTTTAGAGATGAACCCTCGCCTCGCTCGGGTTCATCCCTTACAAACAATTCTACCCTAAAAAAAACCAAAAATAATCCTTTCCACGGGAAGTGTACATTTTTACGGGATAAAGAGTAATTTTTGTGCAATTCCAGACTATAGTCTGCCAAAATTTATCATATCGGTTCAGCAAATTTGACGTAATTGGACTACAAACGTCCATCTAAACAACTAAATTTTCTCTTTTATAATATTAGTGAGTAAGTAAATTTTCATATTTCAACTATTTAAGGTGGAATTGGAACACTTTGAATTACACCAACCAAGACGTTTACTTCCAAATAAAATAAATTCTTAAAATATTTATATAAAACCTTTTTCACAGAATGTTAGCTTTTTTGATACTAAAAAAATTACCTACATTTTGTTCACCTTTTAATAAATATTTTACATTAATTACCATAAAAGGTCACCTATAACAAGCATAGAGATATCATCTCACTTACCATATGTTTCTAAAGTTTAAGCCATTACCTTATATGGAAAGCTCTCTTTACGAATTAAGCTCAGGCACTCGAAACGACAGTGTCCCAACGGATTGACAAGTATCGTGACGTCACGTTAAAATTTAACTAAAGCTACCTATGTACGTGTTCTCGTGCAATATTAATTACTAAATAGGTGAAGGTTTATGTAACATGAAAATATAGGTACTACTATGAGTTCGCTCGATAGTTTAACATAAGTTTTTATACTGTTTCGTAGTTTTCAATAGTCGATATTCGCTAGCGAGCACGTAATTTTTTTTAGTATTATGGATATTATTTATGACATGTTTAGTTGTGATTTTGATTCATATTAGTAATACTTACACATCAAATAAGAAGTCTGCGATATCTGAAAAAATAGAAGTTGAAGATTAATACATATTATAAGTGTGGAAATTTCAAGAAAATTATATTATATTATCACTACTTATAATTATAAAACAAAGTCATCCGCCGCGTCCTTCTGTATGTTTGTCTGTTTGTTCGCGATAAAGTCAAAAACTACTGAACCGATTTTCATGCTGTTTTCACCAAGGCATAGAGTGGTTCTCGAGGAAGGTTTTAGTATATAATGTGTCATGTTTTGATATACATACACTAGCGAAATCTACCGACGAACCCGACAAAGCGAGAGTGAGTCGCTAGCAAACGATAAAATATAGGTAGTGCTGGCTAACTATTTAACAATCAACAGAAACCCATTCATGACATTATTTTAAAGAAGAAATATATTTAAAAAATACTTCACTCTGCTATCACCATAAGAAACATGTAGACGCAAATATTTTCATTATCTAAGGACATAACTTAATTATTTTCCATCCAGTGTCTCCCGAACACAGCTTCGGTGGACCCTCGATAAAAGCTTCTTACCGCAAATGAATTTTAAATTATAAATTAAACATGATAAATTTTTAATATTATAGCCGACTTATAAAAGGAAGAAGTTCTAAATTTTGGCGAATTATAAATAGATGAACGACTTTATTATTTAAGAACATTATGTTTTAGGGCTTAGCCTTAAACCTAGCTTATTTTAGTATGTAAAGGTACCCACAGAAATTATTAATTTTAAATTGAACAGTTTTCATACAAAAAATACCTTGTCCGTAAATCAAACATACGACTACCCGTAGAATAGTAGCAATAAATAAATTAATATGTTGGGACATTATTACACACAGCATCATCTTGTCCCGAGGTAAGCTACGAGGCTTGTGTTACGCATACCAGCTAGTTGATATATTACACATATATTTTGAAATACATACATATTATAAATATAAATATACCCATGACTGGAGTACAATCATCCGTGTTTAATAAATGAATGCCTCCATCGGTACTCGAACCCGCGACCGCTACTAAGTAGGTTCACTACAAACTGAGCCAATCGTGTCGTCAAAACAGTTCCACTGAGTCATAATATACATATAGGTACACCAAGACATGAACTTAATTTTATAAAACGGTGTAAAAGCTGAAACCCACATTTTAGGTCTGATTCAATATTAATTTTGGGTAAATTAAATTTTTGTTTCAAGTGGATTGTCAAATAACAGGGCGCGTATAATAATAAAAAAGTCCATCCCTTAATTAACGAGTCCTTCAGAGGTTGTTTTCTTTGTTTTTCATAATTAATTTTTCGATAAACGGAAAATTATGTGTATTCATTATTCGTGTCTCAAAAGCTTCTATTCTTGTTAATTAGATGCTTTCAGAGCTTTGTTCTCCAAAATTTTGTACGACCTTACGTCAAGTGGTGAGAATCTATAGCTTCCGGTCCGGGATTTGATTCTCGGATTGGCATGAAAGGTTGTCGTGAAAGAGTACGTAAGGTCTATCTCACACTCTTTACAAGCGGTAGCTTGTATTCATAGACTAAGAATAAACGAAATTAATATTTGAAATGGGATGATTGATTTATTTTTTTTTAAGAATATACGGTTCTCAAATGTGGTTTAATATTTATATTAGCACATAAAACGGTTTCGATAGTATATAAGATATTGTTTTAAAGATATGTTGGGACACTATTACACGCAGCGCCATTTAGTTCCGCGCTAAGCTAAGCTTGTGTTACGGATACCAGATAGTTGATATACTACTCATATAAATTTTAAATACATATTATAAATATAAACACCCATGACTGGAGTACAAACATTCGTGCTCAACAAATGAATGCCCCCAGCGGGACTCGAACTCGCAATATATTATAAGACATTTTAAATAAAAATAATCTTTACGGAGTTCCATTTTTTCTCAGATTGGTATAAAGCATTTGAAACGATGGAAATTAAAAATGTAAAATAAACCAAAAAATCACGTAATTCGTACGCCTTTAGTACCTCATTACGATTTAGGTTTAAAGAATTTATTTCCCAAAAGAATTACAAAAAAAAAATTGCGATTTATTAAGTGACATATAGATTGCCACGTGCCTTTATATAATTATGTCTAAAGTCTATACATATACATTATACGGGTCTATTCATTAAGCATTTTTTCGAAAAACTTATTTGTCTGTCTGTCTGCCAGGCTGTCAATCAGTCAGTCAGTCAGTCGACTTGATTAAATTTGGTTTAATAGAAACTGGTAATCCGGGTCAATATATAGGATACTTTTTAATGCAGGAAAATACTATTTAGTTAAATCGTACCTAGAAAACGAACCGCGGGTGAGTCACTAGTATTTTATAAGTCTATTAGAGAATGAAATTATTATATTAAATATTTACGCCATTTCTCTCCCTTTGTTGTCGGAACACTTGAGCCCTTCATTTCTCATTCAATCGCCTAAAAGCTGTGTCTCGTGTAGGCTGAGTCATCTTACTGACCATGTCGTATCACTAAAAGCCTATCATAAGCATTTAATACTATTTCTTTATTATATTTCATGTTTATTGTCATGTATATAAAAGATAGTTTTGTTTGTTTGTTTGTTCGTTTTAATCAACTACCTAATATGATTTTTCCTGTTACAGAATGCCATATTTTACTAGTAATATTGATTTGTATTTATAGTACCATTTAAAAAATATATAATAAAAATAATGTATACTAATATTAAAAAGAGGTAGAATTTGTAAAAACGCCCTAATCTAAGGAACTACTAATCCGATTTGAAAAATTATTTTTGCATAAGATAGAACTGAGTCGAATATTAAAAAAATGGCGGTCCGAAAATAAATTTTTCAAAATACCCAACTAGTTTGTAACAATCATAACCAAGTCACGTTACATCGGTCTTTGCGTTGCTCATTTTTCTTTTGCCCCAAGCTGTCGACTGACCCTTACATTTGTTACAGGCCATTCCGGCATTAAGTCATTTAGGCACTTACCCACTGGCAATTACTTGGATTTGCTATTTTTATAGTATTACAGTTGCATGTGTGTTGTTACAGAATGATATTTCAGAGAGAAAATTAAAACTCAATATATTATATTATTTACTAGCGGACCCGACAGACTTTGTTCTGTCCACATATAAATTTTTTATAAACTTTTCCACCCGGTGAAATGTTTTATTACGCATTCGCAAAACAACATTTACTTCGCACCGCCCAGTATGTATTCGCTGATTTAATTACCATTGCACGCACCATGGCAACGGTAATAACATGATACGTCAAACACCATTAATGTTATAAAGATTTTTTTTTAATTTCCTTTTTTTCCCGCACAACTTTCATATTTATTCACCTTTAAAACCTTCCCTGGACTTCCACAAATAATTCAAGACCAAAATTAGCCAAATCGGTCAAGCCGTTTTCATGCTACGTCGTGACAACGGAAAACGGGTTTCATTTTTATATATATAGATACCTATACCTACATATAACAAAATACTGAAATGAGTCTTTACATCAAATATTTTTTGAAATATCTCATGAATATAATCTATAATTTCGATGCAGAGGCCAAATCTGCTAAATAAAATTGAAATTTAAAAGTCAATCATTTTGTATTTCAACTCTTTTGTCAAAATATTATTTGACACATAAAAACTGTGAGTTAAGTTAGAAAAAAAGCTTCTGAGAGCTTTCTTAATATGAAAAAAGGTCTTCAGAAAAGTCTAAAGTAAAACTCTCGTGACAAGGTATTCGTGGTCGCACTTCTCCGAATCGGCGCGACCGATTATAATATGATTTATTTTTTGTTTATTTGGTAGGAATGAGAAAAGACCGTTTTTTTCACCCTCCTACCCCCACCCTCATTTTTAATCGACATTTTAGTATTTTTGTATGACCAAATTACAAGTATGGCAGAACCAACTATTGCCGGATAAGTTAGTAATAATAAAACGATGATGAAGAAAAAATAGCAGACACAGTCACAGGCAGTTGCTAGTCATAATATCAAAAGCCTTTCTATTAATAGCCATACATTCTCTTCATCGACATAAAATCAAAACGACAAAAATATCCCTTACAACAAGTAGGTCTTATCTCGACCCGCTTAGGAGAAGCGAGTCAAGTTCCCACTCTCGATGTGGGTTAAATCATCTACACTGAGTGGCTAAGTTATAGGAACGAGAAACATGTGAGAAATATAATCACCATTTAATCTATTATGTAGGTTCTTGTAGTAGTGGCTAGTATGTACGGCTACACATCGAGAAGTCCTGTGTTCGAGTCCCGGGACGGGCCAAGCTTAGTTATTGAGTCTTTCAATTTAGTAAGCCTCAGTAACAGCCCGGAGATGGGAAGTTGGCGGTATCACTTCATGCCTCGGAGAGCACGTAAAGCCGTTAGTCCTGCGCCTCAACTCTCACTGGTCGTGTCGAGTAGTCGTTCTACCGGAGTATGAGAGTGATAGGAATAGAGAGTGCTCTTGTGTCTGTGCGTACACTTGTGCACTATATAGATTAAGATCCCAGAGCGTTCTGACATAACTTATTTTCACATGGATGAAACCTTCACGACTTAGTAGCGTCTAGTACTACTTTAAATACCTGCCTACTTGTGGAGCTTGCCCTGTGACACCTGGGCAGGTACCAGGTGAGAAAGGTAACTAAAAATATGAGTTATCTTACTTAAATTTGTATGGCTGATTTTTATATATATTTTGTAGAATATTATTCTAAACTAGAATTATAAAGTGTCAGACACTTTTCATGGACCAGAGCTTTTGTCAGACGCTTTAAAGCTCGACAAAAAATTAATGAACTTTACTTATTTTTTCATGTCTGACTTTTAAATATGTTATTCAAGTAACTATTACAAAGTTATATTTCATCAGTCAGACACATTCGAGTGACCAAACATCCCCTAAACACAAAATTATTCAGCCGGGAGTGCGAGCGCGAGAGCACTATGCGCATGCCTCTCAGAGTAAAAAATTGAAATGTATTGAAAATACTTACTAATTTCAATCCAAGATTTTTGCATCCTTATTTCAATAGGATCCCTTATTAAAAAAAAAGATAAAAAGATTCAACCCATGCAAAATGTATATCTATATATTTGTCAAGTTGAATCTTTTTTCTTTAAAAAAAATTGTCAGTTTGACTGTGACTGTTTCACAAGAAAACCGATAGACAAATTTTAATGAAATTGAGTATGGTCATAGGGGTATCCAGGTCAATATAAAGGATATTTTTTACTGCAGGATTTGTTCTTTCTGAGAAATCATATCAGTACTGAACAATTATTATGTAAAAAATGTTCTAAAAACACATTCTACAGACCGGAAACCAAATTGTTAGATTGAAATTAAATATTTTACTGGATACGTTATAACTCATAGTATATATTTCTGACGACCCGAATAACCAACTATCATTATACCAAATTTCATCATAACGTGTCCAGTGATTTTCTCGTCACAGACAGACAAACAGACAAAAATTCTAAAAACTATATATTTAGCCTCTGTACCTGTATGATAAAAGAATAATATAATAAGATTTTTAATTTAAATATTTAATGTACAGATTCGAATAGATTAGAATTTTATTATAATACTAGCAAATCATCAAAATCGGTCCAGCCATTTCAGATATATATATTCTTTTGACAGATAACACATCTAGATGTGAACTTAGATTACTATGTTAAAGCATAAATCTATAGGCGTGATTGTTTTTCAGTAAAGTGTACCACAAAACGCTCTGGTTGTGGGATAGTGTTTGGTCTCGCTTCGCTCGCCCTAATAAATAAAAGATTGTATGTTTGTTCTTTATGCATTTCTAAACTATATATTCTATCTGATGAAATTTTAGTAAGGTCTTCTAAGGACGCCGGGGGTTATTGACCAAAAAAAAACTTTGTTTGTATCAAATAAATATAAGAATTTGCACAGGTTTTTTTATTCATTTTATTTTTAATTTACATGTAGTTATTTAATAGCATTGAGGGTATATGTTGGTAGGAATATTATTTTTATAGTAATAGTAACATAGGCGCTAATTTTAAGCTCTTTAACTTCCTACTATTGTTTCCGCTATATTTACACCAATGCACATATCAGTAGGTGCTTTACTTTTCGAATATTTTTATTAATTTATATTCTGTAGGTACTTCAGGTGTGTATATATTTTTGTGTTTAGGGGATGTTTGGTCACTCGAATGTGTCTGACTGATGAAATATAACTTTGTAATAGTTACTTGAATAACATATTTAAAAGTCAGACATGAAAAAATAAGTAAAGTTCATTAATTTTTTGTCGAGCTTTAAAGCGTCTGACAAAAGCTCTGGTCCATGAAAAGTGTCTGACACTTTATAATTCTAGTTTAGAATAATATTCTACAAAATATATATAAAAATCAGCCATACAAATTTAAGTAAGATAACTCATATTTTTAGTTACCTTTCTCACCTGGTACCTGCCCAGGTGTCACAGGGCAAGCTCCACAAGTAGGCAGGTATTTAAAGTAGTACTAGACGCTACTAAGTCGTGAAGGTTTCATCCATGTGAAAATAAGTTATGTCAGAACGCTCTGGGATCTTGGTATAATAGTTGATACATATATATTTGTTGATACAATAAATTTTAAATACGTACAAGTTATTCGAAACCGCGACCGCTGGCGCAGAAAAAAGGGTGTCTAATATCTGAGCAACTCAGCAGTTGCTCTTTTCAAAATATATTTGATTACAATATTTATTGCATTACAATATTTATCTATTTATCCTAACGTAACGTAAAGTTTTACGCGCTATGAACAGTTGTATTGACATATTAACCCAATCACATACTTTGCCCAACTAAGGACTCGAACTCAGGACTCCTGCTATTAAAATTAAGAAACGCATTAATAAAAAAGTTATATGAAGTTAAAAAAAGGTAATTGAAATACTAAGTACTTATATAAAACCTATCTATCAACTACATAATTATTTCAAAGAAAGGTACGTAAAGTACATTTTTGCGAACAAAAATTATTTTTAACAAAAAACAAAAACCGACTTCAAAACTAAACAAATCTAAACTAAAAAGTAGAAAATAATACTTTTAAGAACTTCGTTAATTTTGAAGTTGGTGCCAGCCAAGACGGATAGACTTATCTTGCCTTTGCAAGGAACTTTCGAACGGTATTTTGATTATGTTTACAAATATTATAGATATAGATTAATCGAATATGTGTCTATTTAAGGTTATTTTGCTTTGGCTGGCACCGACTTCTAAATTATTAACGAAGTTCTTAAAAGTATTATTTTCTACTTTTTAGTTTAGATTTGTTTAGTTTTGAAGTCGGTTTTTGTTTTTTGTTAAAAATAATTTATTTTCAAATTTTTAACGGAAAGTAGATACTTATTTTGTTTATGTACAAAAAAGAATTTTCCAAATCGGTCCAGCCATCTTCGAGTAATGGGGAACATACATAAAAAAAAGTCCCCAACGAATTGAGAACCTCCTCCTTTTTTTAGAGTCGGTTAATAAGAGCCTGAAAGAATTTAACTATCGGTCTATAAAAGTCCCCGACGAATTGAGAACCTCCTCCTTTTTTTGAAGTCGGTTAAAAATCTTATATACCATATACTTTATAAAAAGCTCTGAGAAAAAACATTCCAATCAGATAAGCTTAACTTTACACAATCCTACCAATGTAGTAATTCGTGATACTATTACGAAATCTCCAACGTTATTTCGAAACACGATAAAAGCTTTTACTTGTTAATTTAAAAAATTACACTTTGGCTACTTAACCAGCTTTTGTTTAATTAGAAATCTATACATACGTATAACTACATCTAAGTACAAGAAAGCTTGGTTCGTTATATGTGGTAAATTCTTATGTTTATATTGTAACGTTTTGAAAATATTATGGATATAAGCCCTTTTTAATGCCCCACGGCTGGGCACGGGCCTCCCTTCATTAGAGAGGGATCAGGCCATAGTCCACCGCGCTGGCCTAGTGCGTGTTGGCGGACTTCACATGTCTTTCGAAAACCTGCCAGGTTCTTTCAGACTAAAGGTTTTCTCAGGATCTTTTCCTTCACCGTAAGACAAATGCTTATTATGTTAAAAGTGATTCGCCATTAATTATATCGGAGGTGCGAGACCCGGATGGAAACCCGCAGCACTCGGATATCCAAGCAATTGCATTTCTTAACTTCTGGGTTACTACTATTTTCAAAAGTTATGTACAGGTAAAAAATAATATTGTTTATTAAAATAGTTTGTCGATATTTCACATTTATAAAACGAGTTTAGTTTGGCGAGCTTATCGTGGTATTTAAAAACAAATTTTCTGGAAAAAGTTTTTATAAATAAAAAGTGCAAAAATAATATATTCAGAAGTTAAAAACAAATAATCGTATTAATGTGGAACTAAACATTGCCATAGCATATGATTGCAATACAGTTGGAACGAAAAGAAAAAGTCTGGCTAAACTGCTTTGTAAAGTAACGTTCTAATCTCAGCGCCCGAATCACTTCTCCCTCGAGGCCTGTGAAGCGAAATTGGATTGTCAACTAAGAATACGCTGATTCTATTGTAAAACGTCAAGTGCTCCAAAAGACGGTCAATTCTACTTCTTTATGCTACAAAAGTTGGGGTGAGACTTTAAAAGATCAAGTCATTTCTGAGATTTTTTTTAAAAATTATTTCTTTAGGTCGAAAAATTAAATAAAACGATTGTTACAGATTACCACCAATTATATAATATTCGCTTACATCAGGTTCGTCCGTAGAAACGTTTAAATTTTTTTGAGCAAGTCCTTATTTTTCTTGTTTTAAATAGTCGAGGTTACTTCTTATTGCATTGACTATCTGCCAGTCAAAGCCCTGTCAAAATCGGTCCAGCCGTTTTTTTCTGTATATACATTATGTTTTTGTTAAAATTGAATAAGCCCACTTTCTATTACTCTACAATAAGACATACATACGAGATACGATACATACATACATACATTACTTACATATGAAACCAATGGCAAAGGCACTTTAACTTTATTTTCAATTTTAAAAAGTTTTAAATTTGTTTACCACACATCGTTTTTCCAATGAATTTAAAAACCGAAATCACAATAAATGAATCTTAATATATAAGATATTTTTTACTGCGGGAAAATATCTAATTTCTTATAAATCTATACTAACCGTTAAAGCTTATCAAGAACCCGAGCGGAGCAAGAGTACATCACTAGTTCTTTTACATTACAAAAAAATATATTTACTACCAATAGTATGTAGTTCAATACGACAAGTCTATCGATCAATGGTATTGTGCGCGTCAGACTTTGCTGCACAATGGCGTGTTAGGCATTGTGCAAGTGAGAGAACTAATTACTATCTATTCAATCCCTATATCTATAATGATAGATAATAATATGTATTTTAAAGGCATTATGTGTTTTAGTTTAGTTTAGTTAGTTATTAGTTATTTTCAAAATAAAACTAAGTTAAGACTGTAAAAAAGAATTACCTATAATATTATTCTTTCATAAAACGTGTTTATTTTACATATATACATATAAATTAAATTGATGTCCTCCTGTTTGTTGGTCCCTAATCTCTGAAACGGGTGTACAGTTTTATACAAACGGCGGCACAAGAAGTAACCTAAGCTACTTTTATTTTAAAAATAGCACCCAAACAAAGTCTATGGTGCTAGATCATTAAATACGAGTAATGTGAATTCCATACTTATATCAAAGCATAAATTCAAATTCAAATTCAAATTCAAAATATTTTATTCAGCATGAAATTATTACAATTTTTTACTGAACGTCATGAGTCTACCACCAGTTCGGAAGGAAAAAACCACTGACCTGAGAAGAACTGGCGAAAGAAACTCAGCGGGACTAATGTATATTTTTTTTTTTGTTTTTTTTTTTTTTTTGTCTTAGTGTTTTTTTTTCTTTTTTTTAATTAAATTGAAATTAACAATAATTCTATAGGTTGAAACAGCCTGGTGGCGATCACATCATTCCCAAGGCGTACTATCTTCTAAAAAATCGTTAATCGTATAATATCCTTTAGTACACAAACGTTCTTTCACAATTTTTTTAAATTTGGCAATAGAAGCTTGTTGAACGTTTTCTGGGATCCTGTTGTATAAGCGTATACATTGTCCATAAAAAGAATTACTGACTCGTCGTAAGCGAGTCACAGGCATTACAAGTTTATTTTTACTCCTAGTGTTAATACTATGCATGTCGCAGTTCCTGGGAAATTCGTGTATATTTTTATGAACATATATAACATTTTCGTACACGTACTGAGAAGCAACAGTCAATATTTTTATTTCTTTAAACTTATCTCTTAATGATACTCTAGGGCCTAAACTATAAATTGCACGAATAGCTCTTTTCTGCAGGACAAAAATTGTATTAACGGTAGCTGCATTTCCCCATAATAAGATACCATATGACATAATACTATGAAAGTAACTAAAGTATACTATGCGAGCTGTATCTATGTCAGTAATAAGTCTAATTTTTTTAACCGCGAACGCTGCAGAGCTAAGCCTCTTCGCTAGCTCCTCAATATGGAGATTCCACTGCAATTTCGAATCTAAGATAATACCTAGGAATTTAGTTGACTGTACCGGTTTTAACATTTCTCCGCCTAATACTACACCATTATCAATAAGTTTAACATTAGGTGTTGTGAATTTTATTAATTTTGTTTTTTTGTTATTTAATAATAAATTATTCGAATCAAACCAATAGACAACCTTTGAGAGAGCATCGTTTACATCGTCGTACATATGTAAATTACGTTTTACCTTAAAAATAAGTGAAGTGTCATCAGCGAACAATACTATCTCATGTTTGTCCTGCACAAAAAATGGCAAATCATTTATGTAAACTAGGAAGAGAAATGGGCCAAGAATAGAGCCTTGTGGAACCCCCATATCTAACGGAGCCCCAGGGGATCTCTTACCATTTACATCAACCCTCTGTATTCTATTACTCAGATAGGAATTCAGGAGGTTGAGTGCCTTATTTCTAATCCCATAATGATGCAGTTTCCTGATCAACGTCACGTGATGCACACAATCGAAGGCCTTGGATAAGTCACAGAATATCCCAAGAGCATCCTGCGACCTCTCCCATGCCTCAAAAATATTTTTAACTAGCTCAACACTAGCATCTGCTGTGGAGCGACCTTTTGTGAAGCCAAACTGTTTCTTATAAAGTAGGTTGTGTGCATTAAAATGCGATAACATTTGCCCGAGTATGATTTTTTCAAAAATTTTACTAAATGTTGGGAGTACTGAAATGGGTCTAAAGTTATTAGGATCTAGGGTACTACCTGATTTAAAAATTGGAATAACTTTACTGTGTTTCATTAGATCAGGAAACACACCACGTTCTATACAGCCATTAAATATAGTAGCTAAATGAGGTGCAACAACATCAATTACCGAACTAACCACTTTGACAGATATACCCCATAGATCAGCTGATTTCTTGATGTCCAGGCTTCTGAAGGCTACCATTATATCTTTGGGGTTTACAGGTTTAAATTTAAATATTGCATTACATTTTTTAACGTTTTCCCTTAACAAAAATTCTGCAATGTCTGGAGACGAATTAAGAGATTGCGTTGTTGACCGTGGAATGTCAGTGAAAAATTTTTCAAACTCAGATGCAACTTCTCGTTCTGAGGTAATAAAATTATTATTAATATTTAATTTATAATCGAAGCTACGATCTGTGACTCTTCCACTTTCACAAGCAATTATGTTCCATGTCATTTTGATTTTATTTTGTGCATTTCTTATTTTGTCTTTAATATACAAGGATTTTGCCGTGTAACATACTCTTCTAAACATTTTTGAGTAGGCACTTACAAAAGAAGCAAACGATACACTATGATTATAGGCTCTTTCACTGTACAATTCGTATAGCCTTTGCCTGCTCTTGCAAATGCCAGGAGTTGCCCATTCACCAAATGTCAAGAGACCCCCTGAATTGACTGTTTTAGAAGTGAATATTGTAGAAAATTCAGTTTTTACTAATTTAAATAAAGAGTTATATAAGTAGTTGGGGTCATTAATGTAGGATAAATATGGAAGCTTAGCCACAATACTACCTCTAAACTTCTCCATACGTGTAGTATTTATAGGTACAAAAGACTTTTTTAAAATATTTTTGTTGGCATTTAATAAAGAATAACAAAAGGAAGCTAACTGGCCACAATGGTCTGAGCTTAATTTATTAATAATAGCTTTATAATATGGTTTACAATTTGTAAATATGTTATCAATACATGTAGCACTAGTAGCAGTGATTCTAGTTGGCTCAGTAAATAAGTTATGTAGGTTATATGATAGAAGCATAGATTTAAATCTAAGACTTATATTAGAATTATCTGATAAATTAATATTAAAATCTCCACATACAATAATAACCTTATTAGAAATATTTAATTTTAACAAAACTTCTTCCAATACTTTCTCAAAGTACTCATATAACCCACTAGGAGGTCTGTATACGCATACAACAATGAGGTGCTCAAGCTCTACGCAGGCTAGTTCAATAGTTTGCTCAACAGAGAGGCTCACAATATCTTTACGTTCTTTATATTTAAAAAGTTTACTAATAATTATTAAAGAGCCACCGCGTATAGCTTTTTCTCTGTTGAACATACTAGCTACCCGGTGACCGCTGAAGTTAAATATGGACTGGGAGATGCAAAGCCAGTGTTCAGTTAAACATAAAATTTGAATATTTTCACCATTCATAAATAACTCCAGTTCAAGTTCCTTACCTAACATGCCCTGTATATTTTGGTGCACCAGGTTTACATTTTTTAAATTTTTACAAATATGGGCATTTCTTACTAAATTATTATGAAATTTATTTGATTTAGAATCATGATTTGTTAATATGCTAGAGGTATCCTCTGTTGTCTTAATTATTAATTTAAATTCTTATTTGGAACGGATTCCACATTACAAAATGTCTTAATATTACAATTTTGCTCAATAGGAGCAGATGTCAAAGTAACCAGATTATTGGCTATGTCAGTTTGTATATAATAAGATAGCACAGATGCTATCTGTCGCTTAAAAAAATATGGTAGGCTCAGCCTACTATATGTCAACATATAATTATTATTTTTCCATAAATTATTTATGTCAATAACATCAATTTTATTACTTTTTTTAATATTTAAATTCAAATACTTACAAGTAGTCAAAGTGTGCATTAGATTGTTAATGTCATATCTTAACCTATTTTCTTGTGGCAATTTACCTAAATAAGGTAGTGTAAACAATAAAATTTTATTTATATTACAGGTACATTATAAAATTTGGGCTCGCTGTGAGTCCCCGCAGACTGAGTAGGGGATTCACTAGTTAAGCTAGTATCTATCTGCCCTGTTGGACCTGAAGATACAAGGTGGCATTCACAATTATGATTTTTAATAAATGAGTCAAAACGCTCAAGGTTATTGTTACTAAGTTTTACCAGGTCATCCATGGCAGATATATGTTCAGCAATTTCTTTCTGAGCAGTACTGTATTTGGATGTTAATGTTTCTAATCTGTGTTTTAAATTTTCTATCTCAGACTGCAGTGAGCTAACATCAGCCTCATAGTCATTTTTTAATATATTAATTTCTTGACAGTATGATATCATTTTTGTTTTAATAGCTACTTTCTCTTTACAAATATTCTTATACTTTTTATATATATTTTTTGTTTTTAATAATTGGTGACATTTTTTTATTAGTTTATTGATTTTAATATATTTTTTTAATTTATTTTTACTTGGCATAGGGATGGTAGTGCTTGTGTCATCACGGGTCAAATCTATTATACTAATATTATTTTTCAAGTTTGGGACAGGGGACACTAAGCTGGGTGCATTTTCAACCAATTCATTATATAGACATTGGGTTTGAGAGGCTGTCAGATTATAGTTACTATTTTTTAGATCCTTAATTTGTTTATTAGCCTCATGCAGTTGGTGTTTCAATTCACTGATAAGTCTGAGGGCTTCCTCATACTCATCTCTGCACTGGTCAAACCCATTGACTATTCTGAGAAGATTTTCATTTTCATTCATTACGTTAGTATATTCGGTATGCATTTGTGACATTTCATTTTTTAATTCAGTATTTTTTTTGAAAATCTTCTCTAACTCCTTCTCATTGTCATCTCTTTCCTTTAGCAATTGTTCACACTGTACCCTGTATGTCTTTAGCTCCTGGAGCGTCAGCTGGAGTTGTTCCTCCGCCTGGCGCGCCTTGGATCCACGAGTCATCATTTTTATGTTAAAAGAAATATTACAAATATAATATATTAAAAATTTCTACGTATGTACAGGTGGTGTGGACAATGTAATATAACTATAATATTAATTTACTTAAGAATTTATAATAAAATCAAGGAAAGAAATTACAATGATAAAGATTCAATTTAAATCTTGAGTTCGTTACCTGTACGATGACAGCTGACGAACACAACTATCTTTTGGATAATCCTCTTCTGAACCTATTATGCCGCAAATATCACAATTTTGACAACTAAAATAAATTATCACTTAATTGAACTAGGCTAATTATATAAAATATACAAAATTTATCAAAAATAAAATAAAATAATTGGGAGAAGTTAATGTTATAGTGTATAGAGAAGTTAATGTTGTAGTGCATATTAAACATACTGTCGGCCAACGGACGTGACAGACCAAGCTGCCATACACTAATGTCCCAAGTGAGTGCATGGCAGTTTGGGCTGGCTGTCACGTCCTTTGGCCGACTATAATATATTTTATAGGCTTTGCTTATATCATAAATGTGAACGAATGTTTATTCGTTAGTTTTATCCCTTTCTTACGTAGATATATTATATTTTGTAAATTTGCATCAATATGTAAAGTCATTAATTATCCCGTTAGAAAAACCAATTTAAAGATAGGTTCATGATGTAAGAGTTTCTATTCTGAATAATTGATTAAATTATTATTAAAATAAGTAGTATCTCAAATAAATAATATTTTAGTCAGACCTTTGATATTCTTTAAGTTTTTTGTCAAAAAATATTTTTTCAAGAAAAGCTCGTTGAATATTGTAATTATAAAGTACATGCTTAATTATTTTATTATAAAATGTCAAATTATCCGCTTCGAAGGACCATATTTTAATTTTAAGTAACAAACAAGAGTTTTAATATTTAAAATTTTTATGAATATCTGATAATGTATTATCAGTGTTAATATTCGCTTCCGCAAAAATATACAATGGCATTGTGTAACTCGAACGCGTTAATTATTGTGTCCGTTCATTAGTCTTTGTAGCCGTGATTCAATAAAGGATTCAAATAATGAAATAAAGCCAGGTTTACAACATAAATTAAACAAAAGAAACTAGGAATAGTTGTTAAATTACAATGTTCTATAAATGAGTTTAATGTCAACAGAGATATTGTAGTAATAATATGTTATAAGCTTAGGGACTTTATTTTTTATTCATTTTTTTTAAAGTAGCCTTAATCACGCCCTGTCATATAAGTTATCTGCTAGTGAAGGCCCAGTCAAAATCAATCCAGCCGATTCGGAGATTAGCCGAAACATAGAGACAAACGGACAAAAATAAAAAAATCTTATAAGCACCGTTTAAAATTTCATGTGCATTTACGTCATTTTCTTTGGTGATTAGTTAAAAGCATTTGGACATTACAAACGGACACTTCAATTTATCTTGTATAGACAATAAATGTGTCAGAAGTTGAGATGGATATTTTGATATGATATGAAAAATCGATATATTTTAAATACAATTTTTTTGTTTTAAAGACCAAAAGTCTCGTTTCAACGCCGATATTTTAGTTTAACTATTAATTATTTTAAAAGTTTTTATTAACCCTTTTTCTTTTGAAAATTTGTAATCACTTTCATACACACTGGTCACAGCACGTATGTATGTAGACTCACTGACTAAACTAGTAGAGTCGTAAAATATTATAACAGAATCAGATTTACTGTTTATAGTTAATTTTAGGCGATATATTTTATAGATTTGGAATGATACATTGTTTGGTCAGATCTATATCAGGAATTTGAGTGATTTTTAGGACTGTCGCTGACACATGAACTATAGAAAATGCAAATTTTAATAGAGATTAACCACAAATCTCTATTTAAAACAATCAATACATTCCCATAAATCAATTTAGTTTTTGATATTCATATTTCTGATATTTCAATCCTTACTTCCTTACTAATATTATAAATGCGAAAGTAACTCCAAAGTACCACCGATTTAAATGAAATTTGTTACACAGATAGTCTAAAGCCTGAGAAAGGACATACTTTTCACGGCCAAAAAAGGGCTGTAAGGAGTTGAAAAGGGGGTGAAAGTTTTTTATGAAAATTACGTCATTTTTAATGCTTAAAACTTACTATTTATTTAGGCTTTTAATTTGATATTAAGAAGTAAGACATTCAATGTTTGTATAATTTTATACTAAAGGGGGTACCTAGGGACGAACCCGAGTGAAGCGAGGGTGAGTCGCTAGTAAACAATATTTGTAAATATTTCAACAAGGAAAAGAATGTTCTTAGAATTATGCTTTTGAAGCGAATGAACGAACTCGAAAAGGGGGAGAGATTTTCCTCATAAAAATCGTTCTCATTGCTACTCGTATGTCGTTTGCATACTTTTGCTTTAACCAGAATTTTAATATCTGTTCCTGAAAATGGTTAGAATATATAATTTCGAATACGAAGTCAGATGTTTTATAGTTAATTTTCGTATTTATCAGTGTATTTAAATACTTATGCACAATGACTCATGACGACATGTTCGTTGTACGAAGTGCAAAATACTTGCAACCTTTTAATATAAGGAAATATCTTAGTCTACGAAATGTCTTACACGTCATAGATAACAATTATGTTGAATAATTTTAAGTAAAAACTTTTTAATTATGAAAAACAATTAAAAAATAGTTAACTTAGCTACATCTTTATGTACAGGCAATAGGAGCCAAGTGCTTTATATTTCATGCTATATGAATAAGTTTTAAAAAAAATGAATCTTTAATTTTTAATTTATACCATCCAGTAAAATTATTCATTAAAACATACACGAACAACAAAAACACATGTCAAACTAAATTTCCCTTTGAAGTAAGTGAATTTTATGAAACCCTACTAAAAGGCGTAGACATTAATAAGGGCCAGATGCGGCGAACGGAGGTCGAATACTAATTATCAGAATAAATGAATTAACTTATTAATAAGATTGGATAACGAAGTTCCTGCGTTAATGCTTGCAAAATTACTAAACATTTATGACATATTTTGTTATACAAAATATTTGCCTTTTATATTTTTTATTAGCAATTCCCGCGGTTCCGTTCGCGCTCGAGGCATGAAAGTTTAAGGAAATATCTAGAGAGAGCCACCCCTAGGTATATATAGATAACCTAGGGGTATAAAAATTAGCCTACGACTTATTCTGAGACCTACCAAATATACACAAAAATAATCATAAAAATCGGTCAACCCGTTTCGGAGAAGTTCGATAACAAACACTGTGACACGAGATTTATATATATTAGATATTAGATACTCGTGACTCACCTTCGCTCCGTTTGGGTTTGCCCATAGTGAAATAAACCGATGACATATTATCCAGTTGTAAAAAGTAGCCTATATATTGCCCTGAAAACCAGCTATAATCATAAAATATCATCAAAATCTGTAGAGTGGTTTTAATTTTGCAATACAGTCACAGACAAACTCCGTCTTTACATCCGAAGAGTTAAGTCTTTTTATCTCTGTTTAATTTTTAACTCCAAATAACTTTGGAACCACTAAAATCGCCCATGGTGTAATCCCCTATTGAGGGTATTGATGCCCTCAAGCCCGCCAGCTTTGATTCATCAGGCATATTGCACACTATACTGACTCGACATCAGGTCTTCACTATTATAATATTAGAACATATTATTAAATTTGCGAGTTAGAACGTCTAAATAGTACCGGAAAATCCTTTTATTTAGAGTCTTACAAAATATTCGACAAGGAAAATTAATTTCAACACCATTAGTACAAGTGAAACGCTTCTCTACAAGCTGCAAGCAAGAGTGAATCTATTTGAATTGAAATAAGATTGACATTGCTAGAAATCATTGTAAAATACTTAATACTGTTTATAAAACGACGTATTTAACATAAACGTTGGAAAATAACCCTTATTTATATATACTATAAGGTTGATAGTGGAATTTGTATTGAAAGCTATTCAGGTGTAGCCAAAATGTGGGTCGCATTCAAATAGTGAAGTAAACACTTAATTTTGTCTCTTGTAGGAAATGCTCATTCCGCTTGAAGAATATGTTTTCACGATACCTTTTTTTATTTATATGTCGATAACTAGGTTGGCTCCCTCGTGGGCCTACGCTTTTAAAAATACAATAAGCTATTTTTACCGTGTGTTAGTGCTCTGGGAATAAAAATGGTGGCAAAGTCCATATAAAAATTATTATTTATGGCAACAAATTAATTTGAAATATGATTTTAATTTAATTAGAACTTAGGTCGGTCTAATAAATTAAAAAAAAAAAACTAGAATTTTTGTCTATGACCGCATCACGGGAAATCTACTAGAATATTTTGAATGAAATTTGGTAATAACTCGTTTTCCAGATCCACATATAGGATACTTTTTACAGCAAAAAATATCGTATCTCTGATACATTTGTACTCAGAGGTATATGAATTTTATGAGAAGACTAGCGGAACCCGCGGCTTCGCTCGCGCTGAATCTAGGGACGAACCCGAGCGAAGCGAGAGTGAGTCGCTAGTATTATTTAAAATTTGACACTGCGATGGTAGCGCCGTCTGTCGGATCCAATGTAAAACATTCCAAAATCAACAACTACTAATAAATTAAAAATTAATTAAAAAAACATTGTCCAGCGGACAAAATTGTGAATCTAAACCATTCCCAGATCCCCTTGAACACACACAAAAAATTTCATTAAAATCGGTCCAGTCCTTTGAGAGAAGTTCAGTGATACACACTCACAGAAGAATTATATATATAAAGATTGAATGCCACCAAAAAGTATATTCCTTTATGTAGGAGATGTATTTTCTTTAAAGTCAATCAAAACATAAATAATTGAATTATTAATAATTTTAAAAGCATTACCCAACAAAACATATTTAAATATATTTTTAAAATATCACCTTATATAAAAGTTACAATATTGAGCTTTTTCCAAGCCTTCAGCAAGAAAGTGAAAGTTCGAAAAAAATCTTGGGAAATTATTAATAACAATCTCGTTCGCTAAAGGTATGTCCAGTGACAAGCGACTCTGCTATTTTAATCCCCGTCGCTCCAAGATAGTGAATGTTTTCTAATACTTATCTACAATACATAAAGTGGGACCACACATCATTTTTAAGTGAGAAAGAAAGAATATCATTTACTCGTACTTATTTTTTATAAGTAATCTCGATATTTTGTTTTTAAAACTTGTTTATATTAATGTTGTAAATTGTATTATTATTAAATTATTAATGATACCGTCATGGTACGCGTTAAGGCCGTACGAGCAGCTCAGTGGTAACGCGCTCGCTTGGGAAACTGAGCGGGTTTAAATCACAAGTAATATATGAATCATTTTCATCATGATCACTTAGAGGAAAACATGCATATCCAAGAGAACTTAACAAGTTTTCGACGGATATATGTAGACAGCCAATCCGCACATGACCAACGAGGTGGTATGATTATGGTCTGATCTTCGTATTAGAGGAGGCTCGTGCTTAGTAGTGAGACGTAAGAAGGTGTGAATACACCTTTATAGAATATATTATTTAATAGTAGTTTCCCATTTACTAGGATAACTTATAGGTTCTTTTTCTATCAAACTATAGACAAGTGAATTTAAATGGTAACTTTAATTTTATAACACTTTTAACTATGGATATTATGTTGGGATATGTTGGGACGTTATTACAACAGCGCTATCTAGTTCCGTGGTAAGCTACGAGGCTTCAGTTACAAATACCGGATAGTTGATATACCTACTACACATATAAATTTTAAATACATACATATTATAAATATAAACACCCATGACTGGAGTACACTCATTCGTGCTTGACAAATGAATGCCCCCAGCGGGACTCGAACCCGCGACCGCTGGCGCAGAAAGTAGGGTCACGACCAATTGAGCCAAACGTGTCTGATTATATATTGTCGCGTAATATAGTGTGAACTCGTCATAATAGCACGCTTGTACCATGCTTTAGAACGGCGAATGTCAAATTTTAACTTATGTCAATTAGATGACAGGAACAGCTTATTACAAATTCTAATGTGTTAGAGAGGGACAAAACACTTTCGGGAAAAGATTCGAAATTACTAGAAACATTTTGAATTTTCGATACTAGAATGTTCTTATATTTATGCATATAAAAAGGCCGGCAGTGTGTCGAGAGATCAGTTGTCATCGAGTCGAAGTTGAGTGAAGACTAAGAAGCGAAACGAAATAGTGGAAAAGTGAAGAGTTGGTTGAAGTATTATTGAAGAAGCATTGAAAAGGAGTACTGAGAAGAGAAATACAGTGTTCAGAGACTAGTGTTGTTTACAAACTGTGCGTGTGTACATAGTGTAATAAAACATCCTTAGTGCAAGAACGCTATTAATTTCCGATCCCGAACCCGTAGTACGTAACAATTGGTGTCAGAAGTGGGATCGGAAATGCCGTTAGTACCGAGGCACGAGAAGGAAGGCGTTACTACACGCGCAATGGCAGAACAACACAGGGAAGATTCTGGTGCTAGTTCTGTAAGTGGAGAGTCCGCTGCTCAACAAAGCACTGCGCCAGACATGAACGCCCTTCTACAACAAATGGCGTTCATGATGCAAGAACAAACGCGCCGCCAGGAAGAACAATTGCGCGCACTGCAAGAAGAACAAGCCCGCCGCCAAGAAGAGCAGCTACGTATACTCCAAGAGGAGCAGGCTCGCCGCGAAGAGGAGCACGCGCGTCGTCAGGAGGAGCAGCTGCGCGTACTCCAAGAGGAGCAGGCTCGCCGCGAAGAGGAGCACGCGCGTCGTCAGGAGGAACAGCTGCACGCACTCAAAGAGGAACAGTCTCAGCAGCTTCGCACACTCCAAGAGGGCATTCACAAGGATGTCATAGCTGCTCTCCAACAAAATGTGGAAAGGGTGAAAGCCATTGAGAAAGAAGTTGAGGGCATAAAGACGACACTCGGTGAGGCTTTAGAGGAGTACGACTCAAAACTCTCTAAAATGGAGAAGAGGATGGATTACTTCGAAACTCACAAATTACCGCGTATTGTCGACATAAGCCCATCAAAGAGCTTTAAGGTCCCTTACTACGACGGCAAGTCTTCCTGGGCCGCCTTCAAGATCCAGTTTGAGACTGTTAAGAAGACGAGTGGATGGACGGATGAAGAAGCCCGATCTGCCCTTACCGTCGCACTTCGAGAAGAGGCTTTGACTGTTTTGGAGGCTCTTTGTGCTAGTGACCCCGGTAGTGAGATTACTTATACTGAGCTACTGAACGCTTTATAGTCGCGGTATAGTGATAGTCACCTGGAGCACGTGTACAGGGCTCAAATTAAAGATCGTTCTCAACGAGCTAATGAAACCCTGCAGCAATGGTCCGTGGAAATAGAGAGGCTCGTGCGGAAGGCGTATCAATCTTCGCCCTCCACCGTAGAAACTATTCTTCTGCAGGCTTTCGTGGATGGGATTCGCGACCCGGAGGTACGTGCCACTGTGCGCCTAAGACACCATACAAGTCTTAAGGAAGCTGTCGCTCATGCTCTAGAGGTTGAAGCTGTACGCCATGACACAAGAGCTTGGAGGGTGAGGGAAGTGGTCACTACGGAAGGATTATCCACCCGGAAGCGTCTTTTCAACCCAAGGTGCTACGAGTGTGGTGAGCGGGGCCATCTTCGAAGTAACTGCCCTAAGATAATGAACGTTCGGAGACAGACAGATGTGGCTGTAGGAAAACTAATTCCAGCCAGGGCTGCGGTATGGGCGCTGGCCGGGGGATCTACAACCCCACAAATAGAAGTGAAGCAGACTGTAGATGGAAACACTTTGGTTATACATGGCGCTATTAATGGAGTAGCATGTAAACTGACGCTGGACACCGGAGCATCACGAACCGTTATTAACAACCGATTGCTGAAACACATTGCGGACAATAATTTGCAGGACAGAAAGCATATCACTCTCATGACAGCCACCGGCCAGCGCATACCTGTTTGGGGAGAACGAAAAATTGTTATCAAAATTGGGGACAACATCTATTGGCATAACGCTATAGTAGCAGATATCGTTGATGATTGCATCATTGGATTGGACTTTCTTCAAAATTACCAGTGTACGATTGACATGAAACATGGAGTTTTACGATGCAGAAATAGAGAAGTGCCGATAAGTGGTGGAATTCACGGAAAAGTTTGTTGCTTGAAAGACACCGCTCTTCCACCAAGATCGCAGACTCTAGTACCTGTCGCTTTACCTCAGAACAAGTCAGACCGTCCATGGTCATGTGCTATTATAGAGAAGATGGAAGATGAGAGCTCATGGATCCCGGCAAGAGTTGTTGTAGGTAAAGCTTCGACATCTATGGTTCCGGTTCTGAATACCAGTAATTCTACTCAAACCATTCGAAGAGGCGAAGTTGTAGGGACTTGTGAAGAGATAGCCTGGTTAAGCAGATGTCAACCGAAAGAAAAGGTGTTGAACAAGGATAAAGAGCAAGCGATGAAACTTTTGGAAGATTGTAAGGAAGATCTCACAAGTTCACAGAAGGCGAAAGCTGGAAATTTATTGTACCGATATTCAGATTTGTTCTCCAAACATGATGGCGATATAGGAAGAACCGGAATAGTTAAGCATAAAATTAATACTGGGGACGTAGCGCCTATTCGACAACGACCTAGACGAATTCCTTGGGCTAAGGAAAAGGAAGTTGACGACATGATCCAAGACATGAGAAAGAATAACATCATCGAACACTCCACTAGTCCTTGGTGTTCGCCAGTGGTACTAGTAAGGAAGAAGGATGGATCTACAAGGTTTTGCATCGATTACCGTAGGCTCAACGATGTAACCAAAAAGGATAGTTATCCCCTGCCTCGAATCGATGACACCCTAGACACTCAGCGGTATGAAATGGTTTTCGACTCTCGATTTGAAGAGTGGCTACTGGCAAGTGGATATGGACCCCGTGGATAAGGAGAAAACTGCGTTTTCAACTGGAAAAGGGTTGTGGCAGTTTAAGGTTATGCCGTTCGGGTTATGCAATACACCAGCCACATTCGAGAGATTGATGGAACGTGTTCTTGCTGGATTACTAGGAGAAGCCTGCCTTGTTTATCTGGACGACATAATTATTGTGGGACGTGATTTCGAAGACCATCTTCAGAAACTAGAAAAAGTATTCGATAAACTAAGGGAAGCTAATTTAAAGTTAAGTCCGAAGAAGTGCTCATTTTTCAAGAAGCAAGTGAATTACCTTGGACACGTTGTTTCGGAAAACGGAGTAGAAACGGACCCCAACAAAATCACTGCTGTGAAAGATTGGCCAACCCCTAAGGAGAAGACACAAGTGAGAGCCTTCCTAGGATTGTGCTCTTACTATCGACGGTTTGTGAAAGGGTTTTCTGACATCGCCAAACCACTTCATAAACTGACCGAAGAGAAGAGACCTTTCGTATGGGACTATAATTGCGAATCGGCCTTTCAAGAACTGAAGAAACATCTTTGCCAAACACCGATCCTTGGGTATCCAGACACAAAGGGAGAGTTTATTGTCGATACTGATGCCAGCAATATCGGTATTGGAGGTGTATTGTCCCAGCGGAAGGGTGATCAAGAGGTGGTTATCGCATATTTTAGTAAGTCACTCTCTAAACCGGAGAAGAATTATTGCGTTACTCGAAGAGAGCTGCTTGCTGTAGTAAAAACCTTACAGCATTTCAAGAAATACTTGCTAGGACGCAAATTTTTGGTAAGAACCGATCATGCTGCTCTGAAATGGTTATTGGAATTCAAGGACCCCGAAGGACAGGTCGCGCGGTGGATTGAGCAGCTGCAAGAGTTTCAGTTTGAAATAGAACATCGTAGGGGTAAAACACACAGTAATGCCGATGCTCTATCTAGAAGACCATGCGAAGAAGACTGCAAGCATTGTCAAAGAAAAGAAGCAAAGGAACTAGAATCTATTAAAATCATTAGAACAGATTCGATAGATGAACGTTGGAGCGATGATGCTATGAAGAGAGCACAAGAAGAAGATCGAGATATACGACCCATTCTGGAATGGTTAAGGAGTGGTAGGCCAAAACCTAAGTGGACTGATATAGCACAATACAGTACCGCTACGAAGAGTTTGTGGGCACAATGGAACAGTTTGTTGTTACACAATGGAGTATTGTGCCGCAAATGGGAAACGACACGTGGAAATGATAGCCATCTCCAACTAGTTGTACCTAAAATAAAAGTATCCGAGGTACTTCGAGCCTACCATGATGGTGCCTCTGGTGGACATTTAGGGGTGAGAAGAACGTTAACCAAGATCAGGGCACGATTTTACTGGTTGCACTGTCGAGATGATGTGGAAGACTGGTGTCGGAAATGCGAACAGTGTGCCTCCGTCAAAGGCCCGCAAACCAGAAGCCGAGGAGCAATGAAAATATACAACGTTGGGGCACCTTGGGAGAGAATCGCATTAGACGTGGCAGGACCATTTCCGATTACTGACTCTGGGAACCGATACATTTTAGTTGTAATGGACTATTTCACAAAATGGCCCGAAGCATTTGCCATACCAAATCAAGAAGCTGTTACTGTTGCAAATAAATTGGTAAAAGATGTATTTTGCAGATTTGGCATTCCATTAGAAATGCACAGTGATCAAGGAAGAAACTTCGAATCACAAGTGTTTGAAGAAATGTGTAAGATCATGGGGGTGCATAAAACTAGAACTACGCCTTGTCACCCACAGTCCGATGGTATGGTGGAGAGGTTTAATCAGACTTTAGAACGACATCTAGCCAAGGTTATAGAAAGTCATCAAAAAGATTGGGACGAGTACTTATCACTGTTTCTTCTATCTTATCGGACCGCCCTACACGAAAGCATTGCAATGACACCTGCCTTTGCCAATTTCGGAAGAGAACTACGGTTACCAGCGGATTTGTTAAGTGGTTGCCCACCAGATACCCCCAGTTGTATCACCGAATATGCCAGTGGTCTAAGAGCGAAGATGATTGATGTTCACGAGCAGATACGAGATGCGGGGCTACAAGCAAGTGAACGCATGAAAACGCGTTACGACCGGAAAGCGACAGGAACGAACTTCGAGGAAGGTTCTTTGGTATGGCTGCATAACCCAGTGAGAAGAAAGGGTAAATCACCAAAGCTACAACCCAGTTGGGAGGGGCCTTATAAGGTTGTAACGAAAATTAACGACGTCACTTTCCGAATTCAACGAACATCTAGAAGTCCACCTAAGATCGTACATGTGGACCGATTGGCTAAGTACCATGGCAACAACGATGCTCGAGACGAGCATAACTAAGGAGGGGGTAGTGTCGCGTAATATAGTGTGAACTCGTCATAATAGCACGCTTGTACCATGCTTTAGAACGGCGAATGTCAAATTTTAACTTATGTCAATTAGATGACAGGAACAGCTTATTACAAATTCTAATGTGTTAGAGAGGGACAAAACACTTTCGGGAAAAGATTCGAAATTACTAGAAACATTTTGAATTTTCGATACTAGAATGTTCTTATATTTATGCATATAAAAAGGCCGGCAGTGTGTCGAGAGATCAGTTGTCATCGAGTCGAAGTTGAGTGAAGACTAAGAAGCGAAACGAAATAGTGGAAAAGTGAAGAGTTGGTTGAAGTATTATTGAAGAAGCATTGAAAAGGAGTACTGAGAAGAGAAATACAGTGTTCAGAGACTAGTGTTGTTTACAAACTGTGCGTGTGTACATAGTGTAATAAAACATCCTTAGTGCAAGAACGCTATTAATTTCCGATCCCGAACCCGTAGTACGTAACAATATTAATTATACTAAATACATTTTAATATAGAGTAAAAGTTATGAATGCAATATATTTTTTAAAAACTCTTTCCACTTGACTGTACCCTAACTTCTATACAGAGTAATGAATTGCGCGTCAGAAACAGCCGCCAAGCGATTACGGAAATTAATTTCTTCTAACCGCTTTATATTGTTTTTCTTTGTAGAAACAATTGCTCAATCCCTTCTATTGGTTTTACATTTAATAAAAAAATCTTAACTGGTTTTTTGAGTATATACAAAAATTGATTAATTATTTTTGATTATACTAGTGGTGTACCGTCGCTTCGCTCGAGTGCGTCCCTAGGGGTTCTTTGTGTTTATAATATTACGAGAGCACTCGCTTCGCTTGACGACTTGATGACATGAGTTCCTTAAATTTTAATCGTCCCTTTCAAATCTATCTTTTACGTATTCAATATAATGGTCTCAGGTCCCATCTACCAAATATCTTCTTAGGACTAAATTCATAAGGGTGTTATAAAGTACGAGTTTGTCTCATACTAACATTATTGGTAAAAATACTCGATTTTCTATGGAATAGAGTTAGATAGCGTCAACAAAAAAATACGTATTAGAAAATAAATATTTTAAACCTCATTATATAATATTAAATATGTACCTATTTATAACTCAACGGTACTCTAGCAAAAGAAAAACAAAAATGGAGTGGAATTAAACAAATACATTTTCAAACAAAATTCACTTCAATTCATTAAAATATTTCACAATAAAGGAACAGCAGTTTAATTTAGCAAAAAACACAATCTTGAAAGGGACAGTGCGTAAGATTTAAGCCTCTCTTATTTGCTATAATTGAATTCGAACGATAAATTTGACGTAAGACCGTTGTCACTAGCAATAAGGGAAAAAAAACTCATAAATTGGCATACCCGTTTCATTTTCTGTCGGTACCCCGAGGGCAAGGCAATCAGGCTTCGGATATAAAGGGATAGCGTCTCGTCGTAAACTGTCCTGTACTCAGATTATACGAGATTTGTATCGAACGATGTTTTCCTTTTTATTTATTTATGTAAGCTCAATTTTTCGACCTTTCCAATACGTTTACGCTGTTTTAGAGCTAAGTTATCAGTACAGCGTCGCTCCTTGGTAATTTTCCTCGTAAATATCACATGTATTTTTGAGATTGCGTATGTTTGAGATCAAGGAGTCTAATTTATCACGATTCGACTGCTTTTTTCCTTTTTATCTGCTAAAAATTTGAATTATAGCTTCAAAATTAAAATGCACTATATATATCCATGTATTAAAATATTTGTATTATTATTTTATCATATAATATATATTTGATTATATTGTTTCAGAGTTACCTGTACCTACAAACTAATAAAATTGTTCCAAAATGTATGGTTTTTTATACTGTAAAAAATAGTTGGTTATCCGAGTATATAGAATACTTTTTACTGCGAGAAAATATTAATTTCTGAGAAATCCGTATTATATATCCGTATCCGTATCTGGAAGTAAGAATGAACCTGAACGGAAAGAGGCTGAGTCACTAGTATTAAATAAATAAAAAATATTATTTCGACAAACAAACCAACGCGTCAAGATTAGTGCGATCCAAAAATGAAATTCAAAAGCTTGTTAAGTAGGAGCCCAATAATACTTCATATTTAAATAAGATTTTTAACACAATTTTCTGTTCTCCTCCGCTTCAAGAGTATTCAGTAATAAAGTGGTTGAATAGAATCGATAAGTCAATTGAAAGGAAATTTTACCGAAGTTTATAAGAGGCTTTCTTCGTTCATTTCGCCATGGTGACTCCATGAGTGCTATTAATGTTGGAATTGATTGGGAATGTAATGAAATTTGTTGTTTTATAAGTACCTCCATTTCAATTTATGTATTATGACGTCACAAACAATGTCTGTTTTGAGATTTCTAATAAATAATATTGTTTCGAGTGTTTTATTATTTATATTACTAAGCTGTTTTGTAAAATAAATATTAACAATTCTATTCAAAAATATTAATTGGAACAATCAGTAACAACTTTTAGAAAATTCTAAGTTTATTCTTCTGTTTAATCACGAAACTCGTATAAAATGTATTAGTCGTAGTCGCTTTTAAGATTAGGCTTAATAATGTTTTCATTTAGCTTTAACGCAGAGAGAAAGTGGACTTTGATTTCTTATGTGTTCTCTACAGGACATCCAGTACCTATATAAATATAATTGTACAGTGCCTTTTGTGTACAAGTACTTAGTACATGTATTATAATAATTCGATGGGTGCTCATAAATATGTTCGGTTATGTCTATCTACTGACTAGGAGCACTATTAACTTCATCGCAAACATTACTTTTAAATATTATATAATTTAAAATGCCCATCTTCTATAGGAAAACAAAAAACCTAAAAAGTAGTGTATGATAAATGTTAACGTGCTTGAAATCGAAATTCGAAACATTATACCACTCTTATATAAAAACCCATATTAATGATTTTTATGAAGAGAAAAACAGAACTCTTGGTTGATTATAAAACTATAAATAGATATGTTAGAACTTACATGTACCATCTTATTATATAGTAAGGTACGAGACTCGTTTTATAGATATCAGATAGTTGATACACTATAATATTATATTATATAAATTTAAATACATAAATTTTAAATAAATATATTCCATGATTGGAGTACGCACATTCATGCTTATTAAACGAATGAGCTCCCACAGTGAGACTCGAACTCGCGACCGCTGACGCAGCAAGGTCACTACACACTAAGTCAAACAGTCTCAATCTAGTACAATAATATCATTAAAGTTTTATATTATGGTATAAGTAAATAACGATAAGTGTGAGAGGATTTTTTCCTTAATTAGAAAGCGGGCGAGCAACAATCAACAGAGGAGCGTTAGTTTAATTTATGAAGTGTCTAAGCTCCTTCGCTTGTGGTCTAATTTAAAGAAAAACGCGATTTATTGTATCTTATAAATCTATACTAATTTTGTTTTATTACTTTGCTTGTTTGATTGCTTGTTTTTTTTTATTTGTTTAAACGCGTTAATCTTAGGAACTACTTGTTCGAATCGCAAAATTCTTTAAATGAAGGATATTACATTTAACAACGAAGACTACATTATATAATATCACAATCTGAGATTTGGTTTCCGGTCTTCAGAACGTAGAAAGAGCCACGGAAAGTGCTTGTATTATGTTAAAATAAATATAAAATTTGTTGCACAACTCTGTCTGTGTCTGTAAAATCTGTGTATGAGTTTATCAATTTTTTTAATTTAGGACATAGAAATTTATATTGAGAGCTTTTTAAATGTAAAAAATAAACAATAAACATGTTATTATTTAATATTAAGCGTAAAAGTATATTCTTTCTCGACTAGTTCAAGGATACGTAAAAATTAAATTCTATTGGATTTTTTATCCATGATACAAAAATTACACACACATAAACCGTACAATCAAAATCAGAAAGATGATGGGATCCTATAAACGCTGTCATTCTGTTTATATTTTATTTTATAATGCTCTTATGGTTCCATTAGATTTTAATGCCAGTTTATTTTTACCATGGGGAATTACATTTTTACTTTAGCTTTTGAATGTCCATCAAATATACAGTGTTTTAGAAAGGAACGTTAAATGCGAGTCTGATTAGAACAATAATGTTTCGTACTTGCGTATTGTAAATGTATAATGTGTTATATGCGTAGATATTGTATTTTTTTTAATTTTAAATAAAATATAAATATGTTGGGACATTATTACAACACTACCTAGCTCCGTGGTACGGCCTGTGTTACGGATACCAGATAGTTGATATACTACATATAAAAATTTTAAATACATACATAATATTTTAAATATAAACATCCATGACTGGATCTACTGGAGTACTATCATTCGTGCTCAACAAATAAATGCCCCCAGCGGGACTTGAACCCGCGACCGCTGGCGCAGAAAGTAGGGTCACTACCAACTGAGCCAAACGTTTCGTCAGTACATTACAAAGAGAAAAAAAAGTATGTTTTTCCTAATGGTTATCCATTAAAAAGGAATTAACCGATTTAGATGATACATGGTGTAAACATTGCTTACAATACTTGAAGGAGTATAACATAGTTTTTAACACGGAAATCATCCCATAAAAGTTGTATGGGTAATCAATTTTTTACATAAATCATCATACATATATTATATGTAGATAACTTATAAGTGTTTACATAGTTAAAATATACCTGAACTAAAAGCTAAAACACGCCGAGAGAAAGAGAGAGAAAAAATCTATTTTATATAATCTAGTAAACCTAAAAAAAATAATTATATTTTTAGACCAATCTTGTAACTAATCACTTACACCACAATAGCGTTCGATATAATTTATAGTGTAAAAGCCAGCGGTGAAAATACAAAAGTACAATATTTAATATTAGTATAGTTCGCCACACGATCAACGGAAAGACGCTCATTTTTCATCATTAAACCTCTATTATTACCAAATATCGTTAAATTGTAATAGATTACAAAATATTTCTACATTTATAATGTCATTTACATAGAAATGGTTTTGGAATCCTTATATTATTACTATGATTTATCAGTTTATTAACGAAACATCATTCCGTGCATAACACCACATTCCATATGACTTTGTTGAAAAGTAATTGATTTTGCCTATAGACACTCAGTTTATATTTCAAGAACTTTTTTATTATAAGAACTGGCCAAATAATCCCTCGGTACCTCTTTTTTTTTGAGCGGAACCGTAATTCTTGCCTAAAATAAAAGCACCCTATGTCACTTTTTGTAACACCTGATTACTGTTTGCCATTGAAAGTAACATTAAAATTGGTCCAGCTGTGATGGTACGTTGTGATCGTCAGCAATTACAGGAGTTAAAGGGAATAAGCAGACAAACAAAAATGTTAAAAATTGAGTTTTTCTTATTAGTAATATATATACTACTACCGTATAAGTCATATTGTATAGGAGCTAAGCTAACATACTATAAATACTTTTAAGTATAACGTTCTCTTGTATGATAGACATGATTATATCACATTTTGTGACTTTCAAATATCTCCCCCTAAAAGTTATATGTTCATGGTACGGTCTTCATTCTTTTAAGAAAGGTATATAAAATAAAATTACTGTAATAATTAATATATTATTTTCGTTAATTGTACGAGAAGTACTGTACTGTATCTATCTTTACTCTTTTATTCTATAAATGGATATATCATTAAATAATTTCGTTCATTTACTTTTTACTTAATACCAATTAAACGAGTTTATTCACAGAGAACAAATCAATCCGTAACTATTCTATTTAAATATAAAGTAAATTGGTAAAATACTGAAAAATTTAAGACATTTTTTAATCTAAAACGCCACTTTACTGACGATCCATCGTCGAATCCAATATAACGTCTGAGAAATCGCTCCGCAATTGGACAAAGGCAGGTGACAAATAAGGAATTCCGCCATAAATCAGAAGGAATCTACTGAACGTTTCAAATCTTTAGAGCTTAAGTTTAGGGATACCTAGCGCTTAAAGAGAATTTAGTGACAATATGCCAACAGGTAAGTTAGAGGATGTGAAAATAATGGTCGATATGTTATGTTGAACGCTTTTTACTTTGAACCACAGAAAAGAACTGTTACTTATATAACTAGTCTGAATAAATTTTATTAGATTATATTACTTTTGCTATATAAGCCTATAATATATGGTACAAATTTTTCATCATCATCATCATCAGCCCTTTTCAGTCCACTGCTGGACATAGGCCTATCGCATGGTGTGCCATTGAGCGCGGTCGTGAGCCGTCGCCGTCGCAGTCGTCGCACCATCTTGCAGGAGGGCATCCAAAACTGCGTTTCCCCTTTAATTTTTTTTATCGTCTAATTGCTGGGTAAGTGCGCGCCTTACTTTTAGTAACGTTTTGTAAAATTACCTGACAATTAAAGAAACAAAAGTCTTCATTCAATATTTTTAATATTTTTTTTCGATATACAGGCCGAATCTATAACTTCTTAGTATATGGATATACAGTTTTTATAATTTCTGTCTATTTGTGTGACTGTCTATTTGTGAACGCATTACGAGAAAACCACTAACCAATATTTTTCCGACATTCGTGATAATAGCTGCTAATTTAATGATATTACGTCACTACTAACTAACTACCTTTTAGTTAAAGCAAGCAGCAAAAACACCAGAATCCAAATCATTTAAAAATAATTATATAAAATCTCCCTGTTCTCATACGAAAAAAATATTTACATTATTATTTTTTTATTAAACTCCAGTCGGTCAAAATATTTTCGAACCACAACAAACAACCAGTGATCCAACTCTCCAAAATATCTTCAATATATGCGCTGTCCTTATCGTAAAATTCCATGGCGTATCAAAGTCGATCTAGTTAGATTGTAATCAGATTATTATGGAGAATTCTTTGAAAGAGCATTTTTAAACAAATAACTATCTTTTATAGGTTATATTTATTTGTTAAATGTACCAGTAATTCATTTAACTATAGTGTTTAGAATTTTTATCTGTCTGTATGTGCATCACGCAAAAACCGTTGAACAAATTTTGGTGAAATTTGATAAATAAAAAATGATAACTAATCTGGGTCAAGGTATAGAATACTTTTTACTACAAACTAAGAACAACTAAAAACTATAAAACAACACGCTAAAATAATATGAGAAGAATTTGACTTCCGGTCTTTAGAACTCGAGCGGAACCGCGGGAAATGTTAGAATTTAGAGAAAATTAAAGAAATGCATATCATCATGAAAAAACACTATAACTAAAAGTACCTTTTCCCCAACTAAATACTAGAATCCATCTCCAAAAATGTTGAAACGCAGACTCATTTCGTTCAGGAATGTAATGTTATATGTATTACCCTAAAAATCACTGTTGAGATTTCTCATAACCCTTACAGAAGCTAGGCCGACATAAACCTGATTACTGCTCAGCAGAATTACTTCCCGCGGGTCATTGTTGACGGCGCAAGTTGTAAAATTTTGCGACTGATGTGGTACAAAGTTAGATGTTTTGTATGTAGCTTTTTGTGGAAAAAGTAGAAAAATGTGCTTTTTGTTTCCATGATATTTATTTTAAATTTTTTTAGAACAATCTAAATAAACAATTTGATCCTAATCGTAACAGCCGTACACGAAAAGTATTACTATTACACTCATTTAATATTATAAGATAGGATAATTACGAATATATCGTTATATACGAATATAAAAGCTATTATAAAAAGCTCCAATATCCTAAATATGCTGAGCTTTTACACGCTACCAGTCTATACTTCCGCCAGTACAACGCGATCGCTTTTACCAAATTGAATGTTATTACCGCGATTCCCGACACACCTATACACTGATCGCTTCCTGTAATATTCAGTTAAAATGGTAAAACTGTTAACAATCGACTTAATGCTGTCTAATTGCTAGAAACTGCTAAGTTTATGATGCAAGATTACTGTTACTTATACTTGTTGCATAGTACTTGCTGTGCCAGCGGTCGCTGGTTCGAGTCCTGCTAGGGGCATTTATTTGTTGAGTACAAATCTTTGTACTCCAACCATGGGTGTTTATATTTATAATAATATTAATAATATATATGTTGGGACATTATTATAACAGCGCCATCTAGTTCCGTGGTAAGCTACGTTAAGTGCTTGTATTACGGATACAAGATAGTGGATATACTACACATATATATTTTTTAAATACATACATATTATTATAAATATAAAAACCATACCAACCAGCGAGAAAAAACCATACCCAAAATAAAAATAATGTATAGGAAATAAAATTAATTTATAATCTCCTATATAAGTAAATATCTGATTATCCGAAAGATTCACACGATGCCGATGGCGAGTTTCTAAACAAATGTATTCTAAATACGCCCACCGTTTGACCAGTACCGATTTAGTTTCTGATAAGCTTAAGATTGAAAGCACTCCAAGAATTAAGATACATAATATGAAATGCTTATAATAATGTAAGCGAGTGGGTGGGGTTGTGTACTTCTGTTTTGGAAAGGTCGATGTGATTTTTCATAGGAAAAACAATATCTATACTAATATTATAAAGAGGAAATGTTTGTATTTTTGTATGAAACGAATGAACTCAAAAACTACTTGACCGATTTTAATGGAATTTGGTACACAGATAGTCTAGAGCCTGAGAAATAGGAATAGGCTACTTTTAAAGGCCAAAAAGGGCTGTAAGAGGTTAAAATTGTGGATGAAAGTTTGTATGGAAGTTTCGTCATTTTAAAAGCTAGAAGCTTGAAACTTATTATTTAGGCTTTTGATTAGATATAAATAAGTAAGACATTCAAAGTTTACAAAAATTGTAAGCTAAAAGGGGTACCGAATGAACCCGAGCGAAGCGAGGGTGAGTCGCTATTGTCTTATAAATCTTGATTCTACTTTTTCATAATGTCAAAATGTGACGATTCAAAAGTCCTTACAAGAAATTTGTTTATTTGGATAAAGGGTATTTTAATTTGATTTGATCTGAATATTTGGAAAATCTTATTGAAATATTCATAACTATTAATTATAATCCATACAGATGTCGTATCCATAGCTTTTAGAATTTTTGTTTGTCTGTGGTCCCTTCACAACAAAACTGGATAGATTTTGATGAAATTTGGTATGATAATAGCAGATTATTCTGTTCAACATATTGCATACTTTTTACTGCAGAAAAATATATATTATGTGGAAGATGAATAGGAAGAGGATGTTAGAGTGGGGAGAAAACTATAAAAGTCGATGCATAACCGGCATCGGGGGGTAGTTGTATCTTGACGCTTGTCGTGGTAGCATTGTTAGATCGTTACTCTGTTGGTTTATTTCTTTAAAATATCATTGTTGGTAGCTTAGTTGTCTTTTTGGTTAGTTTAATTGTGTTTTAGCGTTTTCAGATACTTACAATAAATTGAGGTCGATTTAGTAAGCTTGTTTTTTTTAAAAAGAAGCTCACTTCTGGTCTTAATTTACAAGAATATTATAAATGAGAAATTCACACTAACCATTAAACGTATTCAGGGACGAACCCGAGCGGAGCAAGGGCAAGTCGCTAGTATGGATACATACAAGATTTATATCTTAATGACATCTTCTTATAGCTTCAACTTTGTGGTCAACAAGTTCAATCGCGTGCTAAGATAACATCACCGCCTACGATACGCGGGCTCGTAAACTAATCACTTCACACTAGATACGATGCGCTTTTGTTAGATTCCAGGTAGTGTATGTTACTGGAAATATGTAAAAGACCGACATTCTACAGATTGCCTAGGCAATGCATTAATTGAGGACAATGTTATGCAATTTGCCTAACAGTAGCAAGTCTGTTTCTCCTAATGTTAGCGTATTTATGTACCAAAGTTTAAATATATGCGTTTTCTAGTGGATCCGATAGACGCTGTCCTGCACATATAGATTTTTTTATATACTTTTGCTCCCGGTAAAATTTTTCAGTACGCATGCGCAAAACAACGTTGCCTAGCAACGACTTATTTATAATTGAATACTCATTTATTGTCTAAATGTATAAATAACTAAATTTTGTACTGGCTCAAATTGTGAATCTAAACCATTCTCAAATCCACTCGAAAAAACACAAAACATTTCATCAAAATCGGTCCAGCCGTTTAGGAGGAGTTTAATTACATACACACGCACAGAAGATTTATATATATAACATACTGTTATATGGTTACCCGGATCAATATATAGGATACTTTTTACTGCGGGAAAGTAACTCATATCTGAGAAAAATACAAAGAGATGGTTAGAAATAAAACCAAGCTTGCATTTACGTCTTTAGAACGCGGGCGAAGCCGCGGGTATTGCTAGTCTCCTATAATACGCGCCCTCATATTATTAATAGGGTTATTATATAGGATCTGTACTCGTAGACAAATCAAGCGCCACAAGAAAATCCGCATACAAAAGTTAGTCTTCAAATATAATCTGTGTAATAACGATCGCGTGTCAAATCGACTGTTATTCCCCAAAAACCATAAATCGGTATAAACAAAAGGTCAACAACCGATTTGTAAGAAATAGAAAATTTACTCAGAACCTTTGTAGTTTCCTTCAGGGACATTATTTGCGTAAATGTGATTAATCAAATGGAAACCCTTTGCGAATAAGCCTTGGTTTATTTCCAAGGATATTGTACCTTAAACAATTGTAATAGGGATGATTATGGTGTATTAGCTTCTTTCATAAATATTTTCGCAGACGCATTTAGAAAAATAGGTCGGCTATGCTAAGATTGAAATGAACCTAACAGGGCTTGTTGCACTCTAGATATAAATACAAGATGGAAGACAGTTAGTAGCAGTTTTCCAATTAACTATACAGTTTTATATTTCTATAAAATATAGAGTAAAATTCTCAGTTGAATACTAAAATATTTTCTGGATAATCTTATTGAAATTGTCATTATTATGGATCATCATCATCATCATCATCAGCCCTTTTTAACGTCCCACTGCTGGGCGCGGGCCTCCCTAAGTACGAGGGGGATCAGGCCATAGTCCACCGCGCTGGCCCAGTGCGTGTTGGCGGACTTCACATGTCTTACGAAAACTTGCTAGGTTTTCTCAGACATACAGGTTTCCTTACGATGTTTTCCTTCACCGTAAGACAAATGGTAATCATGATAGAAATGATTCGCACATGAAAATATCAGAGGTGCGAGACCCGGATTTGAACCCGCATCACTCGGTTATACAAGCAACGCGTTACCGCTGGGCTACCACTTGTCTTATATTATGGATACATAGGCTAAATCTATAGTTTTTGAATTTTTGTCTGTGTGTCTGTGACCTCAAAACTACTGAACAGATTTTGATGAATTTCGATATAATGATAGTCAATATAGGATACTTTTTACTACCCGAAAATATTCAATTCCTGTAATCTATAAATAAAATAAATAAATAAGTTGAGACATTATTACAACAGCACCATAGTTCCGTGGTAATCTACGAGGCTTGTGTTACGGATACCAGATATTTGATATACTACACATGTATAAATTTTAAATACATATTACATCTATACATATAATAAAAATGTAACAGATCGCTGTCTGTACATGAAAGATATATAAGAAAAAATATTATAGGGACCTTTATTAACGCAAATAGAACCCAAAACAATGATTGTTAGAATTTTTGTCTGTTTGTCTGTTTGTCTGTTTGTCTGTTTGTCTGTGCGTTTGTGCACGCTAATCTCTGAAACGGCTTATTTGATCGAGATGTGGTTTTCACATATATATTGTGGTAAGGTTCACTTAACATTTAGCGTTTGTTTCATGTCAATCGGTTCATAAATAAAAAAGTTATGGTAATTTAAAGAATAACGTCGAATATTTGTTAAACTACTTACAACTTCTATTCTTCCTCTGTTCAGTAGCATTGACTAAAACTTTACTAAGCTCGATAATAATAATAATGATCTATATAAAATTATAATTATATTCATACATATTTATTTATATGAAACATATGAAATAAATACAATATAAAATAAAAAAAAACCGTAACTTAAAAAATCTGTACATTAAATATTTTCAAAAACCATGACTGTAACGTATTTTGTATTGAATATAGAGACCCCAAAACAATAGTTATAATTTTTTTGGCTGTTTGTCTGTATGTCCATTTGTCTGTTTGTATGTTATCGTGTAACTCAAAAAGTACTGCACACATTTTAACCAAATTTTGTTTAGTGATTACTTATTACTCAGGTCGTGACTTAAGATATTTTTATTGCAGTATATTACATAATATGGTAACAACGTAACCGTTCGCTGTCTGTAAATGAAAGATATATGAGAAAAATTTTGTATTGGGCCTTCATCAACACATAGCTCCCAAAACAATGATCTTTAATTTTTAGATATTTTGCCAGAAACGGCTTATGTATGTATGTATGTATGTATGTATGTATGTATGTATGCATGCATGCATGCATGCATGTATGTATGCATGCATTTATGTATGCATGTATGTATGTATGTATGTATGTATGCATGTATGCATGTATGTATGTATGTATGTATGTATGTATGTGTTTATGTATGTATGTATGTATGTATTTATGTACGTATATAATGCTCACAAAAAGTCCGCTATGGTATGTGCCTATTACAATTCAGCCAAAATAACATTTTTTGTTTAACTTCAGTTCAAATACGAGTGGAATCGAATAGACATATTGATATTGGTATTAAGCTTGGTATTGTACGTGTAACTGCACTTTAAATTCGATATATATATTTATCAGTTCGGTATATATTATATAGATCAGACTTTTCGTTTAGTAATTATAACGGTTCAGATTCTATAACTAAGAAAATGTCGCAGCTTGGACAAACTGTACTGTGTTTAGAATAAACTGAAAAAGTACTGTTAGATCATTAAAAAAAAAACTTATATTATTTATTCCGGTATTCTCACGGGACCTTGAACAACGCGGGTGAAACCGCGGGGCGATGATACCTATTCAACATACAGTAACAGAGCAAAGTCACATTTATTGGAAATATTTTTTTAAAACAAAGGCTGTGACGTATATTTTATTAAATATAGACCTCAAAATAATAGTTGTTAAAATGTTTGGGCGTTTGTCTGTTTGTCTACTAAATTTTGTGTAGTTATAATTTATTACTCGGGTCAACATTTAGGATACATTTTATTGAAGAAATTTCTTTTCACTGAAACAGGAAGATAAAATAATTGGTTTTATTGAGTTGGCCTGAGAAAGCTACCAGTGGCGAAATGTTAAGAGATACGTCAAAATAATGTAGTAGGAAATTCTAGGTCTAAAAACAGTTTAAAAACAATGACTGTAATGAAATATGTATTGAATAAACACCCCAATACCTACATTATTAAAATGTTTGTCTGTTTGTATGTTATCGCTTAACACTAAAAATACCGGACCGATTTAAAAAAAACTGTGTAATGATTACTTATTACCTAGCTGCGGGTAAGTCTTGAGAGATACCTACATCAAAACAATATTGTAGGTCTTAAAAAGGGCTACAGAATAGTTTACAATATCAAATATCTGTCTCCCAAGCTACACTCGCAATACCTATTTTTATCAGTACGTAAAAAACAGTAACTTCGTAAATCGAAGCGTGCGTTTCACACAAAAAGTATATACATAACTGATTTGAATTAAGTTTTGTATAGTGCTACGTTATTATACGAGAAAACATTTAAAATACCTTTTATTGAACATTAATCTTACATTCCTAAGTGAAAACACAATTATTGGTTCTATAGAGTTCTTACAAATTTATATAGACAACTCTTGCTAAAACTTAAGAGAAACATCTCACAGGATTACAAAATAACTGGTGCTGTAGATGAAATTGAAAATGCTATAGAGTAGTTCCCAGAAAAGAGGGCCAGAACTTTAAATGGGGAATCAGTCCTTGGTACATTATAAGTAACAGTATATAAACAAAAATGTTTATTTTACTCACTGTTAGCGCGAGCGAAGCCGCGGGCACCGCTAGTATTATAAATATAAACACCCATGACTGGTTTACAAACATTCGTGATCAACAAATAAATGCCCCCAGCGGGACTCGAACCCGCGATCGCTGGCGCAGAAAGTAGGGTCACTACCAACTGAGCCAAACGTATCATCCAAAAACATGATGAGTAACTGTTGAAACTGACTAGGCAAATAAGGGTGCGTTACTAGCTATTAAATAATAATATTATTAGTATCGAGAGAAAAGTCACGTGATCATGACAAATATGTATTTTATAATATTATGTATTTGTAAAATTCGTTAATAATCAATTTACCCAACTTGCAAGAAAAGCACAGGGCGACTAAAAAGGTATAGCACTATATTTTTCTCTTTATCACTCTTCGTGTATTAATAAATAAAAAAGTGAAAAAAGCGATATCAATGCTTACAATATTGACTAAGTATATTATTGAGTACAAAATCGTTGAAACTTCTTTTTGCTCTAATTATAAATAGGACAAATATATTTCCCGATAAAATTGAAAGACGAAGTATTGGTACACAATATTGCGCCGGTCTCGGACCAATAAATGAGTTACTGCGACAAAATAGACAGTCAGTTAAGCTGCAAAAATATCATATTTCCTAGAACTTGAAAATAATATTGGAACTATAATTTCATTGCGTTTTAAACAACAATCTTTATAGTATGTAAACTGTCTGTATTTAGATGTTTGACTGATTTGGATGAAATTTATTACATAAAATAGATTTTTTTAATGCTTGGAAATGAATTAACGCATAACACATGTATCGTTATGTAGGACTTAATAGTTAGAGAATCCAGTCTTTTGCAGGATCACGCACTGAACCACGAAGCCTCGACGGTTAGCCTACAAAAGTATACTACACAAGTAAGAAAGCCAACTAAAATAGACTACCTGCTAGTGTTTATCTTATCATCATGCCTAGATTGCCGCACGCTAATAAGCACCTCTACTACGACTAGGTAAACCCACAACGGATTTCAGTCTATGACTAGGAGTATGTGAAAACGTATGTGACGTTTTGATTAGAAAATGCCAAACTATTATCATAGATTAGTGTACAGTATTAAAAATGCATAAAAAATGTACGAACACTGCTAAACGAAACTAAATTGCTAGTACATTTCAATTTATTTTGTAAAATTTTGATGGCAGTACTTTGTGTTATTTAAAATGTCAAACAGACCAGATGAAGGTCTACTAATGGGATCCCAAAAAGTTGCTTCTCATTCGAAATCCAACAAATGAAATTTTAAGTATCTTGCATATACTTGTAGGTTTGTAAGTACTCCTTTTCACACATTTATTCGAACAAGGGACTTATCTCGGTCAATCTTTACTATGAATAATATCTGCTTTATTGTATTGGAATTTCAAATTTTCACAAGCTAATCATTTTCCACAACTAGCTATACGGTGAAGGAAATCATCGTGAAGAAACCTGCATGTCTAAAAGAACATAGCAAATTTTTGAAAGACATGTAAAGGCCGCCAACCTGCACTAAACCAGCGTGGTGGACTATGGGCTCGATCTTCCTCGCATTATAGCTAGACCTACTTAACGCAATGTGACGGTATATGGGTGATTCTTAGATAACTGTGATTTTAATAATTCAAAATCTTAATAAATTAAAAATGCTCCAAAACTTGTGTTCTGGGTATTATTGGACCTTAATTATGGTCAGAATTAAGCTTGTAACGTAGTTCTACTACAGCTTCAATAGCCAAGAAACAAGAACAAAAACGCCAAGGTACTGATATCTAAATGAAATATTCAAAGTACTTGCCTAAATCTTTTTAAAATCTGAAATTAATAAAACACATGATAAATTATAAGAGTTTAATTATCATCCAGAGACAGTTTTGGTATTTTCTTTCTTCATTTTAACAATCTTTGGAAAATAAATATATAATAAATATTAATACTAGAAATAGAATATCATTTTTTTTTTCGGGACAAAGGGGGCAAACGGGCAGGAGGCTCACCTGATGGTAAGTGATCACCTCCGCCCATGGACATTTGCAACACCACAGGGCTTGCAGACGCGTTGCCGGCCTTTCAGGAAAGGGAGGGAGGGAGGAGGGAGAAGGACGGGAGGAGGGTTGGAAAGTGGGCCTCCCGGACTCTCACTTACCGGACGAAACGCGACAGCATAGCTGCCACTTCACGCCGGTCTTCTATGAGAGAGTGGTACTATACGGGGCGTGCCGGCTTGTTATTCGGCTGCTACCCGAAGGTAACAAGCATGGTACTACCACTTGACTACTTTTATAATAGTCTTAGAATAAAACCAAGTTTAACATGAGTTAATTAAGGGAGTTAATTAACTCATGTTAAACTTGGTTTAGTACTGGAGCCATTTTTATAATACTAGAACAATAAAAAAATGTTAATTAAAACATCACAGAAATATGAATTTAAATCTTATTTATTATTCTTACCATGGTACTGACATCCACGGTACTGACATTTTGGGTATATTTCAGTAAGTTATTCATAGTCCATTAATACTTAATATGCTTCAATATACAATGTCGAAGATAAAATACTATTAAATTTATTATATTTATAGTTTTTTGATCGAAAAAAATCATGTTGAATAATAAATAATGTACTAAACACAAAAAATCACAGTTATCAGAATCACCCATATAGGGCTGTACATATATTTTAAAGCACGTAAATGTCACCGTTTAAATATAATTTGCTTCAGGTCCGATAACTAGGTCACCTATCTCAGTACGGTCCCAAAATGAAATTTTACTATTTTAGGATACACTGGGTAAAATACGTTACATTTAAACCTTAGTTTTAGTAGAAAATAAATTTAGATAAACGCGTGTATTTTTCTATATGAAATCAACATTGCATATTTTATATATAAAGTTTTAAGCCCATACTACATTAACGTAGTTTAAAATCGATTTCCAAGACTAGATTACATTGTTACAAGAGAGCAAATAAAAGCGAGTTGAAAAAGACATTCGTTTAAACACAAATTACGTATAGATAATGAAACTGTAATTCCTTGAAGGATTTATGTTAGCTACTTCGTTTTATTCATTTCTTATCTGTTAAGTTCTCAGTCTTGTTTCTTTATAACTGCTCTACCATTTCTATTTTCACTTTATGGTACCTCATTTTGTACTTTTTCAAAGTTAAAATTTCGATAATTTGTACCAAATTATCCATCCAAATATTTATGTTTTATAACATAATATTAGTAATAATTATACATAAAAGTATCTTCTCGATTTCACGCATCATGTTCACGGATGAGATTTAAGCGTTTGATGCTTCAAATATACTAGGAAAAAAGGTGTAGATAAGTCATACGCGCTCAAAAACCGGCACACCAAAACTAGGCTAATTGGCCCACCTGAACATAGTCACGCGTTGACGACGCACTGTCGCGAATTATATTTGTCTCTTTTTCACTGGCGATACTTGAATCATGCCATCCTATTTTGACGACTAATCGTAATGTAGTGTGTTATTGCAATATTTTTAGTTATTCTGTATTCATGTGTGCGTTAGTGTGCCGTTTTTGAAGGTAGAATGTCGTTTAGGTAACGTATCTACACCTTTTTACTTATAATATCATTGTTCAAAGGACATAATTTTCAGATGTAGTTAGTTTTAATGTATAGATCAAAATAACAGTAATTCAAATAAATCTTAGAAAATATTAGTAAGTTTTTACCAATATGGGTAAAAATAATAGCAAAAGCGAAGGACTTAACTCTATCACTCTCTTTTTACTCTTGCTCTACATTTCCTAATATAAATAATAGAGTTGGCGAGTACAATTTAAAAAATGCGTCCACAATGCATAAGTACACTTGAGTAAATATTACGTATAGAGCAAATCCACGTGTGGGCGTCGAAGTGCGGAGGCTAAACTTGTAAAAAGCAGTTATGCTGTTGACATGGAAGCAAAATGGGATGTTAGAAATTCTTAATTCTTATATAATACAGTCATATTATTAAGTACTTAAATATTTTGAGTATACGTTTCAATTAAAATAAAAATGGGATATAGCACTTATGTATATAAAAAAAATATAGATTCTTGTATAAAACCATTATATTTTGGAAACATTTACGTATATTTTTTAACTTTTGTTAGGATTTTTATAGAATTATATTACATGTTTGTCTAAGTTGGGCCACAGCGGCAAATCCCAAATATCACAGTGCACGCGCAGTCAATCAGTGGGACGTCAATTTGCAATGACTTGTGACTTCGGCACAGAACCTACGACCTTACATTCTTTTCTTCCAAAATCTGGGACGGACTGGGATGTAATTTTAACGGAAAAACTCAATATATATTATATTTTACTCGACCCGAAACTCGAACCTAGGACCTCTATATCTGCGAACATACAGCAACATCATAGGCACAAAACCAACGAGCCAATTACTCGTAAATATGATATTGCTATGCACATACATATACACGCAGCTATTCGCTTCGCAGCTTCGAATTAATTACAATAATAAGCGGATATACTCGTAATAAGGATGAAATAATGATAACCGTTTCAGAATAGGCGAAGAGATCGCATTAAGTATAATAAGTTATTCTTATTAATTTAAATCTTTTGAAAATATAATGGCTTCTATCATTTCTTAAGCAAATAAAACGTTAATGTGTAATGTATGTTTATCTAAACTATTATTGGTTAGAGCTTTCAAAGCTCTACATTTCAAATCGAACACAAAATCCTAAATCATTTATTTCCCATACCAACTAAAGCACATTTGATTCATCAATGTATGCAAAATGCGTTAATCATGTTACGAAGTCAGTACGACCGTTGTATCCGGAAACTGAACGTCAGTTAACGCGATAACACCTAATTAAAGTTCTGTAATACTAAATACTCAACCAATATGTATTTTCAAATATTTTATTTTACTAATTTTACTGGTACTTTCTTAGGTTTTCGCGAATATTCAACAGTATAATTGAACGAAGTGTCTAGTCGTCCGCCAATAGGATGAATAAAAAAATTTTATTCGTCCGACTGCCGACTTGTTGGTGTTTGATTTTTTGCTACTCAGACTTTTGTTGTTTCTTATATTTTGTTGAAATAGTTTTATTAACGTGTGATAAAGGATAAAAATAATTTTAAGGGTGTTATGTTATGTTAAAAGTCGGTGGAATTTAAATAATAAATTTTCAGCTCGGTAGGTTAAGGTTTTTTTTTATATTTTGCATATATCCTGCACCTTAAACTCACTTATTTTTTATTAGAAAGCAAAAAAGTGATAGATATTCGTATAAGCCGACAATTGTCGGACGAATAATATTTTCTTTATTCATCCGATTAGCGGACGACTAGCAACAGCCATAATTGAAACTACATTTTCGGATTTTGTCGCGGATTTATTTTGACTTTTATTACCCGACGTTTCGAATGCTTTACAGCAATCATGGTCACGGGCGACACTATGATTGCTGTACACATTTATAATAATTTTACTGGCTTATCTTAAGGATTTTTTTGTTGTTTTCGTAAGTAATTAATTAATGACTTTAATCAAGAATTATTGTTTTTTTAAAATTTAATTTAAGTTAAAATCGGTCAAGGGTGAATCGGATGTGTCCTGATAGTAAGTATTTTATCAATAATATATTACATTTTATAGTGTAAAGAACTTGAAGCTTAATCTTTTTGTTCATTAAAATTTACACTTAGGCAATTTTTTATTATAATAGCCATTTTATTAAAAGTTTTACGATAACAATCTATGTAGGAACTAGTGACATATTTTTCAATCATGCATAAGAATGTTAGATTTTTGTCGGTCTGTCTATCTGTCTCGGACCCTAACACGAGAAATATATTGGTCAGATTATGATAAAATTTGGTAAAATGAAAAGGGTCAAGATATAGGATACTCTCTACTGAAGGAAAAGATCACATCTTTAAGGAATCTGTATTAGATAATACTGCGTTGAAGAAAAATAACAGGTGATTGATCCGATGTTATAAATAAAAGTTTTTAATACAAAAACTTATTATATTAATTAAAAAAAAACATTATCAGTGAATATCCTTACAATAGAACTTAGCCATTGACTATATCCAAGTATGTACTACTGTCCCTTTGTAACATTAATACGCTTGGTTTAGTTAATATTCAAACCACTGGCGTGAAAATGGGCTGAAAACCGTTAAATAAGCTATTTCGGGTCAATTTGTAGCCAAATTCGGTTAAATAGAAACGCCGAATTGCGAGGTCCAGCAGAGCTTTAGGATAATACTAAGCTTTTAAGTTCAAATGTAAATGTTTGAAATTTTTGGGACAAGTCCTGGTCCTATAAATTCGTTCAATATTTGAGATTTCATTTACTTTATTGTACAGAGGCTGAAATTGATAACCCTTTAAAATGTCCCACTGCTGGGAACAGGCCTCCCTTCAGTACGAGCGATTAGGCCATAAACCACCACGCTGGTCAATTTTGGATTGGCGGGTCGCTACTAAATAGACAGACACCATCGTATGAGAAATATTTAATATCTGTGTGATAAATGTCGGAATTAGATATCGATTGTCTATACAAAGTCATCTTCGAAGAAAAATAAGATTATATAGTATGAAAAGCTTACTTTTTACGCATATACGTACATACTTTGGACAATGTATATATACGAGTACATATATTGATGTCCATTTACACGTGCATTACCTGCAACAATATTATTTTCTTTAGGCATATCATTATATTTTTTTTTAATAACGGTCAAATTTTTAACATTTTCGTTTTCATGCTCTTGTAACAGTTTAGATAACAGATTTTATTCAGCCATTTTTATCGTCTTACTGCTGAGTATTGGCCTTCCTTCAATATGAAGATCAGGCCATAATCCACCGCGTTGACCAAGTGTGTTGGCAGACTTCACGTGTCTTTTAAAAACTCATAAAGTTTTCTCTCATACATGCGAGTCTTCTTTGGATGTTTATTTAACCGTAATAAAAGTAATTATGTTGGAAATGATTGGTAATGAGAATACCAATGTTGCTACACTCGGGATTTAAACCCGCTTCACTCGGTTCTTCACTCCCATACGAGCGCGTTATCTTACTCGTAACTACCACCTCCATTAGAGATTAGCTTATATAAATCCATCTCTTTTAAATAGAGATTACAATAGACAAACTTAACTTCCTGTTTCTTTACCCCACAAGCTTGTTCAGTACAATTTTTTGTCGTTAATGACATTCTTATTACAAACTCATACAACCATATTACACTAGCTTATTGTCGCTTTGTTTCAAATTCGTCTTTGAAAACCAAAACCAAATCTATCTCACGGAAACCGCATATTTTTCCTAGAAAGTAACCTATGTGCTATTGAAACTTATAATCTTTGGACCTTGCATCTAGATCCCTTCAGTTCTTATGAGAAAGAATAATAATACTGCGTTGAAGCCTACTTTCTGCGCCAGCGGTCGCGGGTTCGAGTCCCGCTGAGGACCCGTATTTATATTTATAATATGTATATATTTCAAATTCATATGACGTATAGTATATCAACTATCAGGTATCCGTAACATAAGCACGTAACGTAGCTTACCAAGGAACTAGATGGCGCTGCTGTAATAACGTCCAAACATATTTATTTATTTATTTTATTTATAAATATAATTTCCAGTCAAAACTTTTACATTTATAATATTAGTGTACGTATTATACTGAAGTTGAAGAAGTTATGAGGAATCTTTACCGTAAATAACATGCCAAAAGCAAAAAAAAGCGACTTATGGAAGCATACTCTCAGTTATAACAACAAAGAATAACAAAGTAAAAAAGCAAGCATCAAATAGTGGCAGTAAGAAAAATAAAGATAAAATAGAAAATAAGGGTACCCTTTATAACAAGACGTTCGTTTTCAATGCGCTTTGACTTCATTAAATGGTAGTTAAAAAAAAAAAATAGAAAAGCTAATTTCTGTCATTTGTTAGTCGAGTAAACAATGTAATATAAGAATGGTTTTCGATGAAATGCGATTTAATAATACTTGTGGTATTATAGTAAATTATATTTAGAAGAAATTCTTTAGTTTTCCATAATTTTGTGTTTATTTATAATGTATGTTTATATATTTTGACGACACGTTTGGCTCAGTTGGTAGTGACCCTACTTTCTGCACCAACGGTCGCGGGTTCGATGTCCCGCTGGGGGCATTCATTTGTTGAGCACGAATGTTTGTACTTCAGTCATGAGTGTTAATATGTATATATGTGTAGTATATCAACTATCTGGCATCCGTAACACAAGCACGTAACGTAGCTTACCACGGAACTAGATGGCGCTGTTGTAATAATGTCCCATATTTATTATTATTATTATATTCAGCTATTTATAACGTGCTACAGCTGGGAGTGGACGTCCAATAGGAGAGGATCAGGTGGTAGTCCCAGTGCGAGTTAGCAGATTTCTCATGACTTCACGAGACAAGAAATCATATAATAAAATCAAATTACAAAAAATATGAACATAATATTTAAATTATTACTGTATTAAAAATGGTTCATAATATACGTCAAAAATATAGGTACGAGTTCAGGATGTGAACCCACTTCACTTGGATTTCTAACCAAGCGCGTTACCACTGGCTTATCACTGCCTATCTGTAGTTTATCTATCCATTATTGCTAAAACCTCGATAAGGAAACCTAATTTCTGAACAACACAATGTCAAGCAAACTTTTACTATTTATGCTTATTTTCAACTTATCTCACCAATGTGTACCTTCTATCTACATACCTATTTGATTTAAATTTTAAAAATAATAGTCTAAGATCCGGTGACATTGTCCTTCATTCATCTGTAAACCGAATGAAAAGATAATATAAAAACAAGTCGATCTCTTCCAGATATAATCTAGTAGCATAACTAAAAATCTGGAAGTCTCGAAATTTGGAAGTCTACACGTGTTATACTTAGGTCCCTCGGAGAGCTGTTCATGGCGTTCACTTCTCACAGGTCTTATAGCTTTCCAGTCTACCTACCGGGGATAAAAACTAAGTATACTTAGCTCGGGTTCGCGACGAGGCCCTTTTTTTTAGCTAAACCTTAATACTTTTTCTAAAATAAAAGAAGCTCAAATCTTTATAATATCAGATATCCGTCAGTAGAATTCCCGTCAAAATTTATCCAGCCATATACTACGCCGAATGGTAGAAGTGAATAATTTTGAATTTTTTTTTCGCTGTACCTTGAACTATCCAATACAATCGAATATTGTGCTTCAAAGCGATGAAAAATTCAAACAGCATTTCCTATTTTGGTAAAACACAATTTTTCCCATTCATAGTTTGGGACGAGGCCAATTCACTATTTTTGAATGCAAATCACTGTCTATCAGCTTTTATATGCAATTTATTCAACGTTTGATTTGAATATTGGATATAGATTTTTTTATATTATATCCTGTAGAAAGTATTAGAATCTAAATTCAACAATTTCAATGCTATATGGAATAAATTTTGGAGTAAAAGAATTAATGGCAAATTAACGCCCGCACTCACAGTTACTTAATGAACCATTAAGTGTCAATGAGTGCGGCGGTAATTCATTCGGTTGTTAATTTATTAAGATTTTATTTGTGAACATTTCAAAATCAAAATTGTAAGGTGTTTCGAAAAATTCTTTTTTCGTTCGTTGATCCAAAAATCAAATTTAGTTTTTTTCGATATGAAAAAGATCTGAAAACCCCCCTTATTAAAAGTAAAGTTTATAAAGTTCAAATAACAATTATTATAACTAGCGAATTGGCGCAGCCATCTTAGTGATCGAATTCTCTGATGATCGAACTTAGTGATGAAGTGAGTAGATCCCTTAGTCCTCTTTTCAAATATCCAGTTTACCATCTTAGATACCTATCCAATGAAAAATCATTATCAAAATGGGACTATACAACAAAGTTACAGTCGTTTGATATATAAAAAAACTACGCGGAAATTCTACTTCCTTCAGAAGTTAGTCAAATATACAAATTGTTTCAAGATAATAAGCAATAACCGTTGAATACATTTGCAAGTAAAGTACCTCATTCAAAGCGTCAAGTGCCGCCGTTCCGTGATTTGATTTATATTAAGCCCTTCATCCTCCGACGTAAATAAGGAAATTAATTGCGCTGAGCTTTCTTTTTATTTCGATTTTTTGTTCAAAATTTCTAGTCAGCTCCAAATAACCATGTATTTTAATAAATACACTTTTTAAGTACACTCATACGAAGATCTTTTCAGGGAGGTGAAACCCCTAAAGCATGATTTTTATGGTTCCATAGAAAGTCTGAATCTTATAATTTCGTCATGTATTTTTTTATTGCTCCTTCATGCTTATGGACAGTCATTTTACTTAATGACTACAGAAGCAGTGAAGTTTGATATATATATTTTTTAAACAAGAAAAATTTTGTATATGACTTCCTTACGCCAGTACTGACTTAAGCTTTTCAAGTTCCACAGAGCAACCTAGTTCCGTGGTAAGCTATGAGGCTTGTGTTACGGCTACCAGACAGCTGACACACTACAGTAAATGCATACATAATATTATAAATATAAACACCCATGACTGGAGTATAAACATACGTGCTCAACAAATTAATGCCCAAAGGGACTTGAACCCGCGATCGCTGAAACAGCAAGTATCAAAGGGTCTCTGGTCGCAAAATCAATTTTATATTTCCTAAAATTTAATTTTTTGCACAGCCTTTTAAATTAAGTTTAGGTGACTTGTGTACGATATTACATAACAGGTATACAATGTGAGCTGTGTGATCAATGTGACCAAGAACCGTGCCAACGGCACGTGCTGTATTCTTGAATTGGAAAGTAGAAAGTGGAACGATAAGACAGTATTAATTTGAAGTACTATAAATATCTATAAGAAATTTCCAAACCAACCATTTCCCGCTGCTCCACCAGCGTTCTAAAGACTGGAAACCAAAATCTTAGATTTTGCATATTACCAAAGCCTATGAAACATATAGTCGGCCAACGAACGTGACAGCCCAAGCTGCCATACACTAACGTCCCAAGCGAATGCTCGACACGACCAGTGAGAGTTAAGGCGCAGGACCGACGGCTTTACGTGTTCTCCGAGGCACGGGGGTGATCCACCGCCAACTTCCCAACTCCGGGCTGTTACTGAGGCTTTTGAAACAGAAAGACTCAATAACTAAACTTGGCCCGACCCGGCACTCGAACCCAGGACCTCCCGGTGTGCGACCATACAATATACATGCTAGCTACTACACCACCGAGGCAGTTCCAACCAATTATTAAGATCTATACAACAGGTACAATTCTTTGTTTTTCAACTTTTTCTTATATTGCTGACGTAGTCTTGTAGATTTCACTAAGAATGTAAAGTCGACAAAGAACATAAAAGATTTAGAGAATCTCAACAAAGTTCTCGCAAGATCGAGTGTTTTACTCGTAAGCTAGATAGAATATCAAGTGTTAGTTTCAACTCACTTAGAAAGGAGTTTCTATACATTTTCTTCTGTATTTGTATATTCTAATCATTTATATTGAAAAAACTATTCAAATAATATATACCTTTTATTAATTTTTTTATGCATTGACATATTATTATGATTGATGATCGACATTATTATATGCTAAAGATTTTTTCTGTTTGTTTGACCGCGTTAAGCTTCAAAGTTGGGTTTAAGACAACTCTTAAAGCTCTTATCTTATAAAGCTCTTGTATTAAGAAAGTCTACTTTACATCGTATTACACAGCAATTGTACAAAAGTACACCAAAAAATTAAATTTATACTTTCATACTTTACAATATTTAGTCTGATACTTGATACATGAAACATAGAAAAAAAATTAAGGGATTATTTTACATCAAAAAAGTTTGAACCTACGTACCTTCTTATTTTTTAACCATAACAAATTCAAAACACAGTCGTAAAATAAAACAACGTATCAAAAGTTGTACCATTACTTTGGCAAGCATTTTATTCCTTGCAAAGTTACATAATTATCTTCCGTCCAACTGAAAGTGTTTACATCTTATTTATTTGCTCGTATTTACGACATTGTGAATTATTATGACTTTATACTTTGAAAATGAATGGCTACTTGTAAAAGACTAACGATTCGCCCTTGCATTTTTCAGGTCTTCAGAACCACTATTTTGCAATATTAGACTGCTAATACAGCTTTTTACAATGCCCTAGCATATTGCATCTTATGAATTAATTCAAACAGGGATACTCTTTTTAATCTGAAATGTAATCCTTATCCTTGTTTTATCATCTCTATTAGACAAAAGCTAGTTAGCTAGCTCGTTTTTCATCCGAAGAATCGGCGTTGCCTTTCAGCTCAAGGATGTGACTAGAAATCTAGACCTAAATAAATGCCCTATGCCATCTAGGAGAGATAGGACCTTAATGATATCATCATTAATATGATCTAACTAGCGGACCCGACAGACGTTGTTCTGTCCACATATAAATTTTTTATAAACTTTTCCTCCCGGTGAAATGTTTTATTACGCATTCGCAAAACAACATTTACTTCGCACCTCCCAGTATGTATTCGCTGATTTAATTACCATTGCACGCACCATGGCAACGGTAATAACATGATACGTCAAACGCCATTAATGTTATAAAGATTTTTTTTAATTTCCTTTTTGTCCGCACAACTTTGATATTTATTCACCTTTAAAACCTTCCCTGGATTTCCACAAATAATTCAAGACCAAAATTAGCCAAATCGGTCAAGCCGTTTTCATGCTATGTCGTGACAACGGAAAACGGGTTTCATTTTTATATATATATAGAATAGATAATTTATATAGAATAGATTATATAATACAATATGAGTTAAGGATGAATAAAAAATATCAAGAAAACTGTGTAAAATAACTATTTTTCTTAAATATATAACATTATAATATTATTACATCAACTAGACAAATTTTTCCACACAATATATTCTATAAAAAAATTGTTTCTTCGTAAGACGAAAAGAAAAACCCATTATTTGTGGAAATCTCCATTAAATCTGGCAGAGCTTCATAAGCATATTTCACAATGTAAAAGTTTACTAACGGCTACAAGGAAGTGATAAAGTGAGCTGGAATTCACATTAGAGCTAAGGTGCTGGGCTAACGAACTTTGTGTACAGTAGACGAGCGTGTGTCGAAATAAAAAAAATATTATTAAAAAAATAAAATTGTATTGTTATGATCTATTAGTTTTGGGATCGGAAATTAAAATGAGTCTTTCCGCCGCACTCATAGTCACCTAATGAACCTTTAAGTCGAGAATCTCTATACTAAAGAAAGATTTAATGTTTCATTAAGTGACTATGAGTGCGGCGTTTTTTTGCATAGTTACCGTTCAAGTCAGTTTCTAAGCACTATTTACTTTACTTTTCTATTTCAATCTTCTTATATCTTCCAAAATTTAACTGAAACCTTAATGCCATTCTTTTCACATGAATAAGCACGAACATTCTAGTATTTTCTTTTCAGTTAATATCTGTCTTGTCTCTCGATATGATTAACATCCTTAGGATGTATTGTTTATAATTATTATCTTTTGGCGAAAAATTCATACCACTCGCGAAAGTAGGTATCTTTGTTTTAATATTGAGTTTTATTACATCCTGTAACTACTTAACACCATACATTGTTGTAAAAAATCCTACTGAAGTTCTTCCAACGATTCAAAACTAATATAAAGGATATGATATATGATAATATTATACAACTTAATTAATAAATATATTTAAGCAATAACAATTGGCTTACATACGAGTAAATCGAACTGGTTTTTATATTGTATATTAAAATCTAAGAGCGTTTACAAACGCCCGTCTGTACAAAAATTTTAACGAGACCACGTTATTTGTAAATGAACGTTGCGTTCAAATGTTTACCGTCGATAGAAAAAAATGTGATGTGTGATTTGTATGTCTGTTTGCTCACTGTATCAAAGGTTTGCCTTTTATTTATGAGTGGCACTTTCTTATTAGGTAGTTAGTTGAGAAGAAAAATATCATTATACATAGAATTTTTAAAATAAATACGCCATATAACAAAATCTGTTATATAAACAATATTTTGTTGGTGGTTTTCATAATTTCAATGCATTACCGCCGCAATATTGACAAGTCACACGGACATTTTTTTTAAATACAATATTTTTATACAAAAACATGAACAATTCAGTCCTTTTCACATTACGAGAATTAATATGATCGATTATATGAAAGAACAACAGTTTTTACTAATTTCACGATATTTATGTTGCTCTACATTATATATAGAGAAGATTTACTAAAAAAACTAATGATTATCTGTTTTAAACCGACTGACAATGAAGTAGATCAATAAAAACTGAGTGGTGGTATCTATACAGATAATTAAAATTGAAGTGTCTGTTTGCAACATCAACATAACAACTTTTTAGTTCATATGAGTACAGTACATATGTGTACTATAAAACACTATATTTAACACTTCTGTCTGTTCATCTCGGAAGCAACTGGACAGATTTTAACAGGACTTTCGTTTGCACATAGCTGATGCTATAAGAAGTGACGTAAACTACTTTTTATTTTAGAAAAATAATAAGAAGCGATGGTGAGTCCATGTCAAAACATGATGAGAAAATCAACATGAAAAATTCGGACTGAAATGCAAAATTTTATTTTTCAATGTCATTTTATATATGAATTAACAAAAGTAAAATAGTAATAAATTTAAACGTGTTTGTTGTATGTACGGGTTATAGCGGTAACGTCCTAAGGATAACGTGGGAACCCCAACGGATTTGTGGTCAAAGTTAATTTCCGTTTTAGGGAAAACGTAAAATTATATTAGAAATAACTTAAGTAGTTAAATAAAGGTGAAAATCAATATTTGAGTAAAAGCTATATTGGGAATCTGAATCCTTATTTATAAGGTTTCATAGGCAGACAGTAAAACCTTTGTTTATCCATTCGTATTTAAAAGAAATTTAATCGAAGACTATTAGCAAAGCCTATTAAACATATAGTCGGTCAACGGACGTAACAGCCCAAACTGCCATACACTAATGTCCCAAGCGAGGGTATGGCAGCTTTGGCTTGCTGTCACTTTCATGTTTCATAGGCTTTGCTATTAGTATCCATACTAATATTATAAATATTAGGATATCCGTATCTGTTTCGTTGGCCGACTATATGTTTCATAGGCTTTGCTATTAGTATCCATACTAATATTATAAATATTAGGATATCCGTATCTGTTTCGTTGGCCGACTATATGTTTCATAGGCTTTGCTATTAGTATCCATACTAATATTATAAATATTAGGATATCCGTATCTGTAAACTTTTCCATCAGATTCAGATTCAGATTGGCCAACTGCGCAGGAGATTTTATAGTGCAGCGCGTGTACGTGTAGACACAAGTGCACTCTCTGTTCCTATCACTCTCATGCTCCGGTGGGACAACTACTCTACACGTTAAGGCGCACGACCGACTGCTTTACGTGCACTCCGAGGCACGAGGTTGACACACCGCCAACTTCCCAACTCCGGGTTGTTATTGAGGCTTACAAAACACAAAGACACAATAACTAAGGTTGGCCCGACGCGGGACTCGAACCCAAGATCTCTCGATGTGTGGCCGTACTTGCTTGCCACGTTCCCATCGAGACAGTTGAGAAGCAGAGGCAGAGGAGAAATAGGTATTATTATCAATACAAAATCCGAATCTATATTTTTTAGAATTTTTGTCTATATCTGTCTGTGAACGCACTATGAGACAATTTTTTCCTCAAATTTGGTATAATAATAGCTATTTATCTAAGTCAACTTTACACAGAAACGATACTTTTCCCTGCAGGAAAAACCTCTTTAGTTTTTATAAATTCTCATGTAACACTCGTGTAACTAAAATGTGAGAAAAGTCAAGTAAATAATTACATGGAGATATTATTACACCCAGCACCATCTAGTTCCGTGGTAAGCTATGAGGCTTGTGTTATGGATAGCAGATAGTTGATACACTACACATATATATCTTTAAATACATACATATTATAGATATAAACACCCATGACACGAGTACAAACATTAGTAATCAACAAATGAATGACCCCAGCGGGACTCCAACCCGCGACCGCTGGCGCAAAAAGTAGGCACTACAAACTGAGCCAAACGTGTCATAAACATTTAGTATACAATTTAAAATATACTTAAAAATGAAAATGGATACTTTTAAATCATTATTTTAATTTTATTCAGTATTACGTGATATTACTAGATACATTATAGTCTAAAGTATAAACAGCGTATTCACCGAACAAGTCCCAAGCAACTTATCAAGTAATTCAGCAATTAGATTCGCCTAATTTCGCATTACAATGTATTTGCCTAATTCTCTTAGTAAATAATTTATTCACGATTAAACGCCTTTGAAATGCTTCTACTACCATTGTTGAAATAAAATAATTCAATTTAAGTAAAATAACTCATAAGATATGATGAATTAATAAATAGAATATTCGTTAAAAGTTTAATATGATAGCGGAGATGAGTTAATGGTTTCTCGTGAATTTTGAACTTAAAAAGCGAATCTTTTTAAATATACTTATTTTTGTTTATTATAGCTTTTCTATACTTATACTAATATTATAAAGAGGAAAGATTTGTATTTTTGTATGTAACGAATAAACTCAAGAACTACTGGACCGATTTTAATGAATTTTTGTACACAGATAGTCTATAGCCTGAGAAAGGACATACATAGGCTACTTTTAAAGGCGAAAAAAGGGCTGTAAATAGATGAAATAGGAGATGAGAGTTTGTATAGAAATTACGTCATTTTTAAAGCTAGAAGCTTGACACTTATTATTTAGGCTTTTGATTAGATATAAATAAGTAAGACATTCAAAGTTGGTAAAATTTGTATGCTAAAGGGGGTACCTAGGGACGAACCCGAGAGAAGTGAGGCTGAGTCGCTAGTAAAATATAAACTTACTATCCTCCGATGAATAATTTTACTTCCGTAATGAGCTTAAATAACACCGGTGGCATACGTGTACACTAGCTTTTGTACGTGACTTAGCGTATGGTTTTAACGTGATTACATATTTAATCAGTTTAAACATATCATTTCCCGAAGTATTTATATTTCCAAAACTAATGTGTTATGAAGAATCTCGACATCATTATAATGTCATACCTTTTAAATCGACAGTTTCCTTCCCCTTTTTTTCAATCCCCAGAGATAATTTTTTATCACTATATCTATACTTAATATTATAAAGAAGTAAAGTTTGTGTGTTTGTTAAATTGTAAGGGGTAATCTCGGGATCTACTGAACCTATTTTAAAAATTCTTTCACCAATAGAAAGCCACATTATTGCTGAGTGTCATAGGTTATATAAAAAACCGAAAAAATAAAAAGGCTTTTACGTGGTAGTCCGTTTTGCAAAGTGAATCGGAGAAAAAACGGTCGAATGAAAGCGTTTCTTACGCGATTATATATGGAAATTACGTCATTTTTAAACTATACTAAAGAGGTTACACCTGGGGACGAACCCGAGCGAAGCGAGGGTGAGTCGCTAGTTATTTATAATTTTAGTGACTGCACCTTTAATTTCTATTTTCTCTTTTAAGAACTCAATCTTTTCCTCCCTATGACCAATGTACTTTATGTATACCTATTATAGGCCCATTAGTCAAAGTTTCGGCCAAGAAAAATAGTTAATATTTTAGTAATAATCCATCCGTACTAAACCACTCAAAACGTAACGTTTGCAAAGAAACAAATGCAATTTTTAAATCCAATCCGACTAAATGAAGTAGGTCATTTACCCATAATAAACCCATAAAATAGCTACTAGATTCTCTATTTGGTCAGCTTATCTCAAACTGCAGCGAGGCAAAGATTAGCCACTTTTATTTACACTCTTAATTAAGAGAGTATATTTGTTTGTAAGGTTTTTATGGCTTTGATAAAATAAGTATCAAATTATATTATAAAATGACAATTTTTATAAGAACAATATCAAAACTAAATATATATTATCATATTTACATAACATTATTAACAACACTGTAATTCTTAAAGAATGAAAAACGAATGACAAAAGAGTATTAAAATAATATTTAAACACTGATAAAGTGTTAAAAATCATCTGCTACTTATATACAGGGTATTTACTGTAGACATCAAGCGAGTTTCTCCGTAAAAAAATATGTAATTTCATAAATATATACGCATTTTTTACATCTATACCATAGCAAAAACTGTTTGTCTGTTTCTAGTCGAAAATCTCGTAACTGGTTTTTATAATACTTACGCTAATAAAATAGCTAGAGTCTAGACTAAATTATCTGAAAATATTAGAAACTAAGTAGATTGGTTTTTTTATATTATATTTTAGCAACGCACCTATAATTAATTGTTGAAAAAAGATTAAAGTTTAAACGATTATATTCATTGAATATATATGTAGTTTAATAGTTAAGTAAATACAATAAAATAAATCACTACTTGAGTGCAAAATAACTATAGAGTAAAGGCGCCAGTTTTCTATAACGTAACAGATGTGTCACATCTACCGGTTACTCTTTGGCAAGAGACGTAGCGTCGCCGTGTCAAATTAAACAAATCCCAGAGTTATGACAATATTTGCTCTCAACCTACCGCTGAACTTGAGACAGTCCGTGACTTTCCTTTTAGTATTATAATTGTTAAATATCTATATACAATAAATTAATGTTTGTTTGTATTGTAATTTAAATAGAAAAGTTGGGTTTCTGTACAACAAAAAGTTGGGAAAATATTGTAGGATATCATATAATTGGTACTTCCTTAGAGTAACGCAAATATTTATTTTTTTTTAAACTATATTCCAGATTTTTCGCGGTTTCATTTTGATTTTTGTTTCCCGACACTTCGAATGCTTTATAGTAATCATGGTCACGGGAGAAACTAAGCTTTAAAAGCTTTAAAAGCTTAGTCTCTCTCGTGAACATGATGACAAAATCCGAAAAGATGGTTTGATTTACTCGTAAAATAGTAAAGAGTAATTATTAGAATAATATGTGATTTTTCACTCCAAATATAATAGGTACAATCAGTGATAATTTTGTATGTATGTTATCTGAAATCAGACCACACCCGTAGATTTTCATTTTTATTTACCTATTTTTTACTCTACAAGTCTTAGTAAAAGTTTGAAATTATCATCTTTTTCGTCAAAAGAAACAGTTTTTTTAGATATTTAGATCTAGAGCTGGGATTCATTCTTTTAAAATCATAATTTTTGTATATTTTGTACAATGTATAATAAGATTATTAAAGTTTTTGTGTACAGTAATATATAAAGAATTTTTGGTTTAAACCCAAGCCTCGAGAAGATATAATAATAAAGAAATAATGATTAAATTAAATCGTTAGTTCTAGATGCTTGCTAAAATTAACCAAAGCCAGAGTGAAATATGAGAATTCCATCCGAATGTTTCTTTAAAAGAGTAAATTCTTCCTCAAGGCGAAGACAATAAATTGTGGTCCGATAAACGCCGCATATCTCGGAAACGCCTGGAAAATATATCCTTTTAAATTGCTGTATTCTCCGTGAAGTTGCCACCAACTTTAGTACTCGATTGTACCGAAATTGTGAATTCATTAGTCTTATATCGGAAATTCAGTTCGAAGTTCCTTCTAGGAGCTGTCTAGTTTTGAATATTATGAAGGCGGCTACTATTGCTAAATAATTAAACCTTGCCTTAGTACTTACTTATTTGTTCAAACGCCCAATACAGGTTGTACTTTACAGCAGAGAGAATTTCCTAAATTTTGAAATATTTTCAACGTTTTATTTGCATTAGAAATATCTTTCTTTTTTTTATGGGACAAAGGGGCAAACGGGCAGGAGGCTCACCTGATGGTAAGTGATCACCTCCGCCCATGGACATCTGCAACACCACAGGGCTTGCAGATGCGTTGCCGGCCTTTCAGGAAAGGGAAGGAAGGAGGGGGGAGAAGGACGGGAGTAGGGATGGGGAGTGGGCCTCTCGGACTCTCACTTACCGGACGAAACGCAGCAGCATAGCTGCCACTTCACGCCGGTGTTCTGTGAGAGAGTGGTACTATACGGGGCGTGCCGGCCCATTCGGCTGCTACCCGAAGGTAAAAAGCATGGCACTACCACTTAAGAAATCTGAAAAAAATCTGTTGAGATGAAAAATCATTTCCGAATTATTAAATTTATATGTTTATTTTAAACTGATAGGATTGACATTTACAAGTCAATAATTCTATATTCCCCTTTTAGAAAATCTGTCGCTTGGATATAAAGTGAAGTCAGTAGTGTAGTGAAGATCGTTGTTAAATGAGACATTATTGAGACATTAAGAAGAGTATAAGAAGCTATCAAAGTTTTCTATTATTCTAGTTAATTATGAATTTAATTATTCAAAATTCATTAATATTACATTAAAAGTTATTGAAGAAAATATAAGTATTGAAAAACAAGTCACTAAATTAGTCTCAAATTTCTCACTTTCAATCACAAAGAGGCTTAAAGCTAAAACAGGCTGGAGATAAAACAAAATAAGTACTTGAAACGCTACATTAGTCATGTTTTATTCACATTTTTACTTCCTCGTGTGACTCCACATTAATCACCCAGATCCCAGTAACATTAATTTCCGTCAGGTTCCCAAAGACATACCTAAGGAACTTCTGCCACAAATCTTTTTGCTTAATCGCCGAGCAAATTCAGAGTTTTCTTGCTCATAAAAAAAGATATTATAGTAAAGTTGTTAGTACACTAGGTTAATTTTCTATGAAAATCACAGTATTGTCTAATATATTTTTTTTAAATTCTTAATGAATAATTCTCTATTATCGATATAGAGACCGAATTCTTATTTTTTTTGTCTTCCTGTCTGTCTGTGACCGCATCAAAAGAAAATCATTGGACAAATTTTGATGAAATTTGGTATAATCATAGCATGTTATCCTAACCTTACTAAAATACTCGTAATCTTATAAAGCATCTTAGACATATTTCAAATTTCGTTTTTAAGCTTGCAGCTTTTAATTACCCTGTAGCTTAACTGTACAAGTAAAGGACGACTCGTTTGGCTCAGTTGGTAGTGACCCTACTTTCTGCGCCAGCGGTCGCGGGTTCGAGTCCCGCTGGGGGCATTCATTTGCTAATCACGAATGTTTGTGCTCTAGTCATGGGTGTTTATATTTATAATATGTATGTATTTGAAAATTACATATGTAGTATATCAACTATCTGGTATCCGCTACACAAGCACGTTACGTAGCTTACTGCGGTACTAGATGGCGCTGTTGTAATAATGTCCCAACAAAAAAAAAGGTAGGTATCACCTTATTAGTTCACGTTATGTTCACGTTCATGTTAAGTAAACAATTAGAATATTACTCCAGAGAAGAGAACAGGATATTTAAAAAAAAAATAAAAAAATCTGTCAACATATCCAACACTAACAGCTTAAGATAATAAGCGACAGTCAACAAGTGCCCGAGTTTACACATTCCTTCTCATTTAAAGTTTGTAAACCTCGTTCACTCAGATTAGTTGTCACGTATAATAAAATTCAAACTGAGATGTACATGTTATTGAATTAGTCATTTTTTATCGATTTTATGACACTTTTGGCTCAGTTGGTAGTGACCCTACTTACTACGCCAGCAATCGCGGGTTCAAGTCCGGCTGGGGGCATTCATTTGTTAAGCACGACTGATTGTACTCCAATCATGTGTGTTTATAAGTATGTTTTTAAAATTTATATGTGAAGTATATCAACTATCTGGTATCCGTAACACAAGCTGCGTAGCTTACCACGGAACTGGAAGGTGGTGTTGTAATGACATCCTAACATATTCTTTATCGATCGGATCGACGGAGGTCAAATCTAAAGTTTTTTCGAATCTTTTTTAGATGATTTGGTTTGATAATAGCTGGTTATCCGGGTTGACATAGGATTCTTCTTACTTACTAAACGTATTGAAAGGCAAACACGACCGAAGCAAGGTTGAGCCACTAGCACAATTAAAATATCCATTATTCGTCAAATAAACTAAATATCTGTATGGCAAAATCGAAAACAGTAGCATATATGCAAACTTCTATTTCCGACTTCGAAATTTATTTTAGCGAACTTTGTCTATTCTCTTGTCTGAGTTTTATATGTAACGGACGGAGTCACGTAAATATTTACTTATTATAAAGCTAACTTAAAGAGAACAAACCACTTTATTATGGATATTTCGAGCTTCAAAGACGAGTTAAGTACATAAGTTGATACAGTATAAGAATGTTGTAGGCTGATTGAGAACATTTACTAAATTATAAGGCAACTTGTTCTTAACTTAGGAATATGTATGTACGTAATAGGAGCCATTATAAGTTAGGCATAGAAATATTATATTTAAATGTAATAATCAAAGTTACTTAGATGAAGAATATTTAAGTATCAATAGTATAGATTAAAGACAGGTTTTTAGATTCACTTATTAAATATTTTGTTTGTTTGTTTGTTAGACCGCGTTAATCTTAAAAAATGTTAATCTTAACTCCTAAAAAAATAAGGAAATAATATTTTTTGATAACACAGCCTGTATATTACGGAAGATTATAGGAAGGACGATAAGATAAATTGAGTATAATATTATACGAGTAGATATATTATAATGTACTAGCGACTCATCTTCGGGTTTGCCTTATTTACCGCTTAGTATGGAATAGAACTAGTGTGCATCAATTTCATATATAATATTAAGTATTTATGTAATTTGTAGTGAACTTAAAAACAGCTTAACCCATCAACGGGCGCGGGGACAATATAGATTTATAACAATTGAAAATCTATTGTGTCTCATATGTTCGCCATTGACGGGTTAATAATTAATAAGTAAGTTGGGACACAGCGCCATCTAGTTCCGTGGTAAGCTAAGCTTGTGTTACGGATACCAGATAGTTGATATATAAATTTTAAATACATACATATTATAAATATAAACACCCATGACTGGAATACAAGCATTCGTGCTCAACAAATGAATGCCACCCAGCGAGGCTCGAACCAGCGACTGCTGACGTAGAAAGTAAGGTCTCTACCGACTGAGTCAAACGTGTCGCTTAATATAAGTTATAAGATAAAAAAGATAGAGTGAAGTTAAGCTATATTTCCAATTAATCAAAATGTTGCAGTACCAAGATAAAATCTTTCAATTTTATTAATTTCTATGTTGTTTCAGTTTTTGAATCGGTAAAATCATAAAAGGCTGTAATTATGATAAAGTGTTAAAATGAGAAACAACCGACGCCATATCCAATTTTTCACGCCTTTCAAATCTCTTTGTGCGGAAAAAATATAATAAATGCGAGTATTACGAAACAGTATGTCAAAATTGCGTGTATTAATTGATAAAATTACAATTGGCTTTCCATTCAAAAGAGTTTTATTTATGTTCAGCGACGGACCGTGGTTTTAGGGGGCCTTAGGGTAACTTTGGGGGCCTCAACTAATTAGTTCGTATTCTTTATGAAATCTATAAAAAAAGGACTAAACAAAATTAATATTCTGTTTGTTTTCACTATTGTTCGATTCTTAATTGTTTTCTGAAAAAATCAGGCCAGCCTTTCATGTTCTTATTAAAAATAAATTATTTTTGAGTTTTTTTTTTATTTTTACAATATTTTCCTCCTTCTCAACGAGGGCCTAAAATATCTTAGGGGCCCTCCGTAGTAGCCCTAGTTTTGCACATGAAAATATCAGAGGAGACCCGGGATTTGAACACACTACACTCGATTTCTCAAGTGTACACATTACGTCTAGTTACAATAATACAATTATTTACATTCATTCTCTTACATGTTAAGTTTTAACGCAGCCACTGGAACCAATTCAAATATTTTCTATGTTATTCAAACATTTAAAATTGTATTCTCGCGTAAAATCTAACGCCGTCGGTGTTGTGAAATGTGGAAGATACTAGTTTATATATTTACGATGGGAGAGAACATGACTTCTTGTTTTACATCGAACGGTTTACTCGATACTCAACAGCGATAAATATTTGTACGAAATTTAAGTGTTTTGTACACATTATACTTTATAATCTGTACATATATTTTTAAAGTATGATAGAGTTATTTGGGAAGTGGGCATTTGGACTTATATAATAAATATTTTTTGGATTTTTTTATTGAATATGCTTTATTATCGATACAGAGGCCGAATATATTTTTCAGTTTTTTTTTAATTTGTTGTCTTCTGTCTGTCTGAGATCGCATCACTAAAAACTGGACTGATTTCGGTTAGAGTTGGCATTTGTAATTAAGTCAGAAATATTCCAGAAGCTATTTTTATTTAACATCTATCATTCATTCATCTATCTATTTTAATTTCATCTCATACCTATAAAATACTTGTATTTTGACTATGAAAATTGATTAAAACCGAAAATTGCAAGTCCAAATTTATACTCTCTAACAAACAAAAGCAAAAACAGTATCCAATTTTTTTCTCCCGTTGATTTAATTTTTAGTTTTAGATAACAGATTGCCAAATTGAATTTGGAAAATATATTGAACTGATTTGGTATAGATAGTAGTCGTACAATATGATGTTGTTTTTGTAGTAGGTTCGAATTCGTAAAATGTTAAAATTACTAGCTGACCCGGCAGACTTCGTACTGCCTCAATAAATAAAAGACCTAAACTTCTGTAATAAACTTAAAACAAAAAAAAAGGAATCCGTAATTAATAAGAAAAATGCTCGGTATTAATGAAGTTTTATTATTTATTTATTTATTTACCAATTGCAATTTTTAAATATCCCTTATATTTTTATGGTTAAAATGTGGCAACCGAGCAAATCCTCCTGGTGCTGGTGGTAAGTAGCTATCGTCGCACGCGCATAGACATGTGCAACATAAGAGGATATTTTTATGTAGATTGATAAATCTTAAGTTTTGTCACAAATTAAATTTCTGAACGCAACCATAATATTTGTCATTTGACAATGAACTATATGTAGATTTTATAATAATTCATGAATAAAAATAATTAACAACTTTTATATTTATTCACCTTTTAAACCTTCTCTGGATTGCCACAAATAATTCAAGACCAAAATTAGCCAACTCGGTCCAGCCGTTCTCGAGTTTTAGCGAGACTAAGGAACAACAATTCATTTTTATATATGATGATTATTATTTATTTATTCCACTAGTACCTATATAGTATGTAAAATCATGTTTATATAATTCGAGTATAAAATCTAAACTTAATCATTTTAATATTTAAACTATCAAAATTCACAAAGCTCTCCATTAATTACAAGTAATTAATGCATACAAAAAAGTAGTAATTTTTCTTAAAAACTAGAAAACTCGATTTCAAATACTCGAAATCTAACTCGATCAAAAAGATAGTCAGTCAGTTAGTAAATAAATAATTAAATGTGTCAGGACATTAAAACACAAGACCTCCCAGTTCCATGCTAAGCTACGAGGCTCGTGTAATGGATACTTATTAGTTGATACTCTACACATATATAACTTAAAATAAATTCATATTATAAAGTACCTCTCCTTTTTTGAAGCCAGTCAAAAAATTATATACTCGTATATTCATTTTATTACCTTAATTCGGTTAGTTCTCCTTCATTTGAATTAATGAAGATATTCAATTAGAAATACACTTCACTTAACTTAATCTAAAAATGCCTTTTGCCTTAACATTGTTAAGATCCAGGAACAGCTTACCTGGAAAGTAATTTCATAAGCTAATGAGAGGATTCGAGTGTAACCAACTGTGAAAAGCGTACTGTAATTTTATATGGAGTGGATCATTTTGTATTACAAGCATGTTTTTTCTTAAGTTTTCTTTACTAAGAATTTTGTTTTAGATATAAATAATCATATGCATAATGTAAAGTTTTGGTGGGTGTATGTTTGTTGCTTATTCATTTTGAAAAGCCTGATTTCGATGAACTTTAGTACATACTTACATGTTGTATATATTTACTTCGCACCGCCCGGTATATATTTGACTTGATTATATGAATTGCACGCACCATGGCAACGGTCATAACATAATACATCAAACGCCGGTAATTTTATAAAGTTTTTTTTAATTTCCTAACTTTTTTCGATATAGTATGTTATCCTTAAGAGGTAGACATATGCCATCGCGGACTTTTTTGTAAACCTATATAAGATACACGATTCCACCATACATCATTTTGTTATATCTCAAAGGGTTTAGGCAGCGTTTTCGTTGAAAGCTCCCAGACTTATTTTTTTCCAACACCTCCAACATATATCATTATATTTTAACCAATGTTACATACATAACCTTGACAAATTATATACTTAAACCTTCCTGGAGAAACATTCTATACATTGGTGAAACCTGCATGAAAATCGGTGCAGTAGATTTTCAGTTTATCGCGAACAGACAGACAGACGCGGCGGAGGACTTTGTTTTATAATATGTATAGATATAGGTATAATAATCGTATTACATAATGTTTGTTACCTAGGGATGCACCTGAGCAAAGAGAGGGAATGTCTTATATACAAATTCATTATAATTTATCATTATGATATCAACTCATTTTATTTAACTCACTCGAAGCTAAGTTAATTAAGAACTTAAATGTTTTATGTTAATAAAGTATAATTATTCATATAATAGAATTTAAACATAAATCTTACTGAAATACTCATTATTATTGATACAGAGGCTAACTCAATAGTTTATCTATAGGTCTGTCTCGGCATTACGAGAAAACTGTTCGACACATTTTGGTGAAATTTGGTATGATGGTAGGTTATGCATACTTTTTAATTATATCTTACCTAAAAAAAGTTATTATAGTACTTGATTGGAAGGGATCTTCCGATAAAATCCAAGTCGGTTAGCCAAGCAGGTACTTATAAAAATAAACAAACGTGATAATTATTTATAATTTAAACCCCAAATTTAACAAAACAAAACGAATATTAAAAGCACAGAGACTTCCAACTAATTAACTGCTCGGATTACAAGTCGTTTAATTAAATATAAACGAGGTACGGAATGAAAAAGTGTAATTTAACAAAAATTGGAACATGCTACGTACAAATTACTTGGTGAAATTAATTTGAAATGAATTCTAGTTAAGGGTATGACTCTGGAATACTTGCAGCTTTTTCACAGCGCTTCATATGGCAAATTAAAAACTATTTCAATAACTATGTTGCAGCGTTGCTACTTGACTAATAACAAGTAGAATAACACATCTGCATAACAAATTTGATTCCTGATCAATGAAGCAAGTTCATATTTTGAAACTATACTTGGTTTAAGCAAGTGTTATAGAATCAATTTGTCAAATTCTAGTTTCATCTTAACCATGCAATGGAAGAAATCACCAGATAAATACTTTGGAACATTATTACACACAACGCCATCTAGTTCAGTTGTAATCTACGAGGCTTGTGCTACGGATATCAGATAGTTGATACACTACAAATATATTACTTTAATTACATACTTATTAGAAATATAAACGCCCATGACTGGAGTACAAGCATTCGTGCTCAACAAAAATAAATGTCCCCACCGGGGCTCGAACCCGCGATTGCTGGCGCAGCATGTAGGGTCACTACAAACTACTACCATTACACATGTACGTATTATGTATGACTAAATAGTAGGTTTACAAACCTACTATCTAGTCTAAATCTAGTGATCCATGATCATTACATCATGAAATTTTAAAACAACAGAGAAAATATGCTAGAAATATGCTTGAAAATGTCAGAAATATTATCGTCACATAAAGTTTTATAAAGACTTTTCCAACTTCGCAATAAACCGTGGTCACCGCAATGCGTACAGTTGGCATATCGTGCAGATTTGACAGATAAGGGATTTGCTGGAACCTATGACTGATGTCTTTTGTTTAGATGTAATTTAAAATGTAAGATGAGGGCGATCTAATTTATTTTTACTTGCGATTTATCTTCATTTCGTTCATGTACTCTAATTACATTGTGTACTTAACTTTATCAAAATCTGTACAGTTTTTATAACATGAAAGAGTAATATGCATTCATTACAAATTATACACACTTACGTATTTAAATTATATAGTGGTCTAATCAATTAACAAAAGCAGTTTTTTTATTAAATGTAGAGATCAAAAATATAATATTAAAAATTAAGCAATTAGTACTTTTAAGATCTACGAGAATATTCGTCATTATTGTTTGTTATTAAATGTTTTTAAATTATTACGTAATTTTGTTGTATGTAACAACTATCTAATCGAGCTAACCATGCTGTAAATCATCGAAACGTTGAAAACCAAAAAGCCAAACTAATCTACAAAAACAATCCGAAAAGATAATTTTATTTAAGAATCTGATCCAGAAATACATCCACATATAATCAAGTAGGTTAAATGTAGGTAAAAGTGTATAGCTTATCCCATGGAATAAGCTCTACAGGGATTCAAGCGGAATTGCCTCGCGCCTGAGACGATAATGACACGTATTACGAGACTTGACGCATATCATGCGAATGTTCACTTTTGAGTTTTTCACGTGATATTGTCGTTCTTTTTCCTTTGTGTTCAAAGCTTCAGTTCTTGAAATTGTTATGTGGTATGTGTTTTAGAATATGTTAAGATGAACTTTGTACTTACGTAACTACTACGTAGAACAAAATTCGTTGTTAACTCTCACTTAGTATTACTTTTTAATGTTGGACTTTAAAACCATTTATTAAAATACTTTGCCAGTATTAAAAAATACATAATATATAATAAAAATACATGTATAAAAAAACAAACAGGGGACTCCCCGCCGCACACTTCAAACTACTCAACGTAACGAGTCTAGTTCCTTTGAGCTTAGTCTTTCTAATTACCTGCTATACTTGTCAACTGTTAGTCTATTGGACTTTATATGTACTGAAATAATGAGAAAAAGATGATACATTTCGTACAAAACATCTTGTATCATTTTGAATACGGAATTAATGTTGTTTTATTAAACTTTTATAGCATCATCTATACTAATATTATAAATGTGAACGTAAGTTTGTTTGTAACGCTTTCACGCAAAAGCTACTTCAAGAAACTTTGTACACATATTTTTGGAGGTATTACAAGTAACATAGGACACTTTTTTAACTTTTTCTAGCGGGCTTGAAACCATGAACGCGGGCAAAGCCGCGGGTACTGCTAGTATATTATACAAGCGGCTCACCCTGGCTTCACTAGGGTTCGTCCCCACGTACATAAATTTTACGGTTAGTATGCATTTGTAAGAGGTGATATAGTCCGGATGACCAGCCAAACCAAATATCATGAAAGTCTGTACAGTGATTTCCTTGTAATTAGACCACGGACAAGGAAACAGACAGACATAATTTTCAAAAACTTTATATAAACTGTAATTTGGTCTGAATATATCTTTATATATATAATTCTTCTGTGAGTGTGTATGTCACTGAACTTCTCTCAAACGACTGGACCGATTTTGATGAAATTTTTTGTGTGTGTTCAAGGGGATCTGGGAATGGTTCAGATTCACAATTTTGTCCGCTGGACAATGTTTTTTAATTGCTGTTGAATAGTCTTGCTAAAACTCGAGAACGGCTGGACCGATTTGGCTAATTTTGGTCTTGAATTATTTGTGGAAGCCCAGAGAAGGTTTAAAAGGTGAATAAATATGAAAAAAAGTTTAGGTCTTTTATTTATCGATTGAGGCAGTACGAAGTCTGCCGGGTTAGCTAGTTAATATATAAACCACAGCTATAGGATAGTGGATTATGGTGCATGCATTTATCTTGGTGTAATCTTTTAGTTAGATTTTACACAGTAGAATTTTTAATTTCTATATTTTAATATATTTTTTAATGAAAAACGTTACGAAAATAATTTGGAATCTACAATTATTCATTACAAGTAGACCTTTTGGAATATCACTGCTCACGTAACTATTGTAGTACATGCTACATACCAATATTAATAAACATAAAGTCGCCCAAACGTTTGCTTAAGACGACCATGATTTCGATAATCGCGGACATTTCCCACAGGGCATGGCTCGTTCTAACAACTATCCTAAATAAGACCAGCGTCCACAGAATATAAATTATGTGATAATAAATCATGCCCTGAAGTGACTCAACTCTGATCAACATGAAAAGGAATCTCCCTTAAAATTCCAATTATAATTTTCAAATATAATACTTTTTAAATTAAATCATTTTTTTATTTAATAAAAAAAAGGTTAAAAAGGCGTCTGTTGATAATCACGCCACTTGAATGGAGCTGAATAGATTTAGTTATTTTGTTTAAAAAATTTTTATTAGAATAAAAATATTTAAGGGAAAAATACCAATTTTTTTTTCGAAAGCTTGGGTAGCTTAGAAAAAACTGAAAGTGCTTTTTAAGATTTTTTTTATAAAGTTAATTATCCTAGAAGTCATTGAACAATAACTGAATTGAATTGTATAAACTAAAATATCACGAATTTATTACAAATTTTCCTTAGTGTTTTAAGTATGTATAAATATTAAAATGTAGCACCATATAGTATTTGTTTTACTAGAAGACTAGCTTTATAAAGTCTGCCCGCAAATGATTTGAATAATTTGTCGGGTGGTTTAGAACGAACTTGTCTCCTTCGAGAATTGAACCCGTGTCCTTCATTTATAGAGGGTTGTTACAGGACCTTTATTAATTATTAATCTGTTAGATTTCGTATTGATTTTGATTATTTGAAGTGCTTGAAATATTTAAAATAATAGTATCCAAAAATACCATTTTTATGTTTCTTAGAGAGTTTTTGATTGTTGTATAAGTATTTTTTACCTTCAATGTAAAGTAAGCACTTTTACATAAGTGAAGGATTGACACAGCTTTATTAAAAGTGCCTGTAAAAAAGTCATAACACAAGCCTACCATGAATCAAGATGGCGCTGTGTGATAGTGTCCCAACATATTTATATTTATATATTGTCAGTGAACTTCTGAGATACTACTTGATGACTGATGATGATGATGACTTAGAATAAAAAAATGTTGCAAAAAATCATTGAGTATATTTTTTGAAAATTTATTTTTAGTCCTTAAGGGGGTTAAAAAAATTAAAGTTTGAAAAGTTTAGTTCGCAACTTGTAATTTAAGCTTCTGTTACATCGCCGATGGGAAATCCCGTCGGCTCACTGCTTATCAAAATTAAATTATTCAAGCAACTTTTATTGAAATACGTCCAACTTTAACAGTAATGACCAACTAAATAAATAAATAATTTGAAACTGATTTATTTTAGCTTATGTCTAATCCAAAACCTTTTTGTACCTTTAAAATATATTTTTATTTTTCTTGCCTAGACTCGGATTTCTATTACGAGTATACAAAAGTAACGATTCACTGCTTGGGCTCATCCCTAGGTACGTTTATAATAGTTAGTATTGAATAAAAATATTACATTAGGCATGATAAGGTAGTGGTAGCCTAGTGGTAACGCGCTTGCTTGAATAACCGAGTGATGCGGGTTCAAATCCGGGTCTCGCTCCTCTTATATTTTTATGATTATATTGATATTGAAGGAAAAGGAACTACTAATCTGAATTGGAAAATTCGCTTTGCATTATATAGCCTGCTTATTAAGGTTTTATCATCATAATAGCCTTTTTTAACGTCTCACAGCTGGGCACGGGCCTCCCTTCAATACTTGTGGGCGGATGACTGTCACGATGTTGGTCTGGGATGAACTACGAACAACTTACTCGATTTTTTAACTTAAAAATAAGGATACTTTTATGTTCATTACTTTCTTAACAAATTTCACATCTTGATAGAAATTTCCGCATTTCTAAGTTTCTAATTCTACCCCCAAAGCAAAGAAAATAACTAAAAGTATGCCGCAGCAACATAAAACGTTAAATTACAAATTAAAATATATTTGACCTATTTCGCTGGTTGCTCTGATATAAGATACTATCAATCACCGACGTCAACGAGTCTCTTGACAGTTTTACACTGGCAACATTGCGTTTGACTACATTAATTGAAAACATTCGAACTTATTAGTTACGCCATATATAATATGTATTTTTATCTTATCTTCTTTTCAGAAAGGTTTACGTATTTTAGGAATATTTAATAAAATATGATATTTTAAAGGAGAATACATTTATAGAAATTTTATAACACTAAGAAAAAAGCCTTTTCAAAATATTTCATTCAGCATAAAATTATTACATTTTTTACTGAATTTCTAATTAATAATTCAACATCGTATTTATGAGTAAATTTTAGATTAAATGAATTTAAAATGCATCTTTCGATGTTAAAATGTAATATAAGTTACACTTTTAGTATACGAGTAAAATCTATACGAAGAAAGCCGAAAGCAAAAGCTAATAGAAATTAATTTATTCGTAACAACGCCTACATAAAAAGAGATGTGAGAGGTCGTGTTTGTAAACCAATTTTTACGATATAATTAAACCCATATATTTAAACGATAACAAGCCTTTTTATATAATACAGTAAATCTGTATACGAAGTGACACTTGAAAAAAGTCTATAAATGTTTAGTTTTTTTTCTTATTACTATAAGAACAGAGTTATAAAATTTGTGTGTTTGTTTGTAGATGATTACTTCAGAACTACTAAATCTACTTATGACTCAGTTTATAGTGACCCTTCTTGTTGTGCCGTCGGTTGCAGATTCGAGTCCCGCTGAGGGCATTCATTTGTTGAGCACGACTGTTTGTACTCCAGTCATGGGTGTTATATGTGTAGTATATCAACTATCTGGTATCCGTAATACAAGCACGTAACGTAGCTTACCACGGTACTAGATGGCGTTGTTGTAATAATGTCCCAGCATATTTATACTTATTTCAATTGTAGGGTATTGGTAGCTCAATAGTAACTTAGGAAATTAAGGGAAGCCTATTCAAATCTCAGTCTGAAAACTCTACCAGAGATCATAATTACCACTTACTGTGAAGGAAAATATCTTGAGAAAACCTGCATATCTGAGAGAACCTAGTAGGTATTCGAAAGACACGTGAAGTCCACCAAGCTTCACTTGTCCAGGAGTGGGACGTTAAAAAGGCATGCATGCAAATTAAAATACATAATAATTACACAAATAAAATATATATTTTTTTTGTTTGAATTTAATTAAATATGTCGTTTTTTTTTGTTTTTTTTTCTTATAGTGGATTTGTAGTGATGGTCAAAAAAGCCATAGAAAATATTAACAGAGAAGACAAGCTTCTTCGTAGTGTAAAGCTATATTTAGTAACAAGTTTCGAAATGTACAGTCAGCAGTTAAGTTAGTTATCCTATAAATACGGTTAATTTGAATGTATAATTAATTGAAACACTATGTCGAGCAAACATCATTACGGTACTAATCAACGTAAGTTCATTTCTAAACCAAAATATTGTACAAGCGGCTTTATGCCTGAAAAATAGAATTCATATTCGCTTGATAATTTTTCTATTTACTGTTTGTACGTAATGATTATTTTAAAAGGAAATGTGTATAATATATTAGAATTATTACTGCAATATTTCTTATTATTAAAAAAAATGAAGAATATTAAATTTCATAAAATATTTTCTAAGTAATATAATTTACTTTTAACTCCTACTAGTGACGTTACCTTACTTCGCTTGGGTGCATACTTAGGTACCTTTTATATTTATTACGCAATCTATCAGTATAAAAAAACATCATCGAAATCCCTCTACCCGTTTTTGCCTTTATAAGTAGTGTAGATCCATAGTTTCTTTTTCCACTTCTCCATAAGCTATCCTAAAAAGCAGATTTTATGGAATTCAAATAAGCCTTTCAATAAAATATTTATTTTATTGTTTGACTAGCGATTTACCCTCGCTTCGCTCGAGCTCATCCCGAGACAGTACGGGGGGAGGGTCGACGATTCGTAAGACAGCGGTGAATAAAGAATGGTTATTGTGAGCTATCCCTAAGAGATAGACATATACCATTAGACTTTTTTGTAACACTTTTTAAGGTGTAAAATACTGTAGTACATTATTTTGACCTATTTCGTAGGGTTCAGCCAGCGTTTGCAATGTAAAGCAAAAAAAAAATAGTTTATTTACGACATCACATTAGAAAACTCTAAATTATCAGTGTTTCTCTACTATATTATACATGTATTACATACATATAAACCTTCCCCTTGGATCACTCTATTTATTAAAAAACCGCATCATCCGTTGCGTAGTTTTAAAGATCTAAGCATACATATGGACAGACAGACAGCGGGAAATTTGTTTTTACTATGTAATGAAAATGTGTATTTAGTAGTTGTAAAATATAATTAAAATAAATGAAATATTTGTTTTACTTAGGGGTTAGATTTATTAAGGACAAAATAAATTAGAAACGTATGTTAAATCATTTCGGGTTAAGCAGATCAAAGTAACTTAATCTCTGAGTATACGATCCTGTATAATCCAGGGTTCATAGAAAGTTTTGAACTCGTTTTGAACTCGATTTGCACAAGCTTACAGTTAAATGTTTTTTGATATGTATAAATTTATTGTTAGTTAAAATATTCGAAATGACGACATCATTACATATTATTATTATTATAAAACAAAGTATTCCGTCGCCTCTTTCTGTCTGTCTGTTCGAATTAAACTCAAAAACTACTGCACCGATTTTCATGCTATTTTCACCAATGGATAGAGTGATTCTCGAGGAAGGTTTTAGTATATAATTTGTCAAGTTTTGTATACATTTACTAGCGGAAGCCGCGACTTCGCTCACGCTAAACTAGGGACGATCCCGAGCGAAGCGATGGTGACGAACTAATTTTCTATAAAAAAGATTCAACGAAAGCAAGCCACTATCCTGTATGAATAGTGAAAAGGTATTTTATAATGTTCAAAGCGTTGTTAACACTGGGATGCTGTTTATTCCTTAAGAAAAAATCTGGTTCGCATTGTAATGCAATCAAATGCTAAGCGCTTGCGGTGTAACTTAATGTTTTACTGCATTATTCGCTTTTCAAATTAAAACATTTATAACTATATTATAATGTAGTATAATTCGCTATCAAAATGTTCATAACTCATACATATACCCGTTACATTAGTTTGTTGTTGCAAATTATTCGTGCCATTAGAGTTTCACATTCGCATGTCCGAGGTTCGAATCCCAGGTATATTGTTACTTTCTGACGCTTCGAAAGCTTTACAGCAACATTTATAAATATCAATGTATAAAAAACATCACCCTACTTTAATTGATTTTAGTTAAACTTAGTTATATTATATGAACGTCCTTTAGAACATACTGCGTGAGTTCCGACCTCCTGCTTAGACTTACTCGCATCATTATGATCTTAACTTATGACGGTACTGTCGGTGTATTTGTGGTTATCTCAGCAGGCATTACTTAAACATACGTAAAGTACAATTAAAGTAATGACAGTATGATATCATAGACATGTAATAATAACTTTTTAATTAAAAAGCTACACTGTCAACGAATACAATTTTTTTTAAACTAATAGACGAGGAATTTGTTATTGAAATGATACTATTTATTTTGAAAAGCATCACGAAAATCAGTTCGCTTTTGTATTGTACGAAATAAGTATCATTCTTATTTTTTAAATCGGTCAAAACTATCAATGTAGATCAACAACATTTATTCAACCAAGATAACATTTTTAAACAAAAATCGCCTTTTAACTTATTTAGGCGTTAAATTCCAAAACCATTTCAACCGAATACCTGCTTCCTATGAGCCATTTTAATGTAAATAATTTTAAGATTATTACATTCATATATTTTCCTTGGTTTGGTGGGTAATTACATTTGTTACAAGTGGTATTTCGATTTTATATTTAAAGAAACTTCGAGCACACTGCGGTTAAAAGCTAGTGAAATCAAATATTAAGTCTAGTTTTAAAGCTGCATTTTGTGTTAAAATTATAAAATTCTCTTTAATAAGAAAAGGAGCGCTGTAAGGGTAAGAAAAAAGTGTACATAACAACAGCAGGCTGTATGAAACCATCGAGCTTTTAATTAAAATCTTTAAAGCTGCAATTCATAAATAGATGGAAACTAGCCTCCCTTTTACAATGTTCTGGTAAATATTTTCAATTGAACATTAAAAATATAATGAGCTTTTATGAAAGATAAAAGTATAGAGCTAGGACAGTTTTTCATAAACCTTCTACAACCAGCTTATAAATTGAGCCAAACTAAGCCAAGTTAGACCAGACCGAGCCGAAATCTAAAAGTATAGTATAACCTCTTTTTATCATTATATTTTTATTACAATCTCATATAAACTGGTCACGTACTGAGTATAGTGCACATGACGTATCCTTGAAAACAGCGTGTACTTAGCATTTTTCCACTAAAACCTGGTGGGATAAAATCGATTAGAACGGTGAGAGATTAAGCGCATGACCATGAGCCAACGAGCTCTTCGATGCACGGGGGTGCCACCAAGGTCCCAACTACGGCCTGGTGGGCTGGTACTAAGAATTTCTTATATATTAACGCTACATGCTGTAGCGTAGAGGGTCGTGTTTTTGGACAGAAAGTTGCATAGTACTCTATATAATTTAAAATACTAGCAATTTCCGCGGCTCCTCCCGCGTTCCTACCACTATTATTAATAAGGATTGGTGGTAGAAATAATAAAAAAATAAAAACTTGGCTTAATAAAAAAAATCTGGAAAAGGCCACGCAGGCCAGGCCACCCAGGCCTACGACCTTTTGTCAGACCTACCAAATATATAAAACAAATTTCATAAAAATCGGTGAAGCCCTTTCGGAGGAGTTTGATAACAAACACTGTGACACGAGCTTGTTATATTTAAAAATATTTAACATTAAATATCAAGTATAGTATTAACTGCCTCTACACAAGTCGCTACGTGATGACCACGACGGCTGTGTCAAGAGTGTCATGCAGAAGAAGAAATTATCTTACCATTAATTCAGCATTTTATTACAATTTTTTACTGAACGTCATGAGCCTACTACCAGTTCGGAAAGAAGGAGCCTTAGACCTGAGAAAAACTGGCGAAAGGAACTCGACGGGACTAATACTATTATTGTCTTAATCTTTTTTTTTACAATAGATATAAACAAAATTTATATTAGATTTAAATAACCAGGTGGCGATCACATCATGTATGAAACAAACTTTGACTACAGAATTATACACGGCCCCAGCCTTAAAGGTCAAACCTTTGAAGCCGGCTGTTTTTGGAACTATTAGGTATATATAAATGTAAATTTTATTAACATTATTATAGCAAATTAATTAATCGCTTATCATTATAGATTACCACTTTGATCTGTGTTTATAATTTGCCGTGTGATGATGTTAATTAATTACATTCTACCTAATTCCCTTAATAAATAAATTTAATTTGCTCGACTTCTCGAGAAGGAAGGTAATGTCTTTGTTAGGAGTAAGTGATTTATATAACGTACGCCTTAACGTCTTTACGAAGTTCAGGCAAGGCAAGAACATACAGGCTTACATTTGAATAGCGTTGATTATAGTAATTAAAAAAAATGTAGAACTGGTTTTTTAACAATTGGGTTTTTAAATAAATAAAAGGAAAAATCATTTCATCTTAATACTGTTTTTGTTTAATATTTTTAGATTATATTATAAGTACATAATATTTAAAATTATACAATATTTTCTTAGGTATTTACTTACTTATTTCAAACATCTTACATTAAACTGCAAACATACCTGAAATAAAAAACAAAAAGTTATTTATAAAAAAATGAGACAAAGATATGACGACACGTTTGGCTCAGTTGGTAGTGACCCTACTTTCTGCGCCAGCGGTCGCGGGTTCGAGTCCCGCTGGGGGCATTCATTTGTTGAGCACGAATGTTTGTACTCCAGTCATGGGTGTTTATATTTATAATATTTATGTATTAAAAATTTATATGTGTAGTATATCTATCAACTATCTGGTATCCGTAACACAAGACTCGTAGCTTACCACGGAACTAGATGGCGCTGTTGTAATAACGTTATAAAAAAAATAAAAAAATAATATAAAATACCACTTTATATTTAGGTACATGACTATGCAAACCCAGCCTGCTTCGCTCGTTTTATTATTTTCTAATAAAATAAAAGTAGCCTAAGTTACTTCTTATAACATTAGCTATCTACGAGTGAAAGTCCCGTCAAAATCGGTCCAGCCGTTTCGTTCCGTTTATTCCGTTCAAGACATACAAAAAAATTAAAAAAAGGTGTGTGTGCAAATCACACACGATAGAAGTGAAACTTCAGTAAATCGACAAAAAAAATGAGATGAATATATATAAAAAAAGAAATGTCAAAAAATAAACAACGGTTACCATGGCAACATGTGAATGTATTCTATCTCATTCTTTCCGACTTAATCCTATACTTTTATGTATTTCTTTCTTTATCGTGACGCATTTTCGTTTCATCGAGTTTCAAATCACAACATTCTAAAGAAGTTTCACTTCAAAAAATGATTTTTTGATCTAAGTACCGTAAACTTTCATATGCATTTAGTGTAAAGCTATTAATTTGAAATTAAAAAGAGACACTTCAATTCTATAAACTCGTACATGTACTGATGGCAAATATAAGGCATCTTATATTTTGAATAAAACCAAAGAAATAAATCTCTTAGAAAACACTCTTGTATAGAAATAAATATAATAAAGCTTTTTCAATCACATTTCTTAGGATAAACCCCAAAATTACAAACTATTTTAACCGATACGCCTTGATCCCTTCAATAAACTTTATTATTATCTGCCCATACCCCATTGACACATAGGTATGAGGTGGGATCGTAAAATACGCAATTTGTCAAAAGGGACATAAAAAATATAATTTGCTCGTCCGATCTGGTAAAAGATTCAAGAACGCTATACACGGGGTGATTTCTGTTGTATTTGATCATCCTACTATTAAAAAAAAAGAATATAAGTAGCCTGTTTGTTTTGTACTTACTACACATTTGGCTCAGTATGTAGGGACCGTGTTAGCTGTGCGAACGGTAGCGGTTGCTAGCCCTGTTGATGGCATTGATTTTTGTGGTGAGCATGAATGTTGGTACTCCATTCATAGGAGAATTTATATTTAATACCAGGCGACCGAGTTCGCTCGGTTTTTTTGGAAAAAATTAAAAAAAGAAAAAAATAATAATCGGACTGGAAACACCTGGATTCGAACCGAGGACCTCTGGTTAGAGACCGCCCGGTTTCCGCTGTCAATCAATCTCAGTTATTATAATCTTGTGGATGACAGCGAAATTTACCTTCGTATTCTAATGGTATTGTAGCTTTTTTTTCATTGCCTGAAAATATTGATAAAATAACGTTTTCTACAAATAAAACCTACCTAGATCGATTTATCGCCCCCGAAACCCCTTGCATGCTAAATTTTATGTGCTAAATCGTTGGAGCCGTTTCCGAGATTCAGATTATATATATCCACCGTATGTCCACCGCGCTGGCCTAGTGCGTGTTGGCGGACTTCACATGTCTTTCAAAAATTTGCTAGGTTTTCTCAGACATGCAGGTTTCCTCACGATGTTTTCCTTCACCGTAAGACAAGTGGTAATCATGTTACAAATGATTCGCACATGAAAATATCAGAGGTACGAGACCCGGATTTGAACCCGCATCACTCGGTTATACAAGCGAGCGCGTTACCGCTGGGCTACCACTGCCTCGTACCACTACCACTGCCACCGTAAGGTGGTGCTGGCTAAATAAATAAATTGGTAATAAAGTGTTAAATAATTAAATCAGAGTAAAAAATAGATAAGCACTGGCGAAACTCTCTCGAGGGCGAGAATCTAGTTATAAATATTCCATTGATCGTCATAAAAGGTCAGTTAATACAGTGTTGTGTCTTAGAACGCCCACGTCACTATTAAAATAGAAGGGAAAATGTGATCTAAATAGCTTTAAAAACGTAAACTATAGTGAATTATAGCATTTTGTAGGGTTTAACAGTATTTTTATTATTTTTAGTATAGTTTAAGTAATAATATTTTTTCTTTTTTCACACAAATTACTTTCGTTTAGCTTGGATGCAACCTTATATGACTTTAGTATTATTGTACGTTTTAGAAAATTTTAGCCCTTCAGTAGTTTAAGAGGAATTTGAGATAAATTTTATCCAAATCTATACAGCAATTGCAGCTTGAGTGAGAGAAAGAGCGAGAGAGGATGAGAGTAAGAGTAACACACATATACTCTACATTAGCTGTAAGATAACATTTTAATCATGTATAACAGTCAATAGATTTCTCAAAGGTAGGAGATCTTCCACAGCAAAGATTATCTTATATTTTGGATAACCAATTATAATTATATCAAATCAATTTCATCAAAATTTGTCCAATGCTTTTCTCGTGATAATGCCACAGACAGAAAGACCAATATAGATTTGGCCTATGTATATATAATTTAACTATTTCAATAAGATTCTCCAAAAATATTCAATATACAGATTCGTCTCAGTTTGAATTTAATATATGTTTCGAAGAAAGTTACATTTTCACATAGTGTGTAAATTTCACACGTCTGGGGACAGTCGCCACGCGACTGACTAATAAAATTTGCCGTTTTTTGTTTTAATTTGTCCACTTATAAAAATACTATTTACAAAATATAATAAAAAAACCATTTTTAAATTTTTGTCGGTCTGTCTGTATCTTTCGGATAATCTCCGGAACGGCTGAACCGATTTTGAAAGACACTGTCAGATAGCTGATGCTATTAGGAGTAACAAGGGATATTTATGTTGGTGAAAAAAATAAGGACTCTGCTGAAAAATAAACAAAGGGTTAAAATAATACCGAGCAAAGTAAAGGTAAGTCGCAAGTAATAAATAGAGTTAAAATGTAAATAAGATCTACTTTAGATTCGTATGTGATAATATCAAATGTTTATCTCTCGCGGCAAAATATAGAACTTTCAATAAAATAACGATAGCGTTTAAGCCACCACCATCCACTTAATTTGACCCTTTTGCCAAATCCGTTGGTATTTTCCCAAAAACCAAATTCTGAAAAAAGCTGAAAGAAGCTCCTACATATAAACTACCTACCTACTATATTTTAACTTAACAGGTAAGATTTCGTGTTAAATCAGTGAATGGATGGACACATTGTTTTATTGAATTTCTATACAATTCCATTTAGGCACAATTTACTTAGCAATGTCGCGCAGAATGGAGACGACACGTTATTTATAAACTGACCATAGAGAAAAGTAATATATACTAAAACTGACCCATGGAAGTTAAAGACCAGGAGAACCATCGCTTCATACTAAAGCATTACCCGCCTGTCCCTGAAAATTTGTAGAATTAATAACGCGCTGTCGTCGAAAAGTAGTATTTGTGAAGTTAGCTGTTTATGAGTATTGTGACAATACTCAATACAACATAGCGATCGCAGCGCCTCCTTAGTTTGACAATATTTCTGAGACACTACATTCTAGGGCGATGGTCCTCCTGGTCTCTAACCTCCATGGACTGACCGGTAAATAAGGAAAAACAAGTGCTAAGACAAATATGTAGAAATGGAGCGATTCTAGATATAATTTCTGTACGTGAAGTATTTTGACATTTTGTCATTTCGACACATTTATAATGAACACTCCTTTTTTAGGATTCCGGACCCGAAAGGTGCCAACTAATAACTTTCGCTGTCCGTCAGCGGGCTGTGCTTTCGGAAATTTTCATAGAGCGTGTATTGTCACTATAATAAAAACTATTATAATCAGATGTCTGATGAATTAAGAAAGTATGCGGGTCCATTATGGTCCAGAATATCTAAATCAAGAATAGATTGGAAAGAGCTGGAGGAGGCCTTCGTGTTGCAAAGACATGCCGACACCCAATGACCAGGATAATGATAATAGAATAGATATTAAATAATATATTATTAAGTTGAATAATTAATGATTGCAATAATGCTTATTAATAATAATATTTAATAATAGTAATAATATATGAAAACATAGTAATAAACATAATATAAAATAATAATAATTAATTTAATGTTGATGTAAATGTAATTAATGTTCAATAAGTAATTTATTTAATGGTATTGTCATGTAAACACATTTAATTGTATGATAAATAAGGAAATATGAAATGTGGCAATAAAGGCTTAATAATAATAAAATTATAATCAGATAGTAAATTTCAAAAACAAATAAAAAATCGATTAGAGAACATAGTATTATATCACTCGATACGGAATCCTTCGAATACAACTAAAGCTAACACACGATGCTTAAAATACATATGTCACAAAGTGGGAGGAGTGAACATTAAAATTTTACCACACCAATTTCTATCGTGTATTTCTGATATTTGTAAATTTTTGTTAATATTTAATACGAAAAACACGTTCCTCAAGTGAATTTCAACATGGTGGCACAAATAAATAATTCGTTTTGAAACTTTATAGCCGGTACGGTTTCTATCCATACATCATGTGTTATACATTAAACATGAGACGCTGATATATTCATTAAATTTAAAAATAAATTAGTAGCAAATTGATAGCAACATCGCTAATCGACCAATGATGAAGCTTTATACGACACGTTTGGCTCAGTTTGTAGTGACCCTGCTTGCTGCGCTAGCGGTCGCGGGTTCACGTCCCGCTGGGGCATTCATTTCGAATGTTTATACTCCAGTCATAGTCTATCCTATCCTACTGCTATCCTTAGCACAAGCCCCATAGCTTATCACGGATCTAAATTTCGCTCGCTGTGTGTAATAATGTTCTAACATATTTATTTATATTTTAATTTTATTTTTAAGACATAGAACACTGGGCGAAAGTATTTGTTGCGAGTTAGGTGACTCACAAAAATCATTAATTTTTAGTGTAGAATGCATATAATTGTATTCTGTAGAATCATTTTTTGGATAAAGATATAAGTTCTAGAAAATATTAAATTTTAGTGTATATTTCACTAGCTTTTGCCAAGTTTATTATGTTATACTCTTTTATTTAACTTTTGATTACCTTTCTCACTAAAGCGGGTGAAAAATTAATAATAATTATTATATAAAAAATATTTTTTTTTTCAAAATGTAGTTACTGGCAATTCATTTCAAGTAAGTAAAGAAAAAGTAAACAATTTTATGACTTTTTATTTTGTAAGTCTGAAGGTCTTGAATTCGAGTTCAGTTTTGGGAAGCCTTTGAGGCTTTTAGCAGCCCGGAGTCTGGAACTTGGTTGCTTTACCTTTATGCCTTGGAAACTAAACAAGAAAAGCCATCGGTTCTATACTTACTTCTGCGTACCAGCGGAGTTGCGTGTAAGGTACCTAGAAGGCACTTGTGTTTGCGCTTTTTTTAGTTAAATATAATGTCTACTTCAATGCCTTTAATTTTTATGTACAGACAGCAACTCATCTTCGGTTCGCTCGGGTTCTCCTCTAGGTGATTTTTGTCAAATTTAAAGCTTGTAGCACAATTAAGGACTTCTTTTTAATTCGTTCGTTATTCTTAATCGTTCTTAGCAGACGTCTACTAATTATAAACTACCTCCCTGACAAACCTTTTGCTTATAATATATTTAAATTTTTAACGCTAGAATATAGAAGAAAAAGATTAAAAAAAGAACCAAAATAGAAGAAGGGTGTTATTAAACTTTACGCGTGTAAACATTTGTTGTAAACTAACTTTTTATATCATTTAAGAAACACGTTTAACAAATATATCACTTGCTTATCTGTTTAATATTGCACGCAAACAAAAATCTACCTTAAATATTACAGCGTATAGTCGTAAATTAAAATCTTAGCGTAACAGGTCGTTAGAAGGCTTAAAGCTCATGTTTTAAAGCAATTCATAAAATTAATTCGTCGTAGAAAGTCCAATATTTACGGGTGTAAGGGCAAAGGAGATTGAAAATGGTAATGCTATAGTTTTTTATTACTGAATTAGTGTCTTGTGTTGGAACAAGTTTTCATATAGGAACATATGTTTATAAGTAGCTATTGCCCGCAGATTTGCTTGCTTTTAATTCATATTATTTATTTATTTATTTATTTGCGAGAAAAGTCAGGGTTAAAAACTAGTATTTAATAAAAAATTACAAGCTATAAACATTTGTTTCTATATAGTGTATAACTAACATTATTTATCGGTTTATTCGCTTATTACATTACTCGTACTTAGGTAGGTAGAGATAATCCCTCTCAACGTGCGTTAACGTGCGTTCACCTTGTCGTGGTCGAGGGCCCATTAGCGTCTGGCAATCCAGCCGGAGTGGGAGCCGGGTAAAACTAGGTAAAGCACTAAGAAGCAAGCAACCGTCTGGTGCTGCTCCAGGTCATACTCCTGGTACTTCTTTAATAGCAGAGTGGATCGTTGGAGCAAACCCATGGTCATGGTTTTGGTCCGCTTCAGCAGACCTGCCGTCATCCTCCTGCGACTCCCTATTAAGACGGAAGTCGAAAGACGACGTCTCATTTGAAGGGTACAGGGGAAAAACAAGGAATGTCACAAAAAATATTTTGTTTTTTAATTAATACGTGGCAAAATCTTAATGTTCCCATACTTTTCAACTTTTTTAATTTTATGTGACATTCCTTGTTTTGCCCCTGTACCTACCCTTCATATACACTACCAGTACACTAGGTATACAGGTGGTATGCGTTATATATATTTTTATGTAGCAACTATAGATTGATTTTCATAATTCTTCTTTATTAATTATTAAAGCTCGTCAATTAATAAAAAAAATCAAATATGCTAGTAAAACTTTATGGAAAAATTCTAATTTAACACAGCACACGTAAGTCGAAAGCTCTCAGCTTTGCGAGTCTAATAATAGGCACTATCGATATGGATCGTTCGTTTTGTTCTGCAAAGAAAGAAAGGAGTAAGTGATAAATTCTCATTTTTGTACTAGACATGCCTTTGGTTATCAAGAAGTTTAATGTTTTTTTTTATGAATTAGGAATATAATTAAGGTTAAGCAAGAAAAATATTATGATAGAAATGCTATTCTTTTCTGCGTTACTAGGAAGAACGAATAATATCGCGGCTACGTTTTTTTCAATTTAAAAATTAACCTGTTGACACGACCAGTGAGAGTCTAGGCGCAGGATCGAGGGTTTTACGTACTCTCCGAGACACGGGGGTAAAACACCGCCAACTTTCCAATTCCGTGCTGTTACTTACTAAACAGAAATACTCGGTAATTAAACTTGGCCCTACCCAGGACTCAAACCCAGCACCTCTGGATGTGCAACCCTACATACTAGTTGAGGGATTTATAATTAGTTTAACACTGCCTTGTTAAAGGCAGGTAGCTTAGCGATAACGCACTCACTTAGATATCCGAGTGATGCGGGTTCAAATCCGGGTCTCGCACATGGAAAATTTACGTATGTGAATCATTTCTAACATGATTACCATTGGTCTTACGGTGAAGGACATCATGATAAGAAAGTGTTCATGTCTGAGAGAAACTAGCAAGTTTTTGAAAGACATGTGGAGTCTGCCAACCCGCAACGAGGTGGACTATGGGTTGATCCCCCTTGTATTAAAAGGAAGTCCTTGCCTAGTCGTGGAACGTTAAAAAGTGCTGAATTACAGTACAGCCTAAACTAGTTACTGTATCTGTCAAAATGAATATTTTTCTGAACTGAATTTTCGTCAAACAACCCCAAAGTTGGCAAGTTATTTACCCTTGACCCGGCCGTTACGCGTAATGCCTTTTATCGGTACTTAGTATAATTGTAAAAGTTTGACATGGCTCTGTCGACGTGCGTACGGCGGAGAACAAACATGTTTGTGAGTCGTAAGTTTTTATTTCCCCTTTATATACACGATGAAAATTGTACACATTGTGTTTTAGTAAAATTAAAAATGTTATACTGTCTTAGATTTATGCGAATATTTGATATTTAAAAAAATACTCTTACGAGCCAAAAATCAAAATAAATCCTGAAAAAAATCGAAAAGGTAAAAAATATTTAAAAGCGAAAATTGATCCATAATTCGAAGAAATATCGAATTACATAGATACCCACAAAAACCTGTTTGTGAACGTCCTTCTATATACATATACTTCACTTGAGTTTGACCGTTTGAACTTTTGAGCGGAATCCTAAACCTTTTTCTATTATAAAAATAACTTATAACCTCAGCTATCATTCAGTAAAAATTGCGTCAAACTCAGTTTAGCGGTTTCGGAGATTAACCAGAACAAACAGACACATATAAGCAGACAAAAAATTTAAAGATTTGTTGTTTCTTATAAGTTCCGTATACAATTCTATGTAGGTATATGCATTTACTAAAATGTTGATAATAGAAGCAGACATTTATTTATATGTATCTATACAATTTTAGTTTTAAATTGAAAAACATTTTCCATTTTGAAAAATCACACGCTTAGTTGCGATCCTAAGCATCCCAAAACTTCAGGCCTAATGTAACACTATTTAAGTTGTTTACCCTTTAGCCGTCCTTCTGTATTGATGGTTAGTGTAATTGTAAAAGTTTTAACGTGGCGCCTTGTTGACGTACATACGAGCTGTTTATTTGTAATCTTTTCCGTATTTTTGATCAATTTCACATAAAGATGTTTACAACTGAATATTTATTGATGAACCTTCGTGAAAAAAATGTCTGTGAGAACGAATAGCACGTTTTCCAATTCGCACTTGACCAGCTTGGTACATTATAACCGAAATATTTAATGAGAAAGATGTCCATGCCCAGCTGGGGGACAAGGTAAAATAGTAGTAGAGATAACCATATTTTGTGTATATTTTTTACCTATAATTTACAATGGCTAATTTACAAAAATGATGTCACAGGTAGAATTTGAAAATACCTAACTAAAGGTATGTACGAGTAAGTGCGTAAATGTCAAACCACTAAATTTACTTTCATCTTCTCATATTTAGCATTCTATTAACGACTCATTGCTGGTCAAGATCCTCCCACATATTGGAAATAGTGGGACTAACTTCGAACTTTTCCTTCACTTTCACGACCTTAATTATTTTGATAAGAATTGCATATCAAATTATTATAGCCAAAATATTCGAATATTTATATTCAAACTCGCTACACTTAGTTTTTTAAACGTTTTAGCACGAAACATTATAACATATTAAATTAATAGAAGCTATATATAAGTTTCCAATAAGCGACGATCAACTAGCGATCATGTTTACCAATTGATTTTGCCTTGTTTTAGTTTAACACGTAATTATAACACAGAGCTACTCATAAATTCTCACATAGTCGAATTTCAAATTCAATCATCCGGCCGTTCCTATGAAATCTTTTGGCAATAACTTTTAATTGCCACTAAAAGATTTATAGGCCTTCATTTACAGTAGCTTATTTATCGCGCTGTATAATTATAATTTATCATAATGCAGTTTTCTATACATTGTTGTGTTTATTAATGAATATAGTTATTTTCTGCTACTATATACGATAAAAACTAGATAAATAACTCGTAATTATCTAGATATTACGGACTTAAACCAGGCTTTGCTTAGCTTCGTTCCTAGATGCCTTTAATGTTCATAATTTTCAAGCATTATTAGGCATCTGAGAAATATTATTTCTAACAGTAGTATTTTGCTACTCCACGTCAGTTTTTTCTGTACTAGAATGGAGGAGTGGAGTGGAATAAAGTGGAGTAGCTTACATACATACATACAAACTTTCGCGCTTATAATAACATTCCTATTTATTTAGACGATAGGTTAGACTTTAGTGATAGATCTGTATGACCTGAATTAACGTAAATGCTACGATTATGTAGGTCTACGCACCGGAGGCCTATCCTAATATGACTGCTGGCTTCACGCCCAGCTCTCTATTGCCGAAACATAATGTAAGCACACTTCCCCCACGATAAAGTTTCACACACATATCAGGGAACCTAGGATTTTATTACAGAGCAACTCTTGAGTTTCTCGCCGGCTCTTCTCAGCAGAACAGCATTCCGCGGTGGTAGCTTCCTCACAAACTTACAGACTGACATTTAATTAATACTAATTACTGTCTAATTGAATAAAGAATATTTTCATTTTGATTTTTTAATTTTATTGATTGATTAATTATTCCATCTCAAGCATACAGAAGTTTTATAAAATATAATTATGTACCTACAACATTGACCCTCTTTATATTATATATTTGTACTTAAATTTCATATCACCATAACCTGGTATGGGCTCCCATAAATAGTTACTGTGTTAAAAAAAACACGTCCACAAACCAATCAAATTAGAATAATTAATAGCTATTTGAATAACTGCTCCAAAGCAATAGAATGCTCTATCAATCACTCGAACCGATTAAATATCGCATTTAAATCGATATATTAACATAATTAAACACTTTGTTTTTATTTGACTTTTTTGACAAATTTCCGAGTAACATATGTTATAATTTAACTTTTTAATTCCGTTAGACAAATACTGTCTTATGGATGTTCGTTTTCTACTTAATATGATTATTCTTGATAAAACAACTATTGAAAAGACGAAAGTTTGTTTGTACATATTTTCGTGACCTCTTCATTCTAAAATGGCTGAACTGATTTGGATGAAATTTAATAAAAAAACTGCAATGCAAAGTAACAGAAAAGCTACTGGTGCTTCTTTTGTCTAGTATTTTTTTAATAACGCGAAGCGAAGTGAAGTCGATATAAAGTAGACTTATTATTTTTCATAATTTTATGAAAGTTCCATAATTGAAAGTAAAAGTTTCTCAAATTTTATAAAGTAACACCCTATTAAGTATGATACATTAATTTCTATAAAATAATAATATACAGAATATCATGTACCAGCTAAAGTCAACGCGTAATGTACACTATAAAAAAGATTTACATTCGATTTATGAACTATAAGCATTCTTAAATTTTTACAAATATATAAACATTAGCGAATTAGGTACCCTTTAGCATACTATTTTTACAAACTTTGAATGTCTTACTTATTTATATCTAATTAAAAGTCAAAAATGAGTTTCAAGCATCTAGCTTTAAAAATGACTATTTCAACATTTTACAGCCCTTTTTTCGCCTTTAAAAGTAACTTATGTCCTTTCTCAGACCATATCTGTGTACTAAATTTTATTAAAATTGGTCCAGGACTTTTTAAGTTTATTCGTTACATACAAAAATACAAATCTTTCCTCTTTATAATATTAGTATAGAAGTATAGACAAAATATTATAATACATATAATTATGTCTTCGCATCTTGCGGTAACGTCTTAGTTCATGACAGTAGGCTATGTGTTATAACTATTCATGGCATATACCTACCTCTTTACTAAATTGCATCTAAATATAAACCGCCTTTTTTACATTGAGTTATTATTACTAGAGTAGACGCCGCGAACAAAATCTGTTCGCCACTAGCGGCCGCCCGGGGCGCGGGGGAGGAGGCGACCGCATCATAGATTACTATGCAGAAGGGACACGGACACTTTGTTTATATTCTGCCTAATGAGCATACAACTAATTATTTTAATTACAATTACTTTTTAAGCTATTGCATAGATTCTATCGCGGGCTTTGAGCGCGGCGACCGAATCGAGAAATTCCGTAACGAAAAAACCTAACACCAATAAGGTTTTATATTCTGTAAATACAATAGCTTAATAAAAAAGTATATATATAATAATATAAAATGTTTTATCTGATAGGGAACTACAAAATAATTTCATTATCTGTATTAATTAACATGGCAACTCGATATTGTCACTTCTGCGTAGACCTTTTTTTTTACTCTTTGATTTGGCCGCCGCCGCATGGCGCGTCGGCATGACTTTAAAATTATACAAAATTATTAAATTAAGCGTGATTAAACGAAAATGCAGTAAACTTACGCGTGAAAAGTCACTCCTTGACTTTTATTTGATTTTCCTGAACGGTTTGTACAGTACCTCACTACACATGACGGCATATTTAGACGTAATAATTTTTACTGCAATGCGTCAAGCTACCGCAGCCGCTCGGCACAGACTAAACGCGTATATGCCGATCGGCCTATACAGGTGTTTGAATAAATCTAGTTGAGGCGCCCACTCTATACGTAGTAATAATAACTCAATGCTTTTTTAGAGCTTTTTACGTTTCAGCGACATAAAGTTCACAATTACACATACAAATTTTTATATTTAAAATAGTGATGCGATGTATGAGCTGCTACCAAAAGCAAGTAAATTAAAACAAAACATAAAACCTTATTACAGTTGAAGTATACCTTTGTTACAGACCTAATTATCATAACGTACAAATACCAAATCCGTACAAGTATAAACATTTCAGCTACAAGACTACTACGTACTACTAGACATTATCTTCACAATATTGCTTTCTAGAACGTTCTAGTTGTTTATTGACTTGATGGGTGAGCGAGCGTGTAATTACACACATTACATCTTGGTACAAAGTGCACCCGTATGGCTTTCGCATACTAGGCATCTTATTAACGTATATTATATTATAATATACATTTAATGAAACTAGTAAAGCATCCTTACTTGGCTTAGAGTATTTTTAGGTAAAAAATGTGTATGATGGGTTTTAACTCATATTCAGCGTAGGAGATCAGGTCATGCTCCATGAGGCATGACTAGTGCAGGTTGGCGGACATTCGAAAGATGCTAGTTCTCTCAGACATGCAGGTCTCAACGTAAGTGGTAGTCATGTTGAAACGATTCGCACATGAAAATATCAGAGGTGCAAGACCCGGGATTCGAACCCGTTTCACTTTATTACCTATTTGTACATTAGTTTTACAAATACCTTTTTCTATAGTGGAGAACGACATATTATACCGAGGAAAATGCTAATGTCACTCAATATCTCTATACAAGTATCTACAGCGTGATTGAAATGGAACAAACAAAACAAACATACGAAAATATTTATAATATATATAACATTTTGAAATAATCAATTTGCTTGGAATATATTAAGGAATTCTTGTTGTATATAAAAAGTTAAGTACCATTTAAAACTAATTGTACTATTGAAATTTAATGAATATAAGGTGATAAATAATAATGTGTTTTGCAACAACATTAGGTATACACTTATAACAGATTACGTATTAATTTACTCAGAAGTGTTATTCTACAAGACGTTTTATGTAATTATTTATTTTAATTGATAAATTACTTTAGAGCGTACTAGTTGAGCATAGATTACAATACCAGTGTCACATAGACTTGGGAAGACGAAGAAGATTAGTCGATAAAATTAAAACTCTATATAGTAAATTATAAATACAACGGTAAAAAAAAGTAAACCCTTAATAAACGTTAAACCTACATTATAGTAGAGCGGCACAAGATCACTAACGCATTCAGCCACGATTCCCCGACAATCCGGCAGGTCTGCCGAAGCAGACCATACAGCCAAGGGATTTCTCCACAGTCCACTGTCAGGCCTCCACAGTTCCTGGAGCAACCCACCCACCGAAGTCAGCCACCTAATTGTGCGTTTCTTAGCTTCGCGTCGGGCTGGATTGTCAGACGCTTATGAGCCCTTAACTCACCTAACTAAAACGTACAGCACTCCGATCGCTCTAAATTGTGTTCACATTGAAAGGAGTGAGCGCACACCATTCGAACCAGTGAACTAGTAGACACGGACAGTTGTGCATCGAAAGAATTTCTGTAAAATAAGGTCATAAAATGCCGTCTTGTGCATTCAAAATGTGTGCTAATAATTCAATGAACACCAACAAAGTTAATGGAGTAACATTCCATACGTTAGTACAAGATTTTTCAACACAATTTGTTATTTTCGTGAGTATTTTAACCCATTGAAACAATATTCTGCCATTTTGAGTGAAAGAGAACGAACGTTAATTTTACTCGGGAGTAAAAGAGACAACATGTATTTGTCGGTACGGTTCAATTATGTCATGTCATTAAAGTCACTTAAAGTTTTGCCACGTTTTTCAAGGTCAGGGCCCTTCTAACGTTTTAGTTTGGTGCCTAAACTACAAGATGAAGACACATTCCAGAAGGAGCAAACCATAACCTAAGCAATATATATTGCATAAAACATAGAAATTTCTATAAAATATTACATAATTTGAAGCATTTTAACCAAAATCCATTTAAAATTATATATGAATAGCTTTTAATATTTATGATCTCTTCAACATTCTTATCTCACCATAATGGTCGCGAGTTTGATGCCCAAGCGGACTGTTATGCTAATTTATAACCTACATGCAATGAGTTTCGGCAATAACACTTCACATGTTAATTTGGTAAAGACAAAAACTGTAAAGTCGAATGTTGTAAGTTCATAGATTACTTCATCGAAAGGTTAAGTTTTGTTGGTAATTTGAAGAGAAGTAAAGGCTTTCTTGTTCACATGAAATAAAAATTTAAATAAGTAAGAAAACTTAGTATATTTTGTTCGATTAAGAAAAGCTTCGATCACATATAAAATCTCAATTGGCTCAAGTCACATAACTTTTTAAACTTAAAAAATTAATCTCTATTGGGTATAATACTTTATGCTTTCTGTCAATATTAAAACACAAAATATGTCGAAAGTACTTTCACAAGAAAAAGCTGTCAAATAACCTCAAACAAGTACTCAGTAAAGTTATTTTAAAAGTCAACCCCCAAGAGTGTCGGCGGATAAAGTTGTTATATGAAAAAAGATCTTACCCTCATTCAATTTACTGGAACTTTAGCATTATTGCTCTTCAACTAGTTCGTAATGTTTTTAAAATATTTGAGACATGCAAAATAAACGGTATTGTGATACATAGTGAGGTACAAATATTAAAAGTTGATTTCTATAAAATAAAATTCTAAGTTGAATCTGTATAATTCAATATTTTTCGGAAAATCTTATTAAAATAGTAATTATTATCAAAACTGAAGCCGTATCTATAGTTATTAGATTTTTGTGTCTCTTGGTCTGTTTGTCTGTTTGGAACGCATTACGAGAAATCTACTGGATACATTTTGATGATTTTTGGTATAACGTTAGATGATTATCCTGGTACTTGTTACCGTGAAAAAAATATGTATCATCTCCGAGAAATGTATTCTAACTGTAAAAATGTACGTAAAGACGACCCCAAGAAGAGTAAGTGTGAGTCGCTAGTCTTATAAAACACCTCTATCTATTGTGGGTCTAATGACCTAAGTGATTTCGGAAAACGTGTAAAAAAATACCAAAAAGACAAGTAGTTACACGCGAAGCACCATGCGGGGGAGGCAAAGCGGAAGTAATGAACACGTCATTCACTTTCCGCCTATTTGAGCAATTCGTGTTAAGAGGTGATCTTAAAAGGCGCACTTTCATTTCATCGACGACTTTACGGACAGGGAAAATATATGTATTAGGTTTGCATAAAGGACCTGATAATTTAAAAGTAAAAGACGAATTTTCTTTACAAATATTATATAACATTCCAATTAAAATAAATTATGGGTATAATCAGAAATAAGATAAAGCTTCGAAGTTATAAGTTCTTCTGTCATAAGAACGTATGCATAATATGTCTACGATTTACGAATAGTTAGAAAATGAAAAGAAGAATGAAAAAATGTCATTGATTTATACAAAAGATTACTTTACCATCTAACGATTTGGTAAATTAATAATTATTATTAGTAAATTTTGAACCAACGACCTTTATGTAAGGAGTCATTGCCATATCATAAGACACCACAAAACCTCTCCTTACTAAAAAAAGCAAAATGAATCTATGGATTGAATATTTATACAAAATTTATAAACCGTAAAAAACAAAACAGTCGAAAGTCCTAAACTAGAACGCCTAATGGAAAGCACAATAAACATAAATCGAGTCGAGAATCGATTACCAATATATTGAATGGTAAACAAAAAAACGACTTAATCTCAACGCGTAAACTGGCAAAGTGAAAAAATAAACGTCAATCCAAAGACGTTTGAACGAACTCTTATAAACATAGAGATGAAAAAGTACGAGAGCGACACACGGCTACGATGAATTTATTTTGTATTTATCTAAATATATATATTTTTTTTAATATCTGCTTTAAGTATGTATAATTAAGTATGTATAACTTTAATATTAAAATATAAGGTTTAATATAATATTAAAATAATAAGTTTATTGAATCATTTATATGTTAAAAATACAATAAAAAATCCTTTTTAGCTTTATAAATAAAAAGTAAAAAAAAACAGTTTGTAGCGGTCCTTCTTGCTATGCTAGAGGTCGCGAGTTAAAGTCTCGATGAAGGCGTTAATTTTGTTAAATAATATACGTATGTACATAATATGTAATAGTACGGTCGCACACCGGGAGGTCCTGGGCTCGAGTCCCGGGTCGGGCCAAGTTTAGTTACTGAGTCTTTCTGTTTCATAAGCCTCAGTAACAGCCCAGAGTTGGGAAGTTGGCGGTGTGTCACCGTGCCTCGGAGAGCACGTAAAGCCGTCGGTCCTGCGCCTTAGCTCTCACTGGTCGTGTCGAGCAGTCGTCCCACCGGAATATGAGAGTGATGAGGAACAGAGAGTGCACTTATGTTTGCGCGTACACTCGTGCACTATAATATGTCCCGCGTCGTTGGCTAGTCTCGATGAGATTGGCCGCCGTGGCCGTAATCGGCCGGGAGAACATTTACATATTATGTAATTAAAGTTATATATAACGTGTAATGTAAATTAAATATTTGGTATCCATAATACAAGCCTACTATGAAACTAGATGGTGCTGCATGTTAACGTCCCAGTATATTTTTTTATAATATATTTATTAAATACATTTTCATAAAGACATTTATAATCATATAATTATTAATAAAAATGGCAATTTATAAAAGCTGCTTTTTATGTCTGTGTGTCACATTAAATAGCTAAGTTACGAGTCTAAGCGTAGACTCTAAACGCCTTATTTGGTTAACAGAAGTAGTTAGATAAATTAGAGATACCCAACTATTTGTCGTGGGAATCAAATCGTTCATCGTTTTTGGACTATTTCAATTCATATCATTTAACTTATGATATCTTAATGTTATATTTATTATAATAATATAATAATGTCATAATATATTAAGTTACGAGTAAATATTGAATATGTTCTTGAATCTTATGTGATAGGATTTTTTGAGTTTTGATACTCCTATTCTTTATATTTTGCCTTCCTATACTCCTGCAGCCCAGTGGGAACGCGCTAGCCTGAATAACCGAGTGATGCGGGTTCAAATCCGGATCTCATACCTCTGATATTTTCATGTGCGAATTATTTCTACTATGATTACCACTTGTTTTACGGTGGTGAAGGAAAACATCGTGAGGAAATCTAGATGTCCCAAAGAACTTAGCAAATTTCTGAAAGACGTGTGAATTGTGAAGACTGCCACCGCACTTGACAAGCGCGGTAGACTATGGCCTGATTCCCCTTGTATTAATGGGAAGGCCCATTCTTAGCAGTCGGACGTTGAAAAGGGTTGGTTTACAACAATGTAAAAGTTCTTAGTTTTTCTGTTATAAGCTATTTTTGATTGTATTTTGATTGTATGTAAATCAGTATCGGTTATTTTATATTGTGATATATTGAAATAAAGTGAAACTCGTAATTATTAATTTATCCGCCAAGTAGTAGCAAGAATATTTTAGCTCACGTGTCTATTGATCGAGTAGCAATTTACTTTAAAAGCAAAATGAATGGGATTCCTATGGGATATCACGAATATTAACAAAGAATAAAGCTAAAAATGTGTATTAAAATATTTTTCGCAAAAACTTTAATCAAGAACGCTTTCAAGTTTAGATTTTTTTTTAATAAAAAAATATCCATAGAATATAAATATTTGGTTTAATAAAATTGAGTTTAAATTTAATTTCTTCAGAATTTCCCAAATTTTCCATTATTCAAAAAGTAGCCTGTCTTATGACTTGTTCTACTTATTATCCGGAGGTAGCAGGTTCTATTCCTAGATGATGATCACGAATGGGGTAGAGTAATGTCTTTCGGATCAACTAATGGCTAAACTTTGGATGGATGATTATTGCTCAATCACTACTGCGGTTGAACGGATCTGGATGAAATTTAGCATATAGATAGATTATACGTAGTCTGAAATAGCACATGATTACTTTTTATCTCAGAAAAATGAATGTTTCTCGTCATATAGATTTACTTTTGGTTTTTCAGGGTCAAACCTGAACGAAGCAAGGGTGAATCTAGTAGTCAATTCTTAAGAATTTTGTTTAGAAATCTTTTTGTTTACACCCGCCATAGGAAACTCTGAAAATTGTTGTTGTTCACGTTTACACATTTCAAGGAAATTAAGAAAATGGACTCGAAAAGATAGACAAAAATGTATCTTAAAAGACTCGCAATTTTAATCAAGGGAGCCGTCAAAGTTTTGGGTTAATGTGTACGTCCTACGTCTCAAAGAAAGTTAGTCAATGTTCGAAGTAAGCGTAAAAGTTAAAATTCTTATCTCACTTTATAAGTCCTCTAAGTATTATTTTTCAAGTACTAATCTCATGGTGACTTTGTCTTATGGTGACAGTTTGTATGACTGAGAGTCACTGGGCCTTGCTAGAACAATGTTTTAAACAGGAAAATGATAATTATATTTTTATTTTAAAATTACTTTAATTCAAAATAATATTATTAATTAAAGCAACTTCAATTAAAAATTAAAAGTCAATTTTGTATGAGGAAGCTTCCGCGAGCTCACTCCATTATCTCGGATATAATATCACTTTGACCACCTAATATTATACATAACAAGTAATGAATAAAATTATTATGTGCTACTGTCCTGATTTGGTGGTCACTAATATCACAGATCGGAAGTTCCTAGGTTTGATTATTTTGTTGGGACATATATACTTTATTGAATATAGGTTTTGCTTATCTTTGCCTGTCATTTAAAGCCACGACTGCTCTTGTATAGTTTATTACTATCACTACGTCTTATAAAACAAAGACCTCCGACGTGTCTGTCTGTCTGTTCGCGATAAACTCAAAAACTACTGCAAAAATACTATAATACAAACCTATAATTGCTAGGCTTCGAAGGGTCACAGTGTATTAAATATTCATATTAGATACTAGCAACTCTCCCTGACTTCACTCGGGCTCATCCTTAGGTACCTATATTTTACTTATTTTTGGCGGTACCTTATACTTAATAATAAATAAATACAAGAATATTAAAGAGTAAAATATGGAAATGTTCAAAGTATTTAATAATTGAAATGATGAAAATTTGCGACGTACAAATGAGCGGAGTTAGCATTTTAAGCGAACATTCCGTCCCGGTTTCGAACTTCTGCAATAAAAGTGCTAAGCGTTACTGTACGAAGCACAAGTTGTCAACGGTTATCACATTTACAAAGAAAGTACAGATTCGATTCAATAAAATTTTATTTTATGTATATCATTATAAGGCAGTGGTAGCTCAACGATAACGCGCTCGGTTGGATAACCGAGTGCGGGTTCAAATCCGCGTCTCACACCTCTGATATTTTCATGTGCGAATCATTTCTATCCTGATTACCACTTGTCTTACGGTGAAGTAAAACATCGTTAGGAAACCGACATGTCTGAGAAAACCTAGCAAGTTTTCGAAAGGCAAGCTCAGTCCGCCAACACGCACTAGGCCAGCGCGGTGGCTATGGCCTGATCCCCCTCCTACTGAGGGGCTCGTACAGCAGTGGGACGTTAAAAGGGCTAAAAAAATCATTATTACATACCTTAAAGTATGTTATATAATAATAAAATACATCATACTTATTTTTTTTAAGTGTAGAGGTCTCTCTAATATTTAAAATTTTACTGGAGAGACTTTAATAATACTTTTGTTTATTTAAAATATTATACTAATTGATCCAACAGTCGTCCTTTCCAAATGCTCGTATAAAATAACATTGTTATTTGAAACAAGCGGAGAGATGTCTGATTCGAATTTAATTGCCAACAAAGATGATTTATTTCATTTCCATTATCTAAGTATTTACAAGTGGTTTTTCCGCGTATAATACGTAAGAACATTATATTATATATCATCTTTTATTACTTTGTAATAGTGCACGAGTGTACGTGAAGACACAAGTGCACTCTCTATTCCTGTCACTCTCATACTCCAGTGGGACGACTGCACGATATGACCAGTGAGATTCGAAAGCTTCATATGCTCTCCCAGTGGAGATTAAGGCCTATTATATCCTAATTCGTGACTGGTTCTGAATCTTTCTATAGAGAAAGATTTAATAACTAAACTTGATCCGACCCGAGAGTCAAACCCAAGACCTTCGGATATGTAGCCGTACATGCTACACCACCCAGATTTCGCCATAATGTATTATATGGTTATACAAATTGATCTGATTATCAAATTATGAACCTAGTTTTAATTCTCGCTTGCACTTAGACCATACCTTTATGAAAGGCTACATGATCCTTAATGTTGATAGACAGCTGTTATTTATAACACACAAATATACATAAACATATCATCATCATCAGCCCTTTTTAACGTCCCACTGCTGGGCACGGGCCTCCCTCAGTACAAGGGGGATCAGGCCATAGTCCACCGCGCTGGCCCAATGCGTGTTGGCGGACTTCACATGTCTTACGAAAACTTGCTAGATTTTCTCAGACATGCAGGTTTCCTCACGATGTTTTCCTTCACCGTAAGACAAGTGGTAATCATGTTAGAAATGATTCGCACATAAAAATATCAGAGGTGCGAGACCCGGATTTGAACCCGCATCACTCGGTTGTACAAGCAACGCGTTACCGCTGGGCTACCACTGCCTTTATACATAAACATATATGTACTTCCAAACGTAGCTTATTTCGCTCTTTCGTCATACGTCACAGCGATAAAAGCATAATCTTCGCGCCTTATTTGGTCCGCATTCTCAAAATAATACATACTGATATTTAAATTTGGTTTTATTATCCTCGGTCAAGACAATAAATTATCTCACTTGATATAAAAATTATATAGATATAGCTTTACTATTCAATCAAAAACAATTTAAAAATGGATATTTATGTGACGACGTGTTGTCATTTTGCACTTGATGTGCCAGCGGTCGCGGATTCGAATCCCGCTGTGAGCATTCAATTATGTGACGAGCGCAAATGTTTATAGTTCAGAAATATTAGCTAATATTTTATTTATAATTGTATTTTTAAAGATCTTGTATCCACAGCTCAAGAACTAGACAGTGTTATGTGACTAACCCAAAAAATAATATAGTTTAAAAAAATAACGTCCTTCTTTTCCATAATGGAATATGAAAGAAATAGAAGCAAATTAAGCTAATTACTAATAAATCAACAATTTTTATTTTAGTAAAGGAACCTCTAATGTAACCTCTCCGAATACGCCATTAAAAACATATAGGTATACGAGTATTACGAAAGATATTATATTTTTTTATTCAATCATACTTCATCACTTACTCTCTAATAATCCTAATGAAATGATGAATTAGAAAAAACACACAATGTGGCTCGTGCCTACGTAATATTTATAACAAAAACGGCTCCTTTATTGAGAGAGAAGGTCGTGCTTTACTCATACATATAATAAAATTATGCGTTGAATTTGTACATTCATTAATATTTTTTGGAAAATATTATTGAAATCGATATCGATATAATCGATATAATCTATTAGAATTTTTGTCTATCTGTCTATAATGACTCCATGAAGAGAAACCCACTGGACAGATTTTGATGAAATTTGGTATTTTTTTTTTATGGGACAAAGGGGGCAAACGGGCAGGAGGCTCACCTGATGGTAAGTGATCACCTCCGCCCATGGACATCTGCAACACCACAGGGCTTGCAGATGCGTTGCCGGCCTTTCAGGAAAGGGAGGGAGGGAGGAGGGAGAAGGACGGGAGGAGGTATGGGGAGTGGGCCTCCCGGACTCTCACTTACCGGACGAAACGCGACAGCATAGCTGCCACTTCACGCCAACCTTCTGTGAGAGAGTGGTACTATACGGGGCGTGCCGGCCCATTCGGCTGCTACCCGAAGGTAACAAGCATGGCACTACCACTTGAAATGATGATAGCTGGTTCATCATATAGAATACTTTTTACACTGACCGTTGAAACTGATCTAGGGACAAAGCGTGGGTGAGTCGCTTATAATACCCATATTTTCTATCAAATTACGTTTTCATTTAATTGTTTTATAACATACATGTTTGGACTAATAGGTTTGCTTGCGTGTTAGAAGTTCAAAAATAATATAGCTTTCCAGTAGATATAGAAAAACTAAAATAAATTCAATACTTTCAGAGATTATCCTATATAAACTAACGTACAAACAAACAAACAAATGTATCTCTAAACAATATTAGACTACCAAAATACGGAAATGACGCGACGGTCTTACAAAGCATCTTGCTGATATATTTTCTATTCGAACTTAACATTAATATTTGGCACAACAATTCTCCACATTAATATGTCCTGAGGGATGCCGGTTATTTGTTACGAAGCAATACATGTCTTCACCGACTGTTCCAACAAACGAGCTCGGAACAATTAATAAAAGCTAACAGTTACAGGCTATATGTAGCTTTTATTATTGATTTTGAATGAGTTCAGTATTTTTGCCTAACTAGCGACTCTAGACCATAAATATGTTTTTTAACAGAATCTTAATTTTTTTTCTAAAGTAAATGTAGCCTTAGTTACTCCTTATAACATGTAAGAGTCCCGTCAAAATCGTTTCAGCCGTTTCGAGTATTAGAATTTGAATTTGAATTTAATATTTAAAAATTTCGTGTGTCAGTGTTTCTTATCGAACTCCTTCAAAATGGCTTGACTTATTTTTATGTTTTTTTTATTTGTGTATATTTGGTAGGTCTGAGAATAGATCGTAGGCTATTTTTTATTACGCTAGGTGATAAGGGTGACCGCCTCCAGATATTTATTTTTTTTTTATTTTAAGACCAAACTTTTATTTTTTGTTTTTTTTTTATAATTTGGCAGAATACTTATAACTATAATTTTTTCAAAGATATAAAAACGTGGGTGAAGCCGCAGGAATTGCTAGTAATTCTTTAATATGTATTTAGTAAGAAGCTGTTATTACGATATTATTAAACAGCCACTTCCATTTCATTTATCTCTATTAAGTATACCTACTTAAAAAAAGTATTTACTTTACATTTACTTAATACGATATGTTAAAGAAAAAGTGTTTCTATAAAGTGTAACATTTTGGTAGGCAACAGGTTTTTATTAAAAAGATAAAAACAAGCAAACAATTTTCATCACACTTTTCCACCTTATGGAAAATTTTATTGGTGGACTGAAAAAAGTAATATAACATTTTTGAAAAACAATGTGAAGTCCACAAACCCATAGATTACCAGCATGTTGTACGAGTACTATGGTCTGATCTTCGTCACATTGAAGTGCGGGCACACCCAGTATTGGGTAGAAGACCCTACCTTCTGTTGAACCTGAATACAGGTTCAACAGAATATTATAATATTAGAAATAATAGATAGCACAGCTATGTAGACATTTCGTTACCATTACCAATTTTGTTTTTGTTACTTTAACATACTCCTGAAGTCCATATCCTTCATACTTTGTATTTACCTGAAACAATAAAACAAGTGTCACAGTTAATTCAGTGTTTTATTAAAATTGATGATGATGATGATGATGATGAATACTTTATTGCACACACAGAAGAAGAGCACAGAAAATGAAGAGAGTAATACAAAAAGGCATGCAAAGGCGGTCTTATTGCTATAAGCTATCTCTTACAGACAACCTTTGGAGAAAGGATTAGTGGAAACGTACACGGGACGGTACAATTAAATAATTCAAGCGATTATGCATAGGAGAAGAACATATATAATAAAAATATATAAAATTGGTGTAATTACAATCATAAAAAATAGTCTTTCTTAGATTTCCGCATACATTTTATGTTTTGAATTGATTTTTATCGGACTATTTATTCGACGACATGTTTGGGTCAGTTGGTAGTGACCCTACTTTCTGCGTCAGCGGTCGCGGTTTCGAGTCCCGCTGGGGGCAATCATTTGTTGAGCACTAAAGTTCGTACTCCAGTCATGGTTGTTTATATTTATAATATGCATGTAATTAAAATTTGTATATGTGCAGTTTATCAACTATCTGGTATCCGTAACGCAAGCATCGTAGCTTACCACGGAACTAGATGGCGCTGTTGTAATAATGTCCCAACATTATGAGTCTTAAACTGCATTTCTTGATATGCGGACGTGTTTAGTTATAACAAATAATTAATTAACTTACGCGGCGAAAGTAGTTTTAATGTGTGTCACGAGTGTTTACAAGCATGTTCTAAATTTTCTACTTTAAACAATTAGTGCTTCTAGAGATGTCAAATCCAGGCACTAGCCCATTTGGACGTAGTCAAAGGACACAACGCACTCCACCTTCTACGCCCGCTCAGCCATGTTCTGTACACGTTGACGGCTCATGCCCACTATCCAGCGATACCGAGCTGCCCGCCGAACTCATAACGACCCCGGAAATTCAAAACTGGCTAATAAATGTGGAATCAATATTAAATGAGATCTGCTCAGTGGTCGCGGACAGCAAAATGAACTCGGAGCAAAAACTTCGTGTTGTCAATCTTTGCCGCAAAGCTACAGGAAGCACCTCTCAGATGGCAATCCTGTACCAATCTTTAAAGCAAAAAACCTTGGAGGCATATGATACCATGAAGCACCTACAGGAAGAGCAGCAAGTTTCAGTCTCCCTCCAACAATTTAAAGAAACTGTTGAAGAAAAACTAAAACCAATCGAAAATAAATCTTATTCCGATATGGTAAAAAAAGGTGCCGATGAGTTTGTACGCCCTAATAAATTAAGCGCTGTCGCCATCTACCCGAAGGACAAAACAAAGTCGAGTGAGGAGACCAAGTCTTTAGTTAAAAAAATTATTTCTCCAGAGGCAATGAAATTGCATGTTCGTGGCGTAAGAAGTGTTAAAAACGGAGGTGTCCTAATCAGTACTGATACAAAGGAGGATATTGAAAAACTAAAAAACTCAGAGACACTAGTCTCATCGGGCCTTACATTGGAAGAACCGATTAAACGGCGGCCTAGAATTGTCATTGTTGGTATTCCTGTGGCCCTCACTGATGAAGTAGTACTAGACTGTATATTTGACCAAAACATTGCCGAAAAATTACCAAACACTACTCGTGAGTCCTTCCTTACATCAGTAAAACTAAGTCACAAATCGGGAAAAAAGAACGCGACGACCTGCAACTTTGTGTTGGAAGTCCCGCCTCATATTAGAAAGATCTTAATTAACCAAGGACGAATTTTCATAAATTGGACTTCGTGCCCAGTCAGAGACTTCACACTAGTTACACGTTGTTTTAATTGCCAACAATATGGACACGCTGCTAAATTTTGCAGAGAAACCAGCCCTACATGTAACCGCTGTGGTGACTCTGGCCACTCGTATAAGGAATGTGTCAATACATCTTCTCCCCCAACCTGTGCGACGTGTAAACGCTTCAAGAAACTCTGTGACCACCCAACCGGGGACGTAAACTGTCCAGCACGAAAATATGCCGAGGATAAACATATTCATTCAATTGATTATGAAGGCGCCTAAGAGCGCCACCAATTACTTTATCTAGTAAGCACTCTAACACTTGTTTACCCCCTATTTATATTTTTTACTCTAAGTTTCCATAACGTATTGTAAGTATTACCTATATAATTTCAAGTATGACTAATCAGTTAATCTATTCCTTAGATAATTTCTCTGTGTCAGCCAGTAAAACTTGTAACGTTGAAGAATGTAAAAAACTTCTGCCAAACAAAGATAAGACCTTAACTATACTAACACAAAATATTCGTAGTATTAATCGAAATTTTAATGCACTAGAAGTTCTGTTACATAATCTTGACATTAATTGCGATATTATTATTTTAACGGAATGTTGGCTCTCAAGGCAAATAAATCACTTACCATCTCTTTATAATTATATCGTACACAAAACTGAAATAAATATTAATCAAAATGATGGTTTAGTAATCTACACAAAAAAGAGCCTAACAGTAAAAATTGAAGAACCTAGTTTTCAACACGCAAACTGTTTAATTATAAAAATTAATTCCGACATAGTGATATTGGCTATTTACAGACCTCCCTCTCAAAACATCGAAAAATTTTTAGAGTCGCTAAACAAATACTTGAACATGCTGTCAATATTTAAAACCATAATACTAACAGGTGACATTAATATTAACATTGCTTCAGGAAAAACAGACGCTCATGCTCATAACTATCTTAATATTTGTTCTTTCCATGGACTTTTACCAGCACATAATTACCCAACGCACCAAAGTGGATCATGCCTGGATCATTTCATGATTAAAACAAAAATACCTACCACAACATTAATCACTAACTCCCCTCTCACCGATCATCAAGCTGTTTTACTTGCACTGCAATTATCCATATACAAAAACAAATACATGCGTAGCTATAACAAAATAAACAAAGCAAAACTTGAAAACGACATTAACAGCATTAATTTTGACCCAGTTTATGCCGCAAATGATCCAAACACCTCTTTAAATTGCTTTATTGAATTATTACAATCGGCTATAGCGAAAAATACATTAACGATAAATATTCCAAATAGGTACAAATGCCTTAAGCCTTGGATTACACCTGGTTTAGTTCGATGCATAAGACACAGAGACAAACTACATTTAAAATCCAAACTCGCGCCTGAAGATGAAACACTTTCAATAACGTATAAAAGATATAGGAATTTCTGTAATAACCTATTGAAAAAGTTAAAAACTCAGCACGATAAAATAGAGTTACGGAAAGCTAGCAATAATAGTAGACAGCTGTGGAAATTTATAAAAAGCAATACATTTAAACCAAACATATCTGAACCTCCACATGATTTATTGTCTACTGAGACTTGTCCTTTAGAGGCATTAAACAAAGTCAACTCATTTTTTTGTAATATTGGTAAAACCCTAGCAGAAAAATCTTCACAAGAGCGAAATATTCCTTTGGAAAATGTAAAGATTACGTCACATTCCAGCCTAAATTCTTTTGTATTACTAGATACCGATGTTGATGAAGTATTGAGAATAATAACAGGGTTAAAAGAGAATTGCGCTGTCGGATGGGATAACATTTCAAACAGCATACTAAAAAATTACAAACACAAACTAGCCCCTCCGATAACCTTTATTTTTAACATGTGCTTAGCTAAAGGAGTTTTTCCTACTTTGCTTAAGAAGGCAGTGATCACTCCTATATATAAATCCGGAGACAAAGCTATTTCAAAAAACTATAGACCTATTTCAGTGTTAACAGGACTCTCTAAAATTCTAGAGAAAATTATAAATAGTCGTTTGATTAAATATCTTGAAGGTAACAAGTTACTTTCGGAAAGGCAATTTGGTTTTAGACCAAAGAGATCAACTAATCAAGCTGTGCACCAACTAACAGAGAAGATAACCACTAACCTAGATAATGGCATCCACACTATTGGGATTTTCCTAGACCTCGCTAAAGCCTTTGACACTATCTCCTTTTCCATACTTTTGCGCAAACTTGAAGCAATTGGGATAAGAGGCACACAGCTACAACTTTTTTCTGACTATCTAAGTGATCGAACTCAATATGTAAAAATAGGCAATTACGTAAGCTCTGGCCTCAAAAACAACCACTATGGCTTGCCTCAAGGAAGTATATTGGGTCCTACCCTATTTCTAATTTATATTAATGACCTCTGTAATATGAACCTGAAAAACAGTATTATTACGTCATATGCAGACGATACAGTGCTATTATTCTCAGCAAAATCTCGTCAAGAGGCCTATGCGGTAGCACAGAGTGGTTTTGATATCGTAATAAAGTGGCTTCATAATAATCATCTAAGTTTAAATACGGACAAAACTAAATATTTATTATTTACGATGAAAAACACCAACGCGCTACTTACTAATCAAAATATTTACGCGCATAATTGTGCAACGTCTGCTGACACTGCATGCAATTGTCCGAAATTAACTAAAACTGATTATATTAAATATCTAGGCATTACCCTTGACACTAACCTGAATTTTCGTCACCACATTGAATTATTATGCAATAGAGTTCGAAAATTGACTTTTATTTTTAAATTTCTACGTAATATAGCAGACTACAAATTAATCAAACTAGTTTACCAATCCTTGTGTGAATCCATCCTCACCTATTGCATAACCGCCTGGGGTGGTGCTGCAAAAACAACTCTACTACCTCTCGAACGTGCCCAAAGGGCAATCCTAAAAGTAGCTACCAACCGCCCATACACTTTTCCCACAAAAAAGCTTTACTCGGAATGCAAGGTACTAACAGTTAGACAATTATATATACTGCATGCTTCTTTAAAACAGCACATTGAACTTCCTTTTAACCCTAATCCCTCTGACAAAAGAAGAAAAGATTTAGTCTGTTCTAAGCCAAGAACTAAACATGCTTTTGCTGATAGGTTTTACATATTTTTAGGCCCTTTTTTGTACAACAAATTCAATAGGATTTTGAATATATACCATTTAAATTTTAAACAATGTAAAAAAATAATATCGGAATTTCTGCAAACGTTGAACTACACTGACACAGAAAGTTTGCTAGTAGTATCAAAATAAATTTAATTTAGGTTAAATACAATAAACATATTATGTTAAGTTTAGTTATGTAATTATCATAGTTATATGTAAATTTATTGCACTGTTTTAACATCAAAAGCAAGAAATGCATTTTAAAACCTTAACCTGAAACACAGGATGTTAACCTAGTTCAGGTAGGTTCCAAATTCAATCTGTTGTAGTTTTAATTTGTTATTGGTACTTTATGTTATTTGATATGTTTATGAATGAATAAAGTTATTATTATTATATTATTATTATTATTATTTATTTATTTTAGTGGGTAGATTTAGACCGTCTGTAACAACTATAAAACGTCTAAAACTCTAGTCCCTCCAGTGACTCTAATTGCTATAAAACATTCAAAAAATATAAAAAAGATCATAAAATTTTTAGTAATAGGAGTAATTATAATAAAAATAATTTTAATGCAAATAAATCTCGTAATACATAAAATGGTTTAAATATTCTGATATTTTATATTAAATCATTGATCCCCACCATCTCAAGCATAATTAGATTCTACATATAATAGTGAAACCAAACGTTGCGCTTTGTCTTTCACATTTGTTATGTAGAGTACTCGAACTCGTCAAAAGACCTACGACTAAAAAGCATTAGTCTGCAAATATATAGATTATAAATATTTTTATATTAAAAACTGGGATTTTTTGTAAAAATTAAAAATAAATAAGTTATTTCATGCTTGCGTGTACATTAACCAACCCTTTGATGTTTAACCGCAACCCGAACTGAACCTTTTTAGGTAGGTGTAATCGACCAGAAGAATTTATAAGTAGCGACTGCTTTATTTTTTAATCAAGTTATTTATAAAAGGCAGTGGTAGCTCAGTATTAACTCGCTGCTAGGGAAACTAAATGAAGCGCAATAAATCGAAAAATTAGTTAATGACTTATTTATATTCGAACCACTCAGTAGGAGTGTATGAGGCAGATCAGGCCATATGTTGACTTCACATATATTTCAAAAACTTGTTAGATTCTCTCAGATATTATGCAGATTTCCTCACGATGTTTTCCTTCACCGTAAGACAAGTGGTAATCATGTTGGAAATGTTTCGCAGATGAAATAAAAAGATTTGTCCCGGATATGAACCCGCTTTACTCTATTACTCAAACGAGTGCGTTACCACTGAGCTACCACTGCCTTTCAAATAATATATACATTATACATAGATGTATATAAAATTTAAGTATATACAAGGTGCTAATTTTATGTAAATGATAAAATAAATAAAGTATATTAATAAAGGTATAATAAAAAACTATTTTAAAACTATTTCATAGTAGACAGACCTTCATTTATTTAGATTAGTATTAAATAACAAATTGACGTTTCCTATTAGTATATTGGCAGCAAAGCTATTCAATTTTCGACGATTCACTTCATTCTAACAATTTCAATACAGCTATCAAATTGGACAATATGAACGCTAATTTGAAACCTTTCATAGTAATGTAAGCTGATATATTTTGATTTACATTATATTATATTTATATAACTGGGTCTTCAATAAATTTTATTATAAGCAGCTTTTCGATACGTTATCGTGGCTCAGTTTGTAGTGACCCTACTTGCTGTGCTAGCGGTCGCGGGATCGAGACCCGCTGGAGGCATTCATTTGTTGAGCATGAATGTTTGTACTCTAGTCATGAGTATATTATAATATGTATGTATATACATCTGCATGTATTTTACCATCATATATTTTATTGACATATATTTTCAATTCCACTCTTCATACGGTATTTCATTGATCAACAGATCCGACCGAATATATTTTTATTCAGTAAAAGTTGCAAAACACCTGATTTTCATACCAAAAGAACAACGAAATAAGCACAAACTTATTACAAAGGTATTAAATACCTATGTAGGTATTTTTCAATTTACACTATTTACCTATCAGTTATATTTAACTATTTCTTTTAAACGTGAAAATTATAAACAATCGATACTGTTACATTTTATTGTAAATTAAGTATTCATTTGAGTAGTTATAACTATTAATACTACTACTAAAAGGGTCTTATAGACTCTCTCTCTCTCTCTCCACCTATCTCTATCTCTCTCTTCCTCTCTTTGTCTTTCTCCCATCAAACTATTTTTAATGTCTAACCATTAAGCATAGCGAAGCAATTCTTTTTTGCATTAAGATACACTCTCCAGTAAGTAAATCAGTATAATTTTCGACCGAGTTCAAAAAAAAACTGAATTCATTTGCATTTTTCATACTGTAAAAATCGATTTTTTAGTTAACGAGTGTCACAAAACATTCCACTGTTATTTCAACACCATGCCCAGTCAACTATCAAACATAATATCAGGTTAGAATTTAGAAGACTTCAGGCGGATACAAAACTATAAGTTCGGAACTTTAATTACTTATGCCCAAGTTGTATTATGTTTAGGCTAAGTTCTTGTACTCAAAGGTAATTTTGATTGTTGGAGCGCAGAGCGCTATTGTGATGGTATAAAGGTCGTGTTTCGTAGCTTATATTCACTTTGAATTATTATATATGTTGCTAAATGTTTTATTTATCATTAAATACTATAAAATACTATACAGAAGCAAAACATAGACAAATTATTACCTGAACCCGGAACCCGGGCTTCGCTCGCTCTAAAGCTATGAACGAATCCGAGCGAAGCGAGGGTGAGTAACATTTTTATTTTTTCATTTTAACATAATTAAGAACTTTTAACAAAATATTATTATTAAGTACTATTTTACCTACTACTTTTGCAAATAAATATAATTTGCTTTTTAAACTCAATCAAAGATCAAAGCACATTTCAGAATAAGCCACATTCTAGAATATTCAGTAGCTGCTCTCAAGAATGGCGGTCCCGATTTCTTCGCTAGTCACAGCGAATTTGTTTCCGAAAGTTTTCCAATAAAAACTCGCATAATAGCCTTCGTGATGATCCAATATCCGCACTGTTTCTATACTACCTTCTACCTATGAATTTACTAGAGGAAAGAGTTTAAGTTGACTTACGTTTTTATATGACTTTGCTATTATTCTCAGTTTTAAAGAAGATAATTTATTAAAGGTAACTATCTTTTCGGATTTTGTCGCGGATTTATTTTGAATTTTAGTTCCCGACGTTCGAATGTTTTACAGCAATCATGGTCACGGGCTATATTTATATATATTTTATAATTTAAATTAAGTAATAATTTGATCAATGATAGGTAAATTATAACTTTTAAGAAAATTAAAGTTTAAAAAGTTTTTAACAACATAAATTGAATTTTGATTATGTATTTTAAATTCAAAAGAATTTGTCAAAATCGATGTAAATAGATACTCTATTACTATTACTTTAATTTGATTAATTTTTTTTTTAATTGCCGTAGTGTTGCCTAATATTTAACTTTAAATTTAACTTTAAAATAAATTAAAACCTACAATCTTACAGGCCTTTTTCGCCTTGCAAAGTAGTCTTTTGTCAGGCTCTGTGTATCACATTTCATTTAAATAACATCAGCAGTTTTGGCGTGTAAGCGCGCTAGATGGGCAGACAGACAGAGTTACTTTACCGCATATATAATATTATTCGTATATTCGTATTAGTAAGGATTTTTAATGAATATGAGAACTAAGTTCCGTATTTATCTTGAAAGCCTTCCAAAAGCGTATCAAAGAAAAATCAAGCTTAAATATTAAATTAAAATTCATAGGAAATCTATATTTGAAATATTTACTATAGAACTTAGGTTTTCTTCAAATATTTCATTCTTTCTTTCCATAAAATGTAAGGTAAAACAGTCAAATATATAGTTTTAGTGTAGTAATTATGACGTCGTCGACGTCGTAGTCGTCAAAAGCTATAATATTATAGTCGATAGTACGAACGCAGTTCAGATAATATTAGCGTATGAGCAGGAATTTATTTTGAATGTTCCCTCAAGTTTTAATTTATCTATAGATACAAATTACAAATTTAGGTGAAAATATGTTTTTTGGACAAAAACATCTATCTAGATACATTTAATTTTAACTGATTAATATTTGTTTTGATATGAAGATAATGTTAAGCTTTTTCCATAATTTTATGTAACAAACAGGTATAATACATACATATTTACATTCGACGACACGTTTGGCTCGGTTGGCAGTGAGTTTGTAGTACATCAACTATCTGGTATCCGTAACACAAGCACGTAGCTTACCACGGAACTAGATGGCGCTGTTGTAATAATGTCCCCGACATATTTACATACGTAAACTGTTGTAACCAAAAACTTCATAGCATGCCAAAAAATTATTATAATATTTAGGTTGAAGTAAATTTGATACATCGATATTTAACGACGAACGAAGATCTTTCATTTGTAACTAGAACGCTTCATGTTTGTAATATAATATCAAAGTAAAATTAATTAATTCTAAGAAGCTAATATACATGTGTATATATGATTGACATCTAAAGACGTAAACCTTGAAATTTTCAGGTTTAAAATAGAAGTCTTATAAGCACCTTAAGTTTATAATCCTAATATTATAAATGTGAGTATTTATTGAACTTTCTTTTACGTTGGAAATGATTGACGGATTGCGGAATTTTTTTCATACCACCGGGAATACAACCCTCGACACTCCATCAGTACATATAAACAAAACTGAAGTGTCTGTTTTTAATATCAAATTAACAGCTTTTCACTAAATACATATGAAAGTATATACGGTACTAGCATCAAAAAATCTATTAAAAATGTTACTGTTAAAGATTCACCGGGTGGTTATGTGGGAGTCACCAGCTTAAAATAAGCCAGTACTACCCACTGAAACCCAATGGACCACACCCGTCTTAATGGGGCGTGGCAGGATCGCTTGAGCATTCAATTACGACGCCCCGACGGCCCGGCAGGTCTACAGAAGCAGACCACACAGCCGAGAGAGTTGCTACACAGTTCACTCTGCTATCCAGAGAAGAACCAGGAGCAGTCCGCATGACACTCCGCCGGCTGGCTGCCGGACGCTACTAAGACCAACCACGTCAAGGTGAACGCACTTTGGGGGATGTACCTAGTGTATCTAAGCGAAGCAGGGGTAACTCACTAGTCATTAAAACAAATAATTCATCATTTTACCTTACACAAGAATAGATCCATTACCTACAAACACGAGCTTCGTCGAGCTTTTCGTTGAATCTATCGTTAAGTCTACCTTTGAATTTCCACCTCCAAATAATGAATGGATGGAACAATCGATAAACCGCATCGACACTGAGTGGATGAACAGAGATAAAAACGGATGAAAGGGTAAAAGTGGATGAAAGCGTGCCGACGACTGATATTATTGTAATAAAGATAAATGGCGCGAACGTAAACGGAAGCACTCAATAAATATTTATCTATACGTAATATAATAAAAACGTATAGTTTTCTCGTATGGTAATTTTAATTGACATTGACCGTGTAATTGTACTACTTTGAAAATATAATCTAAAAATTACATGATTAATACTCGATTTGACTTGGCCATTGCTAGGGCAAAAATCTATTTTATTATATTTTTTTAATATCTACAATAATTGTAATAATGTAGAATAATTTATAAATGTATTCATTTATAGGTAATTCGCAATCTCATAAAGAACCCCTGTTTCTATGGGATTTGGTTTTCCTCTTTTGATGTGATTATGCACACATACAAACTCTTGGTTACTTTTACTAGTATTCAGCCCTACTTAAACGTCCCGCTACTGAGAGTGAACCTCCCTTAAATACGAGTACGAGTGGGATCATGCCATAATCCACTACTATGCCCCGGTGCGCGTGGAAACTTAACTGGACGTCTTTAGATCTAATTTTTTCACAAACAAATTATGATTTTACCGAGTAGGTATATCAGTAGACATAAGATATTAAAAATATTTTATTAATATTAACTTTTTTTTATTAATTTACAAAATATATTCAAATTCAAATTCAAAATATTTTATTCAGCATGAAATTATTACATTTTTTTACTGAACGTCATGAGTCTACTACCAGTTCGGAAGGAAGAAACCACTGACCTGAGAAGAACTTTTTTTTTGTCTTAGTGTTTTTTTATTTTTTTAATTAAATTGAAATTAACAATAATTCTATAGGTTGAAACAGACTGGTGGCGCTCACATCATTCCCAAGGCGTACGTACTATCTTCTAAAATCGACTGACTATAATATACTCGACAATGTATACTATAAAATGCGTTTAATGATAAAAAAGGTACATATTCTAAGTCATTTTACCAATTTCAAGTGGATCGTTTGTCTTTTTTTTATTTTTTTTTAATGAAGACTGACTGACATTTAAAATCCTTGCTAAGTTAGAAGGTGTGGTGATTAATTTGATCTTCTTTTACATAGTGAATGTCTTACACAGGCCAACCGTCTATGTAATTATATACATACATAACGCCGCACTCAGAGTCTCTTCATGAACAATTAAGTCGTTCTTTAGTATGGAGATTCTCGAGTTAACGGTTCATTAAGTGATTCTGAGTGCGGCGGATAGAGTCAGAGCTTTAGACTGTAGTAATATGCAACAATTTGATCCAAGCTGTATCATTATATAACAATATAATAGATATCAGTGTATTATAACAAAAACAGTAAAATATAGTGTATAGTATTATCTAGTTACATAGTTAATATAAAGGTTAAGTTGACTAAAAAACCGAACCTTTAACTGGACATTAAGGCTACTGACGACTAAACCTACTGTGCCAGACTAAATCCTGACTAGCAATTTCAATTCAATAACGATAAGCTCCCGATTTCCTCCACCATTTCTTATCTCGCGTCTACCCCTATTAGAGACCTCTATAAAACACACCAACGACTGCTAAAATACATCACAAACTATTACTTACGTACTAAAACAGCATAACTTTTAAAAATAAAATGGGAATTTCAACTCTACCATTGATCAAATAAAGTTCATATTCCAATCATCTAATTAAGCTTATACATACATATTTTGGAGCGGAATTAAGGATTTCTTAAGGCCCTGTTAAAGAAGGTGCGTTCAAGAACCTATTGATTTTCACTTGTCGATTTTATTGCACATTTACACGACTTTAGGCTTTATTGCAAGGAAACAGGCATTTAGTGATAGAGCGTTTTTGCGAATTTAGCAAAACTTGAGATGAGAATAATAAAGTAGCTAAATATTCTCTTTTTCATATTCCCCAAGTTATTTTAAAATTAAGTTCAATCAAGCATTCCTTTCTTTTGATCACAACATGTTTGGCTCAGTTTTATAGTGACCCTACTTTCTGCGCCTGTGGTCGCGGATTCGAGTAACCCTGGGGGCATTACTTTGTTAAGCACGAATGTTTGTACTCCAGTTATGGGTGTTTATATTTATAATATGCATATATTTAAAGTTATATAAGTGTAGTGTATCAACTATCTGGTATCCGTTACACAAGCCTCGTAGCTTACCACGGAACTACATATTTATTTATTTGGACTGAGAACCTTAATCAGCAAAATCAAGCACTATTACTATAGAAGCAATATAAATGGAACACTTCACCTCATTAGGTACAAATTATGTACACAAAGATTTAACTTGGAAATGTCAGTTTTATATATTAATCAGTGGCATAAATATATAATACCTAAGTACGAGTATTAAAGTACACACGTTCCACAAAAAGTATAGGAACAAATAGTCAAGAAGCTAAGGGCTTAGTTATTTAGAATTCTACAACCTTCATCGTTGAAAACGCAAACTGACTTCTAGTGATTATCAAATAACTGTAGCTCATGGATTCGAAACCCGGGTCCAGCTTTTCTTGCAAGGTAATTGGAAGTATTGACAACCCTATGCCCTATTAAACACGTTGCGCTACCGTTCCTTTTACCTTGTCTCCTACTTGTCTTGTCGAAATGTCTTTTAACCTTAACATAAAATTTCAAGAATATATGAATTTATTTGTGCTATCTTCAGTGTACTTGGCCATTTTTAGTGGACCAGTGTTAAACCAAATGAAGTACATAACAAGGTTAAGAATGATTTATTATCGTGACGAAATTAATGCTTTGAAATATTAGCAAAATCTGGTATAATGCCAATAATTGACCGTTGAGATCAAAGCAAAATAAATCACTCGTACAAAGTAAACCTGCGTAGTCCGTTCTGTATATTTATTTTACAAAAGATCATGGATTGATATCATAGATTAATAATTTTAAAGATTAAAGATTTAATTAATAACCTAAATAATAACAACATAACAAACAACAATACAAAGCCTTAATATACTTACTCCGGTTAAACCTAGCAATTTAGCCTAAGACAAACCTAGAAATTCCAACGGACGTCATTGTCTGAAATTGGCTTGGCATAGAGAAATTAAATATGTACCGTTCCGCAAGGGAAATAACGAGAATCGCACTCCGACCCAATGGTAGCCCCGATGGACTGATAACACTAACATTTCCATGTCAAAATGACAAAATGCTTGCTTAAGATCTGTACTAATACATGTAAATGTGTAAAAAATATGCAGTTTTATTTTATTCGTCGTAATAAATAACCATCACATTCAACTTGTTATATACCAGGGGTTTTTGGGTCTAAATCCAGCAATCCAGACAGTAAAGCCAAGGTACACTATAAGGTGGACAATTTCGATAGCGGTTTCCTCCTAATATTTCCTTGAATAGAGTGGATAGTGGGAACATTTTTGTTGATATGTGCGTACGTGATCCACACACATGGGGTATTACACCCATTAAGATGGCGGAGGTGTCCTTATATTGTGGTAGGCGGTACTAGCTTTTTACCCGGTAAGTCCAACACGTATGCATTTAAGCATGTGAACATTACAAAGGCTATATAAAGATTTTAAAGTAAAAGCGATGTAATTATTATCCTAGGATAGTGGATAATTTAAATAAGTAGGTACTATGTGTACCACAAAATGAAGCAAGCATCTTAATCCGTGTCTTTCAACATGGAGCGTAAATTAAACTTATTAAATTACACTATGATTACAAACCTCCCAAACGACTAATAACGTCAACTTTGCTATTCCTAGACAAGTTTCGTTTTATTCCCCCATGTCACATAACGAGAAGTTTTCAAGGAAATACACGAATATTGTATGTCGACATAATGTTCATACCATTGTTTGTTTGATCGTGATTACGTAATTCTAAGTTCTCTCTTGCATACTCTAAGTTCTTCAATATTTAGACATTCCTGCTAAGTACCTTTTGACGATAACATTTAAGATATCTGAAACGCTTAGGTATATTAAAATATTTTCAATCAGAAAAGGATCATAATGGTCGCGGGTTCGAGTCCCACTGGGAGCTCAAGCACAAGCCTCGTAGCTTACCACGGAATTAGATGGCGCTATGTGTCATTTTAATGGAAAGTACCAGCGTATACTTCATTTTTTTAATAATAAGTATAACAATAATTATACCACACTATAACTACTTAACTAAGAACAAACTTAAATAAAATCACAATACTTCACAGTTATTACTATGCTCAACAGTAATGAATCCCAGTCTTATAAAGCACGCTTTAAATATGAATTCTAATTTTAATCTAAAACAATAATTCAATAATTTAATGCAACTACTTCCGTGGTAATCTTTAAATCATAATAGTTAATTTATTTATCTTACTTCAATATCCTGTTCAATATAAAATTATTTCATTGAAACTTGACAATGTGTAATAATAAATTTGTAATACAATATATTAATAAATCTGCCAATTCTAGCATTTGAATTAATTCATCAGTAGAATTTAATATTTGTATTTAATATTTACATCTATTTATATAATATTTAAAAGTCTAAAAACATAATCTTTGAAATAGAAAAAAACATTGAAACATATTTAGCTGTAATACACATGCCAACGAATAGTCAATTTAAAACTATAGTTTTGGCAATGTTTCCAAAATATTCACACAACTAACGAAAAACGGACGTAAACTTTAAAAATATTTGTAAAAACGGTAAAAACTCCACTGCGTTACTTTATTACATGTATGGAAGCAAAAAAGTATTTGTTATTTAATCTGCTACATAGCTAAGCCGATCTCTATTAAAATTTGAATACATATAGCTCGCACTATGGAGGATTCTCTTTCAATATAAAAACGTGCAAATCATAACCACAGTAGTATGTTCATGACTCATTCACATTAGAACGACTAGACCTATTTAGACGAGTTTTACGTACACATATAGACCATGATTCGTTTGGCTCAGTTGGTAGTGACCCTACTTTCTGCGCCAGCGGTCGCGGGTTCGAGTCCCGCTGGGGGCATTCATTTGCTAATCACGAATGTTTGTACTCCAGTCATCGGTGTTGATATTTATAATATGTATGTATTTAAAATTTATATGTGTAGTACTTACTGCGGAACTGGATGGCGCTGTTGTAATAATGTCCCAACATAATATTTATGATTTGAAAAATCTGTACTTATAATATATATACGAGTACATTACTGTTAGATATAAGATTGGCGAAAGTTTGGCTCCGTAATATATAAACTATGTATTCGTAATATATATACTTATAATATTTATAAAACAAAGTTTCACACCTCGTCTGTCTGTCTGTCTGTCTGTATTTCGCATTAAACTTAAAAACTACTGAACGAATTTTCATGCGGTTTTCAACAATAGATAGAGTGATTCATGAGAAAGGTTAACGTGTATAACTCATCAAGGTTCTGTATTAATTTGCTGCAATATTATGAAGATGTTTGTTGAAGATTTCGAAAAATATCACAGCGACATGGAGCTTTATTTGCATGCTCTGCCTTAACTAGTATCGTCATATGAAAACGATGTATTACAGAATTATTCCTCTTAAAAGATATTTTCATTAAACCAAAAAAATCCAAGAGAAGGTAAGTCTCTAGTACGCACATACGTCACACATTATAACCATTTTCTAAGTCACAACTTACACCTAGTTTTTAAACAGAAAATCACTGTACACTAAAAAAGAAATTCTGTAGAGAGTTAGCAGTATACAGACATGAATTAAAAAGCAGAACTATTCCATTTTTCGTGTCAAGGCTGAAAAAGGTTTGAGCGATGTATCAACACAAAACACTGAAGTAACCTACAGTAACTCAACAAATTATTCCGCACCGTACTTTATTCAAAGCCGGGGATATGGGAAGCTAATTTATTTTTTATCCCGCGTTCGTATGAAAAAATACTCCCTTGCCAAAGATAAATTTAAAAATCATTGGCCGAGAGCAAATCTGGTCGAATCATGAATATGTTCATATTTGCTTACACATAGATTACTTGTGTGCAGAGAGATCGTTAAGATGAGGATGATAAAAATTCATCTCATTCTCAAGGGGCTGGTAGGATATTTTGATCACATTCTTATATAAATAAGAATTAAATGTAATCTAAAAAAGTCTTACATACAGCTGTGATTCACTGTTATTATAGTTAGTAGCTAACGCACCTCTTCGGCTTTTTTCTTCGTCATTAAAAATATAAATAGGTATAGATAAATACGAAAATAGTTCAGTACCCTTTTTCTGTTTACCAATCAATTTCATTTTTCTGTTTAGTACTCGTAGTCATTGATGAGCTTTTTGGAACCATTTTTATAAAGAATCATAAATTCCACTCTTTCAATTAACTTAAAACTAACATAATAACAATTTATAATGCTGTGTCTTCAGCCCTTTTTACCTCCCTTAGTACGTGGGGGACCAGGCCATAGTCCACCGCACTGGCCTAGGACATGTTGGTGGACTTCACATGTCTTTCGAAAACTTGCTAGGTTTTCTCAGAAATGCAGAAACCTGCATTTGTTCCTCCTCACGATGTTTTTCTTCGTTTGTGTTCGACAAACAAACATATCACAAAAATATTATAAGCATTGAAGTTTGAAAGGATTTATATCAAGAATAAATTATTTAAATCACACTCTAACTCTAAGCGCTCTATTTGTAATATGAAGGGGATCAATCTATAGAGTGGTGCGTACAACCGCATAAACCGGGATTGGATGATCATAATATACGAGTATACGCGGTTACATGTATACGAGATACTAACTTTTAGATTTTCTTTCGATTATAATTATATGTGGGATCGTTAAATTGGAAAGAGCGGGATTGTAATTATAATTCTTTATTAATATTTCTTAAAACATCTTTATATATTTTCATCACAAGTCCAATCTTCTATTAACCCATCTTAATATATTTATCATAAGTCATCATCTTCCTTTTATATTTACATCTTGACATTAACCAATATTCTTTATAATTTAAAAGTAAAAAGAGGTTGAATATCACTTTAATTAAAATAAACTAAATAATAACTGATCATCTTCCCACACGGCCATCCTGCTCATTCATCTGCCTCAGATGAACTCTATCTAGTCGAAACCAAGTTCGCATCTTTCTTTTTTCTTTTCTTATAATTCCTTACATTTTCTTTCTTTATCATCTGCATTGATTCATTCATTATATTTTTAAATTCTTGTCTTCTTTTCGTAAAATTACTTATCGCTTCTTCTTCTATTATCCTATTAAGTTTGTCTCCTTTGTCTCTTAGTTGAACTTTTTCCTTCCGTCTTTGTTTAGTGTGTATCTTAGTCTTATAATGTTCTTTATCTCGTGTTTTCTTTAATCGTGTCGTAATTTCATTAATTATAAAATATCGTTTCTGCATCACGGTCTTATTTAGTCGTCTGTAGCTTGTACTTAATCTTCGAGATCCATCTTTTTTACTAAAAATAGGAAAATCAGATTTACTGGGTGTTTCTATATCTTCATCCATCGGTACTCTTATTTGTTCATTTGCAATATCATAATCTTCATTCATTTTTAAAACCTTCTCAGCGATTTTAGCTACATCATATTCGTCTTTGACATCTTTCTCATCGACTAACACTATATTGTGTCCATTTATCTTCTCACCTCCTGTGTCTACCACTTTCATCATCTCCGATTCTCCAATAGTTATATTTTTGAAAGAAACTTCCTCTTCTTGTCTCTTCTGTATGTTAAGCGTATTTTCAGAAATTACAGCAGTGTTAAGCCTAGGGCCAAATTCTTCCAACAGTCCTTTTTTTAACGTGGCATAGTCTTTTACTCTTCCGAACGATCTTAAAAACAGTTTGGCAGTACCTCTTAAAAGTATTTTAGCGTATATCAATTTTTCAATACTATTCCAATTCATAATACTTGCAGTATCTTCAAATTCATCAAAAAATGAGCTTACTGGGTAGGTGTCATCTCCGGTAAAAATATTCATCGATTTCTCTAAATCTCTAAAAGAAATATTTACGTTAAATCTTTGATCGTCATTTTCAGTTCCGCGTGTCGAATCTTTTTTCGGTAGCATCTTGAATATGATTAAAATCTAAATCTTCTAGTCTTTACTTCTTTTATGATCGCTGTACAAACGTCGTCAAAATCTTCAAATTCTTTTCATCATCCTTCGTCTTCAAAATTATCAATCCGTTTCAAAACAATATTATTTACGATCCCGGACGAGCCCCCAAAAAAGATGTGGGATCGTTAAATTGGAATGAGCGGGATTATAATTATAAATCTTTATTAATATTTCTTAAAAAATCTTTATATATTTACATCACAAGTCCAATCTTCTATTAACCCATCTTAATATATTTTTCATAAGTCATCATCTTCCTTTTATATTTACATCTTGACATTAACCAATATTCTTTATAATTTAAAAGTAAAAAGAGGTTGAATATCACTTTAATTAAAATAAACTAAATAATAACTGATCATCTTTCCACATATATATAATGAACTAGTGTCTCAACCTCACTCCGCGTGGGTTGCCTAGATATATTTTAAGAATTAGTATACATTTTCACAGTAAAAAGTATTCTATATGACTTGAACAACCAGCTATTGTCTTAACTAATTTCATTAAAATTTGTCCAGTGATTTTCTCGTGCGATCACCGACAGACAAACAGGCAGACAAAATTCCAAAAACTATGGATTCATAATAATTACTGTATCAATAAGATTTTATTCAAAATATCCAATGTACAAATTTGACAGAGCAAATCTGTATTATTCACAAACATTTTTCATGTTTTAAACGCAGCATTAAACAGTACAATCAATGTACATATCTATTTCAGGTTTCATTTATCATTTTTCAAGTGGTAGTGCCATGCTTGTTACTTTCGGGTAGCAGCCAAATGGGCCGGCACGCCCCGTATAGTACCACTCTCTCACAGAAGACCGGCGTGAAGTGGCAGCTATGTTGTCGCGCTCCGTCCGGTAAGTGAGAGTCCGGGAGGCCCACTCCCCATCCCTACTCCCGTCCTTCTCCCTCCTCCCTCCCTCCCTTTCCTAAAAGGCCGGCAACGCATATGCAAGCCCTGTGGTGTTGCAGATGTCCATGGGCGGAGGTGATCACTTACCATCAGGTGAGCCTCCTGCCCGTGTGCCCCCTTTGTCCCATAAAAAAAATATATTATGTATGTAGTTAGGTACTGTATTTCGATTATAATAATACGATACCTTTGGGATAAATAATATTTTTTAGATAACAGAAAAAATAATTTTATTTACATCTATTGAACAGTTTACTAAAAATTATAGAGTGATGTCTTGATTCGTTCATCATCATACATAGATGATAACAAACAAATAAAATATAATAAAAATGTCTCGAGGTGAAAGGCCAAGCTATAACTGTCCGTCAGTTCGTCTCATATTTACTATTATAAGTGCAAAGATCAAAGAAATATATAATTTTTATATAAAAAAGTCAAATTTTGAATAATTTCTAAATATTCTCATGAGCCTAGATTTGATATTTCAATTAAATACTGATTTAATTTTTAAATTGAATACTTTCTTAGGTTTACGCGAATTTTTGACATTTAATTAAATATATTATGTATGTGCCAGAAGAGTTTATTCCATGAGAAAGTAAACATGAGTGAATAAGATTATTATTAAGTAATTTCTATAAATAGAACTGGTTTTTGTACGAAAATTTTGGCAGATTTATTTTTAATTTTTGTCTGTTAACACACAAAAATTATGGTGATGAGAGCGAATGAGTCTATCAATATTTAATACTGCGCTAGCAAAGCCGCGGCAGAAATGTAAGACTAACACTGCTCAGATAATATATAGTACGCGATTTTTTTTTTAATACTTAAAATAAATAAAACTAAGTTCTGATAACAAGTTCTACGAATAATAAAATTAATTTAAGTCTTTGTAAGATGTTCTGTACATACAGACAGACATGCAGATTCAATACACTACCCACATAATATATGCATAAGTAAAATGCGAGGAAAGCTGTTAGAAAGACCTAGTATGGTAACCACAAATATATTCCCAATCAATATTTATAGTTTTAATATAAATGAAATATTACTGTACCGTAAACCATTTATTGCCACTATTGCTATTTATTAGAAGAAAATATATACATTACTTTTTTATTCCCAGACACATTGTAAAACAAAAAACATGATTGTGTTGTATCTTATACGATCTAACATCAATAATATTGGAGATGTAATATTGGCGAGAAAACTTCTAAACAGAACAAAATTGGAAAAAGCATGTAAGAATCCCTAACATAGCAATCAGCTCTGATAGCTCGACAACACATTAGAGGAGTGAACGCTTTCGTGAATAAAAAAAGGAAAAAAATATCTAAGAAAAGCGAAACCAAGAAAAACACAAGTGCTTCTATACTTGTTTGCGTCAGAAAATGAGTCGTAGAGCAAAAATAACGGTCTCTCTTCGAAATTCACGCCCTATAGAGTATTCTTAACAGACTGTGTCGTCGTGTTTATGTGTTTATGTTTATAAGAACTACTGACCTAGGTGTTTGGATACAGTGGTGGTGCAGGTTCGATTCAAGTTGAAGTTAAATTATTATTATTTGACAAGCAACCATTTATACTTATTTGTAATGTATTATAAATCATGTTAAGTCAATATAAATAAAAAAAGGTCTCGTATAAACTCAAAATTTATATGTTCAATAACTCTGAAGTCACTAGGAGAATGAACAAAATGTTGCATTTAATAAATGAGTCAATAAGATTGAATTGAATTATTAATATTTCTATACTTTTTTCGCACTTTGAAAAGTATTTCTTAAAATAATGCTGAGATAAAACGTTCATTTCCAGGTCAAATAAGCCTCATCAAAATTATATCAGCTACCTATACCTATATTTCTATTCCCATGGAAATGATCAGAAATATCAATAGCCTATGGTCTGAGCAAACACCATAGTCGAACAGCAGTTCTTTCACCATAATTAGTTCAAGCGTTGAGTGAACAAAGACTATAACACACAAATTGACTACCAAACTCATTTTAGAATTAATAATATTAAATTAAAACATTATTCATAGCATTGGTACTACAGATTTTTTGCATAAATTGCCACAAAATGTACGAACATTTCGATGTTTTAGAAATCTATTGAAATGCACTGTAGTAAGCTTACGCCTGTTAGATGTCATATTATGATCGAAATTCAAACCCAATATGTAAGAGATGTTAAAGGAAAACGATAAGTTTTATAGGATCTATACATTGTTTTGAATATAAGCAGTGAGTAAAGTTTATTTTGTATATTCTTAATACAAATGAACTTGTAATGTAACTTTGGCTTTTTATGCATTCCTTTAATTTTTCTACTAACACTCAATTTTGATTCTCGAGTTTTTGGTGACTCCACCCTCATAGGTAATTTACTGCTCGAATATTAACTTAGAATGGTAGAATACTAATATAAGAGCTTGCTTTGCCTTATACACATTTAAAACTATTGTTACCACCTGCATTTGCTTGCATCCTAATGTAATAATCTGAAATACCTATTTCCAGGACGACTAAGCTGATTTTGATGCGCGTTTCAAAAATTTCTCAACTCTTCACAACTTTTTGCCTAAAAAATTCTTCTCAGTGTCAAACTTGTTAAGTTTTGGTGGCCAACTTCACTTAGAATAACCAACTGCAAAAGAGATATTAGATATTGTACACAAATGTACACACAAACATTAGTTATTCCATTCTTTTCACTCTCAATGGGACGGTAACTCGATACGACTGCTGAGAGATTAGACGCAGGAACGACAGATTAACGTGCTCTCATGATATGAGATCACTATATAATCACCATTAACTTTCCAACTCAGGGTTGTTACAGGGGCTTTCTTGTTTCTTCTAACAGAGACACTGAACGTTGCCTTTATTTTAACGTTTGAAAATGCATTGACGCATAAAACCCAAGCACCCATCACGTCTCACGCATGGGGCGTCGCGAGATCGCTTGCGCATTCTACTACGACGCCCCGACATCCCGGCGGGTCTGCCGAAGCATCCCACACAGCATGAGGGTTGCTCCACAGTCCACTCTGCAATTCAGAGAAGTACCAGGAGCAACCCGCCTGAGACATCGCCCACCGAAGTGGACCCCTTTTGCGCGTTTCTTGGCTTCGCATGCGGCCCGGCTGCCAGACGCTACTAAGCCCTGAACGAAGCCTAACCCAAGAGTTGAACCCAGGACTGGATGTACTACCGAGGCACATAATACATCATGTCATTACTACATAATTTCAGAATATTATCCATGTAAGCCCACATTGAAGCAATAGAAAGCATGATATATAATCATACATTCTGACGATCCAGTACTATTAGCTGTTCAACAGCAACTAACTTCGCAAATGAGTCATTCCTTATACACGATTAACAGTGTGACAACGCCATAATATGTACGATTCTGGCACACGTTTCGAGTACATTAACCATAACTTACCCCAAATGTACCATCATAAAATAATGTATAATAAAGTAGGTTAGTCTGTGAGTGTGACTTCGCTTACAAATATTTTCGTACTAACAATTTAAACTTGCTTGGCTCGGGTGCGTAAGTTTTAATAGTATGTCTTAAATAGTTATAAATATTTATTGTGTAATAAGAAGATAAATTAGGCTATTTGCAGATTTTTGCATATCTTTCCTACAGAAACCGTACGCTTTTTCTGGTATAAAAAGTAACTAACTATCTTTGTACCATATTTCATTATAATCCGTTCAGCCGTTTTAGTAACAAATATCCATCTATCCAAACTTTTGTTTTAACATTATTAACTAGTCCATAATGGAAGAAGAGTAGGACTTTCTCCTGCAGCGGGACACTACAGGCCATAGATTTTATAACGGTAGTATATTAAATCTAAACGTGCAATTCCTTTACAAACAAAAAAGAATACTTTTCACACTGAACAAAATGTGTTGGTACTTAAAAGGTTCCGATGGCAAAAACCATTCATTATATCTACCGATTGACATGAATGTACTCGTATTATGAAATATATGACTCTCTCCACTCAGAAGATCCCTAAATTACTTATTCACACCATGAACAATGCTGAAAAAGCTTTTTAATTAATTTTAATTCCATTAACTCTTTAATTAGTTCAGATCAAGTATATATGTAATAATGTCAAAATCCGTTTAGCCGTTTTGAAGAAGAATCTAACATAAACGTAAAGGAAGTTTCACATTACAGTGCTACAGTAAAGATTATTTGTTTCATTTTTAGATACGAAATAAAATAAAATAAGTATTACAAACAATATACGAAATAAATGAAAACTTTTTTCAATTGATACATCAAAAATTATTGTCTCAAACACAGTATCAGCTTTGAGGGGATAACGTAATTTAGCCTATTATATTCCCCTAGGTGCCGTTAAACGTTTGAAAATTGTAGCTTCCTTCAACAGATTCTCTCTCAGATAAATAAGGCTGTGTTACAATAATAAATAGAATGTTTTCGTTTACACTTAAATAATTTCTACCTGAATTGTATCGTTTTGCTTAAGAAAATTGGGTATTAAAAATCATTAAAGATAAGATGAATACCTTGATTTAGAACTTTTAATTATTAAAAAAAAGAATTCATACATTTTTTTTTCAATTCTTCACTAACCTATGTTAACCGGAGTAACACAAGGATTCTAACGATACCACGTACTTCGGAATCGGTTTAGGCGTTTAGAAGTTATGGTGGAATAAAGAAACTAACAAACAAACATACATACATACATGAACCTTGAAAACATATTACTCTTTTTTTTGGGCAGTCGTGTAAAAAGCTAAGTTTTACTAAGTTAGAGTATATTTTTGCCTCAAGCTTTATTAGCTTAGCAACATTATTTACAATATAATAGTTTTTTACTTATGGTAAAATATTCGTAAATGTTGTTTTTTTTTTCATTAATTATTCGCTCATTTTCCTCCATAATTAACTAAAAAATAACTACAAATCGAAAGGAAATGAATTGATTTTTATTTTAATCATTTAATATGTTAAAAAAGTTAATACAATCTAATAATAACCTAAACGAGGTTTAATAATATCTGAAAAAAAATCTCCATGAAATTATTAATTCACTGAGAAAAATAAGTAAGACGGTATAATTAACGGGGTTAGACCAACAGTTCATGTTTAGATTCAATACAAACCCTACATTTTAGGAACAAAGTTTGAAATAAAAGCAAAAGTCAAACTCTACATAGAGCAGACGAAAAATTAGCCGAGCGAGAAACAATCTATCGTTGGGAACAACGAAAAAACCTTTGCAATTCCTACTCTCAATACGGCGAGCAATAGTTCGGAAACAACGCACGTTTCCTAATGGATTTTTGATGGGGCGCACTGAACAGCTCCGACATGACTTTTAAACTGAAATACAAATATTGGTTGCACTTTTGAGTAATGGCTGCGGATTTAGAATTTTATGCTTTGCGTGTTTCATTGAATAGCTTCTATTAATCTATTTTTGTGTTCTAACCATATTTGAATACGTGTATATATTATAAGGGTTAAGGGTTTGAATCCCGGGTCAAGCTAAAAGTTCTTTGGTTTTTATTATCAAGAAGATATCGATCACGATAAGCTGTCTCATCTCTACTGTAGTATTGGAGCCTTCTCGTGGGCTTATGAAGTTGTGGCAATGAAGTATATATTTTTTTCGTGCGGTTAATAAAATTCAAGGTTCAAGAGTCTCAGAAATTATCCTCAATATATCTATGAAGTTAAGAGATAATATAATATGTATTGAAATTAATTGCCATTTGTAGGTCACACCAAAACTTAAAAACGGTTGGACCGATTAGAGGATTTATTTTTTCGTTTTGTTTGGGGGTATATCAGTAGTGGTTACAGTACAAAAAATAGGAAAAACTAAAAAAAAAAGGTGGAAAATCAAGAACTTCGTTTCTGTTTATTTTAGTAGGAAACGTAAAAACGTAACGGTAACGTACAAGCTCGAGAGAAGCGAGAGTCAATAGTATTAGAATATTAATAAACATCATAAGTCGCCATCAAAAAGAAAATATTTTAATTAAGTATAACGAAAACTGGCAAAAAACATTCGCAGAATATAAATGTCTTTTTCATTTGATCTTTTAAAAGTAATAAATTTCATTCATATTTGTTTAACATTGCAGTAGCCTAAAGGCGATCACATCATTACTTCCCCGTTCAATAATACACCATTATCTACTTGTTTCCTTAACATTAACAAGTTCGCTTTTATTATGGTTCAATCAAAATCTGTGATGTACCTTCATACTCCTACATGTAATATCAAAACCCTCGTATTCTTAAAAGTTCTAAATATACTGAACTGAATTTACAGCTGATTTTGGTATTATACTAGCAATTCCCGCGGCTTCGCCCGCGTTCTAATCGCTATTAAAAATAGGGGTTAGTGGTAGAAGGATGAAAATTTAGTGAAAGTATTTTTTATTGCCAAATCATAAAAAAAACATATGAAATTTGTTTTAATATAAAACCCCTTATCACCAGGGGAACAAAAAATAGCCTACGACCTATTCTCACACCTACCAAATATACACAAAAAAATCATAAAATCGGTCAAGCCGTTTCGGTTTTGGAGTACGATAACAAACACTGAGACACGAGATTTTTATATATGACTAGCGACTCACCCTCGCTTCGCTCGGATTCGTCTCTAGGTACCTTTGGCATAAAATTTTTACAAACTTTGAATGTATTACTTATTCATTCATAACAACATGCTTGTACTGTCCACACTGAAAAAAGTTTCAATTTGACGGCAAAATCCACATTAATAAAATGATCCGCCATTTATTGAATTCATTTGTTATAAAAAATATGATAAATGAAGAACCGCTCGACCGATTTTGCGTAAACTACACATAAACCATCTACTAAATAGTCCGAACAAAGCCTAAACATTTGGTTTGGATAGGTGAGCCCGTTCTTGAGTTATAAAATTACAACGAAAAGTGGCATTGATTTTTATATATATAGATTAGAAGATGTATATATTATATGTATATTATAGTATAATGTATGCAAGTACACCGTCTACCAATTACGTATACTAATTCTTCTACCCCAAATTGGCTTGGATTAGATGATAACTTATAAGCGATCCTTAGCGACCTTTAGCGATAAGGCCGAAGGTTATTTTTTTTTCAATGATTATTTTTCTCTTTTTTATATAGTTATTATGCAATTAAGTACCCATCTATCTCTATATGTAGATCTATTAATGTATACGATTCTTATCATAAAATAAATTAAGTTTTTAAATTCGTGTTTTTCTACACGAAAGCTCACCCTTAAACTTTTCTTATCAAAAAAGCTCTATATCTAACGTTTCCAAGATAGTAGTTCCATTTTATCTGAACATCTTTTAGGTTGTAATTAAACGTTGAATTTTAAATTCTATGAAAATTTACGGCTGGTTTCAACACGAATACAACATTATAACATCATTAGTTGGTTTTACGCGTTTTTTACGAGTGAATCAAATGTAAAACGCTACTTTACTTTAAGGCTCTGTCTATACTTTGTGAACTAGGATTACTTTGAACTTATAATATAAGGAAATAAATCTAAAAATATAATAAAATTATAAGCTATATTTCTAACGTAGCCACATCTTATGTGTCTTTTTTTATTATATTCGTAGAATAATCTAATTAATGAGAAAATAAAGAAAATGGTTTAATGTGAATGGAGCCTTATTCAACCTGCTTATGTCATTGTTTTGTTTTTAATTTTCTTAACATATATAATTATGCAAACGTTTTGTAATACTTGGACATTAATTTTATTAGTGCCTATAAATTATTTGAATACCAAAGAACATCTTGAATATTTTTAATTTTATTTATTCGGTCATAAAATAAAAATAAAATTGTAAACTATTGATGTTTTTTTATTAGTGAAATCTTTAAAGTTATGTATAAATGCTTAGAATTTTTTTTGCCAAGACTTACACTGTCTTGTCTCTGTCAGAGTATAATGAATTTTATGTTTCCTTCTTTTGTTTCTCACAATATGTGATAAATATCAAATTATCACACATGTTTGAAAGCAGTTATATACTGATAAAATACTAACGCTGGCACTCATAGTCACTTAATGAACCATTAAGTCGTTCTTTAGTATGGATATTCTCGACTAAATGGTTCATTAAGTGAGTATGAGTGCGACCGTAATTGCCTTCAAATGTTAGCAAATGTTAATTAATAAAATAACGATTTCTAACCTTTGCTAATAGTATAAATGTATAAGTGAGGATGAATTGATGTTTGTTACTCAATCACGCCAAAACAGCTGAGCTTATCTCGATGGAAGTTGACACCAAAATAGATTATAGTCTGGAATAGCACATAGGTTACTTTAGATTCTAGAAAAATATACAGTGCCTGTGAAATAAATTTGTCATTGTTTTCACTAAGGAAGAACCTAAAGTAAGACCATAATGAATCTCAAGTAAAATTCTATTATTTATTAAGAAAACGAGCTGTATTACAGTCAAATAAATAGAAAAAAGGATCACATATAGCAATCGTAAACTACTATTTCAGACTTATTATAATAATTTGAGGGCTAAGGTCTTAGATATTATTTTCAAAGTTACCATATTATATATACAATACATTATAATGTTATTATCCATATATTTGGCACCCTCGCAGGCAGTTATCCGCAACCGCTGATTCGCGTGCAAATGAAAGCGCTATCAAAATCGGAATAATAAAATTACTGCGGCAGTAAAGTAAAGCACAAAGCCACTTACTCGTACCGACAGTCATACCATTTCAGCGAAATCCTTTTAGACAATGCCTCTACTATGTGCCTATCGATACTTTTTGCACTTTTACGATACGACTGTCGTATCGTAGCTAAATATTAGGCGAGTAGAGTTGGTTTTCATTAGAAACGTTATCACAGATTCGATATCTGTAAAGTTATAATATATTGACATTATCAACATGCCAGTAAAAAATTTAACGTTTACATAACTTGTTAGCGTTATAGTAGACTAATGTATTATCTGATTACTGGCTGAATTTTCCTCCTATTTCACGACTTTTCCCGATTCTTTTGTTTTATTTTATACATTCTAAGATTAATTAACCTTCTGCATCTCTATAGGATTCAGTTTTGAAAATATGAAATATTTTTCAAAATTCTTTCAATAATAAAGCCAAAGTTCATAAATATCAATTATAAAGTTTGATGTTATATACGTACATATATTATTGTATACCTTTCCTTAAAACTACCACTAGGATAAGGGACATTAACTTCAAAAATTTCCTACTTTTATTTCTAAAAATAAAATTTTCCTAGAAAAATCTAGGAAAATTTTCATATATAATTATCAGCGATATGTCCGAACATTTATAAATTTTATAAATGTATAAATATATACTTTTCTCGTACTACTCGATAGTACGTACATACGTATTTACGCCCACGCTATCGAAATCCTCACTACACTCTGCAGTAAAAACAAATAGTACAGCGTCATTTAACGATTACTAATAAATTTTCGACAGGCCTGATCGTATACGTAATTAGAGAGAATCCCGCTTCACTGGCGTCTGTCACTTAAGCTAACAGCTGTCTTGCCACATACGGATACAATTATTTTATACAATATTGATGCTATTTATTAATTATTAATATATACCATATACCAGAGACTCGTCTTCGCTCCGAACGGGTTCGTTTCTATATACGTTTTATCGGGTAATGTAGATTTAATGAAGTATCTCCAATTTTTTCCAGTAGTTTTCTTAACAGACAGACAGACAGTATCGTTAATAACTAAAAGGCAAAATGATTAAAACTAAGGAATTAATGGTGGATAAAACGAATGGATATATTTTATATTATATATAAATTAATAATAATTAGCTGATTCGATAGACTTTATTTTATTCTAAAATACTAATAACTTTAGAAAAAAACACTTTATACTTCTCCCGAATTTTCCAAGTTTTTAGGCATTCTGTAAAATCATTTTCAGAATAATATGAACATTTAAAATACCTATTGTTCTAAGCATTATCACGCAATGTCTCGCTAAACAACGTACAGATATACAATATCATTTTAACTATTTTATAAAATATTGATATTACTTTGATCTTTGATTTAAAATTAAATACATCGTAAAGGTAGTTAAAGCTTATTCGAAGTAAATGTGTCTACATTTTATAAGCATCAAAAATCATAAGAATTCAAGTTACTTAAATTCCAATTTACAAACAAGAACGGCAAGAGCGACTTTTTAACTCGTCTAATAAAAAGTTTTATGAAAAATTCTCAGTCTCATATTACTCCGATACCGAGCTCTAAGCCCTAACATGTCGTTAAGTCGCTAGAATAAACAGATTTCGCATTTTAGGCTTTAATATACGGCTTATGCTTACAAGATTTTTTTTGAAGAATGAATAAAGATATATTTTATCTGTAGACTATATTTTATAAGTATACGTCAAATATATGTCAGAAAATACAATTTTTTTTAAAACTGACTGACTTAATTATGACTTAATTTTTTGCTTCTATTTCTTTATATTGTCAGCACAGATTGATAAATTTAAAGATTAAAGAGAAGGACTATTTTTAGTATGTTTTTATTTAATGTTTTACTAACTTTTGTGTTTGTATTAATCTTTTCTAGGCTAAAAATAAAGCCTTTATATTAGCCAAAGTAAAAAAAATAATATCACATGCTTTTAGTTTCGATGTAAATTTTGGCAACAAAGACAATATTTTTTAAATAACTCTAATTTTTCAAAGATATTGCGGCGTTTTTGTTTCAACGTTTTCAAGATAGTTTCTCCTGAGTATGTTTGTAATGCATTCAAAATGATACAAAATTTCAAATAAAAACACAAAAATATAGTTTTAACTAAAAGTAGCAACTCGCCCTTGCTCCACTCGGGTTCGTCGCTAGGTACGTTTCAACCGTTACAATGGAGTAATAAGTATCCTATATGTTGACACGAATGACTATTGTCATACTATCGTCAACCGAATAGCTATCAACATACCAAATTTCATCAAAATTGGTCCAATTTTCTCGTGATCTAGAGACGTCTCCAGACAAACAGACAGATAGGCAAAAATACTATTTTTTTGTAAATCATGACCAACAAGTATATAAACAAAAATAACTAAATCTTATTTTTCCAATCCGACTAACAATTTCAAACTGAGATAGATTTTCATTAAACTCAACAGAAACATGCACAAAAAGTTTGTTCATTTTGCCGGAGCCTAAAACAAAGACATTTTTATTCTCTTGTTTATGAGAGAAAGGAATGAAATAATGAAATTACTTCAAAATTAAACTCTACGGAATTTCAATTGTGATGGCGGATCTTTATTTTATTGCTGTTGATAGAAAGTAGAATGTTTGCGAAAATATTTAGCTACTTAATAATTTGGTGTCAATTGTAATAACAACCGTAGTGTTATATTAGCAAACCTGACCTGCTTCGCTGGGCGTAAGGTAAAATAAATAAAGCGGTTTTTATAATTTTCTAATAAAATAAAAGTATCCTTATTAGGCAGTGGTAGCCCAGCGGTAACGCGTCGCTTGTACAACCAAGTGATGCGGGTTCAAATCCATGTCTCGCACCTCTGATATTTTCATGTGCGAATCATTCTATCCTGATTACAACTTGTCTTACGGTGAAGGAAAACATCGTGAGGAAACCTGCATGTCTGAGAAAACCTAGCAAGTTTTCGTAAGACATGTGAAGTCCGCCAACACGCACTAGGCCAGCGCGGTGGACTATGGCCTGATTCCCTCGTATTGGGGGAGGCCCGTGCCCACCAGTGGGACGTTAAAAAGGGCTGATGTTGATGAATTTTTTTTGATGTACTCATAAATTATCCCATATAATTTTATATGCATTTTGTGAAAAGTTGTTAGTTTGAAATCACAAGATATGTTCCCGCAGTAAAAAGTATCGTATATATCGCCATTTAAAAAAATAGAAATGATATATTTTCCAGTAATAAAAAGTATTTTATATGTTGACCCAAATAACCAGCTATCACCATACCAAATTTCATCAAAATATATCTAGTGGTTTTCTCGTGATCGTCACAGTCACAAAACTGTAAATTTGGCCTCTGTATCGCTAATAATGAATCTTCTTATAAATGAAACTACCTTTTCGGATTTTGTCACGGATTTATTTTGATTTCTCAATCAATCTCCCGTGACCACAATTGCTGTAAAGCATTCGAAACGTCGGGAACTAAAAATTCATTTATAATGTCGAATATTCGCGTAAACCTAAGTATTAAATGAATCTTCTTATTGTAATAAACGACATAAGATGTTTAACCATTGAAGGTTATCTTGTATTCAGCCCCTCACTATTGGGCACGGCTCTCCTTTCAATACGAGTGGGATCAGGCCATAATCCAACGCGCTGGCCAAGTAAGTATTGGTTGGCGGACTTCACATGTCTTTCGAAAACTTGCTAGGTTCTCTACCTACCTCACGATGTTTTCCTTCACCGTAAGACAAATGGTAATTACTTTAAAAATGATTCGTACATGAAAATATCAGAGGTGCGAGATCCGGATTTGAACCCGCATCACTCGGTTATCCACGCGAGCGTGTTACAACTGGGCTACCACTGTCGTCTGATTAAGATAATTATTTTTCGCATTAAAATTTACAATAATCGGATAAATTTTATAAAACTAAAATATAAGGAAAAAAAAGATGATAATTAATGTAAGATAAAGCTTTTAAGAATATACAAAGAAAATACTACTTTGTTAGAATTTGTGATTTCTTTGTTAGAAAAGCCTTGTTTACACTTTTTCATTCTTAAAGACATTTTGCTCACAAAAATAACAAGTTGTTTACGAATAATAAAAATATTTGGTATTTACAGGAAAATATTAGGCTTGGAAGAAATGCTTGAGATTTAAGAATAATTTTGAAACGAAACACTTGTTTTTAATATGGACTACATTAAATCACAGAAAGCTTTGGTTATCCAATATAAGATTTAGCCTCTAGCAAATATCGATCCTGATTCCGCGCCAATAGTTATAGTAAACGTTTCCTACAATTGTGAACTCAAAACTTTATGTAGGTAGTTATACGTATGTCGGTCAGTGAATTACGCTGGCTGGGCTAATTTGAATGATGTTTTGTGTGCAAGTAGTTTATAAAGTAAGGTATCACATAGGATAATATTAGCAATAAAATTTACAATATTTTTTCAATATGCTTTTAATAGTCACTGGTTTTATAAATAAATACAACACAGGAACCGTAGCCGTAGCTCCTTTGCTTGCAGTACAAGTAATATAGGTATTACATGCAATTATAAATGAAACTACTTTTTCGGATTTTATTGCGGATTTATTTTGATTTTTAGTTCCTAACGTTTCGAATCCTTTACAGCAATTATGGTAGCGGGCGAGACTGAGGTATTTGACGTCTCATAGGTTTATATACTTGTTACAAACAGCGCCTACCCACAATTCACAAAAAATCAAAGTGGCATCAAAGTACTTTATAATTTTTTCATTCGCGTAAACCTAAAAAAATATTAGTATTAAATGCAATTTCAAAATATTTTATTCAGCGTTAAACTATTACATTTTTTTATTGAACGTCATGAATATACTACCAGTTCGGAAAAAAGAAACCTCAGACCAGAGAAGAACTTGTGAAATAAAACGTGACTAATATTATTATTTTGTTTTAATCTGGTTTTTTTTACAAATTAAACATAAATTAACAATAGTTTTAAAAGGTTGAAATAGCCAGGATGCAATCACATCATTCCCAAGGCGTAATGCAATGTATATTGCATTTAATATGCAATATACATTGCTTGTAATACTTTCTTAGACTCTACATGATTTCCATGGCCATGCATGATTGGTGTAACGCCGGGAACCATCTTAAAATTCGAAAAGATTTAAAATATCAACTAAAGATGAAGGGACCTAGAAGCTCTCCGCTGCCCCTATAAAGAAAATGAAGGAAGGAATACGTAGTCATACTTATTACTTATCCAGTCGAGGCACATATTTATTGTATCACCGGCCAACGCTTTATTCTTATACTAGCATTTCTCGCGGCTCCCCTGCGTTTTAAAGACCCTAAACTAAGACAGATTTGACATATAGTGAGATGTTTTACAGTCGGCTTTAACGGTTACATCAGATTTCTCAAAAATAAGATATTTTCCAGTAGTAAAAAGTATCCTATATCCTGACCCGGATAACCAGCTATCATCGTACTAAATTTCATCACAATCTGTCCAGTGGGTTTCTCGTGATGCGGTCACAGACAGACAGACAAAAATTCTAAAAATTAAATCTATTCTAATTCGGTCTTTGTATCGATAATAATAAGTATTCCAATAAGAATTTCTGAAAAATTTTCAGTATTACAGATTTGACTAAGTTACAACTTTATTGTATGTATAGGATAGACTAACTTATTACTCGTTGTGACATCCTAATATCCTAACCTATGTCAGTTTAGCAGTTATCTCACTGAGACTGACCTAATGAACTGCGTGGGACACATTATACTGAATTTATTTAATAATCCGATTTTGGTGAAATGATGTACTCTCACGATTAGAGATAAGCTGCGACTGAACTCTTAAGGGGGATGGATTTAGAGGCATAGGAGTGTCGCAGCAACTTCATATCCCGACCTACTACTAGTAAGTAGGTATGTCATAACAGAAAACCCTTGTACCTATTTTGGCATGACCCAAGACTCGAACTCGAAGTCAAGAAGGCAAGTGGTCTAACATACCCATAACCCTTAAGGCAAATAGTTTAAACTTTAATTGACCCCCGTCAGATTCTAACCCTAGCTGTGATAAGATCACTAGTAATCAATACTTGTGTCAAATTAAACTGGCAGTTTCAAGTAATCGCGACCCTTGGGAAAGTTTCGACCCATTTGTCAAAACCAATATATACTTAGTGTTAGTTGGTGATTCTGTTGGTTTTTGATCGACTTCCAAAAGAGCAGGTACTTGTTCTGGGTGAATAGTTTTTAGGTTGAGGCCAATAGTTTTGAATAAATAATTTTGAATTGGTTTCCATGATTTTGTATTTTGACTACTCGTTTGGCTCAGTTGGTAGTGACCCTACTTTCTACGCCAGCGGTCGCGGGTTCGAGTCCCGCTGGGGGCATTCATTTGCTAATCACGAATGTTTGTACTCCAGTCATGGGTGTTTATATTTATAAAATGTATGTATTTAAAAAAAATTATATGTGTAGTATATCAACTATCAGGTATCCGCAACACAAGCACGTAACGTAGCTTACTGCGGAACTAGATGGCGCTGTTGTAATAATATCCCAACATATTTATTTATTTATAAAAACTTTAGAAAATAATTTTAAGGAATAGATTGAAAGTGTTTACTTTTTAAGCGATTTCAAAGGAAAGGTTTTTTTAAAGAAAAGTAGCTTAAAATATTGGCCACAATATAAGTGATAATAGTTTAAAATTATTGTTACTTTAAAGTTATATGACAATATTACTGTGATTAGGTACTAAATTCATATGAAAATAATTTTTCGACATAATTCATAACTGCATTTTATTGGATGTACGCATGTAAGTAGTGAATAAAACCGCGGGTGATAATAAGTGTTTTATAAAGTAATACACAAAATTTAAAATATTGAATATATTAATATAATGCACAAGTGTACACGCAGACATAAGTGCACTCTATATTCGTATCACTCTCATACTCCGGTGGGACGACTACTCGACACGATCAGTAAGAGTTAAAGCGCAGGACCGACGACTTTACGTGCTTTCCGAAGTACGGGGTTGAAAAATTTATACCAGCTCTGGTCTGTTACTGAGACTTTCTTAAAAGAAATACTAAATAACTAAACTAGGCTTGTCCCGGAACTCGAATACCCGGGCCTGAGGATCCGCAGCCAAATGTATTAACCATTAGATCATAAAAGCAGTTATTAAACATCCTCGTATAATGGTTCTATGACATAAACATTCAATTCAATATAATTTTCGGAATTTCTTTTTTATAACATGAAATATTTTCTAACAATTAGTTAGGAGATACAAATAAACAAATAATACGATCATGTCTTATAGTAATATTTCATAATGTCTTTAGCCCTTTTTAACATCCCACTGCTGGGTACAGGCCTCCCTCAGTACGAGGGGGACCAGGCCATAGTCCACCGCGCTGGCCTAGTGCGTGTTGGCGGACTTCACATATCTTTCGAAAACTTGCTAGGTTTTCTCAGACATGCAGGTTTCCTCACGATGTTTTCCTTCACCGTAAGACAAGTGGTAATCATGATAGAAAATGATTCGCACATGGAAATATCAGAGGTGCGAGACCCGGATTCAAACCCGCATCACTCGGTTATACAAGCGAGCGCGTTACCGCTGGGCTACCACTGTTTTTTTTATGTTTTTATATTTCATAAATATTACATTATATATTTAACCTTTTCTATTTTCATTATATATTTTCTGTGTCATTCACAACCATAATATTCTTTTTATTTATTTTTCTCATACATAAATAAAGCAAAAATATTGTTCTAAGCTTACAAAGAAATCTTTTGCAGTCTCGACGCAGCTTTTTCATAAAATAAATAATGAATCTTATGCCATATGAAAAAACAGTCTACCTGTTTATTTTCAGCGGACGTCGAGTTAAAACGTAAACAACAATATTTACAAAGCAACGTATTTTCTGCTTTCAACATGCTACTGCTCAATATTTCTTCTATCGTAGCGACCTAAATAAGAGTTAGAGGTGATTTAAGGTGAATTCTCCCTATGATTTTCCTTTGTGCTCTGGTGAAACTCAAAAAATTGTAAAGAAAAATATAAAACTTAGTGGAATTCGAGCTTAATATCTATGTAGATCGGGTCTATCTCAGATACTCTAAGATGAATTAAAAGTTTGAGTACTCTTCGAGCTTGCATGAAGAGAATAATGACTTTGATGAAGTAAGTACGATCGGCGCTTTAAAAGCATATGCTCGAAAACTTACTTAATAATATTATATAATGGCAATATTTAATAAAAGATTTAAAGAAATAAATTGATATGATACCATGTTTGCAAAATAGACTTAATATTATACCTACGAGTATAAATCAGTTTTTTTAATAAATATATAATTACCTCATCCAAATTTAATGAATATTTAGCATAAAACTTGCATTCGCAGTTTAGATATTAACACACTATCTAGTACCGTGGTAAGCTACGAGTCTTGTGCTACGGATACCAGATAGCTGATACACTACACATATATAACTTTTAATCAAATGAAATCAAATCAAAATATACTTTATTCAATTATTTTTTACAAGCACTTTTGAATCGTCACATTTATATTATGAATATATAGTACTTATTTAGATCAAATGTCGGTATGTATATATATATATACGGTACCAGGTAAAGTCGTCGATCCTGCGCCTTAGCTCTCTCACTGGTCGTGTCGAGTGTCGTGGGACTCCGGTAGGACGACAGGAAAGGAACAGAAAGAGCACTTGTGTCTGCACATACACTTGTACCCTATAATATCCTGCGAGTTGGCTAGTCGCAATAACATTGGCCGCCATGGCCCGAGTCGGTCGAAGAACATTATGTAAGTCTGTGAGGAAGCTACCATCGGCTTTGAAGGCAGTCCTGCTGAGAAGAGCTACAACATACATATTAATAATAATAATGTTCTCCGACCGATTCCGGCCATGGCGGCCAATCTTATTTAGACAGGCCAACTACGCAGGAGATATTATAGTGCACAAATGTACGCGCAGACACAAGTGCACTCTCTGTTCCTATCACTCTCATACTCCGGTGGGACGACTACTCGACACGACCAGTGAGAGCTAAGGCGCAGGACCGACGGCTTTACGTGCTCTCCGAGGCACGGGGGTGACACACCGCCAACTTCCCAACTCCGGGCTATTACTGAGACTTACTAAACAGAAAGACTCAATAATTAAACTTGGCCCGACCCGGGACTCGAACCCAGGACCTCTCGATGTATGACCGTACATGCTAGCCACTACACCACCGAGGCAGTTAACATACATATTACAAATATACCTATGACCGAAAAAGTTCTCGAGTGGCGGCCATGGGCGGGTCTCCCACAAGGTGGATCGACGACTTGGTCAAAGTCGCTGGAGCCCACTGGATGCAGAGGGCGCAAGACCGATCGTCGTGGAGATCTTTGGGGGAAGTCGTTGTCCAGCAGTGGACGTGTTGTGGCTGCGATGATGATGATGATATTGATGAAGATGACCGGAATATAGGCATTCGGGCTTAATCCAAAAATGAATGCCACCAGAGGAACTCGTACCCATTACACACTAAGCCCAACTTGTCATCAAGTTGAGTGAATGACATATGACATATTTTCAAGTAAAGCTTAGCTGAATCAAAAAGAGATATAAAGACAAAAACACACTCAAATCGAATTACTCCTCTTTCAAACTCGATCAATAAGCTTTTATTTTGTTTTTCTAAAGCGTTATGGAAACGAACGATCATTACATGACTGCATACATATTATGCTATCGAATAAGGTCAAAACTTTCGATGTTTTATTAATTTATATACCAACAAAGCTCCGTCCGTGATTTAGAACAATAAAAGTAGTTGTGGTGTTACATCATGCTTTAATAGAAAATGCTAAGACTTTTCATGCGATATCGTTTTATTATTTGAGACTAATTTTAGTTTTGCCTTCATTATTTTTAACAGGTAAAGTTGTTTTATATTCAGAATTAAATTTATCAAATATACGTTTGCCGATTCTTCTCAGGTTCTGGGGCTTCTTCTTTCAGAACTGGTAGTAGGATTGACGTTTTGTAAAAAAATGTGACAGTTAATTACTAATTAGAATATTTTGAAATTGAATACATAATACTCGTATAATTATGAAAGTATAGAACTGTCAACATTAGAGTAAAATAATTACTTTTACTTACGTTTACTTATTTTAGTTTATAATTTTTTTTATATTTAGTTATATATTATAATTATGATTATATAATAATTAGGGCGAGCGATGCGAGACCTAACATTATCCCATATCCTGGGCATTTTGTGGTACACTTTACTGAAAAACTTTTACGCCTATAGATTTATGGTTTAACACAGTAATTTAACTTGACATCAAGACGTGTTACTTACCAAAAAAATATAATCTTATAACCATTAAAAAATGTAACACTATTACCTGTTAGAAAAACTACGTGAGCCCTCACAAAGCTCAGCTTTTTGCTAGTATATATTTTCGAGTAGCGACTTAGTGTGCATTCCTAGATTCCTAGCAATAACTTATGCAATAGCTTCTTCTCCAGGTCACAGTATATCTTTATTCATGTATTAAATTGATTGTCGCTTTACAATAGTTTCACACACAACAACACATGTGTATGTGGGCGCACACAAAAAAAAAACAATTTTTTTTTTTGTTTTTTTTTGTGTGCGTATAATTAGATCGATTTTAATTGGTGATGACTTCTTTCTCAGTACAACTTATTTTACTTTGGACTTCGCTTTTAAAATAAAATACAAAATAAACACAAGCAAAGTCGCAAGCTAAATCTATCCTTGATCTGAAATAATGGCGAATTGTAAGAATAAAGTTAATCCTCCCCTTTTCATTTCCACATTAGCTAATATACGGTCCATAGAAACGATGACGGATTTCGGTCGACCCCTTTAATATATGGTAGGCTTTAATGATAACAATAAAATATTATGTCGTAAAATAGAATTGAATGTCTTACCCAAAATTTCTCCATACTCATACATATTTTAAATACGTTAATCCACCATATTAAATTGAATAATTGATAGCATCGTATACTATAAGCTTAGGAATTGGAAGAAATGTTGCTTATCATTCCTTAGTCATATCATATGTATAGACATAATGAAACATAATGATTAAAAATCCATATCTATATATATATAAAAGAAAGTCGTGTTAGTTACACTACTTATAACTCAACAACGGCTGTACCGATTTGGCTGAAAATTGGTGGGCAGGTAGCTTAGAGCCAGGAAACGGACATAGGCTACTTTTAAAGGAAAAAAGGCTGTAAGAGGTTGAAATAGGGGATGACAGTTTGTATGGAAATTACGTCATTTTTAAAGCTAAAAGCTTGAAACTTATTATTTGGTCTTTTGATTAGATATAAATAAGTAAGACATTTAAAGTTTGTTAAAATTGTACGCTAAAAGGGGGTACGAGCTAGGGACGAACCCGAGCGAAGCGAGGGTGAGTCGCTAGTAAATAATAAAATTCTATATATGTCGAATCTCTACATTAGTATTTTTTGGAAAATAGTATCGTAATAGTTATTATTATCGATACAAATGCCGAATCGATAGTTTTTAGATTTTTTGTCTGCCTGTCCGTCTATTTGTCAGTCTGTCTGCAATCGCATCACGAGAAAACCGCTGTACAGATTTTGATGAAATTTGGTATGATGATAGTTATCCGGGTCAACATATATGGTACTTTTTACTACTGGAAAATATATCATTTCTATTTTTTAAATGGCGAGTGGTTTTTTATTGGAAATTGTACTACGCGTTAAAACGTCTCTATCCATCGAAGCTGAACGGAGCGAAGGTGAGTATGGAATATTATCTACTATTTCATGAAAATATAATAGAAAATCGTGTTATTAACTTAGCTGAACTAATCTTGCGGCGCTCTCATCCGAATAAAGTATGCCGTGCCACGATAATACACCGCCTTTAATATTTATATCGCGTGAACCCTAAATTATATTTACATATCTTTTAAGATGCCTTTTTTAATCTTCGAGTAACGAAACCCTTATTAATTTTAACAAGTATGTCTATCTGTGGCATCGTAGTTCTTTTTTTTAATTATATTTTAAGGGACTTTTCTCTTTCTAGGATATGTCAGTCTCATCGTATCATAATCTAAGTATAACATATAAAAAATATGCACAAGAGACAGACGATGTTCAACACACTCCGGCGGAATGTGTTAAACATCAAAGGGAGATGTTTTCAATGTTGCAAAACCCTGTCTGTCAAAACTTATCGTAGTTCTTGCATAGCTTAGCTGGAAAAAGTATGTTGTACTACTTTACTAAGGATTGTAGAGTAGTACAAGAGGCTTGTTCGAGATGACTCGAAATTATTATGTTTATCTTTTAAAGTTTACACTTAAAATGTATCGGATATCCATAATCCGTTTTTTATTAAGGTTATTAAGGCTGTATTCTCTTAATTTTTTTTTTTTTGTTTTCAAGCGATACCCATCATTTTACTCGATTTCATTCCATTACAATTATAGAATTCATTATTTTTCTTTGTAATTTCTTTGAACCTTCATTTTATAAATAATCACTGTCATTATTAATAATTAATATTCGAAATGTCTTCAGCCCTTTTTAACGTTCAACTGCTGGGCACGGGCCTCCTTCAGTACGAGGGGGATCAGGCCATAGTCCACCGCGCTCGCCTAGTGCGTGTTGGCGAACAATATTCGAAATATATCGTGTAAATTTTTAAAAGAAAATTAAAGCATATTATAAACTTGTAAACAGTTTTATATACCGATAAGTAAATTCTTTTTATAAACTTATAATGTAAATTTTTTTACTTATTGATATTAAAACATTCAAATTGCTAAATCTCGCTATAAAAAGATATATCATGTGAAGAGGTGCCCTAATTATTAAGGGATGGAAATATTATATTCAATTGTAGGACCCCTTAGAGTATTAACTGAATTCTTGCCGTAGGGACAATCCGAGGCCACGCTCAGGATGGAATATATAATAACGAAGATAATGAGTAGCTTTATGTATTTAATTGTTCCCGTATTGTTTAAAATATTATAGGGTGTGGATACAATTGCTTTAGTTTTATCCTGAAACTTTGTTTTAACTAGTATATACCTATATAAAATATACTACTAGTAGTACCCGCGGCTTCGCCCGTGTTCGTGGTTTGAAGTCCGCTAAATAAAAAAAGTAAAAAAAGTATCCTATGTTACTAATAAATATGTATAAAGTTTCATGATGATCAGTTTAGTAGTTTTCGCGTGAAAGCGTAACAAACAAACTTACATTCACCTATATAATATTATTATAGATGAGCGTATCTGTTAGTAAAGTAGTGTGAATTCGATATCATTTTGTTATTGACTAGTGATACCCCCTCGCTTTACTCCCGAGTAAGTTCGTCTTTAGGTACGTTTTAATAGTAATTCCCGTATGCCTTTGTGGTGTGGGAAGCTGGCATTATTAGTATAGGATGCTAGATTCAATTCCATTTGTATCTTTATCATCTTATGGCGAGCTTAAATTACAATCTCCTGATTGCTATGAAACAGAACTCGAATCCAGGACCTCACGTGCAACCGTACATGCTAGCTGCCCTATATTTACAATACAGCCTACTTCAGTACACTTTATATGGTAATTGCTCCTCGTCTAAGGGTCGTAGCTGTAATATAAGATATAGAGAGCTTTATAGCCTTTTTTCATGAATAGTCTAATAAATACAAAATTATTAAATAAAATTTCTTGTTCCAAAGATAATCATATAGTAAAAAACAAAACACCTTTTTCGATATAATATTAATATTGTGACGTATAGTTTTATATTTAGTTCTCTGATATTTGATCTCACATTTTTTTTATTTTTTAGTAAATACTGTTGGCTGTTCCCGTATTTTTTCTTTAATAAATGGAATTAGTAACTTATTTACACATGTATGTACTCGACTTAAAGCAAACCCACCATAACATCATATCATGTACCCGTATCAAAGTTAGTAGACATCTTATTAAGCCGACTGTAATGAAAAAGGAGTTTTACCATAGTTCCAGAACTCTTCATAAAAATAAGTGAGGGAACATACATATCGATATTCTGATTTAGTAAATATCGATATGTTTTTTTAATATCGAATATTTACATTCAACTACAAATAAATATTATTTATTATTAACGTTAATTAAATGTATATTACAGTAATTATTATAAAGGATGGGGATACAATCCCCATCCTTTGCTTAGAATAAGCTACCTTGCTCTTGATTTAAGACTAACCACATCGTAGGCTTACTGTGTGCTCTGTGGTTCAAGCTGGCTTATTTGAATAGTCCCAAGAAGCTCTTACTTACATAAAAATATATAACAAAATATTAAATTTCTTTAAGTATAAAGAATTTTAATAAAATTATGATAAGTAAAGTGATTTGAAATCTAGTTCTATTTCTTATCCTACTAATATTATAAATGCGAAAGTTTGTGAGTATGGATGTTTGTTACTCTTTCACGCAAATACTACTGAACCGATTACGATGAAATTTGGTATGTAGGTAGCTGAAGACCCAGAATAACATATAGGCTACTTTTTATCCTGGAGTTCCCGCGGGATTGACTCCTAATATTTAAAAAATTAAAGCGGGCGAAGCCGCAGGTACTGCTAGTATGAACTAAAACAATGAGAGACTGACTCATTATGCTATAATAATATTATGGTTAACATACGTATATGGTATAAATGTTAACTGAAAGTAAATTATTATTATTGCTACCAGTGTTATTAAATTTTACCATTAATTTGAATTATTCGTAATAAAATTAAGTTATTATTAATAATTTTAATATTATCGACCTTAGTTAAGTTTCTGGAAACATCACTATTTACTTGCCTTTCATTAACACCTGCCTATTTTGCTAACATAATACCATATTTAAATTGACCTTCAAGCTAATGTACCGTAGACTGATCCTTACCCGGAACTTATATAATACTTTCATGAAGAATAATTAATAAAATCTTAAGTATTTCAAAATATTCAAACCAAAAATGTTTAATTAAAAGCTTATGAAACTTCTAAAATTTAATTGAATAATTTATTTTCTTTCCAAGAATTATAATGGTTTTACTGTTTATTTGTATTCAATAAGAACGACAAGTACACATCTGTAAATCTCATCAAATGAAATGTATATTGCTAGGGAGCTTATTTACATTAGTATTTACTTATTATCGTCGAATTTTATGCAAAAACAAATACAAAAAGTAATAAACAATTGATATAATATTACTTCATATTAAAGATTTGAGATATTACATAATAAATTCAAGTGAAATAACGACTATACTGCTCACTTATAATTGTACTCTGAAAAAAGTACTCTAAATAAGTGTTGATCGTGATAAAATAAATTGTAAATTTGTACATAATTATAGTAAAATTTATAGTAATTTATTAATAGAAAACCAATATGAAATATCTTCTTTATTATTATGTCAATTTTAGAAGTAAAATGTTCTATAAAGGAAGTTGTTTTGACTATTGTTGATTGTCTATTATTCTTATGAATAAATATTATAAGTAGTCATTATAAATTACATTACTTTACGAAATTATTCATAAATAATATTATAAACACTATTTATTTATTATAACGAATTTAAGAATTATAATTAACAAGTTAAAAGTTAGTTACTGAAAGGATGTTTTAGACTGTCATTGACTGTCAATGATATAAAAGGAGGTGGACGGATTTTGAAAAGGTTTGTCGTGTACCGACTACTGTAAAGTCCGGAGCACTTCACTGAGCAAGTTAAGTACTCTAACTTTGTATTGTTACTATTTTACATTTGTAATAATCGTGGCTGATAAAAATAAGAAATAACATTTCTATATTTCTATAATTATTCAGATTCTATTAAATGATACAAAACCCATATGATTTAATGGTCAAAGTAATATGTTGTATTTATTTGAATTCCAATAATTTTGTTAGTGTTTTGCTGATATATTTCTATGTCATATACGTTTCTTTGTTATACATTATATTGAAGTTGTTCAAGTTATATTCAAACTATTGTTGTGGCTGTATTTATTGTTATATAATATGATATTGAAAAAAGTAGTCCGGCTGAGTTTCTTTCGCCAGTTCTTCTCAGGACAGAGGTTTAACCTTGTCGAACTGGTGGTAAATAAAAAGAATTATTGCAAATTCCTTTATCTTATTACCTTTTCCTAAATTTCTTAATTATCTTAATAATATATAAAGTACTTAGCAGTAATAATTGTAGTTCCTTTAATAATGACATAAAAGAGAGTAGTTCGAAGCTTTTGCTATCTCTATAAATTCCAAAATTCTATCAATCGCATAAAATATTTAGGCTGAAAAACAAATTTTGATTTATAATTTTTGTAATAACATTTAATCGCATATTGAATATTAAGCAGCAGTTACGTATAAAACGATTTTAGTGACCTTGACCTTATACTTGTGGTTCTCACATAATAAGACTTATTAGCAAATATACAGGATTCCGAAACCCACAGTTTGTTTCTCTCGATCTACCTTATAAATAGCACTCTTTATTTTTTATAAATATAATATACCAAATGTATTAAATTTAGTAATCGATCTCTAACAACCTTGCTTTATTCTGTATTATAAACAAATGTGTGCTTCCAGCTTGTGGACTTTCAAATCTTATTTTATATTGGATATTTTTATGCTGAATACATCAGCCCTTTTTAACGTCCCACTGGTGGGCACAAGCCTGCCTTCAATACGAGGGGAATTAGGCCATACTCCACGACGCTAGGCAAGTGCGTGTTGGCGGACTTCACATGTCTTTTAAAAACTTGCCAGGTTTTCTTAGACATGCAGGTTTCCTCACGATAATTTCCTTCACCGTGAGATCAGTGGCAATCATCTTAAAAATGATTCGCATATGAAAATATCGGAGTTGCGAGACTCGTACTTGAACCGACATCCCTCGGTTATCCAAGCGAGCGTGTTACTACTGGGCTAACACTGCCTTTTTATATTAGCTTCATTTAAATTTGAATGCAACTGTGAGTCAACCCGAACACTTGTCCATTCATTAAAAAGAGCTGAAAATTCACAAAGTCAAACGCAAAAATAACAAAAGTGGACTTCGTGCCGTTTTAATTGCAACGTCCCGGAAAGCGGGAAAGAGACCAGGATTATTTCATAAATTTATTAAGCCAGAAGGGCTTGTTGAGGCGCGTTCACATGCCACTTTCACTCTGATTGCAAGATCTTTTTAAACTTACCTTATTACATTTTGTATAGGTGGGATTTATTCTTGGAATTTTCATGCATTGCTCTTGAATAAGCTATGTAAGTTTAGTCCCTTTTGGAATTGGAAACAGATAACAAAACGTATAATATTTACAGAATCAAACAATTTCTTGTAGTGAGTACGTCGGAAATAGAAATCCAGCAAAAACTATTCCATTATGATGGTGATAAATGGCTGTTGTCGTTAATAGACATATCTAAAATAAGCGGAGATGCATTCGCAATGCATTACCTAAGGGCCTAAAGCCACGACTCGTGTTGAGATGCATCATTGTAGAGCAATAAAATATCAGGAGGATCAAACAAAAAGTATGACAGTAATCAAATGAAAATATAAATGAAAAATAATAAACATCTTTTATTCTAGAATAACAAATAAATTTAAATATCGCAATAATAATATAAATATCATTTTTAATGTGTGTATGATGGATATTAATGAAAAAAAGGCTGGATTTTTTTAAGTAACTTACTACATAAATACTCCATAACTACTAAAAAAGATAAGATCAATTCTGTCCTTCCGTCCATCTGTCTGTCTGTCTACTGGTTTGAATGTTTAACTCTTTGAGACTACCAGTTGGATTTAAACAATCTTTCATTTAAATTTAGCGCAATTCTTCAAAAGGGTTAAAGGCTATCTAATATCACGCTAAGCTCTATCGAAATGATACATAATACAATACGCGAGCAGAACCGTAGGAAAAGCTAGTACACCACGAGAAATGGAGCGTATTTCTTAGAAAGCATATAAGCTAAGTTGTAAATGAGGGCATAATCCTATTAAGCGGTGCACCATACGAATGCAATCAAACGCAGCGGTGAATAGTGAAATTCATGTGAGAGATCGCCTGATTCTCTCCTTTGCTGGTTCTGATGCAATTGTAATCATACCTGTTTGGTTGTACTTATTGTTGTATGAAGTACTAATTACATTAATTACTGTATATATTAATCTAGCATTTTAAGTGGATTACTATCATCTAGACATATAAATAAAGTTCCGTCTATTTTTAATTTCAAATTAACAGCTTTACACTAAATGCATATGAAAGTATATACGGTATTTATAATAAAAAAATATTTATTTAAATTTTTGTCGGTCTGTCCGTTTGTTATGGCTAATATCTGAAACGGCTACACAGATTTTTACGGTACTTACACTAGCAAATAGCTAATATTATGAAGAGTAACTTAGGCTACTTTTATTTTAGAAATTTTATTTATTTTTTAGCAGTGTAGCCCAGCGGTAACGCGCTCGCTTGTATAACTGAGTGATGCGGGTTCAAATCCGGGTCTCGCACCTCTGATATTTTCATGTGCGAATCACTTTCTATCATGATTACCACTTGTCTTACGGTGAAGGAAAACATTGAGAGGAAACATGCATGTCTGAGAAAACCTAGCAAGTTTTCGTAAGACATGTGAAGTCCGCCAACAAGCACTAGGCCAGCGCGGTGGACTATAGCCTGATCCCCCTTGTACTGAGGGAGGCCCGTGCCCAGCAGTGGGACGTTAAAAAGGCCTGATGACATTTATTTTAATTAGTGGAACTAGCGGCTTCGCTCGCGCTAAATCTAGGGACGAACCTGAGCGAAGCGAGAGTGAGTCGCTAGTATATAATAAATACTGAAGTCTGTGTGTCTCTGCTTGGTACTCTTAAATCATCATAACATCCTGCATTATAGTCTTCCAACAAAAGTTATAAACATAGAAAAATATAATTAAATAATAATTTTAATTTTAACTTTGTTAATTATAAATTATAATTAATTAATTTAAACAAATTAAATATTTAAATATGGAAAAATTAGGTACTTTTCTCATTAAAATCGCTACATTATACAAAAGGCTTTACAGGAACCTCCAAAAGGGTAGCAAAGTGAAGTCAACTCGACGCCGAGTATGAATTTTAAGCGAATATAAAATATAAACGATGGGATCTTAGCACTGAACGCTATCCCGGATCATAGGATTACTACACTTGAATATTTTTTACTTATGTATAAACTGATGACTCTATATAATAAATAAATATGTTGGACCATTATTACACACAGCGCCATCTAGTTCCGTGGTAAGCTACGAGGCTTGTGTTACGGATACCAGATAGTTATAACTTTTAAACATATAACTTTTAAATACATATATTATAAAAATATTAACACGTATGACTGTACAAACATTCGCGCTTAACAAATGAACGCCCCCAGCGGGACTCGAACCCGATACCACTGGCACAGCAAGTAGGGTCACTACATATTGAGCTAAACATGTCGTCAATAACTTTATTAGTATGTAGTTAGTAATAATTGTCGTTATATCACAAGCACTGGACGTAGCTCCTAGTGCTAACTGACACTAGTCGTCAGGTCCAAGTCGTGTTTGCTTATTATTCAATTATTTTTTTCAATATCTTCTAGGACTGCGATTTGAGCATTTTAATGTATCTTTAGTTTCTCTTACTCACTTACCTACGTAAAAAAATCTTTATAGGTAAATACAAGCATTAACACACAGCACCATCAATTTATTTCTGTATTAAATGTTGTTATATAGTGATAAAAAAATAAATTTTGACAAAGTTATATAACAATAGCAACATTACGTAAAATTATGAATATTAAGGTTTTTTGTAATTCAGCTAACCGTAACCATTTTTTTTTGTAAAGCCTTTAAACGTTGACAATCTAAATAACCCACGAACGAAAATGTACTTAATATTTAAATGTAATAAATATTTCCAAAAAATATTTCATTTTTATATAAGTGAAGTATATTGTACATACGTAATACTCCTGTAAAGTGAAGAGACGAATTTATGAATATTATATAACATATCATGATGGGCGGGACTCCCTTTTCATAATAGAACGTCTTGAAGTCGTTGGAATATAGAGGTATTATAAATAACTTAGCATGTCTCGTTGTCTTTCTCTATACTCTACATCAGTTAGAGGTTCGATTCCGGACAGGTCATGTTGAAACTTTAGTACCATGTTAAGATTTTTAAGGTACAAACAAAATACATTGAAAGTAACGTGACTTGTCTCTATTTAAAATATTCTAAGTGCGGTGCTTGTGAAATAGTCTTAAAAATCTGGATAAAAAAAAAATGAAGAGTAATTTCATAATAGGGCTCCGCCCGCGTTCTAATCACTATTAAGAAATAGGGATTGGTGGTAGGAATAATAAAAAAAATACAAAATGTGAAGAAGACCACCCTTGTCACTGAAGGGAATAAAAAATAGCCTACAACCTATTCTCAGACCTACCAAATATAAATTTCATAAAAATCGGTCAAGCCGTTTTGGAGGAATTCGATAGCAAACATTGTGACACGAGATTTTTATATATTAAATTATTGTACAAAATAAAATAATCATGTTCTAAAATATAAAAATCTCGTGTCACAGTGTTTGTTCTAATATAAACCATCTACAAAGGTCATGTATAATTTGTATCAAACGAAACTCAAACCCGCTGCCACTGTCATGTGACACTGACAAAGATCAGTTAGCGATCATTATTTAAAAATAAAAACTCCTAATAAAGATGAGGATTTATACCGTCATACATTGTAATAATAGAATGGCGATTAGTTTAATGAGAAACCATCATTTTGTGTCACCGAAGTGAAGCAAACGCGTATTTTTAACTGCTTTTACATTATTTATATTTAAATTGTTTTATGGCAACATTTTAGAACAGATATTAGTACAAATATATATAACCCGGAATAGCTCTTATGTTATAAGCGATAAAAGCTTTTTTGCTTTACTTTTCTATTTTTCACTTGTAAATGAAATCGAAAGTTTATGCTTATCTGTAAATTCCTTTATGACAGTGCCTAATTTTTTAATTTGACTTCATTAAAATGAACAAGCTATTTTAAGCTTAATTCTTATTTTAATGCGGTACATTTTACAATGTAAGTACAATATTATAATTTTATATACAACATATTATATCAAGTTAATATGGCGAATGTAAATTTTATATTTTTCAAATTAAAATACGACCTTATATTCAATGAACATATGAGAATATATTATACCATAGACTACATGTTAAAAAAATCGGATCAAATCTCTTTATTTTGAAGTCGGTTAAATCCCTAAGATAATTAAAATGTATAGCAATTTATTACACTAGAAACATTTTCAAGTATTATAAGTTTGATAATGTTTCAAAACCAGCGAAATCCCATCAGAGTTGGATAAGTAACATGCAAAGTTTCGTGATTGTGTTCATACAAATCGCAAAAGCTGTGGAAATTTGGATATACGACAATAAAAGTATGTATCCATTGTTAAAAGCAGGTGACGTGTTTACGGTTTTCATATAATTTCATACACTATTTTTTTTAAGCACACGTTAACTTAATTCGCGTAACGGTGACCTATGAGTTTGTTTAGTTTTTCTTTGTGCTAAATTTTATCAAATTCGTTCAGTCATAATTGCATGAAATTCTAACAAACAGACACACATAAACTTTAGTCATTTTATTTATAATTAATAGTAGTAGGATTATTACTTAGTCTGCAATATAACATAATCACTGAAATTTTTGAACTTATTCTAAAATAAAAATATCGATGATAAAAGTTCACTAGTATATACATCTTAATATATAAAATTCGCGTGTCACGATGTTGGTCCGGGAGGAACTTTGATACTGCTAAGCCGATCTGTACGATTCTTTTTTAAACAAACATGTACGATTTGTCTCAACTTAAAAGAGAGGATAGTTTTTATCCTGTTTATTTTTTTATTTAATGGAAAATTAACGATATTTAGTTATTGAGACTGATTCCGGAAAGATAACCTGAAAAACAGTTACTCAAAGCTAAAACTTTTAGCTCCAAGCTAAAGGAAAAAAAATAAGTATGCCTCAGCAACGCGTGGCCAGTTTAGCTTAAATCTTCTTAGAATAAAATCAGATGTAAAAATATTTACAACTTCTACACCAACAATACAAATTTATTCAAAGGCATTATATTTATTACAATGGAAACGATTCTAAATGGGAACAAAGTTATTTGATATCGTTACAGATTCATCTCAACTTCGTATTAATTGTTTTAAATATGCTGAACGAAATTTAAGTATGGAAAGCTTACTTTGAAATTTCATTTAAATAATTTCAGTTTCTTATCGTTTACGTACAATGTTGTGTGACAATCACATGTGTACATACTCGTAAAATTGATTTTTGACATTGACGAAGTAATCTGTACTCGACAGCCTCAACTGGCATGCTTTGAAGATATTAAGAAGAAAATTTAATTAAATTGCATTACTTTAAATTTATTCTATGTACATTGTCAATAATGTCTTACATGGATAACGTTAAACTTTAAGAGAAAAGTCCTTAAAAAGCTAGAAATGTCTGGGATAACATGTATCTATCACAGTAAAATTGTAAATACCGTTAGATTATAATTTTCAGTTTACAATCTTGCGAGATTGTAATCAGCGCGCGAGGTTCGTTCTATCGCATGACATTACATACGTTGACGGTTTTATTTTGATATATTATAATCTGCCGGTAATGCGTTGAATTGTAAGCAGTACAGTACACAAACTTTCCTCTGTTTACAATCTCGCGAGATAGATTATAATTTAATGATATTTACAATTTAATTGGATCATATCTACATATTCTTAATATACTCACAATAACTTCTTTTTTATTTTAAAAAAGAACAGTTAGTACATCATTAAAAAATGTTAAAATTGATTAAAATTTGAGTCCGGGAGGCCCACTCCCCATCCCTACTCTGACTACTACTGCAAGCCCTGTGGTGTTGCAGATGTCCATGGGCGGAGGTGATCACTTACCATCAGGTGAAACTCCTGCTCGTTTGCCCCCTTTGTCCCATAAAAAAAAAAAAAAAGATTAAAATTGCTATAGAAATAATATTTGAGTGAATAATATAAAAAAATTGTCTTAATGATAACGTGAATATCTGTAAGGTATATTAATCAGCAAAAATTACTATAAGTCTTAACCAAGTAAAAGTTACTTTTCAGCACCTTTTCCCAATTAAGCTAAACTGAGGCTTAGGAGAAGGAAAAAACTCTAAGAATATAAGATATATACATTAATGCATGCCGTACAAAGTCCTCGAGGTTTCGAACTTTCAGTCACCGCACGTGATTATTTTACAAAATACGAGTTAAGGAGAGCCCTTGTAAACTATGATTTTTACCTTCTTCTATATTTATAATTTTATGAAATTCTCACATGAATAAATACAGCATTAAAACGACTTGCAAGGGAAAAATATTATCTAAAAACCAAGGATATAAATGTAAATCAATTTATTTACCATAATATACAAAAAAATAGAAAGACATATCTAACAAGTACAGGTAGTGGTAGCCCAGAGATAACGGATAACGCTCTTGTTTAGGAAACCAAGTGCTTCAGATTCCAATCCGGATCTCACATCTTTGATAATTTAATATGAGAAACATTTCTAACATGATTACGACTTGGCTTACGGTGAAGGAAAACATCGTGAGGAAACCTGCACGCTGAGAGAATCTAGCAAGTTTTCAAAATACATGTGCGATCCGCCAACCCACATTTAGCTAGCGTGATATAATCTGACCCCTCGCATTAAAGGAATTAATAAGGGTGGAATACAAACAAAGTTTAGTACTGATGTGTTATTTTCTTAGAAATAAAGCTATCATTCATCTCCCTTGACGATCAAACCTGCAATACTCAGCGCCACAAAAGCTATTAGCGTACAATAAATATTCTGCTGTCACAAAAGAATTACAACTATACCGAAATATTTGTCAGAAAAAGTCACTGAGATTACCACGAGAAGTTCCATCGTACGTGATTATTTTACCAAGCGTTAGTTCGAGAAAGCCATGTCTGGTTAAGACGTTACAGTTTTTTATTAAGTTACTCGATGTAATTGTATTACTGCAATTTTCTTAATTCTCGGATTTTTATCTAAATGTGTATTTGTATATTACAAGATCAACGAAGAAATATCATTCCTATTTATTTTTGCCTTTTTAGACTATGAGCACTATAAAAGCTGTAGTCCTGGGTTTGAGTCTTGGGTCAAATAATAACTTTGTATTGTCTATCAAGAAATAACCAATTGTAGTTTAATTAGTAATTGGAAAACATTAGGAATTCTAGCTTGCATCTGATCTCTCTCCGGTCATGTTCTCCAACGGGGCTAGTAGACAGAAAGGTGACGTCAATATATTTTTGACCTGGACTAAAAATGGAATGGACTAAAAAAAATATCAGGAAAGAAGAAAGAGAATATAATTTATATATCTTGCTTGATAGTTAAGAATAAACTTGAATGTGATATCAAGGTATAAAGAGGATTGAAGGGTATCCTATGGAGGAAGGGAAATATGGCAAAAGGTCCTCGTATTCGCTGAACAGAAACGCACACCTGAACTGACATCCTCATCCATATTTAATGTCGGTTAAAAGGGTCAAGTAGTAACCTACATTAATTCGGTTTAAATTTAAAACCTGCTAATGGCTTGTTCGAACCGAGCTCACGTTATACGCTGTTTGTTTAATCGTTTCTGTACATGCCACGGTTGTGGGAATCTTGATAACGACCTAGGATACTAGATGTGCCATAATTAAGGTAAGTATACGTTTGGATCAGTCAGTGACGAGTTTCGCAATCGCGGGTGGATTGCTAGATACATAATCATCCTGGCGACTTGTTGTGTCTGCAGTCTCGGGTTCAAGTCCCGCTGGGGGCAGTCATTCATTTGTTGAGCACGAATGTTTGTACTCCAGTCATAGATGCTTATATTCGATATCACGGGTTCCGATAGTTAAAATAAATAAAATTTCTAAAATATAACCTCCTCCTTTTTGAAGTCGGTTAAAAAGCCTAGCCTAAGTTACTCCTTACATCATTAGCTATCTGCCAGTCAAAGTCCCGTCAAAATCGGTTCAGCCGTTTCAGAGATTACCCGGAACAAACAGACAGACAGACAAACAGAAAAATTAAAAAATTTTTTTTTGCTGTTAGCATCGTATAAACTGTCATATGCATTTAGTCAAAAGCTTTTAATTTGAAATGAAAACCTCGTTCCTAGATTCTTAGCTCCATATCATATTCTACCAGTTTACTTAATTTTATCCAAATCGGTACAGCCATTTTCGCAAGAAGGAGGTCAAGAGAAAAACGAGAAGCACGTACTATTATTCTCGATTACAAATATAACCAGTAAAATATAATGTAGTATTAAACTAAAATTTCTTAAATGCACTTACATGTAGTAATCCTACAACAATACACATCGTAAATTTTTTTCATAAGCTATAAAATACCGCATCTCGACTTTTAACTACAGAACTATAAAAGTTAAAAAAGTTTAAAACTCGTTAATAATAAATTAAATTTTATGGCCAACACCTTGTAATTTAAGGTTCTGATTATTATCTCAGATCCCATCAACACATTATAGGTCAATTATAATATTTTATTATAAAAACATTTAAAATACTTTCAAAGATATAAATTTTAAATAACCATGTGTGGTCTCTAATGTGGGTTTTACTATATATTACTTAGCTACTAAAAATTATGTCACACACAATGCATCATACAATGCATTTTTTTTCTAGATCCCCTTCAAGAGTTTCTTCGAAGTAACGCTGTAAAGAGTCTCATTGAATAATGTTTCATACATTGTAAACTACTGACTAAGTCCTCTCCTCCTTTCGATTCGTCTCTAGATATGTTTCAGCGGTGTTTTTCCAGCTACCTTTTTGTGTTTTTATACTTAAAATACGGCAAAACAAAAAATAATAATAATTCAAGTCGGTCCGGAAGTGTTTGAATTTTAGCAAGACTAACGAACGCAATTGATTTCGATATACGTGTACATGTATGTACATGGGGCACACGTAACTAGTAATTTTTTGATTAAATGTAACTTTTAAACAACGTAATTTTAATTATAAATGAAACTACCTTTTCGGATTTTGTCATTGACACACATGACAGGATTTATTTCGATTTTTAGTTCCCGACGTTTCGAATGCTTTACAGCAATCATGATTACGGGAGAGTCTCTCCCGCGACAAAATCCAAAAAGGTAGTTTCATTTATAATGTCGAATATTCGCGTAAATTTAAGAAAGTATTATAATGTATCTTTTCTTTACAAATTGCCAATTCAATCTCACTCTATAATTCCGTTTATTTAAGAGGTACAATCCCCATATTTTTAATATAAACTATTACAGAACTTACATCAAAAATAACTTCCGCCTGTTAAAACAAATAGAAAACCGACAAAAATATTATCTTTTCCAGTATTTTATGCAAATAATAGTTTGTTGAACTCCACACTAGGGTTCTTACAAGGAATATTATTATAATTTATAAACACCTTGTATCTCATATTTTGACGTACAAAATAGATTTATTACACCGCTTATCTAGAAGTCTACATCCTACTGTGGAATGTCTACAATGTCTTCATACAACTTAGTCATTATATATGGGAGTAGCGTTCGTCGTACTTGCATTGCTTGGATGCAGATTGCGTGCCATTTAGACGGGGAAAGTGAGAAAATGTATGAACACGAACTTTTGAACGCGGCTAGACTGCAACTTTTTAATTAATTGTAATTTTTTTTTAATTAAATATCTAAGAGAGTGTCTAAACACAGATTATATATTTATTTTAAGGAAATAGAGAAATAACACTGAAGTAATATACGATATTTTTTATTTTTAAATTTAAATAATTAATATAATTTTTATTGAACCTTAAGTATTGTTTATTATTTCATGTTGGCTTTATTAAGCTTGTTTAGGGTTGCTATTTGCCAATATTCTAAGCGGCTGAACTAATTTTGACGGGACTTTAACTGGCAGATAGTTAGAGTGAAAAGGAGTAATAAAGGCTTTTGTTTTAATGAAGAATTAAATAAAATGAACATAACTATTAAGCGCTTGTAAATAACAAAATGATTAAGAATTTTTAGGAAGTTTATTTTATACACTTTATTCAAGAATTTCACTACTGGAATTTCCATTACCTTTAAATTTTCATTTAAAAATCTTTATAGGTAATAAATTGCGAGACGGTTTTTTTCGTTCGCTATAATCGCAAATACTACAAAATTAATAGAAATGAAACTTATTTCATAGGATACAGCGTGTTTCAGTGAAGGTTTTAGTATATCAGTACACCAGTTCATCAGTACATTTTTTAATTTCAAATTAACACCTTATCACTAAATACAAATGAAAGTATATACGGTACTTACATCAAAAGATCAATTTTACTACTTATATTTTATCAGAAAATATTAAAAGCGTTAGATTTATTTTAGCTTACACCCAGAGAAGCGGGCCGAGTTTACTAGTGTAGAATATAACAGTTCTTGGTTTCCGCTTTATAGGACGCGGGTGGAGCCACGCGAAGTACTAGTTATAGTATAGAAAATAGCATGGTATATGCATGGAAGTTCTTCAGAAAGCATTTGCAGCTATTGTAGAATGTACTACATAGTTACGCTCATAGTACAAGCTTTATAATCACGTGTCGAGCCCCGAGCGACGGTAATGATGCACACGTAATTATCATGTGTCTACAACATCTCTATGAAATACTGCTATTATCTTGTATTTTCAGTGTTGAAAAATGAGTTTATGATTCATTGTTATTTGAAACTAACAGTGAAATATATTTTGAAAACACACAAAATGTTTTCCAAAGCGCCATTTAGTTTCGTAGTAAGCTACGAGGCTTGTGTTACGGATAATGTTCTCCGACAGACTTTTGGCCATGGCGGCCAATTTCAATAAGACTAGCCAAATGCACAAGAGATATTATAGTGCACAAGTGTACGTGCAGACACAAGTGCACTATCTATTTCTATCACTCTCATACTCCGGTGGGACGACTGCTTGACACGACCAGTGAGAATTAAGGCGCAGGACTGACGACTTTACGTGTTCTCCGAGGCACGGGGGTTAAACACAGCCAACTTTCCAACTCCGGGCTGTTACTGAGGCTTACTACATAGCAAGACTCAATAGCTAAACTTGGCCCGACCCGGGACTCGAACCCAGGACCTCTCGATGAGTGGCCGTACTTGCTAGCCACTACACCAACGAGGCAGTTAACCAGATAGTTAACTTTAAATATTATATGCATATTATAAAAACACCCATGAATACAACAGTCGTGCTCAAAATGAATAAGAATATTTTCTGAAAGACATTTTTACCTAAAATTAAAAAAAAAATACTCTTGGAAAATAGTAACTACATATTATTATAAAACAAAGTCCTCCCCGCATCTGTCTGTCTGTCTGTTCGCGGTAAACTCAAAAACTATTCCACAAATTTTCATGCTGTGTTCACCACTGTATGAAGTGGTCCTCGAAGGTTTTAGTATATAATTTGTCAAGTTTTTGAAAACGTTTACTCGCGAAACCCGCGGCTTCGCTCGTGAGTCGCTAATTATAAAAAAATAAGTAAATCTGTTGAAAATTCGATGAGATAACATATTGTATGATACGTATAACATATAATATTATATGCAAAAATATACGTCCATATCGACTACCATCTTTTTTGACGTCGGTCATAATAATTATTAGTCTACGCAAGTTAATATGTTCAATTCAATTCAATTATTTCTTTTAATGGCTTCCATGAGTGCCGATTGGGCACAGTTGACTTCGCCAATGTCGCGTAGAATGGAGAATACACGTTATATACACTGATCGGTGAATATGAAAAAAAACAAACACTTGTTAATACCATTATAATACATGTTACATTTTAATATAAAGCTTTATAAATTAGCTTTATTCAGGAACATAATGCGAAAATTTGTTAAATTAGAAATTAAAGTCAATTTGAGTACAAAAACGCATATCCATATCGTGTTCTGCAGTAAAGCATACATTTGTTTGTGAAAAGTAAATAGAAACTGGTTAATCATTATACAAATTGCTATTATATCTGCTAATATAACTTACCTTTTTTTATTACTAGTTTCAAACAGTTATGTATTTAATTCGTGTTTAATGTCCCACTGCTGGGGGTGGGCCTCCTCGTATTAAACGAGGGGATCAGGTCATAGTCCAACATGCTGGCCTAGTGTGTGTTGGCGGACTAAGCACGTCTTTCGAAAACTGACTTGTTCCTCTCAGACATGCAGGTTCCCTCACAAATTTCTCTATTACCGTAAGGCAAGTGTTAATCATGTTTGAAAATGACTCGGGTTGTAAACCTGTTTCACTTGGACTTGCACGAAAATATAAAATATAGGCCGCAATTACATAAATATACCACATTGGGTACCAGGATTTATAATATAGAAGAAAATCCTGGAAGTCAAGCAATAATTCTTGAAATTTATTTTTAATTTGTTGTTACTTTGACCAATAATGTAGTAGTAAATAAGCTTAACCTTTGTGTTAAATCTGTCCCACATAGTATAAAACAAAGTCGCTTTCCGCCGTCTGTACCCTTAGGTCTTTAAAACTGCGTAAAGGGTCTTAATGCGGTTTCCATCAAGAGATAGAGTGATTCAAGAGAAAAGTTTAATGCATATGTGTATACGCTTATAATAGTAGAAACCCGAAAAAATATCTAATTACTAAGAAATGTATACAAATCGTTAACACGTATCGCTTGTATTAAATATTCTTAGAATACCTTAATAAATATCATAATTACAAAGTTAAGACGGTAACTTTGCAAGAAGAAATCCATACGAGTTAAATACAAATGAATTCATCATTAATTTCACCCACGTATAAACATCGTGCGTTTGAACGGCGCTAAGATAATCGCTTAACAGTCTTTGATTTACTGTGCTTCATTTGATAACCTAAAGCCTTTATATAAAAAGAATAAGTGAATGAGCTACACATTGCCCGAGACTTTACTTGCGTTTATACTAGTTATTTCTATAGTCTATCTGAAAATTACTTATAATTTGGTAGTTGAATTTCCAATATACATTTACTGCATGTGTTAGGTAAATTTAAGTTCTATAGTATGATATCTCGGAACGTGCGTTCATTTTGTCGTGGTAGGGCCTAATAGCGTCCGGCAATCCGACCGGGCACGAGCCAAGAAACACGCAGAGAGGGCCCACTCGGTGGGCGATGTGTCATGAGGGTTGCTCCTGGTACTTTTCTGAAAGCATAATGGACTGTGGAGCAACCCCTTGGCTGTGTGATCTGCTTCATCAGACCTGCCGGGCCGTTGGCACGTCGTAGTTGAATGCGCAAGCGATCCTGCGACCTATTAAGACGGATGCGATTCCTTATTAAGAGAGAGGTTTTGTTGGGTTTTAGTGGATATTACTGGCTACTTGTCAGCCGGTGAGTCCCACATAACTACCTGGTGATAAGCGTAAATGTATTTCCAAACGAAAAAAATCTATATTATGATACTTTGATCATCATTATTATGAAACTTGCCTATAGACATTTAGAGGATCAATAAATTAAGAGATATTATATCACTTATTATCTATCATTAACTGCCAGTGTAAATATGTACGTGTGTTAACCAGAGTGATCGATATCTATACAATATTTATGAGTTGAAGTTGGTACCTATTATCTAGTTTGGAGAGCCAGTCAACTGTAATCCGACTCCCCCTCTCACTCTTCACTACTCAGTCAGTCTTGCATGTACATGTTTAAACTTATCCAGCCATTTTTAACTTCCCACTGCTGGGCACGGGCCTCCGTTTACTATAAAAGGAGTCATCAGGCCATATGCAATAAGTTTAATCAGACATGCAGCTTTCCTCGCAATATTTTCCTTCACTGTAAGACAATTAGTAATCATCTTGGCAATGATTCGCACATAAAAAAATCAGTGTGAGAACCGGGAATCGAACCCACTCAGTTTCTCATAAGAGTATTACTATTTGTGTAGTGGTAGTTACACTTTTACAAATAAAAATTACATAATTTCTAAGCGAAACTAATAAATTATATGATTAATTTCAATCACGTACATATTGTACATTGGGCGTATGAGCGGTGTTTAGAGATTATCTCTCTAAGCTTTGATTTACGGTATTTGATTTGATAACCCGAGGCCTTACATGCGATGATGGAGCAAATAAGCAAATAACGCCGGTTTTATTTTAATATAATCCTTTTTGTTATATGAAATTAAAATTTATATTTAAAAGATAAGATTGATATATAAAAACTTAAAAAGGATTTATCATCTACGAGATTATATTGTATTGCATTAAGTCCATTTTAACGTTCCACTGCTGGGATTAGGCGTCCCTTTAATACGAGGGGATCAGGCTATAGCCCACCACGCAGGTCTAGTACGGGTTGGCGGACTTCAAAAGTCTTTTAAAGGTAGGTAGATTAATTATAGGTTTCCTTAAAGTTCACCTTCACCGTAAAATAAGGTGTAATTATGTTTTAAATAATTTTAGCATGAAATATAAAAGCGGCGAGACCCAGGATTTGAACCCGCTTCGTTTGGTTCAAGCGAGCGCGTTACCGATAGGCTTCAACTGCCTATCTACGATTTGGATTGTAATAAAATTAGTTTAATAGGATACTTGGCTGGATTTTGCCTTCGTCGTGGAATATTACATGTAATACGAATATAATTGTACTAATCTTATACGAAATATGAATGTGTTTATGCACAGACGAAGGAATAATATAGACAGATCAACCAAACATGATGCCAACAACAATGTTTAAAAGTAATATATAAAATAAAATCATTTTAATGTTTGCTATTTTCCTTTCAAGAAAAAAAGTACTGGTTAAAAATACAAAAGAATATATAAATTAACGAATAGTACGAATACCGTAGTAAAAGTACCCTTGTTATTTAAATAAGGTTAACGACTTGTATATAAAAATCTAGAATAGTAGCAATAACTACGCTAATACATTTGACTTTGACATTTTCCGGTTCCATCCAAATTATTTTCTTGTCTTGGTTTCTAACTTCAGAAACAGATAAGAAATCTAGAGAGAAACCCGAGCGAAGTGAAGGCACATCACTAGTTAATATCACATCACTCATTTCTTAATGGAAATAGTAACGTCAAAATACGAATAACTATTTCAAAACAAAGGCCAAAACATAATTGTGTTAGACAACAAAAGGTACAATTCAGGCTAGCGTCCACGTTGTAGCCTATTGTAGCCATTGATATAATATGAATGCGAAACGGTTGTCACTCCACGTTTGTTAGCCTGGACCCAGAAGAATAGAGTTTCCTGAGATAAATAGTCGTACATATGTGAATAAGTCACTATAAGAGCTGTCATCGTACATATTAGTTCTTCTATCTATACGTTGGGACATCATTACACACAGCGCCATCTAGTTCCATGGTAAGCTACGAGGCTTGTGTTACGGATGCCAGATAGTTGATACACTACACATTTACAACTTTAAATACATACATACTATAAATATAAGCCATCCTTGACTGTGTGATTCGAACCCGCGACCGCTGGCGCAGCAAGTAGGGTCACTACAAACTGAGCCAAGCGTGTCGTCATATTATTTATTATGAATCGGTATAAGTTCGGGAGTAATCTGTAATAACATTTTAATATTTTCACACTTTTTTCAATGCTAAAGAAAGTGCCTACAAAGTATTACTGTGTATAATAATCTCAATCTCATTAAATTCAATGTTCAGTATAAAAATATTAAACCTTTTATAGAACGTCACGTCAACGAACGAACGAACGAACGTCAGTCTACCACCAAGTTCGAAACGAAAAAGCATTATTCCAGTGAAAATCTGGTGAGAGACACTTGGAGAAACTTGATAAATTCTATAATTGTCTAACATTAGAGACTATTATGTCATTTCCAAGGTGTGTTATCACCAAATAAATGTTACTATATATAAATTATAACCTTCAACAAACAACTTTTTTTTATACTCATTTTGATATAAATATTATTTTCGTTCAATATTAAATAATAGGGATTGGCTCTAGAAGAGAAAAAAATCAGACTTTTAAGTACTTTTTGATGCCAAATCATAAAAAAAAACGAATGATTTATAAATAATCTGGAAAGGACCACCCTAATCATCTAGGGGAATTAAAAATAACTTAAGACCTATTCTCAGACATATCAAATTTACACAAAAAAATCCATAAAAATCGGTCAAGCAGTTTAAACAGATTTCGATAACAAACACCGTGACACGAGATTTTTATATATTAGAGAAGATTAGATTGGGACTTTAACACACAGCGACATCTAGTTGCATGGTAAGACTCCAAGACTTGTATTATAGATACCAGATAGTAATTCATACACTACATACATACTACATAATTAATTTCTGCGTAATTTTGACGTAGCGCTTATACTAAAAATCTAGGTATCCAATATAAAGAAATAATAAATTTTAAGAATAGCCAAATGCAGTGTCAAGTTTTTTGTTTGATACTATATGAATGCGAAAGTTAGTCGTCAATTTTCTACATCTTTTGGTTTTTGCTTTAACTTAAATGACAGAAGAGCTTTTAAAGCTTGCAGAAATTTAGATTTAATTTAACTCTTCCGTTTTTTTTTTATTTTTGTTTTATAAAAGTGTTTACATTTAATTTATAAACTTAAACTTTTGTGACCTTAATCATAAAAATTTTATCCAAAACGTTACAACCGTTTTTGAGGTACACAAAATAAATTCATATACTTAATAAAATCGCTCATTTAAAATTTTAAGATACCTATTCGAATTAGAAAACAAATGACATATAATTGAAATTTAAAAAGCTTGTACTATTCTTTAATAAACTCATTTTCTTTCTAAAAAGGTTAACTTGCTGCATTAGAAGGAGATGAACAAACAAACATAATTTCGTATTTACATATTATATAATATATGATTGACAATACAAAAATTTAACTTTTTTTTTTATGGGACAAAGGGGGCAAACGGGCAGGAGGCTCACCTGATGGTAAGTGATCACCTCCGCCCATGGACATCTGCAACACCACAGGGCTTGCAGATGCGTTGCCGGCCTTTCAGGAAAGGGAGGGAGGGAGGAGGGAGAAGGACGGGAGGAGGTATGGGAAGTGGGCCTCCCGGACTCTCACTTACTGGACGAAACGCGACAGCATAGCTGCCACTTCACGCCGGTCTTCTGTGAGAGAGTGGTACTATACGGGGCGTGCCGGCCCATTCGGCTGCTACCCGAAGGTAACAAGCATGGCCCTAAGCTTTTTCTAAATAGCTATAATAAGCTTTTTAACTCTTATAGAAAACAATTTTATAAACAAAACTTAATGACATTCTAAGCGCTGATTCTAAGTCTAATTAGTTACTTTAAACAAGATATCGTTTTCTTCATTGAGATTTATTTTAATGTTGGTACTAATTATTATTTTATAAAGCTTCTTCTACGCTGTCAGATAAATAAAAGCTCTATTTTAGTGAATGTTTCTTTGAAATATAATTTAAAATAATTTTTGCTTATTTGTTTTTGATTCATTAAGGAATAAAAATATTAAGGAAAGTATTAGTGTGAGTATGTGGAATTTTCCCAAAAATAAATTAGACGGGCGAAACAGTTGGCAACGATAATAATTTGTTTGTAAGACCTTGTTTTGGCGTGTCTATGTAAAATAATATGTTAAAAAGCTAATTAAATGAAATCTTTTAATTTTTGGCTCCCGACGTTACGAATACTTCACAGCAATCATGGTCACGGGAAAGAGAGGAAGAAAAATTGTATTTCCATATTTAATTTTATAATTATTATTTTTTTAAACAAAAAATGTAAAGTACTTTGATGGCATTTTTGATAAATTTTTTTTTGAATCAATTCCGAAATTCCAAAAAAAACGGAAAAATAATATTAATTAAAATGTCAAATATTCACATGAAAAAAAGAAAGTATTGATCTAACTAAAGTCTAAAGTACTTTTTTACGAAGCAAGTAACAAGTACATATTATATATAGACATCATTTCTTATTATAAGTACGTATTTACGTATGGATTAGCGTATCACCGGTCAGCTTCCTTCCGATCAACCAGCTATGATCATACCACATTTTATCAAAATCTATCTAGACGGACGGACTGACAACAATTTTAAAAATATATTTTTGACGTAAATATATAATTTCATATGCATTTAGTGAAAGCTGTTTACTTATTACTAGAAGTTGCAACAATGAGAACCTACCATAACTTCTTCATATATGGTTATTTATCTCACAACAAATTCACATCACATGAAATTCAGCAATTAAAATGTAAATTTTAGGGCAAATTCTGCAACAACCCTAGGGAATTAAATAATTCATTACTTTTAGTTAAAACAGATATTTTTATAATATGTTATTATTATAATGACATTTATATCAGATTTTATCAGATATCAAAATATTTGATGCTAATCAGCTGGTGTGGTCAATTATAAGCTGTTGACTACATGCGGTATTTGTCATTGTTTATACTTATAATAAAATTATGAGTCGATCTGTACATTGAATATTTTGGTTGGAAAATCTTATTCAAATAGTGATTATTATCGATACAATTTACAAAGACCGAATCTATATTGTAGAATTTTTGTCTATCTGTCAGACTTTGATAATATTTAATATCATAAAAGCTAGTTATCCGTGTACAACATTTTACTGTGGAAAAAAACTTTTAACTGAGTGATGTGGGTTCGAATCTTGCATCTCTGATTACCACTTGTCTGACGGTGAAGGAATCCATTCATCGTGAGGCAACTAGCATATCTTAGAGAATCTAGCAAGTTTTCGAAAGACATATGAAGTCCGCCAACCCGCACTATGTAAGCGTGGTGGACTATGACCTGATCCCCACATATTGAAACTAGGCCCGTACCCAGCAGTATGACGTTAAAAAGGACTTAGCACATAGAGTACACCAGTCGGAGAACAAAGATGTCCTTAATATTTAAATAAAATATTTGATTAAAGCATAACTGGTAGTTCATAACTAAATAAAACAATAACTCAATATGCTAACAAAGCAGCGCGCGAGTAATTAGTAATTTTATATGCAAATTACTTTCGTACAAAATTATTGCAAGGCACTTTTAATAGTTTCCCCTTTAGTTATAATTAAAGGTAGGTATACTACTTACATGTATACGAGTATAATGGGTGGGTAGCGGGTTTGACCTTACTAGGGGTAACGCTCGGATTTTTTTATATTATCTTTCATTTAATTAAATAAAATAAATTTTTTGGCGGAGCCTCACTTCCCGATGTTTCGAATGATTTACAGCAATTATGGTGAGAGAGTAGAGAGAGAAAGAGGGAGAGAGAGAAAGAGGGAGAGAGAGAGAGAGAAACTAAAATTAAAACAAAAAGACTGATGAAAATCAAAATAAAATTTCCGAATAGATTTTTTCTTTCTAGAACTTTAAAATTAACGACAGTGATAGCTTTCTTAAGCTTCTTTGATGACACCTTTGAATTTGTTTTTAGTGATTCCACTTCCTGTGCTAGCGATCGTGGGTTCGAGTTCCGCTGGAATAGTTTATTTATGTGATGAGCACGACTCTTTCAGTCATGATCGATATACTTATAATATGGGTAATGATAATATTTACTGGGGAAAAACATCAAAAATCTGAGAAAGTTGTAAAAATATTTTAAACCTGCTTAGAATAACATTGCAACTTAGTTTTTTCTCAAAATACTCTGGGCCTATAGCCAACCGGCATTCGTTATGAAGCGATTCGATTTCTACAATCGTCATCGCTTAAACGCAGCGTATGCATTTTGAACTTTAAATCACTAATAATTGAAATGAATTTACATTGTCTACCATCATCTATTCGTTGACAACAGATCACGTGACATATCTAAGGCATATGTCAAACCGATACATTTTGGACTTTTCTACTAGCGCTTTCGCTAATCGATTGTTACATTGTCTAGGCCCTCTGTAATCTAAGAATTTAACTCCATCTATTAATTCTCTGAAAATCAGAGTTACAATGTTGTTCTTTGGAATTCGATAGTAACATAATATATATCATTACATATACTACTCGTAATAGCTCTATATGAACTCGCGTGATTATTTTCATTTGTTCAATTAACCTCTGGCCGGCTGCCATGGCTTGACTGAATGAATTATTTAGCTGTGTTATTTTGGGAATATCGATAAAACTGTTTAGATATTGTTGTCATGTATAACTATCTAACTTTCTATTTGACCGTCGAATTTCATATAAAAAAAATTAATGCATGTTTTCCCAGTTCTCGATGGCGGCTTTTTATTTTTTATAAATTTTGTATTTTTTCTGTATAGTTATTTGAAAATGAATAAAGTTGACTTCAAAATAGAAGAAGCTTCTAAAGCTTTAAATAATATATATCTGTAATTTAATTCTATCTAAAAACTTTGCTTTATAGTAAATTATCTAAGATAGAAGAAAATAAAATTAAAAAAAAACTGCAATTCCTGCAAATGCTTCAATCAAGACGCTCGATACAAATATAATTGTCCAATAAAAATACTCGTAGAAGAGTCGAAACCTCAAATAGCATAGTAAATGAAAATCAAAATTTTATAGCTACATACATATTACATATTATGTATTACAGTACTGTACATTTCATTAACGTCTAAAATGAAATTTCAATAATTAATTATTATTATTAACATAGTTATAGTGAACTTTAAAGTTGTAAATCGATTTTGTTTTGTTGAAGTTGTAAACATTTAAGTTTTACATGGCCATAATCAAAAATATTATAAGAAGGTTAAATTTTTAAGTGTGTTTTAGTTGTAGTTTCTTTATCAAAAAAACAAAAAAGAGAGGAATATCTTCACTATTGAACTTCTATAAATATTTAATAATAGAGTGTATATTAGTATACCTAATAACAAAATTATAAGTAATACTTTCTAAGGTTTACGCGAATTTTCGACATTATAAATGAAACTATCTTTTTGGATTTTGTCGCGGATTTATTTTGATTTTGGTTTCCGACGTTTCGAATGCTTTACAGCAATCATGGTCATGGGGGAGAAGGTCTCGAAAGCAAAAATCAAATTAAATTCGCGAGAAAATCCGAAAAGATAGTTTCTTTTATAAAATTATACATTTCTATTAACTAAAAAGTCTTTACTTATAATTTTCCAATCTATATTAGATTAGTTTAGGCCTCTTTTCAAGATCAAAATTAATAAAAATTCAGAAATCTTAAAACCAACTTCATTTACGATAATTTTGTACTAAGTAAAGAAGAAAATGAGGTAAGTATATTCCAGACTAGACCCGCACTCGCTTCGCTTCAGCCCTAACAACGTCCTGCGCGTCTAAGAAACTTTTCCAATAATACCCTATTAAGGTTATTTGATGTTACTTAATAAAAGATTGCACAGCCAGTAGAAGACCAGTGGTAACGCGCTCGCTTAGATAACCGAGTGATGCGGATTCAAATCGACCCGGATTTCACACCTCTAATATTTTTATATGCTAATCATTTCTTAAATTATAACCACTTGTCTTACGGTGAAGGAAAACATCGTGATGAAACATGCATGTCTGAGAAAACCTAGCAAGTTTTCGAAAAACATGTGAAGTCCGCCAACCCGCACTTAGCCAGCGTGGTGGACTATGGCCTGATCCTCCTTGTAATGAAGGGAGATCCGTGCCCAGCGGTGGGACATTAAAAAGGGCTTAATACAATAAGCAAGAAGTAAATTATTTGCAAAAGTGTTTTTAAAATCGAACCAGTGATTCTCGAGTTAGCTTTCTACAAGCTAGTTAGCCTGATTATCGAAAAAGGCTTTATAGCATCGCAATATATTATATAGAACGTATACCTGTATCTTCGATACTAACCGTTAAAACCTATCAAGGGATAAACCCGAGCGAATCGAGGGAGAGTCACTAGTATTGTTATAAGTAGCCAACGGTTTTAAAGAAAAATATATCCCTTCGACATATTGAGAATTGACTGTTACTGTTAAATACTTTTTTGAAAGTAATCTAAAATTACTAATATTATATCAAGAATAAAATCGAAGTAAGAAAAAATTTTCTCATAAAAATATAGGCACATTATGATAACTAGTGAAGCTTCATACTTTAAGAATACCATGATATAGTGTATGTTGGAGACGTGTCTGTTTTTTAATAAATTACATTGTAGGGCCACTACTCAAGTAGTTTTAAGGCTACTACTCTTATAAAGAGATAAAGATATATTTAATATAACTATTGTAATAAATAAATCCAAAAATAATCAATAATAAATAATTAATAATAGTAATTATTCCCAAAGAGGGTTAACGTCAGGCAGGCGGCCGGTTGTAAAGTTTCTTGCCAAACCAATTACAACATATATAAGAGTGTCAAAGAATGACAGAGGAGAGTGGAAGATGAAGACATGTTGTGCCGACCCCACACAGCGTGGGATAAGAACAGGAAGAAGAAGATTGTAGTAAATAAATCGATAATTATAAAAGCTCGTTACCTAAAGCTTTCTTGTGACCTTTTTTTTCGGTAAAATAGCCTAAAGTATAATATATTTATGAGTTATAAATATGGTTATCATTGACTTTTAAACACAAACGAAATTTTAACTGTGATACAAAATAAGAAAAATATATAAACACAAAACATATTACCACATACAGTTTAGTTAAATCCTTATGCAGTTTAAACTTGGTTATTAGCTTCAATTATTAGAGGTAATAGGTAATAAATATAATCAAACAAAAAGTATTAATCAGTCAATAAAATATAATAGATATTAAAAAATCTCACTACGAGAAAGTTTTTTTCCAGACACCGACTAACTTTTCCATTTATAAAAGTATATATTAACTAGGACTTATCCTATAATAGCCAACTGTTTGGTTATCCGAGGACAGCCTAATATTTAATTAAGCGAGCAAATTTATCATAAGCGGCCATCTTATCGGAGGCCTCGTCTTAGAATATGCAATATTTGCCTTGTTTAGACACGGGTAACTTCGAATACAGCCGCCTTTTCGTAATAAAATTATATCTTCCTATATATAAAATGATATTTACGAGCTTTTTTATTTCTGTTTATTTCCTCAAACCAGTGAAGAAGATCTTCTACTCTTATTTCTATTAGATTGTACAAAAATAAGTGTTCCAGAACAAGTTTTGTACGAAAATAAAGGTTGTAGAGCACTTATTTTGTACAAAATTTAATTCATATTGTAATAAGTTCAAACAACAGACTTCGATTCTAGTTCTAGAAACATGAAATTATGTATAAGAGTTGCTTATTATTAAAAGGTTTATCTCGAAGAAAGTATTTTTTAATTATCCTCTTAAAAGGATTAAAGAGGGGATGAAAGTTTATCTTTCTGAGGGTATAAATATGGAAATTGATATGTAAACTTCTGCTTACATTGCCAGTGGTTAATCCCATTGGGATCAGTTAGATTATAAAATTTTAATGCTAACTGTTTAAACGTATGTTTCACAGTGGTATTACATTATTTCAGTGAATTCAGTTCTTATAGAATAATAATCGATTTAAAAACCAGGAAGATTATATAAAAAGGCTTTAAAAGTTCGCTTAGGAAATCAAGGGACGCAAGTTCAAATCTTGGGTTTGTCACCTGATATTTTTAAGTAGCTAGCAAGTTTTCGAAAGATTAAGTTTGCCAACCCTCACTGGGCTAACGTGGTAGAGTATGGCCCGCATCTGATTTTTCTTGCATTGAAGGGAGGCCGGTGCCCAATAGTGGGACATTGAAAAGGGTTATATACAGATAATAATACATTGTAAAAATTGTACATTTAGCTCAAATTTAACACAAACATTACCTAAATACGTTTTTTAAAAAATCTAATATAGTTAATTTCAAAATATAAATAGGTAAGATATATGCATATACAACCTACTTTAATGCTGCAAAATGATAAATATCTTCATAGCTTTACGCATTTCCAGTTTATATAAAGAGATACGTAGATTAACTTCCGGTCAAATGTCATTCAGGAAGCGCTCGACGTCAACGTAAGTGTTACAATATTTGGACGCGAAATTCGTTTATTTTACACTTCTCTACCGAATTTTATATAAATACAGAATTAAATATATTTTTTTACTTTGGCCACTTATTACTGAATTTATTTTACGTATTTTGTTAAAGGTTGTGAGTTCGATATCTACAAATATAATAATAATTAATTCATCATAATTGCGGCTTTATGTAAATTATATATATGGATATATATAGATTTCTTGTGATTCGATCACAAACAGACAAAAATTCAACTAAATACATCAGTATTATAATAATAAAAACTCTTTTTTCCAAAGGATCAAATAATATACTTGATCCTAATAATGTAGAAATCGTTTTGTTAACACAACTTGGGTAGAGTCTACACGCCATAGTACTTGTTAAACTGTAAAACGACTGTCTTGAGTGACATTTATAAATTAAGGAGCAAACGAAGAAAATGAATAGCAAAATTTTTCCGAAAGCGATTTTTGATATCCCATTCTTACATATAGTTACTTGTTAAGGATGGGTTCACATATTTTTTATTATCTATATAGATAAATAACATTCAAGCGTCTTTTTGTTATGTCGAAAAACAGATTTTTTCTAAATGCACATGAAATTATATACGGATGTTATAGAAACCTAAACATTTTAATTCTTTTTTCGTATATCCGTCTGTCAGTCTGTCTGATCCGATTAATCTCTGAAATAGCTGAACCAATTTAACGGGATTTTTAGTGGCAGGTAGCTGATGTTAATTTTATATTAGAAAAATAATTAGGGTTCCGCTCAAAAACCTTAAAAGGCAAACGGCAAAGGGGGTTGAGTCGCTAGTGAATTATATACGAAGTTATAAGTATAGGAATATAATATTTATTTAGTAAATTGGTTCTCTCAATAGATGAGAATTAAAAAACCTATTTTTACCAAGCCGAAACCCAAAACTGGGCCTTAATTAATTAGATAAAAATTGTAATAAAAATCTTTATTATGTCGTTTTCATTAATATTCTATAATATTTAAAAATTATAATACTATCTTTTATGACTTAAAATACTTATAGCAAAAACTACTTTTTTTTATTTTTAGTAAAAATGTTCTAATTTCCAATTTCCACCTATTTTCACAGAAAGTTTTTTAAAATGTTTTCTAGGCGAGATTTTAACGTTCTTTTACCAGAAATATTTAATTTATAAAGTTTTCTAAGTTATATTCATATTTTATAATCGAAATATGTTTTATATATACAATAAATAATAAAAATAGATACCTTCGAATCCTCCTCCTTTAGAGAAAATATTGAAAAACTTATATTACAACCACTGTTATAGTACAACCACTTTCGTATTACAAAAAGCTCCTATAATTCTCGTCAAAATTCTATTCAGCATTGATACTTTATTCAGTATTAAATTATTACAATTCTTACTGAATATCGTGAGCCTTTAAAATAACTGATCCCTAAAGTCTTTATTATCATATAAATAGGGAATACGATAGGGATTGGTAAATTTTCTGGTAAGATTATTCAAATATATTTTTATGAAAAACGAAAAAGCTCTCTCACAAGCTATTATAAGCTTAAAGCTAACTTATCGTGCTTATATACTTTGAAATGTTATAGTTATCAAAAAGGGTATCATTTACCTAAACGTGATATGAATGCTGAGGTACAATACCTTTTCTAATATTGTATTTCCAAGGTTAAGTAGAGTTAAGTCCATACTTATGTTAAAGTTATTAAAGTTTTCAATTGCAAAAGTTACGTTAAAAAAATTTACGTTTTTAAATTTCTATAATAAATAAAATTTATGTTTTAAATGCAATAAATTATCGATTAAACCAAATATTTTTTTGATTTTGCCGTTTTTTACATATCTTAATCTTAATAAAAAAACTATACATAGCCTTTATTAATATCAAAAAAATATGTATTCGAACATCTTATTTGATATATCAAAATATTTTTTTTTATTTTGAAAGAGCTCTATTTTATTCAACACATACACAATATTTAATCGTAACTTTTTCATAATTTCTTACTTTCCAAAAAAACTTTGCAGATACTACTATATATAAATAAGATATCAACATAATACATATTAAACATATTTATTTAAATTATTTTAACGACAATATCGATCGCATTTTTTTTTAATTCACATTAAGTACTGGAATAAAAACTAACTCAAAATCATTTGTAAAAAAATTTTATAACTTTTTAACCAAACTAAATGACTAAATAAAACTATTTTTTCACAATTATTAAAAAAAATCCACCCACCTTATATATCCTATCCGAAATTCAAAATCCTATCAAAATCACTATCACAATTTCATCCAAATCACTTACAACAGATCACTTAAAATCACTTCACACAATATAGAGTCAAGAGTACAATGTAGAGTCACTTTAATATTAATAGTTTTAGTTAACAAATTTACGTAAAAACGTAACGTAGTATTCGAACGCGAATGTAGAGCACGTCTGTTCCCGACGACGTCTAACGGCCGATTGCTTTGCGCATGGTACTACTATAGAAATGACATACGTCGCAATGCGTTATCTCTTCTTATATAAAATTCAAAATTTGCTCGTGTTTTATAAAGTATCTTTGGATTTGGATATCTTTATGGTTTTCATTTTTAATATCTTTCTTTTTTTTTTATTTTGTTGCAAAACTAATATTAATAAATATAGAGATGTTTTTAAAACATTTTTTGCTGTTTTGCTATTGGAAACTGATTAAAGTGGAATTAGATTTGAAATAATTTATTTAAATGTTTGTATATTTTCGTTTTATATATAAAACTAGCGGAACCCGCGGCTTCGCTCGCGCTGAATCTAGGGATGAACCCGAGCGAAGCGAGAGTGAGTCGCTAGTATTATTTAAAATTTGACACTGCGATGGTAGCGCCGTCTGTCGGATCCATTATAAAACATTCCAAAATCAACAACTACTAATAAATTAAAAATTAATTAAAGAAACATTGTCCAGCGGACAAAATTGTGAATCTAAACCATTCCCAGATCCCCTTGAACACACACAAAAAATTTCATCAAAATCGGTCCAGTCGTTTGAGAGAAGTTCAGTGACATACACACTCACAGAAGAATTATATATATAAAGATTGTCTCGAAATTATCCGCCGTATAATTAGAATTTCTGTTGTGACTGATTCTGGAGATATCAAGAAAATATTACTGTAAACAAAATTATATATACAATTATACACGTGTATGTAGATTATAATAAAGTACTTGTATGTAATGGAATAATATTCGTCCCAAATTAAAGTCCTTTTAATAAATTTCCTTACTCATATAGTATTAGATGGTAGAGTCTACCTATATATTTTTTCAGATCTATTTTGAATATTGTTCCGACGTACCTTCGCTTATAAATATTCGCGTAAAAAAAAAACTAGAAACTAACATAACACATCCGTATTTATGAAACACACCAGAATTTTTATTTTAATAGTAAAAATATAACACCAACATTATTTAAAAAAATCCGTAAATTGAATGATGTAGCAATAAAATTAAATCAAAATCCTAAATCATTTTCGTAATCCTTAGTAAATAAGCTACTAGTATCAGCTAGTAGTATCCTTAGTAAATACGAGTATGTGTTTTACTTAACGTATGCATCTTTACAGGACAAATGTTGTGTTTGCAAAAATATATAAGAAAAAAAAAAACAAAATAGCCACAGAACTTTCCCCATTTCTTAAGCATTGTTAGCGAAGAATATTTAATACAGTTAATACGATTAATAAGGTTAAAAGTAAGAAGACGGTGTGGGCGGGTCTTTTTTCATATTTTAAGGAAAGTGAGATTAATATCAACATATTTGATGAAATTCCGACCCTTATAAGGTATAAAAATCCAGTTATAACAAAGTTTCCAAGCGTAATGTTCTCAACTCGTGAGCCTACTTGTTATTAATATTATAAGGCATATTATTAAGAAGACTGTAATGGAGTGAAAGGATGTATCTGAGTGGTAAAAAATAATTAAATAATACCAGGTTCGAGGTTCGATTCCCGTAGACGCTTGCTTATTATACAATAGCTTTAAGTATAAGTAATTGATTAAGCTCAGTGGCGTGCCATAGAAAGGCTTATGTCTAAAAGTGGACGAAAACAGGCTGAATACGACGACGATGATGATGAATGATTAAATATGAATTAAGTTTAGTTATATTTAATGAAATCGTTAACGGTAAATAGTCTGGAAGATAAAATAAAAAAAATGAATTATCGAGACGACTCTTATAAAAGTTTGCATGTGTGTATGTTTGTTACTCATTTATACTAAATGACTAAACATTTTTGGATGTAATTTGGTAAGCAGATAGATTTTAGCCTAGAATAAAGCAAGCGAAGTCAGGGTAAGTCGCTAGTAATAAATTCGTATACTCTTTTACTGTCACTGTGAGTATAGACGGCGATAGTTTATAAGCGAGAGGTGAATTGAGGCAACAACATTTATTCTTTATCTACACAAGTTGTAAATTGCTCTTCGACGTATAAAATATACATGGCTTAGACAAAATGTCATTTTAGATTTGTATAAAACACTTACTAGCGACTCACACTCGGTCCGCTCGGGCTCTTCTTAATACGACCTAAAAGTTAGCATAGATTTCTCAGACATGCGATATTATGGGCTATAAGTGGGATTTTTTTTAATAGAAAGCTCAAAAAAATTTGACCAGATCCAGGACTCAAACCCAGGCCATCCAAATCCACAGCCGTACAAGCCACTAAACCACCGAGGCAGTTCAAGTTTAGGAAGAGTAAACCCACAAACAAACCACAAATATTAAAATATATAAAATCCTATCTGGTATCCGTAACACAAGCCTCGTAGCTTACCGCGGAACTAGATGGCGCTGTTGTAATAAACATCCCAACATATAAAATAAACAACATTGCACTCCGGATGATCTTATGGTCATCCAATTTCCTATGAAACCAGTTTCCATATAAATTGTAAGTTTTATCACTTCAATTTGTGTGAATTGCTTTGTTTACACGTAATAAGGCTTGCTGCAATTAGTATGGATATTCTCTAAGTACTATGTAAATATCGTTTATTCAGGATCCTATATAATGATATCGTGTCTAGAGTGATACGGGAGTAGCTACTGTGTATATCAGAGGTAGTGGGTTCAATTCTTATATGCAGGCCTTTTTCTTGTCACTTTTTTTTTGGGGGCACGCTAATTCTCGAAAGTAGTAAGTCCATAATTTTGTACACCCTCCCCCACCCCTTGCCTCTGTGCTTTGAGGTTTACTCATTTTTTTCAAATTCTTTAAATTTTTCAGTTTTTATAGCTATTTTTTTATATTTTCGATATTCCCTTTGGGGGCACGGCATACCCCGCGTGCCCCCATAAAAAAAGCCCTGCTTATATGTATTATATAGCAATTTATTTTTTTACATGGAGATGTAGGCTAGCATTTATGGCAGTATTCTCTGAGGAATCGGATTCGAGTCTCGGGTCGGGCGAAGTTTAAGTATTGGATCTTTCTCTCACAAAAAAAATCTCGTAGTAAGCTGAGAGTTGGGAAGTTGACAGTTTTTCATGCCGGTACCTCGGAAAGCAAATAAAGCCTTGTCTCGTCTTTTCGAATTATTATCATCGTAAAAAGAATAGAGGGAGTGCACTTATGTCGGTATGAACACTTGTACACATCGTTTATGAAAACCACTTAAATTATTTTTTCTGTTAAACATATTGCATAATTATAATGCCTATACAGAAAATTAAAATTGTTAAAAACATCGACATAACAGCTTTATACTTAATGTATGTGTCATTATTATATACATATTATAATAAAACCGTATACGGTACTTATAAGAAAAACACAATTTTTATCATTTTCGTGCCTGTCTGTTTGTTCCTCCTAATCTCTGAAACGGCTGAACAGATTTTGACGGAACTTTCTCTGACAGATAGCTGATTTTAGAAGGAAGGACTTTTATTTCAGAAAAAAATTAGAAATCTGTTCAAAAACACAATTTAAAAGTTAATATTTTTAAATGTAAATATTTCTTAAGCTTCGAAGCAAGTTTAACTACCCAATTTGGACGATGGCCTACATAACATAAAGGAGATTACGTACAATAATTTTTACATATAAATTACGTTCGTCAATCGTCTATTTTGTTTTTATTTTCTCTCTCTAATTTCTCTCTTATTACCAGGCTGTGAATATTTCCCAAAGGAACTGTAGGTTTCGGCGATTTTGCCTTTGTTTATTTATTTAGGGTCGGCTTATTTGAGCGCTCGGTGCGTTTATGTTGACACGGATTTTTAGTATTCGACTTGATCTGTTGTGAATTTGCAAGTTGGTTCTAATATATTAATAACAATATTTAGAAGGTGGCATGCCATTTTTGAGACTGATAGCGCAATGGTAACGCGCTCGCTTGTATGACCGAGTGATGCGGGTTTAAATCTGGGTCTAGTACTCGCTTATTTCTAGCATGATTACCACTTGTCTTTTGTTGAAGAAAAACATCATGAGGAAACCTGCAAGTCTAAGAGAACCTAGAGGTTTTCGAAAGACATGTGAAGTCCGCCAACCCGCACTATGCAAGCGCGTTGGACTATGGCCTGATCCCCCTCGTAATGAAGAGAGGCCCGTGCCCAGCAGTGGGACGTTAAAAAGGGCTGATGATGATGATAACGTAGTAATATATTTAATTTCAATCTAAGAATTTGGTTTCCGGTCTGTAGAATGCGTTTTTAGAACATTTTTTTACATAATAATTGTTGAGTACTACAGATATGATTTCTCAGAAATAACTAATCCTGCAGTAAAAAATATCCTTTATATTGACCTGGATACCCCCTATGACCATACTCAATTTCATTAAAATTTGTCTATTGGTTTTCTTGTGAAACAGTCAAACTGACAATTTTTTTTAAAGATAAAAAGATTCAACTTGACAAATATATAGATATACATTTTGTATTTAAGGGATCTTATTGAAATAAGGATGCAAAAATCTTGGATTGAAATTAGTAAGTATTTTCAATACATTTCAATTTTTTACTCTGAGACGCATGCACAAAGTGCTCTCGCGCTCGCACTGTGTTTAGAGGATGTTTGGTCGCTCGAATTTGTCTGACGGATGAAATATAACTTTGTAATAGTTACTTAAATAACATATTTAAAAGTCAGACATGAAAAAATAAGTAAAGTTCATTAATTTTTGTCGAGCTTTAAAGCGTCTGACAAAAGCTCTGGTCCATGAAAAGTGTCTGACACTTTATAATTCTAGTTTAGAATAATATTCTACAAATTTCATATAAAAATCAGCCATACAAATTTAAGTTAGATAACTCATATTTTTAGTTACCTTTCTCACCTGGTACCTGCCCAGGTGTCACAGGGCAAGCTCCACAAGTAGGCAGGTATTTAAAGTATACTAGGTGCTACTAAGTTGTGAAGGTTTCATCCATGTGAAAATAAGTTATATTAGAATGCTCTGGGATCTTACTCTATAAAGAATTCGAAGCGTCGGGAACCAAAAATCTAAATCTAACATTGCGAAAAATAGTATATTTTTGTAGTTTCATTAATAAAGTCAAAATAAGATCACAATTTCTTGGAACAAAAAATTCTATTAATGTTTGGAAGTATTTAAACTAGAGATTGAATCGGATTTGTCCCTAGATGCTATCTCTATCTCGGTGAAAACCGCATTAAAAATCCATTGTATAGCTTAAAAGTTCTTAGCGTACAGACGGCGGGAAGTGACTTCGTTTTATACTATATTGAGATGGTAACAAGTAACAACGTAAGTTATATAATAATATACTAAAATATACTAAAATTCATCCAAATCTGTCCAGCCGTTTCAGTGTAAAGAAATAACAAATACACATACATACATATATACAAACATACAAACTGTCACATTTTTAATGGTAATCGAATAACCAAAAGGTAATGACCGTTTACGAATTAGAAAAAAATAATATGAAATCTAGAATTCAGTTAAAACACGGAAAGATAATGTCTGCCGTTATTTTATTTTATTTTCGAAAAAAGTTTAAAACAGTTCCATGAAATACAGCTTTCATTTCATAATTTAAAATTTCGTACCGAAAACCGGAAAGATGGCAGCCGGGAGTTAGAATAATATAGCATGCAAAGCTAAAAATTCATCGCTGTTCTTTTCTAATGTATAAACTTACATATACCGCTACTGCATTTGTTAAATGTAAATTCTTATTAAAACATATAATATAATACAACAGTACTTGTTTTTGTTCATTTGTTGTTTATAATCGGTTTTATTTTTCGTAAGCTAGAGAGAGTCTTATGCTATCTCTCTCTTTCTCTCTCTCTCTCTCTCTCTCTGATGCTTTCTTTCTCGACACATCTTTTAGTTCCGTGCAATACTTTACAAAAAGTTTACTAATATCAAGATGATAAAATCGAGGGCAAAACACCAGTCTAGTGCTTTTTTTCAATTCGTCTGAATCTTTTTTTTTTTTATGTATGTTAACCGATTTCTCAAAGACGCCTGAATAGATGTGATTTTTTTTTCTTTTTTTGTTTTAAAGTGTATACTTCCCAAATTGTCTAACATTAATTTTAACGAAATCGGTCTAGCAGTTTTTGAAAAATAGACAAAAATCTTTAGTTTAAGTTTTGTATATAAGAGATATAGTTTTGAAGAGGAGTTTTGTTTTTTTAATAATTAATTGTATACAGTATGTGGTGTTATTCAACAAAAATGAAGAACAAAATAACAACAAAAGAAAAGAACATATTATCTATTAAAAGTACGTTTATTGTATGTTTAATTAAAGTTTATATTTAAATTATGCCACAAGACTAAGGCATACCTGAGTTTTGTAGAAATCATGCAAACAAAGTTCTTGAAACAAAATTATTTTACACCATTTATAAAGCACATACTAAGTTTAAATTACATCATAAAGTGGTGTGGATATTTCAAACAAACTTAATTAGAAAATTTACTAAATTTAACAAAGGCTTTATTTAAGGGCTCATATCTATCCTATTTCATCTAATATAATAACTAGATTTTTAAAAAAATATGGTGATAATGTAGTTTTCAGACATTTACATATTTATTATCCGACTGTGGCAACGTCCAGAAGGAGAGTTATGTTTTAATCATACATATATTATGATAAACACATGACCATATGTTGCATAACATGTAATAGGCAATAGTAACGCAATGATACTCGCAGACGACTCGTTTGGCTCAGTTGGTAGTGACCCTACTTTCTGCGCCAGCGGTTGCGGGTTCGAGTCCCGCTGGGGGCATTCATTTGCTAATCACGAATGTTTGTACTCCAGTCATTAGTGTTGATATTTATAATATGTATGTATTTAAAATTTATATGTGTAGTATATCAACTATCTGGTATCCGTAACACAAGCACGTTACGTAGCTTACCACGGAACTAGACGGCGCTGTTGTAATAATGTCCCAACATATTTATTTATTTATTTATAACGCGCTTGCTTAGGTATCGCACCCCGCGTTATATATGTTCATGTACCTACATATTATTTCTAACGTGATGAACCTTTTTCCTGATAGTACCTAGCAAGTTTGCAAAATATATGTAAAGTCCACCAACCTGCACTTGGCTAGCATTATGGACTATGGCCTGATCCCCCTGGCTTAGTAGTGGAACGTTAAAAAAGTCTGAATACATGTAGGTATATTATGCGAATTTTGAGCGCTAACTTAAACTTTCTTATATTTACGCAAATTACATCGTAAAAATAGAATAACATAAACATTCGTGCTCAACAAATGATTGCTTCAGCGGGACTCGAACTTGCGACCGCTGGCGCAGCAAGTAGAGTCACTACAAACTACGCCAAACGTGTCGTCGTAATCATAATTTCTATAGTGGGATAACAGATAGTGTATAAAAATAAAAACTAGATAAATTTTTGTATACACTTTATAGCGCCTTTCTTGCACAAGTTACCAGCGAAGTCTTGACAGACTGACAGACAGACGCGTTACTCGAGTTAGTGCAGTTCAGAGGTTAATAGGCAAGTCGCTCGATTTTCTATTTTTAATACATGAAAAGCTTGTTACAACGTGAGAAATGTTTCGTAACGTATTTAAGCATAATATGCTTATTAAAATATATTTAATTCAATATAATTGCATTTTGATCTGTTTAAACCGTTTCGAAAAAAGAGGTAACTATTTCGGGTGTGTTTTTTCTTTGTATATTACAATTCTGTTCTATTAATGATCATTTTTGGTAACACGTTTTACTCAGCTTTTAGTGACCATATTTGCAGTGGCAGCAGTCGCGGGCTTGATGAGTAATATTTAAGGTAGTTCCTTACAGTGAAACTGAAATATTAATTTATATAAATAATATTATTTACTATTTTTGGAGAACCGGAGATGTTTCTACCTTAACTATAATTACTCTACAGTACTCAAAATGTGTAAACTCTGAAAAAATTTTTAAAAATTCGAAAAAAGCCTCCTTTGAAATTTCGACGTTATAAACCATTAATTTTTCGTAGAGTAGCTTTTGAAGCTATTCATTTTGTAACGTATAAACCGTACATAAACTTAAGCCGATAGCCAATCAACAGATTGCCATAAAAGTACACATGGATATTTGAGGAAAAAAATCAGACACAATTTTTGCTTCCAATTGTAGCTTTACCAGAGTGAGCCGCAGCATAGATACTCCTTTTAACACTTGTATTGTAAATACCAAAGTTTGTATGCATTTGAGTTTGCTTACGTCTTTATTATGCAACAGCTGGATTTGAATAAAATGTTTTACACGCACTATGTTCTTTTTTATATACATATAACTCACCAGCTAATAAGCCAGTACTACCCACTAAATTTCGTCAGAGCCTTCGTCTAAATGATTCGTCGTTGTAATCACTTACGGAGACAACCGCCATTCTCCAATTGACATGCTGAAGCAGACCACAGCAACCAAGGTATTGGTGTAACAGTCCAGTACCATCACAGAAGTAACAGGAGCTACCCGCATGATACACCGCCCACCGAGAAGGGCTTCTTTTCTGTGTCGTTCTCGCTCTACCGGATTGATAGACTCTAGTAAGCCCCTTCAAAAACCTAGGAAAACATAGAGCTGCCTCTCGCAGTGTTTGTTATCAAACTCCTCCGAAACGGCTTGACCGATTTTTATAAAACCTTTCGTGTATGTTTGGTAGGTCTGAGAATAGGTCGCAGGCTATTTTTTATTCCCTTAGGTGATAAGGGTCGCCCTCTCCAGATATTTTTTATTTTTATTTTTAGTATTAGTGATAAGAATGCAGGCGAATTATTATAAAACACTTTTAAACACAAGAAAAATTATAAACGCAAAAAGCATCGAAAGATGTAGACTGAATATTAGAATGTTGTTGACGCAAAGTAAGTTTTATATTTTAAAATTTGATCTTCCTTAAGCATATGTATACCTCTAGCTAGGGTACACCTTGTAGCGTATTCTTTAGAATACAATGTGGAAATAAAATGAGATCATAAAACGTGATTTGTATGGAAAGATCGGTATTAGGTATTTTCATTCAAAATATATCGTTATTCAGATTTTGCAACATCAAGAATCTCAGGAAATCAATACATCCCTTGATTTTACTCGAATCACTTTTAAAAAGCTTTTCCTTCAAATAATCACTGAACATGGTTTCGTGGTGGGTGCGTCCCACACCCTCGTACATCCGATTTTTTGCGATTATTGCAACATAACTTCAGCCCCCTTCCGATGTTCAATCTACATATTTCCATAACAAAATTCGTTACAATTGGTTTAGTGGTTAAAGCGTTAAAACGTAACAAACAAACAAATTTACTTTCCCATTTAAAATATAGATATCTAGTAGACAAGTTATTGTTAGAGATCTAAGGCAGAAAATAGCATATAGTTAATACCTAATCTATATAAATAAAAAAGAATGTTGGTAAGCGCATAACTCAAGAATGACTGGACCAATTCGACTAATTTATTTTTTTGTATGTTCCTTAAGGTCTACGGAAGGTTTTAATACTAAAATATCTAACTTCTGTGAAATCTATATAACCTTCAAAATGTATCTAGGGATAAAACCGAGCAGAGCAAGGGCGAATCGCTAGTATAAACTAATAATAGTAACTTATTCGATCTTATTAGTCAATTGATTAATTAATGATTCATCAAAGAAATAAATATATTTTAATAAATCAATATATTGAGGCAATTTCACATAGCAGTGGGCACAATAAAGCCGTATACAATGCAGAGAATCTGAATTCAATTTTATTTTGAGAAATTTCAAAAAATGAATTTCAATTTTATAAGCTTGCCTCTTATTGTTTGCATTTTCTGCGTAACTTTTTACTTTTTTCGATATATTATATAATATATAAACGCTTGTCATCTAAAGTAGTCTTATGAATGGAAATCGAATTTATTCGTACTTGCAAAATATGATAAAAGTCGACTCTAGCTTGATTGATCCGGATATCCAGTTACCATCATACCAAATTTTATTTTATTTTTTACACTTATTGCCGTCCACTGCTAGACGAAAGCCTTCTCTAAAGAGCGCCAACCATCCCGATCTTGGACAGCCTGCATCCATTCCGTACCTGCCACATTTTTAAATCGTTTGCTTAAACGTGGTCTCCACTAAAATACATTTTGGTTCCATCAGCCATCAGTACGCCTGGAGACATGACCCACTGCCACTTCAGCATGCTTATTCTACGCGCGATGGCAGTGACTTTAGTTCTTTAGCGGATATCCTGGTTTCGGATTCTATCAGCCAAACAAACCCCAACCATCCGTGTTTCATTGCTCGCTGAGCGACCTTGAACTTGTGGACTTTAACATTATATGTCAAGTGAATTAAAAAAATTAGACCCTACGACAGACCTAGCGAAGCAGATAAGAATCCGACGACAGGCCAGGCGAAGCAGAATTATCGTAAGCATTTAAGTAGAAACAGCTTGTCCCATAATTGATTGTGAACATGACAAACGCGATCGTAATAACATAATATCTCTTGCGCAGTTGGCTAGTCTTAGTGAGATTGACCGCCATGGCCAAAATTGCTCAGGAGGACCTCATCAACACTATTTTTTTTGCTAAAAATATTTCCAAACATTTTTAGCAAAGTTCAAGAAAAAATGTTCTTTAAAAATCCTTTTTTTTTAATCCCTACTAATATTATAAATGCCAAAGTAACTCTGCCTATCTGTCTGTCGCGCTTTCACGCCAAAACTACTGAACCGATTTTAATAAAATTTGGTACACAGATAGTCAAGAGCCTGAAAAAGGATATAGGCTACTTTTCAAGGTGAAAAAAGGGCTATAAAAGGTTAAAATTGGGGATAAAAATTGTAAATTACGCCTTTTTTAAAGTTAGGGTCTTGAAACTTATTTTTTTGACTTTTAATTAGATATAAATAAATAAGACATTCAAAGTTTGTAAACATTTTATTCTAAAGGGGGTACTAGGGGACTTACCCGAGCGAAGCGAGAGTGAGTCGTTAGTTATCTAAAAATAGTAATAATTTATTTACTTACATTTCGTCGCAACAAAACAATTACATATATCCATAATCCATATTCCCATAATAAAACACCATACCCAAAGGTTTTATTCAAACAGAACTAAGGAAGATCTTTGCACAATCGATACAAATATTCGCTTCGTAGAACCGAAGTAACGACCTCCTGCATACTATAGTATCAGTTAGACACAATGAAAACTCTGTGACAATAGTTGTAATTTTTTTATACAATAATTGTATTTAACTCTTTTTACGTCACGTCACGTCCCGTCCATAGACTATACTGGTATGACCAAATGCAAGTTAGCGGACTTTATGCGAAAACTTGCTAGGTTCTTTTAGAAATATAATTTTCATTAGTTACTTAAGGTGTTTTTCTTCACCATAAAGTCAATGGTAATCATGTTTTAATTGATTCCCATTGTAAAATATTATTGATACGAGGATTTGAACGCGCTTCAATTGGCTTTTTCAGCGAGTGCTACCACTGGGTTACTACTGACTTCTTTTATCTTGCAAAGATATCAACAAATTCGTAGTATTCAGCCAGCTATAAAACCTAGAAGCCAATTACAATCAAGGTTCGTTAAAACAATCGCATAGCGCGAGGAAGTTAATTCATTTTTAATAAAATTTCAAATTATACGCTACACCGCGTTCTGCGTTCAAATGGTTTTTTACAGATTCACTTTGTTAGTGTCGTAATTGTTTCAACAATAAGATCAAAACTTATTCTAGTATTTACAGAATTTTCCTCACTTCAGTAAATTATAATATATTTTATTTAGTATGGGTAGAATATTTATTACAAGTTATTTTTACGTTCTATACCTACCCTCGTTACGTTACGTAGCAGCCGGCCTTTCAATACGAAGGGAATAAAGCCATAGTCAAATACGCCAGCGTGTCAAAAAAAACAAAGAGATGTGAAATTTAGCGAATTTATTAAATTATAGTCTATAATATACCTACACACATAATACATTTCGTAATAAATCTACACTTTTTATAAAACTCTATCTGAGTCGAATCTGATAAATAAATACTTTTTGGAAACTCATATTGAAATAGTAATCATTATCAGAAGCGTATATTTTTTATCTGCTTGTCTGGAAATATATCACGAGAATACCACTAGATAGATTTTTAATGAATATACCTCTGAAAAAACTACATTAACCGTTAAAATGTAGCTAGGGAGCAAAGACAAACTCGAGCAGAGCCAGGATGTGTCGCTAGTCATAAAGAAAAGTTAACAAAATGAAAAAAAAGTGTATTGAATTTATATCTAAAAATTATCGCATATACTCTTACTACATGTGGGTATATACTATGTAGTTATAACATAACCTTGCTCAAGTTAGCTTAGCGTCCAAAGCGAGTTAGCTCTCAAAATCAAATAAGGGAAATTAATTCTATCTCAAACTAATGTGGGTCTCAAACATCGGGTCGACCGGGAATGCTCTTGATCCGTTAAATAAATTATATATAATGTTATTATAGGTGAAATATAATTTTGGATTTAAACTTAAACCTAGTTGAGATTAAAAAATGTGTGATTCATTTTATAAATGTTTTTTTTTTAAGATTTTCGTTCGATTTAAAAATTGTGAAGTTTTGATTCTATCATAGCAACTTATGTTAAGTTTGCTATATAGCAAACTAGCGACTCACTCTCGCTTCACTCGGGTTCGTCCCTAGGTACCCTTAGTATAATAAATTAATAATTTATATTTATAAAACTGAAGAGTTTGTTTGTTTGTTTGTTTGGTTGAATGCGCTAATCTTAGGAACTACGGGATCGATTTGAAAAATTCTTTTTGTGTTGAATACTATCAATAGGAGCTGAGCATTAATAAAAAATTTTGCAAAAACGGGAGAAAAATATTCCTTTTGAGAGCTTCCGTTGCGTGCGCTGGGTAAACGGTTAAAGTTATGCAAAAATCATATATGACGGAATTGTTTAAAAGTTCTAAAAAAAACCGCGATAGCATATGTTTATCTTTTAAGGTTGACTTGCTGTAACCTTTTTTATGGTAATCAAATTTATTTTAAGAAAATGCATTATTTGCGAAGGTTTTTTTATAAACATGATATTAATCCTTACCTAAATAAATAAGTTATTCATCACAAGTATTTAATTTTGAACAAAATTGCTCTTCGCATCATTTGATTGCAAGGAATATCATTTAAAAGTTTTAACATATCGGTGGCGAGGGAGGGACGCCGAAAAGAATTTGGTTTCCAGCCTTTAGAACGCGAGCGAAGAGGCGGGAAAGGCTAGTAAACTATAAACATTAAGTACAGTGGTACTTAATATTTATAGTTTATTATTAATTATGTGTGTGTATATTTTATATATGGTGGTAACGCGCTAACTCGCTTGGGTAACCGAGATAAGCAGGTTGTTCCCGGGTGATATTTCGATTTTCTCTGATATTTTGTGCGAATCATTTCTAACATGATTACCCCTTGTCTGAAGTTGAAGGAAAACGTCGTAGAGAAACCTGCTGCCTATTGAAGGGCTCATGCCCAACTGTAATACAAAACAAACAAACAAAAAAAATATAAAGAACGTAAAGATATTGTGAGCCTCTCTGTTGAGCAAACTATTGAACTAGCCTGCGTAGAGCTTGAGCACCTCATTGTTGTATGCGTATACAGACCTCCTAGTGGGTTATATGAGTACTTTGAAAAAGTATTGGAAGAAGTTTTGTTAAAATTAAATATTTCTAAAAAGGTTATTATTGTATGTGGAGATTTTAATATTAATTTATCAGATAATTCTAATATAAGTCTCAGATTTAAATCTATGCTTCTATCATATAACCTACATAACTTATTTACTGAACCAACTAGAATCACTGCTACTAGTGCTACATGTATTGATAATATATTTACAAATTGTAAACCATATTCTAAAGCTATTATTAATAAATTAAGCTCAGACCATTGTGGCCAGTTAGCTTCCTTTTCTTATTCTTTATTAAATGCCAAGAAAAATATTTCAAAAAAAACTTTTGTACCTATAAATACTACACGTATGGAGAAGTTTAGAGGTAATATTGTGGCTAAGCTTCCGTATTTATCTTATATTAATGACCCCAACTACTTATATAACTCTTTATTTAAATTAGTAAAAACTGAATTTTCTACAATATTCACTTCTAAAACAGTCAATTCAGGGGGTCTCTTGACATTTGGTGAATGGGCAACTCCTGGCATATGTAAGAGCAGGCAAAGGCTATATGAATTGTACAGTGAAAGAGCCTATAATCATAGTGTATCTTTTGCTTCTTTTGTAAGTGCCTACTCAAAAATGTTTAGAAGAGTATGTTCCATGGCAAAATCCTTGTATATTAAAGACAAAATCAGAAATGCGCAAAATAAAATCAAAATGACATGGAACATAATTGCTTGTGAAAGTGGAAGAGTCACAGATCGCAGCTTCGATTTTAAGTTAATATTAATGATAATTATATTACCTCAGAACGAGAAGTTGCGTCTGAGTTTGAAAAATTTTTCACTGACATTCCACTTTCAACGACGCAATCACTTAATTCATCTCCCGACATTGCTGAATTTTTGCTAAAGGAAAACATTAAAGAATGTAATGAAATATTTAAATTTAAACCTGTAAGCCCCAAAGATATAATGGTAGCCTTCAGAAGCCTGAACGTCAAGAAAACAGCTGATTTATGGGGTATATCTGTAAAAGTTGTTAGTTCGGTAATCGATGTTGTTGCACCTCTTTTAGCTACTATATTTAATGACTGTATAGAACGTGGTGTGTTTCCTGATCTAATGAAACATACTAAAGTTATTCCAATTTTTAAATCGGGTAGTACCCTAGACCCTAATAATTTTAGACCAATTTCAGTACTCCCAACATTTAGTAAAATTTTTGAAAAAATCATACTCGGGCAAATGTTATTGCATTTTAATGCACACAATCTACTTCATAAGAAACAGTTTGGCTTCACAAAAGGTCGCTCCACAGCAGATGCTAGTGTTGAGCTAGTTAAAAATATTTTTGAGGCATGGGAGAGGTCGCAGGATGCTCTTGGGATATTCTGTGACTTATCCAAGGCCTTTGATTGTGTGCATCACGTGACGTTGATCAGGAAACTGCATCATTATGGGATTAGAAATAAGGCACTCAACCTTCTGAATTCCTATCTGAGTAATAGAATACAGAGGGTTGATGTAAATGGTAAGAAATCTCCTGGGGCTCCGTTAGATATGGGGGTTCCACAAGGCTCTATTCTTGGTCCATTTCTCTTTCTAGTTTACATAAATGATTTGCCATTTTTTGTGCAGGACAAACATGAGATAGTATTGTTCGCTAATGATACTTCACTTATTTTTAAGGTAAAACGTAATTTACTTGTGTATGACGATATAAACGATGCTCTCTCAAAGGTTGTCTATTGGTTTGATTCGAATAATTTATTATTAAATAACAAAAAAAACAAAATTAATAAAATTCACAACACCTAATGTTAAACTTGTTGATAATGGTGTAGTATTAGGCGGGGAAATATTAAAACCGGTACAGTCTACCAAATTCCTAGGTATTATCATAGATTCGAAATTGTGGTGGGATCTCCATATTGAGGAGCTAGCGAATAGGCTTAGCTCTGCAGCGTTCGCGGTTAAAAAAATTAGACTTCTTACTGACGTAGATACAGCTCGCATAGTATACTTTAGTTATTTTCATAGTATTATGTCATATGGAATCTTATTATGGGGAAATGCAGCTACCGTTAATACAATTTTTGTCCTGCAGAAAAGAGCTATTCGTGCAATTTATAGTTTAGGTCCTAGAATATCATTAAGAGATAAGTTTAAAGAAATAAAAATATTGACTGTTGCTTCTCAATACGTGTACGAAAATGTTATGTATGTTCATAAAAATATACACGAATTTCCCAGGAATTGCGACATGCATACCATTAATACTAGGAGTAAACATAAACTTGTAATGCCTGTGACTCGTTTACGCCGAGTCAGTAATTCTTTTTATGGACAATGTATACGCTTATACAACAGGATCCCAGAAAACGTTCAAAAAGCTCCTATTGCCAAATTTAAAAAAATTGTGAAAGAACGTTTGTGTAGTAAAGGATATTATTCGATTAACGATTTTTTAGAAGACAGTACGCCTTGGGAATGATGTGATCGCCTCCAGGCTATTTCAACCAATAGAATTATTGTTCATTTCGATTTCCATTTAAAAAAATATTAAAACAGACAAAAAAAAAATTAGTCCCGCTGAGTTTCTTTCGCCAGTTCTTCTCAGGTCAGTGGCTTCTTCTTTCCGAACTGGTAGTAGACTCATGACGTTCAGTAAAAAATTGTAATAATTTTATGCTGAATAAAATATTTTGAATTTGAATTTGAATTTGAATTTGTGGGACGTTATAAAGCCTGAATACGCAAGTCTTAAGTATATATTATGTAATTTTTAGTATTTTCAATAAAGTTCATTCGAACGCTATCTACCGATAACAGAAAGACAGGCGGACAACAAAGTGATCTATAAGGATTCGTTTTTTTTTCGTTTTGAGGTACGGAACCCTAAAACCAATACACAGTTATAATCAATACCATGGAAGAACTACCCCATGATATGTATAATTAAGTGAAATTTGTGAAAACAATTAAAAACAGATTTGGACTGCTCGGTTTGTCGATTGCACCACTGCGGTCGGCACTCAGCATTGCGTACTACCTACGTGAGCTTAATATGCAAATTGTACCAAAATAGGATTTTACTGACATCGAATAAAACGTACATTTAGAACTTTCTGGGTGATATATTCGATTGGGAACGATATGTCTAATATTCAATACCGATCAATAAAATTGTAATGTCTGTCTGTAAAATCAATATAACAGCTTTTACTAAGTAAAGATGTGAATATATGCAGTACTTACTCGTATAAGAAAAGCTTAATTATTTACATCTTTGCCTGTTTGTCTGTTTGTTCCCATTAATCTCTAAAATAGCTAGAGAGATTTTGATAAAACTTTCACAGGATGTTATAAGGAATAACTAAAGTTTCCTTTTATTTTAGAAAAAGAAATAACAATAAAAATGTAGAGTTACTTAGTTAATATAACGTAAAAATTCTTAAAGTTAACATAACGTAAAAATTCTAAAACCGATTTTCACCAGGCTTTTTTGAATTAATACTCCAAAATAAACCCATAGAAATGTTCCATAGATTTTCACTCCACTCGAAGATAACGATACACCACGAGATAACGAAGTGCTAAAATATTTTGCACCAAGTAAAATACTCACTTATCTGTATGACTACGCCAAATCCGACCTTGCATTGGCCTGCATTGGAACATTTTATTCAAGTCATATATAATACGGCCATGAAGCAATTCTGCGGCTCTGATGAAGATATTGAAGCCAAGAGTGTGTTAAATTATTAAATATTTTGGCTCTCACATTTGCTTTAATATTTGAAACCTTTTTAACTTACGAGTAATATGAGATACGAGTAGGTTGATAATGTTTTAAGCTATTTTAAGACCTGAGTGGAAATCAATATAATTTTCGTACATTAAAATACAGCATTTATAAAGGGGTAATAGGTTGGCATGGTATGGACATGTAATGCGGAGGGAAGAAAATCATATTACGAGGAGAATGTTAAATATGCATGTAGAAGGAAAAAAAAGTTGAGGAAGACCGAAAATGAGCTGGATGGATTGTGTAAAAGAGGATATGCATGTAAAAGGGTTACATTGACGAATGACAGAGGAGAGTGGAAGAAGAAGACATGTTGTGCCGGCCGCACATAGCATGTGATAAAGACAGGAAGAAGAAGAGAATCAAGCATTTATAAATGCTAAAATTATATATTTATTTAGTATATTTTTACGCTGAAATGACTGGACAAATTTGGATAAAAATGTAGTAGTATAGATATTAACCAAGAGTAACATTATTCAGCTAATTTTAATTACGTATTTTAATGCATAAGCAATGTGTTATAGCTACAATACTATAGTGTACAATAATTATTAGGCCGAAAATAGTTTATTCCGACAAAATATTCCCATTGAAATAAAAACTACCCAGTAGTACAATTTTTGGCAAAATTAGAAAGTAACGACTTTAAATGCTTTTTACTTAATCTTTTAATGGAAATGTAGTGTTTAAATGACACCTAGTTTTGTGTTTCCGCCGAGATATACTTACAAAAATTGTAATTGATATCGTGCCCGTAGAATATTTTCTAAATCTATGTTATTTTTTAAATAGACTAGTCTGAACTCTCCTTTCTAAACGAATTACAAAATAAGTATAAGCTTATATTTTAAGCTTCTTTTAATATCCCACTCTTTTTAATGAAACGGGCCTTCAATGCAAGGATGATCAGACCATAGGTCACAAGTTTTTGAAAAACTTTTTATGCTCTCTCTAACATGCATGTATCCTCACTATTTCCTTTGCAGTAAGTTAATGTGTACAAAATAATATTCATCTATACGTATAATGAAAATTTGTGTTAAATCTGTATATTAAATATTTCTTAGTAAATCTGGTTGAAATTATTCATTATTATAAACACAGATGCCAAATCTACAGGTTTTTTGTTCAAGTGTAGACGCGCATATTGTCAGTGATCGTACGATTTTGATTGAATTTGGTATCATAACAGCTAGAGATCCGGATATATACGAACGTATAGTATACTTTTACCATGGGAACATCTCAACTCTGAGAAATGATTACTAACGTTCGTATGGACGGACACGAACGGACCGATGAAGAGTAGCGCTACTTTTTAAATGGTCACGTCAAAGCACGATGTAATTTAATGAAAATGACAAATCAATGTACAAGTATTGTAAAGTTAAAAAGATTTCAAAAACTTTACTTTGTAACAATGGTAAGTTTTACAGTAAGTGCATGGACGTCTTAATGCAAGAAAACGATACGACGCAGCTCTATGACGATACTATAAACTTTACTGCCTTTAAGAGTAATCTTATTAATAGGATGTGCTTTTTTATAGTTATTTTTTTAATATTCAACATTTTATGAGACAAAATTAAGCAATAAAAACTAAATTAAAGTTAAGAAAATTATGAAAATGTATATATTATATTGAATTAAAAACATCTAAATATAACTAGCAACTCACCCTGACTTTACTCGAGTGCGTTTTTTATAGATTAGTATAGATTTGTCAGAGATGTGATATTTTCCTGCACTAAAATATATCTTACTAGGTGCTCACCCTCGCTTCGCTCGGGTTCGTCCCTAGGTACGTGTTGTATATATTTACTTCGCACCGCCCGCTACATATTTGCTGATTTAATTACCATTGCACACACCATGGCAACGGTTATAACTGATACGTCAAACGCCGTTAATTTTATAAAGTTTTTTTAAATTTCCTAATTTTCCGCTCAATTTTCTTGATTTATTCTTTTATATGAACCTTCTCCTAACAATAACAAACACAACAAAAAAAGAATCAGCAAAATCGGTCCAGCCGTTCACGCGTGCTGTCGTGACCAAGGAAAATAGAGATTCATTTTTATATATATAGATATGTTGACCCGATAAATCAGCTATCATACCAAATTTCATCAAAATCTGTGCAATCGATTTCTCGTGATGCGATCACAGATTGACAAAAAATCTAAAAACTATAGAAAAATAAATAATATATGAATGACTAATTTAGAATTTTATTGTATTATGTTTTAAAGTTACTTTTAACGATAAAGTTAGAATTTTTTACAACATTTGTGTACTTTTTACAATTACATAGTCGAAATGCTCTAAACCTGTATTATTATGGAATTCATTCCAAATTCCGGGAAATTACCTCAAACTACGATTTATCAAAGTGATTGACATTGTTTATTTTCCACTTGAGAGACCTTTGGAAGCTGTATCGACTTTTCAACAACAATTTAGTATTTATTTAGGTAAAAGAAATAAACAACGACTTCTATTTTTCAAATATTTACTTATTGAAAAAACTTGGAAACTATCAAGAAAATAACACAGAACCCAAAAGTACTCAAACAACTGATACCAAATCTAAAATACACTTAACTATGAGTTGTAAATATAATATTATTGTATCCTACATTAACCTTAAAAAAAGAATAATTAATGAAACCAAAAAAAACACAACTTTATAGAAATAAAAACTTTTAGTTACGTTCTTAATTGAATTTCAATTAAAATACTGAGCTTTAAATAGAAGAAAAATCAAGTAAGAAACTTTAGAGTTTCTTGTAATTTTCTAATTGGGACCTTTTCTATAATATACTAGCGACTTGACTTAACCTTGCTTCGATCTTTGTTTTAAGCGGAACCCTAATTTTTTTCATACATTCATTACAAACATCAGTTATTAGCAGGAACAAGCAGATGGGCAGACAATATTCTTAAAAATTGTGTTTCCCTTGTAAGTATTATTATATACGAGTACAAACAGACATTTCAAATTAATTTATCCGTATAGATAAATTTTTAGTTAAATATAAAGAGTACTTTATGAAATATAAATTACCTCTCAATTTTCCTCACAAAATCATTTTTTGAGATTTGCTTTTAAATTATACAAGCAAATATATTATTAGATTGAGTTTTAAAATCAACCTGTATATAGAAAGGATACAGCGTAAAATAGCCTGGTAATGAAATTGGATCGGTAAGTTTTTTATTTATTTTCACCGAACGATCACTCAACGTATCTTAGATTGTATGGTGCAAGATATAACATCCAGGATTTAATAAAAATAAGTTTTTGTAATAATTGATACTGGCTTTTAGTTATTTAAAAAAAATAAACAATTTTTTGGTTTTGTTGCATTTTCATTTTACATGTTTGTTTCTCAACGAATGTTTTAAAGCAAGCTTACTGGGTGGACTTTAGAAAGAGGCTTCATTACAGGCAATTTGAAATGTTCAATACTACTCTCATGTAAATATATGAGTCTTATGTATGTAGTAGTAATACAACTCTATTATATTAGAAAATACGGTTGAATTATTATTTAAGCTAAATCCCTTCTCCTCTATTTTTATCCGACCGTGCCAGAAGGAGGGTTATGTTTTTCGGAACGGTTCAATGGATTTTAGCTTGAGAGGTGTCGTTAGATGTCATGACACTGGGTATATCAAAATAAAAAAAACGGATAAAAATTAAAGTGGCGGATTTCAGACGCCAGTGCATCTTTAAAAATGTCCAAATTAATCAAAAGGCATTTCAAAATGAAGGTTTTTAAGAGGTGGTCACAAAAATATATGTAACCTATAGGTTCAGAAGTAATGTAGAATAAAAAAAATACTTAATATTACTTTTTTATTTTTATAATATATAATTTTTATTACGGTAAAATTACACTACAAAATGTTTAATAGCATAATAATATTATAAATATATTTAACTTGAGCGATCGCTTATAACTTAAGCCACACATAAAAAGGCTTGACGCGGTCACTTTACTGTACATTTACTCCAATTTTTAACATAAATATTTACATTTAGATGCGTTTTATGTGACATTGGGGACCTTTGAAATTTAGTGGTTCGACTTCAACCGACTTCATTATTTCCATGAAAAGATAAAATATTTGTTAGAATATTCCAGTTTAATTAGCTAAGGAGTATGTAGTTAAAGAACCTCTTAGAAAGTTCTTATGTATTATTACGAGCTTTTATATGAAGGTTTTTGTGTTATTAGGAGCTTTTATTATATATTAAAATATTATATTTTGTAATAAGCAAAATAACGAATATTCATTTGCGTTTTCTACTTATAATTTTATATGACGACACGTTTGGTTCGGTTTGTAGTACTTGCTGCTAGTACTTGCTCAGCGGTCGCGGGTTCGAGTCCCGCTGGGGACATTCATTTGTTGAGCACGAATGTTTGTACTCCAGTCATGGGTGTTTATATCTATAATATGTATGTATTTAAAATGTTTATGTGTAGTATATTAACTATCTGGTATCCGTAACACAAGCCTCGTAGCTTACACAGAACTAGATGGTGATGTGTGTAATAATGTCCCAACGTCCCAACATATTATATATGTAGAAAGCAGCAAGTAAGACTAGCACAAAGAAAAAAGGGAAAAAATAAGTTTGTATACATTTGTCATGTCATCAGCCCTTTTTAGCTGCTGGGCATGGCCCCCCCTTAGTACGAGGGGATCAGGCCATAGTCCACCGCACTGGCCTAGTGCGTGTTGGCGAACTTCACATGTCTTTTGAAATTTGCTAGGTTTTCTCAAACATGCAGGTCTTCTCGATGTTTTCCTGCACTGTAAGACAATAATTAGTGGTAATCATAATATAAATGATTCGCACATGAAAATATCAGAGGTGCGAGACCCGGATTTGAACCCACATCCCTCGGTTATACAAGCGAGCGCGTTACCGCTGGGCTACCACTCCCTTTTTTACCCCAGTCACGTATACATATACTAACATATTATATTTATAATGATTTTGATCAAATTTCGATCCCTAGGCACTAGCAAACATAAATGGTTCATATTATTACATTGCAGTACATTCGACCTTCAGTTTTAACATAACCAAATGGTCTCTAACAACTTTAACTACAAGCATGCGCTACCGACAAACTTACCTCCAAATTATCTAAGATTACCCCAAATTGGTTTACCTGGATAATATTTAATTATATACAAATTACGATCGATGGCTATCCAACTAGGACGTCGACGTTATAGCTTTATATTCTTTCATTTATTATTTTCAAGTCAGGGAAAAAGTCTAAAAATCTATGCATAGAATAAATATAACAGATTTTTTATAAAATACGAGAGTACTTATTAGCCCTCGCTTCGTTCCATTTCGTCTCTAGGTAGGTATTGACCGTTAGTATATGTTATAGATATTTTGCAGCAGTAAAAAGTATCCTATATATTATTGACCCAGAATCTGTCCAGTGCTTCTCATGAAGCGTTCCCAGACAGACCGACAGATGGACATAATCTATAGATGATAATGACTATTTAATAAGACAACAAAATGTTTTTTTAATATATATGCTGGGACATTATTACACACAGCGTCACCTACTACTTCCTTGGTAAGCTACGAGGCTTGTGTTACGGATACCAATTTTAAATACATACATATTATAAATATAAGTACCCATGAGTCAAACGTTTCGTAATGTACATATTTGAATCTGAATTTTATCATATGTATAGATTATGTCGTTTCTGAAATTTGTTTTTATTTGGTTTATCACAAATTCTCAAGGACTACCGAAGGTTTTCTCTCTCTCTCCCCCTCTCTCTCGCGCTCTCTCTCTCTCTCTCTCTCTCTCTCTCTCTATCTACCTCTCTCTATCTCTTATATATAGAGTATAGTAATTGCGTAATAGAACTTTCTTGGATGACGCTATAAGCAATAAGCATAGCTAAACTATTATTATACACAACAAGAAAAGTTTTTTCATTACTTATTCGTATAACGAAATTCTAACTGACTCGAATTTGTAGATACATTAATTTTTTTTTTCCAAAACCTTATTGAAATAGACATTATTATCGATACAGAGACCAAATCTAAATAATTATTATAATTTTGATATGTATCTGTCCGTCTGTGACCTCACCACGAGTAAAGTACTAGATAGATTTTTATGAAATTTGGTATGATGGTACCTGGTTATCCACGTATTACTGCAAGAAAATATCTCATTTCTAAGAAATCTATAATCACCGTTAAAATGTATCTAGGGACCAACACGGTTATAAAACAAAGTCCCGTGCCACGTCTGTCTGTCTATCTGTCTGTTGGCGATAATTATATTAGATTAGATGAGTATATAAATTGAATATAGTTATGCAGACCAGAACCAACCCACAGAATGACTATTTTGAGATATGATCGATTTTGTTTTGACATATATGATCGATTTTCATACGAAATGTGGGTTGGTATCTTTGTTGACAGTGTCTTTTGCATTCGAAAAATCGTTGGATAGCTTAGATATTTTTAGCATATATAAAACACGCAATTTTGGACCTATCTGTGTACTTAACTCAATTTCACCCCCAATGGTGGATTGGTTCTGGTCTGCATAACTATGTCCAATTGTGAAGTTTATACATTTACTAGCGGGACATGCACTAAATCTAGAGACAAACTCGATCAAAGCAAGGGTGAGTCGCTAGTGCAATATAAAAACAAAAACTTTTACCATAAAAATGTATAATAGTAACATTTCCGAATTTATTCCAAATACCCATACTTCCTGTACACTGTTTTCGATTTTCTTCCAATGACAAAGGCCAGCATGCCCTATCATTATAAGTTGAAGATTGCGATCGGGGCCATTACTCGCGACCCAGATAAGAGTATTTTATTTGTGTCATATTTCAAACGATATCCCCTAAATACGAGGTTTTTGAAAATTATATGTACATGTTTGTTAAAATTTAACTAAACAGTTTAAATTAAAGTACTTATTGGTACTAGTCTGAATCAATTTGATGATATGTTTGGCTCAGATAGTAGTGACCCTTCTTGTTATAGCAGCGGTCGCGGGTTCGAGTCCCGCTGGAGGCATTCATTTTTGGTTAAATTTTATATTGGCAACGTATATAATAACGCTTTTAATATATTGTCAAAATAACAACTTTTCTAACTTAAGTAAGTAAGTAACTTACGCTATATTTTTATTTTAGAAAAAGAATTAAGAGTTCCACGGAAAAAAAAATTAAGTATACCTAGTGATGCTTTCAAGCGAAGTGAGTTGAGAAGTTGAGTGAAGTGAAGGGTAAAGGAAAAGTCGCATGAATGTATATAAAGATAAATTTGTAATTTGTTTCTTCATAAATCCATTTTTGAACTATTTATTTATTACGAAAGGTTATCTAAGATTAGCGTCTCCGTATGACCTTTAGAGCGAAACAAGAATACATAATGTATCGATCGAAGAATAAAATAAACTATGGCCGGAGGCGTGGGCAAATACTGTACACTATAAACCTGTATACAGAAATAAAATAATTACTATAGTAGAGTTAATACCTCGCTGCAGACTCGGCCATAAATCATTCGAGTGTTTCGCTCTCTTTCCCACTCACGGGCCTTATGGCACGGCATTGCGCATTACTACGCTGTGCATTACTGCAGTCGATGAGTGATATCGATAGTTCTTTTTTTTGTATCTTTATAAATGGGTGATAGAAATAAAAACACGTTTATTTGACACGTAATGGTCTAATTTATTTTTGTAGCGATTTAAGTATACTTAATAGCACAGCACAACTAAAATAGTTATACTAAATAGGCTAAACATATTTGCTAATTACCCTCTTTAGTTTTTAATAATTAGTTAGTTAATCACATTAGTACCTATTAGTTACCCTGCATACTTAATGAATGCAGTATGTTTACGTCGTAACCTTGATGATTCCGTTATCGATAGCGGCCTTGCGCGCGCGCAACTAGCGCACATCCCTTGTCCGATTATGATTTATGGCCGAGTCTGCAGCGAGGTATTAACTCTACTATATATTAATCATCATCTTATATCTATCTATCTATATATATAAAAATGAATTGCTGTTCGTTAGTCTCGCTAAAACTCGAGAACGGCTGGACCGATTTGGCTCATTTAGGTCTTGAATTATTCGTGGAAGTCCAGGGAAGGTTTAAAAGGTGAAGTACCTAGGGACGAACCCGAGCGAAGCGAGAGTGAGTCGCTAGTTACATAATATAATAAAATTATAATTAAGTCAAATCTGTACATCAAATATTTTTTGGAAAGCTCTAATTGAAAGTGTCATTATTATGTATACAGTGCCTGAAGCTATAGTTTTTAGAATTTTAGTCTGTCTGTCTGTGACCACATCACGAAAACCACTGGACAGATTTTGATGAAATTTTGTAAGATGAAAGATTGGACGCTGAGATCTCTGAGAAATGGACACGTCAGAAACAAGTCCGAGCGAAGCAAGAGTAAGTCTTTAGTATATCACAAAACCCGTCCACTAACCTATTCAAATACAAAATATCTCACGCAGTCAATTTAAGTTTGACAGTTGTAAGCGGATTTCGATCTCACACAGCGAAGTTTCACAATAATGGGAATATACGAACATATTTGAAATAACCCATGGATATATTTTAATTAATTTATCGATAATTGAGTATCGACTTGCTATAATTAAAAAAATTGTGAAAGAACGTTTGTGTACTAAAGGATATTATACTATTAACGATTTTTTAGAAGATAGTACGCCTTGGGAATGATGTGATCGCCACCAGGCTGTTTCAACCTATAGAATTATTGTTAATTTCAATTTAATTAAAAAAAGAAAAAAAAGACTAAGACAAAAAAAAACAAAAAAAAATATATATATTAGTCCCGCTGAGTTTCTTTCGCCAGTTCTTCTCAGGTCAGTGGTTTCTTCCTTCCGAACTGGTAGTAGACTCATGACGTTCAGTAAAAAATTGTAATAATTTCATGCTGAATAAAATATTTTGAATTTGAATTTGAATTTGAATTATAAGATTACCGGATTCCATAAGACGATATTAAAATTATTTTGTGTTTTTTATGATACAGACATGACAAACAAAATATAAAAATCCTTTTTAAATTGTTTTAAATGTGTTTACGCATACTCCTTGTAAAAAGTTAAGGTAATGACTTTCTAGTTAGAAAAGCCAGTACATCAACCAGAACCTCCAGAACCTTCATAGTCTAGATGGGACTCCACAGGATCAATAACGGCCCTAACGGCTGTTTACCGAGAAAGAAAGCAATAATAACTTTCTTTCTTCACCATTCTACGTGACATTGGCGAAGTATTTTTTGTTCAACTGGAATACTATGAAATCATTTACAAGAAAATTTATTTAAACTGAACAATAATCACGAAGTGAGCCTTAACTAAGTATGAGAGAACCAAGTAAAAAAACCCATTAGGTATGAACAACTTTAAGCCACGTCTTTTAGTTTCAATACGGCCGAAATATCAGATGCTAATAAGTCTTCTTGATATTAAGTATAGCCTATGAAAAATGTAAGCATTACAGCCCATACATAAATAGGGTGGAAAATGAAGGGTGCAAATAGGGCATAGATGACTATTGGTTTCTCGGCGTTCTCAATCATAGAACATCGAAATTTTATCGTACTATACTGGTAGAATTGCGAATGTTTATATATGTGTAGATATCTTTTACGGATTTGGATGAAATGTAGTAGTTTAAAAAGTCTATAACCTGAAGTAATTTGAAAGGCTGCTGTTTGGCATTTCAAAAGTTACTACACGAAAGAATCAAACGTGTGACCTCTGAGTCAATTAATACGTTCATCACACATAATATACTCATAACTTATTAAGCCCTGTCACACTCAACCAGTGTTTGATAAAATATTTAAATAAATAAAATACGTGAATCGTGATATGAAGCGGCAGCGGCGAGGTAATCGGATTATTGCAATTGAATCCCCCTTTTTGTTAATACACTGTATTTAATGCTACGAGATAATGAGATAGCAATGCGTGTTTCCATTATAGGGTTATTTTTTATGAAAAGACGGACGAGTTTTATTTTATTATCTATATAAATAAAATTGAAGTGTCTTTCTGTCTGTCTGTCACTGAAACGGCTGAAATATTTTGACGGAACTTTCACTCGCAGATATCTAATGTTATAAGGCGTAACTTAGGCTATTTTTATTTTAGAAATTTTATTTATTTTAAATAAATCTTATATATAAATTTTTGTGCGAAGGACTTTAAATTGGGCAGGGAGCACCTAGTTCTAAGAATAATATTATATGAATTACTAGAGACTCACCCTTGCTCCGTATTTATGGATCGCTCTCTTTGTATGGATATCTCAGAAATGAGATATTTTCCTGCGGTAAAAAACTATAAGTATACCCTATATTGTGACCCGGATAACGAGCTATCATAATACCAAATATCATCACAATCTGTTTAGTGGTTTTCTAGTAATGCATACAAAGAAAAATTCTAAAATCTATAGATTCGGCCTCTATATATATGTATTTTTACTGCCTCGTTGGTGTAGTGGCTAGCATGTACGGCCGCACACCGGGAGGTCCTGGGTTCGAGTCCCGGGTCGGGCCAAGTTTAGTTATTGAGTCTTTCTGTTTCGCAAGCCTCAGTAACAGCCCGGAGTTGGGAAGTTGGCGGTGTTTCACCCCCGTGCCTCGGAGAGCACGTAAAGCCGTCGGTCCTGTGCCTTAACTCTCACTGGTCGTGTCGAGCAGTCGTCCCACCGGAATATGAGAGTGATAAGGAATAGAGAGTGCACTTGTGTCTGCGCATACACTTGTGCACAATAATATGTCCCGCGCCGTTGGCTCGTCTCAAAGAGATTGGCCGCCGTGGCCGGAATCGGTCAGGAGGACATCATCATCATCATATGTATTTTCGGATATTTTAATATACTTGAAAATCATACTTGAAAAATGTGTTACTAAATTCATTTGTCTGTTACTGGACATAGTAATAAAATGTGCATATGTACACACATTTTTTTATGATTAAGCTACAGGTTAGGGGGTTGTTGTTGTTGACATATAGGATACTTTTCATTGCTGAAAAAGATCACATCTGTAAAAAATCTGTGCGGACCTTTAAACGTATCTACGTAATATAAAACAAATTTATTAAAAAACTTGTGTTGATAGTGGACATCGTGTGAGAAATATGTCAATTCTCACAGCTGTCCGTAACGTCTCTATAGAAAAAGGATTAAAGTCCAAATAAATTGTAAATTGTATGTTTAAACAACAAAACTACGAGAAATGTATGCGAGTGTTTTAAATAAGTTTGTCAAGTAATTTAATATGGAAAATTGAATTTAAAACATATTAAGAAAGCTTGGACAGTTATGTTTTAGCTTATTTTCTTTTAACTACCATTTGCCTCGATCTCTTTTTATTTAATACCTAGATTACTTTAATACCTAGATCTATTTAAAAGAAGTCCCCGGTGGTTGTGTGTCGTGCTGTGCCAGCGATCGGGGGTTCGAGTCCCGCGGCGAAATTCATGAAATTTCATGAAACGTCATTAGTATTAACTAATTGGCATCCATAACACAAGCCTCGTAGTTTACCATGGAACTATATGCTGTTGTGTTTTTTCCATCTTCAGTAGTCCTTTCTATAGAATACAATACCATAAAACTTGAATTGAATGTAAACTGTTGTCATATTTTTCTTTGTTATAGCATAAAAACAAAGAATTATGCGGTTGATACCGAGAGAAAAGCTTTAGAATCATAAACTGAAGTAAATCATCCCTTATTAGGCTATTCATGTTCATTTAAAAGCTTCACATTTTATTTACTCGCAAACTCCATAAATATCACTTTGATTAAAACGTGTCCATAATTGAATTAGACAATCAACGAGATGATAAAAATGTGAAAATTTTGTTTCATAATTCTCCAGTAAAATAATAAACAAAAATGAGTTTAATGAAATACAAAAATTTTCTATTATTTCATTTTTTGTTTTGTTTTATCGAATTTAAAATAGAGGGCTTAAATATTTTACTGTTGTTGGAACTAATACGTTTTATGAGTTGCTTATGGATTTCTGAAAGAAGAGGTAAATTATGTTTTAGTAAAAAAATCTAAATGTTGATAATAACTAATAAGCCGGCTAATATCATACCATCATCAATTTCATCAAAATCAGTCCAGTGATTTTCTCGTCATGTGTTCCTAGACAGGTAGAGAAGTCTGAGAGAACGTATTAACTTTTCGGGAACATGAAGATTGAAGTCTGCCAACTCGCACTTGATAAGCGGTAGTATTTTAAATAAAACCGGTGGTGGTCTAACCTTCTGATGGTCCTTCGTTTTGAAACGAGAGGCCCTTGCGAAGAAGTTGGACCATTAACAGAAAAAAATCCTTTTTAAAGAAACGTGGAACTTTTTAGTTAAGTCTAATTTAAACCTTTTTTACTCTATCGAGCTTTACATATTTTAATAAAAGCTTATTATTTATTTGCTTACTTTTATATATATTCCACTGGATAGCATATGAAGTTATGAAGTATAAGTGAAGCTGGAAAGTGATGTGTACAAAGCAAAGTTCTCGATCACGTTTTATACTTTAAGAAAATTACTTAATAATACAGATACGCAGGAACAAGAAATCAATTTAGTTAATTGTAGTCGATATTAAAAGAGGATGTTTCAAATTGAAAATTATAACTGCTCTTAAACATTTATGAGCTTGTATGGATAATGACTTCGAAAGATGAGATAAAATGAGAGGATAAGAGGCTTGAATATATTATTATTATTTGGATTATTATTTTAAATACGTGCTTGAGGTCGCAGATTCTTTTTTTTATATTTGTGCCTTATTAACTTAATATATACGGTAGGTTACAAATAACATCCGGTTGGTTTGTTCGAGTTCATACTTAAGGATACATATATAATAGATATATAATATTAGGCTAGGGTATTCTCGTTTATATGTTGCGTTTATCTTATCTTGGTGCTGGTGATCGTGGACACGAAGCTAAGAAACGCACAAGGCGATGGCCCGCTTCGGCAGGCGGTTGCTCCTGGTACTTCTCTAATAGCAGAGTGGACTGTGGAGCAACCCCGCTGCTATGTGGTCTGCTTTGACAGATGCTGGGCTGTCGCGTCGGGAGGTCGTGGTTGAATGCGGAAGCGATCCTGCAATGCCCCATTAAGACGGAGGAGGCCTGTTAGGTTTTAGTAGTGGATTTTCTAGCCAGTCAGCCTCACATTACCACCAGCTACGTATAAGTGGTATGCGTAAATGCATTTTCCAACATTGAAAAAATGGTTATATTCTACGCATCGACACAAAAACCTTGTAAAGAGGGATCTAATCTGGGATTTCGCACCTCTGATATTCTAGCACCTCTGAAAATCTAGTATGTTTTCGTAAGACATGTGAAGTCCGATAACCCGCAATTTGGCAGCGTGGAGACTATGCCTTCGTGGGATTGAGTAGGACGTTAAAAAGGGCTAAATATAATTTGCAAAATATGTATTTGTAGTATATTCAATAGAGATATATTATAGAAAAAAGAATTTATTGACTTCATTTAATGAAGGAAAAAGAAAGTAGTATAGGAGAATATATATCTTGTTTAAGTCAGCTAACATTAAATATTTAAAGCTAAAATAATATTTAAGACTCATAATTTGAAGCAAACAAACCCGGCCTTAATACACACAACACCCAGAATCTTTTCGGGTGGATTTTTGACGCCTACTTAACGCGGCCGCTTAATCCTTGACCGTTTTACTTTTTACATACAAAATTAATTCTCAGTCAGTAGTGGTAGTACAAAAAGTGAAATTTAGATGATTTTACTAGCTGGAGTTTTAACGGTTACCTTAAATTTCTCAGGTATGATATTTTCCTGCAAAATATTTTTGTTCGTCAGTTTGCTAGAGCTAATCTCCGAAATAGCGATTTGAAATTTGACGGGACTTTACTGACAGATAGCTTATATCATAAGGGATAACTGAAGTTACTTTTATCAAAAAAAGTAAGACCCGCTAAAGAAACTTAAATCTGCATGGTCATTGCATTATTGGCTATTCAACTAAGTGTGAAAGCTTAGATGTTTAGATGGAAATGTTTTACTCATTCACACCAGAACGGCTGAACAGATCTAGATGAAATTTGGCATATAAATAGATTGTAGTCTGTATTCCAGACATTGCGCATAGACTACATTTTATCCCACAAAATGTTTGGTTTCCATGGAATAGATTATTTTTGTTTTTCACTAGCCACGAGCGAAGCGAGAGTGAGTTGAAATATAATAATGTCCTCCCGACCGGTCAATCTCATTGAGACTAGCTAACGGCGCGGAAGATATAATAGTGCACAAGTGTACGCGCAAACTCAAGTGCACTCTCTGTTCCTTATCACTCTCATATTCCGGTGGGACGAATGCTCAACACGACCAGTGAGTCAAGCCAACCCGCCAACTTCCCAACTCCGAGCTGTTACTGAGGCTTATGAAACAGAAAGACTCAATAACTAAACTTGGCCCGACCCGGGACTCGAACCCGGTGTTCGACCGTACACGCTAGCCACCGAGGCAGTTTATTATAATACGAGTACACTGAACATGCTGACCGTACCTTACATAAAATTTTCGGAGTTATAAGCGGATAACTTTAATTGTTTGGAAACGAGCACAGATTATAAACAAAATATGACATTCTTCCCAGTATTAATGGAACAAAAATTAAATATTTTATATTTGTTTTTGAAATAACTGTCTCAGTGTGGTTTTGTTTATGACTTTGTTTTTTTTTAATATTATTCTTTCGTAAAGCTATTTTAATGTAGGAAGAAATATATTAATTGCTTTTTATGGTTTTTGCGTTTTTTATTTCAAAATAGGACAGAATATTATACCTTGTAACAATTAACAGTATTAAAATTATTAAGACAGTGTTGACTCTAGAAGTTTTATCGCAGTCTTAAGCAATTGTACCATAAATGTAAATGGTAAAAATATTTTATACTAGCGACTCACCTTCGCTCCGTTTGTCGCTAGGTAAGTTTTAGCGGTTACTGTAGACTTCTCAGCGATTAAATAACAAGCAATCAATTTACTAAATTTTATCAAAATCTGTCAAGCGGCTATGTATTAATATCCCAACATATTAACAATTATTTATTACTAACTTTAGGATAAAATTTAAAAAAAATGATTGATTTGAATTAAAAATGACGTAATTTCAATACAAACTTTCATCCCCTATTTCAACAAATCGAAAAAAGTTGCCTATGTCCTTTCTCAGGCTCTAGAGTGTGAATTTAAATCGGTTCAGTAGTTTTTGCGTGAAAGCGCGACAGATAGACAGACTGACTTTTACATTTATAATAAGGATTTTTCAACATAATTATTTAATACGAGGGGCATCAGGCCATAGTCCACTACGCTGGCTAAGTACGGGTTAGCTGACTTCACATAACTTTCGAAAACTTGCTAGGTTCTCTCAGACATGCAGGTTTGATCACGATGTTTTCCTTCACCGTAAGACAAGTGGTAATCATGTTAGAAATGATTTGCATATGAAAATATGAGAGGTGCGAGACCCGGATTTGAACCCGTATCACTCGGTTATCCAAGCGAGCGTATACCAGACAATAATTATTGAGGAAATATTTTGATTCAGATTAATAAAGTCATCTAAATCTGTCAAAATAAATCTTAGCAGTTGATTTAAGCACTCACAAGCTAGATCACTAAAAGGGTATCTAAAAGTTACATACAATCCGGATTTAAAGAGCCGGAACAAAAACTATCGTGTAAAGATATCCAAGCGAAGGTTCTTGAGGAATTTATGTGAGACCCTTTTTCTTCTTAAAAACTGTTTGCGTAAACAATAGATCCTTTTTACAATCTTTGTTCTTGATGTCCGTTCGTCTTTTTTATGTTCGAGTGAAGCTTTTCTATGCGAAAGAATTTTTACCAAATTTTTAATATAATTACTTTAGTTATAGCGAAATTACTTTATAGCGATCCTGAGCGGTGAGTTACTAGAACTCACCGCTTGGGTTCGTCCCTAGGTACGTTTTAGTGGTCAGTAGTATAGATTTCAAAAAAATAAGTTATTTTAAGAAAAAGTGAAAATATCACTACAAATCATAAAACAAAGTCCTCCGCCACGACTGTCTGTCTGTTCGCGATAAACTCTTAAACTACTGCACCGACTTTCATGCTGTTTTCACCAATGGATAGAGTGATTCTCGAGGAAAGTTTTAGTAATTTGTCCAGTTTTTGTATATATTTACTAGTGGAACCCGTGGCTTCGCTCGCGCTAACCAGCCTGAGCGGAACGAGAGGGAGTCGCTAGTACACAACAAAAAGAATTAAAATATTTTCTACTTTTAAGTTAAATATATGAACTCAAACTTTTATTATTAAAAAAAACATTGAAATCGGTACATCCAGTTCAGAGCTGAGGCATCATAAGCACAAATCGACAAATTGTTATAAACGTAAAACGCCATATTTGCATCAAATTTAAGAATAACAAGAGATTTTAAGAACTTAGTGTCTTTTCTAGTGCCTACTCTCTCTCACACACTCCACTTATTTTCTTTTTAGCATTTTAGCGAGATTCAGGTCAATCTTAGTACCCTGCAGCTGGAAATATCGCGATGTAAATTCGGTTGCACATTCCCTGAGAACAGTCAGGTGTCGCGACCTATATTTTATTTATGAACTCCATTCCTGTACTGTTTTAGGGGTGTACGGATTATTAGATATTTAGATTATCGATCAAAATATTATCCAGAAAAATATAAAATATTTAATTCAAATCATTTATTAGAAAAATAAATAAATAAAATAAATTAAATTAGTTAAATACTACTACGAAAAAAAAGTCTGTATGATAAGTAACATTTACGTTAAGTAGAAACATAAATAAATAAATAAATAAATAAATAAATTTTATTGAAATTCTTTGTACATATGTAACTAAAGCATATATAAACGATGATAATTACAGAAGTTAAAAAAAACTGTGTCGTAATTATCAACGCCCTCCACCAGCAAGGTAACAGAACAACAATATGTATGTACATGGATCAAAAACGAAATACAATAAAGAGAGAAAGAAGAAAAAAAAACATAAGAACATTAAAGACAAAAAAAAAACTACAAACAATTTTTTTTTCTAAATGTTAAAAAAAATTACAATACAACAAGTTATTGATTAAAGTTCTTAATCATTATTTTTAAACAAAAAAAAAAGTTCTTAAGTATTAAACAAAAAAAAAAAACTTTAAAACTCGTCTAGGCAAATTGTAAAAATGTTACTTAAATTAACTTAAAAATTAATTACTTATTAATAAAGATGTTAGCTGTCTGATACATAGATATTAAATTATTATATCAAGAAGGTTACCACCGTGACATTAGAGTATGTTATATACTGTGACATTTCTGAGTAAAGTATTATATCTATAGATAAGAGTCCGCCAAAATAAATGTCAATGTCAAAAATTGCAGCATGAATTGCTATTTATGTTAGGCAGTAGGCACTGTTCCGAATCTGGCCATAATAAAATATGAATAATAAAAACAAAAAAAAAACTGTATTCAGGCCTTTTTAGCGTCCCACTGTTGGGGGTGGGCCTTCCTTCACTACGAGGGAGATCAGACTAGTCCACCACGCGGGCCAAATGTGGGTTGGCGGACTATAAACTAGTTTATTTATATTTTTATTTTATAACAAAATTGATTACGTCTTTTTAATATATTACACATATTTATTATTTTACAATTTAACTTTATTTCTCGTCAATTTGTCTATATTATTTCTTAGTCTGAGGTATTTCGTATAGACATCTTTGTGCAGTCGAGTGAATCCCCATCTTACTGGACTTTCAAGTAAAGTGCTACTATAGATTGCTTTTTAAAAAAAAACGAACTTAATGTTTTCAAAAGGTTTTTAAATATTATTTTTATAATTCACTTTTTAAAATAACTTTTCCTCGTTGTACAAAACATCAAACAACCACTATAAAAATCTGTTCCATTATCTTGTAATTTCCGTAACCTCTCTACCGATTTTAACAAGACCTTTGAAGGAGAGATATAAAAAGGATAGAATTTTTTATTTTAATTTTAACAAGATTCTAACTGGTACAAAAATAATTCAGATTAAAGTGACAGAAGCGTTGTTTCCGTCGTATTTTACCGTTTACGTCATGGAGATTAGAAACCAGGAGAACCAAGGCCCTAGAATGTAGTGTCTCAGAAATATTGTCAAACCAAGGAGGCGCTGCGATCGCTATGTTGTCTCAATGCCTAACTTCACGTTGTCACAATAGTGACAGTACTCATAAATAGCTAACTTGACAGATACTACTTATTGACGGCAGCGCGCTATAAACTCTACAAATTTTCAGAGACAGACGGGTAATGCTTTAGTATGAATCGTTGGTTCTCCTGTATCTAACCTCCATGGTTTACGTTAAAACTAAATATAATTGTCAATATCGATAGCTCGTATATCAACACTATTGAAACCTTTATGAAGAAATTCCTGCGCTTCCGAGAGGATAGAGTGGAGAGTGCATGATATTTTCTATTTTTAATAAAAAAATATTCGGAATTTCATTTTTATTCCACTTTCGTATACTCCAATACCAATAGAACAATCACATTCATAACTATCAAATTAATAATACAGTATAGTTTATCTGTGCGGAACTTAAAAATGTCTTTTGTAGCAAACGAAAATAATTTATAAGTACCCTATAATATAAAGTTGGTACAGATTTTTCGAAAATGAGATATTATTCCACTGTGAAAAGTATCCTTATCTATTATATAAAAATCTCGTGTCACAATGTTTGTTATCGAACTCCTCCGAAACGGCTTGACCGATCTTTATGAATTTTTTTGTGTATATTTGGTAGGTATGAGAATAGGTCGTAGGCTATTTTTTATTCCCCTAGGTGATAAGAGTGGCACTCCGCAGATTTTTAATTTTTCATTTTTAGACCAATATTTTATTTTGTATTTTTTTATGATTTACTATCAAAAAATACATATAACCCCAAATTATTAGGCTTCTACCACCAATCCCTATTTTTTAATATTAAGATTAGTATTTTGAATTAATTGATTGCCGTCCATTATTATTGTCTGTGCATCGATCGTAGCATTGACGTTTTACTTTGTCAGTAAGAAGTTACAACTGTCATGTTTATTATATTATCATACAAAATTTATTATTAATTTGGAGTGCTATTACTACTAATCTTAGCCTTATTTTGCAATCATAAAAATTGCTGGTGATTGTTCTCAGTTTTGTTAATTAAGTCACTTTATAAAAATCAATAGTACTCAATTGAGTCACGAGCTTCCGCTAACGAACCACCAGGTAGCTACTAAACAACCCATTTAAATCATTCCAGAAAATTTTCATACATTTATCAATTAGTATGTATTTATTAATCTATATATCATCATTATCAGCCCTTTTTAACGTCCCACTGCTGGGCACGGGCCTCCCTCAGTACGAGGGGGATCAGGCCATAGTCCACCGCGCTGGCCCAGTGCGTGTTGGCGGATTTCACATGTCTTACGAAAACTTGCTAGGTTTTCTCAGACATGCTGGTTTTCTCACTATGTATTTCTTCACCGTAAGACAAGGGGTAATCATGATAGGAATGATTCGCACATGAAAATATCGGAGGTGCGAGACCCGGATTTGAACCCGCATCACTCGGTTATACAAGCGACGCGTTACCGCTGGGCTACCACTGTCTATAGTCTATATATATAAACGCATCACGAATCATCACGAAATCTTGGAAACCGCTGGACGTATAAAGATGAAAATTGGCAGGGAGGTAGTCTATAAATAGTAGATGTCCGCTAAGAAAGAATTTTGTGACTGGGCCGCATTAAGGTGGTCTAAGGGCTCTTGCAAGTTTGTATGAAAGTCCTTCATTAATATTATTCAAATTTTAAACTTGGCAGAAAAGTAGTTGATAGTTTGTAGATATCCGCTAAGAATCAATTTTGAGCCAGGACCGGATAAAGGAGGTCTAAGGACTCTCGCAAATTTGTATGAAAGTCCTTCATGTTTTGTGCTACAAATTTTAAATTTGGCAGGGACGTATGCAATTGTTAGTAAACGTCCGCCAAGAACGAATTTTGTGACAGGGTCGGATTAAGGAGGTCTAAGGGCTCTTCCAAGTTTGAATGAAAGTCCTTCATTTTTTGTGCTACAAACTATAAATTTGGCTGGGTTAAAGTTTATAGTTAGTAGATGTCCGTTAAGAACGGATTTTGCGACTGGGTCGGATTGAGGTGGTCTCAGGGCTCTCGCAAATTTGTATGAAAGTCCTTCACTTTCTGTGCTACAAACTTTAAACTTGGTAGGGAGGTAGGGAGTTACTTAATAGTTAGTAGAAGTCCGCTAAGAACGGTTTTTCGACATGGCCAGATTAAGGTAGTCTTAGTGCTCTCATTATTTTGTATGAATGTCTGAAAATAACTTGAAATAACTTTAAGAATTATACAATTCGGACACTCCATTCAAAAGATAGTATGACTATGAAAATGACAATCTAAACAAAATACTAATAGAAAAATAAAGCGCAGCACAGCGGGCAATTGGAAGAGGGAGGGGGTTCCAAGAACGGGAGAGAGGCGTGCACACTGCACATATTATATGGGTTCTGAAATAGCTGGAGTAATTTTTGAGAAATTTTCAGGCAATCTACAGATCAACCTAGCGAGTGTAAGAATAAAATTCACTAGCGATTTAAAAAATTAACGCGGGCCGCGGGCGAAGCCGCGGGTACTGCTAGTAATAATATAATAGCAAATTTCATCAAAATCTGTTCAGTGATTTTCTCGTAAGGCAGTCAACCTATTAGATATTTTTCCTGCAGTCTGAAAACTTTTACTAAATCTAAACGAGCCCGAGCAGAGTGAGAGTTAGTTACTACTTACTAGCAGAAAACAAAATTGACAATGCAATCTAAGCGTCTTTGACCGCAAGTAAAAAAAAACTGAAACTTCCAACGACATTCTATAACGAAAGAGAAGTTAATGTTATTTCTCTACGTTCCACTATCATTCTGCTAACTTAACTCAAAAAATTAACTAAGTTCTAGTCAAATACACGTAAAGAATATGAAAAATTCAGTTCTAAAGATATTCTAGCGTCTTACTCGCAGTATGATCGTCGCCAAAATGTAAATGCGACTTAATGCATGCAGTATTGAATTCAACGGAACAGCTAAAAATAACAAGGGTGGTTCTTGTATGAATAAAATAATAATTCTTAGAAAACTCATTATTTTCTAAAGTATCTCAATCTTTTTGTTGGTGTAGATATTTTTTCTTAGAGTTAAAAAAAGGTTGGAATAATGAATTAAAATTGCTTATAGAAATTTATTTGCATCTGTAAAGATTTTAAACGAACCTCGAAGGCGCATATAAATTATTACCTTTGCTTGTAATATTTTTCTATATAAATACCTATTAAATGTATTTATACATACTAATAACTCGTAAAAATATTATTGCACGCTCAAAATTAACACCAGTTCAGTTAAAGACAAAGTTTTTTGAATCCTAGACAAAAATGTCAGAATCCATATTAAAGTAATTAATAATTGTTATGAAAAATAATCATAATTTTATATCAACCTATCAAATTTTAATATTTTAAATCTATAACCATTTATCATTTTGTTTTTTTAGGCTTATAACATACAAAGTAAAACGAAGTAAACTATAAAATCCCGCATTTATACTGAAATGCCTTTTATGCATCAGAATTTTCTGATTGAGGCTTATTTCTTAAGAAAATACATTGAGGAAAGTCACGACCCGTAGACAATTCTTTCACAATACTTCGTCATCATTCTCATTCGTACTATTCAGGGACTGCCAGTTACGACCGTCTTTACCCTCACTAGGTCATTATAGGTTAATCAAAAGCCCCATTTTCTTGTTTTCTGTTAGACGTTTAATAATCTCTGAATAGCAAAATTTCGTGCCATTTTTATTTGATTTTAAAACTTTCTGAGTTTCGTCTAAAAAGAAAGGCTTTCAATTTTGTGACATATTTTCGACTAGACAAAAAATGAGTTATATACATACATGGGCATACAAATCTAGTCTCTTTTATATATAAAAATCTCGTGTCACAGTTTTTGTTATCGAACTCTTCGAAACGGCCGATATTTATGATTTTTTTGTGTATATTTGGTAGGTCTGAGAAAAGGTCGTAGGCTATTTCTTATTCCCCTAGGCCTAGGCCCTCTCTAGATTTTTAATTTTTAGTTTATACTTTATACCAAACTTTTATTTTTTATAATTAATTTTAATCTTTCTGTCACAAATCCCTATTTTTTAATAGAACACGGGCGGAGCCGCGGCAATTGCTAGTAACATTTAATATAATTGTATAGTTTAATTATATCTTATAAAGAATGAGAAGAAATGTACGAACTGAATGTACAAAAAATAATTACAGTAAAAAATTTGGACGTTGAAAGTAAAGCTCTACTCTAAACTACATTTCACCGGTCTATAAAAAACGTTTCGACATAGGCAATGCCTAGTTCTGAGAGGACCATAGCATATCTTACATATTCTGAGTTTCGACTGACAGACTATTGTGTAATACTAAAATAGGCTCAAAGGTAGCAGGCACTATGTAATTCTCGGAACGTCTTAAGCTTTTTAAGAGCAATTTTCTTTGCTAATTGTTAACACCTTTGCTTGCTTTTATAGCTTAATCATTAATTTTACATTTCTTTAAATATTCTCCGGTAAAATATTTAAAAATCCAAATGTAAAGTTTTTAGATCTTCGAATACGTAACTTGAGCTCGCTTAGACAAAATGATTTCTCCTACAGATATCGCCAAAATAAAAATACATGAGAATACCTATAAGTGTTGAAAGCACAATATTAATAAATGATGTAAATTTTTATAACGTCATCTTTTTGAGTCTTAAGGATAATAAACTAAATATGTATTTATATATTTTAAAGAAAAAAATGATATTAAGGTATTTTAATTGTTCTTTTTTTAAATTACGTAACGAATTTATCCTACTAAATTGCTTTAAAGTACTGCGATCAACATTTGCCTACAAAAGTACTTTATGTAAGACATATAGATACCAATTTTTTGCATTTTCCCAAATCTATTCAGTACGTCTTGTGACAATCCCGTGAAATGTTTGGCACCGCTCCGAAACACCCGCTCGATACGCGACCGAGTGACGCCTTGTACCAATCTATGTAAGATTTGGATTATTCGTTGAGAACAGAAGATTTTGTTTTCGCTATTATTCATATATTAGATAACCTTTTTAGCTATCCACATATGAACATGTCAACCTAAATGGTTTTTAAAATGTACATTGCTTTCTATATATGATTAGCACATCGTATTTGTAATAATTAGTAAAAAGTACTAGTATTTCTGTGTACAAAATTTCATTCTCATAAATTTAGTTGTTACAACGTAAACTAGGAACAAACATGATAATTATCTTGATCAAACATAGTCCTCCTGATCGATTTCAGCCACAGCGCCCGATTTTACTAAGATCATATTAGATGCAAATCTACATGCAGACAAGTGCTTTATCTATTCCTCGCAGACTATTGTTAAGGTGGGACAATAAATCGATATTTCGAGTGAGAAATCGTATGCATGACTAATGGCTTCACTTTCATTTTAAGGCACAGGAGTTGCACACCTCTGGTACAATTCTAGTCCGTAACACAAAAATTAAATAACTAAAATTAGCTCGATTTTGAACTCGAACCCAGAACCAGGATTTAAAACCGTATATTTATATAAACGAAACGCGTTGTTAGAGGAAAATCACATCAATAGATCTGGGGAGTGAGCCAAAAACCTCATCTTAAATTTAAAAAGTAATCAAATATTTACAACACGTAAATAACTCGCACTCTACGAAATACCCTTCCATCAGATTCCTTGGCTTTATTGCATTTTATTTTGGCGCGACCCTCACGTTATTCACCAACTGTCAGTAATTCAAACGCTCAGACATATATTTGTAGATACAATTATTTATAGAGCAAGTAAAGTTTGTAATACTTTCTTAGATTTACGCGCCAAAATCCGAAAAGGTAGTTTCATTTATAATAAACTTTGTAAGTTTGAATAGTAGGTTAACCTTTGAAGCCGCTCATCTGATATCATAATTTCTTTTACGAATGAACTTTGGAAGTGGACATGGGCTGTATATTATCCTTTAAAATAAAAGGCCATTTTGTGGAGACCAAGCATGCAACATTGCGAAAAAAATGAAAATAAATCGCTACTTGCGCACAATGGTGACAAAGTAATTCTAATCACGAGTGAAAAATACAGTTGAGATTTAATAAATTACGGCTATTTTTTATGGTTACGTCATACAGACAATGCTGCGGAACTCTGTTAGTAAACTTATAAGTTATAACTTAAAGCTTTAATATCCAAGACCTTGTATACCTAAAACTTATTCCCATTTTTTTGTTATTCTTTATATAACTTTAAACGTAATGTCGCTTTCTATCATTGAGTTATTATTACTACGTATAGAGTGGACGCCTCGACTTGATTTCTTGTAAAACCTGTTTGAGCCGATCGGCACAAACGCGCTTAGTCTGTGCCGAGCGGCTGCGGTAGCTTGACGCATTGGAGTGAAAAATATTACGTCTAAATATGCCGTCATGTGTAGTGAGATACTGTACAAACCGTTCAGGAAAATCAAATAAAAGTCAAGGAGTGACTTTTCACACATAAGTTTGATGCATTTTCGTTTAATCACGCTTAATTTAATAATTTTGTATAATTTTAAAGTCATGCCGACGCGCGTAAGCGCCGTGTAAATCATGGCGCTTGCGACGTTACAAAAGCGTGGCATTGCATCTCGCGAACTAAACGTGTAAGCGCCAAGAAATTCACGGCGCTTAAGACATTTTGATCGAGTGGTTCACGCCCCGCCCTCTTCTACAGTTGCGACAATTTTATTGTTTGCTACAGCTCCTCTATACGTAGTAATAATAACTCAATGCTTTCTATAGGACAAAATCTTACGAAAATGTCTATAATTATTTCTGAGATTAGCCCGAACAGACAAACGGCGGCGGAGCCAGCGGAGGAACTTAATTTATTATATGTAATTAATTCAAAAATAATTATTTACCGAAATTTACTACTAAAAATTATATGGATAAAACTACTGTTTTCTTCTAATTTAACTGAAATTGTGTCAAAAATCTATTAATGAATGTACATAAAATAAATCCAGTAGAGCCCTTTAGAGACCTTTGGCACAGGGGCGTATTTACCCTAGGGCCAAGGGGGCCATGGCCCGGGGCGGCAGGCTCCCAGGGGCGGCAAAGCCAACACTTTTATTTTTATTTTGAATGACATTGAAACATGAAAAAACAAAAGCTTCAAAGCAAAAAACAAATTGTTTACTAATATAAATAGGTCCACTCAGTCACTCACTCACTCATGAATCAGCCTATAGCTGTCCAATGCTGAACAAAGGCCATTTTTATTTCTTTTTGAGATTTTAGCATTAACGTATACACAAGTGGTTATGTGAAACTCATTAACCAGAAAAGGCTGTACAGACCACTAAAACCCAACAGACCTCAACCGTCATAATGGGGCGGCGCAGGATTGCTTGCGCATTTAACCACGAGGCCCCGACGGCCCAGCAGGTCTGCCGAAGCAGACCACTCAGCCAAAGGTGATCCTCAGCCTGCTCAGAGAGCAGTAACAGAAGACTACTGAACGAAGGGCTCGGACTCGCTCGCATCTATCCACTGCCCGCCACCTTTCTTAAGTCATCGGTCCATCGTGCTACAGGGCGTTCTACACTTCGCTTGCCAACACGCGGTCTTCACTCTAACATGTTTCGGCTCCATCGACCATCGGTGCGCACACATGACCACATCCACTACAGAGAGCTAATTTTGCACGCGATATCGGTTACTTTAGTTCTATGGCGAATAACTTTATTTCGCATTCCGTCTGCCAAGCATTGCGCGTTCCATTGCTCTGCGTGCTACATTGCTCGCTGAACCTTGAATTTGTGGACCAGCCCTACGTTTTGGCTCCTTATGTCATTACTGGTAGCATGCACTGGTTAAATACCCTGGTCTTATGGGATTGTGGGATCGATGACTCTAGAAAATGATGTAGCTTCCCAAAAGCTGACCAGCCCAAGCATATTCTTCGGTTGGCCTCTTTCTCAAAGTTGTGCCGGCCGAGTTGTGTAGTTTGGCCAAGTATATTTATTCCTGCACAACTTCAAGAACAGCACCATTCACGATCACTGGTCTCGGAGATACACGACAATTCAACATGATTTTGGTCGTCCATATCCACTGGTCTTGAAGAATCACTTAGACTGTTTAGCATTTTTTCCAAATTCAGCAGAGTATCTGCCATGATGACTATGACATCTATATGCTAATCGCAGGTGTGTTATACAATGCACAGGTAAACAGTTTCGGGTAGATAACATCCCCCTTTCTACCCCGCGGTGTAATCGGACTGGCCTTGTACTCTAACTTTGTACTTGGATGGTCATCGTTGCAGACTGGTATAAGCACCGTAGTACTTGGATAATGGATATATCTCTGCATGGATTGTAGAATCATAAGGAAAGCATTTAGTTTTACAATATTTTTTTTAGTTTTTTTACATTAGTCATTTAAGTGGAACAAATGTATGTAACTAACTTTGTATTGTATGTACGTAACTTAAAATAATATTTATCTTAAGTTTCAGTTACTATTTTCGTGTGTATTTATTCTAGTTAGTAAGCCTTATTTAATAAATAAAAAATATATATATTTCTCATAGTCCATACACGCTAGGCATAAATGCTGATTATGAAAATTATCAAATTTTTGGGCGAGACGATTGGTCGTAACCCTTGGAAACAACTTATAAACAAGATTCAGAAGAGCCACAGATCAGTAGTTCTTCAATAGGGTTTAATCCCTCTTCTTTAAGAACAATACCACTCTGCCTCTACTCCATGGCTCCGATGTAGTGTCTTTATAATGAGCAGAATTAAAGAACTTTGAGAGCTCTGATAGAACCTTTGTTCCTGCCGCTCTGAGGAACTCTGCAGTAATTCCGTCCTCACCCGGAGCTTTGTTGTTTCCTTGGTGTCCACGAGCTATCCTAATCTCGCTTACGTCGATGTCGGGAAGCTCAACTGTTCAAGGTGTCGGTTGTACCTTGTGAGGTTCTAAGCTTTGTGAGGTGACAACGGCAGCTGTGAGAATTGGCAAAAATCTTTCGAGTCCATATTGGGTTCTATAGCATCCTTAATACTTTGGGGATTCGCTTTTCTTAGATTACGCCTTGTTTCTCACATCCCTGCCAAGTACCTGACGCTTCGACTGTGTGGTATTTACAATCGCGCGTCCCTTCGCCATTCTCGTTCAGAGACTTACTTGAGAGCTTCAACTTTTGTCCATTTCTCGATCGTGTTATTGATTTGTGTTCTGTAGCCCTCACTGAAGTTTCCGGAGCCAGCTTGCTTCAACATCACTATGTTAGTCTAAGAGTAGACTTCATTAACTGCGCACGTTCAATTTTGATGTTCATATTTGCAGCTCCACTAACAAGTCGGTGATCACTGCCGATTTTAACCCTGAGACATCCCTGAATATGTGGCGATTGTTCGATATAATGATGTCGATTTCGTTGTTTGTAGTATTATCGGGGCGTTTATTAGGTCCAATTTATATATTTCTGGAAAAATTAGTTCATCGTAAAAACCAGGGGCTTTTTCCAGGCGCCTCGCGGCAGTTTACTAACATAATATAACATCCATACTAACAAGTACCTAAATAACATTTGCGTTCAAGACATTTTTTTTTAAATAAGTACTTTATCTTCACCTTATGGGGCGGCAGAGCTAATTGGCCCGGGGCGCCAAATCTGTAAATACGCCTCTGCTTTGGCAGTAAACACTCAATTCCTTAGCCTTACATGTTATAAGCAATCAAGTGAGCAATTTACGCCGCGCCGTTTTAAATTGTATAAAAATCTCAACAAGATGGCGTCAGTATTTCGTACGTTTCGATTTACTGTAAATGTTTTCATTTTCGCTCACTTAGGGTGCGTCGTGAATCGTAATTTCTGCGACGATGAAGCAATTTTAAGAGGTATAATAAAATTTTCATAAACTTTTACGATCGAATATAGCACTAAAATTGTAATAATATTTGTTATTGTTTTCTTGATCATTATTACCTAATTTTGCTTAGTCTTTATTATATACGTTAGCTCAATTTATTAAACTTGAATATCTATAGATCATTAACCAAGAACTAAATTATTCTACTATTTTTATACCCGGTAATTAAATGGTGATAATCGCTTGTTAAGTTATTGTAATTAAAACTAGACTAAAGCATAATTTTCTAAGTAGTTTAATTACATTTTTTAGGTAAAACATTTACTTCTAAGTCAACAGTCTATATACATAATATAATTCACTATATACCTAATATTAATTATGATTACTACTAAGCATGATTATATTTTTCAAATAAAACTATTCGGGTTTTGTTGCGGATTAATTTTTATTTTCGATTCCTGATGTTTCAAATGCTTTACAGCAATCATGATCACGAGAAAGAGTAAGGTTTTCAAGTTCTCAAAGACATTACAAAGGAAGCTGTTACGGACAGTCTTGAGTCTACCCACAAAGTTTGCAAAATGGAATTATAAAAAAAATACATTTTATAAGCATGACATTTCACTGTCCAATAATAACACTGCATGGAGTGCATCGTGACACAACAATCGACGCTATAGACGCCGCGACAAGCTTTTTCAACCGACTTCCAAAAGGAGGAGGTTATCAATTCGTCTGTGTTTTTAGTGAAGTCGGTGCCAGCCAAAGCATAATAACCCTAAATAGATACATATTTGATTAATCTATCAATTTGTAAACATAATCAAAATACGTGGCTGGCACCGACTCCAAAATTAACAAAGTCCTTAAAAGTATTATTTTCTACTTTTTAGTTTAGATTTATCAAGTTTGGAAGTCGGTTTTTGTTTTTTTTGTTAAAAATAATTATTATACTAGCAAATCTAATAACTATTTCTAATAACTATTAAAAAATAGGGAAAAAATTAAGGTTATAGTATTTTTTGATGCCAAATCATAAAAAAGTAAAATAAATTTGGTCAACAAAAAAAAAAGGCTGGAGACCCGCCTCTGACCTATTCACGGAACTAGCGAAAAAAGGACAAGCCGATTCGAAGGAGTTCGATACACGAGATATTATTAAAATAAGTAGAACAGTTGCAGTTACTGTACATTATTGAGATATTTTTAACGTAAGTTGGCATAATATGTTATACTAATGTCGTTATTTCCAATTTGTTATTTCTTAGGTACTCAATGGCTTACCTGTATTAGTTATCAACAATAATGTATTTTTCTAGAATCTATTATCGATCATGGAAGATATTTTTTACTTCCATGCATAGATAGATTAGTTTGGTGTTCCATGCTGTGGCAAATATTTAATTAAAATTTTATTATGAGCTTTAGATTGAAATTATTAAATCACAAAAAAATATATTTTGCCAATAAATTTTTGTAAATACTATAAAAAAATCTTTAAAGAATATCAATAAACAAAATAAAAATATATAAAACTAGCCTTTCCCGCGGTTTCGCTCGCGTTCTAAAGGCTAGAAACCATCCGCCCGGCCTCCCTTCTTGCACCCGGTGATCATTATTTTGTTGCAAAGTTATGTTAAAACTATGATATCTCGTAAGATATTCATTGAAACCTGATGCTAATGAAGATGCAAATGATGCTAAGAGCAATTTTGTTCAAAATTAAATATTTTTGACGAATAACTAATTTATTTGGGTAAGTATTAATATCATGTTTATTAAACACCTTCGCAAATAATGCATTATCATAAAACAAATTTGATTACCATAAAGAAAGGTTGTAGCGAGTCAACCAAGATAGACACATGCTATCCCGAACTTTTTTAGAACTTTTAAAGGGGAACAATTCCATCATACATGATTTTTGCATAACTTTAACCGTTTACACAGCGCACGCAACGGAAGCTCTCAAAAGAGAAATTTTTCTCCCGTTTTTACAACATTTTTCATTCATGCTCCGCTCCTATTTCGAATCAGTAGTTCCTGAGATTAGCGCGTTCAAATAAATTAACAAACAAACAAACAAAAAACTCTTCAGATTTATAAATATTATATAGAAAAGCAAAATTAAATGCTTCTTACACATATAAGTTACTTTATGTTCTTACATTTTATAAATTATTTTTTTAATGCAGCGATATCTAGTGATCATAGTAAAGAACGGTACGCTATAAAACGACAAAATAAATAAAACAATATGAAAATATTTATTTTATTATACTGTAATTTTTCATGTAATAAATAAAATCAGACCATTGCATATATATTATATATTTTTCAAAGTATAAATATTTTATTTTTAATATTATCATCACGTATAAAGAACGCATCCATATTGCTTCCGCAACCATTTGTAATGTTGGCAGCATTGCATAATCATTTCAATTTCAAACGGTTTTCGATTGTGTAGTGTTTTATAGCGTTTGTCAAATTTACGAAACTTTTATGAAAGTAAAACGGTTATTCCAATTATGTCAATTTTCAATGAATTGCTACCAAAACTCATTGAAATATCTAATGAGATTACAAAGAATTTTAATGATGACCTCAAGGTGAATAATTTTATAAATATGTTTGAACGTTATTTAGTGCCTTTGAAAGTTTCCGCGTGATTTATTATATTCATCTAAAAATATGGTGTTAATTGTTATAAGTTTAAGTAGTTTGTGGTAAAGTGTGTGACAAAAATTCGTTTTCAGGCTGCGTTAGAGTGTTTCGATAAGTTTGAAGAAGAATTTATAAATGGCAAAAGCAGAGCGCGCGAGACACAGAAAGAATTTTATCATTCTTCTGTTGCAACCCTTCAAAGCATCAATGAGGATGAAGGTATGTACAGGTTTAACGCATAAGAATGTTTATTACTCTTACTATCATATTTATAAACATTGAATACTCATAAGTCATAAAACAGATGTCTGTCATTTTAGCTAGACCATACTCTTATGATAATTTTATCCTTACATAATTTAAAAATATCTTTTTATCAATGTAAAAAATATAAACATCTATAAAGTATAATAATAACTGTAATGAAGCATCAAAAATCAATTATAAAAATAATTCTATTAGCATGAATGTATGTAGGTTAAAAAACATTCTTTTTTTCCAATAGTGCATCTAAAGTTCCACTTACACTCATCTCTAAGGTTATATGTGTTTGTTTAAATTAACCTTTCAATAATTGTCACATAATTAGTAGACCTATTATTGTATTAAAGTAAAAAAATCATTTTTCCTCCTATTTAATTTGGTGTCAATATTATTTTATTAAAATAATTTACACACATATTGTGATTGATTTATAGATGAAACTATTAAGTCCACTGAAAAATCAAACTCTACTGAAAGAACATCAACAGAAAGCACTGAGCGAAGAGGCTCCAAAAAGAGAAATAAACGTGAAGTGGATGGTATTGAAAGTCCTGAAGTCGAAAAAAGACTTAAACGCAATGCATCAGTTAAAGCACAGAGTATTATTAGTAAACAGGTAAAGTCTAAAGATGCATATTTATCGGCGATAAAAATATTGTTTTTAATTTAAACTACTGTTATCATATTATGATGATATATAAGTATGTTGTAACATTATCACACACTTTCATCTGGTTCGGTGGTAAGTTACAAGGCTTATGTTATGGATACTAGATAGTTGATACACTCTACTTAAATACAATATGACTGGAGTACAAACATTTGTTCTTATGAAATGAATGCTCCCAGCGCAACTGAACCCGTGACCGCTGGCACACCAAATAGAAGAAGAAATTACGATGTTCTTATAGCATAGAGTAATTTTTCCTTTCATCTAGCTTTGAACTGGACATTGATGAATAAGTCAAGACAAACATTTAGATTTAAAACAATGTAAAATGTTTTATGTTTTAATATAGGTGAATGTGAATTTAACGCAAAAAATGCGTCGTGAAGGTTCCATAGAGAAATCCAGCAAAGGTCGCCGCCAAAAGGAAGATGATAAGGAAAATGCTGAACCGGTGCCTGTTATACAAAGTAATTATCTACATTTAAACATAAATATATAGAATATAAAACTAAAATTTAATTTAAATGGCAACAAACAATATTTTTGTATAATATTTTGTTATAATGAAATATATCCAAAATTACAAAATGAAAGTATTACCTGTGAAATATAGGTCTATTAGAAATATAATTTTTCTGATAACAATTCAAGTAAGAGTCAAATTATTTACTAATCATTTTAAAAAACTTTTGGCAATTTTATTTAATTTTAAAATTAATAATAAAAGAGCTTTTAAATATGATGTAATATGTGGTGTTATGTTTGTGAAAACCAGATAACAAATGAAGCATATCTGTTGATGCAGTAAGGGTAATGGTCGACGAGAGATAATTCAAGGGTCTGAATGTGGATCGTAAAAATCGGTTGAATTTGGCCTCATTTGACACATTTTAATAAGTTTCACTTATCCGCTGGGTGCATAAGGCATAGTGGGGAACACAAAAGTGACGTCAGCGCCCGCTGCGGACCAATACAGAACCACGGGTGGCTCTTTATTATTTATGACCATAAAAATAACACATGTGTCAGTTTAATTAAATAAATAAAATAAAACGGGTCATCAGAGTTGTTGTGTAGTCGATTGCAAAAATACTAGTAGAAATAGTAATTGTAAATTTTATAAGTTTCCAGTTGCCAGACAATGAAGTGATGGTTTGCTTATTAGATATAAAATAATTAATAATTGGGAATTTAATTGTTTTTATGATCGAACAATCACCAATAGTCGACGAACAAACGATAATTGATCAAAAGTAATTAATCTGAGCGATAAAAATAAAGATATTTAGTAAAGGGGGCCAACTTAAGGGTGAACATTTGTTTAATTAATTATAAATAAATAAAAGACGTACAAACAATTTCTACATTTGAACATTAACGAACAAACGACGAACAAATAATTAAAAATAAAAAAAATCCGTAAATCAAAAAAAGTTGGGCCAACCTAATTCACTTATTGAGACTTGTTTTAGTTGTTGTATTTATTTTACTTACTGTTTTCCGCTGACCCACGGAAAAAAATTTAATTTAATGTACACTCTGTGTAATATATCACATTTAACATTGAAAAAAAATTTTTTTCAAGTTTATTTTATTTTTTCAATAGCTATTTGGCATAAAATACATGTATATTGTCTCAAAAGAGCCACCGTGAGTTGTATCGTTAGATGGCGCTAGAGTCACGCACCCAGCGGATACAAAAATTTTTTTTTGTTAGGTAAAAGCTTATTTGATATTTTTTAAGTTCTTATATACATTTTCACAGTAAAACAAGAGAAGATCTCGATTCCACCCGAGCCTATGAAAATGGATCAAGAAGATGAAATAGCTATGCCTCCACCGTCTGCGCCTGTACCAAGTAAGTATAATAATTTGTTTCTATGTTATTGACTACTAGCAAAGCCTATGAAACATATAGTCGGCCAATGGACGTGACAGCCCAAGCTGCCATACACTGATGTCCCAAGCGAGTGTATGGCAGCTTTGGCTGGCTGTCACGTTTTTGTATAGATGGATATACTTTCATATGCATTTAGAGCTAAGCTGTTAAATTGAAATTAAAAACAGACACAATATTATTTATTTATATTGATGTCTTCAAATACACTCCTAAAATTGACTTGTGCACCTTTTAGAGCCACGCAAAGCTGTCCAAAAGGAGAAAGAGAAGGAAACAGAGCCGGTAGAAGAAGAAGGTTCGAGAAGGCGAACCACACGTACTCGCAAACAGACTGACAGTTTGCCTGCACAGCCAGGTATTGGATATAAATATTACATATCTATAGAGCATTGAAGACAGTGGTAGTCCAGTGGTAATATGTTCGCCTGCGAAACAAAGTGACGCGGGTTCAAGTCTCGAGGCATGCACCTGCTTTAAAAATGACGTAATTTCCGTACAAACTTTTATCCCCTATTCAACCCTTTACATCCCTTTTTTAGCCTTGAAAAGTAGCCTATGTCTTTTCTCATGCTCTAGACTATCTGTGTACCAAATTTTATTAAAATTGGTCTAGTTTTCGAGTTTATTCGTTACATACAAAAATACAAATCTTTCCTCTTTATAATATTATATTAATATTATTAGTAATTAGCATATTAGTATTATTAGTATTAGTATACAGAAGTATAGATATACATAAATAAATGAATTTTATTTGACAACAGCATCAAACAGATCGACACGGGCAAGTTCTCGAGCAACAAAGCAAAGTGAAGAAGATCTCCCACCACCCGAGACGAGGCCGAAAAGAACGAGAGCTAAGAAGGTAAGTAATTGGTTTTTGGTTTTTCCTATTTGCCTTAGTACTTTCTTTTTAGATTTATGCGAATATTTGACATTTTAAGCGATCTTTTTGGATTTTTTCGCTGGTTTATTTAGATTTTTTGGTTCCACTGTTTCTTATGTTTTACAGCAATGAGTGTTGTATTTATAAATTAATTTACTATACTGTTAAAACAATGAAATAAAGATATGGTTGTTTTAACAGTACTGACAATAATTACCTGTAAAAAAATAATGGAGCAATTTTTGTTGCAAGAATAATCAATTTTAAATGTATATTAAAATTGAAATCAGTATCCATTATAACATAATTTATTGTTAAGTTATGTATGTAACATAATTAGTAAATATGACTTTTTAAATTCTAGGTAGCAGAAACCTCATCAACGGAAAGTGAAAAAGCCAGTGAAGAAAATGGAGCAGGTAAATTACACTGATATATTACAAAATTAAGTTTTTTTCTTTTTTTTCTGAAGCAGTTCAACAAAATTACATAAAATTAGGTATGGAAATTGGTTAATTCTACTTTCTTTTATACTTATTATAAAAAGTAAGCAAAAGTAAATATGTAAGGACTAAAAATGCTTATTAATTTTAAGATAAATGTTTTGGCTCGCAATTTTTTTTTTTTATTTTTTTTTCAATATCTCAAATTCTATTTAATAAAAAAATCGTCAATGTGTATATAAATATGTGAAATCGTCCATTTCAGCTTCGCCGGCCGAAAAACCACGACCAAAACGCACGAGAAGGGTGCAAAAAGCCGCGTAAGTTGAAAATTAATAATAGCTAAAATATTGAAACACAATAATTTTCATGTAATAGCATCTGAAACATTGAAGTATTTAGAATTTATTCATTTATAACAATTTCATTAAACTTTGCAGAGAAAAAGAGAAAGAATTAGAAAAGCAACAAGAACAAGAAAAGCAACAAGAACAAGAAAAGCTTCAAACAGAAGTACAGGCGAAGGAAATTCAACCAATTCAACCACCTGTACCTTTGATATCACCCAAAAAAGAAAGGATATCAGTACCTGAGCCAGAAATACAGTCACCAGTACTACAGAAAATCAAGAAAAATAAAGACAAAACTGAAAATGAGAAGAGAGAGAAGAATGAGAAGAGCAATGAAACAAAAGGAGTCATTCAAACTACTGACATAAATAAAGAAACAATTTCAAAGAACAAAGAAGAAGTAAATCCAAATGTATTGGATAAAACGAAAGATATCAATCTAATTGCAAGTGAGAGTAACGATATGGATAAAACCGTTGTTTTACCTAATGGAGTCTACAATCATGCTCCCGTTACACCTAAAAGTGTGGTGAGACTTCGTTATTTAATGCTTTATATAATAATAAAAATAAAAAAATAAAAATGATAGTCTAACTTAGTTCAATCTGTACATTATATATTTTTTGGAATATCTTATTTAAATAGTCGTAACTATCGATATATATTGGATATTGTATCGATATATGTATATAGTATACAGTATATATATCGATACAATATTCAAATCTATAGCTCTTAGAATTTTCTTTTGTCTGTCTGCCTGTGACCATATTATAAGAACCACAACAGATTTTGATAAAATTTGTGATAATGGTAACTGGTTATCCATTTCAACAAATAGGATACTTTTTAGTATAGGAAAATACATCATCTATGAGTATTATATTAATCACTACAACAAACATAAGGGCTGTTCAAATAATATTCTTTTTTTTTTTTAATTTTTCAGAGGCAAATGAATGAAACAGTGGTATTAGACAAATGCAACCAAACAGTGGTTTTGGACAAACCAACAAACATTATAATGGATTCAACAGTTGTTATAGACAAAGGTAAACTCATGTATTAATTACTTTTACAAATTATAGTTTTGTGAAAAATAAAAATGGATGCTATCAGAACAATTAATTGTTAGAGATTTTTTTTATGACAAGTTTGCTACAATTGTTAATAGTTATTGTGTCATTTTTGAAGTGTATAATATTTAAATAGCTTTAAAAATATGTTAAAATTTAAAACAAAATAACATATCATAACAAGATAACACAAATTACTGTATGCATGTAACAGAATAAATATTAAGAATTTTAAAGTGGCCAAGTTAGGCCCTTCTCCCATTACGAAACACGTAGGATACAATACTTAAGTCGCAAACTAGCTGAATACTTGTTGGCAACTCGACGTTCGCACATTACGCTACTGCAAAATGACAAAATGCATCATTTGTCTTGTGCTTTTTTAATGAACAGACGTTATGTCGAGCGGTTCCAGTGAAGAAGAGGCGCTTGCAGTTTATCTGTTTTATACAAACAGAAGAAAATGTCATCGCACAAGAAGAAATTACTGGATTCATCCCTACCTTGAGACGAACATAAGTTGCAGAGCCTTTGTTTCAGTACAAGAACTACAACATGATGATAAAAAATTCCTAGCTTTTTATCGAATGACTAAAGAAACCTATTTGCATTTTTTTACTTTATTACAACCTGCTATACATCAACGAAACACAACATTCAGAGATTTTTTTCGAAATGCGTTGGAGACGCGACGCGCAGGCGACCAGCATGGCGGGTTGCGCGCGATTAGTCGCGCACGCGTTCGATACCGGTAGCGTAGTGAGCGAGCACCGATACAAATGTATGTGCGATACTCCGCGGCGATTAGTCTCCGCGACTCGCAAGATACTAGAGTCGCTTGGATGTCACGTAATGGGAGAAGGGCCTTACTCCTTATAACATCAACCATCTGCGAGTTAAAGTTCCATCAAAATCTATCAAATGGTTTCAGAGATTAACTGAAACATACACACACACAGGCAAAAAAAAGATTTTTTTCTTATAAGTACCACAATATATAACTTCATATATTAGTAAAAAGCTATCATTTTGATAGTACAAAAACTTTAATTCAAAATTCAAAATATTTTATTCAGCATAAAATTATTACAATTTTACTGAACGTCATGAGTCTACAGTTTGGAAGGAAGAAACCACTGACCTGAGAAGAAATTTTTTTTTTTTGGCTTTTTGTTTTTAATTTCTTTTTTTAATTAAATTGAAATTAACAATAATTCTAAAGGTTGAAACTGCCTGGTGGCGATCATACTATTCCCAAGGCGTACTGTCTTCCAAAAAATCGTTAATCGAATAATACCCTTTAGTACACAAACATTCTTTCACAATTTTTTTAAAATAGGCAATAGGAGCTTTTTGAACGTTTTCTGGGATCCTGTTGTATAAGCGGATACATTGTCCATAAAAAGAATTACTGGCTCGGCGTAAACGAGTCAAAGGCATTACAAGTGTAGGGGACGCGACCTACTACTAATGCTTGATAAATGAAATATAGTTAAAGATCGTTGTAAAAGTTTATTGATTTAATTATATGCTATAATGATAATAATGCTGATTAATGATAATGAATGCAGCCGGTTTGATTGCTGTCCGAACGTGCACTGCCGTTTTAGGTGCGTTTCGATGTATTTATAACACACCTACTAAGCATTATTGCTTAGGTGTTCGGTAACAACCTTTGGCCCGAACAACAAGTTTATGTTTACTCCTAGTGTTAATGCTATGCATGTCACAATTCCTGGGAAATTTATATTATCTGCAAATATTTAATTTATGTAATTGCAGCTCCCACAGGAAAGGACATAACTGAAGATAACTCTCTCTTGACGGACGATGAGTCTTTGGGTCACACACCGCCCAAGCCTCCCCCAGTACTACAGCCCACGTGAGTTCAGTGAAAACTGTTATGTATTATTTTCATTATATATTTGTCTGATTGACTGAAAAAAATCTAAATTAAATGTAAGATAATTTTAATTTTTTATAAATATTATGTGTCTAGATCTGCTGTTAAAGAAAAAGTGCAGCAATTCGAAGAAATGGCGACCAGAGTAACCAGAACTAAAACGCGGGCTATGGCTAAAAAGGTACATTTATTAATATAATATTTATTCAAAATAAGCTTTTCTAGAGTAGAAACCCTTAAAAAAACGGTCACGAGCGAGTCGGACTCGTACGCGAAGGGTTCCGAACGTCGTACACGGTACACATTTATATAAAATCCGTTTTGAATTCGCAAATCGAAATATAAATTGGTTTTTATCATTTCTTATTGTTATATCGGCAATACAAAAACATTCAAATTACAATTATAACTATTATTGGTCATCCAATACAACCAAACAGTAACTCGGACCGCCATCAGAGACTTATTAATAACCCACACTTAATAGAACCCTTAGTACGGTTGAACCCTTTGGGTATGGAACCCCAAAAAGAAAAAGTTAATTCAACATACATTTTTTTCAGGATGAACAAACAGAAAACCAAACGCCGCCAGACAAAATATCCAAAGCAGTACTATCAAGTGACACTCTCACTAAAATGAATGATATGATCTTCAATGGGAAAACGCCGCAGGTGATTTTAAAATTACTATTATAGTACTCTTTTGCCTTAAGTACTTAAGTGCTGTAGAGTAATATTTTATTATGATTTTTATTTAATCTTTACGAATTATAGACAAACTTACTTACTTAATATATCGCTGGTTTGCGAGAATATCGACGCAATTCAAAATTCTGTCAAATTAAACTAAATATGCCAAACGATTATAAATATTTGATATTTTATCGTGAACAAAGACGGAATGCGAATTTCGCGCCAACGTTCGCTAGAAAGAGGCAGCGTCATTATTCATTTGAGACAAAACACTCTAACGTAAATCTTAAATACAGACTGTTCTCAGTTGAGCCGCTGACAACAGAGAACGATTTTCGTAAATACCGTCATATTTAGAGTTTAGTTGTAATATTGTTAAAAGAAAAATCAAGAATAGTGACGTATTTAGTGATAAGTCATTGTTTTTGATAAAGGTAAGTATCTTTTTATGTCTTACATTTATTTACGCCTGTATTCTAGAATAAATATGATCCATTACTTATGATTTCGTATTTTATACTGAATTTATCTTACTTGAATCTATATTCACGAAAAATAAGTAGTTTTTATTTCGTCGTAAATAAGAAACGTCGTTAGATTTGCTAAAAAATGGGCATGTTGTTGCTTATTATTCCGAAATGAGTCTCTGTTCAAGAAATTTTGAGATAGAAATATTGAGTAAATTTTTTACATCATATTTATTTTAATAATATAATTAATATTTTTTTTATAATATAATTTTATTGGAGCTATTTAAGATGGCTGAAAGAATGCTACTCTTAGAAAAGTTGAAAGAAGCGGCCAGTAAAAAAAGAAGATGAGGATCAACACCATTTAATGACTATTGACCAAGAAGGTTACCTCCCTACAATTTTTATATATTTGCAGTATGCCTCAATTTTGCTTTATTCTTTCACTTACTTAACTATTAAAAATATTTTAGGTACCAATATAAATAAATGCAGATTGCCGTTATATACAAGAAATTACGATGAAAATACGACGAAAACGATATAAATTATAATAACACATCAGGTAAGTAAAAGAAAATATTTCTGCATCTTATAGTTGTATTTTTTCGACATAATTTTATTTAGATGAGTAGTTTGTCCTGTTGCAAAGTGTAAATAGGAACTACACCCATGCTAATTGCTGGTCGTAATCTTCTGGGTTCGATTCCCGGGAGTTACAAGAATGTGAGTATACCTATTCCACAACAACTTATTCCTCTAGGAGACAACTGTAAAATGTATGCAAAACAATGTTTCTTTTGGTATTTATACTGTAAATAAATAAATGCTATTAAATTTCAAATCGTCTTCATCATCATCGTTATCTTCTAACTCTTCTTGCTCATCTTCCTGTGCAAAATGTAATTCAGGCGAATTCAAAAATAGAGAAACAGAAGAGTGTAGTAAAAAATTCGATAACTCAGTAAGTTTAAATGAGGATCTCCTCGGCCCTAGCCTAGAAAATTAACCAAAGAAAATAAGGTAAGCATAGAGTCAGTAAATGATAATACGAAAGATGAGACTGAAGTAGATAGTAATTTTAGAAATAGAAAGTGAACAAAAGCTTATGAATTGACCAATATGAATGCTGAAAGTGAAGAAGATAAGCAAGAAGATTTTTCATCCTATGATAGTATCGCAGATCCTAATTACCTCATTGAAAAAGAAGATTTATTATCAGATTTGGAGAAGGCAATAGCCAATAGAAGAGAATGAAGAAGAAAATGTTTCACCTGAATCAAAACAAAATGAATTAGCACATTTGCAAAGTAAAAGAACTTTTGTGGTTAATGTTCCTGCCTTTTTCATTATTTTGAAGTATTCCTTTTTTTATTTAATTGATATTGAAGAATTCATCTCTCCCGTGACCATGATTGCTGTAAAGCATTCGAAACGTCGGGAACTAAAAATCAAAATAAATCCGCGACAAAATCCGAAAAGGTAGTTTCATTTATAATGTCGAATATTCGCGTAAATCTAAGAAAGTATTATTTTTTGAATTCATGTTTATTTTTATTTCATTTATTTTGAAGAACAAGGTTTTAATTTTTAAATACCTAAATATAGAATAACTCTATTGTTAATTTGTTGTAAGTACAAAAGTTTTAAATACTGTTATATGTCTTAATTTGTACATTTAAGCTTAGGTTTTAAGTTAAATAAATGACACAACTTCATTTTTATAATTTGTGGTCTCGTGAATAAAGACTGATGTCTGAAACCCACCTCTGCGTGACGATTTTTTTTATAATTTCAATAAAAGTTTATAAATATTTTTTTGTGTTTTGATACTACGTTAAATTCTCCTTTAATCACAAAAGCCAAACCCTCAACAAATTATTTACGTTTTGCGATATACACTAAAACATTTATTAAGAAATTTAAAAACGCCATTGCCTAAAAGTATTCATTTTTAGTTAGGTCGCTTTTCTCGCAAACCAGCGATATGTATTTGTGTGAAAAATAAAAAAATATACTTTAAAAGCATGTTTATGATATCACTAAAATTGATTATAATAATCATTTTCCCCTGTCGTTCGCAATGTACCCCATTAATTACTTTGCTCTCTTTGTTATTAATAAATAATTGTCTTGCACGGAAATCGAATTCAGTACAACCAACACGAACCTTTATTTAAAATTTGCAGATATCAGCTTCAGCGACTAAACTCCATTCAAACACTAACACAAAGACAATGATACCAACATCAACAAGCAAACTAAGCAGCATCCGGGCGAAGGAAGAAGAAAGGCTGGAGAAGGAGGACGCTCGTAGAAAGAAGGAAGCCCTTTTGGAGGCGAAGAGGGAGTTGCAGAAAAAGTAAATATTGTAACAGTTTTATTTTTGGTTATGTGTAGATGTAAATTATGCTTGCTTTAAAAATAGTGTATAGTTAAGGCAGTGGTAGCCCAGCGGTAACGCGTCGCTTGTATAATCGAGTGATGCGGGTTCAAATCCGGGTCTTGCACCTCTGATATTTTCATGTGCGAATCATTTCTGTCATGATTACCACTTGTCTTACGGTGAAGGAAAACATCGTGAGGAAACCTGCATGACCTGAGAAAACCTAGCAAGTTTTCGTGAGACATGTGAAGTCCGCCAACACGCACTTGGCCAGCGCGGTGGACTATGGCCTGATCCCCCTCGTACTGAGGGAGGCCCACCCCCAGCAGTGGGACGTTAAAAATGGCTGAAGACAATAAAAAATAGTGTTAAGACAGTGTTAATGTGTTCGCTTGGGAAATGGAGTGAAGTGGGTTCTAATCCCAGGTCTTGTACCTCTGGTATTTTCATGAGGGAATTATTCTCAGCTTGACCATTTGTCTTATGGTGAAAGTGAGAAAATCTGTGTGTCTGAGAGAACAGCAAGTCTTTGAAACACATGTGTAGTCTATCAAACTATACTTGACCAGAGTGGTAGACTTTAAATAAATAAATGTAAACATTCTTTTAGTATGAATTTTCAATTACGTGTATTAAAGATTGTGTATTTTTTTTTTGTTGCACAAACCATTATTGAGTTAGTTGATTTGTTTCTTATTATATAGGCTGTCTGGAAGATATCACAGGTAATAAGGCCGCCTTTCACTGAAATACGTATTTGTGAAATTTTGAGTTTTTTAAATTGTAATTTAATATGTAATCTTCAGTATGAAGTTCAGTTCAGAATAAAATGGCGACACTTTTTTTGTTCGCTCTAAATTCAAAACTACTAATAGATATGGAAACTATTTCACAAGATGCAGCGAGTTTCGATGTATTAGGTATATTCTAATATATAAAAATCTCGTGTCACAGTGTTTGTTATAGAACTCATCTGAAACGGCTTGGTCAATTCATATGATTTTTTTTTTTGTATATTTGGTAGGTCCGAGAATAGGTCGTAGGCTATTTTTTATTCGTCTAGATGCTAAGGGCGACCCTCTCCAGATATTTAGGTTTCTAGTATAATATAAATTCATTCTCGGTACGTGCTGCAGTGTTATGGAACAAACTCCCCAAAACCTTACAAGAGAGCCCTTCTACCGCCGCGTTTAAAGCCAACATAAAAAAATTCATTCTAGGACAACATTGAACAATACTTTTTTTTCTGTTTGCATCATGTATATATATTTATGTTTGTATATATTGTATATATAATAATGTACTTTGGTATGTATTAGTCTATATTATGTAGGTATATGTAGTGTATATTTTTCTATATTTAAGTATACATTTAAGTTATTCTTTTAATGTTTATAAATTGTTTACTTTTTAATTTGTCTTTGCACTTTTTCTTTCTGTCCCGCTATGCAACACTATCTCCCACGCACATGGGTTGACTGGAAGAGATCTCTTATAGAGATAAGTCCACCTTTGTCCACGTCACTTTCTATGTATTTTTTTTGTGCAATAAAGAATATTCTAAAATATTGGTTTCCGGTCGTTAAAACGTGTATGTGTGCAGGAAGCGCGAGGACAAGATGGCGGCGGCGGCGGCGGCGCGCGAGGCGGCGGAGCGCGAGCGGCGCGCGCTGCTGCAGGCGGCCGTGCGCGAGCGCAGGGAGAAGCAGGCGCAAGCCGACATGGGCAAGATGGAGCGCATGCGCGAGGTCGAGCGCGTAAGTACACTTATACTATCACTACTTACTATAATTTATAACCACGTGACCATTAGTGTGATTTGAACAGGAAAATCCAATACCAACAGTCGCATTGCTCGAAAAATCGGCCGTAATTAGACGTAAAACTACTGCATCAATTTTCATGCTATTTTCACCTATGGATAGAGTTGTTTTCGAGGAAGGTTTTAGTGTATAAATTAGCGCTTGCGCTTAATCTAAGGACGAAGCGAAGCAAACATGAGTTTTTTTTTTACTAGTTATTATTATAATAATATACTAGCATTCTCGCGGCTCCGCCCGCGTTCTAAAGACCGGAAACCAAATTATTAGGTTTTACACTATTGGTATTTTGACTTCTTTTATTATACAAAAAATTAATCTTAAACAATTAGTTGCTGTTTTGACTAATACGACAGTGTATATAAGCTGTGTGACGCCGCTACTCTCTCTCTTTCATTGCTTGTCTTTCAAAGTTGTAAGTTAACGGTCGTAACGCTATTGAGTATTTTTGATTCCTTCCTAGTGCTCATTTAGTTAAATATATAAAGTATAAAGTGTTCAGTTCTTTTATTAAACCCATATCCCAATATACACTATGTCATATTTTGTTATTTGAGATTTTTCAAGAATAAGATATTTTTGTAGTAAAATATTCTATATCCTGTCCCAGATAAACCAGCTATAATAATACCTAATTTTATCAAAATCTGTCAGTAATTTTCTTATGATGCGATCACAGACAGACAAAAATTCTAAAAACAATAGATTCAGCCTCTATCTATAGTAATGATTAATTCAATAAGGTTTTTCGAATTATGTAGAATTTTATTGTAACAAAATATGACAGTAATATTTGACAACACGTTTGGCTCAGTTGGTAGTGACTCTACTTACTGTGCCAGCGGACGCGGGTTTGAGTCCCGCTGGGGACATTCATTTGTTGAGCACGAATGTTTGTACTCCAGTCATGGGTGTTTATATTTATAATATGTATGTATTTTAAAGGTATATGTTTAGTATATCAACCATCTGGTATCCTTAACATAAGCTTAGCTTACCACGGAACTAGATGGCGCTGTGTGTAATAATGTCCCAACATATTTGTGTGTGTGCAGAAGAAGGCGGAGGTGGCGCGCAAGGCGGCGGAGACGGAGGAGCGGCGGCGCGCGGAGGAGGCGGCGCGGCGCCAGCGCCTGGCGGACGAGCAGCGCCGCGCCGCCGAGCGCGCGCGCCAGCTCGAGGAGGCCGAGGCGTGAGTACCGGGGACTGACTACTGTAGGGCCAGGGGGTGCAAGTACACTAGGGGAATGATCACTATATGGCCAGGGGAGTGAGCGAGTACACTAGGGAACTGATTACTATATGGCCAGGGTGTGAGCGAGTGCACTGGGGAAAAGATCACTATAGGGCCAGGGGAGTGAGCGAGTACACTAGGGGACTGGTTACTATATGGCCAGGGGGTGAGCGAGTGCACTGGGGAAATGATTACTATATAGCCAGGGGGTGAGCGAGTGCACTGGGGAAATGATTACTATATAGCCAGGGGGTGAGCGAGTGCACTGGGGAAATGATTACTATAGGGCCAGAGGGTGAATAAGTATGCTGGGGGTGTATATTTTATATTAGCGACTCACCCTTGCTATGCTCGAAATCGTCCCAAAAAAATAAAAAATCTAAAATAAAGTAGCCTGAGTTGCTTACTCCTTATAACATTAGCACATATAGATAAAAAAATGCAACTTATGTGTGATAGAAATAGCGCTATACTTTAAATAATTTATTATTCTGTTAAATCTAACAATAACTTATCCTCTTGACACAGTGTCAAATTAAATTTTCTAGTAAACCAACAAATATTATTGTGTACAGTATGAAAAAGGAAGCGGCGATAATGGCGCGAGAGATCGAGAGAAGACAGCGAGAGTTCATGGAGAAGCAGAAGATGAAACATCGCATGGAAGGAGGTAAGAGTGCGTTGTATTCATCTAATAAAAAACTCCTCCGAAATGGTTTGACTGATATTTTTATTTTTTACTTTTTCTGTGTTTTAGTACTGTGGTCTTGGTCTGAGATTAGGTCGTAGGCTATTTTTTCCCCTAGGTGATAGGTTTTTCATTATTTAATTATAGACCAAATTTTATTTTTTTCGATTTGGCATCGAATAATACTTATAGCACTACATTTTCATGCTTCTACAAACGCGGGTTATATAATATTACTATTACATACATTAGTGTGAATTTGTCAGAGACCCTCATAACCAACTATCATAGTAGCAAATTTCATTAAAATCTGCTTAGTAGTTTGGAGTGGCATTTTCATATTCAAATAATTTCTAACATGTTTAACCTGAACTGAAAGAACCTAGCAAGTTTTTGATAATAATGCGTGTAATTTCCAATAAATATTTTTTTTTATTTTAATGCAATAGTGTAAAAATAATTTTAAATGTACAATTAAACTATGTTAAATTAAGATGGTTAGTAGTTAACCTATTAAAAATAGTCAATAATAACCCAAATTATCACACAAACATGTGTTTATTTCAGGTGTGACCCCCCTGAAGAAACTCGGCCACCCGCCCATAGAGCCGGTGTACATGGCGGACGGGTTCCAGTACCTCAACAGTGATGAGGACGAGGAGCCGGTGGAGCGGGTTCCACCCCCGTGGTGCACGTCCAAGGTACTATCAGTACACTACTATATCGACCCCCCCCCCCCCCCCCCGGACAAAATAAAAAAAATTGATCCGAAATGGGATAATTAGAAATGATAACTACAATATCTTAATAAACTTTTAACATATATTTCCTTTTCTAATACGACTTATTATTCGTACATCTTTTTACATTCTGACTTTTTCTATATTATTCATTATTTTTTAAAAACATTCTAAATTTAAATTGTAAATAGCATTAAATAGTTTTTAATTATACAAACATAATATACAAACTCCTTTTGATTTAGAACAAAAAGTACTACGATTGTTTCAATGGAATTTTTTGCATTTTTGTCTTCTATTAGTCAATATATATAGTCCTGATTTTTTTATTCTATTTTGAAGTATAACTTCTTTACGTGAGTTTGCCTTCGGGAGTAAGATTCGGGAATGCGTAACGAGAGCGTTATGAAAAGGGTGATCGGGCGAGGCGAACGGAAATTTATTTATTTATCTATGGGAAACATACAGCGTTATTTAAATAAACATAAATTAACACATCAAACAAAAAAAATGAAGCCAGCAAAGTTTCCACTAAAAATCATAAAGATGTGAACTTAAAATAACAATTGAGGAGATATAAGTTAGTGAAGATAGATAGATAGAGTTACGTTTCGTATATTACAAGAGAGAGAGGTGTGCCCTAATACAGTGTTCCGCAAAGTGTGTACCGCGGCACACTGGTGTACCGTGGTTATGAATTGGTGTGCCACGGAAAAATAGGGTTATCTTATAAACTTATTTCTAGTAAGTCAGTAAGGGTAAAAAATATTACACATACTAATATGTAAATCAATCAATAATACTTTCATGTAAATCAAGGGACCTCACGAGCGAAGCGTTTTGTTTCGTTAATCTAATTGTGTGGTTTCGTTTGGCGCGGGCCAATATTCGTTTGGATTTATAATAAATGTTGATTAATATTACTTAAAAACTAATTTTTAATTTGTCGTGTACCTCCAAAAATTTTCGTCGTCCTAGATGTACATTGAACACAAAAAGTTTGCGGAACACTGCCCTAATAGGTTCTCTGATAGCAAAGGTCTGTGGAGGAACTCTTTGGCTGGGTCTGCTCCGGCAAACCTGCCTTCAAAGCTGGTTGAATGCGCAAGCGATCCTGCGACACCCAATTAAGGATGGGTGTAATTAACGATGGGTTCTTGGGTTTTAGGGTAGTACTGACTTGACGAAGAGACCCACAAAACCACCTGTTCGCTACAGGTGGTATACGTATGCATTTCCCAACGCTAGAATTATTTATTTTTCTACATTTGACATTAAAAATAAAATAAATTCATCGATTTTGTTTATCATATTCATTATCAGCGCTGTACCAAATTTGCTTTGCAGAAGTTTGTAGTTACCTTCACGCCTCAATTACGTCTGAAACGTAAGCTTGCTTATAATAATATCGTTCCTTCATCCCAGGCGCGTCGCAAGCAACTCTGCATACAAGCCTGCATCCCCACACACCACGTAGACAAGCTGTTCTCAGTTCGAGAACATTCTCCGGACCTCAGCGAAATATTCCCCAACATTGAGAAGAATCGTCTCAAACGCACTTCTTCTGCCGTGTGGAGAACCCCCCCGCGTTTGCCCACGCTCAAAGAATGAGGTAATGTTAAACTACAAAACAAATGCCTTTACTGCTGTATTTTAATCTATAAATGTATGACGACTCGTTTGGCTCAGTGGGTAGGGACCCTACTTTCTGCGCCAGCGGTCGCGAGTTCGAGTCCCGCTGGGGGCATTCATTTGCTAATCACGAATGTTTGTACTCCAGTCATGGGTGTTTATATTTATAATATGTATGTATTTAAAATGTATATGTGTAGTATATCAACTATCTGGTATCCGCAACACAAGCACGTAACGTAGCTTACTGCGGAACTAGATGGCGCTGTTGTAATAATGTCCCAACATATTTATTTATTTATTAAAAATGTACTATATTGTAATTAATTGTCTACATTAAAGAATTTTAATATTTAACTTATTTCAAAAACGTTTTATAAAATAAATAATAAATATAAATAAATAATATGACATTAACAACAGTATGATATATTTTAATATGGTAATCTACAAGGCTTGTGTTATGGATACAAGACGGTTGATATACACATAAAATAATTTTAATACATACAAATCATAATATTATATATAAGTATCTATGACTGAAGTATAAATATTTATGCTCATCGCACAAATAACGGCCTATCCGTACTGCGAAATTTCACCGCGCGAATTTTATTCTCGCGGTTTATTTTCCGCGACCAGAATTAGTTTTAGTACATTTTGCGCGCGATTTTTTTACCGCCAGTGCGGATACTTCTATAAGATTCCATGTTACAGAATTGCGGGAAAAAAACCGCGCGGTGAAATTTCGTAGTCCGTAAATGCTCTCAGCGGAATTCGAATCCGCGACCACAATCGCCACATCAAAGGGTCACTACCACTGACCTCTATAATACCACTGGACTGGCTGTTGTCAACGTGCTTTTGTGGCTGCTTGATATTCGCCATTTTGGCGCTGTCCGCCGCTGTCGGACGTAGCGAGAGTTCGTCGTACTAAAACTAATGATGTCGATATGAAGATTTTTATTTTTTTATTTGTATTAATCAATAACCGTATCATCATAATAACTACTTATGTTATATTAACAACGAAAATGCAAAATTACTTTACAGTAAACAAACACTTCTCGCTGTCATTTGCAATATACGTCAAAATTAGTTCTCGAGACTCTCGCTAGTGGCGCTTCAAATGGACACAAAAAAATTGCTGTCAAACGCTTGGAACAGCCAGTCCATATTATAGAGGTCAGTGGTCACTACAGACAGTCAAAATGTCATACGTAAACAATAATTAATTTCTTTTTTCAGACAAAGGTATCAAGTAACAGTCGCTGGCGGCGATTTATTGTACATAATCTTACACCGTGTGGTTCACAAATGAAGATCATGAAATACATTTGCAACGGACATATGTTTTACCTACTTTTTATTATTATATATTATATTTAAAATAAAAAAGTGCCTTCGATTTTGAAATTTGAGTACAAAATTTGTATTATATTAGCGCTGCTGTAAAGAATGTGTATTTATAAACGGGATATGTCGCAAAATTCTAATTTTGAGAAAATTGCATGCAAAGTTTATGTGATGTATATAAAATGGCTGTCGTGAACTGAACAACAATAGTCGAATAATGGGTGTTTTAAGATTTAAAACTCTATACATCCATAAGACTTACATTTATGCAAATAAATTATTTTTAACAAAAAAAAAACAAAAACCGACTTCAAAACTATACAAACCTAAACTAAAAAGTAAATTAATTGTAATTACTTCGTTATTTTTGGAGCCGATGCCAGCCGAAAGGTCAATTATATCCTGACTTTGCAATAAACTTTAACGGATTTTTTTATTATATATAATAAAATTGATCTTTTTGGAAGTCTGTTGAAAACAGCGAAAATTTGAAAATGCGACATATCTTCATCCATTCAATCAATAATAGCAAAAATTTCATGTTATCATTGGCAATAACAATTGTCTCGAAAACTAATAAGATAAGTGTTTATTACATTTGCGTTTTGAATATTGACTGAAAAATTCATTTTATATTACTATTTTGACTTGCAGTAATTGATAGAATTGACATAAATATAGCAGTTGCGGAGAGTGGATGAGTTTTTAAAGTGTTCTTAACCAACTTCAAAAAAGAAGTAAGTGTATTTAGTGTATATTATGCAAATTTTTACATAGTATATCATAAAAATAGCTTCCTTCGTTTGTACGCTTAGATTTATTAATATGCAACGGATTTTAATAGTTTTCATTAGTAGATAGTGATTCAAGTAGATTTGTATGTATAATACATGTATATTATAGTAGAAAAGAGATGCGTCGCAAGTAACAATTATATAAAAACCGATAACATTACGCTCTCTCAAGTGGCCCCAAATAAAATTTACACTTGAATTAAGAATTCGAATTTAACCTAATTTATTTTTCTTAATTAATATATAAAAGCAAAAGGTCACTCACTCATCACGAAATATCGAAAACTGTTTGACGTTTAAAAACCAAATTTTGCAGGGACGTATTTTATAGTTAGTAGATCTTGCGACAGGGCCGGATTAAGGTCGAAGGGCTCGCAATTTTGTATGAAAGTCGTTTATTCTTTGTGCTGCAATCTTTTAATTAGGTAGGAGCACCTAGGGGCGAACCCGAGTGAAGCAAGGGTACGTCACTAGTTTCCAATATAAACTCTTTCTGCTCTTCACAATTGTTAGTAATAATAATATAATATTTTTAGTGTTGAATTTGACAATGTAAATTACACTACACACGAAAACTTAGAACATAAATAATATATGAAGTTACTATTAAGTTTGTTAAATATGGCGTTCATTGCAGTTTTGTTATTTAATATGTATTTTTACAAAAAAATACCATATTTTCATATTTAAATGGAGATTTGTACAAATATTGTAATGTACGTCATAAATTAATAATGATAATGTTTAATATCTAACGTATTATTCAGTTCGACTTATTTTATTTTAATTAACAGTAAAAGGCTCTATAAAAGTGAAATGGGTTTTTTAAGCGCTGAATAATATTTATTTTACATTTTATCATTTTAAATGACATGATATAGAATAGAATAGAAGCGTGACGAGATCACGCGCTTAGTATAAATTATCGATTAAAATTAAGACTGCCATGTATCCAGAAGTGTTATAAATAAACATTTACATCTAGTATTTCGTTTGGATTTTATTTTTCAACCTATTTTTATTATGGTTCGGACGCGGAGCAAGAAGAAATTCGTACATTAACCTGTTATTACCTGTCTCTGTCACTGATCTTTCAGAGGTATCTCTGTGTGTCTCGCTCGCACAGATGCAATGACCGCTATACTCTGAGATTGTAAACTTTTACCGGGGACTGTAAGGTTTGTCGTTTGCATAGTTTTTTGTTATCTTGTTAATTTTTTTATTTCTGCCAGATTAGCAATTGTAACTGTAACTACACATATTACAAAAATGTTTGTGACTACTGTCAGTAGGCAAAGAGGTCATTGTACGAAATTCTTCCTGCTCTGCGACTTTTAGTTACTTACCCTTGCTCTGCTCGGGTCTGTTGGAATAGTTTAAATTTTACAGAGATGTGGTATTTTTCTGTAGTAATAAGTATCTTACAAGTTGACCTGAATAACAGCTATCGTCATACCAAAGTTTATCAAAATTTATCCAGTGGTTTTCTCGTAATGATGTAACAGACAGAAAAGTTTTCCGTGAATATTTATGTATAGTGAATATATTTAACTGTCTTATCTTTAAAGATTATTTCGCAGAAAAACGCTTTATAAATAAATTCATACATGTAACGTAATGTATTGACTTATAAAATGTATTTGAACAACTTTTTTTATTTGCCATGAGACCACACGATAAAATTTATTTACAATACTTATTCCAAAGAAATGAAATGGGTTGAATAAATAAAACTCATCATATCTAAACATTACTTTAATACTAACCACCACTGTATCCTTAAAAGTTTCATCCTTCAGCCACAAAATCGAATAAGTGCCGAAATATGTGCAAAGGTGTTGAAGCCAGTCTTGTGAGTGCGTGTGAGTTTGCAAATACTCCGAAACTTAATCGGGAATGTCAGCGTACATTATATTACTATTTCAAATGGCAGTCCAAAATGCTTGATTTATAATAAAAAAAGATAATTAAATACCAATCGATTAAATACACGATTCTACATAAATATTTCGGGCTAACATATATATGACAGATGACATTGACAGTTGAAAAGGCGCCATTGCGAAACCTGTTGTTTTTTTTTATAACATGACAAAGGTATAACATTATTAGTCCAGAGCGGCAGCACCGGAAATAATTTCGATAAGTTCCCTGGTAATGACGGCTTGACGGGTCCTGTTGAAAGTGAGAGTGAGTTTTTCTATCATCGAAGTTTTCTAACATAATATAACATCCTTAGTAATAAGTACTTACCTAAATATCATTTGCGTTCAAGTCATTTTTTTTTAAAATAAGTACTTTGTCGTCACTTCATGGGGCGGCAGAGCTAATTGGCCCGGGGCGCCAAATTTGTAAATACGCCTCTGTACGCATTATGCGGTAAACCAAAATGCGGTCAACCATCCGGCTAACCGCAGGATGCGGTTGGACTTGCGATTAGCCGGATGATGGCTATCCGCAACCGCAACCGGAACGTCCGGTTGAGAAACCGTTGTCGTTTGCGGTTAGATAGACTTATTTCCAAGATGGACATCAAAGAAGTTGCAGCCATTTATTTTTTAGTTCCCAACGTTTCGAATGTTCTACAGCAATCATGGTCACGGGAGATACGAGAAAAAAAAATCAAAATAAATCCGCGACAAAATCCGAAAAGGTAGTTTCATTTATAAAATGACAATATAATTTGTGTGTGTGTGTGTGTGCAGAAGAAGGCGGAGGTGGCGCGCAAGGCGGCGGAGACGGAGGAGCGGCGGCGCGCGGAGGAGGCGGCGCGGCGCCAGCGCCTGGCCGACGAGCAGCGCCGCGCCGCCGAGCGCGCGCGCCAGCTCGAGGAGGCCGAGGCGTGAGTACCGGGGACTGGTCACTGTAGGGCCAGGGGGTGCAAGTACACTAGGGGACTGATTACTATATGGCCAGGGGAGTGAACGAGTACACTAGGGGAATGATCACTATATGGCCAGGGGAGTGAGCGAGTACACTAGGGGACTGGTTACTATATGGCCAGGGGGTGAGCGAGTGCACTGGGGAAATGATTACTATATAGCCAGGGGGTGAGCGAGTGCACTGGGGAAATGATTACTATAGGGCCAGAGGGTGAGTAAGTACGCTGGGGCGTATATTTTATATCAGCGACTCACCCTTGCTTTGCTCGAGATCGTCCCTATATTTAGTGCGAACGAAGCCGCAGATTCCGATAGTTTAAATAAAAAATCTAAAATAAAGTAGCCTGAGTTACTTACTCCTTATAACATTAGCACACATAGATAAAAAAATGCAACTTATGTGTGATAGAAATAGCACTATACTTTAAACTATGTATATAATTTATTATTCTGTTAAATCTAACAATAACTTATCCTCTTGACACAGTGTCAAATTAAATTTTCTAGTAAACCAACAAATATTATTGTGTACAGTATGAAAAAGGAAGCGGCGATAATGGCGCGAGAGATCGAGAGAAGACAGCGAGAGTTCATGGAGAAGCAGAAGATGAAACATCGCATGGAGGGAGGTAAGAGTGCGTTGTATTCATCTAATAAAAAACTCCTCCGAAACGGTTTGACTGATTTTTTTTTGTGTTTACTTGGTCTGTGTTTTCGTACTGTGGTCTTGGTCTGAGATTAGGTCGTAGGCTATTTTTTCCCCTAGGTGATAAGGTTTTTTATTATTTAATTATAGACCAAATTTTATTTTTTTCGATTTGGTATCGAATAATACTTATAGCACTACATTTTCATGCTTCTACAAACGCAGGTTATATAATATTACTCCATACATTAGTGTGAATTTGTCAGAGACCCTCATAACCAGCTATCATAGTAGCAAATTTCATCAAAATCTGTTTATTAGTTTGGACTTTGGAGTGGCATTTACATATTCAAATAATTTCTAACATGTTTAACCGTAAAGGAAAACTGTATGTCTGAAAGAACCTAGCAAGTTTTTGACAATAATGCTTGTAAATTCCAATAAATATTTATTTTTTATTTTAATGCAATAGTGTAAAAATATTTTTTAACTTACAATTAAACTATGTTAAATTAAGATGGTTAGTAGTTAACCTATTAAAAATAGTCAATAATAAACCAAATTATCACACAAACATGTTTATTTCAGTTGTGACCCCCCTAAAGAAACTCGGCCACCCGCCCATAGAGCCGGTGTACATGGCGGACGGGTTCCAGTACCTCAACAGCGACGAGGCGAACGGAAATTTATTTATTTATCTATGGGAAACATACAGCGTTATTTAAATAAACATAAATTAACACATCAAACAAAAAAAATGAAGCCAGCAAAGTTTCCACTAAAAATCATAAAGATGTGAACTTAAAATAACAATTGAGGAGATATAAGTTAGTGAAGATAGATAGATAGAGTTACGTTTCGTATATTACAAGAGAGAGAGGTGTGCCCTAATACAGTGTTCCGCAAAGTGTGTACCGCGGCACACTGGTGTACCGTGGTTATGAATTGGTGTGCCACGGAAAAATAGGGTTATCTTATAAACTTATTTCTAGTAAGTCAGTAAGGGTAAAAAATATTACACATACTAATATGTAAATCAATCAATAATACTTTCATGTAAATCAAGGGACCTCACGAGCGAAGCGTTTTGTTTCGTTAATCTAATTGTGTGGTTTCGTTTGGCGCGGGCCAATATTCGTTTGGATTTATAATAAATGTTGATTAATATTACTTAAAAACTAATTTTTAATTTGTCGTGTACCTCCAAAAATTTTCGTCGTCCTAGATGTACATTGAACACAAAAAGTTTGCGGAACACTGCCCTAATAGGTTCTCTGATAGCAAAGGTCTGTGGAGGAACTCTTTGGCTGGGTCTGCTCCGGCAAACCTGCCTTCAAAGCTGGTTGAATGCGCAAGCGATCCTGCGACACCCAATTAAGGATGGGTGTAATTAACGATGGGTTCTTGGGTTTTAGGGTAGTACTGACTTGACGAAGAGACCCACAAAACCACCTGTTCGCTACAGGTGGTATACGTATGCATTTCCCAACGCTAGAATTATTTATTTTTCTACATTTGACATTAAAAATAAAATAAATTCATCGATTTTGTTTATCATATTCATTATCAGCGCTGTACCAAATTTGCTTTGCAGAAGTTTGTAGTTACCTTCACGCCTCAATTACGTCTGAAACGTAAGCTTGCTTATAATAATATCGTTCCTTCATCCCAGGCGCGTCGCAAGCAACTCTGCATACAAGCCTGCATCCCCACACACCACGTAGACAAGCTGTTCTCAGTTCGAGAACATTCTCCGGACCTCAGCGAAATATTCCCCAACATTGAGAAGAATCGTCTCAAACGCACTTCTTCTGCCGTGTGGAGAACCCCCCCGCGTTTGCCCACGCTCAAAGAATGAGGTAATGTTAAACTACAAAACAAATGCCTTTACTGCTGTATTTTAATCTATAAATGTATGACGACTCGTTTGGCTCAGTGGGTAGGGACCCTACTTTCTGCGCCAGCGGTCGCGAGTTCGAGTCCCGCTGGGGGCATTCATTTGCTAATCACGAATGTTTGTACTCCAGTCATGGGTGTTTATATTTATAATATGTATGTATTTAAAATGTATATGTGTAGTATATCAACTATCTGGTATCCGCAACACAAGCACGTAACGTAGCTTACTGCGGAACTAGATGGCGCTGTTGTAATAATGTCCCAACATATTTATTTATTTATTAAAAATGTACTATATTGTAATTAATTGTCTACATTAAAGAATTTTAATATTTAACTTATTTCAAAAACGTTTTATAAAATAAATAATAAATATAAATAAATAATATGACATTAACAACAGTATGATATATTTTAATATGGTAATCTACAAGGCTTGTGTTATGGATACAAGACGGTTGATATACACATAAAATAATTTTAATACATACAAATCATAATATTATATATAAGTATCTATGACTGAAGTATAAATATTTATGCTCATCGCACAAATAACGGCCTATCCGTACTGCGAAATTTCACCGCGCGAATTTTATTCTCGCGGTTTATTTTCCGCGACCAGAATTAGTTTTAGTACATTTTGCGCGCGATTTTTTTACCGCCAGTGCGGATACTTCTATAAGATTCCATGTTACAGAATTGCGGGAAAAAAACCGCGCGGTGAAATTTCGTAGTCCGTAAATGCTCTCAGCGGAATTCGAATCCGCGACCACAATCGCCACATCAAAGGGTCACTACCACTGACCTCTATAATACCACTGGACTGGCTGTTGTCAACGTGCTTTTGTGGCTGCTTGATATTCGCCATTTTGGCGCTGTCCGCCGCTGTCGGACGTAGCGAGAGTTCGTCGTACTAAAACTAATGATGTCGATATGAAGATTTTTATTTTTTTATTTGTATTAATCAATAACCGTATCATCATAATAACTACTTATGTTATATTAACAACGAAAATGCAAAATTACTTTACAGTAAACAAACACTTCTCGCTGTCATTTGCAATATACGTCAAAATTAGTTCTCGAGACTCTCGCTAGTGGCGCTTCAAATGGACACAAAAAAATTGCTGTCAAACGCTTGGAACAGCCAGTCCATATTATAGAGGTCAGTGGTCACTACAGACAGTCAAAATGTCATACGTAAACAATAATTAATTTCTTTTTTCAGACAAAGGTATCAAGTAACAGTCGCTGGCGGCGATTTATTGTACATAATCTTACACCGTGTGGTTCACAAATGAAGATCATGAAATACATTTGCAACGGACATATGTTTTACCTACTTTTTATTATTATATATTATATTTAAAATAAAAAAGTGCCTTCGATTTTGAAATTTGAGTACAAAATTTGTATTATATTAGCGCTGCTGTAAAGAATGTGTATTTATAAACGGGATATGTCGCAAAATTCTAATTTTGAGAAAATTGCATGCAAAGTTTATGTGATGTATATAAAATGGCTGTCGTGAACTGAACAACAATAGTCGAATAATGGGTGTTTTAAGATTTAAAACTCTATACATCCATAAGACTTACATTTATGCAAATAAATTATTTTTAACAAAAAAAAAACAAAAACCGACTTCAAAACTATACAAACCTAAACTAAAAAGTAAATTAATTGTAATTACTTCGTTATTTTTGGAGCCGATGCCAGCCGAAAGGTCAATTATATCCTGACTTTGCAATAAACTTTAACGGATTTTTTTATTATATATAATAAAATTGATCTTTTTGGAAGTCTGTTGAAAACAGCGAAAATTTGAAAATGCGACATATCTTCATCCATTCAATCAATAATAGCAAAAATTTCATGTTATCATTGGCAATAACAATTGTCTCGAAAACTAATAAGATAAGTGTTTATTACATTTGCGTTTTGAATATTGACTGAAAAATTCATTTTATATTACTATTTTGACTTGCAGTAATTGATAGAATTGACATAAATATAGCAGTTGCGGAGAGTGGATGAGTTTTTAAAGTGTTCTTAACCAACTTCAAAAAAGAAGTAAGTGTATTTAGTGTATATTATGCAAATTTTTACATAGTATATCATAAAAATAGCTTCCTTCGTTTGTACGCTTAGATTTATTAATATGCAACGGATTTTAATAGTTTTCATTAGTAGATAGTGATTCAAGTAGATTTGTATGTATAATACATGTATATTATAGTAGAAAAGAGATGCGTCGCAAGTAACAATTATATAAAAACCGATAACATTACGCTCTCTCAAGTGGCCCCAAATAAAATTTACACTTGAATTAAGAATTCGAATTTAACCTAATTTATTTTTCTTAATTAATATATAAAAGCAAAAGGTCACTCACTCATCACGAAATATCGAAAACTGTTTGACGTTTAAAAACCAAATTTTGCAGGGACGTATTTTATAGTTAGTAGATCTTGCGACAGGGCCGGATTAAGGTCGAAGGGCTCGCAATTTTGTATGAAAGTCGTTTATTCTTTGTGCTGCAATCTTTTAATTAGGTAGGAGCACCTAGGGGCGAACCCGAGTGAAGCAAGGGTACGTCACTAGTTTCCAATATAAACTCTTTCTGCTCTTCACAATTGTTAGTAATAATAATATAATATTTTTAGTGTTGAATTTGACAATGTAAATTACACTACACACGAAAACTTAGAACATAAATAATATATGAAGTTACTATTAAGTTTGTTAAATATGGCGTTCATTGCAGTTTTGTTATTTAATATGTATTTTTACAAAAAAATACCATATTTTCATATTTAAATGGAGATTTGTACAAATATTGTAATGTACGTCATAAATTAATAATGATAATGTTTAATATCTAACGTATTATTCAGTTCGACTTATTTTATTTTAATTAACAGTAAAAGGCTCTATAAAAGTGAAATGGGTTTTTTAAGCGCTGAATAATATTTATTTTACATTTTATCATTTTAAATGACATGATATAGAATAGAATAGAAGCGTGACGAGATCACGCGCTTAGTATAAATTATCGATTAAAATTAAGACTGCCATGTATCCAGAAGTGTTATAAATAAACATTTACATCTAGTATTTCGTTTGGATTTTATTTTTCAACCTATTTTTATTATGGTTCGGACGCGGAGCAAGAAGAAATTCGTACATTAACCTGTTATTACCTGTCTCTGTCACTGATCTTTCAGAGGTATCTCTGTGTGTCTCGCTCGCACAGATGCAATGACCGCTATACTCTGAGATTGTAAACTTTTACCGGGGACTGTAAGGTTTGTCGTTTGCATAGTTTTTTGTTATCTTGTTAATTTTTTTATTTCTGCCAGATTAGCAATTGTAACTGTAACTACACATATTACAAAAATGTTTGTGACTACTGTCAGTAGGCAAAGAGGTCATTGTACGAAATTCTTCCTGCTCTGCGACTTTTAGTTACTTACCCTTGCTCTGCTCGGGTCTGTTGGAATAGTTTAAATTTTACAGAGATGTGGTATTTTTCTGTAGTAATAAGTATCTTACAAGTTGACCTGAATAACAGCTATCGTCATACCAAAGTTTATCAAAATTTATCCAGTGGTTTTCTCGTAATGATGTAACAGACAGAAAAGTTTTCCGTGAATATTTATGTATAGTGAATATATTTAACTGTCTTATCTTTAAAGATTATTTCGCAGAAAAACGCTTTATAAATAAATTCATACATGTAACGTAATGTATTGACTTATAAAATGTATTTGAACAACTTTTTTTATTTGCCATGAGACCACACGATAAAATTTATTTACAATACTTATTCCAAAGAAATGAAATGGGTTGAATAAATAAAACTCATCATATCTAAACATTACTTTAATACTAACCACCACTGTATCCTTAAAAGTTTCATCCTTCAGCCACAAAATCGAATAAGTGCCGAAATATGTGCAAAGGTGTTGAAGCCAGTCTTGTGAGTGCGTGTGAGTTTGCAAATACTCCGAAACTTAATCGGGAATGTCAGCGTACATTATATTACTATTTCAAATGGCAGTCCAAAATGCTTGATTTATAATAAAAAAAGATAATTAAATACCAATCGATTAAATACACGATTCTACATAAATATTTCGGGCTAACATATATATGACAGATGACATTGACAGTTGAAAAGGCGCCATTGCGAAACCTGTTGTTTTTTTTTATAACATGACAAAGGTATAACATTATTAGTCCAGAGCGGCAGCACCGGAAATAATTTCGATAAGTTCCCTGGTAATGACGGCTTGACGGGTCCTGTTGAAAGTGAGAGTGAGTTTTTCTATCATCTCTCCTGCGTTCTTGGAAGCGTTGTCCATAGCCGTCATACGAGAGGACTGTTCAGAGCAAGCTCCCTCCTTCAGAGCGTAGAACAACATGGAGGCGAGAGAGAACTCCATGTAGGATTGCAAAACCTCGGAGTCGAGGGAATCGTACACCGCAAGCTTTGGTGCAGACTGAAAAAAATAATTTTTATTATTATATTGTAAATATATTATAAATAAAAATTTTGCTGTATAAATTATTATTATTCATATCTAAATAAAATTCTCTAATTCGTGAACTGAGTGTTTTTTCGCCAGTAGTCAGCTGAAAAGCGTTATAAGCAACGAATCTGCGGCCAGACGTCTTGTGTATTAAATTTAAAATACAATTAATGAAGATATTCCATCACATTATATGTAGAAATTTAGATTAAAATAAATGGATAGCGGTTGCATACCCTTTTATTTTATCTTTTCGAGAGTGTTCTATTTCATGACAGTATTGCTCAGACCATTATCTTTGTTTATGAGATTATTGTATAATATTCCCTATTTGCAAATTACATGTTAGTCATTATTTATTTTGATTTTGTGTATAACTTTCAAATTTCTTTCAATCATTCCATCCATTAAAAAATGATAGGTACAAAATATGTTTAACAATAGAAACGAAATAAACGTAAAATAAACGTATAAATGATATTAGTAATATGTTTATTAATACTAACTAAAATACCTGATAATCAGTTATACACCAAAAAAATGTAACATATATTTTAGTTCATACAAAAAGAAAATTATTCTTCTTTCTTCTTATGTATTGTATATTTATAAATAAACATTAAATCTGACATTACCTCAATAGCCTTCTTGCTGAACAAAGGCAAATCTGCCTGCGAGTAAGACACAACAGACTTGAACTTGTTGTAAATGATTTTGCCGGAGCCAAAGTCATAGCCGGACGTCATGATGGCGTTGGCGAGCTTGGCTGCGTCGAGGAATGTTGGAGGGAGACGACCGATCTGGAAATAAGTATTATTTTCTTGTAAGTATTAACTATCTAATTAGATAGTTTTTTTTTTAAATTTTCTTTAAAATTCATAGGATCTATATATCTAGAATCTTTCTTCACAATTTTACATAATTCTTGCACAATTTTTACAATCTTTCACTTATAGAAAATCACGCACATAAACACCCATGTCTGGAGTACAAACATTTGTGCTCAACAAATGAATACCCCCAGCGGGACTCGAACCTGCATCCGTCCGCACAACAAGTAAGATCACTACAGACTGAGCGAAACATTCCATATATTTAATAATTTTCATATCATATAGTCCACAAACCTCATTAGCAACACTAATGATATGCTTCCCGTACAAACGTTGGAGGATACCACGCGACTTGTCCCCCACACAGATCACCTTGATGTTCTCAGCACCGGGCTCGCTTAAACGGTTGCGGATCACTTTGGACACACCCGTGTGAACCGCACCACACAGACCTGGAACATTTTTCAACATATTCTTGATATACTTGAATTAAATACTATAGCAAATATCAATATGAATTGATACTTGTTGGGAATATGTACATAGAATATTTTTTGGAAAACCAAATTGAAAGTCATTATTAACGATAGGGAAGCCTAATCTATAGTTTTTAGAAGTTTTGTTTGTCTGTGTGTCTATGACTGCATCACAAGAACACTACTGGACATATTGTAGAATATATACTAAAAGTTAAAACATCTCCTGTAATGTATGAAATCATAGAATTCTCTTTTCAGTCTTTAAACCATATGCAGAGCCATGTGGGTACATTTAGTACATATTAATAATATTTTTAATGTTGGAAAATGTGCACATACAAAATTACATCACAATTAAAACACAAATGGCACTCATTTTTGTTGCTTTTTTTTGCTTTAAAAACTATAAAAATAAATAAATAAATTTTTTACAAGACTATCATACATACACTACAATATATAATAAGTTTTTGGATACACATGGCGATTCTTTGTAATATTATTGGTTAAAATATAATAGAGCAAATAGTGCAATATTTTTAAGTATTATACATCATACAATGAAAACCAACTTACCTCTGTCAGAGGTCATGGCGATATACAGCTGTGCAGGTTCATCTTCAGGCACTGCAACCTGAAAAATACAAAAATCCCTGATTTTATAATATGAATCCTTTATAAATACTTTTTGTTTAGGCATCAACATAAAGAAATCATGGATTTTGAAAATGTATTTTCAATACTCCATTTTCTTAGTAAATTCAATTTTAAAAACATAATTTTATATTCCTGTAAAAGTAAAACTCAGATTAGTAGAAAATTATGTTCTACTAACCTGGATATTATTATAAAGACTTGTGATGCAATAATAATTAATAGAAACTACAAGGTGTCAGTCCTTATTTTGCAAAACTCCAGAGACAGAGTTAGCCAACTTACAAATTAGGTATCAATATAAAAAAATATCTATAATGATTTAGTATATTGGTATTGGTAAGTCAAACAATCAAAAGATATGTTATTAAGTTCAAACATAGTATGTAAAAATAAGATTAAAAAGTATTTTTTACCTCAGCTTTTTCATAAAACTGCACTGCACCCTCGCCATAGGGACGGGCAGCTCTCAATTCACGCTCAGCACGAGTATATCTGTGATATTGAAATTAAACAATCATATTGCAATTTGTCTGACTGTATCTAAAATACTTCTAATATCATTTTAACTAACCAAAACAAAACAAAGTGAGTAAATACATATTTTATTGATTATTGTATTAGGATAAAAGACCTGTTTTCTTTTACTTACTTAGCAGCTGACACCATCTTCATAGATTGAGTAATCTTTTGGATGTTCTTTACCGACTTCAAGCGCATGGAAATGGCTTTTAGCGTGGCCATGTTACGGCTCTGCTGCTGGTTGACCATTATGGTCACCTGGGCTACTCCAGGTGCGATACGCCCCAACATTTTGCTATCTCTGAAATAAATCAAATTAAGAAATAGACTGTGAAATGCCTTGAGATTGATTGAGTTCTTGAGGATTTGAAAGTACTTTAATACACCTGTACTGCTAATTGTATTAGAACTTTTAGTTCTAATCGTCGTGTAAAAAAATTTTTGACAGTTCATGAATATAAACGGAATTCGAATTAGAATATAATTGCCAATTTAAAATTTCAATAGTGAAAATTATGGAACATGATTAGAATTTGTGAATAAGTGAAGAAAAACAGTAAATCAGATGACAAAATGCAGGTTATGTATCAAGTTATGTAAGACTTCAACCCTCGACCGCCCGTAAAAAAGCAACTAATTCACATCTTTCTTTTAACTCTTGGGCAACTTACTCAAATGAATACTGTAAATTATTAAATTATATTAGATTAGCACAAATACTAACTTTTATGGGATTTTTTTGGTCAATTTGTGTATACCAGCCGACGAAAATGTCGCTGGTCGGAAGGACGACGACGTTCGTTCTTGTAGGGAGGACAGCCGCAAAAATCTACAAAATTAAGATAAAAAATATCAACTATTATAGGGTAAACGACCCAAATGTTGGCATTCACCCAATTATTGGCACTTATGCATTTAAACTATAATAATAAGGTTCCTTTTGGCCCAAGATAATGTTAACAACAACAATATTATAGTAGTAATATTGCATTATTAAATTGCCAACACTGAATCTTTGATGCCGTTGTACTTCATTCAAAAGTAGCCGCTTAAAATTTCGCTGTGAATGAAAACCGATTTTGTTATTGTTTTCATAAGGTAAGTCAATTTGATTATACATTTCTAATTATGCTCGTTTAATTAGAGACCAAATGAGTGTACTTGCTTAATATTGTATGATGCTTAAAGCATAGTATGGTAACGATTTTAAGTGATAAAAAGTTATGTTTTCGCTATTAATCGGGGGTGCCAATTACTGGATGCCAAATAGCTCATAGTCCCATTCTTGGCACACTATGCCAATAATTAGTCGTTTTATAAATATTTTATTCCCGTTCTTTTTTATTCATTACCTTTTAACATTATTAACTTTACATTTCCTCTGAATGAATAACAATAAATTATTTGGTTATCCTATAATTGGCACAGTGCCAATGAGTCTAATACCCATTATGGACACTACGCCAATAATTGGGTCGATAATATGCCAATAAATGGTTTATTACATATATACGAATAAAGACGAAAATGAAGACCAAAAGTAAAGCGAAGCCTAAAGAAAAGAGAATGAATAATGATGATGAGAATTTAAAAAAGGCCTTAAATGCAGTCAAATTTGGAATGAGCAAGAAACAAGCTGCAAGAGAGTTTCAGGTACCCAGATCCAACACAGAAAAGAAAAAGGCAAAAGAGTTAAAAGAAGAAGGTGTTAAAAAAAGAAAATTAGAATGAGAAGAAAAAAATACTTACACAGACAAACAAAACACAAAACACAGCTGGTAAGGGCAAAGGGAAGAGAAAAAGAAGTAATGCACATGATGTAAAGAAAAACTTACTAAATATTCAAGAAGCGGAAAAAGATAATGTTTTTGAAAATGTCGAAAAAGTAGTAGAGCTAGAATCAAATGAAGAAGAAAATGTGTACGAAACAGGATGATGATGTTGTGCCTTCTACTTTAAGAAGGGTAGTTAGAAAAGCCTACAGTGCATCAGAAATTTTTAAAATGCTTGCAGATTCAAACGATGATGAAATGTAAAAATCTGTTAGAGATGGATGAGCTGAGCTTTGAGAAAGAACCTATTTTTTAACTGTTTTAAGAGAACTATTCCTTGTATATAACCTACTTACAAATTAAATTATAATTTACGAAAATACCGATAGTTATATTTAAAGACAAAGTAGAAATAGTAAACGAATTAGAAGTGCCAATAATTAGCATTAACTGTGTCAATGATTAGGATTATAGGTGCCAATAATTGGTTTTTCAAAAAAAAATACACAATCTTATTTTTTTATTTTATACGACAAGATAGATTTGTTTTAGCGTATGATCTTAAAAGTAGATTATATTGGAAATACTAGAACATAATAAACATCGACATAAATAGTTTAAAGACAATTCTACATTCATTTGATTAATAGCCATGTCTTAAAGTGCCAATATTTGGGTCACTTCCCCTATTTGAATCTATGTATTTTTTATATTTTGCCAATTTATTAACCTATATATTTTTTTATGTAAGAGCTATTTTAAGTGTTGATTTAGCGATGTAAGTAGAAGACTACAGTAATTTATGATTTATCATAAATTGTTATGTAGGTCTATGTTATATGTATGGAGGGTAGAGATAAGGAGGACCAACTCGTACACGAACAAGTGGCAGTAGAAACGCGTCCAGTAAGAGTGGCCTGTGGCGCTGCAGTAGCAGTCGATAAATTTTAAAGAAAGCGCCAAACGTAATTAGAAAAAAATTACGCTTTCTCTCTGCAGTATTTTGTTTATATTTACTAAAACATTTTTTAGACCACGTAAATAGTTGAGGTTTTGTATACTAGCATTTTACTAACTACTAGAGTCATTAAAATTTTTAAATATTTGAACTCGGCTAACTTCACTTCATTTATAACAGCTATGTTCATATTGAAACTATTCGCACGCCAGCGCTATTGTGGTAGGTAATGGAAACTTTATTTTCAGTATACAGCTGGACACGTTTTCAACTTTCCCCCCATATGAGTCGGTTCTCCTTATCTCTACCCTCCATAGTAGCAATATCACTGACCTCTATGGGTGTGTTCCGATATGCACTGCGAGCACTGCACAGTGCTATCACTGTAGAAAAATTCGTTCCGTTATGGACTGCCAGTATACTGCCGCAGTACCCTAGGGAAATATATGACGTCATAAATCGCCGCCATATTCTACTGTGAGCACTGGCGTTTTCGAGGTAAGGTACTCGCAGTACCTTGATCACCTGATCAGTCAAAACCACTCGAGTGCCTAACGTCTTATAAACAAAGCTACAGTTTAATCAGAAAATTTGAAAGTTCTGTAATTAGTTCGGATTAATAAATAAAACAATAAAACAATGGAAGAATTGCAAAAATTAACCTTATTAGACTGTGTTGAAAATGTTCAATACGAGCTGAAAGTTACGCAGGAAATTTTTGATCGTGCAAAGACAGGTAAGTTTGCCATTGTATACATTATAATGTACTAGAAAACTTGAATACACTCATTTGAATGCTGCGTCAAAAAATGCGGCTGACAGTATACGGGATTGCGTTCCGTTTTAAATCGTAACCAGTATAACTGGCTATAAAGGAACGGCTTCACAGTATACTGAATTGACGTCACACTGTACAGTGGTCGCAGTGCATATCGGAACACACCCTATAATACCACTGGACTGGCTGTTCCAAGCGTTTGACAGCAATTTTTTTGTGTCCATTTGAAGCGCCACTAGCGAGAGTCTTGAGAACTAATTTTGACGTATATTGCAAATGACAGCGAGAAGTGTTTGTTTACTGTAAAGTAATTTTGCATTTTCTTGGTAATATAACATAAGTAGTAATTATGATGATACGGTTATTGATTAATAAAAATAAAAAAATAAAAATCTTTATATCAACATCATTAGTTTTAGTACGACGAACTCTCGCTACGTCCGACAGCGGCGGACAGCGCCAAAATGGCGAATATCAAGCAGCCACAAAAGCACGTTGACAACAGCCAGTCCAGTGGTATTATAGGATCAGTGAGCAATATACTCTATGCCGTAGACAGAGAATCTCTGTCTAGTGTCTACGCTCTATGCAAATGACATCCAATTTAAATCATACAAAATTTAAGAGTACATAAACCTTCAACTAATTATTATAATTCAAACACATTTTCTATTTGGTCGTAAAATCTGTCTGATTCATGTTTTGATTTTGACTCCCTGTCAGTACTCAGTGTCATCAAATAATTGAAATAAATATTTCTATCATAGAAAGTTAGTGCACGATTTTTAATTGTTTTGATAAAAAAATAATAATAATGCCTGCACCAGAAGAAAATGTGGAGAGCAAAACAGTAGAGCCACAAGAAAAAGTGATGCGAGAAATAACTCAAACTGATCATATAAATAAGAAGTTATTAACTTCTCTGTTCAAGAGACTGGATGAAGGCGGTAATTCTGTATTGGAAAAAATGCTAGAACCTGACAATAATTAAAACCTACATTTTTTTATTATCATAATAAAATTATACTTTCCATATCCTCCTGGGACCCGAACTGTAAATACTTGAATTTAAGCAGGGTTTTTCTATTTTCTAACCTATATGATGTTACACTAAAGCAAAAATATTCATTAAATGTTACGCGATTACCTATTTCAGGAGTTTCAGGTGGTATCATATATGATACTTTGGGACTCAAAAAGAATAAATACTTTGTTATTTCAATATTATGAATGTATTTCTATATCAGTTTAAATTTCACGTATAATGCTCATGAATACTTTTAAATCATTTATAAGTGGATATAAAAGATAAATATACACATCTCATCCCTAACATTTAATAAAAGTCAAATCCTTACAACCTTTGGCACTTGGTTTTTTATTAATTTGCCTTTTCAGTTAAATCCTCATTCCCTTACGACATTCAAAGCTATAATATCTAGCCTTGTTGAATTTGATGATGACTGATGCGTATTATCTACTAGGTACTTCAGCACCATTCTACCATCTACATCTAATTCTTCAGCTGTTGGTCACACGATTCCACTGAAGACCCTTTTACCTTTACAATCTAATGGTATACCGCCACTATTCGCTGAACCAAAATAATTTATCCCTTCCTAACTTGGCTTACCTTTCCACAGTTCCCTTTTGACACATCTTTCTGTATAACCTAAAAACTGGTCATCCAGGGAGACATCTTTGTTGCAAACATTTTAATGAAATGCTCTTTCAATTTCTAAAACTGTTGTTCTTATTTTATAGAAGCAGTCAGTGGGTCATGTAGATTCTAGTACTTTGGTGTCATTAACGACTTTCGATTATGAATATCTCTATTTTTATAACGATTTCTAGTCTTTGCAGACGCCACTATTGTTGAACTAACTAGTCAATTTGTCAAAAGCCCAGTATTGCATTCTTGGCATTCCTAATAGTCTAATAATCATGCTACATCAAAAAATCGTTGATTTTCTTCAGCCTTAGAATTATCTGACCTTTTCTGTCCGCACAAAGGATATGAAATTTGAACAAAATCCATGTTTCCAGAAAATTTGGCATTCAAGCACCTCTCAAAATAATATCATGTCTTTTCAATATCAGGCTTCTGGTTTCTCCCTGTGAGGTTCATTGCATCTAACGTGGACTCGACTGTAACGGGTCTAAAATCAGTCGTGTGTTTTCACGTTACTGACGGAAACATGTCATATCAAACGGGGCAGTTTTAGAATCGGGTCATCATCAGAAGGATCCCAATCACTATTTGCTTCCAGCAAACTTTGCTATTCTTCCATATTATTGATATCTTGGTTCTGTTTATCATTCTTATCAACGTCAGAGTCCTTCTTTCCGTAATCGAAGTAGATGCATTCCATTTATGCACGAAAACATGCCTCTTTAAACATACCAGAAATGTTTGTAAATAGTTTATATTATTTTCAATAATGCCCAAAGTATCACATGTGATATGCTCAATTTATCGTAAGATATTCACGTTGAAATAAAGTTTTTAGTTATTTATATTACGTAAAAACAAAGTAGAGAATGTAATCTTTATAAGATAATAGTTAAATAATTAGAATTAATAATTTTATAATTACTTATCCATACGTGAAGTTGACATGGCAAAAACATTGAATTTGCGAAAAATTACTGTCCTACCCACTTAAACCTTTAGCACTTTGCATGACGAAAGCTATAGTTATTAATCGTTAGAAGTCTAATCTATAGCTTAAACAAAAAAGATTCAGGATAACAAATTAAATGACGCCGTCATGAAGTTTTTAGTTCAAGTATCAAATATGATACCCTGGTTCCCAGGAGGAGTTATCCTTTTATTTTAAATTACAGTGTTTCTTCTTGATATTAAATGTATGTGTGGGGACATTTAAAACAAAGTGCCTTTTATAAATATAAAAAAAACAATCAAATAAAATAATGTTGGTATATTCTTAAAAGCAGTCCATAACATATTTACTTTTACTAAATTGAGATAATAATTTAAATATATTGTAAGCCTTTAGAAGTGGCATGTCAGCATATTGCCATTTAATCTTTTTTTTTTGCTTTGGCAACTATATTTAGTTTAGTCATCTATAGCTTGAGCCACATTAGCATGTACTAACAACAACCAAACAGACTAATAAAGCTTAGACTGAATGTATATTGTGTCGAGTACTTATCCCTCTCACTTCTTGGAATACAAATTTCTCAAAGGGAATTATTGGGGCTTATTAAAATAAATAATTATACACAAAAAACAAAATAAATATAACTTGTAATACTCCCTAGCTAAGAAGGGAGAGACATACTGAGTACTTAGTATAGGATGCACCTTTTCATAACCAATGGGTATATTCTGTATAGTTTTAAGTTACAAATGTACAGTCTCAGCGATCAAAACTTATGCTGGGATTCAAACCTGGGACCTTAGCATCTCTAGACATACATATACTAGAACACCGAGGCAAATGCACTCTGTTCCTAAGACTCAAACTCTGGGAACTACTACTTGACACAACAAGTGAGAGTAAAGGCACAGGACCGATGGCTTTACGTGTTCTCCGAGGTACAATAGGTAATAAAGAGTAGCGATATAATAAAACAATGAACAAACAGTAACTTGAATAATATTTATTATGTACTACACAAGTTATAATGAGGAATGTTTTATTTACATAGCTTGCATAACTCCAATATAATTTAATTTACTGAACAATTTATCTCAAACAGAGAACTACTCTATCGCAACTGTAATACTGAAAATAAAATTGTTGCGTTTCAAAAAAAAAATATCTCATTCAATGGAATCATCCAAAGCTCATATATGATATATATATATAAATAATTTATTTTATTTATAAATACAGCGTCAACAACAATGCATTATAATAACACACGAAAACTCAATATATAATCTGTACATTGAAAATTGTAGAAATAGCTTGATTTGAACCAAGGAGGTTGAAATAATAGTTGTATCTATTGCTTGCTAGCTTCCGGACAGACATACAGCAGCTCGCCTGGTAACATTACCTGTAACAAATAAATAAATATTAAAAATAAATGATTATATTGTGAAAAAATTAAAACAATTGAATTTGAGGGAACACAACTATACAACAGTTTGCCAAATGATGTAATAAATGCTAGGTCTTTACCGGCATTAAAAATAAACTAAAAAAATACTTAGAAGCCGTTTAACTAATTTCTTATGCTTATGTTGTTCTTTTGGTCACTACTGTATATGATTGTACCTAATATTAAGTTGTGATTTTAATCTCATTGTAAGTAAACTATGTTCTTAAATGAGTAAATAAATGTTCTTTAACCCTAAAAATGGCAGTTAACTTACTTTACTGGCAATTGTCTACCAACAGGGTAGTAAAAACTTACTATAAATTACCTATAAATAATTGTAACGGCTTCAAACGCCTAAGGCTTGTCGATCATCTCGATGTTGATTTTATAGAACACGTATGGGAAGTACTCCGACTGACCAAAACCGAGACCTGCTAACTCCGCAGTCTGCAAACAAAAAGTTAAATTAAAATCTATAACGTTATAAATATGTATGGAAGTTTATTTGTTAGTTTGTTGTCTGTTTCTCTTTCTTTCACACTCAATTCAATGGATGGATTGCAGTGATCGAGAGAGATAGTGATAGTTTGGGAGAGTAAGAGAGTATATCTCCATAGTGATGAAAGTAATCAGTATTTTTTGCTGCAGGAGATTATGACACATTGCTGGCCTAGTGCTGGTTGAAGGACTTTGCCTTTTAAAAAACTTACTATGTTCTCTCAGACATGCAGGTTTCCTCATAATAACTTCCTTCACTGTAAGACAAGTGGTATATGATTCTCAATGATTCTCATATGATAACGTGGACCCGCATCACTCGGTTTTAAAATGCCTTGTTCTAGTATAGTTAGTACAGTATAGACTGTAGTATAATATAGTGCACTAGAATACACTATAGTGCACTACAGTACACTATAGTGCACTAGAGTATAGTGTGCACTACAGTACACTATAGTGCAGTAGAGTATAGTGTGCACTACAGTACACTATAGTGCAGTAGAGTATAGTGCAGCACGTACGTCCTGCGCGTTCTGCGCGTGGTGGTGCGCGGAGTGGTCGAGGTGCGCGTACAGCGCCTGCAGCACGTCGCGCAGCCGCTTGGCGCTCTTGCGCGCCGGCACCATCACCACCGCCTGGAAGTTCACCGGCAGCCCGTATCTGTGGGGTCATGTATACACATTATACACTCGTTTGGCTCAGTTGGTAGTGACCCTACTTTCTGCGCCAGCGGTCGCGGGTTCGAGTACCGCTGGGGGCATTCATTTGTTGAGCACGAATGTTTGTACTCCAGTCATGGGTGTTTATATTTATAATATGTATGTATTTAAAACTTATATGTGTAGTATATCAACTATCTGGTATCCGTAACACAAGCTTAGCTTACCACGGAACTAGAAGGCGCTGTTGTAATAATGTCCCTTATATACCTATTTATTATTTATTCTGAGAACCGCATTAAGATTTTCACACAAAAATAGAAAAAAAAAGGTGTGTGTGCGATTCACACACGATAGAAGTGAAACTTCAGTAAATCGACAAAATAGTGAGATGAATATATATAAAAAAAGAAATGTCAAAAAATAAACAACGGTTACCGTGGCAACATGGGAATGTATTCTATCTCATTCTCTCCGACTTAATCCTATACTTTTATGTATTTCTTTCTTTATCGTGATTTTCGTTTCATCGAGTTTCAAATCACAACGATTCTAAAGAAGTTTCACTTCAAAAAACAATAAATTTTGGGGGTTCTCATACTTAGAATTGAAACTCAAAAATTTTTGTTCCATCAAACCCGTGTGGGGTATCTATGGATAGGTCTCTAAAAATTATATTGAGGTTTCGAATATCATTTTTTTCTAAACTGAATAGTTTGCGCGAGAGACACTTCCAAAGCGGTAAAATGTGTCACCACCCCCCTTAGGGGAGGCCCTAACTTTTAAAATAAAAGGATGATAAAAGTAAACAAAATATATAATGTAAATTACCATGGAGCTTCCACTGAAAATTGGTTTGAACGAGGTCTAGTAAGTCGTTTTTTTTAATACGTCATAAATCGTAAACCGCAATTTGCTACGGAACCCTTCATGGACGAGTCCGACTAGCACTTATTTAATTTTTAATAAAATAAAAGTTTTCCCTGGATATACCATAAAGAATCATTTCTATATTTATCCATTTTAACCAACCATAAACAGTTATCGTGACATATATAGGTCAAATCAATCCAATCAAATCCAATTAAGCTTATCAAACAAATAATATTATAGATAAAACCTTACAAATTTAACACTTTACAGTAATATAATAAATAATTTAAAAACTCACCTTAAGACAGACTCAACGAAAACTCTTAGGGCCTTCACATGTATCCAGGCGCAGAAGCACTCGGAGAAGTTCACTTTCAACCATCGCACCAATGGACCCTGGAATACAAAATAATATTATTTTTCTATATATGTATTTCTTTTTATAATCATAAATAACATTATAATATTCAGAAATAGGATACATTCGAAAAAATATTCATTTATAGATATTAGAGGTCCCGCCAAAATCCCCCTACAAAACAGAGCAAAAAGGGATATCTTCGCTATAAATGATCTAATTTCGACGGTTCTTTTAAACCTAGTAACTCAAATTCAAATTAAAATTATTTTATTCAGCATAAAATTATTACAATTTTACTGATCATCATGAGTCTACTTCCAGTTCAGAAGGAAGAAACTGCTGACCTGAGAAGAACTGGCGAAAGGAAATCGGCGGGACTAAAATAACTTTTAGGTAACTTTAAGGTCTCCAAAATGAGTCAAAACTCAAAATGCATTTAATGATGTATGGGTACTCCCTACAAAAGGAAGCAAAAAGTGGACTATTGAATATCTTCAATGTAAGAGATCCATTTTTTAGGTTTTTTTTTAAAAAAATTATTTTTTTTTATCACAAGGCTACACTGTCTGTCTGTCTGTCTGATTGTCACCAGGCCGTATCTCATGAACCGTGATAGTTGAAATGTTCACAGATGATATATTGCCGCTATAACAACAATTTATACCAAAACAAAATAAAAATTTAAGTAGCCTCCCACATAACAAACATAACTTGTTTGTCGTTTCTATAGATAATACGGAACCCTTCGTGACCCGACTCGCACTTGGCCGGTTCAATTCAAGGTGTTCGTACTCACAAACTGCTTCTTCTTGTCGGTGACCAGCTTGGTGATCTCGTTCTTGCCGGCGGCGAGGTCCGCTTCATTGTAGGAGAACTCGCGTACTATGAACTTGCGCTCGCGCGCGTGCAGCTTGAACTCGTCTACCACCTAGAGTTCAACAGAAAATATATTGTATATATTATCAATCATTTAAACTAGTTGATTATGTATATAATATCTTATTGTGATCTTTTAGGTACTAAAAAAACTTTTTTAACTGTCATAATTAAAGAAAAAGACTATAGTCTGTTCGCGTTAAGAATGCAGTAAGTTGTCAGTGCAACTACAAGGTAAAGATGCATTCACAGTGGTCTCAAAATTACTACTACTATACTGTCCGCAGTTTAAATCACACTGTTTAAAGTACTTAAAAACATTTTAAATTAATTTTCTTTCACTGCTGAATTACGAAGCACTTATTTTAACGAATAGGTGAGGTATTCATTAAAAAATTAATAATTTATTAACAATCCAAGGACAGGCACAATTTTGCGTTCGAAATGTCTGTGCCTTCAACTGGTCTCTGTGGACGCGACTTTCTAATTTGAGAAGATTTCATTGGTAAAGGGGCGTTGCTAGGCCGGTAAACAATGCATCACTTATTGCATTCTTAACGCGAACGCGGTATAGTCAATGCAGCCATTCTCATTGTTCATTATTAAAGTATGAAATTATTGTATCACACGGTACTATATAATATATAATTAATAGTGTATTTTACTCCAAATGAATAACAATCTAAAAATATAATACTAACATAGCTTAGGCAATAAGCATTCGGAAAATGCTTTAAGTTCATAAAATAACAAAATAAAATTTTAAATTAAATTCAATGTTTTCAGTTTTTTAATCTGTTTTTAAAAATCACGAAATAGTAGACGTCACTTCATACGTCATACCGCCGTGTACACAAAAATAAATAATTTGTTCGGTGTTTTTAGTGGTTTATTATCACTACATAATCTAATTGAGACACTTTTCAAAAATTGGTGTAATACCCCATTTTATTGTTAACTCTTTACCTAGTGCGTGAGAGAGAGAGAGAGAGAGAGAGAGAGAGAAAGAGAGAGAAAGAGAGAGAAAGAGAAATCCCCTCTATATGAGAAAAAAGAACAAACAAACAAACAAACAATACCTTTTTGAACAGAGTCACAGTAAACAGCCCATAGTCGTTATCCTGGTGTATCAGTTGAGTGGAGCGAGGCACTATCATGTTGGTGATCTTCTCGTAGTTCGCGTTCCAGTCGTTGAACATCGACCTTTGCGAACAATATGTCTTTATAAATAAATAAATAAATATGTTGGAACGTTATTACAACAGCGCCATCTAGTTCCGTGGTAAGCTACGAGGCTTGTGTTACGGTTACCAGATAGTTGATATAATACACATATAAATTTTTAAATACATACATTTTATAAATATAAACACCCATGACTGGAGCACATATATTCGTGCTCAACAAATGAATGCCCCCAGCGGGACTCGAACCCGCGACCGCTGGCGCAGAAAGTAGTGTCACTACCAACTGAACCAAATGTGTCTTTGAGCCAAATTTTGAAAAGAATGTGTTATTTAGTAATGCATAATCACTACATAATAATTATAAAACAAAGTACTCCGCCGTGTCTGTCTGTCTGTTCGCGATAAACTCAAAATCTACTGCACCGATTTTCATGCTGTTTTCATCAATGGATAGAGTGGTCCTAAGGGAACGTTTTAAGTAAGGTATATGATTTGTCAAGTTTTTGTATATATATGGAATTTCGTCCTTAACGTTTTTTTTTTGAATTTTCCATTCAAACACATCAGCCCTTTTTAACGTCCCACTGCTGGGCACGGGCCTCCCTAAGTACGAGGGGGATCAGGCCATACTCCACCGCGCTGGCCCAGTGAGTGTTGGCGGTCTGAGCATGTCTTTCGAAAACTTGCTAGGTTTTCTCAGACATGCAGGTTTCCTCACGATGTTTTCCTTCACCATAAGACAAGTGGTAATCATGATAGAAATGATTCGCACATGAAAATATCAGAGGTGCGAGACCCGGATTTGAACCCGCATCACTCGGTTATACAAGCGACGCGTTACCGCTGGGCTACTACTACACTGCCTCCATTCAAACATTTCCATTCAAAACTAAATTCTCGTCTAAAGCCTAAACTTTGTATATTTTATTTCCGTCGATAAGTGTCCATTACTCCCGGTAATTATCTATCTCTGCAAACCATTTCATCCAAAACGTCAAGCTGTTAGAGCATGAGGAAGTAAAAAAACACATACAAATTTAAATTTCCACATTAATAACGCCAGTTAATTATAGATACAGATTAGTAACTGTTGTAATGATAATGAATTAAACTTTAAAACTTAAAATTAATACTCACTTAGGCACAATAACAAGTAGTGTAGTTAGATATTCGCTGTCGAGAATGAAGTGCTCGCGCTTGACCAAATCGGCCAAATTACGAGTTAGAAGACTTCCGCTGAAATATTATAAGTTTCATTAATATTCGTTTCATATAACATTATTTTTAATTTAAGTCTTTTATTTAAATTTTATGATGACTTATTTTATAAGTCTTCATTAACTATGAAAATATATATAGAATATGAAATCATTTTATTTCATATTTCCATAGCTATTGGAGTAAATAGTAAATTTGAAGATTAATAATATATTAAAGTTGTTCAAAATTATTCTCAAATTAATTAAAATACATATTTTTAAGTCTTAAATTAAAATTTATGATGACTTATTTTATAAGTCTTCAATAACTATGACATTAAATTGTATGAATTTTTTTTTATAGAATATGAAATAATTTTTATTTCATATTTCCATAGCTATTGAAGTAAATAGTAAATGTGAAGATTAATAATATATTAAAGTTGTTCAATTTTATTCTCATATTAATAAAATTATTTATAAGTCAAAATAAATTTGACTTATAAATTTTTATGTTAACTAAGAATGAAAAATATAAATTAAAAAAAATCAATTACTTTATATAGCTAAATTAATTATAGCATTGGTTATAATTACAATACTTACGTCTGTTTCTTCTCTAAATTCTGTAAGTTTCCCTTCAGCGCATTGTAGGCTGCTGATTTCACCTTCAAGTCGGCGTCGATCTGACCCACCTGTTAGATTACAAATAACAATAGCGATATTTCAAAGAGACCCATAAATAAACAAAACATAAAAACTTCCTTTGAATAAGCTAATTGGTTATTGTTAAAAATTTTATGTAGAAAAATATACCGAGCTTTGATTTTTATTGAAACATCGTTTGCTTCAAATTCTTATGACATGTTTGACGATACGTTTGGCTCAGTTGGTAGTGACCCTACTTTCTGCGTCAGCGGTCGCGGGTTCGAATCCCACTGGGGGCATTCATTCGTTGAGCACGAATGTGTGTACTCAAGTCATGAGTGTTTATATTTATAATATGTATGTTATTAAAATTTATATGTGTAGTATATCAACTATCTGGTATCTGTAACACAAGCCTCGCAGCTTACCACGGAACTAGATGGCGCTGTTGTAAAAATGTGCCAACATATTTATATAACAATGTTTGTTTTAAAGAACATTCAATGGATCCATTATAAGTGGTTTCTACTACTTAATACATATGTACATTGTATTCAAAATAATATGTTATATTTAATATTCATTCAACAAACCTGTTTACTAATGATATCGGCGATGTTGCGAAGGCTCTGCTTGATGGGATACTTAGCCATGTCCCATTGAAAACGGGTCAGATACGTGGGCAGATCGCCTGTAATGTACCACCAAATATAATTACCAGTAGTTAAAAAAAGCAATAAAAAAAATAAATAAGAAAACCAACGTTATTATATTTATATTTCATATTCTAACGTTAATTAACATTTAAAATAATAAACACCATTGTACCAAAAATCAAAAAAATTCATAGAAAAATAACGCTAAAAAAAAATAAAAAAAATGTCCAATGTCTATATATTTTGAATCTATGAAATGTTTAGTTGTTTTTTATTTAAAAAAATAAATATTTATTTAATTTAATTAAACAGATGAAAATATTTTTATTATCATATGAGTAATCTGTAATAAAATATTTTCATTTACTTTATGACATGACAAAACGAAACAAAAGTGGTATAAGTAGCGAATTTAATTTATTTTTTGTGTAAGTGCTGAAAAAAAAAACAAAAGGATAAATAAGCAAAACACTGGTGTGTACAACAAAATGAAATAATTTTAATAATACTAATCCTATAAGCACACATCATGCAATTTATACAGACATAACATATTAACGACGTATTAACTATCATTACACTAGGGATATTTTAAAAATCATCTGCAAATGTTAGAATATTCGAAATTGTATATCTTTATCGTTTTTTCTTTCTTTGTAATATTCAAATTACTGATCTGTACCTCTTTAAATAAAAATAGATTTGCCCAGAAAAAAAATCTGTTTTTTTTTTGTTTTTTTTTTTTATTAATTAGTTGGGCGTATAAATACCTATGCGAAAAGTAACGAGCTTATAGTGTTTGTAATATTTTTTTTACATTGAAATCCACATCAAATGTGATAATATCTACGTCCATGTACGCATAATATGTTAATACACGTAAAATCGTAACACTTTGACGCTTACAGAAACTTTTTTCTAAATCAATAAGCCTAGAATTTAAATAGGCAGTTTTTTTTTGTTTTTTACGTTAATTTACAGGAAAAATATTTTTGTAATTTCCATGACGGCAAAACCTTTTTCAACCACTGACGCAAAAAGGGTTATCAAGTGTAATGGGTATATCTCGACCTGATGCTGCACCGTACCTGCAAGGTACTCGACACTACCTAAATACCGCGAAGATATTGTGTTTAGGGTCATTAAAATGGCCTTAAATAGGTTATTACATCGTTTTTTTTATTTCTAGGAAATTATTAATTTCTCTTTTCATTTGACAGATGATGTTTAATACATAGAAGCATGCATAATATACAATAATCAACCATGCAAAAATACATGTCAAACCTCATAAGTAAAATAATGTATCAAATGATCTAACAAACGCTAAGCTAATATCGATACATCAATATTAATAATACACATAACATACCTACAACATGTAAGAAAATCTTAAATACTTTTATATATATTTAGGTTTATTATCTCCTAGAACACCAATAAAAAATAGAATTTTGAAATAAAATCGTTACTTACTTAGTTCAAGTTGATACGGGGTGTTTCATAACATTTCAATAACGTATTTTGCATTTTTTTATTAAATATAAAAATTAAAAAAAAATAGTTTTATTAATTTTTTGTAAACATTGTTAAGAGTTATTATGAAAGTATGTATAAAATATGTTTTTTTTTAATCTAGGTCAATGAAAATTTGATTAATGTTAACGACCGTAAAGAAAACAAGTAGGTACAATATTTCATTCACCGAAAATAGTAACGGAACCATTTTATGGAGGTCGAATGTAAATTTATTATTAGACAATAGTGAATGATGGGTTTCAGAATAAAAGTATGGGATGTAAAAATTGATTCTGTAGCGTGTAAAATAATAGCTAAACAGAAAACAAAATAATAATATAAAATAAACACTTGGCAACTTAAAAGTAAAATAAATAGAGAAACATACACTTTTAATATTATGTGTAAGAGAAAAGATAAACCAAAATAAAAATATTGGGACATATAAATAAAAAAATTGGACTTTGTTTGCACAATTACTACAACAGTAAGTTTTAAAATAAAACTTTGTAAGTATAAAATGATAAAAAACGGCACTTTTTTTACTTACAAACTTCAACTTCATTCGTAGCCGTCAAAAGCAACATTCACAAAGTGAAGTGTGTGGAAAAAACGTATTTTCGGACGAACACCTAAATATTTGCATCATATAGCGTCAGCCTAAACTTTGTTTAAAAAATAAACATTAACAAAATTTGTATTTTGCTAGTAATTATCGATCAAGTGAAAATTCAGGTTGGCGCTTTGAAATATTATAACATCTAGCGCCACCTGTCAAACAACATTATTTAATCTACGAAATTAAAAGAATAAAAAACGCAACCACTGCCTTCACATGTAAAGAACCTTAGAATACAAAATAAATCTTAAGGCAAGAGAGATCGCACAGGTAGCGCTAGCGCTATACTTGTTCTTTATACAACTAGCCTGATTACGACCTAGCAGGTCTAAGAAGCATTTTGAACAGTATTTGAGACTGATTATCGATTTAGCGTTAGTGTTAACTTCAAGCTTGCAAAAGCCTCAAATCCCGGTCAAATAGGACAAAGGATTAGGGGTTAGGAGTTTCGACCCTGAACCTTGCGTCAGGATGTGATGCGGGCGATCTTCATCATCTTCCTCATCCCACCGCGGCGAACTGCGGCCGCTGGACGGTTGCGAGGGGTGCGACGCCTCGCAATCGGAGTGCTCCCGATGTTCACAAGGCCAACAGCCGTGGTGTTCAGAGTAAGCCGAGTCGCAGACCGGCGACGTGGGCGTGGGGGGAGGCTCGCCCCCGCCGGGGTCCGCGTAAGAGTCGATGCCTGGATTCGGCAGATTTGTTGGCATACAGGCTGTTTTTGCAGCCTCCTTTATTTTTGACTTAGTGATACAAAAAATCTGGCCGACTTTGTATTGATCGTGACTTTTGGAACTTCGTATTAGCGAGTTCTCTACCAATTCTGCAAAATATTTTTCCTATTTACTATATAACTTACACGTTCTTATCCCGTTTTTATGGCGGCCATAAAGTTATTTCAACGCTCATCCTTGCGTGCAAATGTACAGATAAAATAGTAATGCACGAAATGATCCATCAAAATGTTAAATTTTACGCTTTCCTATCTTTAACGCCTAACGCTTTTATGAACTTAGGAATAAATAAAAATATAGGATATTAGAAAAGGAAAGGATTGAAGAAATATAAAATTAAATAATAAAAAAAAGAATTAAACTAAAACGTATTAACAAACTAAATTCATAATAATAAGAAGCAAGAAGCATGGACGAAATGTAAGCTCCATATGACTAAGCTATGAATGTTTGTGAGGCAGTGATTGCGATGATATTTATTGAACGATTACAAAATATATCCTTAAAATTATAAACCAATAGTGCACTAGTTTACAGCACTGTCCAAAACACATTACACTTTTAATTGTATAAACATATAATAAACGTTGAAATATTCATAACATTGTATATTTCTTACAATCGGTACATTCTAAAATTAACCTACATAGTTCGTTTTAGCTTAAGGATAAATATTTCCCGTCCTATATTTTTACCACCTGTATACGCTACATTTTAACTCATATCGACGCATTTCATATTTAAATGTAACGCTAGAGATCAAAAGAATTTATTAATATATCGTGCCGTTTTCATCTTAGCAACTGAATTACGTAATGTGAGATAAAAGATTCGTCGTGAAACATTATCTTTCGTTTTTCGTAATATCTAAAAAGGTACATCCTTTCCATTTGTATTGCTACAATTTTTGAGTTGCCTTATTATTATTTTTTAATGTTTAATTATCTATGATTATTACCTAGACGTCAAATTAAAAAAAACTGAAATACGTCAAAAAGTAATACTTTGCTGTGAATTGTCTCCGTCCAAATACGAAAAGCTTAAGAAGCGTATGTTTTTGGTACATACATAATTTAAATTATGTAAACATGACTGGCGAAAATAATATTTATTAAAATATATATTTTAGAACTTATAAAGCTCTAATACGTCAAAGCTTTCACATAATACACTCCAATACATACATTACAAATAATTACTCACTGCCGCAAACTTTTTTCCATTTTTCTGACACTGAAATGCAATTCCAAAACTAACATTCACAATCTAAGTGTACTTCATATCATCTAAATACCATAATAGACAGCCCGTGAAAATGCATATAAAAGCTGAGAACAGTAAATAAAAATTTCTCCAGAAGTATTCACACGTGAAATCAAAATTAAAAAGTATAATTATTGTAAAAAAAGCAATAAGAAATCTTAAAACGTTGATATATTGAATAAAAAGCTTCGCGTGTAAACATTTAAACTATGATTCATGGTAATGCGTGACACAATGTAACACCAACATGTAAATTTCAAAATGTCTGCTTTAAAATATTAAAAAAGGTGCACCTAAAGATTTTTAACGCAATATATATCTTATGAGATCGAACAATAAAAAAAAATTAGCATTCCACACAAATCGAAAACTAAAGAGGCTCCAAATAAGTCCATGTAAAGGAACCCCTTAACTAAATCAAATACACTGTCCACTCAACATTCTTAGCTTAAAATAACTTGTTGAGGCTAAAACTTAAAAATATATAAAATTATAACGAATCTTTATTTTAATAATCAAACTACATTTTATATATACTTCTTGTTTCTTACTAAAGTGTAGTGATAGTAATAAATCGTGCAGATCTTTTGATAAAGATTCGTTGACTATTGATTTACAAAATATTTAATATATTTTAGAACATAGAAGTTAGTGGATATATCCAAGTGATAATTTATAATAATAATAATGTGATGTGTTATGTATGATGTTGGACATCAAATTAAAAATATGTAAGTATGTACAAGTTGTAAACAAACTGATTGTGCGATTTGTGTATATTTGCAAATAATACATAAATATGGCACACTGACTAAAATAATGACAATAAAATCATAAAAATATTTGTCAGTGACCAGTAATAAAAAAAACATGCAAAATATTGTACGTAAATTCATAAATAAAATAAATTCAAATTATAAAATAAGAAAAAAAATAAAAGGTAAATAAAAAAAAATTCAAAGTCCACTGAAATCCAGCATCATGCTAATATTTTTCGCACTACTGTGTGCTTTTAAGGTTTTATTGACTACCTTATTCCATTATTTTCTATTTTTAATTAGTTCTCATGCTGGCAACATTATTTTTCTCTTAAATTAACCATAGCTTTATTTTCTCTAATCAAGATTCCCCAAACATGCTAATATATTCTGTCTATAGTTTGAATATATTTCATGCATTTTAAAACTTTTTTAAAAGTCATTAACACTAATATTCTAGTACATATCGTATTTTTCTAGGTCGTAAATAATTCGGCGAAAATGGCACTAAACAAAGAAAATTTAAATTTACTTTAGTGATTAAAAAAGTATTCATTTATTATACTTAATTATACTTTAAAATATAAAAATGTTTAATGCCATAGTAAATGCAATTCACAAAAAAAAAAACAAAATTTGACTTACTGTTGTTTGCCATTAGATTCTCATGAAGTTTATCACGTTGATCTTCTAGTACCTGTTTTAAAAAAAATATCAATCAATTAAAAAAAAAATTGTAAGAATAAGAAAAAAATTTTGCAAGAGTAAAAAATACTTCAAAAAGGTATTGTTATAAACTAAAATAATATATATGATGAATAAATCTTAACAATTTGTTATCCTAATTTATCAAGTTTAACACCAAAATATATAGACTCATTCATTAACAACTGTGTCGACATAAAATTTATTGGCAACCTATAAAATCTTTAGTAAACTTGAAAATTTTAATCTCTTAACCAATGAAAATTAAAAAATAAACCAAATAAAGCTAAAAAAAGGAGTACCTAATTAAAACATTTTTTTACATTATATTGTTCTATTATTAACAATTCAAGATTTGCTTTATTTAATTAATGAAAAATTAATGAAAATAATGAAAAATTAGAATAAGAAAAATTATTTTATTTTATTCACAAAAAATTATTATCATTAATTATTATCGAAAAAAATATATTTTATAGTATATTTTGAAAAATATTTAATTAATACACATTGTCACACATTACACAATTAGACTACTAACATAATCTTCAAACAAAATCTACTTTGTTTTTTTTTATAAAAACTGGTGATATTTCTTAGGACAATTATAGACTCTATACTCTATAGTTCTTATATCTCTTAAATGTTTAGTAAGATTGTGCAAATTGTGTGTTGCAAATTGATGCCATGATTGAGTGGACTAAATATTAATGAAATATCTAAGAAAACATTCTAATGTAGTATTTTACATAATATAGAATGATAAATTTATAATTATGTCACAGATGGCCAGCTATAATAATAATATCATGAGTTTTTTTTTTGGAAAATGATTTCTTTTTGTATAAATAGTATACAACTTTAGTGTTTATTTTTCTTATTAACCGACTTCAAAAAAAGGAGGAGGTTCTCAATTCGTCGGGGACTTTTTTTTTTTTTTTTTTTTTTTTTTTTTTTTTTTTTTTTTTTTCTATGTATGTTCCCCGATTACTCGACGATGGCTGGACCGATTTGGAAAATTCTTTTTTTGTTTGAAAGGGTATAGTTTCTAGTTGGTCCCATAGTCACCAAGTTACGATCTGATGATGGGATCCCAGGGAAATCGAAGGCAACTCTCAAATTTTATAGGCACTTATCACGTTTTTCATATATTTCCTAAAGCTGTTTAAGTATTTGCGTCTGATTATCATCATCTCCTGTGGTTGAGCTAATGATGGAAGGTACAACTCCTCAACGGTTAGGAGTTAAAAGAAAATTCTTTCAATATTATACGTAATTATAGACCGATAGTTAAATTCTTTCAGGCTCTTATTAACCGACTTTAAAAAAAAGGAGGAGGTTCTCAATTCGTTGGGGACTTTTTTTTATTGACCGATTTGGAAAATTCTTTTTTGTACATAAACAAAATAAGTATCTACTTTCCGCTAAAAATTTGAAAATAAATTATTTTTAACAAAAAACAAAAACCGACTTCAAAACTAAACAAATCTAAACTAAAAAGTAGAAAATAATACTTTTAAGAACTTCGTTAATTTAGAAGTCGGTGCCAGCCAAAGCAAAATAACCTTAAATAGACACATATTCGATTAATCTATATCTATATTTGTAAACATAATCAAAATACCGTTCGAAAGTCCATTGCAAAGGCAAGATAAATCTATCCGTTTTGGCTGGCACCGACTTCAAAATTAACGAAGTTCTTAAAAGTATTATTTTCTACTTTTTAGTTTAGATTTGTTTAGTTTTGAAGTCGGTTTTTGTTTTTTGTTAAAAATAATTTATGAAAATAAGTCCAATTTGTAAATTTAATTTAATTGTAAATAAATAACTAAATTTAAAAACTATTATCATTATAATGTTTATATGTATAATCTAATGTCAATAAGCTGATTAAAATGTAATACTTGACATTAACTTTATACTAGATTTTGAATAGTTCAATATTATAGTTACCAATGACTTACCTCACCAAGATACTGAGCGACTTTCCTAGTAACACCCTCAACAAAGGTATCAAGCTTGCCCAGGTCATCAGATAACCCTACCAACTGATCCAATGTACCGACCTGAAAAAAATATATATTATTATGCATTATATTTAGTGCAGTTAGAAAATATCATTAATACTTTCATAGTTCATTATGGATATTAAGTAAAGCTAAAATATAATATAAACAAAAATTGCTTTAAATTAATTATTTTCTTATTAGAAAATTTTCAAAAATCTAATTTTTATTTTATATAGGTATATTTAGTATCATTGTAATAATATTATCAAATATAACTAAATTCTAAATATTATTCAAATAAATAAAACTTTATAGCCAAAATAATATTGATCCTCTAGAATTTCAATCTTCTATTATAACAAAGTTAAGGTAAAAGGCAAGAATAGTTTACCTTCAGGTCAGGTATAGGGAATTTATAGTTGACACTAAGGTTACCCGATTTGGTGGCATTATTCAGGGTATCCCAGGTTTGTTGGCAAGTTTTGTCGCCAGGGGCACTAATCAGCCAATATTCACTCATCTTGATCACTAAAAACAAACAATTAATTTAATTAATCGTATTAGCTATAAATGTAGTATGGTATATCTAGTAATGCACCTATTGCCACGGTATTTACATGTCTAATTTCAATAACATATCATGTCTTGTTGGAATAATCGATTTTACAAGTCCTACGTTCATGAGTGCAAGACGCTGTATGATATTTTTAACAAGGTTTTCACATCTCATGTACAGTGCAGTGAATCAATATCGAGTCCAGGCCAACGGCGCCCACTCAGTCGTCAGACATCCTGACGCCCGTCTCGTTTTACCTAAAAAAATCAGCCTATTTCCACCCTAACGTACACCCCTGCTATTAATTTTGACAATCCATAATCGCGCGCAAAAACGTTTCACGGCCTCACGAAGCCTTATGTTAGTCATAAAAATACACAATACTCACCCGGTGTTTAAAAATTGGTGCTGTTTAACACTAAATATTCGAAACAGCAATTTTTTGGTGAAATCACAAGACGATACGGGACTAGCCCTACAACACCGCCATGAAAATTCACGTGATGCTGTGCTGCCATCTACAACTAATAATATTGGACAGCTGATTTACGTCAATTGTCTATGGAACGCAACTTTGTTAAATTCTTTTCAAGCTAAACCACTAAATTATAATTTTGATGATAGCGATAATACAGAAACCACCATCATTTTGATTTTTATAAGTATTTCACTAACAATTTAATATCTTAGTTTGGCTCATGTTTGACATATAAAGGTTTAGGTTTTTTAACTAATGTCAATAATTAAAAACAAATTTCATGTAAGCAAGTAATTTTTTTATAGTTAATTTTATAATACAAAATAAAATTTTGTAGAATATCTATTTTAAAAATTTGTGTGAAAAATAATAAAATAATTATTTTAATTAGTAAAATAAAAAAATGCTCAAATTTTAGAAATGTCTGTAGCATGGATGAAACTCGCATTCATCCATGATTTAGTCGATAGAATATATTGCTACGTATAAAAATTTAGCCTTTTCTCTCTGCTTCTTTATTATTCATCTATGGTCCCTCCTTCTTGCATAATGCATATGTCAATGTCAATTTGCAAAACAAAAGTGTGTATTTTTAGCAAAAAATAAAAATGCGAATATATAACTATTTGTGTAAGAAAGTTGGTGAACTTACAATTAAGTACTCCAATTTACCAGAGAGCTACATAAAACGCAGTTATGAGCAGGTAATGTATCATAATTATTGTTCATTTTTTACAATTGGAATAATTTATAACCTAATAATATTTTTCGTATACAGGTGTATTGGAAGAATCCATCGGGTTATCCACAGTATCCTGCTAAACAAATAGCACGAAGAAAATACCGATTCACTACAAATAGACCATGGACATTACAGTTTGCACGTCAAAATGAACGCAACACACATCGCAAAAAGGTCTTCCTAGAACCCGTTGGAGAGTGGAGTATCTTCAAGTATGTTTCTTTTACAAAACAAATTCATAACTTCAAATTCGAAGTTATGAATTTAGTCTTTCTTAACTAACACATTTAATATATTATAAATGAAACATAGGTATTTACGTACTAACGCAACCACACTTTCATGTTTCTATAGATTTGTGTGATTATATATCGTTAATAACTATTTTCTTTGGGTTTGGATATAATAGGTTCATAAATTTAATTTTAAAAATCTTTCCTTCTAGGTTGGTTAGGTTAGGTTAGATATATGACCACATCGCATAGTCATAGTCGAAAACTATCATAAAATAAAACACTATTAAAAATCAAACACTTTATTTAAAACAAAGCTAAAACCTGGCGCAAAATTTAATTTTAGATGTAGAATGGCGGTGTTTAAAAATCGCCACCAAATTTATAGCTGCGGTGGTGTTAGTACTTAAGTAACAAAACATATTATAATATGTATATTAATCAATGTTAATGTTTGTAATATTTCCTTTACAGGGGCGATAGAGTGGAAGTAATGGTGGGCAAGGATAAAGGCAAGCATGGAATAGTGAGTCAAGTTATACAAGAGAGGAACTGGGTTATTGTTGAAGGACTCAACACTCATTTCAGAATTGTGCGTTTTGATTTTATGTTTATTTTATTTTATAAATTATAAATGGTTGGCTCAGTATTCTAACATGTTAGCTCCTAAAAATACAATTTTTCAGAAATAAGTATATAAAATTAGAATTACAAAACAACTGCAATATCTAAATTCTATTATAACATCATTTTTTTTTGTTATTTCTCTTTTATTTGTTATGAAAAAATAAGTTTAATTTAATTTTAATAACTTTATTTTTAATAAAACAGAATAAGCAGCTTAGAATGCTTATCCAACAAAATATTTTATAAACAAATGTGATAGTCCATTAGAATATGCACTAAAAAAAGATTAAAATTAAGCTACATAAAATTTAATGAACTTATTTTTCTAAGATTGTATATAGGTTATGTTATATATTCCTTTTAGGTCGGTAAAGACAAGGAATTCCCAGGTATCACTATTCAGTCTGAAGCACCTTTATTAGTCACAACTGGTGTGAAGTTGGTTGATCCGGAAACTTTGAAAGCAACGGAAGTTGAGTGGAGATATACAGAAGAAGGAGAAAAGGTATACATCTGTTCTAAAAGTATTATGTTATTTATACCTATATTTCGTAATTTTCAAATGAAGTTTATTTTTTTTTAAATATATGTATAAGAATTTTTAACTGTATTAATAGTTAAGTGGTTAGCATATTTGGATATAGAATTGGAGATCTTGAGTTTGAGTCCTGGGTTGGGCCAAGTCATAAAAATTTTCCTCAGATTAGAACTAATAATATAATTATTATCTATTACTTAATAATTAGGTGAGAGTATCAAAAAGCAGCAGTCGCATTATCCCCATACCAAAATCCGCAGAAGAAACCATTGATTATAAGAGCAAGGCACTATATGTGGATAATGTTGAGAAGGACACGGCAGCTGATGTTGCTACAGAGGTATGAACAATTTTTTTTAATAGTGTATACTCTATGTAACATAACTCGATTTAAAGACAAACTCCCTAAAGCGTTAAAATCACTTTTCTTTGGTTGGTTTAGATTGTTTTCCATACAATGATACACTCTATTTAGCATTACACCCACTCTCAATAACGACAACAATAAAATAATAAATAGTACTTTTTATGTTGTCAAAATTAGTAAAAATTCCGCCGTGCATTAAAGAAGCTCTGGAAGCAGCAAAATTATTGGCAAAGTATTTTCTTTAATACCAAGATGCCTAAATATCGCAAGATATGAATAAAATAAGTAAAAAATACATTTAAATTACTGGTGCAGCAAGAGACGTCAGACGAAATTAACAAACTATACGCAATAGCGTTTTAATAAGAATTGTTTTTATGTATGTAATTACTAACACTAGTCTGAAATAAGCATTTTGTTTTTAAGATTTTCATTTCCATACAGATTTTTCTTTTCTCTATTTAACGACAACTCTTTATAACTTCAAAATATGCACGGTCCCTTGAGTGTCGTTATATAGAGTTTACATGCTCACTTGGGATAACAAAGTGAAGCAGATTCGAATACGAGTCTCGTCTAGTCAACAAGTTCAAAAACGTATTAAATAGAAATAAAGCTCCTAAAAATATATGCGATAGCTCATAATGTCAAATTAAAATTATAAATAATGGAGATAGAGTTCCGGGAGTTAGGACTTTTTCATTAGAAATTTCCTCCTCTTTAACGAGCTTTTTTTCAAAATTGCCTAAATATTAATATTTTTCGGGTTATTAACAAAAAACGAAATATCATTTTTTTTCATCTTGTTTTGTTAACATCAATCGCAATTTCTTATGTGCTAATATACCCTTAAAAAACATTTTTCAAGACGTAATTCCGAATCGAATGAGCTACCGCACATATTTTTAGAAGCTTTATTTCTATTTAACACGTTTTTGAACTTGTTGACAAGACTATCTCACCTCTGATAATTTCATGTGCAAATCATTTCTATTTCATATGATATCAATTTACCTTATAATTTTGAATACCAATTTTATTATATAGATTTTTATATCTTGAGTTGGTTTTGATTATTTGGGCTAAGTCTATTCGCCAATCTATTCTCTACTCCATAGACAACATGTTTCGCTCAGTCCGTTATCCGCTGGCACGACCTGCTTGTTGTGACAGCGGTCGTGGGTTCGAGTCTCACTGGGGGCTTTCTTTTGTTTAGCATGATTGTTTGTTTTGCAGTTATGGCTGTATATATTTATAATATGTATGTATTTAAAATTATATATGTGTAGTGTATCAACTATCTGGCATCCGTAACACAAGCCTCGTAGTTTACCACGGAACTAGATGACGCTGTGTGTAATCATGTCCCAACACATTTAGTATTTTACATGACATTTAAATAGTACTTTCTTTTTAGATCACATTTGCACCAAAACTTCGTACATTTGAGATGGATATAATGGAAGCGATGGGCATCAAGGAAGACAGAGTGCCCGCTAAATCTTATTGGTATTAGATGAAAATGTAATTAAATATAGATTTTAAATAAATGTGTTAGTAAATTATTGATGTTTTATTCCATTTCATTATAATATGTTTAATTACATATTCAGTAGTTTTTAGTTTTATGTTGTCTACTTCTAGTCTTTGGCAAAAGCAATGGTAGCCCAGCGGTAACGCTTTCGCTTGGGAAAGTGAGTGAAACAAGTTCAAATCTCACATTTTGTATTTTCATGTGCGGAACTTTTCTATTATGATTACCACTTGCCTTTCGATGAAGAAAAACATCGTGAGGAAACCTGCATGTCTGAGAAAACCTAGCAAGTTTTCGTAAGACATGCTCAGTCCGCCAACACGCACTAGGCCAGCGCGGTGGACTATGGCCTGATCCCCCTCGTACTGAGGGAGGCCCACCCCCAGCAGTGGGACGTTAAGAAGGGTTTAAAACGTATAAATATAGAAAGCAAGTGCAAGAGTTTTTTGTAACGTTTGGAATTAAATATAAATTGAGTTGTATGCGGTATTCTAATTTTTTAAGTTTATCGCCGTCCACGATCCGTACAAAAGCCTTATTACTTGAGAAGTGATTGAATTTTCCTATAATGTATAGATAAGGCCTCTGTATCGATAATAATTAAGTACTTTTAATCGTTTTTATCTTTGTTTTTATATTTATGAAGTAGTAGTAGTACATTTTGTGGATGGTGGTGGTAGGTGGACGAAATTTTAAGATTTATATATATTTTTTGATGCCAAATCTAAAAAATAATAAATAATTTAGTCTAAAACTAAAATATTAAAAATCGGGAGAGGGCCACCCTTATAACCTAGGGGAATAAAATGTAGCCTACGACCTATTCTCAGACCTACCAAATATACAAAAAAACACCTCATAAAAATCGGTCAAGCCGTTTCGGAGGAGTTCGATAACGAACACTGTGACGCGAGATTTTTATATATTAAATGTTGTATAGGTATTACGTATCTAATATTATTGTTAGCTAATAATTATAGTAAATAATTAAATGTATTATTATTTGCATAATTAAAGTTGTATAATGACAACTGTATACCTATAATGACTACATAAATTGCAATTACTTTTTTATGGAATTCATGAATTGACTTGAATATATTGTTTGATAACAAGCGTTAGCAAAAAGCAGATTAGTTAAAAGTTATAACTTATATCCTTATTTAAACTTCAGGAGTGTGATAAAAAAGATGATTTGAATAAAGTCTTCCCGACCGATTCCGCCCACGGGCCAATCTCATTAGGACTGCTAATTGCGCAGGAGCACCGAAACGTTTTAGTTCGGTGCGCAGGAGATATTATAGTCCACATGTATACAGGCAGACTAGATTCGGCCTTATCGATAATAATAACTATTTCAATAAAGTTTTCTAATAAAAAAATATAACCACAATCCACATGCATGTAGACAACTGGTCATTTCGTTATTCCTTCCTGGATGATTCCAAGCTTTAGGTATGATTACTTCTTCATTAGGTATTTTTTATATTATTTATTTAATAAAAATTGCGTACAATTATATAATAAATAACTTGTAAGACGTAAGTATTTAGTACCTATTTCGTCTGTAAGAATATTCTCCAAAAACTCGTTTTTATCTGTTCTATTTATCTATTTTTGGATGCTCTATCAGACTATCATATAGATACATATTTTCAACAAATTGTTTTTGTTGAACTTAATCAAACCACGATTGAATAATAATAATTGTTTTGAAGCAGATAAGATAGTTATTAAATGATAACCCTGATAAAAGGGCGCGACTCGTGTGGGGTAAACAACGATTGCTCTAAAAATATTATTGCAATGAACCATCACTTATTGAGTAATGTATAAAATCTTATATTAGCATTTACTAATAAGTACCTGTACATAATATTATAAAACAAAGTCCTCCGTCGCATCTGTCTGTTTTGAAAATTCTGAATTTTCAACGTTCTAACGCGGGTGAAGCCGCGGGAATTGCTAGTTTTATTATATGTGAATGTTTAAATGTTTGGATTTGTTACTGAATCACGCCAGAAATACTAAGCTGATATTGATGTTATTTATCATCGAGATAGATTATAGTCTAGAATAGTACATAGGTTAGTAATTCTGTAAAAATGCACTGTTCCAGCGACGCGGACGCAGGTTATATTTATTTTTGTGTTTCACCAGGATGAAAATATTACCAGAGGTGAGAGTGATAAGCAGGTGTACAAGGAAACCACAACATTTTTATATGCTTATCCATTACTGGAGAAATTAATAAACCATTGTAGAATTTCACTATTCGCCTGCTGGCTTTATTGAACCATTTTTTAATGGCAACTTTTTAATTTATTATATTGAATGTAATCAAATAAATATAAAAAAAAACCTCATGTAAATAAAACAGATGTTATGTTACCCTTCTTAGTATATAATACAGTGAACTACGAATTCAAGCGAAGCGGGGATGCGTAACTAGTATGATTATTCAAATAATAAATTTAAAAAACAAAAAAAAAATTAAACTCATATTTTTACTACATAATATTATAGTATTATTGCTACATAACACTTTGCAGTAGTTTATACTTAAGCCAGCTAGATGGTGCTGAGTGTATTTTAAAACGCGCTATGGTTTGGTTCACATGAAATTGTACCTGATATATTTTGTTTCTATTACCACAAAAATACACGTTTTGATATAACTTTCAATATTAGTAAGTTGGTATCAATATTAGTAAGTATGAGTGCAAATTGAAATACTTAATACAACTTCTTCTAATCCTATTATTTCACACCTTTTCGTTAGTTCTGAAGATAATAAATATAAATATTGTGTACCTCTACCCTTTCACGTCCCTTCAATACGAGGGGGATAAGGCCATAGTCTACCACGCTAGCCTAGTGCAGTGGCGGACTTCATATGTCTTTAGAAAACTTGCAAAGTTCTCTCAGACATGCAGGTTTCCTCACGATGTTTTCCTTCACCGTATATAATTTTTAAACACCACGCCATCTAGTTCCTTGGTACGCTTAGAGGCTTCTGTTACGGATACCAGATAGTTGATATTATTAATTTAAACACATGACCATGACCGGAGTACAAACATTCGCACTCAACAAATGAATGTCCCATCGGGACTCGAAGCCGCGACCGCTGACGCAGAAAGTAGGGTCTCTACAAACTGAGCGAAACGTGTTGCTGGGTTTGGGTTTCCTAGAGAAATCTATACCAGGGGTTTAGTTATAGTCCACCACGTTGCTTAAGGCTCTAGTAAAAGTTGGCGGACAAACAATTTATTATTTTATTAAACATTTATACATCTGCAAATGCAGACGTCGCAAAAATTCTAAGCATAAATATGTTATTGTCAATAACTACTTTGCATGATTCTCTCTACCTCTTATCTGAATACGAACGCACCTTGTCAGCGCGTTTTAGGAACCTACAACGCGCCCTCTGTTGAGGGGTTGATACGAGTCGGGGATGACTTTGCACTGAAGGTGGCGTTGTATAAAAAAATGGAAGATGAAAGCTAAATATAATCGCTGTGTTCGGCAGAAAAAAGCGCTTGTAAGCGCTTACAAGCGCTGATAACAAATTAGACAGTTTTCGGCCAGGACAAGTTTGCTAACTTAAGAAGTATTGACAAAATCCGCCATTTTGCTTAATTATTTTGTTTGATTTGAAGTAGAGCTTATAATTAATTTGTGCCCTAGAGGAGAGCTCTTTACTATTTGGCAGCACTTACCGCTAGCGATCGCCATTTTGCTTACAAGCGCTTCCTAGCACTTTTTTCTGCCAAACACACGCAATATTTCTAGCGACTCGCCTTCCCTAGACAGTGCGGTGGAGATTATTATTTATAAAATAATATTGCATTAAGCAAAATGAGGCGCTTGAATTTTATTCTCGAGTCCGTATTTTTTTTGCGATTATTCCTAAGATATTCGTTTAAATTTAATATGGTGCAAGCAATGATATTTTAATAGACAGATATGTTACCATTTATTTAATGTTTTTTGCGAACCAACTCGTGTTACTAACGTTTCTTCCACATGTATAGATAATGTGTTTTATCATGGAGAAGTGCTTGATAAATTTATCATTAAAAACTTAAGTTCAGATCACTTTGGTCAAAAAAATTCTATAAGTAATAATAGTTTTAATATTAGACAAAAAATAAAATGTAGACCGGTCAACACAAATAAGATTATTTCTTTTAAACAGACAGTCACACAGCAATTACTTAATATGGACATGTCTGTTGATAGTCCCAATTCTTACTACAATAAAGTATTCAATATACTCTTGGAATCATTCAATAACGTATTTAAAGAAAGTACTGTAATAAAGAACACTAAAATGAAATGTAGCGACTGGGCGACAGTCGGCGTATACAGAAGTAGAGATAAGTTGTACGAATTATATAGTATGAAGCAGTGGAATCTAGACCCAATTTTCCATAGCCGGGTAAGAACTTATTCTAAAATTTTTAAAAATGTTTGTCTCCAAGCTAAGTCTATTCACATTAGAAATAAAATCTTAAATTCTGATAATAAAATTAAAGCAACTTGGGACGTGATTACTCGTACGGCTGGAAGATCAAAGCCCGCCAGCGAACCTGTCCAACTTTTAATTGATAATGTTACAGTAAGTTCCGATGAAGATGTCGCAAATACATTTGAGAGTTATTTTTCGAAAATCCCAGAAGTGGTCACATCTTCTCTAAAATCTTCCCCTATAGAGGCAGTCAAATTCTTGAGAAATCATACAAGGCACTGTAATCACCAATTTAAATTTTTATATGTAGATGCACATGAGATAATTAAAATATTTAAAACTTTTAATGTAAAGAAAACTGGTGATTTGTGGGGCATGTCTGTTAAATTACTTAATACAATAATAACAAACATTGCACCTTATTTAGCTCTTATATTCAATAAATGCATAGACACTGGTATATTCCCTGATCTCATGAAAATTAGTAAAGTAATACCTCTTTTTAAAAATGGCGTTAAAAATGATCCTGGCAACTATAGACCTATTTCTATATTGCCATGTATGAGTAAAATCTTTGAGAAACTTATGTTAAGTCAACTATTGAATCATTTTAACATAAATAATATTTTCCATAGTGAACAGTATGGGTTCACTAAAGGTAGGTCTACAGCTGATGCGGGGATAGCACTTCTTAGACATATTTATGACGCTTGGGAAAAATCACAGAATGCAATTGGTGTTTTCTGTGACTTATCTAAAGCTTTTGATTGTGTAGAGCATGAAACTCTTCTGCTTAAATTTGCTCATTACGGAGTTCGTGGTATTGCCCTTGATCTCATTGCATCGTATCTTAGTGGTAGGGTTCAGAAGGTCGCGGTAAATAATGTTAATTCTTTTGGATCTCCTATTAAGATGGGTGTTCCACAGGGATCGATCTTGGGTCCATTTTTGTTCTTAGTTTATATTAATGATCTCCCATTTTATGCCGACAAGTTTTGTGATATTGTACTCTTTGCGGATCATACGTCCTTAATTTTTAAAGTTGATAGAAAGTCAAATAATTACGACGAAGTGAATAGTGCATTATCGCATATACTTCATTGGTTTAACATTAATAATCTGGATTTAAATGCCAAGAAGACAAAATATATTCAGTTTTTATTACCTAATGTAAAAAGGCAAAATTTCAACTTGTATCTTAATAACAACATATTAAATACGGTAGACTCCACGGTTTTCTTGGGATTGGCATTAGATTCGGGTTTGCAATGGGGTCCCCATCTCTCGTCTCTTGCGAGTAGACTAAGCTCCGCTGTTTTCGCTGTCAGAAGAGTCAGGCAGCTGACAGACGTTGACACTGCCAGACTTGTTTACTTTAGCTACTTCCATAGCATTTTGTCGTATGGCATTTTGTTGTGGGGTAATGCAGCGGATATTAAATCCATATTTATAATTCAAAAAAGGGCCATTCGGGCCATTTATAACATTGGCGCTCGGGATACTCTCCGCGAACTTTTTAAAGAAATTGGTATACTTACGGTTGCTTCGCAATATATATATTGTAACATTATATTTGTGCGACAAAATATTAATTGCTACTCAAAACACAGCGACAAACACGGTATAAATACTAGAAATAAGGATAAACTTATAACACCCAGTATTCGCCTTCAAAAAGTAAATAGATCGTTTATGGGGCAAGGTGTACGCATGTATAATAAAATTCCACAGTCCATATTGAGCTTGCCTTTAAAACAATTTAAATCTAAAATTAAAAATACATTATTGAATAAAGCTTATTACACCATCACGGAATACTTAGAAGATGTAAATGTGTGGGATTAATGTCTTGTTGTGTCTCACGTAGGATAAATAGATAAATATTGTAATGCAATAATTATTGTAATCAAATATTTTTTTGAAAAGAGCAACTGCTGAGTTTCTCGCTGGCTGTTCTCGGCAGAACAGCATTCCGAGTCGGTGGTAGTTTACTCCCAAGTCCTAGACTTACAGACTGACACTTGATTTAAATTCGTATAATAATGTAAAAGTGACGATTCAAAAGTGCTTGTAAAAGTCTATTTGAATAAAGTATATTTGACTTTGACTTTGACTATGTTATACGCTCACTAAACAACCGAAAAAAGTGTTCCGCGCTGCACACATACACACTTTTCATTCAAGGTACATGTCAAAATGATAGAAAGGGGATAGTCGATAAAATCAATAAGAAAAAAAGAGACAGCTAGTGTTGTCAATTGCGCGTCAATGTAAACAAACATTAGTCTAGCGACCGATGACATATCAGAATATTAGGCAAATAATTGAAATATATTAATAAATCGAAGTATACTGCGTTCTTACATGTGGTATGAGATCCCTTGTGTTTTATTAACTTTGGTATCATAATTGGTGCATTTCCTAAATACAAAGGATGGCATTTTTTTAAATTTTGTAGCAGCGTACCACTCGTCGCCATGCGGTGACACAGACTAAAGGCAATACGTCCTAATTAGGACGTTTTCGAGTTTTCACGATTGCGCGCTCATAACATATCTATAGTTAAAATATCATTGGGTGTAAGATAGTTAAGAATGTGCATGAAATGCTTAAAGCCTCTAACTTATTTAAAATGATAAGGAATAATACCGTATTGGAGTTAATAGCTTTTCAATTACTGGTTTATTTTTTAAAGTATTAAAATGGATATATAAGCCATCGCGGACTTTTCTGTAGACCTATATTAAGATACAATATTCAACCACACATCTTTTTGTTATATCCCAAAGGGTTTTGGGCAGATTTTTTTTACGAACAACCAATTTACCAATATTTACGAAACAAATTAAAATACTTGACAAATTATATATTAAAATCTTCCTCGAGAACCGCTCTATCCATTGGTGAAAAGAGCACGAAAATCAGTGCAGTAGTTTTTATGTTTATCGCGAACAGACAGACAGATAGACATACAGCGAAGGACTTCGTTTTATAATATGTTAGTAAAGTTGTGATGATGATATATATCTAGGTAATTAAGAAGATCTCTTTAAGAAGCTGATTTTTCTCATAAGAAAAAAAAGTATTGTATTATATTTCTAATATTTGCTTACATTATCTTTAATTTTATATCCAATTGTAAATTGTAAATATTTATAAAATAAATAATATTATATATTTTGATTTACTTAGTATTGACCTTTAAAACATTCACACATTGCGTGAAGCTCTTATCAATGCACTTCCTAATTGAACTGATATTAACATTAAAAATCACATAAATATACGTATTCATTTGTTCCATGTTACTGGGTCGTTGATTTGTGCAAAAAAAATATGGTTTTTAAAGCGAAATTAAATTACTAAATAAATATACTGGATATTTATTGGTAGACATTAGTGCTTATTAGCGCCCAGCAATCAAAGCGCATTAAGAGGTGGTCGGTATAAAGTCCCCATCGGTAGGGGGTTGCTCCTGGTACTCTTGAGTGGACATTGGAGCAACCTTATGATTCTTATTTCTGATGGTCTTCTTCGGTAGACTTAACAAACACACGCTTCCGAGTTATTAATTGAAGTAATGAATATAATTATTAAAATGTTTGATCGCCTGTATGTCTATGGCTAACGTCTAAGGGTGGACCGATATTGACGGGACTTTCAATGCTAGAGACAAAGCCTATGAACATATAGTCGGCCAACAGACGTGACAGCCAGCCCAAGCTGCCATACACTCGCTTGGGAGTTGGGACATTAGTGTATGGGGGCTTGGGCTGCCACGTCCGTGGTCCGACTAGGTATATGTTTCATAGGCTTAAGTATAAAGTCGATGTTACAAGGAGTATCATAGGCTAATTTTGTTTTACAAATTTAGGGTTCCGCGTAAGCAAAATTCTGAATAAAATACTCGCACCTAGTTATGTCGTTAATCCGAAATAAAGGCAGTTTGTATAATTACAGACATACCTTAGTTATTTTCAATTTATTTTAAATAATAGTATTTTGAATACTTAAACTCCCAATTTTCTTTATCTACTCTTTCTTTTGGCAAGTATGGAGTTTTACATTTAAATGAGCTAAACTTAGTTCTTCTACAAAAAAATCAGTTATTTTTATCTATGTAAACTTTAAATGTTTTAACCTCGTCCTAGTTAAAACTTATAAGCTGGTTTTGATGAAATTAGGAAAGTTAGTTTTCATCATCGAGACAGACAGATATTTTTTCCACGACAACCCCTTTTTAACCCTCGACGCAAAAACGATGGGGTGTTATAAGTTAGACGTGTATGTGTGTGTATGTCTGTCGGCGTCGTAGCGCCGGAACGGGCGTTAACGGGTGTATCGATTTTGATTTTGATTTTTTTTTGTTTACAAGAAGAATTTATCGGAAGTGTTCTTAGCTATGCTTGATGAAAATCGATCTAATATGGCCGTTGCACAATGGCAAATTAGATATTTTTTTACAACTCCCTCAATATGGGTATCAAATGAAAGGGTTTTACTAATAGAATACTATTTTTATTAATTCTATATCGTCATTTGTTTTTAATTTTAATTTTATAATCTATAACCGGGCTTAGCTTTCAGTAACAGACAACAATTTTTTATTGCAATTTAAATTTAGATTCATTATCTATTACGATTAACTATCAATACATCAAAATCCTGCAATTTGTGATACAATGATATGTTAAGACGGTTACAAAAATATATTATCTAATCGTTGTTTGTTTGTGTCCTTCAAAATTTTGCGAAGGTCAGATATAAATACTTTGAGAAAGCACCTGACATCAACGTTTTTCAGCTTACACTTTTATTACAATACTTTAACTAAGATTGTATTCAACCCTTTGTAACGTCCCACTGCTTGGCACGGGCCTCCTTCAATACGAGGGGGATCATATTTTAGTCCACCCCGCTGGCCTAGTGCGGGTTGACCGATTTGAGATTTCACAGGTCTTTCGAAAACTTGCTACGTTTTCTCAAACATGTACGTTTCCTCTCGATGTATTCCTTCACCGAAAATGAGTGGTAAATACTTATAAGAAGAGCGAGACTGGATTTGAACTCGCTTCACTCGGTTTTTCACTGCAACAGCAACTGAACTTACTATTATGTTAATAATAATAATAATAATGTTCTCCGACCGATTCCGGCCATGGCGGCCAATCTCATTGAGACTGGCCAAGTACGCAGGAGATATTATAGTGCACAAGTGTACGCGCAGACACAAGTGCACTCTCTATTCCTATCACTCTCATACTCCGGTGGGACGACTGCTCGACACGACCAGTGAGAGCTAAGGCGCAGGACCGACGGCTTTACGTGCTCTCCGAGGCACGGGGGTGAACCACCACCAACTTCCCAACTCCGGGCTGTTACTGAGGCTAACGAAACAGAAAGATTCAATAACTAAACTTGGCCCGACCCGGGATTCGAACCTAGGACCTCTCGGTGTGTGACCGTACATGCTAGCCACTACACCACCGAGGCAGTTTCACTATTATGTTAATGTTATATTAAAGACTAATAATTCCAGCGGCTTCGCCCGCGTTCTAATCACTATAAAAAATAGGAAATGGTGGTAAAACGTTGAAAATTCTTTAGAATTTTCAAAAAAAATCTTCACTTCTTATAAGAGCTATTAGCTAAACAGTAGGTAAGACGGTGCGGGGTAGGGTCGGTGATTGCATCAAGTGAAGCGGCGCTTGAAGCAGCACTTGCATTTTATTCTCTCGTCCGTATTGTTTTGCGACATTTCAGCCAATCTATACAAAATAAGTTAAAATACTTGATAAATTATATACTAAAACCTTCTTCGAGAATAATTCTTTCTATTGGTGAAAACAGCATGAAAATCGTTGCAGCAGTTTTTGAGTTTTGCGCCTACAGACAGACAGATGCGGCGGAGGACTTTGTTTTATAATATAATATAGATATAAATAAATAAATATATATAATAAAATTGAGATTTCATATATTTACGTAGTAGGTACCCTGGTTTGTGCGGAGCTATGGTTCAAAGATGTGACCCAATCAGCTCAAAGTACGAACGGCATTTACAACCATTATTGTACTACAGTACTTAAATATTTAAAAAAAATATAATTAATAATAATATACATAACAATAAAATATATCATATTATACATCAGACGATATACTTGTAGTAGCTCTAATATAGGCTTTAGCCTTTAACGGAGTGATGAAGTCATGCCGTTTCTGTTTTTTAATTTAGGCTACGGAACCCGACAAAAAATTGCATCAAATCGAGAAAATCTCCCACACGGCCCTGCATATATGTCTATTAGCACCTATAATGTATGCTTATTGTAACTACATTATTATAGTTTCTTACAAATGTAAGAACCGTCTGTTAGGATGCTTGTAAGCACGGGCTTAGACGTTAGGCGCAATTGTTGCTGCTTCAACCTAATACATAACACCAATTATTAGGTCCTTCCAAACCAAGAAACCAAATTTCAACTAAGAAGCTGACGGAAAAAGGAGACGGTTATTTCCGGGATTAGATTTCGGTGGACAAGACAGATTAACTTAAGAACAACCGTGTTGTGTCCATCGAACAATTTACGATAATGTATCAACAGGACTTTGTTTGAAAGGTAAAGATATTACGTTAGAAATTACAAATCTTTACTTATTAAGTAGTTTTCACTGATAAAGTTTATCGGTCATGCTGTATCTAACATGCTGCGACCACAACCATAACGCGTGAACGTAAGTAAAACCTACGCATAAAATTTCGATAATCCTTAACTAATTACTGATTATAATAATTATAGTGTTGTCATATGATAGATAAATATTGATGGAAAGTTGTATGACAAATATAAACTTACTAGCAATTCCAGCGGATCCGCCCGCGATTCACTAATAAAAAGCAAGGTAGAAGGTTAAAAATTTAGGGTTATAAGTATTTTTGATGCCAAATCATAAAAAAAATTTTTGTTCAAAAAATAAAAAAAAAACAAAAATCAGGGAAGGGCCAACCCTATCACCTAGGAGAAAAAAAATAGCCTACGACTTATTCTCAGACCTACCAAATATTAAAAAAAATCATAAGAATCGGTCAAGCCGTTTTGGAGTAGTTCGATAACAAACACTGTGATACGAGATTTTTATATATATTAGATATAGATATATAGGATTAAAATTTAAATGGTATTAAAACTATTACTAACTATTATAATATTTATAGTTCAAAATTAGGTATCCTAATAGTTATAACCGATATTTCATATTAGGATACTTAATTTTAAGCTGGAGATAAAAGATAAAAATGGAGTGATTTTGTGCGTGATGAACAAATTCATAATCACATCGGCTAGTTTTCACTTTTCATTATAAGTAAGTTAAGTAAGACACCGACGAAAATTTCCCAAGAAGCGTTACCAAGACACCTTTGAACAGTTTAAACTTTTCTTCTACCTAACATTAATCCCGGCTTTTGTTGCCAGCTACCTCTTAATATTTTCTTAAAATTGACTCCCGAGATAATTTCCATGAATGAACTGAATATAAGTTTCATAAAAATAATAAGGCAGAGAATTTTGAAATATAACATAATATCCTCTTAATATCCCAAAAAAAGCAAGAAAACAAACAATTTCCTTCCTGTATACATTCGTTCGTTCAAAATACATTGTCATCAACTATGCTATAGTGACATCACTGTAGCACGCACACTCAGCGTGGAAGCTTACGGTAGCTTTCGTGTCATAAGCTTAATTTACATTTTAAGATCACTTTGTCATCCCTGCGTCTGCAAAGATCCTTTATCTCAGAAAAGTTTTAATGTTTTTAAGGCTTATAAAAACCACTTCATATTAGAACTACATGTTTCATGTTTAAATATCGATTCACTAATCGATATCTCCTATCTAGCTAGTTCAGTGAGATTGGTTAATGTGACCAAAATTCGCTGAAGAGGAGCTTATGTTCTACATCTGTATATAATCTAATCAGATCGATCGTTGTACATAAGTAATTTTACTTGACGTAAGTTAAAATATATTAACGAGTTTTTATAATTTTGTAATAAAATAAGTTACTTTTTTTTTTTTTTTTTTATGGGACAAAGGGGGCAAACGGGCAGGAGGCTCACCTGATGGTAAGTGATCACCTCCGCCCATGGACATCTGCAACACCACAGGGCTTGCAGATGCGTTGCCGGCCTTTTCGGAAAGGGAGGGAGGGAGGAGGGAGAAGGACGGGAGGAGGAATGGGGAGTGGGCCTCCCGGACTCTCACTTACCGGACGAAACGCGGCAGCATAACTGCCACTTCACGCCGGTCTCCTGTGAGAGAGTGGTACTATACGGGGCGTGCCGGCCCATTCGGCTGCTACCCGGAGGTAACAAGCATGGCACTACCACATGTAATTATAACATTAGCTATCTGTAAGTGAAAATTCTGTCAAAATCGATCCAGCCGTTTCAGAGAGTAGACGAAACAAACAAACAGACAGACAGACGAACAGACGGACAAAAAATTTTAAATATTGATTTTTTGATATAAGTACCGTATATACTTTAATATGCATTTAGTGAAAAGCTGTTTATTTAAGATTAAAAACAGATACTTTCATTTTATTTATTTGCAGTTAGGTAGGTACTACTGATACTTGGCAAAACGACAAATATTTCTATTAATTAAGTAAATCCATTTTTATCACTTCGAAAATATGACAACATAGAAAGATTATAATTTTTGTGTCTGAATCACATTTGTTAATAATGAATAATTTGTTACTTAAGATATGTATCTTGAATCCGATCGTATGATACTATATTTGATGCTTGGGCGCTGTTTGATAACATGCATGTGTCATATGAATGATGGTCATTATTAAAATCTACTTAGCTATTTTTCATTTCCTTATTTGTCTCAAAAAGGTGCTGTAAAAATATCCCTCCTTTTAGGTTCGTCCCTAGAGTATGTTTTCTCAGTAAAAACTAATAAAGTATCGTCGAAAATCGACTTCATGTATGGACCGAATGTGCCAAATGCATTGCTTTAAGTGTCTAAAACCATCTTTGCCTTTCTAATGGTTGCATACTTTCAAAGCCTATTGAAGACATAAGTATATAAGTAGAGTATAGACTTCACAAATAGTCACGACCTACCTCAAATATGCACTTTGTTATCTTCCAATGCAACAGCTATCTTAAGACTTTTTCTATAATTTACGTAAGCCTTTTCAACCAACTTCCAAAAAGGAGGAGGTTCTCTCTTCGTCTGTTTTTTTTATGTTTGTTACCTTAGAACTTGCGACTGGGTGAACGGATATTGCAACGACACCTACGAGCTTCGATGATTATTATAAATTATAATCAAAGCCTACGAGTATGTTTGGTGGCAACCATCGTCCATCATATAGTAAAGTAAGTATACAGTAGGTAGGGGTGCCATCATGATAGTGCCTTAGGATTGACACACAAAACTGCAAGAAAAACTATTAAGTACCTATAAATGTACTTGAAGTGCATCGAGTTCTTATTTCTGAAGTAATCAAATTATTCTAATACATATTTTTTCGACACTTTTAATTTAAGCAACTTTTGTTATTCAAATCTCAACGGAATCTGAATATATGAATCGATATAATATGCACTAAACAATGACGCTCTGACGGCAGGCCTTCTAAGGCAGACCATAATCGAGGTGTGTGTCTTGATAGCATCTATCATACTGCATAATTGATTTTTAATTATTATTCTAATAATACTTATTATATTATTCTAAAAATAGTAACCTGATAACGAAATATAATAAACTTTAATGTTATTGTTAAAGTATTGTCATATAAAGGTAATCACGCGTACCTTGCGTGGACGCTGAGTACAGCAGTAGCCGAGTGATAACCCAAGATAAGTTATTATTGATGTGAAATTGGACATTTTTATTTTCTTTCAAGTAGAAATTATGTTCCATTAAAAGCAGGTCTTCATACTATTAAAGACCAAGTCTAATTTCTATTACTGTTTTTTAAATATCTTGAATGGTAAATAAAAAAATAGTATAGATTACCGTTGGGAAAAGATGTAGAGCATAAATTGCAGTTATTGCACTCTAACCGCTGCACTCAGAGTCACTTAATGTACCATTAAGTCGAGAATTTCCATACTAAAAATCGACTTAATGGTTCATTAAGTGACTCTGTGTGCGTCCGTAAGAGATTACTTACTAAACTAAATTATACTACACTACAGTATACTTTAGAATAAAAATATCTAAGAAAGAAGCAATTTAAAACATTTATTTTTGAGAGACCTTTTTGTGCAAGTTCAATCAACATATACGAGTATGCGTTCCTCGCATATTCGTTCAAAATGTTATTAATAATCTAAAATTAGTTTAATAACATTAAACTTGTTCTTAGTGAAGAAAAGCATAATACTGTGAATAAGTTCGTCAATCATCTTGGAAGGATCTAGATGCCGTGTAGTATAAAAATAAATTTGACAACTGTTCAGGTCCAACTGCAAATATTTTTGTTTTTTTTTTCGTAAAATTACGGTTTTTTGAATCCAAACCTATCATTTAAAATATCCGAAATGTTGCGACGCAAACATCAGGGAATATAGTAACAATTAAAAGCTCTTCTTAATAAGAGAGATCTGAGAAATGGTGAATTTTAAGCTAAGTTTGTATGAAGGGCTATTACATTAATTTCAAGAAACACTTTTAACGGACCGACAGCTTGATTTTTTAAAAAACTATTGAAACTGGTTTTACGCTTTCTTTCACTTCCAGTCTAGATTATCTAATAGTTATATGAGTGATGGATGTATCATGTACTTGTATAACAAGTGAGTGAAAATATTAGTCGTATGTATAATACGTAATATCTCACGCACTATATCTTATCTGAATAATTTCGTTAGTTTGCGATTTTGTGATCGATATTGCAAAGCTGACTACTAAGTATTATAAATGCGTAAAGTGGTATGTTTATTGCTTTTGATGAAATTCAGTTTACTGAACTCCGAGCGAAGCTATCTAAATTGAAGTCGGAGGGACAAAATATATTGGATGAGACTGAATTAATGGGCGAAATTTTATAACCATTAAAAAATAAACATACTAAGTATTTTGTGTTTATAGGATAGAATTTTATTGTACTACTAATGCCATCTGTTAGAAAACCAAAGAGTTAACATTGTCACACTCGAAAAATTTCATAGGTACAAATCGGTCAAGTCGTTTCGGAGGAGTTCGATAACAAACACTGTGACACGAGATTTTTATTTTTTTAATGTTATAAATAAATAATGCGATGGTTTGGATGGATATCACATCACATGTGGTCAATCACACCAAAAGGGCTGATCGGAAATGGAGGTTAGGCACAGAGGTGGATTATGATTATTGTTTGAAATTCCATATTGTATAGAATACTTTTTATTCTGAAAAGAAAGAAAAACAAATACATCTCATATTTCTTTTTCTTTTTCACTAAGGATGAACCCGAACGAAGCGAGTGTAAGTTGCTAGTATATTACGTACATCTGGATTATTATATTTTGTTTACCATAGAAAAATACCTTTTATTGTAATGTACTTAGAACATTTGAAAATAGTGCATTCTTTGGCATTTCCTTTTTCATATAAAGGATAATAGCATATCGCTTTGTTATTGTTGATATGAGATAAATCACGTACTCCAAACAGGCGGAGTCAGGAGCGTTAACTAGCTTACATTTCATTTTACTTCGTTGTATGAATGAGGCTTGAGGACTGAGGAGTGAGGACATTCGTGGTGAGGCCGCGGAACGTGTAAGACGTTGCCGGCAAAGTGATATAAATATTTTACTATTGTTTATTTATATAGTTTTTGTGCGTGCAAAATGAGTATTTCAATTTTTGTGCTGTGCCTGTGCTTTTGCTCAGTTTTTGGATACGTGAGTTTTGTTTTTTTTATTTTTTTTGTCATAATATTATAAAATTATAATATAATATTTGAGTTTCTTTTTTTTTTTTTAAATTAGCATTTTATAATGAAAACAACAGTAAAAACATTTTTGAACGTCTATTTCTATTTTTAAAAATATTGTAAGCTCAATATAACAACAAGGAATGACGGTAGATTAACATGATTTATTTATTTGTTAATATTTTTTTGATTTTGCAAACATTATTTTATACTTATTTATCTTTATTAAATATAAAGATAAAAATATTGTACGTAGTATTATATTGTATAATGTATATAATATAATGATGTATGATTTATTAGGGGTATTATGGGGTAGGAGAAAAAAAACATAAATTAAAAAAAAAAACAAAAATAAATAAGCAAATTCGTAGACTTTATAATTTATAAAGTAATAATGAGTACAGAAATTATATGCATATCTGTCTCCATGTTTGTTATATACTATAATATACATGTGTTTTGTGTGTAGTTTTAGTTTTTACTACTTGCTGAGACGACTGGGCATATTTGGATGACATTTCGTACACAGATAAACTATATTATGATGTAACACATAGGTGATAGGTTGCTGTTAGTAATAATACGAGCTAAAAGATTGCGCTGATATATTTAGGCATACTTAAGTATAGACTGTAGACCTAGAAATACTACCTTTCACGTAAACGCCAGGCCAGTTGATACGTGCTCGACTCACGTACACACCGTACTAATTTATCTTTAATTAAAGGATTAAAGGATAAGGAATGTTATTTATGTCTTTGTATGACACAAGAAAATTATTAATACAATTCTATAGCAGCGGTTCCCAAAGTGTGATCCCTGAACGGAGTTTAATAAAACATTTTCAGATATAAAGTCTAATTTTAGTGGTACATAGTGAAAAAATTATTTCATTTAGGATTGGTTCTTTAACAAGAAAGTAATCTAAATACAATACAATCAGTCAAGTTAAAATTCAAATGAGGATCCGTTAAAATACGATTAATTAAGGTCCCGAGGCCAAGACATTTGGGAACCACTGATCTATAGAGTCAGCAAGCCATTATTATTTTATTTATTTACCTATGCTTTCGCCGGTGAATCCGCACGGATATATTCGTCCTTCCCGATATAACTTGATGCAGAACTGTTTTTTTATTTCGTTGGCAAATCCTCTTAATTATTAATTTAAATGAAACTATCATTTCGGATTTTGTCGCGGATTTATTTAGATTTTTGGTGCCCGACGTTTCGAATGCTTTACAGCAAACAAAAACTCTCCCGTTTCACTTATAATATCAAATATTCGCGTAAACCTAAGAAAGAATTATTATTAAACTACAAGTGTCTTAAATCGTGAATATCTGAAACTTGAAAGGTTGTAGATTCCTTGGATTCTTGTGTGCTGAAAGATTTGAACTATTATTACGATGTCATACATGTACAACCTTTGCAAAACTAAAATGATTATTTGAGTCATACAAAAAAAAAAACATTATTCAAATCGGTCGGAAAATATTTCATTGACTTCATTTTATATCGGCTACCCAGTATTATGACATTGAACTAAATACTTAGATAACTTTTGTTTACTACTTTGAATTTTCTTATAAGTAAAATGTTTAATGTACAACCATACTAAAATGAACCATATTATAAATGCCAAAATTTAGTCTGTTTTCCTAAGTTTTCTTGCCTAAGCCCCTGAGCCAATTTTGATGAATTTGATATAGAGATAGATGGAATCTTGAAGAAAGACATAGGTTAATATATTAAAGGTCGATATATTAAAAATGGGGGGAAATAAGGGTTGTACAGGAAATAAATCAATTTCAAGTAAATTAAATTAAAAATACAAAAGATTCCTAGATTTTTAAAGTGCTCGCGTATTTTTCTTTACATATAAACATAGGTATTAGGTATATACTAATTGTATATACATAGATATTCTATAGGTTTTTGGGACTTTTAGAGCACCATCTTGTTCCATGGTAAGGTACGCCGTACGAGCTTTGTATTATAGATAATAGATTAGTAGATTAAATACATATATATTATTATAAATATTTCAACCGTTACAAAGGACTAAGGCGATAGTATTATAATATTGTGTAAAATATAAAAGCCTCTTCACATTGCAATAAAAACGTACGTTTCTATGCATTACTTTAGGAGTAGAACATTTTTTTTAAATGTGTACGTGACTTTGCATCACGTAGACCTTCCTAGAGGATTTCAGGCACCCTCATGTTAGAGTGAGACAGCATGTAGTATCTATTAGTTGAAATGAGATAGACAATATCATGCATTCGACGCATGTTCTGCAGTTTGAGTTTTAGAAATCCGTAAGGGATTATTTTTTTTTAATTCTTTGCAGAGCAAGGCGAGATAAAATATACTTTTTTTGGTTATTATTTTTTATAATTTACAGTATTAATTCGTTTACAATACTAGCGACCATACGAATTAATTTTTTTGGGCCAATTCTTGTTTTAATTAAATTAAAGGAACCCAATTTACTACTTATAACATCAGCTATCTGTCAACGAAAGTCCTGTCAAAATCTATCCAGCCCATTCAGAGATTAGCGGGAATAAACGGCAGTCAGACAGACAGACAAAAACGGCAAAAATTGTATATTTTTTATAAGTACTCTACTGTATATTATTACATATGTACGTATTTAGTAAAAAACTGTTATGTAGATGCTGCAAGCAGACACCTCAGTTAATACATAATTTATCTCTTAATTAAGTGATGAGTAAAAAAATCAACATGCTTACTTATTTTTACTGTTAGCATAAATACTAAATAGATGTCCAAAACTATATTTTATCAACAATTTAGTTGGGTGTTAAAAGAATAACGATTTCATCCTTCGTGTCTTTGCCATTCTGCGTGACACCGACGAAGTAATCGCAACTGACATGTTTAAAAGGCTTTTTAAATTGAATTGAAGTGAACTTATGCTTTACTAAAAACAAAAAAAAAACCTATTATTCTATTAATTTGTCAATATATTAAAAAAATATTAATAATATACGGAACTCGCGTAACGATAATATCGTTTTTCATCATACTTACCATAGAACACCTAAATGAGAAGTGTGAAAAAAGCATGCATTCACATAAAAGGGACAAGTTAAAATGAGATAAGGATATATTTTACGGTATATTAGAAAGAGATAGAAGATGTCACGCTGTGGGTGCGTGCGTGGGTGCGTGCAAGGTGAATGTACGATCATATTCGGTGCAGGACATCCCTTAAATAGCTCATGTTTGTTTACCAACTAAATGTCTTTGTACGAGAATCACTTTCATTGTGGGAAAGATTTATTTATAAATTTGCAATATGTATTGTCAATTGAAGTAGTAAATTAACAAAATTATATTATAAGTATTTCTAAAATTATAAAATTAGACTTTAACAGATAAAAATCTTATATTACTGTCTGTAAAATTAAAATCTTGATTTTCTTTTAAAAATGTCACCATTAATTAACGTTAGCTTTGAAAAGCTTAGAGAGAGAGGTAGCAGGAGCTAAATAAATTAAAATGAAGTCTCTTCTTAAGTCAAAATAATATTACACTAAATGCTTATGCAATATGCATGTATATTTATAGCCGTATATGTACCTATAAATGTAGGAGAAACACAATTTTTATTTTTGTGTCTGTCTGTCCAACTTTTTGTTTCGGTTCAACTTTGAAATGGGAAAATCGATTTTGACACGATTTTCACTGGCAGATAACTGATATAATAAGAAGTTATTTCTACTACTTATATTTTAAAGCAAAACTCAAAAAAAAATAGAAGTTCCTGGGAATGAACTTGGGTGAAGCGAGAGCGTTCGACCCCGCTTCACTAGTCTATACATATTGAAGTGCATGTTTTTAATTTCAAGTCAACAACTTTTCACTATTATTAATTTTAAAATTTTTTGTCTGTCTGTCTGTTTGTTTGTTCCGGCTAATCTCTGAAACGGCTCGACCGATTTTGACGGGACTTTCACTCTCAGATAGCTAACGAACAAGCAATATCAGATGACGTAATAATTTTTGTTTTTTTTAATACTATGAGATATCAGAGCTTTGTATCTTAAAAATAACTGCTATCTAAAAATATTTTCCTTAAAAATACAAGAAAAAACTAACTTAATATAAAAAAAAGATGAATCATGTCTTAATGTAAATAAGCAATAAATTTTCGAATAAAACCTTTTTAAGACAAAAGATTTAATGCACAATTTTATGTTTTCTTTGTTCCAGAACACATATAAAGCTGCCGTAGCCGACGTAGCCAAGGGCGACGTCAATAGCGGAAAATATGCAGATTTCGTGTATGAGGCTGCCAAAATGGTGACTACTTTTTAGCTACTAATTTTACAATTATAATAAGTAGGTATAAATATAAATATGTTGGGGCAATAAAACACAACACCATCTAGTTCCGTGGTAAGCTACGAGGCTTGTTACGGATACCAGATAGTTGATATCATCATCATCAGCCCTTTTTAACGTCCTACTGCTGGGCACGGACCTCCCTCAGTACGAGGAGGATCAGGCCATAGTCCACCGCGCTGGCCCAATGCGTGTTGGCAGACTTCACACGTCTTACGAAAACTTGCTAGGTTCTCTCAGACATGCAGGTTTCCTCACGATGTTTTCCTTCACCGTAAGACAAGTGGTAATCATGATATAACTGATTCGCACATGAAAATATCAGAGGTGCGAGACCCAGATTTGAACCCGCATCACTCGGTTATACAAACGACACTTTACCGCTGGGCTACCACACGAGTTGATATATTACACATATATAAATTTAAATACAAACATATTATAAATTTATACATACATGACTGGAGTACTATTCGTGCTCAACAAATGGATACCAGCGGGACTCGAACCCGCGTCCGCTGGCACAGGCACAGCAAGTAGTAGAGCCAATCGTCAAACACATACGTCAAGTACAGATTGTAATACTGACTACGGTATTACTAGGTTTGATTCCCGTGTACGGTACGGAAATAATTTTGTCCTGATTTACGTGAATGATATATTTAAGTACTGTTTGTACTGTTTTAGCTCTTTAATGTCACCTGTATCTCATTAATTAACAAAAAAAAAGAACTTTTTCGGGATTTAAGAAAAAATTGCGTGTCGTCCAGGCATTTTCTCCGGAATACTAAATAGTATAAAATATTTAGTGAATGTAATTTAAATAGGATGTAAGAAATCGCATCAAATTACTTGCCCCTATGTCCTGTTCAATGTAATCGTTGATGTCTGAGAGCATTATTTAATTTATCCTTTATCCAATAACGCTTAACGATGATAGACATAGAAACTTTCATACCAGTATAAATAGTTCTGTAATAATATAAACAACAACAAATGTAATCTATACTGACCTGGATTCTGGATCGCCATCATCATTCCAAATTTCCCCGAAACCTCCAGTCAGGTCCCAGACAGACAGACAAACAGATAAAAATTCTAAATAACTATATAGGTAGATTCGGCTTTTGTATCGATTCAGTATTTCGATTCGATTAATCGATTGAACATTTTGAATTGATTGTTATATTTTATTTATGTTTCAGAATGTAGACGTAGTAGTGTTGCCATCTCCAAAAAACATTCCGTCTGAAGGTGCATTAGAGCTGTGTATGAATGAATTGGATAACTACGATGAGGTGAGTTATAAATTAAATTGTCAAAGTTATGTTTAATGCTTAGGCCTTAGATTATTGCTGAATTTTCTTAAAGTGCCAAATATATTATATACATCAACACTAATATTATTATAAATGTAAAAGTTATTTTGTATGGCTGTCTATCTGTTAGGTTTTCACGCTATAGCAAGTTCAACCAATTTTGATAAATTTTGGTATAGATATGAATGGGATTTTGATGAAGTATACCTAGGTTATTTTTTGTCGCAAAAAATCAACACTAAAATTACCCCGACCCAAAACTCGAACTCAGGACCTCCGGCTGTGCAATATATGCACCAGTTAACAAGTATTCACTATTTACTCAACTCTCCACTTTCTGTTTTGATTGTAATTTACAATAAAAACTTTACAACACTATAACAACTTTAAGCTTTTATTATGACATTTATTATAAGAATTATTTCTAGATATCGCTTATCACACGAGATTAATGTAATCAACATCCTTTGTTTAAACAAAAATATAATTAAAAACACGCATATAATTTAATCTAGTAGGTACAATAAAAATTACATAAAATAGATATGTAAGTCTATTGGTACATACCTACGTGCTAGTTTTTTATTTATTACTATCACCGTTTACAGGTTGATTGATTAATTAACGCATGCTACTAAGTAGTTTATGACGTCATATGTCTTACTTAGTACGTCAGTATACCTATATCTCAATAATGTGTATGTCGTTTGGCTTAGTTGGTAGTGACCCTACTTTCTGCGCCAGCGGTCGCGGGTTCGAGTCCCGCTGGGGGCATTCATTTGCTAATCACGAATGTTTGTACTCCAGTCATGGGTGTTTATATTTATGATATGTATGTATTTAAAATTTATATATGTAGTATATCAACTATCTGGTATCCGCAACACAAGCACGTTAAGTAGCTTAGTGCGGAACTAGATGGCGCTGTTGTAATAACGTCCCGACAACAAATAATGTTGTTTCGAAAAAATTATAAATTACTCGCCTTTATTAAGTATATAAGGTAGGATATTGCAAATTTGCAATAGCAAAAAAAAATCTCGTGCTTGTATTAATTTTTTAGTTTGTATTAAACGAATTAGATAGTATACGGAATGTAACTTATTATATTTGATCAAGTACAAAAGTACAAGTTTTCTTTTTTATTATGTGACGAATTGTAGAGCTATATAAGTAATAAGTATGTATAGTAATATTATTTTCCTTTATTGGTGTCTGTTACATTTTGGGTTTTCTCAGTAATTCGTAAGGAAATATTTAAGGCAAATAATATACATATTAGAGGAAAACCTGGAGAATGTTAAACGCAGGATATTTCTGGCTTAAATACAATTATGTTATTTACATTTAATTTTAATGATATTTAATGATACATTAATGCATTTAGTTTGGGCTCCTTTGATTCGTTTTGACGAATCCTATACATACTTATACCAAAGCCTATGAAATATATAGTCGGCCAATGGACGTGACAGCCCAAGCTGCCATACACTAACGTCCCAAACGAGTGTATGGCAGCTTGGGCTGGCTGTCACGTCCGTTAACCTATATCTTAGTAATAATGACTATATGTTTCATACTTTCCTTATACCTAATAAAATCAGTGGATTAAAAGCTTGTTATTTATTTTTATTTTTTTTATAAGAATGACAGATATATTGAATAATTAATCGAACCTATTACCTCTAATTAGTAAACAGGTAATGAGGCAAAAAGCTCACAAGAAGTTTTTTTTCACCACTATTAGTATATTTTAAATATGAAATTATCTTCTCGCATTTTCTTGCGTTTTTTATTTCGATTCATTCTATCTACGTTTTGAATACTTTACAGAAATAATGGTCACGATGGTCACGAGAGAATAAGGTTTAACCCGTTCAAGATTTTCAAAATTTTTCATAATATTATGTTTTTTCAGATAGTAGAGTCAGTGTCAACAGCCGCTAAGGAGGGTCAAGTGTACGTTGTGGCACATTTGTATGAAAAAACTCATTGCCAAAATAAACAAGAACTGATTAGAAGCAATTTAGTTTTCGATCGTCACGGCTCCATAGTTTCTGTGTAAGTGCTTATATTCATTTACATTTGATATTTCATATTAAACTTGTACTTTTATTAATGTCTTATAACTTATTAATCATCTTTTCTTTGAAGATATCTAAAGTTATATGGGGATTCTACTTAATTACTTATATGATTTTATTTTTTAACTTTTTCTATATATTTTCCTGCATAGCAGGGTGTAATACACCCCTTTGCACCTATTACATTACTCAACCCTTCTGGCACCTATTTCTATATTGTTTGTTCGAGAATTTATCTATGGTATCTTTATTACTTATTAGATATAAAACTATGTATTATTAATAACAAAGAAATTATGATTTTAGTTACAGAAAGCCATTGAACACTTTGTCGAAGTGCAACACGACTATGTTAAAAAGTGGTCGATTCTCCACCGATTTTGGTGTAACATTCGCAATATTAATGGAGGAAGATATTCTTTTAAATAACGCGAGGGAATTCGATGGGATCAAGAATTTCATAGTGGCTGGGTCTTTTGTGCCGAAAACATCTATCTTATTTGGTAAGCCATGTACCTACTAAAACAGGTATCTAACTGAAATTAAGATATTCTCATAAATAGCATATAATATTATTAAATATTATATTTCTTTCTTATTTATAAGGCAGTGGTAGCCCAGCGGTAACGTTTCGCTTGTATAACCGAGTGATGCGGGTTCAAATCCGGGTCTCGCACCTCTGATATTTTCATGTGCGAATCATTTCTATCATGATTACCACTTATTTTACGGTGAAGGAAAACATCGTGAGGAAACCTACATGTCTGAGAAAACCTAGCAAGTTATCGTAAGACACGTGAAGTCCGCCAACACGCACTAGGCCAGCGCGGTGGGACGTTAAAAAGGGCTGATGATGATGATGATGATTATATTTCTTGTGTCTTAAATTATTATGTATCTTCAAATGCAGACAGAGCGAAAGAAAAAAAGAAAAAAGGTATCTTTATATGATCACTTTTTTGTCTGTCTGTTTTTTTTTAAGGTCTTTTTCTAAGGAACGCTTAAAGTAACAGGGTAAAATTAATAATAAGTAAATACTTAGGGCCCCAGTCCCTATGACGTTAACCTATAGCTAATGGCGTGGCATTTAGTTGACCTACAATCTTAAAATTTAGTAAAAAACTATGTTTTATATCACAAAAGAAGGGGAAAATCTAAAAACTGTAAATTTAGTGTATTAGACAGAATCACACTAATTGTCCGATTTTTATCTTGTAATATGTGATTGTAGAAAAATATAAAAGATAATAAAAGATACAATATTTTACATAGCTTCCTTATTTATAGTATAATAAAAACAATACTATAAAATATTAAAAATGAATACTTAATAAGCACTAATATGACTTGCACAAAATCCCTTAAGGTAAATTAACATACCTACATGTTGGTCAACAGAAATTGACAATAATGTAAGAGGCAGTCGGGATTTTAACATTTTGTGGAATGAGATCATCATCACAAAATTTTCTTTTATGGGATCTAAACTTGCAACATTAACTTTGCTTGGACGAATTACAGCTAATATATAAGCCAAGGTGTTTGAAACTGGGTTCAAAGAGCTATGTCTTTGTATCTGGTTAGTTGGTTAATATCTAGTGTGCCAGTAGGGCTGCCAATCCCGACGGTTCGAATCCCAGTAGGGTGTTCTGTTCAAATTTCTATCGAGTATAGCAATTGTGTTTAAGCATAAATTTCAGCACTATAATCTCAATAGCGTATAAAAAAATTGGCCAAGAGGATATTATTAATTAAAATATGTTCTTAAAATTTTATTCTTTTACAGCAAAACAATTTCCCTCATCATGGGCATATGTAAATAACTTCAATCTTATTACTGCGAATGGGATACTTGGCGGTAATATAGATATGAAGACCTCTCCCAAACAACTGATTGTTGCAGAATTCACCAAAGAACCTAGAAATGGTAACTATTTTAGAACAATTTTTAACAGTGACTTCGCTAATTAGTTAAAAAAAAGTCATTCCAAAGACAGTTTTATTAAAACTTAGAATTATTATAGTTAATAAATAATACACACAGCATTATTCAAAGTTTTTTCTTATTATATGTAATTTAAAATACTAATAATATTATTTCCAATTTCAGACGTTCCTCGACCTCTCACAGTCACCCCCGACTCCTTCTCTACTGGAGATTTAAGTCGGTATAGTATCAAGCCCCTGAACTTAGATGCTAGTAGTCAGGGTTACACTGAAGTGGTCTGTCAAGGATCATTCTGCTGTCAATTCTACGTCAAGACCAGCTTGATTGGTAATTTTTTTTAAGAGTTTTTAAATTTATGTCTATGTTAGCTTTGCTTCTCGAGTTATTATATATAGCGCCATCTAGTTCCATGGTAAGCTACGAGGCTTGTGCTACGAATACTAGTTAGTTGATACACTACAAATATACAACCTTAAATACATACATATTATAAAAATAAACACCCATGACCGGAGTACAAACATTGCTCACCTAACGAATGCGGGATTAGAACCCGCGACCGCTGGCACGCAGAAACTAGGCTCACTACAGACTGAGCTAAACGTGTCATCAATTTAAACTATTATTTACTGTTTCCAGGATCAAAACAAGATATCACTTACGGCTTAGTGGCATTCGACGGCACTCACCAGCTGGGCGCCAACTACATCGGCGTACAAACCTGTTCCGCCGTCGCGTGCGCAGGGTTATACAAACGTTCCTGCTTTGTTGGGTAAGCATTATATTTACTGGTTTTCATATAATATGTGTATTTATTACTGGTATATTTAATGATAAGAATAGATTTTTAAGAATTATATATTTTACTACCAAAAAAGTGCGCTTTGTGTTGACCCGGATTACCAGTTATCATAATTTGAAACTTCATCATTATCTGTTTCGTGGTTTTCTCGTGATACGGTCACAGACAAACAAACAGTGAGATAACAGTTCTAAAAGCTAAAGATATCGATTATAATAACTATTTCTAATTCTAATTAAAATATTTAAGGTTCACTTATCACTATTGTTTTAAGTGATCGAAGTACAGATACAACTCAAGTAGAGTTTTATTATTTGTAAACAGTATAGATTGTATAAATATAATGTGAAATTGCAATAGATAGTGCATTTGATTTGTTATTTGTCTTGGATTTTATTCAATTTTTATAAGTCAAAATATTGGTGAAATTTAGTATACCTAAGTATCTTCATCATCATCATCAGACACGCAGATTTCCTCACGATGTTTTCCTTCAACGTAAGACAAGTGGTAATCATGATAGAAATGATTCGCACATGAAAATATCAGAGGTGCGAGACCCGGATTTGAACCCGCATCACTCGGTTATACAAGCGAGCGCGTTACCGCTGGGCTACCACTGACTTACCTAGGTGTCTATTGTTATAATATATTTTGTTGAGGTTTAATACATAGTTATATAATATAAATATAAATATGTTGGGACATTATTACAACAGCGCCATCTAGTTCCGCAGTAAGCTACTTAACGTGCTTGTGTTGCGGATACCAGATAGTTGATATACTACACATATAAATTTTAAATACCTACATACATATTATAAATATAAACACGCATGACTGGAGTACAAACATTCGTGATTAGCAAATGAATGCCTCCAGCGGGACTCGAACCCGCGACCGCTGGCGCAGAAAGTAGGGTCACTACCAACTGAGCCAAAGGAGTCGTCAAGAGTTAATCTTTGGATATTGTGAGTAAAAAGTTGTATTTATTTTTTCAGGTCTGAAAATAACAAAACGAATATTAAATTTGAAAAAATCACCGTTAACGGTAATTTCTCCGAAGAGAACTCCGCTCAATTCCCATCCATTTTAACGTCGACTCAAGAGGTATTTAAAAAGGATGATTTCAAATTTACGGTTCAAAATGAAAACTTCAAACATGTCACTGCAGAATTGTATAAGAAAGAAAATGTCTTAAATTTTGGAATTTTTGGTAGAGTCTATTCGAGAGATTACGATACTTCTGGATTTGGTACTAACAATACAGATAATATAAGCGATTTTTCAGAATATATTTCGAGTGAAAATGTACAGGAATTCTTTGATTATCTGTGGATCAGATTAAGGGTTATTATTTTTATTGTATCTATATACGTTTTGGAAATGATGTAATTTTTTCTAAAAATAAGCAGTATAACATAAAAATAAGGGTGTTTTAAAGATTAAACGTGAGGGAAAAGATTACCAGTAATCAAAATTATTAAGTAATTTTAAATATAATAAGTAGTGTTTTTTAATACAATTAATGGTTGCTATTTAAGAACTCGTCGTTTCATGGATGTTTATTCAATAGTCCAGATTTTCATCTATTTGATCTATATTATTTATAATATTACGATTATTATTTATAATATTATATTAATTATGTATTTGTAGTATATCAACTATCTGGTATCCATAACACAAGCCTCATAGCTTACTACGGAACTAGATGGTGTTGTGTGTTAATGTTATATTTATTTATTCATCGAAATTTTCTATTACGTATATCGATATTATGATATGGTATCCCCATGGATGATGGAGGTTAGAGACCAATCTCCATGGGTATCCCTTTTATGAAATTGACGTTGCCATTTTACTTGTCAATTCCAGATGTGCGAATTTATATGACGCCACGTTTGGCTCAGTTTGTAGTGGCCCTACTTTCTGCGCCAGTGGTCGCGGGTTCGAGTCCCGCTGGGGACATTCATTTGTTGAGCACGAATGTTTGTACTTTAGTCATGGTTGATTATATTTATAATGTGTATGTATTTAAAAGTTATATGTGTAGTATATCAACTAACTGGTATCTGTAACACAAGCCTCGTAGCTTAGCACGGTAGTACGTTGCGCTGTGTGTAATAATGTCCGAACATATTTATAAATGATATATATACCTATAGTGTAATTGTGTATATTTTAACACTTAAACAAATGAATGTACTTTAAATCTTTATTTATTCTCGATATTTTCACAATCTTAAACAATTTTTTTTAATTTTTAGAGATGGGTATCCAAATTAAATTATGTATTGTTATTTATGTCGCTTGAACTAAAGCATGATGACTGAACTTAATTTGTATTTACGAGTAATGCATTTTTGTAAAGCACATTTTGTGTTCTGAGTGAGATAACGACTGATCTCTGTGATATTAGAAATATGCGTGTGATAATAAATCATTTTTATTAAATATTTAGTTTTTTTTGTTCCATAAAATCATTGGCTTCTTTTTGAATAAGACGAAGTTAAATAAAAGTCTTATATTCAAATATTGATACGAAAGTTTATATTAACCATTTGTTATGAAATATTTGATTTATGTAGTCATTTTTTGCTGTTACTTTGACCTATGAAGTTTCTTTAGATAATGCCTATATAAGAAACTAAAAAAAAACTACAAAAACTATTCGATGTACTTATATTTTTTGAGAAATCAAAAATCAAAAAATTAAGTAAATACTGACAGAAATGGTGAAATTGACCCTCTAGTCTAATTTGTAAAGAAAAACCTTAGATTTGTCAATGTGATATATTGTTATACTATGAGAATATCACAAAACTACGGAATATGGACGAAAGTAAATTATATTTTGAGTTATTTATCCAAGTCGATTGATTTTTCTCTTATGGTGAATAAAATGGACATGATCTTCATCATCTTCGAGTAACGTCTTCTCTATCCAACCCATATAAGCTTCCACCTGGAGGAATAAAAGAAGAAAAAAAGTACATTATACAGGAATAAATATGGCTGTTCGACTAAACATTATTCTAGTGCTTAAAGAAAGTTATATTATGGTCCAATAATTATTGATAAAGGCTATATTATAACTTAGAAGCAAGTATTGATATATCCTCGGAAGGTGAATTGATAAGAACAAATATATTTTAATATTATAATAATTTGACAACTCGTTTGGCTCAGTTGGTAGTGACCCTACTTTCTGCGCCAGCGGTCGCGGGTTCGAGTCCCGCTGGGGGCATTCATTTGCTAATCACGAATGTTTGCACTCCAGTCATGGGTGTTTATATTTATAATATGTATGTATTTAAAAATTTATATGTGTAGTATATCAACTATCTGGTATCCGCAACACAAGCACGTTACGAAGCTTACTGCGGTACTAGATGGTGCTGTTGTAATAATGTCCCAACATATTTATTATTTATTATCAATAATACCTTTAAAATCCCATTAGGTTTGCGAAATTTTGGATGAATCTTTGTAACTCAATCATAATAGAACGACTAACTATTAAAAAAATAACAATTTTGTGTTCATTGGATAGAATGTTATTGTACCTACTACTAACGCCATCTGTTAGAAAACCAAAGAGTTAACACCACTGTAACATTATTAACCGTTAGAAAACTACGCGAGCCCTCACAAAGCTCAGCTTTTTGCTAGTATATTTGATAGCGTATAATGTCTTTAGGATCGATCAAATATTATTTGGTGAAATAAAAACGAATAAAAGATCTATAACACGGATACAAGTGTCGTGTGATTTCTGATTCTAGAACTCTACCTTGCAATAATATTATTTGTATTGGTTCACCTTAGTGTACACATCTGGTAGGCCTCTGGCACACGGCACGCCCCAGGAGACGACGCCGACCTGACGTCCTTCCCTCACCAGCGGACCTCCGGAGTCGCCCTAAAATCGAAAACATAATATAATATATTTACAAGAAACATATAATATACTAATTTATTAATACTTCATTAGTATTGCATGTATTGCATGTATTCAATACTTTTTACGTCCCACTGCTGGGCATGGGTCTCCCTCCAATACGAGATGGATCAGATCATCCACTATCGCTGGTAAGTGCGGGTTAGGAAAGTTGGGAACTGCTGGAAGTCTTACTTCTGTACGTAGAAGTGGCTTGACAGATTTATATGAAGTTAAGTATACATAAAGGCTATGATTTGGAGTTACACAAGGACCACTTTTAGGTTTCAAGGGACACGCCCAATTGTCGATTTTATAGTTAAGTATTTGAGATAGTATGTAAAAATACTTTTAAAGGAATTATTATACGATCATAATTAACACTACACTATACTAGAAAATTCTATAACTTACGTGGCAAGCTCCTTCCCCAGCTTTTGTCAACGCACAGATCTGTGACTCAAACACCGCGTTCACACTTTTGTGAGCTTCCTTACAATCCTCGTAGCTGATCGCCTTCAGTTCTAGCTGCATCAGGTCATTGGGCAGGTGTCCCGGATACTGTTGATAAAAAAGTATTAAAGTTTCACACCGTATTGTGTTAAAAAAAGAAGTAATGAGTGATTTTAAGTAATTAAATATGTTGTATAAGTATCAGGGATCAAATGAGTGTAAACATAAAGGCCTATATAATACATTGATTTATCTGACTTTATTTATCAGATCAGTTTGATGGTTTCAAATTGACTGACACAAGTATATCTGACAATTGACTACGTTACGTTAAATTTTTTGGTCATACGATGTTTAGGAAATGCATACCGAGTTCGCCAGATATATGAGTAAACAGAATTATAATATGATTCGTTGACGCCTGCTAAGATTTTACAAGCATAATCCCTCCTTGATACATAATATGTCAACATGCTTTTTTATTTGTTCATAATTCATATAACAGATACTTTAATTATCTAGGAATCAAATTATAATTAAGTTTAGCTAGTTAACTCAAGACGTTTTCGTTCTTACAGAAGTCGTTCCCCATCCAGTTAAAAGCAGATCCTCTCCTTTCTCAACCGGTTCATCATTTAATTCAATAGCATCAACATCTTCTCCAAATTGTACTTCTTCCTCCGTGAATATAATGGCTATGTCGTTTTTGATGATGTCGGAATCGTATTCTTCGTGTTGAACGATCTTTCTAATCGCGTATGCAGAACCGCCCGTGCGTAGTTGGTTGGTTCCAACAACTGCTTTGATATATTGGGGTTTTAATCTGTAATTTTAATATAGTATTATACTTTTTTTTTTGTTTAATTGGGGGTGTGTCAGGGGTGGTTAAAGTATAAAAAAAAACAAAAAAAATCTTGTCAAGTTCGAGTCGGACTCGCGCACGAAGGTTCCCGTACCATTATCTATAACAAACTAAATTGTATTAGCGCCCATACAACTCATAGGACTATCTTAATTGACATGAACTATGTATGTATGTGGACACAATTTAATTTTTTTTTTTGTTATTTTTTTTTATATTTGAGCTGACCTTGCTTTTTGCCAAATTTCGTGATTCTATGTCAACGGGAACTACCATATAGGTTTACGACTCAAAATTTCATTTTTGTTATATTCTCTTCCTACTCCAATGGGTTTCATCTTAAATCAACAATAGCAAGTTGCAATAGTTGCTATTGTTGATCGAAGGGTTTCATGCAACTATCATTTTTTTTGGTTTCAAAAATTATCGACACTGGTACATACGTACTTATAATAAATACGAAAGCTTTCTTTTCACTTTGAAACTAAATAAATGATAAATAAATAAATATGTTGGGACATTATTACAACAGCCTCAAATACTCAATAACTAAACTGGGCCCGTCCCGGGATCTGAACCCAGGAACTTTATACATTTCAGTCACTACACTTCCGAGGCACACACAATAAGTCATTTTTATTGGTTAAACTAGTGACACGCTCTCGCTTCGCTCGGGCTCGTCCCTGGATTTAGCGCAAACGAAGCCGCGGGTTCTACTAGTAAATGTATACAAAAACTTGACAAATTATATCTTAAAACCTTCCTCGAGAACCACTCTTTCCATTGGTGAAAACGGCATGAATATCAGCGCAGTAGTGTTTGAGTTTATCGCGAACAGATATACAGACGCGGCGAAGGACTTTGTTCTTATAATACGATAATTAACGAATTTACCTGTCAGTGCAATGTGCTGCAGTTAAAATAACTCTAGGTGTGATCAGTGATGCTCCACAGAAATGTCTTACACCCCAAATTCTTAACGAAACCTGGTACGGTGCAGACCCATTGGGAGCTTTAGTACCGCCCACTATACGTTCCCAATCTTCTCTCGCTTCGTTTGATAAGTAGAGTTCAGATTTAACTGTAAAATAATTTATTTAGTTATGTTGTAAAAAATAAAACAAATTAAATACAAGCTACTTCAATAGAGATATACTCGTATTAAGTACCCAAGTACGTTAGTTTACAATTTTATAGTACCTATGCGACCGAATTTCAATCGATCTATTGATATAAAATTATGTTTTAAATACACCGATTTAGGACATCTTTATAATATTTAATGTTTAATTAACAAAACATTATCTGAGTAAATACGTTTGACTCAAATTATTAGATCCGTTTCCGAAATTATTTCCTGTACGAATTCAATTTATACATTTATGTATATTTTTACAAGAATTTCAAAGAAATCAATTGGTAAATATAAAATAGCCTTACCTAAATCTACCAAAACATTTATTTTTATTACAATGTTGGACTACTGAATTATTAAATTGTAAAGTGCTAATAAAAAGATAAAGATACAAAATTTAAATTTTATTAAAAAAAAATTTAAACTGACTCTACTAAATGTACAATATAAAAAAAAAAAAATCAAAATATTTAAAATAATCTGTCAGAAGTGGGATTCGAACCCACGCCCACAGAAGTGGACTGCGACCTGAACGCAGCGCCTTAGACCGCTCGGCCATCCTGACATACTATGTCACTGCGAAATTACGAATATGTTTCCAGTACTGTTATCAATTACGTAATAAAATTAATTGGGCATAATTACAATAGGGCATTGTCAGAATTAATCGAGACTAAATCAGTAGGGAACGTTCAGAATCCTTCCAGTAGTTATAGTCTAAAATATTTAATACATAGTAGTACTAACGTGTTAATTATTAATAGTTTTTAGAATTAAAATCGAAATTTTCTTAAAAGAGCTATTTTTTCATAATTTTACTTATTTCTTTGTTTAAAGGTAGTATTTAAGGTAAAGCTGTACTAATTCCTTAGATTAAATGATATAGACATTAGACAGTGTCTTAGAAGTAAACATGAAGCCAAGATAATATAATGATTCATTAAAAAAACGAAAAGGTAAAAATAACTGATTAATAGTTTTCATTTACTTACTATAAATACCTTACCAGATATTTTCAGTCGTTGCCAGCCGACAATTTGTGATGTAAACTTTGCTTTGATTAGTAGCGGCTGGCAGCGACTTATAAATTATCACTTGACACAGACGTATATCGAATAATATAATAATATAATCGAATCTCTACATTCAATATTTTTGGGAAATTCTTATTGAAATGGTTTTTTTAGCGTAACAGAGGCCGAATCTATAGGTTTTAAAATTCTTGTTTGTTTATCTGTCTGTTTGTGACCGCATCTCTAGAAAACTACTGGACAGATTTTGATGAAATTTGGTATGATGATTTTTGAACAACTAAACCACCTAAATAATAATCGTGACTTAAAGTGTTTATTAGATAGAGCTGATCAGACAAACATATTTGCTTAATTATCAATATTTTTTATATTATTTTTACTTCAAGTCAAATTAAACATAATATACTTTACCAAAATAACTAAAAACGCTTAAAACTAGCGTACACACTAATATTCTTAACATTTTTATCACTGCACTATACGACTTTAAAAAAACTACTCTTATATACTCGCGTTGGAATGAGAAGCATTTAAATCTATGTAAATTTGTAAGGATTTATAGCAAATCGATCTAAATACCTCAAGATATCACCCCTATGGTAGCTATTGTAGTTTATGTACTTTGTACTGTTAATAGGCAGTGGTAGCCCAGTGGTTATGCGCTCGATTGGAGATCCGAGTGGTGCAGGTTCAAATTCGGATCTCGTACCTCTGATCACGTGCATAACTATCATGATTACCACTTGTCTTACGGTGGTTCCTCACAATGTTTTCCACATTGTGAGGAAACCTGAATGTCTAAGAGAACCTAGCAGAAAGTTATGTGAAATCCGCCAACCCGCACAAGGCCAGCGTGGTGGACTATGGCCTGATCCTTTCGTATTGAGGGAGGCCCGTGACCAGCTTGGGACGTTAAAAAGGTAGAATACAAATTACAATACAATACTTCAATGAATACTCTTTTCCTCACTTCAACACATACATATCTAGTACTATAACACATACATATATAGTACTAAGACGACTCGTTTGGCTCAGTTGGTAGTGAACCTACTTTCTGCGCCAGCGGTCGCGGCTTCGAGTCCCGCTGGGGGCATTCATTTGCTAATCACGAATGTTTGTACTCCAGTCATGGGTGTTTATATTTATAATATGTATGTATTTAAAATTTATATGTGTAGTATATCAACTATCTGGTATCCGCAACACAAGCACGTTGCGTAGCTTACTGCGGAACTAGATGGCGTTGTTGTAATAATGTCCCAACATATAATACATGTTTAAACCATTACTATGTATCTGTATATGTGTTTATGTATGTATGTATGTATTTATTTTTGTATGTATACTACAGTTACAACATTTCTTATCACTTCAGTTACATAGAGTCAGTAATTAATTTTATGGATAAGCCCATGCTCTATTTAAAATTTCATAAAACTCTCTGTTTTAATGTTTTTTAAATAGTAAATATGATACAATGAATGATTTTATAAAAGGCACTTATGTAAATAATTTTGGTGATTAGATAGTTTTCAGACTGATTACCATTTTATAGAACTTTTTTTATCAATTCCTGATTTCTATCAAAGTATCATAGAGCTTTTGAATTGGTAGTTTTTGACTACTATTAGTAAAAGAGATATAAGCTTTCTATGATGAATATCACATTATAGGTACACGTGTTTTATAGGGATAGTTTGTAAGTCTAAGGCAAACTTTTTAAGATCTTGATCTTAAAGTTAAACATTAGTTCTTTTACCTGCATATAGCTTGTAAGAGAATAAGAAACTGTTAAAGTTAGATTTAGAACTAACATTAATAAAATTAGGCAAATGTAACGGATTTTTAGGATATCATTATGAAATAAAAATGCAAAGTGGAAAACACAGGTGATAGCTTTGCACAGTATAATATATTATGCAGATATGTTATCCCGTTGTGCTCCTGACGCGAATGCAAACACGGCGATCATTATGGTGGCATTGTCTCATGTCAGTACGGATGTCGGTAATTTGATGCGTTCTTCAATGCTCTATGCAGATTGCTTGAGCTGTTAAATTTGTACGTAGAGTCGCTAAGGTTAAGTAGAAGAAGTCGCTGAAGTAGACTTAGTTTTAATTTTTTTTCATTCATAAGTATGATTAATTAGATTACTATTATACGACAATATATAATAGATATTTCTGTATATAATTTTAAAGAGTCTTCGTAATTCGACTCAAATTGAAAGATCCCATACGTTGTCGGTCAAGGATATGTGTAGTTTAGTTCAGGTCAAAACTATAGCAAAAATAAAAAGTAGTTTTATAAGTATTTTTATTCGTCACTAGTGACTGGTCCTCGCTTTGCTCAGATTTTCCCCCTAGGTGTGCTGTAAATAATAAATTCGTTACTAAAGTGTATCGCTATCATTTATCAAAATTAATACAAAGTACAGTACACTTCTGAACTTTTCGATTGTTCAGCTTTTTTCAGGGATTTTTTCTATTTGTTCATAGTTGAACTTGAACAAAAACCAAAACAAATAGAATTGTTTAATTCGGTCCATTAGTTTTTGAGTCTTAGCTAGACGAACGAACAACAATTGATATTTATATAGATATAATATACAATATGTTAATAGAATATTTGCAATAAATGCCGCATCCATGTCAGTGCAATCCATGCAGGTCTATGGCGCCAAGGCAACTATTCAGATGGGTGCACGTGAAATATCGTGCATTCGTTAATGATAGTATACACTTTAGCGTTTAGTTCTGATTCCGCTTCTACCTGCCTAGCAATTTGTTGACAGACGGATGGACTATAAAATTGGTTGTATTATAGAACGTATTTTGAAACCGTACATAATGTTGTAAATGGGAAAATAACTATCTATTTGTTTCGTATTGAGGCTTTAAGATGAAAATATTTTGATGAATTTTTAGGAGTTCATAGATTATCATCAAGGCGGAATAAGCTGCATTTTATCCCCGTCCGGGTTGTTACACGGGTTAAAAATTAGTGATAAAAAGAAAGATTAGTCGTTTTTTATCAGATCTTTTGAAATTCGTTTACTAAAAAGGTCGCTTGGGATATAAGGGATCAAATCAAGGGTTTTAAATTTAAAGTTAATTAGTGTAGGAATTGTTATTTGGTTTCTTATACTTTTATAAGTTCTAGAAATTTTTGAAAAATATGAAAAAACATACGCTTTGACTAAACATCTTGTATATGAACTTTTCATTTATAAAACAAAAGGGTACAGTGAGAAAGCAATAGTAATTTCCTGTGACGTGCTGGAATGTTGCCGATATAGGTTAGTGAAGTGACAACCTATATGAAATTCTGTGAAAATATATATTTAGTTAGAACTCTATAGTATGACAGGCAGTGTTAGCTCCGTGGTAACGCGATCGTTGGACCGAGTGAAGCGGGATCAAATCCGGGTCACGTACTGTTGATATTTACATGTGTAAATTATTTCTGCCATGATTACCACTTGTCTTACAGGGAAAGTAAATATCATAAGGAAATGTTTTCGAAAGACAAGCGTGGTGGACTATGACCCGGTACTTGCATTGAAGGGAGGCCTGTGCCCAGCAGTGGGACATTAAAAAGGGCTGCATACATACATACATACATACATACATACATACATACATACATACACACATACATACATACATACATACATACATACATACATACATACATACATACATACATACATACATAAATTAACTGTCTTTTTATCGTTTTGTATGGATTTACATTACACGTGTATGATAATACAAACGCAGTCAGCAGAAACAGTTAGCCAGTAAACAAGATCATATTATGATGTATCAACACGGTATACTCGAGATAACAATTGCTTCCTTTGACGCGGCGCTCTCAGATATAGGTTAGTGAAGTGAATTTTTATTGGATGAAAAATGATTGTGATCTGCAGTTATCTAATAGGTACACTGAACTTGAATGAAATCGTAACGGTTATTTCATAACGAGACAAAAATTGGTGATATGAATAAGAAAACTTTGATGACACTCAAAACTCAGTTTGTAGTAATCCTACTTGATGTGCCAGCGGTCGCGGGTTTGAGCCCTATTGTGACATTCATTTGTTGAGCATGATTGTTTGTACTCCAGTCATGGGTTATGAATATTCTGTATGTATTTAAAGTTATGTAACTGTAGTGTATAAACTATCTGGTATCCACTAGCCATAACATAAACCTCGTAGATTACCATGGAACTAGGTGGCGCTATGTGTAATAATGTCCCAAAGTATTTAAAAAATATGTGCTTAAAATATATTATTATCTATATAGGTACATAAAAAAAATTGAAGTGTTTGTTCTTTGTGTCAAAATGGCATCTTTTTACTTAATACGTATTATATAGAGCACTTATAAGCAAAACACATTTTTAAAAATTATCGTTTATCTTTTTGTTTGACCAAAACTCAAGAACGCCTGAACCGATTTAGATGGGGCTTTTATGTGCGAATAGCTGTTATAAGAATTGACTCAGGCTACTTCAATTCTAGGGGAAGAATTAAGATTCCGCTAAAAATAAATTAAGAAATATGTACATATAAATTAACATTATACGAAAATATAAAATATTAATGCACATTCTTATTATCTTTTGTTTCTTTAGTTGTTCAAGTGAAACTATTTTAGGCGTGACAGAGGGATAAGTCAACATTGGAAAAATCTGTGTCTCGGAAGTAGGAGTCAAATTTATTATTAACTAGTTACGTACCACGGCTTCGCTCAGAATATTAATACGTTTAAATACACTTGTAATCTATATCTATAGGTATATGGTAAGTAACTCGTATATTATGTACATTTCAGTCATGTATACGTTTCCTTCAATATCTCCTGCCGCTTGTGTTTCGCAGAAAGCACACGCTGTTTTAAATAAGGCAGATTACAAACGACAGAATTATTATCTGAATATACTTTAAAAAGAAATTTTCCAATAAATTGTTATTCTATAAACATAAATTACTAAGAAAGAATTAAGGTTAAATACTTCTTGTATTGTATAATTATAGCTAAAGATAAATATAAATACGATTAAAAATAAATACTTCACACCTTTTATCTTTGTCATTTTTGATTAACCTAGGCAAAATAAAATGGAATATATTCAGTAAAAACAATTTCAATTCTTCCCTGTGTTTAAGGTATACAAGGTACCCAAAATTTAGGTAATTTTAACACAACTTTAATAAAATGTGATAAAATAGTCATCAATTGATATTTATTTAAACTAATTCTTCTTGGTTCTTAAGACTCTTAATAATTCTTATAAGACTCCATGAAATATATTATTTACTAGCGACTCAACCTCGCTTTTATCGGTTTCGTCTCTAGATTTTTATCCAAAAGGGGGTACCCCCTATAATTTTTTTATTTATATCTAATCAAAAGCTTAAAATAAGTTTCAAGCTACTAGCTTTAAAAATAACGTAATTTTCATACAAACTTTCATCCCCCATTTCAACCTATTATTTTTCTTTGAAAAGTAGCCTAAGTCCTTTCTCAGGTTCTAGACTATCTGTGTACTAAATTTCATTTAAATTGTACAGTAGTTTTGGCTTGTAATCGCGACAGACAGACAGACAGAGTTACTTTCGCATTTATAATATTAGTAAGGATAAGGATTACTTAAATATGTGATACTGTGATATCTTTATCTAGTAAGAACAACACCTTATTCCATAACTTTCTAAGTGTATCTAGTACTGATATCGAGCTATTTATGCATAAGAGCATGATACTTAGCAATGTCGTTTTAATTTATATCGATGCCGTGACAATATAGTTCTTTCGATACTTATCTAGTAAATAATACAAGACAATCGATAACAGTTGGTTTTACTTAAGGACTGTTTTATAATGTAGTATTCATATTTAAAAAAATGTTTTCTATTTTGATTATAAATTAAAAGAGATAAATAAATTTGAAGTGTCTGTTTTAAAATTAGCAACTTCTTGCACTAAATGAATGAATATACATAACTAAATAAATATACATAACAGGATATACTTATAAGAAAAATACAAGTTTTAAAAATTGACAAATTATATACTTAAATGCCCCTCGAGAACCACTCTATCTATTGGTGAAAACAACATGAAAATCGGTGCAGTAGTTATGAGTTCTTCGAACAGACGGACAGAGACACGTGGCGCAGGACTTTGTTTTTAAATAATATGTAATAGTAAATCATAAATCTTATATATCAATGTTAACCAGAGACTGCAAAATAATATACATTTGATTAATAAAAAAAAAATACATAACGAAAAAATAATAAAATCATAGGGTTTTGGTTCGTTGGGAATTTGGTAACTAAGAATTTTTCATACATAAATAAATTATACAGAATAAAAGGAATGACTTTATTTTATCATCTGAAACTTATTAAGTATGACTGCTTACTTATTATTATCAGCCATCTTAAACTGGTAATAGTTAAATATAGTTTCCGTATTGTAATAATGTTGTGTAACTAGACTGTGACTTACTATTTCGGTTTTGTATTGTGAAATTTATAATGTACATTGTAGGTATATGCTATGTGTTCAAAATAAATATTTATATATAAATATAAAGTTTAAAAACTGAAGTTTTAATTAAAAAAAAAAGTCAATCCGTACTTATCCAGCGAGGTGGACTATGGTCTGATCACCCTCGTGTTGAAGGAAGGCCAGTGCCCAGCAGTGGGACGTTAATATTAATAAATAATTTTGTTCGTAAGCACTGATTATCAAAATACTACACTAGCAAAGATATAAATCTAAGAAATTAAAAATACATCTAATTTTTACAAGTAGATAATACACGTTGCAATAAACTAAGCTATCAATATTGGATATCTCAATAATGGACCTCAGTCACGAAAACGTGAGTCGTGTATATCAAAATAAGAGTACATAGAATTTCTTCCTTATCTGTCGTTGCTGGTACAGATAATGAACCATGTCTTCGGAAAATAGACACATTTAAGTTTTACATTTGCTATCTAAGAAATGTGTAGACCTATATGCTGCATTATAAACCAATTTTCAAGTGGTAGTGCCATGCTTGTTACCTTCGGGTAGCAGCCGAATGGGCCGGCATGCCCCGTATAGTACCACTCTCTCACAGAAGACCGGCGTGAAGTGGCAGCTATGCTGTCGCGTTTCGTCCGGTAATTGAGTGACCGGGAGGCCCACTCCCCATCCCTCCTCCCGTCCTTCTCCCTCCTCCCTCTCTCCCTTTCCTGAAAGGCCGGCAACGCATCTGCAAGCCCTGTGGTGTCGCAGATGTCCATGGGCGGAGGTGATCACTTACCATCAGGTGAGCCTCCTGCCCGTTTGCCCCCTTTGTCCCATAAAAAAAAATCTAATAAATGTTGACATTTTATAATTACAAAGTCAAAAAACTTCGTTCTTGTAAACAAATGGAAACGTAATGTTTAAAGCCCTTTTTAAGATCCCACTGCTGGGCAAAGTTCTCAATTTAGGCCTCTTTTAATAATTCATTACACTAGCCAATCGCAGGGTGTCCAATTTAATAATTATTATTTATAATAATAATAAATATAAAAAAATCTCCTCATACATTAAAAAGTATCTTAGTCTGTGATAAGCTTTATCCATGGAAATCTTCAAACAAGAGAGAATAAACAAATTCGTCGAATAGCTTAATTGTTGTGCCGTACAGATGTGGCGCGTCGTGTTCTTGCTGGCTTTGAGCGGTGAGCTCTAATAACTTTTGCATATATTATTATACATAGTTGAAACTATTTATCTATTTGTTACCAACAATTTATTACATAATGACTAACGTTCTGAAAAACTATCTAAGATTCTGAAAAAATCTAATGTCTCTGTCATACTTAAAAATAAATTTACATTATCTACATTTTTATAATATTATATCTTCTAGTTAAAGAGATATTCCATAGTATGTCTAAATGTATAATAGATGTATTATAGAATTCACTGTCGAAAGATTGCCATTACAAGTTTTTAGAAGACACGTAAAGTACGCTAAGTAAAGTGTCTTCTGCAACTAGCGACTCCGCTCGGGCTCGTCCTAGGTGCTTGAGAGTTATATAGATTTCTCTGACATTAAATATTTTCCTGCAGTAAAAACTATCCTATATATTGACCCGGATAACCAGCTATCACCACAACAAATTTCATCAAAATCCGTCCAGTTGTTTTATCGTGATGTGGTCACTGACAGATAGACAGACAGACAGACAGACAGACAAACAAAAATTCTAAAAACTTCAGATTTGGCCTCTGTATCGTTAATAATGACTATTCATATTAGAATTTTCAAAAAATATTCAATGTACACATTCAACTAAGTTAGAATTTTATTATATGTATAGATTTGCACCGTTATGAGGTTTTTATGTGAAAAATTTACAGTATTACATGCTTTTCACATTTCAGACAATGTAACGTGCTGCTGAGGAGCGGCAGTTACTAATTAGTTTTCACGTAATTAGTTCAGACTATATTAGGTGACACATGACGTGACATGTTTAACAAGTAAACAAGTTACCAGTAACATGTAGGCGTGTTAATATATCAGTATGCAGTGAGATATATATGTACAATGTACATACATACATATATACCTACATATATTTGTAGAGATTACAAAGTTCTTTTGAAAATCAATTTTAATATTATTATTGTTAACTGAGCTTTCGACTTAAAAAGTAAACCGACCAATATATATTTTTATATTTTTATAGAACCCTTTGCTAAATTAGATTACATGAAAAATGAATTGTTAAAATTGGTTAGCAATTGCTGAAGATATTAAGGAACATAATTTAAAAAAAAGGTTTTTTCTTCACAATTGATCGGTCGGATTGAGAAGTCGGTCAGCGTCATGTACGGTTCTCTCAGGCTCAGGCTTGCAGGATGGAAGTGATTTATTTATAATATTTAAAATATAACGGGTTTTCATTGTTTTTAATTTACATTAATTTACATTATTTTTGGTAATCGTTGTTTTTAAATATTTTTTGATTTGACAAATCATTTCATTTACTATATACATAATATATTATATTGTATATAAAGTTGGCTTGCTTGATGAATAAAATAATAAATATGTACAAAAATAAATAAACTTTCAACCTTGTAATTTCGATGTTAATAAATTAATTGTAATCAATACAGACAGTGGTCTTAACTCGGATTATTCCATCAAAGCCTACTATTACCCAGATATATTCATAGACCACACCATAATTTAAGTTTACAGATAATTGCGTTTGCAGTACGAAATTGATAGCCTAAAGGAAATTTAGCTCTCGCCCTTGCTATATATTCTAGTAATAATGTATATCGTTATGTACCTATATGGGTATGAGATAATAGGCGTATTTCACTTAGATCAATATATCACTATACTAGTTCAGTGGTGAGAAAGAAGTTTCAAATACGTTTTAAATTTTAAAAATGTATACAGAGTAAAATATAAATTATAAATTAAAAATAATGATAATTGACAATTTTTATCAATTATTTCGATAAATAGATAATTATTTAAATAAAAAAATTAGAGAATAAATTTAATTAAAGAAATTATTAAGATCTTATAGGGAACATAAAACATATTCGTTGTGTAAAAACTAAAAATAATCGAAACGAAAGAGCTTTTTTTACATATAAAGTTCATTCTACTGTCTCGATTATGTGAACGTTTCATATCTGTCGAAAGAGTTTAAAATTATTTCGAATACAAAAGTTTTTAAAATGCAAGATTATTTTAATTTTTTTAAATAATTAATTTGTTCAAATTTGTTTAAAGTAAAATATTTAATTTTTCGCTAAAACTAGGGTTCGCTCCCTACTTACGTTTTAACGAAGAACCAGTACTTCGTCAAAATCTGTCACAGACAGATAGACAAAAATTGTAATCTCTATAGATTTGGCCTCTACATCCAAAAAATATTCAATAGACAGATTCGACAGTTAGAATTTTATTATAAGTATGTATAGATAAGGTCCAATGTCGTTTTATGGGGTAGAGCATCTGTACTGGTATATAATGTGGCTGAAGTGTCGTTTAAGATAAGTTAATGAAAGTGGTCGTCAGTCTGGCAGATTAATAGACAAACTTTGAACTAACCGGTCTACGTGCTTTCATATAAAGCTGGAACTATTAGATAGGGTGGAGATTTAAACAGGAATAGTGTATTTTCTAGTAAATATATTTTCTAAAAGTAGAGGTTTTTGTCTCCAAAGTTACAAAAATTAATGTGCAAAAATAATATCATTTTTTGTTCAGCAATATCCATATTGTGCCAGTTCTTCGACTGTCACGATGATCCCAGCTACGATCCAGATGAAGGAACTCTCAGTGACCTACAGTTCACGTGGCTGGGTGCATTACAATACATACACGGTATGAAAATATATTTATTAACAATATTAATAAAGTAATTATTAAAATTAACTATAAGATAAGTAATAAAAAGTAAGAAATTTAGATCTTACCAGCTTTGGCCACGGCGACCTTATTGAGAAAAGTGGGACATTATAGTGCACAAGTGTGTAGACGTGTGTGTTTGTCTACGTACTTTATATCCAAATGTAACCAGGAAGTAGGAGTTCTAAATAAACAGTACAAATATATTTAAATTATGGAATATTAGCAGTCAGCAGGAACATCTAGTTCCATGGTAAAGTACAAGCCTTATGTTATGGATACCAGATAGTTGATACTCATAGATAAATTATTTTTAACCAAAAACAAAAACCGACTTCAAAACTAAACAAATCTAAACTAAAAAGTAGAAAATAATACTTTTAAGAACTTCGTTAATTTTGAAGTGGGTGCCAGCCAGGACGGATAGACTTATCTTGCCTTTGCAATGGACTTTCGAACGGTATTTTGATTATGTTTACAAATTTATAGATTAATTGAATATGTGTCTATTTAAGGTTATTTTGCTTTGGCTGGCACCGACTTCAAAATTAACGAAGTTCTTAAAAGTATTATTTTCTACTTTTTAGTTTAGATTTGTTAAGTTTTGAAGTCGGTTTTTGTTTTTTGTTAAAAATAATTTATTTTCAAATTTTTAGCGGAAAGTAGATAGATACTTATTTTGTTTATGTAAAAAAAAGAATTTTCCAAATCGGTCCAGCCATCTTCGAGTAATGGAGAACAAACATAAAAAAAACAAATTTCTCCAACGAATTGAGAACCTCCTCCTTTTTTTGAAGTCGGTTAATAACAATACATATTTTAAATATAAACACCCATGATATATATAAAAGCTTAAGTGTGATATATTTTTATTTTTCCTTTTCTTTGTTCAGTGAAGAATGGTACACCGCATTACTTCAGGGTACCGCGAGTAGTGCTCATCAGCCGACAATTCGCCCTTTCTACTGCGATAGATGCCGCTCATATACCAGAGGGATATGCTTTGTTAGTATTATATTTTTTATTATTAAGCTTTTATTGTAGGTTCGATTTTTGATTGGCCTCCTAACCGATTTCGGCCAATTTCATCGAGACTGTCACTCTCGTACTTCACATGATGAGAGACCAGATCTCTCATGTACGACCGCCGGTTTAAAAGCTATTACTTATGTATACTCAAATGACAGAATTAACATAAAGTGGAACTCGAACCTAGGACCTCTAGATCTGTAGCTATACCTACCTGATAGCTTCTAGATCAACGACACAGTTACGTTCGATTGTATGAAGTAAGAAATTTGATTTGTAACATTTTTTTTATGGGACAAAGGGGGCAAACGGGCAGGAGGCTCACCTGATGGTAAGTGATCACCGCCGCCCATGGACATCTGCAACACCATAGGGCTTGCAAATGCGTTGCCGGCATACCGCCATAACTCTATTTCACAAATATTTTGACTGATAAACTGGTTGACAAATTAAGATTGCATGAAGATAAATAAATATATATACATATTTTAAAACTTTCTACGTACTTTTGGAGTAAGCTTTTCCATAATAATAAAACAAAATGAGTAGTTAAGAGTTTTGAAGTCATAGAATATTCTGTTTATTCAGAGGTAACATTGTATTCGGTGACTACGAAAGAGATGAAGAAGAATGTAAACTTACGATACGAGAGATTGCTGAAGGCTATGAGTGCGAGCCGGCGGTCCTCCTCATGCCCATAGCTGATGTTCTACTTCACCCTGAATTTAAGCACTTTGGTGTAAAGAGCAGTATAGCCTTACTAAAGCTTATTACTCCTGTTAAATCGAGTAAGTATATATAATTACTCGTTAAGTATATACAATACTAATTTTATACAAATAAAAACAATTTTTTGTTTTTGTTATAATTATTGTGCGTTATATTTTCCTAGTGTTATGCAGGTTCAAAATGTAACGTTGTGTTGTGGACAACTGATTGTTGATACCCTACACATATAACTATCAATATATACATATTGTAAATATAAACACCTATGGCTGAAGTAAAAACATTGAACGCCCCCATCGGGACTCAAACCCGTGACTGTTGGCACGGAATGTAGAGTAAAAAGTTATTGAAACGTATCGTCGAAATTAATCACTATATATGGGCTAGTTTCAAATATATTTTGCCTGGATTGTAAAAACTCCTCAGTTTTAAGCATTACATGTTTTAAGAGCAAGATATGTCTATCCGCTCTTAAATCGGCTTTAAATAAAATATCGATCTGTTGAACGCCTTAGGCCTATATCGTAGGTATCTCGGTTATCCTATAAATTGATAGGCAGATGAAAAGATCGTTTTGCATCTTCTATTACTTATTGTTTATAGTTTAATCAATTTAATGCTTTAAGGATACATGGTGCCAGCTTGTTTGCCGTTTAAAAACTTTTTAATTGGGAAATCTGGCAAAGTTACGACTGAAAAAATTTATCACCTTGACTTTGTAAGCGGTTAGTATCACTTTTCTTCTAGTTATTATACGTGAAGATTGAGTTTAATGCGTATTAATTTCGTGCAAAACATAAGCACATACAATAATATTATAGTCGAAATTCAGTAATGCGTGTTCAAATCCCGGGTCGCACACCTCTGATATAAAATAAATAAATCAATATGTTAGGACATTGTTACAACAGCGCCATCTAGTTACGTGGTAAGCTCGAGGCTTTTGCTACGGACACCAGATAGTTGATATACTACACATATAAATTTTAAATACATACATATTATAAATATGAACACCCATGATTGGAGTACAAACATTCGTGCTCAACAAATGAATGCCCCCAGCGGGACTCGAACCAGCGACCTTAGTACTTTGACTCTATCATTTGACTTAGCATTTTTGTAAGTATTAAATAAATTCTTTTTTATAATGTAGATGTTCCCAGGGATTTCATAGATGAAGAAAAAGAAGTAACCAGAGTCAGCTTACTGCCGCGGGAACTTTGCTACTTGTATGACAATCCGGAGCCATTTGTAAGTTACCTTTGAAAATTGGTAGATGCGATGTTAAATATTTAATACGCCTTACTATTTACGAACAAAAATTAAGAGCTATGGAGTAAAAAATACTTAGTTTCGAATCATCATCAAAAACAGAAGTAAGTATATTATAAAAACTATGTACCTAAACATAATAAGATAAGAAAAAAAAGAAAGAAGAAAGAAAAAGAAAGGATAAATATAGTAAATAAATTACTAGCAAATCCCTCGACTCCGCTCGCGTTCTAATAACTATTGAAAATAGGGATTGGTGGTAGAAATCATAAAAAAATAAAAAACTTAGTATAAAAATAAAAAATCTGGAGAGAGCCACCCTTATCACCTAGGGGAATAAAAATAGCATACGACCTATTCTCAGACCTACCAAATATAGAAAACTAAATTTCATAAAAATCGGTGAAGCCGTTTTGGAGGAGCTCGATAACAAACACTGTGACACGAGGTTTTTATATTATATTAGATGGATATTTGATAGAAACTTTGAATAGGTACTTAAAGTAACTTCATGCTAGACTTGGCACTTAATCATGGTAATTTACTGTCACTCCTGTGTCACTAATATTCAGAGCACATATTTGGTAGTAATAGCTTAGGAATTTTAGTTAACATTCCATCTTAACATAATATATACCTTCATATAATTACTACATAGTACAAAACAAAGTTGCTTCACGCTGTCTGTCCTTATGTATGCTTAGATCTTTAAAACTACGCAACGGATTTTGATGCGGTTTTTTAATAGATAGAGTGATTCAAGAGGAAGGTGTATATGTATAATGAATGCATAATATAGAAGAGTAACACTGATCATTTTCGAGTTACGAATGGAGGCGACGACTGACGACTGTGTTTTCTTTCTAGATAGCTTCGCTCACGCTAAGTTTATAATATACTGGCTGACCCGTCAGACTTCGTACTGCCTCAATCGATAAATAAAAGACCTAAAATTTTTTTTATATTTATTCACCTTTTAAACCTTCTCTGGACTTCCACAAATAATTCAAGACCAAAATTAGCCAAATCGGTCCAGCCGTTCTCGAGTTTTAGCGAGACTAACGAACAGGAATTCATTTTTATATATAAGATACTAGAAAACCAGGCCCGCTTCGCTGGGCGTAAGTTAAAATAAATTGAAAGGTTTTTATAATTTTTTAATACAATAAAAGTTCCCTAAGTTACCCTTTATAACATTACCTATCTGCGAGTGAAAGTCCCGTCAAAATCGATCCAGCTGTTCCAGATAATAATGAAGACAGATGTAGAATATTATTTATTTATATGATGTAATATGGGGAAACCCCCGTTTTAAAGTTAATTAAATAATAATCCACATATACGGCGCTTTTATATTAAAGCTTTCCAAAAAATTGTTGTACTCTACAAAGATCCATTGTTATTACCAAAGTGTAATTTTGAATTTACATTCTAGAACAGGTCTGGGATTAGTGATCGTATCGCGTGTACGACGGGATGCGGGTTCCATTCCGGATCACCCAGTATAGTACATGAGCACACCGGTCACTGGTCTATCGTATCTCTGGCTCAGGGTACGTATGATTTTATTGTACATGCTATAGTGAGTAAAGATAACGATCTGGTTTCACAGTCATGTTCATAGATCTCTCAGTCATTAATAAATAAATGTTCTTAAGCCACCTAGTGAAGAAGACTCAAAGACTGAAGAAGATCTAGTTGTCGCACCACTTATATTTTCATATGTAAATCATTTTAAAAGTTATTACTGATCGCTTTGTGGTAAATCGAAGCATTGGTAGGTCTAGCTAGTCTGAATTGTGAAGTGCAAAAGTCAAAACTAACCAGATTTTCTAAGATTTGTGAAAACTGCCAATCTACACTGGTGAGAATGAATGATTATATCCTTATAGCAGCACGATAAACTGCGATGAAGGAGATGGTATTGGTAGTATATTCTAAAAATTAACAACGTATATCATTAATTGTTGGCTTAATGTATAATATTTTTTATTATAAATCCTGTTTTTCCTTGAAACGTTCATAATTTTGTATTAACTGTTTGTGTGCTGCTTAACACGTTCACTGCGGATATAAGTTAGGATTGGCTACCTCCTAACGAAATAGTACCTTCTTGAAAGATTTTGATAAAAATACACAGGGGGTTCGCCATGCCCCGACCCGCTGCGCGTGCGCCGCCCCCCAGCACCGCCGCGTCACATACTGTTGTATCCATACGTCGCTTGGATAACCGCTGCTATCACCGGAAAGGCCGTCGGTGCTTTTGCAAAAGATGATCCTTTCGGTGAGGATTTTTTTTATCTTAATAAATTGCCTCTTAATATAATACTATAAGCGATTTACCCTCGCTGGTTTCGTTGTTTAAACATATTTTTTTTTATTTTCTCAATACTTTAATTATTAATATTATACGCTTTTTATTAATTACTACGATAAAACAGACGGTAATAAAGTTATTGTATTAAAAATCATGAAAATCCTCAAAGTTCTCAAGTTATAAGTGGTGTAACTAAAGTATTTTATTTTATACAAGCGATTCAACGTCTCTTCGCTCGGGCTCGTCCCTAGAATTATCGCGAGCAAAGCCTCGGGTCCCGCTAGTAAATGTATACAAAACTTGACAAATTATATACAAAACCTTTCTCGAGAACCATTCTATCCATTGGTGAAATCAGCATTAAAATCGGTGTAGTTTTTGAGTTTATTGCGAACAGACAGACAGACGCGGCGGAGGACTTCGTTTTATAATATGTAGTGATATTGGTATATAGATGTATAACCTCGGTAATCTAGTAACTTGCATACTGTCTGGATTATCAAATCAAAATATAATGTATTCAAATAGACTTTTACAAGCACTTTTGAATCACTTTTTACATTATGAAAATATAGAATTTAAATTAAATGTCAGTATGTAAGTCTGTGAGGATGCTAACATTTGTCAGGTCCACTATCGACAGTGTTTAATATCATCATGAACATTGAACATGTTCTAGGGTACGTGATGCCTCGCGCTTCGCTATACGACGTGTTGGGTCACCGCTGGGTGGGGCATTGGTGGGAGGGCGGGCTACGATGCTCTGACCGTGGGGAGGCAGCAGATGACATGTTCCGCTTTTATCATGAGGTGTTCCAGGTCAAGCCGGTTACTTTTACTACTTTGACTTATTATTTGGAGGTGAGTTATTGCTCGTAATTTCAGTATATCTATAATATAGTTAAATAATTATTTTTAAATTTTTTGTTTTAGTTTTTTGGTCTAAATTCATGATAAGGTGTAAATTGTTGATATCTTATTTTACCCTGAACCTTTAAAGCTTTAATGGAAAAAATTGTCACCTGTATCTTGAGAAGATGACAGTGAGCTAAAAATACTGGTATCTATACACATTTTAAAACGAAAAACAAGATTCTAACAAAAACATCTTTATTATCAGATAAACGCGGGACACGACACACTTATCATCTGTGTCAAAGTGGGAATGCCTTACCAATTAGGACAACCTAAAGTTTGGCAACTCGATACCCCTGAAGTTAAGGTATGAGTCGATAGTTAATTGGATAATTATATAGAAGATTTTCTACTTTATTTATGTAGGGTAAAATAAAAAATTCTTAAAATAGCTCTGAAACAAAAACAAATGCACAACAGAACCATTTTTTAGTTTAATTATTTGTATTTTCATGCGTGACTTTGGCCTTTATTAGGAAAGAAGTCGTTCTTTTATTTTTATGTCTCAAGAGTGACTAGAGATGTTAAAACAAAAGGTAATGGCCTTTTAAATCGGCTCACAATAACTGAAGATATCGCATAACCTACGCCCAAAAGAGTTATGTAGTGCCTTGCTTTGTCGTACCATGAATAGAGGGCTTGACGGGTAATAGACCAGTGCTAAAGCCTTTGAAAATAGTAAAAAGTGATAAAAAAATAGTAGAATGACTTATATACATTTTTTGGCCTTAAAAATTATCGACACCGGTCTATAAGTATTACCATAGCATAAAAATGTTTACAGTAAGCCCACCCAGTAATTCAATTTAAATTCCTTAAGTAAGCCAGATGAGCATAAATTACTTTGCCACATGTCATAAAGAAGGAAATTGATTGTTAAAATAAGATAAATCACTCATTATTATTTAATGCTTTTAATTCTGATTGTCGATACCAATTTTCTGTGGTGCTCTCTTGACAGTTTATAAATTTAATTATTAACGTATCTCGTCAAGCACTTTTCCAAAACTTTAAAATTAGTATATAATATAACAGTCGGGTGCTCTTCACCCGAGTCTTACCCATACACCCACCCACACCCACACCCACGTTACTGTACTGTCTAAACACCCTACTTAGATGACTATAATATGGATACTATGGTATCCATCTCATGGAGTATGCAATAGTAGTAGTAAAATAAAACAAAAAAAGTAATCTAGAACCTTTTTCGTAATTAAGATTATATCTGAGGTTTAGTCAAAATAAATATCTCAAATGAAAATATTACTTACAATATATTGATATGATGAAAGGATCTCTAATTGTTGATCTGGAAAGAATTTTACGAAAAGGGTAATACGAGTAAAAGCATTTTTCCCTTCAATATTAAATGTGCGTATTTTACTAACATTATATTGGGTTATTGAAATTAGATTATATTTGCTCAATACATCGGTTATTAAAGATTGTTCATAAGATGTTATAATTTTCGATGATCTAATCTTTTAATATCTAAAAATCTCGTGTCACAGTGTTTGTTATCGAACTCCTCCGAAGCGGCTTGACCGTTTTATATGATTTTTTTGTGTATAGTTATTATAGTCTGAGAATAGTTAGTAGGCTATTTTTTATTCTCCTAAGTGTTAAGGGTGGCACTCTCCAGATTTTTTATTTTTTATTTTAGACCAAGTTTTAATTTTTCACTTTTTATTAATTGGCATCAAAAAATTCTTATAACCCTAAATTTTCATCCTTCGGCCGCGGGCGAAGCCGCGGGAATTGCTAGTACTACTATATAATTTTTAGTATATTACTTACCGAATAAGTAGTACTCTGACAAAAACGACAAGAGCAAAAGCCGCTTAGAAACGTATTAATAGTTAGGTTTCGTTTCAATTGTTTTAGTTCATTGAAAGTCACAGCTTGAGTTCTTTTATCTGCACTGATCGAATAGAGTTTTTGGACTAAAATGAAGTAGAAATGTGAATGAATTCACAAGTAGCTGGCATTGTTTTAAATAACTCTCATTCTTTTCTACCAATGTTTTTTTTTTAATATTATGTTCTAATTGTTTTTTATTAAGTTTTAGTGTAGAGTCTTTCTGATTAGTAAGCCTCAGTAACAGCCCGGAGTTGGGAAGTTGGCGGTGTGTCACCGTGCCTCGGAGAGCACCAAAAGCCGTCGGTCCTGCGCTTTAGCTCTCACTAGTCACTGGTCGTGTCTCGTGTCGTCCCACCGGAGTATAAGTGTGATAGGAACAGAGAGTGCACTTGTGTCTGCACGTATACTTGTGTACTATAATATCTCTTACGGATTGACTGGCATGACCGGAATCGGTCGGGAAGACATTATAATAACATGGTTCTTGAAATATCTTTTGCAAAAAGTTGACTGTGGAAGGTAGCAAATTATTTTAATGATGTATATTTTTTTAGGTAATGGTACCAGTAATTACATTTACAAATCTCTACAAATTTCAAGTAGAGGCTTGGGCGTACAATTCGACTGAGTCGGAAACATCCGAGCCATCTTCCTCGTCTATAGAAAGCGAATCTGAAGAAAAGCCTAAAACATAAAAACAACATAAACAAATGATTACTTAATAAAGTTTATTGAATAAATTACTTTTATTTATTTAGATCTTCATCGATGTGGGAAATGAATCTTGGATATTTAGTAGTAGTTATAGTAGGTTATAATATTTTAAGGGTTTGTAAAATTAATGACATCTATTCTAATATTTCAAACGTAAAGAGATAAAGAGAGATTACACGTGAATGTACTCTCTATTATAGCAATGGCATTTGGCAACTTGCGATACTGGTACTTGCTAGCTTATATAGCTAGGTATTTACCTGTATGTAACCCAAGTTATTCCTTAAAACATAGTGAAAGTACCGTCAAAATCGGTCCAGCCGTTTCAAAGATTAGAGAACAAACCCTCAAACATATTTTTTATAAGTACTAGGTATATCTATACATATAATAAAATTGTTACTCAATCAAATCTGTTCATTAAATATATTTTTTGGAAAATGTAATTGAAAAAGACATCATTATCGATACAGAGGCCGAATCTATTGTTTTTAGAAATTTGTCAGTCTGTCGGTCTGTCTGTCTGTCTGTCTGTGACCGCATTAAGAGAAAACCACTGGACGGATTTGAATGAAATTTGGTATGATGGTAGCTATACCCGGGCCTATAGACAACCGGCATTCGTTATGAAGCGATTCGATTTCTACAATCGTCATCGCTTAAACGCAGCGTATGCATCTTGAACTTTAAATCACTAATAATTGAAATGAATGTACATTGTCTACCATCATCTATTCGTTGTCAACAGATCACGTGACATATCTAAGTGATATGTCAAACCCATACATTTTGAACTTTTCTACTATCGCTTTCGCTAATCGATTGTTACATTGTCTAGGCCCTCCGGTTACCCGGGTCGATATAGGTACTAAATTGCGGGAAAATAACTCATTTCTGAGAAAAAAATAAAATAAGGCATTTACTTATTTAAGCAACGCGAGCGGAGCCGCGGGTATCGCTAGTATAATTATGTATACATATCGTAAATATCTGTAATGTTGATGTTGCAGGCAGACACTTCAAACTTATTTATCGGTATAGATGTGTTCTATATTTTAATGGAATGTCAGTAGCCAAGCTCTACTTTAATGTAACATATATCTTTCAAATCCTACTTCAGCTTTTGCCAGAATTACGAATGCTATGAGGAAACATAGTAAAAGCAAACGAAAATAGGTAGTTATTGAAATTATAATTTAATGTTAGTACTATACATATCTTAAAAAATGGTTGTAAATGCACTATTTTTCAAACTTATCTGGTGGATAAGAGGTCAGGTATTTTTTAAGTCTTGATGAGAGGTTTCGAAAGTGAAAACATAGATAATTAAAGTACCTCATATTTGGGAAAGAGTATCAGTATATCAATGAAATAATTTAATATTAATTAGTCTATAAACTCGACTTGTAGTGTAGCCCAGGGACAACGCGCTTCCTTGAAAACCTAGTAAACGGGTTCAAACCCAATGTCTCACAATGTGATTACCACTTGTCTTACGGTGAAGGAAAACATCGTGAGGAAACCTGCATGATTGAAACCTAGCAAGTATTTGTAAGACATGTGAAGTCCGCCAACATGCACTAGGCCAGCGTGTTGGACTAATCCCTGAAATACTGAAGAAATTATAGTCTCACTGCCAGGCACGGGCCGCCTGGCACTTGGCAGTGAGACTATAAGTTATAAGTTATAACTTCTGTTATTTTCAATTTTACTAAATGTAATTATTAGTTTTGACTACAAATATTTTTATCAACTAAATGAATGTGTATTTTATTAAAGCATTTCGTATTCTCTAAGGATAATAAATAATATCAGTAATCCTTTTAAGCTACAATATAAATAAGACGTTAATACCAATCACGATCGCTTCGAGATGTATTATTTATCGATTAATCTGCAGGGCGTGTCTAGTAAATCGCAAAGTTAACTTGCTCGATGTGCTGTGTACGGTCAGCATTCAGGGAAAAAATCTAATTTATACCAATCTTTATATTAAATATATTTCGTGTCATTATTTTCTCAATATATGAGTCTCTTGTATAATAAATTTTTAAACAATTATCATAAATATTGAAGAGAATGTGCACAGTAAAGCAAATGTTAACTTAAATACTTAAAAGGATAAAAGAAACCACATGCAGTAAGTATTGCAGAGGATGCGATTATAAAACGACCACTCATTTTTGTCTATCTTACATTTAATTTAAACTTAATTTTATTTTCGTTTATAAATGAATATATGTATGCGGTTGCGGGTTTGAGTCCAGCTGGGACCATAAGTATAACAACTATTTAGTACACTAGTTTGGTAAAACACTCTACAACATTAGTTACTGACTGAGTTAACAGTTTGGTTGATGACACGTTAGGCTCAGTCTGTAAAGACCCTACTTTCTGCGCCAGCGGTTGAGGGTTCGAGTCCCGCTGGGGGCATTCATTTGTTGAGCACGAATATTTGTACTCCAGTCATGGGTGTTTATGTTTACAACTTTATTGAATTAAAGTAGGTATACAAGATTATATCCTACGAAACATATGGCTTTATTGTTTAAAATATAGTTTAATTTATAATGACTTATATTCGTAAATCTAAGAAAGTATTACCTACCATTTTTTTGCCAACAGTACTTATTATTTCATCTGCTATTCACAATAAGAAGAGGGCAGCAAATATAAAGTGTACGGCTCTAACATCAAATTAAGACGTAAAGTTGTTTTGATAAGCGGAATGATACAAATGTTAGCCTCGCGGTGCTAACGAGAGCTGAGTACTAGCGCGTAGAAAATTGTATATTATTTTAATATACGAAAAAATATAATCACTACTTACTTGTTTTATATTTTCATTTAATATATAAATAAGAAATAAAATTATTTCTCACTCAATCTCGCTTTGCTCTGGTTCGTTTTAAAGGTTAGTACTTAATTGCCACGCAATTCTTTTAATTTTTTATTTAAATTCAATTTTTCAGCAGATTTTTTGCCTAATTCCTTTTACACTTCAATCGCCACTTACTTTTGGGGATGTCCCAACAAAACAAAAGAAGATTTATGTGAATCCTTCCAGTCATTTTTCGTTTCGTTCGTTGGCTTGCACTTGGCCGGCTTAGAACAGCAGTTTTATAACTGTTATTTTCGTATGGTAATCACTTAGTTTTGACAGCAAGTGAATTCCATACAAAATAAGCAGTTCTGAACCTTTATATTTTCATATGTGGATACCGTGAGCCACACTACACATATAACCACGGGGATGAACCCAAGCGAAGCGAGGACGAACCGTTAGTACACTATAGAATATTAAAAAATTATTCACATTAATATAGTCATATAACAAAACAGTATTTTACCAGTATTTAAATCCCTATTTAATGTTTTTAAGCACACAGCTTCTGCCTGTACTTACTCTTTCGAAGGAAATGCAAGTATCCCAAGATAGCAAATTCATTTATCGCGGATGCATCTTATATATTATATTTGAGATATTACATTCTGACAAACAAATAAAACCCTTATTAACAAGGTATAAAGACTAAAATAAAGTTGAAATATTCATGATTTATAATAATTCAAATTGTTGCTAAACATATCGTACTTTTGATGCATGTTTATGGTTCATAGGATTTTAAGTTTTATATCAATATGCATAAGAGTTAATTTTGCTTAATATAATAAATTATTAGTTAAACATTGCCTATAGCACTGTTCATCAATGATATATGTTCTGCATGTATATATTTAATTCTAAGCCATATGGTAGTTAATTTAAGAATTATAATTGCTCAAACGTCAGTAAAACAAGTTATTAAATACTCGACGTGTTTCTGTTTACACTCGATGAGGTTTGTATTAACTATTAACTAAGATGTAGAAGTCAAGAATTGTAATCTATAGTATAATCTAGAGATGAGGTATTTTAACGCATTAAAAAGTATGCTACATGTTGACCCGGATAACCAGCTATGATTACACTAAAATCTAAATATAATCACTCAATATGACGACTCGTTTGGCTCAGTTGGTAGTGACCCTACTCTCTGCGCCAGCGGTCGCGGGTTCGAGTCCCGCTGGGGGCATTCATTTGCTAATCACGAATGTTTTTACTCCAGTCATGGGTGTTAATATTTATAATATGTATGTATTTAAAAAATTATATGTTTAGTATATCAACTATCTGGTATCCGCAACACAAGCACGTTAAGTAGCTTACGGCGGAACTAGATGGCGCTGTTGTAATGATGTCCCAACATATTAATCAAAATCTGTTCAGTGGTATTTTTAGTCACAGACAGGCAGACAAAAATTTAAAAAGTATAGATTTAGCCTATGAAATGTTTAAATATGTACAAATTCCACTCATTTAGAATTTTATTATTAAACTAGCAATTTCCGCGGCTCCGCCCGCGTTAGTAGTATAATGAAAATTTTGATGATCATATATTATTTGATGCCAAATCATGAAAAAAAATCTGGTCTAAAAATAAAAATCTAAAATCTGGAGAGGTTAACCCTTATCAGCTAGCTAGCTATAATAAAAACTACCATAGACCTATTCTCAAACCTACCAAATATACACCAAAAAATCATAAAAATCGGTCAAGCCGTTTCGGAGGAGTTCGATAACAAACACTGAGACACGAGATTTTTATATATTAGATAAAGTAGAAAATTTTGTTTTATACTTTGTACGAGTAAAATATCAATTCTACTTATGAGTTATGACATACTCGTACGTGCACAGATCATGAGCTTTTTCTGGGCTAAGGATCCCTAATAAGATATCGCATAATATACCGCTATATTAAAATACCGCAGTGTTATAAGGCAGTGGTAGCCCAGCGGTAAGGCGCTCGCTTGTATAATCGAGTGATGCAGGTTCAAATCCGTGTCGCGCACCTCTGATATTTTCATGTACGAATCATTTCTATCATGATTACCACTTGCCTTACGGTGAAGGAAAACATCGTGAGGTAACCTGCATGTCTGAGTTTTCGTAAGACATGTGAAGTCCGCCAACACGCACTTGGCCAGCGCGGTGGACTATGGCCTGATCCCCCTCGTACTGAGGGAGGCCCACCCCCAGCAGTGGGACGTTAAAAAGGGCTGAACTCAAGATGGTTATTCGGTTAACAATCAAAATATAGGATACCTGTTACCAATATAATTTAATTAATTTTTAAATTGAATTTAAATGTATCTAGAGATGAACTCGAACGGAGTGAGGGTGAATCTCTAGTGAGAAATGGGTGATGTCATGAATGAAAGGGTTGATGTCACTGTTATAAATGCGAAAGTTTGTATGTTTTTCCGTGTATATTTTTCTTCTTTACGCAGAAACAGCTTAATTTGAATAATAATTAGAACATATATACTTAGATAGACTTGTCAGTTATAATCTGGAGTTACACAAAAGCTACTGTTAAGCAACTAGGAACGCATCTGATCGTAGCGTGGGTAATTCAGTAGTAGTATATAAAAAGAGGCACAAAAAACTCATTTTTTTTTCTTTCAAAGTACGCTTTCAACCCTGAGAAGCAATCAAAACCAAACATAGAACACTTGCTATTATTCCACTGTTAATTCCCTTCTCAAATATCAAAAGTAAGACGATACACTTTTTGTTTTAAGTGCCTGGATAAAGAATACTTTGTTTTTAAAGATAACAAAGGGCCCCGACGTTTTTTAAAAGAATATATATCATCTTACGGAATGAAATAAACAAAGCTGGTCAAAAAGATAAGATTTTGTATGACATATGGATGAGAATTTAGTCGTAGATAAATTTTAGGATTTAAAGAATTTGGGTACAAAAAGTTATCTATTTAAAATGAAATGGGTCGACCGACGTGATGGCACGTACTTATACTCATTTTTTGTATAATTTGTACATATACCTAATCTATGGGAGTCAGATGCCATTGATGTAAATATATGACAATTGAATTGAATTAATTGCATACGAATTTGATATTTTATGGGAAATAGGATTAAAAAAGGGAAATCAATTTTTGATTTAATTTTTTTTGACTGTTTATTGATTTTGATAGCTTTTTAAAAAAAAAAATAATTTAAGATTCTACCACAATTTTATAAAACAATTTAAAAATATTGTTAAGTTCTACATCTGAATACAGCATTGAGAATATAGAAGTTCAATCTTTTTTGCACCTTGTCATATTATAGCGTCATTTGCTTTGGCTGTGGTAGCTTCCTCACAGAATTACATTTCATTTAAATTCTATATTTTAATAATGAAAAAACTAAAAATACGATTCAAAAGAGCTTGTAAAAGTTTTTTTGAATAAATAATATATTGATTTTGATTTTGTTTCTGGCTATCGTATTGTCGCCATTAGATAACCTACTGATTAACGAATGCATATACCTAGACAACCTCGGTTGCTGAATTGCATGAAAACTTAAAAATTATTTAGTATTAATTGTTGTCTAAATATATTAAGAAGGATTGTCGGGACATTATTAAAACAGCGCCATCTAGTTCCGTTGTAAGCTACAATGCTTGTGTTACGGATACCAAATAGTTGATATACTACACATATAAGTATAAATTTTAAATAAATACATATTATAAATATAAACCCATGACTGGAGTACAAACATTCGTGCTCAAGAAATGAATGCCCCCAGCGGGACTCGAACCCGCGACCGCTGGCGCAGAAAGTAGGGTCACTAGTCACTACTAACTGAGCCAAACGTGTCGTCAGATTTTGCCTACTACAGGAATTAAACTCTTACAAAGGCTCTATACAGTTATTCGTTAACCCTATGATGTAACAAACCTTGATATATTGGCTTTGTGATGAGAAAATAAATAATTATTATTGTAGAATAAATAACTTACTATTTAACCAGCACTTTAGTTAATAGTTTCATGTAATAATGTATTATTGACGTAACTTAGAACTATTAATATTTGATGACCATGGAAAACGTTTAAACAGTGGTAACGCGCTCGCTTGATAACAGTGATGCAGGTTCAAGCCCGGGTCACGCACCTCTGATATTTTTAAGTGCGAATCATTTCTATCTTGATTACCACTTATCTTACAGTGAAGGAAAACATCGTGAAGAAACCTGCAATCTGCATGTCTGAGAGAGCCTAGCATGCTTTCGAAAGGCATGTGAAGTCCGCCAACTTGCACTAGGCCAGCGCGGTGGACTATGGCCTGATCTCGTATTGAGGGAGGCCCGTGGCCAGCAGTGGGATGTTTCACCAATCGTCTTCACCAATCTCAAAACAAATATTTTTATGAAGTCGTTAAAAAAGAGTAGAGTTTATGGAGTTAACTGGATTTCAAAAAATCACTATTACTATTAAATATTAATTATAAAACAAAATCCTCCGCCGCGTCTATCTGTCTCTTCGCGAAAAACTCAAAAACTACTGCACCGATTTTCATGTGTCATGTTTTCACCAATGAATATCCAATATTTTTATTCGTTGTATGCAATGGCTAAAATGGCGGAATAAACACTACTAACAACCAGATACCAATTTATTTTAATTTTTGTCTGTCCGTCTGTCTGTTTGTCCCTGCCAATCTCTAAAAAGACTGGACCGATTTTGACAGGACTTTCACTCGCAAATAGCTAATGTTAAACGGAGTAACTTTAGCAACTATTATTTTAGAAAATTTATTTATATTGACTAGCGGAACCCACTCGCTCGCGCTAAACCTAGGGACGAACCCGAGCAAAGCGAGGGTGATTCTCTAGTTTTAAACAAATTATTTAAATTAGTCGATGTAACGATTCTACCAAGCTTTTGTAATTAAAACCCCTGTCAGATTTGACATGTTTATTTTAAAGGAAAGTGTTAAATGTTGTTTCATGTTTTGAGGGCAACACATGCTGATGTATCTGCTGGGATATTAAACGAGTGTAGGCAGAATTCAATCTTTAAATAAATACAAGTTAGGTCAAGTGCTAACTGCTAGGTATATTTTAGTTTGAAGATATTTTTTTAACTTTAATTTAAAAAATGTACTGTATTAATTTCGGATAATCAGTTGTTACCATACCAAATTTCATGGACTTTTTCCAGTGATTTTCACGTGATGCTATCACAGTCAGACGGACGGAAGGACACAACTTTTAAAAACTACAGACTTCTGTATCGATAATAATGATTTTTCAAAAAATATTAAATTTACAGATTCAACACAGATGATAAAAATATCAGTAATGTAGCTACTCATAATGGTATTTGACATTTCAAATAACTATATTTTCAATTTATTTATAGATAAAATTATTTACAAAACAGTAGCCAAACAAAAATAGATTTTAAATAAATATTATCATTGAATAGTTCAAATTGCAACAATACGGATGTAGATTACTTATATACTATATATAAAAAATATAAACGCTTATAAAAGGCACGCGAGCGCCAGGTGCGGACTTTTTATAGACCGTATTGTAAGGGAATCCCTTATGTAAGGTGACCATGTAAATGAATAATGGTGGATGAATAATGAAAAATGTCAAAGTTTTTTTTTTATTTTACTTATTTTAATAATTTATATCCATAAATGTGACATGCAGTAAAACTACAAGAAAGATTCAAAAAAATCTATTTTTAAAGACATTTTATAATAAACATATTTTTTGGTTTATGGCTAGGGATACTTTAAAAAATTTAATTAAAATCAGTTCATCCATTTAGGCAATAAGATAGCACATACAGACACACAGATATATACGCTAAACTTATATCACCCATCTTCTGTCCCGGATCTTAGTAGAATAAATTAATATGTTCCTCTATTAATGCGTTATCAGATTTTTTTGGTTATATTATGAAAGATTTGTTAGTTGTTAGATACTGGCTGAAAAAAAATGTAAGAAGTCCTTATACATTTTCAGATCCAGATGATTTTCCAGATAAAAATTGAAAACACGAAATTTTTATCTCTTAGTTCATGAGTAAGCTATGTTATATCGGCAATTTGAAAATAATGCTATGAAAAATACTAAAGGTCAGGTTTTATATAAAACTTAATTCTAAATGACTACAAAAACTTAGAAAATACGTCACCCTATTCAATTGTTAGGGTAGGTCCACAATGGTGTTATTTTAGCGAAAGTACTTTACGGGGGGTGCTCGACTAAACGTTTTGTGCTCATTGAAATCGAGTGCGCTTGCCTTTTATTATTACTAGTGGTCGCCCGCAGCTTCGTTTGAATTATCTTAGTATAATTGCACGTAATTTTGACACGCCATTTCACCTTTTTACTATAAATTATAATTAATTTCTCAAACGAATCGTATAAAAATAGGCCGTTAATTATTTCATTTTTTATAGTTAACTTAAACAATTATTTTTATATTATTATTTCTCGCTTCGTTCGGGTTCATTCCTAGATACATTTTAACAGTTATTATAGATTTCTTAGAAATGAGATATTTTCCCACTGTTAAAAGTATAGCAAATTTTATCCAAATTTGTTCACTGCTTTTCTCGTGACGTGGTCACAGACAGACAGACAAAAAAAACTATAGGCATCAGTTTCGATAATAATGACTGTTTCAACAACATTTTCCAAAATATACTCAATGTACAGATTATATTGTATAGACTTTTACAAGCAATTACTAATATAATACATCCTGCTTCTTACATAACATCAATATTGTAACGGGAAAAAGTCCATTATATAATGGAAACTAGGTCTAAATATTTGTAGCTTTCAATTTTAGCCCAAACTTACAGACACATAGAGTGCTTTATCCTGCATCAATGATTTCATTTTAAAGGTCACCTTTCAGAGGTCATCCAGACCAAATCTAGAACAATACTTTATATTGAATCAATCACAACACCTCTCACTCCGCAGTCGGTTAGCTGACCTATATTTGGCGGCCTTAGCAAGACAAGCGACTGTAGTGATGTATCGCCAAATTGACATATGTTTAAAAAAAAGTATTTCTTTTAAGAAAGTAAAGTAAGCGGAAATTGGGTATTAGTTACGTGTTTTGGAAATCTAATAACATACTAAATTTTATATTTTTTGTATTTTCTGTTTTACCTTTTAAGTGCAATAAATTTTTCCCGCACTTTTGTTTACATATTTATTTATTTACGAATCATCAAATAGATTTTACAAAACAAAGTTACAGAATATTAGTAAGTATAACATATTAGAAAATATTTCATGTATAAAATGCGCCTTGAATGCGCAAGCGATCCTACGACGCGTAAGGTAAGTTTGGTTTTAGTGAGTAGTACTGGGTTTAGGCCAGTGAGTCTCACATAACCACCGGTTTTCCACAGGTGATATGCGTTAATGCGATTCCCAACTGTATAAAAAACAAACTATGGTTAACCGAATTTTACTCAAATCCAAATATCTGTTACTGCTTAGAGAAACAAATGTACACTAAAATAAATCAAATTTATAATATTCAATTTGTTTTTAGTGGATATTTGTTTCTCTTTTAAATCAAATTTTAAATTATTTTTAGATCAAATTTATAATATTATTAGAGAGATCTAAGAATAAATACTACAATACAGATGTATTGCATAATTGAAGCAAAATTTATAAAATGAATGAAATTATTTTTATTAATAAGAGGAAATAAAGAAATAAGAAGTATTTTTTTTTAATATTTGAAATTTAGCTTTATATTCATTTCAATGTCCGCGCCCTTGAGCATACACTGCCACCCGTCGCCCGCTTCAACGCGCACCAAGATTATTCGAAAAAACAACCCACCTTGATTTATCAAACACAATACAAATAAAAACCGTATACTAAAATATGGGTCATTAAATTGTCTTTTATATGATTGAAGTTTCATGTAAATACGCCCCATAGTTTTTGCGTGATTATCGTTTTTTTGTCCGCGTTAGACATTACTTTACAAATTAATTACACTATGTTATTAAAATATAATTTTAACATTTTCACATATCAAATTATGAATAAAATTGTCTACTATAACATATATTTTTTTTTCAAAGCAATAAGACTAGAAGACATCACGTCTAATGTTCAATATAAAATCATTAAAAGTCGTTTATCTGCGCCTATAATTCAAATGTCTTGTTAATCTCTTATACAGTACATTACTCTTATACTGACTCACCCTCCCGTGCTTGAATTCGATTTTTTATATATTTTTTTTCCTACAGTAAAAGTAGTCTTAGCTACTCCTCTTATCGTCAGTATCAACTCGTGAAAGTCCTATCAAAAACGGTCGCACAAAATTTGAAACTATCGATTATAATAGTAGTAGTACTTAGTAATAGAAGTTTATAAAACCCTAAATAGGTCATATATAAATCTAATTAATAATTATACTTTATTCACAGATTTACAATGTCAAATTTAATTGAAAAACAGAATGTAAACTTTAAATACTATAATAATAATTAATAATAATAAAAAAATAATAATAAGTGTCACTAAATTTTCAAACTTTAAAATAAAAGTCAGTGTGTAAGTCCGTGAGGAACCTCCTACATATACAACGTAACTTGTACTAAGTAAGTCTCATAGAAGTAGAGTAACGTTGTAAGCTTAGTTTACTAATGCTATATTTATTTATTTATTTATTTACAAAGGCTTTAAAAATACTAACTTTAATACAGTTACATATTTTAACTAAACTTTTTAACCGACTTCAAAAAGGAGGATTTAGGTCATTCTTCTTTATTTTGATGCGGATGCATAAAAATGTAGAATAGTTTGGCCCAGTATTTTTCATTTTATTAACATTTGTTGAAGTTATTCTTCTTTAGGTGCGTTATGAAAAAATGATGGGAGTGAAATTTTAAGATTTAACAAACAGGTTGAAGCAGGAAGCTGCCCGCTAAACCGCTTATTATTTATTTAATTTTAAATTTAAACTGAACTTTATTGACTATCCTTTTCCAGTCCTTTTATTATTTTATCATAATTAATTATTTGCATGCAATTAAAAACTATTTTTTAATGATGCCAAAGAAGTAAATATAACTTCTCACGCGCGTACATAAGTACACGCACACATTTTTTATTTATGAACATTTTTTTTAATTCACGTGGATGATGTAATTTTAATTTGTTCGGCTTTTTTAAGAGTTTTCATTTAGTTTGATTATTATTTAATATAAATTCCATTTAAAAGTACGCATTTTATAAAATATAGGTAAATATATATATGTATGTATGTGTTCTTATCATAACATACACTCGTAAACAGCAGTTCCTCAATCTTGACGGCCAGTTAGCCAACTTGACCCATATTCCAGAGGTATCAATGTCAGATTGATATATTGAAAGTAAAATTGCAAACTGAGGCCAGGAGGAAGAAAGATATAAAAGTCGATTAAGGGCTTATGTTTATGACAGTATGTTGTTGGGATTCCTGTCTAGACTGGTCGTTTGAAATTCACGTTTACTAACTATATTAAATTAAGATTAGTGTGAAGTTAGAGCTGTCTATAAAATCGTATTTTTGTCGGCAAAGATGTAAATGTAGCCTTTTTCAGAAAATCCACCTATATATTATTATATACGTATATATAAAAGCCAAAAGTAAGTTATTAACAATTTACAAGGTTTGATCCAAATCGTTACAGTGGTTTCTGAGATTCACGAAATATATTCATGTTAATATATACAAGAATAACTCACTAAATACCTATTATAAGACGCTGTATTTCGAGTAATTATAAAGAATTCTATATTTTTTGACGTAATTGTAACTAAAAGATATTAAATGAACCTAAATATAAAAAAAATAGTATTGATTTTTAAGTAATGCAACCTTTTACATGCTTTTGGTTTTACAAATATATGTACCTTTTTGAGTAACTATAGGTAATTCAAATTTTAATAGAATTCTTTAATATATTCCATACTAATATTATAAATGTTTAAGTAACTATATCATTTTACGTTAAAAGGCTGAACAGATTTCGATAAATTTTTGCAAGGACATAAATTGATTTACACACCACTTAGCAAGCAAAAGTGAAGCATTGAGCTAAAAATAGTTTGCAATAAAATAATTAATCCTCGTTTTATTTATTCTAGAAAAAGAGCAAAAATGTGCTTTAAAGGATTCACATCTCTCAATACATAATACATATAGCTAATGTTGCTCCGAAAACTCTCTATTAGTGAAAAAACTTATGATTCCTGAGATTTTTCTTTAGATACATACAAACATACTAATTTTACCTGCTTAGAACAATGTCAAATGATTTTAATATGTTTATCTTCGAACCTATCCCTAGACTAATATCCCATGACACTTGTCTATTACCGAAAATCATATTAACGGAATAATAACGACCGATCGCTCCCATTTCGAACGGATGCGGCGAAAGTGGGCCGCGAACTCTACTTGTGACACCCCTGCTATGCCATCTCACATAAAAATAAACTCTATCTTTTATGTTGTAAAGATCATAATCGCACGGCAAACAATTTACTTACTAAATCTGAGCAATCCAACTTAATTTAAACTCTCTGTCCTTAACAATAAGGTATAAAATGATATGTGTATACAATAAAATTAGGCACTATTTCCGCAACCTGAAATGTTTTGATCGAAACGATGCAATTATATAATGTCACGAATTTCCCGGCGTCTGACCGATTTTTTGCAGGATGGATTAAAGAGACTTGATACGGTTTAATTTTTTATTGGGACGAATGTATGTGGGGCAGATATATGCGAAATATTTTAAATAGCAAGTAGGTCGCATATAATTAAAAGGGATTTGAGGGATTGGAATATAGTTGATTAATCTTAAAAACAAGATAGAGATATGTACTTAGTAGAAATTACCTGATCTGTACAATCTTATACGTAATAATGGAATTTTAGCATTAATGCATGCAATGCAATGCATTAATGCTTTTTTTTTTGGGAAAATTTACTTAGAAAATCAGAACAAAATTGTTATCATTCGTTTTACTCAGGTCAGGGATATGGTCAGGCCTTACTCTCTCTCCATTCCACTCCATTACGCTGGCCAAGTGCGGGGTAGCAGATTTCACATGTCTTTCGGAGACTTGTATGGTCTCAAAATTATGTTTTATTTAACGATGTTTTCTTTCATTGTAAGACAAGTGGCAAGGATTGACACGTGTAAATTTCAGAGCTTTTGAGAAGTGAATTTGAACTCGCTTCACTCGGTTTCCCAACAGAGCGCGTTGCCACTGGGCTATATATTTATATGTATACGTAAATATTTCCAACGACAACAGACCATATTATGCTTATGTAAAAAGAATTTCTTTAAACACACATAACAGAAATAGAATAATCTGTAGCTGCCTGTTTGTTGATTTAGGTTAGTGACAAATTGCTCTCCCGCGGGCTCTTTTTATAAAGATTCATATTTTTTTTTTATGTAAATAGCTTTTGGAATTCATAAGGGCTTGCCCCTAACCACATTTGTTTGGCAAAAAAATATATATATTCAATGTAAAATTAAATTTTATTAGTGAGACATTCGAGAGGTTTTAGCGATTAGTATATATTACTTAGAAATAAATATTTTCTCGCAGTAAAAAGTACTAAAAGATAACCAGCTAATGTCATAAACCTTTTTCTCTCTCTGTTTGACGATACCTTTGGCGTAGTCGACGATACCTGTGCCAGCGGTCACCGGTTCGTGTTTCGTTGGGGGACATTCATTTGGGTGATGAACAGGAATGTTTGTATTCAAGTCATGGGTGTTTCATATAATATGTATATATTTAAAGCTATATATGTGTTGTCTGTCAACTATCTGGTATCCACAAGACAAGCCATGGATATGAAGCTAGATAATTCCAACATATTTATTTATTTCTGTTATATGTTATCTGTTTTATCTTATTTAATTTTTTATCAAGAGAAAATTAATGGGCGATGTATTAGATATTATAGATTTTATTCGAATTGTAGTTTAATTTTAATACTAACATTTTCCTTTACCCGAATAATTTACTAACCTTGACATTGTATTTTGTTATAGTATAGTGAACGGTAGCATGATTATGTTAAATCGGCGAGGAAGATTTCAGTCACGGTGCCCCAATATCCTGGTGGAGGCAAACTACGCAGGAAATACTATAATGTTGCAAACACAAGTGCAGTTTCTATTCCATCACTGTCATTGTTCGATGGCATTTCTTTTACTTCTATACATATTATAAAATAAAGTCCTTCACCAAGTCTGTCTGTCTGTCTGTTCGCGCAAAACTCAAAAATTACTGCAACGATTTTCATGCTGTTTTCACCAATGGAAAGAGTTGTTCTCGAGGAAGGTTTTAATTTATAATTTGTCAAGTATTTTAATTTATTGCAAAAAATACGGACGCGAGAATAAAATGCAAGCGCTGCTTCAAGCGCTGCTTCAAGCGCCGCTTCGCTTAATGCAATCGCCGACCCTACCCCGCACCGTCTTGCCTACTGTTTAGCTAATAGCTATTACAATAAGCGAACAATTGTTTGAAAATTTTGAAGAATTTTCAACGTTCTACCACTAATTCCTACCACCAATTAGAACGCGGGTGAATCCGTGGGTACTGCTAGTTCTTAATATATCTGCATTAGGTTTTCCGTAATCTGTGTTAATTTATAATCTATATCTACGTTATTATTATATTCTAGGATTCAGAGGGCAACTAGTATGTTAGTCTTCTATGTGTTTCGCCTTATTTAAATTAAGAGACGCATCCGAGCAAAGTTACTAGTCTAATATAAAATAAAACTAGGACAAGATCTGGAAAGTAAGTTTTATTCAAACTAGCGAACCCTGTCCGCTTCGCTTAGCGTAAGTTAAAATAAAGTAAACGGTTGCTATAATTTTCTAATAAAATAAAAAGGAGCCTAAGTTACTCATAACATTAGCTGACTACGAGTGAAAGTCCCGTAAAAATCGATTTAATCGTTTCAGAGATTACCCGGAAACAAACAGACAGACAGACAAAAACTTTAAAAATCATTATTTGATGTAAGTACAGTTTATACTTTAATATGTATTTAGTGATAAGTAATCACGCATTTCAATTTCATTTATACGTAGTAACGTTAAATATTCTCTTAATGAGGAAAGTACGACGCTTATCTTAATAATTGTAATTATCAAAGACAATAACCCGTAAGATGACTAGACATTCTGTCGACACAAATTCCCCACAAACTTCTCAGTACGTCGGAAGTGTGCTTAACTGATGTCATAGTTTACGTCGGGGCCTTCATACGAAATGAATACTAAGTAGTAAGTATAAAATGGTGTTTGTATCAATTAACATATAATTACATACATACATTGTTTGTTTAGTTGTTTTGTCGTCTTTTTTAGTTTAAGTATTAACGCAAAGATTTGAAATATTCAATTAAACTATAATTTTAAAGGTTTTAATTTAGTTTTTTTTTAATTAAGATTATGATAAAACTAGTAAATCCGTTCGGGTTCGCTCCTGTACAAGCCGTCCAAACGTACGTATTAAAAAGTATTTTATTAATTATTTTAAATAACCAGCAATCATTTGACCAAAATTAATAATAATCTGTTCATTAACCGCTGAACAGTCTCTTCTCGTTATGAGTTCCCAGACAGACAAAAATACTAAAAAATATTATTATTCATGGCCATTTCAATTAGATTTTCCAAAAAATATTTCATGAACAGATTCAATTCACAGATAATTATTAATTAATTATTATGTATTTAATTTATCTAATTATAATTAATTATAATTGATTTAGTTACTATGGTTTAAGCATTTTGTTTCAAATCGTAATATCGAAATATCGAATACCAAAAGGCGAAATAAAATATCAATTATAAATCCAGGAAAGTACCTACGAATCACTTATAGGAAGGTTATCTACAATTTTCACAAAAAGTATTTAATATGTTTATAGAAAAACTAAGAAAGTTACTAGTTCCTTTAAAATAAAATAAAGAATTACCTATAAATTCGTTATCAAGTACTACTATTGAGTATTATTGAATAGCGCTTTGTAGAAGAAACAATATTTTAAAATATTGCTTGCTTATTGTTTATTGAACAAAAAGCCGTTTTCATAACAATCGTAGAGAATCGAAAGATAATTAATTACGCTTTCTTTTGTATAAAGGTGACTTATAAATTAAAAATATTATAACTTCACTGAAATTATTGTAGTACAAATTATTATAATATGTATACTGGCAATTACTGCGGCTCCGCTTGCGTTCTAATCACTATTAATTAAAAATAGGGTTTGGAAGATTGAAAAACTAGGGTAATAAGTATTTCTGATGTCAAATCATAAAAATAAAAATTTGGTCTGAACATAAAATAAAGAAAATCTGAAGAGAGCTCCCTTAGTGACCTACGTGACTAGGGAAATAAAAATTGCCTTTGACCTATTCTCAGATCTACCAAATAAACACAAAAAAAATTATAAAAATCGGTCAAGCCGTTTCTGAGGAGTTCGATAACAAACACTGTGACATGAGATTTTTATACTCGTATATTTGAAAAGTCTAATGAAGTTCAAGGTACTACAATAATAAATATAATTCAGTGTTTTAATGAACACATAATATTTTGAGGATGATTAAAGTATCTTAGGTATCTTTAACATATAAAAGGTTAGTTTCTCTCGTAATTATGATTGGTGTAAAGCATTCGAAACATGCTGAACCAAAAATATAATTAGTCCACGAAAAAAATCGAAAAGATTAATTTATCATTCATTAATCTTTTCGATTTTTTTCGTCATTCATCAAATATACGTATAAATCTTAGTATAATAATTGTATGTATGATTTCTGTCTGTCTATTTGTAACCATATTACCAGAAAACCACTGGACAGATTTAGATAAAATTTTGTTTGATGGTAGCTAATTCTGGGTCATATAAGATACTTTTTATAGCAGGAAAATATTTCTTATCTGAGAATTCCTCACTGACAGTTAAGATGTACCCAGAGACGGACTCGAGCGGAGCAGGGCCAAATCTCTAGTACTTTATGTATTATATATGTATATAGTAATAGCAAATATATTACTTTTATGAGTTTTAAATAGTTTTTAGATTTTATATGGATTACAGTTAGATGTGTACCAGGAACTTGTTAGTAATATTACGAAGAACGTTGAAAGTGTGTTTCGTCATGTAGATTGCGAGCTTGCACTCGCCATGAATACATAGTGGCATTTTCATTACACTTTTATTGCTTTATTCATAGATTCAGATCAGATTTAGTTACTCTCAGAGGTAAAATGAAAAGCCTTGAAATGAACTTCTACAAATAAAAAATCAGAATAAAATAAGTTTTATCTACCGTAATCAAAAATATATTTGAAGAAATAGTTGTCATCTTGACATATCCGGGACTTGAACCCGGGACGTCAATATTCGCAGCCGCAGAAAACCGAGAGGGTAAAAGCGGGTTCGATCCCTCATAGAATAAATGTATGTACTAATTACACAGTGTTAACTAATAATTACAGCTGTGATCCAGCACATTTGTTCTTACAAGAACGAATTAAGAGATCGACATTATTTTTCTTAGAGATTTTTGAATTCATCTGCCATTTTTTCTCGTAGCAAGCATATAAGTGTACAACTACTTACTTAAATAATTAAATTTATTAGGTATAATAGCTTTAAAAAGCGGTGATGAAATTAAGTTTTTTGATAAACTTTTAATTATAAAACGCATATTTTTAGCTTTATTGGTCTTTAATAATCTACTCCAATATATAAAAATCTCGTGTCACAGTGTTTGTTATCGAACTCCTCCGAAACGGCTTGACCGATTTTTATGATTTTTGTGTATATTTGGTAGGTAAATTTTTATTCCCCTAGGTGATAAGGGTGGCTCTATCCAGATATATATTTTTATTATTTTTAGACCAATTTTTACTTTTAACTTTTTTATGACTTGGCCCAAAAAATTATTATAACCCTAAACTTATTATATAAATTATTATTTTTTTGAATTTGCACTTGTCTACTTGCATCAAAAATAATATATTTTCCGCCCCCGGGTGGGCTCGAACCACCAACCTTTCGGTTAACAGCCGAACGCGCTAGCCGATTGCGCCACGGAGGCAATGTTCTATTTTGTTAATATATAACATATTATGTATCGAACCATCTATAGTATTATATAGTTTAATTAATAAATTAATATAGTTTAATTTCTGCTAACTACATCGTAATTTGCTTAGATAATTGTAACAAGAATATTTTTATGTATGTATAGTGTATATATTTGAAGAATCGTTTGGCTCAGTTTGTCTCAGACCCTACTTGGAACGCTAGCGATCGCGGGTTTGAGTCCAGCTGAGGGCATTCGTTTGATGTGCATGAGTGTTTTTACTTCAGTCATGAGTGCTTACACTTATATAATATATGTGTAGTGTATCAACTACCTGGTACACGTAACACAAGCCTCGTAGCTTACCACGGAACAAGATGGCGCTGTTTGATAATTTCCCAACATATTTATTTATTTATGTATATAATGTTTAATTCCAGACATAGTCGTATAAAATAACTAGTTAAGATATATTTCGAATTTAATTTTCAATGAAAAGAATGACTCAATTCAATTTCGGGGGAATGATACGTGCTGATTCCAGATTGAAAACAGTCGTAGCTATGGCATTGCTAATGTCTATACATAGCTGTTAGCTATCACGTAGGCCATCTATATGAGAATAACACACACCCTAAGACTAATTAATTTTTGCGGTTTTGTTTGCATTTATGGGAGTTATTTTGTAGGTTTATTTCGCAATTCCTTATTTTTCTTAGTTTAATTGAAAAATATGCAATCAAATTTAATGCAATCAGTTCGCATTAAATACCTATATCTACTATCTGAGGCAGAAAAAAAAAGAAATATTATTATATAATGTTGACTAAGGGCAGTGGTAGCCCAGCGGTAACGCGCTCGCTTGGATAACCAAGTGATGCGGGTTCAAATCCGGGTCTCGCACCTCTGATATTTCCATGTGCGAATTATTTCTATCATGATCACCACTTGTCTTACGGTAAAGAAAAACATTGTGAGAAAAACTTCATGTCTGAGTAAACCTAGCAATGAAAATGAAAAAGCATGTGAAGTCCGCCAACACGCATTAGGCCAGCGCGGTGGACTATGGTCTGATTCCCCCTCAGAAGGCAGACCCGTGCCCAGCTGTAGGACGTTAAAAGGGCTGAACACAATCTCGACTAATATATATTTTTTCACCTTTTACTAGTATTATTACTAATAATATACTTCGTGGTACTAAAGATCATAACCTATCTGAGCACTAAACTTCGTCCACATCCTTTCAGCTGTTATCCTTATATCCTTTCTCGTTCTCCTTATATATTATATTGTATTTGTACTCTTTTAAGTGTTAAAACATACTAATATATAGCATAGCTATAACAACTTATTTTAGCAACATTCAGATGTACACTTCAAATCTTGATACTATAAATATGAATACTATAAATCTCAATAGCGGGATTTCCAAGTAGCAAACGCTGTATTCCCTTATAAATTATTATACACTATTCGTGTGATAATTTGTAAGTCATAGAGAGAACAAAATTGATTTTTGCTATTTAAAACTTGGGACTGGTTGTTGGGACATTTTTACATCACCATCTAGTTCCGTGGTAAGCTACGCGGCTTGTGTTACAGATACCAGATTGTTGATATACTACACATATAAATTTTAAATACATACATATTATACATATTAACACCCATGACTAGAGTACAAACATTCGTGCTCAACAAGTGAATGCCCCCAGCGGGACTCGAACCCGCGACCGCTGTCGCAGAAAATAGGGTCACTATAAACTGAGCCAACGTATCGTCGCTATGCTATAAACATTGAGGGTGAACTAAATAAAAGAATATATATTCAGAGTTTTAGCGTCCCAATGCTGGGGATGGACCTCCCTTTAATACAAAGGGATCAGGCTATAGTCCACCACGCTGACATATAAATGAAACTTGAATGGGTGGATGTTCGTAACTCAATAATGGAAGAACGGTTGAACAGATTTGCAGGAAATTGGCACAAAAATAGATTAAAGTTTAAAATATCACATATATTACTTTTTATCTCGGAAAAAGGTATGGCTTCGGCGGGAGAGGTTTTTTTTGTTCTGCAATGGGTCGAACCTGAAAGACACGGGTTAATAAAAATAAAAATAATATCGTATTTGAGATTAGAATTTCAATATAATTTATATAAATTTAAATAAATTATACTCAAAGTATGTAAAGCACATATCAAATCATGCAAGAGCTTTGATCACTTTTTAGTTTTTATCATTACAGTCCATAAGTTTACGATCGCACACTGTCGTAAAAATAAAAACAAATGTTGTTTAGCGTTTTTCTAGACGTTTTATTAGAATGCGAATTTACTGTAGGATATGAAATTTACTAGCATTATGATGATTAGGTAAAGAAATCTATAAAAATTATATATATAATAGTACCTACTGCCCACGGTGCCGCTTGCATAGTTAGCTTAGCTTAGTAGAGCTTTGAGCTTTTTTTAGCTGATGTGCCAAAGCTTGTGGTATTATCCATGCATTATTCCTAACTGTTTCCAATTTTATTGTTGAACCTTCTGCAACTTCGTTGTCGTTGTCTGCCAACCTGCATATAGCTAATGTGCAGGTCCACTAAATTTAGGAATGTCAGAACAAAACATAAAGCAATTCAATAAAAATATTTCGAGGAATTTCTATAATGCCGTATATTATACATTTCCGGTAACACGTTCATATTGTGTTGTAGAATCGATTATTTTTATTCCGTTCATGTCACAGCAAAAAATTCAGCGAATACTAGGCGTAGGATTAAGTTTTTTTAATATTGTCTGGAAAAATAGAGAAATACCTAAAGGAAAATAAATCATTCTTATTGTAATTCGAAAATGAGAAGAACTCGCCTTGGGCGTTTTATTTACATAATTGGTTTTCGTAATTTTAGTTTATGAAAAATACGATCTTTAAAGATGTAGTAACTTCAGCAATTTTGCGATTGGTTTTTTCAGACATACAGGTTTCCTCACGATGTTTTCCTTCACCGTAAGACAAGTGGTAATCATAATAGAAATGATTCGCACATGAAAATATCAGAGGTGCGAGACCCGGATTTGAACCCGCAGCACTCGGTTATACAAGCGAGCACGACCACTGGGCCTTTTAAAAGATTATGTACATAAATTCTTACAAACTTTACCTATAATATTTGTGTTGATATAGTAAAGTTTATTTAAGCATTTGCTATAACAGCCGAATCTGTGACCGTCGTCCCAAAACTTCGATACACTGTTCCGAGCACTGAGCTTAAAACGATTTGTATAACATCAATCTATTAACCTTAGAAAGTCAGTTGCGTAACGCATACCGCACCGAAATAACTAAATCAAAAGGCGTATATTTTGTATTGGAATAGACAAGAAATAGTTTGTCCTTAAGCATCTGTTCGACACATGCTCGCATTCTGAGTGAACCAGGAAGTTAACTGACGAAGTGAAAACAACTACACGTTTCGCAGAAAAAATACATATAAAGCAATGTTTTTTTTTAATATTATTAAGTTCCGTAAATGTTTAAAGCGAAGTGTAGCAACACTAGCGTTTATAAGCCCGCCAAAATAAATGTCAAAGTCAAATGAATTCCATGATTCGCTCAATTTTACTATACATTGAGACGACAAGAAAGTGATTTCTATAAAGGATAAAATATAAAAGTTTTATAGAATATTTAATTAATTATATTAGTTGATTTATCATTTTTGTTAAGCCAATATGAAAAATAAAAATAAACTTTCCTGCGAACCATTAAAAGATACATATAAAAAAATGGACACAACGTTAAATAATAATAAAAATAAATTATGCTAATTTATATTTAAGTTATATTTTCCTTGAAATAATGATAGCATAATGGAAGTTTATTTAACGATATACCTACTTCTGTTCAACTGTACGAAAGTCAGTTTGCAAACGAACGCCAACCACCCCGAAATTGGGCAGCATCCCTAAGAAGTATATTTTTTAAAAATCTCTTTTCTTAAAATATTTTCTCGTATGTTGATTTTTAGTTCCCAACATTTAATATGTCAAATATTCTCCTAAATCTAAGATAGTTGTACAAAAGTTATGAACGAATGTACGTACTCACAAATGTATTCAAAATCATATTAAGCTCTACAATTTGTTTAACCTACATATTTGTTAAAGTGTCACGATCAATATAATACCGATTACTTTTCATTCAAAGCCGCCAGCAGTTACATATCGTAGATTGATATTCTCACTCAGTACACCATTGTCAGGCGGTTCGTTTGACAATTTATAGCATATGCGCTTGCGCATGTATTTTAACTATGGAACTTATCTGTCTTTATCTTATCTTTAGATATAGCAAAGTCGTGGAGGTAGAGCTTGTATGTTGAATAATTAATGACGATTATTATTTTTTCATTAGATCTCAATTTTAACTATGAATCAAATATGTATATTTAATATTATTTTTTTAATTTAAATGATCGATACAGAGTCTGAATACATAATTTATAGGATTTAGCGTTTTTGTTTGTCTGTTCTGGAACGAGGTGTCACTAGTATCTAAATATATAAAAGCGAAAGGTCATTCATTCATCACGAAATATCGATAACGGATTGACGTATACAGATTAAATTTAGCAGGTACTTTATAGTAAGAATACGCTAAGAACGAATTTAACGAAAGAGCCGGATTAAGGAGGTCTAAGCACTCTAGGAAGTTTGTATGAAAGTTCAGATTTTTTTGTACTAACGATCTGAAATTTAGCAAGTCAAAACGTAGCGCCAGTGTCGTTTATACATGTAACACGTAATTATTACTTAAAAACCTAGTTTATATTGTGTATTTCAAAAAATGTTACATAAATTCTCATACCTCTCAAGAACTAAATGTATTTACACAGCTCTTGATACAAAAATGCCTTTTTATAAAATCCATATCACTTTGAGTCAATTGAGTCAACAGCATTAAATTAAAAATATTTGGCAAGTGTACATTGTTCTGTTCTTACAAGTAATGACACTGTTCTTTAGAACCATGACTGTTGGTTTTCTGAAACTCCAAATACACTGTAGAGTATCAGTTAATGCAGAACGTGATAAGTTTACTGATGTTATGTGACTAATGGTGACACACTGTCGTCTTTTCAAACTTTATACTAATTGACGTCTTTAAATGCAGCTTATTGGGTTTTTTGTGGGAATGTAGTTGTAGAAGTATCTTTCATCTTTGAATCGTTATTTTTAGCGTTTTCAAATTTTTTAACTTAGCATAATTAGGTATATATTTTATAATTATAGATATTATTATTAATGTACAGTTTTTTACTACAGTATACGTATTACAGTATGTTTCTGCATTTTATTTTGAAAATAGGATTGTTTAAAGTAAAAATATAATATTAGCGACTCTCTAAATTTTTCACGTGATGTTGCATTAGCAATGATTGGAAGAAAACTTTCTTAATTTATTATGTTATCAATAACTCTAGACTGAACATTGAGTGGACTATTCTAATATATGTATTATGAAAGTATGTATTTCTGTATGTGCTTGGTACTCCTTCTCTCTGAAATGGCTGATCTCATTTTAATGAAATTTGAAAAAAATGTGTACAAAATAAAGTATAAGCTCAAATAACAAAATATATTTTCTCTCTCGGACCCTCGGATATTTTAAAAAGTGAATTTTATCTTACATTTAAAAGAAACTTAGTATTTATAAAATAATCTGGCTGGCAATTTTACGTGCTCACCAATATATGAGTTTATGACGATATTACGTTTTAGGTCGATTCGAGACTCGAACCCAGGACTTTATCGTATAATTTAAGTAGATAAAAGATCATAAAGGTATTCATAAACGAACCTACACCTCCTACGTATCACGAACGTGCTAGAACCTTAGGAGAATTAAAGAAATGATAAAACTCAGGCCATATGGTATACTCATAAGAGTAATATGGTAAACATTAATAGTGAGTAGTGACGTAAGATGACTTTTAGGATATGTTCTTAGAATTTGGCGAAGGCTGAACGTTTGTTGTTGTATAATACAATAGCGTAAAAATAAAATTGTCACGACGATAATCAAATTTTTCAATGTATAATATACTTAATTAATATTCTACGCTCATAATACTAAATGTTTTTTTTTTCATCCATACGAAGTTCAAATTGACAGGCGCTTAAATGGCGCTGTTTATAATATTTATGATATTGTGTAATTTTCTTTGTGAAGCAAGAGGTACCATAGAATACTTTTTGAGATTGGAATGCTTTACAGCAATCATGATCGCGGGAGAGACTGAAACTGAAACGTCGGGAACCAAAAATCAAAATAAATCCGCGACAAAATCCGAAAACATAGTTTCAACTTTCATTTATAAGGTTAGATAGAGCACAGTGTTAATTAAAACGAATCGTTTATATAAATATAATAAAGATAAAGGGCCTCCGTCAATACGAGGGATTTAGGCTATAGTCCACCGCCCTGGCCTAGCGCGTGTTGGCGGACTGCACTCTTTCGAATACACTGTTTCGATAACTTGCTAGGTTTTCTCAGACATGTAGGTTTCCTCACGATGTTTTCCTTCACCGAAAGACAAGTTGTTATCATGATAGAAATAATTCACACATGATAATATCAGAGGTGCAAGACCCGGATTTGAACCCGCATCACTCGATTATCCAAGCGAGCGCGTTACTGCTTAACTTATTTTTCGAAATACACATAAAAATGGTGAGCCCGTTACGAGAATAAAAGCTTCAGGTTACAGTTTAATAATTTAAAACTAACTTAATTATGCGAAATTAAAATATTTTCGCACCTACCACCCACGAAAAGTCCGCGGTGGTCCAATCTCAAAGTTGACGTTACAACTTTAGCGCTAAAAGGCATATATTAACACAAATTAGACTTTTTTAAAAGTATCCGCGGGGTGTATTTAAACGCCTGTCAAAGAGCGCATGCGAGATTTGTGTGGTCTTAATTTAAAAGAACCTACATCATAATAAGTTTACAGAAAAATTTGGGTACAAAAAAAAGTTGAATAAATAATGGAGGTACATGTAATTTTATAATTGCGAAATTGTAGTTGTGCTTATTTTTTATACGCATTAATTGAGTAGTGGTGTAAAAAACCTGAATATTAAAGCAAAAAATACATAGTACACTAGCATTACCCGTGGCTCCGCCCGCGTTGTGAAGATCGGAAACACATATTACACGAGATATTTTATAGCCGGTTTTTATAGATTAGACGAGATTCCTCAGAAATGAGATAGTTAACTCCAGTTGAAAGAATAGAGTATTTATTGTTACCCGGGTAACCTAGAGGGTACCGGGTAAAAAGCTATGATCATACTAAATTTCATCAAAATCTATCCGGTTTCTCTGTCGTGATGCGGTCAAATACAGAAAGACAAAAATACTATAAACTATAGATTCGGCCTCTGTATCCATAATAATGTCTATTTGAATACGATTTGCGCAAAAAATAATTAATGTAACAGTACATAATCGACTAAGTTAGTCTTTTTTATAACTTTCGACTTTCGACTAAGTTAATTTTTTTGTTGTATATGTTTACATTTCTGCCTACAAATAGCCGTGGAAATAGATCTTTCTAGTAGCAAATTTTTAAAATGCCGCGTACCCGAGTGAACCTAGGGCAAGTCGCTTGTTTATAATAATAATAATAAACTCATAAATTTAAAATGAATGATTAAATCCAGAAAAGTCCCAGAGAGTTATAAGCAATTGAACACGGGAATTCACATTAATTAAGATGTTAGTGATTCCAATGACTTGCTATCTACGCAATATAATATACGTACATACGAGGTCGTTCGTGTAACCTCAATACTATGTGACTCAGCTGAAACTTTTTCAGATTGTTTTAGATTTTCTTAAGAATATTGTAATATCGCCTCTTTGTAAAACTAGTTATTTTCAGGAAACATTAAAGTTAATGTGAAAATTATGATTACAAAATGATGCAAAATAAATTCTCTTAACTGTACGCTTGATTCAAATGATTAGGGTTGTGATGCGGGTTCAAATCCGGGTCTTGCACCTCTGATATTTTCATGTGCGAATCATTTCTATCCTGATTACCACTTGTCTTACGGTGAAGGAAAACATCGTGAGGAAACCTGCATGTCTGAGAAAACCTAGCAAGTTTTCGTAAGACATGTGAAGTCCGCCAACACGCACTAGGCCAGCGCGGTGGACTATGGCCTGATCCCCCTCGTACTGAGGGAGGCAGCAGTGGGACGTTAAAAAGGGCTGATGATGATGATGATAGAATACAAAACAGCATTGCCTCTCTCATCCCAATACTATTTGTACATGGAAGTTCTGTTAAAGAAGGTTTAGTCGTTCAGGAGATTGGCGTATAAAAGCACACATGTGTAGATACTTTAGCGTTTGTAGTAAAATATATGTGATGATTACGAAACGATAATAACTTAGGAGTAGGAGGAAAAAATAGACATGTATAAGGTATATATCTTTTTTGTTTATACTCCATGCGATACTTTCACTAATTTTAATAGTCAAGAAACATCCACTTTCACGGATGGTCACAAAAATCTACTCCTTAATTAATTTTTCCTTCAATCAAAGCTTACATTAGAAAAGTTTTTAATTGTTCAACTCATATCAGAATTATGCTTAAAAAGCAAAAACTGAGCTTTGTGAGGGCTTGTGTAGTTTTTCTAACGGGTAATAATGTTACTGCGATGTTAGCTCTTTGGTTTTCTAATAGGTGGCGTTAGTAGTACAATAACATTCTATCTAATGAACATAAAATTGTAAATGGTCATTTTTTTAATGATTATAAAATTATAAATTTTTTGATAGATAACACATCTAGATATGAATTTAAATTACTATGTTAAAACACAAATCTATAGGTGATAGTTTTTCAGTAAAGTGTACCACAAAATGCTCAGGTTGTGGGATAGTGTTACGTTTCGCTTCGCTCGCCCTAATAAATTAATTACATGAAATACAATTACATTATTTTAATAAGCATTTTTTATTTTTAAAACTAATTAGTATTATGTTTGTTGCTTTTATGTTTATCTTTCATTATTCTCACAGTAATTAAATTACAAAAAATACAAAATCAGCGCCATGAAATATAATACTTTCATTAAAAATTTAAAGTGTAAATCTACTAGTCTGCTATACACATTACTTAAAAGTTAAAACTAATGTAGATCTCAACATTGGGTTATAGGTCGTCAGTTCGATTCTTACGAGTAGAAAATTACGGTACACTAACTAACTAACTACATTCCGAGTTAATGGCTGTATTTAGATAGCATAAATTATGATTAAGCTAAATAAAATCAATATGCTTAAAAAAAATTTGTTTTTTTTCTCTCCTATTGTAAAAAAATACAGAAAAATTAAATATTTTTAAATACACATGTGTTTTGGGGACATTGTTTAACATTATTTTGTTCATTTGTGTTCCAATTTAGCTACATCAGTAGGTAATTCCTAAACATAAATAAAACTAATAATAATAATAATAATTGTATTATTATATAAAGTACAAAAACTTTCAATACAAAAGAAAGAAATAACTAAAGTCAAATATAATCGATTTTATTTATAATTAAATCTTATTTTTAACCCACTTCAAAAAAGGAGGAGGTTATATGTTCCACTGTATGTATTTCTTTTTAAGAAATATTAAAGAAATTCAATGGCCTACTTTAACAATTGAATATTGATAGACACTAAGAAGTGAGAAGGTAATTTTAATACTAAAAATTATAGGAGGATTTTTAGACTTTACACTTTTTACAGTATTGAGTTTATAGGTATATAAAATTGATGTGACTGTTTGTAATGAAATGATTGTAAAAAATTGTTAATCTTTTAAGTACATACTGTATACAATAACATACGCATTAACTAAAAAGCTGTTATGTTGATGTTACAACCAGACTCATGGTTGTCCTATATCTGTAAATCATATTATATAAGAAAAAAAAACAAAAAGTGTGCGTTGGCCGGGAATCGAACCCGGATCAACTGCTTGGAAGGCAACTATGCTGACCATTACACCACCAACGCCGACGAAAGCAACGGCGAATAATATAAACGTTCTCTTTTAGTAATATTAAGTATAATATTGTGAATGTGATAATTTATTTAGTGACGTCATATTATGATAATATCAAAAATGATAAATGGTAAAATGATATATGTACGATTTTAATTCTTCTGTAAATAATAATTATGATAAATGCCTAACATGTAAAGATAAAAAGAATATAATATTTATATTATTATTTTTTGCTAAGTATAACTTATTTTATATACCTACAACAATACGTTTAGCTCAGTTTATAATGACCATTCTTGCTGTACCAGCAGTCGCGGGCTTGAGTCCCGCTGGAGGCGTTTATTTGTGTGATAAGTGCGAATGTTTGCACTTTAGTCATGGCTATTTATATATTTTATAATATGTATGTATTTAAAGTTATATATTTTGTAGTGTATCAAATATCTGGTAACCGTAACACAAGCCTCGTAGCTTACCACGGAACTAGATGGCGCTGTGTGTTGATGTCCCAACATTTATTTATTTATCCTATGAAATGCTCATCTGATAATTAAAAAAGGCAGCGGTATTCTTAGGAATCTTTAAACAAAATTAAACAAAAGACACGCTCCATGCACTTCTATTAACGAACAGGTGTTAAGAAACTCGACCGAACGTGACCGTAAACATGAATATGAATTAAATTAACAAAGTCAACCTTATTGTTATTAGAATAAAGGTCACGATATTTGATTATTACTTTATAATATATCGTCTACTTTCGTTGACTTAAAGATGGATGTAAATAATAATGCTTTTTGAATTCTATTTATATGACGGTAGAGTATATTTAGCATTGTATATGAAACTTATGGGAACTTTTACTAAGGGATGGAGTTCCGTAAGAATGATTTCTGTGGGAAATTAGGGAATTTGGATGTTCTTAAAGATAATACGAATGCACCTGTCATAGCGTGGCACATAACCATAATATAAGTGGTTAAGTGTAACATCTAAATCGGTCAGTATGGGGAAGTCTGAAATTATAAGACATACGAAGATAATATGTCTTTAGGTACTATGTTATCGATTTTAGTACTTAAAAAAACTGCATTCATACATTTAAAAAAAACTTGTACCCAACGCGGGAATCGAACCCGGACGCTTTGAAAAATAAAACTAACATTATTTCTATTTAAATATCGATTGTGTATGTGTTAAACAGTACCTAAATGTTACTGTGAAACATGATGTTTAAAATTCATTATATTATTTCCTTTAATTTATTTTAGTAGGTGTTCGAAATCGCTAATATTAATGATATTAAAATTATGCATTTTATTAATTTAGAAATCATGTTTCATAGTAAGATTTACAGCTTTAGACCAATCGATATCTCTTCGTATGTCTCATAGTTTCAGACTTCCCCATACTGACCGATTTAAATGTTACACCGGTATACAGTATACACTAAAATATTGTAAATAAGTGTGTTTGTAGCAATCTTCTGATATAATGATAAAATTAATTCTATAATTTTTTTTACACTCAAAGATTAAAATTATTAGCTTCAAACATTTTAATTTGATCAACCGATTTCAAAAAAGGAAGTGTTTGTTTGTGTTGTGTGTGCGTCTGTATGAATCGTATTTACGTTGGTACATAATCTTTTTATCGAATTTTTCGATACATTTTGAGTTTTGACAGCAAATTTTGATATTTTAAATTGTTTTTTAGTAAAGGTACATTTCAGACTCGAGGTGATCGGTGGCGGTGAGGAGATCAATTAATTAACCGACTTCAAAAAAAGGAGGAGGTTCTCAATTCGTCGGGGACTTTTTTTTTTTTTTTTTTTTTTTCTATGTATGTTCCCCGATTACTCGACGATGGCTGGACCGATTTGGAAAATTCTTTTTTTGTTTGAAAGGGTATAGTTTCTAGTTGGTCCCATAGTCACCAAGTCACGATCTGATGATGGGATCCCAGGGAAATCGAAGACAACTCTCAAATTTTATAGGCACTTATTACGTTTTTCATATATTTTCTAAAGCTGTTCAAGTATTTGCGTCTGATAATCATCATCTCCTGTGGTTGAGCTAATGATGGAAGGTACAACTCCTCAACGGTTAGGAGTTAAAAGAAAATTCTTTGAATTTTATACGTAATTATAGACCGATAGTTAAATTCTTTCAGGCTCTTATCAACCGACTTCAAAAAAGGAGGAGGTTCTCAATTCGTTGGGGACTTTTTTTATGTATGTTCCCCATTACTCGAAGATGGCTGGACGGATTTGGAAAATTCCTTTTTTTACATAAACAAAAGAAGTAACTACTTTCCGCTAAAAATTTGAAAATAAATTATTTTTAACAAAAAACAAAAACCGACTTCAAAACTAAACAAATCTAAACTAAAAAGTAGAAAATAATACTTTTAAGAACTTCGTTAATTCTGAAGTCGGTGCCAGCCAAAGCAAAATAACCTTAAATAGACACATATTCGATTAATCTATAAATTTGTAAACATAATCAAAATACCGTTCGAAAGTCCATTGTAAAGGCAAGATAAATCAATCCGTCCTGGCTGGCACCGACTTCAAAATTAACGAAGTTCTTAAAAGTATTATTTTCTACTTTTTAGTTTAGATTTGTTTAGTTTTGAAGTCGGTTTTTGTTTTTTGTTATAATCTAAGGGGTATACTTTTTTGAAAAAATATTTGAATTGCCTTGAACCTCTTAGCAAACGTCAAAGAAATACTATTTGAGGTTAGCAGTTAACTTAACTTTCAATAAATATATAACATATTATAATATGGACGTAGTAATAAAGTTACTGGAGAAAGTATCAACGTAACAAACGAATTAAGGAATAGGAATTTTAACTTCGGTATTAAAGTATTTTTTTTTGTCTGAGACCATCATCGCCGGCTAAATGAGTAGGTATTTCACAAAAGATTTTGTGAACATTGTCATCTCTACGCTCTTTGATTTCCTATTTTTACTTATTCTATAGTTACTTTTATTTTAAAACAGAATAATAACCTAGCATTCTTTACGAGTTAAATCTTTTTTCTTTTTTTCTTTTATGTGACAAAGGGGGCAAACGGGCAGGAGGCTCACCTGATGGGAAGAGATCACCTCCGCCCATGGACATCTGCAAGACTGCAGGTTTTGCAGATGCGTTGCCGGCCTTTTAGGAAAGGGAGGAAGGGGGGAGGGAGGAGGGAGAAGGACGGAAGGAGGGATGGGTAGTGGGCCTCCCGGACTCTCAATTACCTAACGAAACGCGACAGCATAGCTGCCACTTCACGCCGGTCTTCTGTGAGAGAGTGGTACTATACGGGGCGTGCCGGCCCATTCGGCTGCTACCCGAAGGTATCAAGCATGGCACTACCACTAATTAATAAAACTTCATAAATTTCAGGTAAACAGTTTAATGCCACATGCTACATAAAAGTTAAAAAACACTGAAGGACAGCCGTTAAATATTAATAGTAAAAACTGTTATTACTTTTACTGCGCGTAAAACATATTTAACTGTGATTGTTTTTTAGTCAGTTAAATAATAAACTCGAGTCTCTTACCGGCTAGTTGCGTAAAGCGAATACGAAGTTTGTTATACTGTTACTAAGGCATGATTCACATCTATTGCTATGCTGCAGCTAAAATATCGAAATAGATCTAATCTAGTCTAATGTAGAATTGATATACTCAGCTTTATCAAATACTAGTGATTTTAGCTCGCTTTACCTCTCCCTTGGTCACTTGATACCAAAATTAAAAACTGAAGCGTGCCATATGTTGGGACTTGGGACATTATACTTTCTTAGATTTACGCGAATATTCGACATTATAAATGAAACTACCTTTTCGTATTTTGTCGCGGATTTATTTTGCTTTTTAGTTCCCGACGTTTCGAATGCTTTACAGCAATCATGGTCACGGGAGAGACTCTGTCTCTAAAAGGTAGTTTCATTTATAACTTGGGACATTATTACACACAGCACCATCTAATTCCGTGGTAAGCTTAGAGGCTTGCGTTATGGATACCAGATAGCTGATACACTGCATATATATAACTTTAAACACATTCATATAATTATGATATTACATATTATAAATATAAACACAAACACATGAATGTAGTACAAGAATTCGTGCTCTACTAATGAATGCCTCCAGCGGGACTCGAACCCGCGACTGTTGGCGCAGGAAGAATGGATCCAAACGTGTCGTCATCCGTCGATTTGCACAGTCTTTCTAAAGTATCGCGGCGAAATATTAGTTAACGGCTTAAATTTTATGACGCGTTAACTCTAACAGTTACAAACTTCAAAAGCTTTTGTAAATCAAGTTTTTTTAACATTGCGCTAAACTTGCTTGACAGTTGCATTGTTTTATTCAGAAAGGATCGTTTATTTTGTAAAAACAAAATAGTTAATTTTAATTGTCACTTTAAACTGTTATTGTTTGAAGCACTTTCCATTTCGCGTAGCTAAGTTTAAATTTTTTGAGGTATGAATTAAAAAAAAGATCTTATAAGGTAACTAGGGACTCACCCTTGCTCTGCTTGGGCTGTTCCTTAGGTAACAGATACACTTTAGCAATATAATATAGCAAGTACTTCTCATAAATTAGATTTATATAAGACAGATATCTTTAAATATCAAAATCTATTTCCTACTACTTGTTAATAATTAATGACTATTTCAATAACATTTTTGGAAAAATATTTGATGTACAGACTCTTACTCGGTATAGAAAATGTACTGAGGGCCTAGACAATGTAACAATCGATTTGCGAAAGCGATAGTAGAAAAGTCCAAAATGTATATATATATATATGTCACGTGATCTGTTGTCAACAAATAGATGATGGTAGACAAAGTACATTCATTTCAATTATTAGTTATGTAAAGTTCAAGATGCATACTCTGCGTTTAAGCCATGACGATTGTAGAAATCGAATCGCTTCATAACGAATGCTGGTTGTCTATAGGCCCTGGTCGGATGGTGGTATGGTAAAAAATAACACTTCTTCAAAAATTTTGAACATCACAAGCTTATTTATGGGCATTCGTTCAGTGAAAGAGATTCAGTTAAAAACTCTGTTTTTAGAGTAAATTAATCATTTTAACTTGAGTTCTAAATCCATGTACTTTAGTTAACGCGTAATATAAAAATTGTACATTGAAATATAAAATACTAGCGACTCAACCTCGCTTCGCTCGCGTTCGTCCCTAGATTTAGCGCGAGCAAAGTCGCGGGTTCCGATAGTTATATATATAAACCTTCCTCTTGAATCACTCTATGATCTATCTATTAAAAAAACCGCATCAAATCGTTGCGTAGTTTTACAGATCTAAGCATACATAGGGACGGACAGACAGACAGACAGCTGGAAGGAACTTTGTTTTATACGATGTAGTGATTGCACAGTAGAGGATGCTTATAGCATTAAGCGTCCATATTAAGTGAATTAATGGGGGAATTTAACATAATTATGGGTTTTACGTTCACATTTGCCTGTCAGTTTTGATGAAGCGACCAAACTGAATTATGCTAACACATATTGGATGCAATGTATGGAACGTTCCATTATTTATTATTATCCCCCGACGTAAACACGACGGGGTGTTATAAGTTTGACGTGTCTGTGTTTGTGTGTGTATGTCTGTATGTGGCAGCGTAGCTCCCGAACGGATGAACCACTTTTGATTTTTTTAGATTTTTTAGATTTGATATTTTCAAAGGTCTAGTCGGTAGTTTTCTTAGGTATGTTTGATAAAAATCCTTTAAAGATGGCCGCCGCTGCAAAATGGTGAATTACATATTTTTTTCACAACTCCCTCAATATGGTTTACAAATGAAAGGGCTTTATTAGTAGAATACTATTTTTAATTATTTATGTAGAGGATTTTTAAAATTTCAATAAAAATATGTGATATAGGTACATTGAAGGTTCCGTACAATGTAAGTATTTTTTACTATACATAAAGCTATGATCTATTATTAAATCGCAGAGTATTACATACACACATTAGAACAGTATTATATAATATAAAAGCTTATAAAATTTACATTACTTACTTATTCTTAAGTTATTCAAACATATTTTCAGCAACTAAATATTTTGTATGGCGTTCATTTTCAAAATTACGTTTAACTAAAGACATTTTTTTATTAAGAGGACTTTTGAATCATTAATTTTTAAGTTAGTGAGGAACCTCTAATCTATCTGCTCGGAGGGCAGATCTGCTCAAAAAAAGCCGGTGAGAAACTCAACCGTTGCTTTTTTAAATATAATTATAATTTACAACATATCTGTATAATAATTATGGTCCTATCCTGCGTGAAATCAAGTAATAGAAATCTCACACAAAGTTCCGTGACGAAAAAATATGCTTTGCTCAGTAACATTGAAATATCTAAGACAAAAAAGCGAATGTCATGTTTTAAGTTCATGAGTAAGTCTGAAGTGTATGTACATACATACACAATATACGTCTGTTAAAGTAAACAAATCTCAACTTACCACCCCATACATTCACTTAAGCATCACCAAAAGCTTTCTCTTTGAAATGACCCCTATGAGCTCTGGAACTGCCTACCCTTAAATTTGATCTTATCTAAGGGCTAAAATTCACTGTAAATAGCTTAGCATAGCTTTAACAATCCCTTGCTGACTTTATTGTAGTTGCATTGTCGTTTAATTACGCCTACGATAACAAGTGTGATATACCTACATATATTCATATTTTTTTCTGTCTGTATTTGTTTGTTCACACTGTTACTTAGCAAATTCTTGATAATTTACCACACAAGTGAAACTGCGGCAAAAACTAGTAGAACTCAATATGATACTTGTCATTTGGTTGTATAATGTCATGTCGTGGTGAGATTATGTACATAATATAAGAAAACTAAGGCCGAATCTATAGTTATTAGAATTTTGTCTGTCTGTATCTCCGCATCAAGAGACAGCCACTGCGCAGATTTTGATGAAATTTGGTATGCTGATAGTTGGTTATCCGGGTCAACATATAGGATACTTTTCACTGCTGAAAATTATCTAATTTCTGAAAAATCTTTACTTACAGTCAAAAACTATTCTACAGTAATAAAAGTATATTAAAACGAAGCTATAAGGCTTATTAATACGCCTCATATAATTGACCAGTGAAACATCAGGTTAAAACTAGGCTAATAGTCGACTAACTATCAGCAAAGGGTCAAAGCCGACTCAATCTCGATCCGTGATAACAAGGATACGTTAAAAGGGTGAGGTCGCTTAAAACGACAATGTTACATAAAAAATGCCAGGGAATACCAGATAGTTTTCCGTAACTTTACATTTCTCGATTAGCATATCAACTTTTTATTTTTATTTATTAATAGAAAAGAAATTATGTAAAAAAATCAATATGTCACTGAAAGGTAGGTACATATATAAAGGTGGGTTAAACATGTTTATGCTTGCATTCCCTTTTTAGTCCTTTTTCACGTCCACTGCTGGGCACGGACCTCCCTTCAGTACGAGGGGGATCAGGCCTAGTGCGGGTCTAGTGCGGCCTAGTTCTGGTCTAGTGCGGGCGGACTCCACATATTGTCTTCATGAACTAGTTTCGATTAAGCATGTAGGTTTTCTTACAATGCAAACAAGTCTGGCAAAGTAATCATTTTGAAAAGTATTCGCACATGAAATTATCAGCGTTGCAAGACCTGGAATTTGAACCCGCGTCACTCAAATGTTATTGTTAAATCATACATACTTTTGAGCATATGGCGACTGAGTTCTACACTTTTATGCGTTTTTAAGAATAAAATATAATTTATAAATTGCAAGGCATTAAAGGAAGTACCTAATAACACCATAAAAATGAAAATAGATGTATTGATAGCAGACAATTTATTTATTTATTTTAATGCCCTAGCAGATGTTAAAGATGTCATAAAACGTTTCTAATGCTTTAACTTATTGCCAGAAAAATAGTTTTATTTCTAGTCATACATTTTATAACCCCGTTTTTGTGCAAGTACAGATCATTAAGGAGTAGTAAAATACCAGTTATGGGGAGGTGTTGGACTGAGAGAAATGTACGCAGAAAATAGTGCGATCAGTTTAAGTTCCACATTTACTTTGTAAAATAACACGTATATGAATGTAGCCAATCAAATATTTTAACGTATTTATGTCCAGATTTCAGTTTTATTGAGGAATCACTATATATAATTAACAAGTCCTTCACCGCGTCTGTCCGTTGGTCCGTCCGCGCTTAACACAAAAACTACTGAACGGTTTTTCATGCGGTTCACCAATTAAAAGAGTGATTCGTGAGGAAGGTGTATATATATAATTCATCAAAATATGAAGGTGATTACTGAGGATGTCGGAAAAAATCATGTAGACATGGAGCTTTCATAATATAATAAAGTTATATAAAAATTATGTCTTACAGAACCATTCATTAAAAACTATTAACTATTTTAACTATTAACTATTTTTATTGAAGATTTCATTAAAAACTATATTTTTAAACTGTAGTAGTGCTAAGTGTACCTACCTACGAACCTAATTTCGAGTATACCTTCGAACGCACTCGAGCGAAGCGAAAACTTCCTCACTCAAATTCTTCACCCCTAATTCTCGTGAACCCCTATTTTTCCCTTCATAAGTTTACGATACCATTTTGCAACAGTTAACAAAGAATATGTTCTTTAATTTTATACACAACTTTAATTACTATGACATACGAACAGATCACCATAACGTGAATATCAAATAATGACTTTCTAATATTATTATTATTATTAATATTTCATTTAATTTTTATATATATAATTAGCAAATCCCGCGGCTCCGGCCGTGTTCTAATTTGAAAATAGGGATTAGTAGTAGATTAGGGGTAGAAGAATGTAAATTTAGAGTATTTTTTGATGCCAAATCATAAAAAAATCTAAAAATAAAAAGTAAAAAATATTGAGAGGGCTACGAGCTATTCTCAGACCTACCAAATATACTAAAAAAATCATAAAAACCGGTCAAGCCATTTCGGAGGAGTTCGATAACAAACACTGTGACACGAGATTATATTAGATATAAAATGTAATACATACCAGAGGCAAAGCTAGTTAATATAAATGTTAAACGCTTTTTTCTTTATTTCTGCCGTTCTTAATAAAATTACACTCGCAACACTGATCCGGTGCGGCGAATGGGTTTTATGCGTCGTCTTATTCATTCGATTTCGCAATTAAATGAAGCCAGAGCTTACTCGGGATAAGGTATAAAGATGTAATAATGTAGTTTGATCTTTTATGACTCTACTATTTTAATACTGAGTTAATTTAAAATTCAAATTTTACAAGTTAAATTACAATGTAATTAAACCGTACGTAGGTTGAGGATGAGTTGGGCGAAGAATAACCGATTATAGTAAAAAAATTTTGTTACTACTTGGCTTTGAAAGACACAAATAGACTATGATCATATTAGGTATTTTATATTAAAGTGGTAGTGCCATGCTTGTTACCTTCGGGTAGCAGCCGAATGGGCCGGCACGCCCCGTATAGTACCACTCTCTCACAGAAGACCGGCGTGAAGTGGCAGCTATGCTGTCGCGTTTCGTCCAGTAAGTGAGAGTCCGGGAGGCCTATTCCCGTCCTTTTCCCTCCTCCCTCCCTCCCTCCCTTTCCTGAAAGGCCGGCAACGCATCTGCAAGCCCTGTGGTGTTGCAGATGTCCATGGGCGGAGGTGATCACTCACCATCAGGTGAGCCTCCTGCCCGTTTGCCCCCTTTGTCCCATAAAAAAAATATACTGGCTGTTAGAATGTACCCAAGCAAAGCAAAGGATAAAGCTATCTTTTTTTCTAGAAGGATATAAATTACCATTAAAAAATATAATGGCACCGACTCCAAAATTAACAAAGTCCTTAAAAGTATTATTTTCTACTTTTTAGTTTAGATTTATTAAGTTTGGAAGTCGGTTTTTGTTTTTTTTGTTAAAAATAATTTTGTGTCAAAATATAAAATACTTTTTATCGCGGTAAAATATCAAATTTAAAACCGAAAGATGACCGAAAAACCGTTAAAACGGATCTGCCTTACGGGAAGAAAGGTAAGTCAGTACATGAGTATATATAAATGAAATTCTGCTTTTAATTTCAAATTAACAGTTTTTCACTAAATGCATAATATGAAAGAATATACGGTACATACATCAAATAATAAATTTTTAAAATGTTTGTCTGTCGGTCTGTTTGTTCCGACTAATCTCTGAAATGGCTGGACCGATTTTGATAAGACTTTCACTTACAGACAGCTAATGTTATAAGGAGTAACTTAGGCTACTTTTAGTTTATTAGAAATAAAAACCTTTTAAGTTATTTAAATTTACGCCCAGCGAAGCGCGCCGGGTTTGCTAGTGGTATATAAAATTCATTTGTCTGTGCAGTTTAACCAGATTATAAAATATTAAATCTTTAAGCTAAAAATTATAATTGACTTTAAATTAGGTGTCTTTATGACAAGATCTCAAAATGTCAACAACGACTTGCTTTATTTTTAAAAATACTTATCTGAAAGATATCACATGCTCAAGCGAAGCGAATCGATTGGGAACTAATTTGTTACATCATTATTTTGTTACGTATTCATTATTATATAGGTACTGCATATACAAGCGATTCACCCTAGCTTCGCTCGAGTTTGACATAAAACTACCTAGATATTATAGTTTCAACGGTTAATCTGTACATCAATGCATATAATTAAAATTGAAGTGTCTGTTTTTAATTTCAAATTAACAGCTTTTTACGGTATGCATATGAAAAATAATATACCCTATCATTTTTTACAATTTTTGTCTGTTTGTGAGATCCGGCTAATTCTAAAACGGCTGGACCGATTTTGACGGGATTTTTACTGGCAGTCAATTCCAAATCTCCGAGTATCTTCACACAAAAATTATGTTACTTCGTCGATCTCTTTCAACTAAAAAGGGCAAATAATTAAACAAACATACTTTCAAATGCATTATCATACTTCATTAGTTTTATTTTCTATACAATATCTTTAGAAGATAGATTTCAAATCCTTTTCAATAAAAGTCTTGAAAATAGTGAAGCAAGTGGTTTAATCATGCATGAAAATGGGCGACTTTGCACTTTACTCTTTTTTTTTTTTTTTTTTTTTTTTTTTATGGGACGAAGGGGGCAAACGGGCAGGAGGCTCACCTGATGGTAAGTGATCACCTCCGCCCATGGACATCTGCAACACCACAGGGCTTGCAGATGCGTTGCCGGCCTTTTAGAAAAGGGAGGGAGGGAGGAGGGAGAAGGACGGGAGGAGGGATGGGGAGTGGGCCTCCCGGACTCTCACTTACCGGACGAAACGCGACAGCATAGCCGCCACTTCACGCCGGTCTTCTGTGAGAGAGTGGTACTATACGGGGCGTGCCGGCCCATTCAGCTGCTACCCGAAGGTAACAAGCATGGCACTACCACTTATAAAACTCTATAGTTTAATTAAGACTAATTAGAACATATTAACTAAATAGTTTTTTTTTAAAAACACACTATCATGTCGAATTGTAGATAATTTCATTACAATGTATGCACATTGTACATCCAATTAATTATTATAAGCTCCCTTTCTACGAGCTTCCATAAAATAGAGGTCTAGAGGTTAAGTGATTGAACACTTTTGATACTAAATTCTCAAGTGTGATGTACACTTGCGTTTCAGGAAATTCGATAGGTTAAATAAACTTCTTTACTCATATATTAAATTGATATATATATAAATAATGTTTTTAAAATATTTGACCGATTTCGATTGAATACTGTGGTGCAAATTACGTAAAACTTAGTTTTTTTCAGAAAATAACAGCATTGGATATAAAAGCTTATTAGAACGAGGGTTGTAAAAGCGTAACATATAAGCTTTCATATACTGTACTAACGACTCACCCTCGCTTCGCTCGGGTTCGTCCCCTAGGGACGTGTACATGTACATGTCCCATTTAGCATAAAATTTTAACAAACTTTGAATGTCTTACTTATTTATATCTAATCAAAAGTCTAAAAAATAAATTTCAAGCTACTAGCTTTAAAAATGACGTATTTCCATACAAACTTTCATCCCCTATTTCAACCCTTTACAGCCCTTTTTTAGCCTTGAAAAGTAGCCTATGTCCTTTCTCAGGCTCTAGACTATCTGTGTACTAAATTTTATTAAAATCGGTTCAGTAGTTTTTGAGTTTATTCGTTACATACAAAACAACAAATCTTTCCTCTTTATAATATTCGTGTAGAAGTGTAGATAAAGGTATGTATTTGCTATACATTTTTGGCCAAAGTTCATTGACCAACGTAACATAAAGAACTAAGACCTAAATTATCTAAGACCTAAGTTTTTTTTAAATAAGCTATGGAAAAATTAAAATGGTGTAGGTAACGTGAGATAGACAGATAAAATGTTAGTGTTCTTGTTCACATCTTGAGTGGGCATTTGCTTAGTGTCATCAGTCATGGTCTAGAAAAGTATCAATGTCAACAGTCAATAACTGAAAATAAGGGGTGGAACACATTTTCATACTGAAATATCTGATTTCGCTAGGAATCGTCTTGGATACTATCGAAACTTAAAAAGAAATGATAGCTTACGATATAATAATAGAGTAGATATTATAATAGAGTATATAATATTATAATAGATATAGTATAAGAAAACATTGTGAGGAAACCTGCACGTCTTAGAAAACATAGCAAGTATGAAGTATTCGAAAGAAGCATTAACGTACTTAATTTTAGATCTCAAAAAGCTTCATACAAAACTTCAACCCTATGTTACAAATATATAATTATTATATCATCAAATATCTTAAGTATTTTTACGATTTAATCATTTCAAGTGCAAATGGTATCTCTCTTATTATCTACCCTCGCTTTGATCGTCACTAGATGCGAAAAAGTAGCCTTTGAATTACTCTTGGCTATTCTTACACTAAACATCATTAAAAACAATACAGCCGTTTCTAAGACAAAGAAAAAATACACGAATAATAAGTAATCTATCTACATTCTACATATATAGAAAATATATCTATCTTATAGGACATAGGTACGTACAATTCGTCGTCAATCTGTAATCGGCCTAACCGGAACACTCAATAAGCAAATACAAGGACCGTTTAACTAATGCTTAACTTTCTTTAGTATGCCTTTAGATTGCCTTTCACTGTCGATGGTGTCAAGTGATGTAATTTCGCTAAACATTTCCCACTCATTTTATTAGATAGCGAAATATCTGGAATTTTTCCCACATTGAACATATATCGTATTCTTATTGAATTCAATTTAATATTCTTGTCAATATTAATGGTTTCAGAACGTGCTTTTTATTTTTTGTTGAATTATTTATTCTTTATAAAACAAAATACACTGTTCCTGAAATTTTTTTAAATACATGAAGTAGTATGTTTTTTAGAAGTTGGGATTATGTGAATCTGTTTGCATAATCGGTTTTGTAGAATGATATTTTTTTTGTTTTATAGTTTTTATTGTATTTCATATAAGAGTACGTAAAGTACCTTAATATATAGGAAGTGTACTGAAAATATTACTTCAGGTGTAGTTCATATAGATACACTAACACGATATATTGCAGTCCCGGTTTTCGTTTTACCTACGATATCCTAAAACCAGTTGTGTATTGTAAAACCTAAAGATAAAAGTATATAATATCTGTCTCCTATAGTACATATTAAAAACAATATCATAGCTGATCGATGTGAGCGTTCACACAAAAAGTACGGAACCGATTTTAACTAAAATTTGTGTAGTGTTAATTTATTACTAGGGTCCATTGATATACTAGGAAAAAATTTACTTATAATATCATTGCTAGCGTCAATATTTAGGAAACCTTTAAGTACAGGAAAATATTGTATTCTTACAGGAAATCACAATAACTTTAAATGTCAAAAGCCAAAGATTTTTTGATTTTTAACGCGAGCGAAGTCGCGGATTCAGCTAGTGGGCAATAAAATTGTTTTTCATGGCCCTATTACTTGTAGCGTGTTATATAATAGGTCTACATCTAACCCCGCTTTAGTAATAAAGACGAGTGTCAGGCGATTATGCAATAAAATAATACATACTTGGTACTCTACGTATCTACGTTCTGGGTGCATCTCTTGTTTAAATCATAACCATTAAAGTTGACCCATTTTAGATATTATTAGCGCTATTCCTTTAAACGTTATTTTCTTTAAGTTATTTACGATTCCTTTTGCGTATACGTTCTTTTTTTCTGGTTTAATCTTGCGATCAGTAGTTTTGACTATACGCAGATGAGATATTTAGGCAAGTTGGGAGCTACTTCCAGTAGAGTCTTTGCTATGTTTACCTACATGTCAACCTTCTGTCTGACGTGTGGGGTAAAAATTTCCCGCCGTTTTCTAAACGGAAGATTTTTTTCTGGGGTATAAATTCTAAGTTCCACAGAATCTGACGCTTAATTTGTCACATTTATTTTAGTCAGAAATGTATACCCACTCTAAATTACTTCTAGAAAACTAAAAAAAATCATGAATCGTATAAAAATTCGAAGACAATGTGTCTTCAACCAATATGAAAAATTAATAAAAGCTGTAGATTTTGTGATTTGGACCCACTTTCATATCTACCTACAACTGTTGTCGCGAATACCGTAGGGTAGTCGCGAAATAAGTGTTTAAATATTTAAATATTATTTGTCATAAACGTGAGGGTAGAACGATGACAGCTAAATAGAATAGATTGAGATTTGAAACAGTCGTGTTCGAAACGCGGTCGTGTACGGGACGCTGACCAGATCAGGTGCGAGCTCCCAAGTGAAAGTATTCTGTGGGTGCGAGGCAGATCAGGCGCAACACCGTGTTTGCCAAGTAAGTGAATTTATTTTACCAGCGTGTGATAATGCAGTGGTGTTGCGTGGGAGCCGTGGTTGCTCATAAATTATATTTAGAGTTTCAGTGCAACTAGTGGAGTTGCGTGAGAGCCGTTGTTGCTCATAAATTATCAGCAGTGCAACTAGTGGAGTTGCGTGGGAGCCGTTGTTGCTCATAAATTATCAGCAGTGCAACTAGTGGAGTTGCGTGGGAGCCGTTGCTCATAAATTATCAACAGTGCAACTAGTGGAGTTGCGTGGGAGCCGTTGCTCATAAATTATCAGCAGTGCAACTAGTGGAGTTGCGTGGGAGCCGTTGCTCATAAATTATCAGCAGTGCAACTAGTGGAGTTGCGTGGGAGCCGTTGCTCATAAATTATCAGCAGTGCAACTAGTGGAGTTGCGTGGGAGCCGTTGCTCATAAATTATCAGCAGTACAACTCGGTGGAGTTGTGTGGGAGCCGTGGTTGCTCATAAATTATCAGCAGTGCAACTAGTGGAGTTGCGTGGGAGCCGTTGCTCATAAATTATCAGCAGTGCAACTAGTGGAGTTGCGTGGGAGCCGTTGTTGCTCATAAATTATCAGCAGTGCAACTAGCGGAGTTGCGTGGGAGCCGTTGCTCATAAATTATCAGCAGTGCAACTAGTGGAGTTGCGTGGGAGCCGTTGCTCATAAATTATCAGCAGTGCAACTAGTGGAGTTGCGTGGGAGCCGTTGTTGCTCATAAATTATCAGCAGTACAACTCGGTGGAGTTGCGTGGGAGCCGTGGTTGCTCATAAATTAGATCCTAGAGTGTTGAATTCAGTATCGTGAGTTCAGTCGCTCGTAAATCAGTTTAGCGAGGCTCGGGGTGGCTATAGGGGAGGTTGGAGGCCACTAGCGAGGGTACTAGACCCTCATAAATCAGTTTCTTTTTTATTACTAGCATATCATGTGTACTTACGTCCATCAGTTGCATTATAATTGCGATACGTCGTTATATTCGAGATATTCGTCTAATACCAACGAACTGGGTACCCGGCGCCCAGGGTATTTGGCGACAACTGTTTCCTGAAAACACGTATTTAAATAGTTTAAATAACACTGGCTTAAACGAAACTAAAAAGTTCTCAAAAAATTACATGAAACTAAATCTAGTCAATTAACAACTAACATATTATGCGTAACTTATGAAATTTTAAAAGTTTCACCACAACGGAAACTTTCGATAATGTTGTCTATCTCGGGTCACGTGTCCTTCCGGTTGTCACATTATTACGCAACACATTCGATGCCATCATCGAATTGGGCTTTAAGAGCAATAAGTTCGAATTAATTTTGTTTTTTTCAGCTTAAATCTAAACTAGAACTAGAACGAATATTATTATAGGTACTTTCATAGATTTATAATAGTCGTAAATTAATCTATTTTTTCATTAAACATGACGTAATGGTTTCCTTTTTTCATAGAAACAGAATAAGCAGTGATTTTTTTTAATCAGGGTGTCTAATTTTAATGTATAACAAAATAGATCTTTCATATTTTACCAAAGATTTATAAACCCATTAATTCTGCTTTGTCGCGAAATCTATTTACGTCTGCTTCGTATAAACTCTTTGCACTCACCTGCAAATTTTCAGCTAAATCAAGTTATTTTTGAAATTCACTTATAGTTTTTTAGCCAAAAACTTAGATTTTCTAAATTGTCACTGAGTGAGTGGGTGATCTTTTTTTGGAAAATAAATTAGGGGTCTCTGTCCTTAAATAACTGCTATTGTCTGACTCTTACAAATTTATTTATATACTATGTATTTACAGATGAAGGGAGAGTATGATTCATTTCAATATGACAGGAAGTAAAAGCGAAGAGTTATGAAGTAAACCGTATGTACTTTAATTGTTAAGACATTGTAAGTTTAGAGCGCTTAAAGCTTTTCAGTTAAACAATGTATACTGCTTATTATATATCTATTTTATTATCTCGACATCATTATAATAATGTGAAATTGCTATACTATCAGTAACTAGTAGGTTAAGTACTGGATAGATTTTGATGAAATTTCGTATAATGATAGCTAAAAGATTGTATAATAATTTTGTATAATATCCAGGTCAATATATAGGATACTTTTTATTTCAGGAAAATACGACATCTTTGAGAAACCTTCTACACAAACAGCTCAGCTCCCGAGCGAAACAAGCGTGAATCGCTAGTTTTTAATATAATTTATACGTAGTATATTTTATTCCTTCACCTTTTTGGCTTCGCCCGCGTTCTAATCACTATTACAAAATAGGAATTGGTGGTAGAACGTCGAAAATTTAATAAGTATTTTATGATGTCAAATCAAAGTTATTAGCTAAATAGTAGGCAAGACGGTGTGGGGTAGAGTTGGCGACTGCATCATACGAAGCGGCGCTTGAAGCAGCGCTTGCATTTTTTTTTCAGCGCTTCATTCTCACGTCCGTATTTTTTTGCGATTACTCCTTTTTTTTTTTTATAGTTGGGAAATCCTGTTACGGATACCCCCGACTTCCCCTAGGGGGTTATGTGGTGACTCTCCGGTCGCATCCGGCATACCCACTAAAACCCAACTCCCAAACCCCTGCCGCCATATATGGGACGCCACGGAATCGCTTTCGCATACAACCGCGACGCCCCGACGGTTGGCCGAAGCCACCAACATGAGGCCGCCATGAAAAGGGCAGCCCCATTATGGGAAGAATTACAACCACTATGGGCTGCTCCGAAGTCCACCCCGACCATCCACAGGCCAGAGAAGTGCCCCAGAGCAGCCCGAGACCACGAAAGCCCAAAAAAGGCACCACCAAAATAACGGCACCCTAGGAACCCTACTCCATGTAGACCCCCTAGAGCATCTGCCTCCCAAACGTGAGGCTGCTCCCAAGTCCACTCTGAAAACAGAGAAGTACCCGGAGCAGCCCCACACGATACTAACACCGCCCACCGAAGTGGGCCACCTGCAAAAAAGAAGGGGTATATGCGTATATAAATCTATACGCATATACCCAAAAAACCTCCCACCCAAACGAATTGGGCAACCCTCAAAAACGCCCGCGAACGGGCCCACCCAAAAACGGCAGCAGGAGAAAAGGATACGACAACGCCGACACTCCCCTTCCCCTGCCGCCATCCAATGCCGCCATCAGCAGTGACGGCCCCGCTGGGACCGTGGAAGGCGGGGAGAAATATTTTGTTCTTCCCGCCCCCTGCGGACCCCCCCAACCCACCCAAGACGGTTGCAGAGGATAGGGAGTACGGCGCACCGTAATACCGTAGGTCCTCTTCCTCTGCATCTCCACCGCGTCCACCATCAAACGGTGGTGGCCCCGCTAGGCCGCGGGAGATAGGGACGAGCGGCGCACCGCAATACCGGCACTCCTCTTCCCCCGCGGCCCCGCTCCGGACCAAGCTGGCTGCCGACCCCCTTTGCGATTACTCCTAAGATATTCGACAAAATGAATTAAAATTCCTGACAAATTTTTTACACAATATACAACTTTCCTCGAGAACCACTCTCTCCATTGGTGAAAACAGCATGAAAATCGGTGCAGTAGTTTTTGAGTATTGCGCGAACAGACTGACAGGCGCGGCGGAGGACTTAGGACTTAGTTTTATAATGTATAGATATTTTATTATAAATATGTTAATTTTAATTAAGGAGTATTTATAACTTCAATATTTCAATTTATAGTGGACTTCAGTTAATGGGTCAGAGGTTCAAATTCAAGGAAGCACGTCTCAGTTATTCTGAAACTTACCGTTTATTTTATAACTTGTCACGTGCGTTGAGAAGGAAAACACGTACAATGAACTTTGAATTTAATAAATAAACTAGTTACTGACCCTCACTTTGCTCAGGTGTTTTTGTTATTATATATCACTAAGGGCGCTATTATATTATATCACTAGTGTCGCTCGGGTGCGTCCCGTGCTTCGTAAAATGGTAAAAAAAAAACAAATGTCCAAAGAAAATATTTTTTTCTGCGCCAGGAATCCTTGCAAGTATATAATTATTAACCCAACAAAGTTTCATCAAAATCGAATTAATGATTGATTTCTGTATTCGCTGTATAGATAAAAGATTTTGGCACTTTTTTTTGTTTTCAAAGACGAACATACACGCAGACATACAAAATTTCGCACTTTTACTATACGTATTAGTTTGAAATAGAACCTCACCCATAGAGACTCGTAAGTATTGTGGAAGATAATAGGAAATTTAACGGCCGTTCAAAGTCATAAGGTAAAGGTTAAAGTATAAAGTCTGAATTTATTTATGCTCATAGCACATCTATATAAAAAAAATGATTGTTGCTAAGCGCATAACACAAGAATGACTGGACCAATTCAGCAAATTTTTTGTATCCTTAAGGTTCACGGAAGCTTTTAATACTAAAAAAATATAAAATAAAATAAAAAACATATATTAAGGGTTTAATAATAATTACAATATTAAAATCGGCCATGCTCAAGTAATATGCGAGGAAAAAAATTAGGGTACAAAAGCTGGCCTTATAACCCTGTTATGAAGTGAAGTCCGCCAACACGCCAGCGCGGTGGACTATGGTCTGATACCTCTCGTATTGAAGGGAGCTGTAGGACGTTAAAAAGGGTTGAAGACAATATAACCCTGATATAAATTAAGAATCAAACAACATTAGCATTACATATTAATGTTCATGCAATATTTATTCCTAGCATTTCGCACAGCTCCGATACGATTTGGCGGTTTGAATAAATATGAAAAATTTCCTCGCAGTAGAAAGTACCATAACAAGCAATATTTTCAGTGGTTTGCTTGTGATGCGGTCACAGACATACAGATGGACAGGCAAGAATTCTAAAGACTATAGATCTTGATGCTGTAACAATAATATTGACTGTTTCAATGAGATTATCCAAAAAAATATTACACTGTGTTAAATTATTTCGAATCAACTTCTTCTCTTACTCACAAACCTGACCAAAAAGAATATTTGCTGAGACAGTGTTTTAAAAACCTTTTTAAAAGGACACGGGTTAGAAATTAAAATATTTTACACACTGCAAGGACTGCAATTTTCAGTAACAAAAGGATGAAAAGGCTTACGCAAATGAAACAAGGATTCAAGGAGAATGGAACTGGTTGTGTGCATATGACGTAAATCTTTTGTGTAAAACTTATATTACGAGCCTGCTATCGCTTTGTGAAGGTCCTAACTCTTCTGTATACTTGACAATTTAACCGACTTGAAAAAGGGATATTCTCATTTTTTCTGTATTTTTTTTAATTATTAAATTTATAATACTCGTAGTAGCAAGCCAAACTTAAAAATATTTAAATTAACAAATATTGCGTATATAGATGCTTTTTGAAGGTTCCTTACAGATGTGATGTTTTCCTGTAATAAAAATATTCTATATTTTTATGAGAGACTGATAGGGAGTAAAAAAATTAAAAAAACTATAAATTCAAAAAATAATAATGTCTATTTCAATGCCATAGTCCACCGCGCCGGCCTAGTGCGTGTTGGCGGACTTCACATGTCTTACGAAAACTTGCTAGGTTTTCTCAGACATGCAGGTTTCCTCACGATGTTTCCTACACCGTAAGACAAATAGTAATCAGGATAGAAATGATTCGCACATGAAAATAGAGGTGCGAGGCCCTTATTTGAACCCGTATCACTCGGTTATACGAGCGAGCGCGTTACCACTGGGCTACCACTGCCTTGTAAGATTGACCGCCATGATCGAAATCGATCGGACTTCTATCGTCTTAAAGTGCACTCTATATATAAAATCAATCGATTTTGTTATCCACTGTCCAGTTTACTTCAGATATTCAAAACAAGTATGCAATCTCAGAATTGCTTACCACGTTGTCTGATCAGACTGACATTTAAGTAAATATTTGTAAGAGTAAAGTTGTCGACTCACGTCAACAACTGTCGCAAATCAACGACTTACCTAACATTAATGAACGAAAAGTAACTAAATTATCTTTCAACAGATATAAAATAAGATAAAAATGCAAATAATTAAAGAATTTACCTTCAAACCACATATGTTAATACATGTGCCTATTAGCTTTTATTCGCAAACCTGTATATTTTACTACCAAGTAACAGTGAACGCTCCTTATGAAGAATCTTATTGTGATCAGAGTTCAAGTTAGATTTGTTAAATTAAAAAAATAATAATATAAGTTACTATAAAAAAATCTGTCTCATTATTCTCATAATTCAAATTAAACATCAAGAAACCTGAGAGAGTACATCTGGTATTCAAAAAATGCGCTATGTCTACCAGTATGTACCTACTTAGTCAATGTGTGGATCATCTTTATATCTCCCATACTGAGAGTCCGTGACTCCATTCCCAGCAATGGGAAGTTTACAAGGGGTGAATTATATAAAACTAAATAAATAAATAAATAAATATGTTGGGCATTATTACAACAGCGCCATCTAGTTCCGCAGTAAGCTACGTAACGTGCTTGTGTTGCGGATACCAGATAGTTGATATACTACACATATAAATTTTAAATACATACATATTATAAATATAAACACCCATGACTGGAGTACAAACATTCGTGATTAGTAAATGAATGCCCCCAGCGGGACTCGAACCTGCGACCGCTGGCGTAGAAAGTAGGGTCACTACCAACGGAGCCAAACGAGTCGTCAAAATCAATATGAAGATACTAGGCAAAAACTTAGGGTTCTGTGAACGATTTAATGAATTTTGGTTTGCATTTGCCAGATCATACTCCTTTGAATGTAGAATAAATAATTGTCAACGAACCAAGACATTGAAGCTATTAACTGTAAAAAAAATTACCCTCGATAGTGAAGAAATTGTGAGATATACTTATTTTACCTACCTATATTCTATTTTAGAGTTATTCTATTAGAGAGAAAATGGAGAGAAGCATGTTAGGTATCAAAGTATCAGATAAAATTAAAAATTATACTATAAGACAGAAAGCAAAAGTAAACGATATAATAGAAAAAGTAAAAAGTTTGAAATGGAAATGGGCAGGACATTTATGTAGAATGGAAAATGAAAGGTGGACTAAAAAGATTACAGAATGGCTACCGAGGGATGGACAAAGAAGCAGAGGAAGACCAAAGAAACGATGGGAAGACGTGTTCAAGGAGAGATGTGGACCGGACTGGAGAAGACAAGCTAGGGACAGAGAGAACTGGAGGAAGCTGGGGGAGGCCTACGCCAAAGAGGCGACTTCCACAAAAATGAAAAATAATCAATAATTATTTACCTATTTTGCATGCTAATGTTTAATAATTAATTTTGAATTTTGAATTTCTATAATTATTTATATAATTTTAAAATGGAATGAAAATGTAAATAGGATATTTAACTTATAATTTTAAATGAGATGTGATAATACTACTTTTTAAATTTGAAAAAAAAAATTAATTTTATATTTTAATTTCATTCCACTAAACATTTTAACTAAATACAATGTGCAATTTATTTTGTGGTAGAAATAAAGGCTATTTTTATTTTTATATTCTATTTTAAATATAAATAATAACAAAGAGGATACGAATTTTAAAAGATAGTTTTTGAGCTTATTATTTATGTTCTAAATTAATTGATTTACATACTTATTGTGTTTTAGTAATTTATTTCTTACACAAATACAATTGATGAAAAAAAAAAGATACTAGAAGGTACATATCAAGTAGGCATATAACAAAAATCACAATGCAATTTACATTGGATCTAAATTTTACTATGAACCTTGAAATAGGACAATTATACGGCGCTTCTCATTATGTCTATTCAAAATCTAACAATGTCCGAACAAGTTCATACAAAATGTATCACAAAAGATCGTAAGTTAATGATAATAATTGTTTAATTTTGAGCTCTAGAGTATATAGATTAAGGTTCAATTTAAAACAGATATAAAAGTGCACGCGACAAATAATAAAGGGAGATCAATGTGCATTCTCCCATCGTCAAGGGTCGTCGATTCGATAAAATTTAAACTTTGTTTCTTTAATGTTAAAGTTGGATTCTATTTTTAGATGTCATTGACTCATGAATCCGACTAAGCTCTTAATGATTAGGTCATGCATAAAACGGTAAACGATTGAGGTCGAATTATATTTATTATTTCCTATATTGCTCAATACGTTCTTCTGATTTTTGTTATGCTTTAGAATGCTCTGAATGTCAGGTTATATTTTTGGATGGTATTTTCTATTCATAGTTTTGGTCATCGTTTTCGGGAGCGTCCCTAGTTGCCTTATGCGATACATCGATATCAGTTTATCTTTTGGAAAACGATTAACGCAATCTTTGGGCGAATTTGGTAAGTAACTGTAGCCTTGAAGCCAAGAGACATTGGGAGGTGGCCATTTCAGTCTAAACTAGCAGGAGGTAAATCTCGTATAGTAGAGTCGTCTGTGGGAGCAACCCTTTGGTTTTTGTGATCTGCTTCGGCAGTCCTGCCGTGGTTGTGATGGCAGAAGCACTTAGTGTAAGCGATACTACGACATCCCATTTAGACTGCTTAGGTTATGTTAGGTTTTATTGAGTAGTTCCTACTGGTTTTAACCGAATACATTACCTGCACACACATAAACAGACTAAACATGATTCTCATAAAACTTACTGGTTACTATACTAAAGCGTGTTTAAATATAATTTAGTATATAAAATTACTACGTTTCACCTGCCTGTCTGTCAGCTCATAAAAATAGCTCAGGGATAGTTGTAACAGCTTTCTATTAGTGAAAGAACTTTACAATCCAGAAATTATTGCCTTTAATTGAATCAGGCAAAATAAGTTATACTGCCTTCATTTATACCTTGTAATGCTCGAATCTTTGACCTTCGTTACAGTTGATAGAGTCATTGAAACAAAAATATATCACAATTAGCATAATTACTAATTAGTTATAAATAATAAATAATGCACGAACGCATTTATTATTATGTATATATGTATTATGGTAAAAGTGACTATTCTCAGCCCAAATCCTTTAGACCCATTAGTCTTACTTCTTTCCATCTAAAAACAATGGAAAAAGTAATCGATCAGCACATCAGAACAAGGTACCTTGTGGCTAGACCACTCTCCTGCAACCAACATGCTTACCAAAAGGGTAAATCCACAGAATCTGCCTTAGTAGCTCTGATCGACAAGGCAGAAAAGTCCCTAGAGGATAAGCAGGCTGCTCTATGTGCATTTTTAGACATTGAGGGGGCTTTTGACAACACACCTACAGCAACCATTCTTAAAGGGCTGAATGCAAAAGGTGTTGATGTCACAACCACCAGATGGGTGGAATATATGCTCTCCAACCGACGTGCAAATGTTACGCTAAACGAACACTCGCACAACTTCTACACTACCAGAGGCTATCCGCAAGGAGGAGTACTTTCACCCCTGTTATGGACACTAGCTGTAGACCTACTGCTTGTAATCATGGCGGATCTCGACTACGACACACAGGACTATGCGGATGACCTTGTTGTAATAGTAAGAGGTCCCTGCCTGCACACAATTTCCACCAGGTTACAAGGAGCTCTCAACACTATCGCAAGGTGGTGCAGAGAAAACGAATTATCAATTAATGCTGATAAAACAGTTATTGTACCTTTCACCAGGAAAAGGAAGCTTGAAAGGCTGACCGAACTCAGACTCAACGGCAAAACCCTTAACCTATCAAATGAGGTAAAGTACCTCGGAGTCACTATTGATCAAAAGTTGACCTGGAACTCTCACCTCAACAACATTATGCAAAAAGCCAAAATGGCCCTCTGGATATGTTGTCGAATGGCTGGAGCCAAATGGGGCCTCAAACCCAAAATGGCTCTCTGGATGTACACCGCTGTAGTAAGGCCGATTATAACATACGCCTCAGTCGTGTGGTGCAACAAAACCAAACAAAAGACAACAATTAGTAAACTAGACAGTGTTCAACGGACGGCATGTCTAATCATCACGGGAGCCTTCCATTCGGCACCAGGCAACGCTCTAAATGCGCTGTTGGACATAGCTCCGCTATATCTCCATGTGCAAAAAGAAGCGAAATCTTACCTCTATAGGCTCTGTACACAATCGAATGTAAAGTTGCAGTCGCAACATATGAACAAACTTAAAGAATTGACATTCGAACACAATACTCTAAAGATGCCAGCAGATGGCATGAACACAGAGTTTAACTTTACAAAACAATACAAAATAGATCTTCCCAACCGGGACATGTGGCTAAACGGCCAAGAGTCTCACAAGAAGGGAAGTCATGTATGGTTTACAGACGGATCCAAGAAAGGGTCTGATGTAGGGTGCGGAATCTATGGCCTTAAGCCTAGGTTTGACATGAGTGTCAATCTAGGTAAGGAGGCCACTATCTTTCAGGCTGAAGTCTTCGCCATCAATAAATGTGCTGAAGTCATCCTGGAGAGAAAACTTAGAAACCAAAATATCTACATCAACTCCGATAGCCAAGCAGCAATATTGGCTATAGATTCTCTTGAAACCAACTCTAAGTTGGTTAAGAACTGCATGGATAATCTGAATGTCCTGGGCACATCCAACAGAGTTACCCTCAGATGGGTCCCGGGTCACTCAGGTATAGATGGGAATGAAAAGGCAGATGCATTGGCTAGGATGGGTGCTGAAACCCCACAATTTGGTCCCGAGCCTTTTTGTGGTATTGCCAAACAACATGCCTATTCAATTCTCAAAAACCACTGCAATCGCAAAGCACTTCAAGAGTGGCAATCCACCACTGGACAAACTCACTCCAAAGCGCTAATTAAGGGGTATTGCAAAACCTTTACAAAAGAGCTGCTTCAACTCAACAAGTATAAAACCAGTGCAGTAACCAGAATACTAACCGGCCACTGCAAACTCAATAAACATATGTTTACCCTCGGCCTAAGTCAGTCCGCAATGTGCAGACTATGCCATGAGTCAGAGGAATCTGCTATGCACATCCTCTGCTCGTGCGGACCACTCATGCACCGCAGAAGTATCTACCTAGGGCAGCATATCATGCAACCAGAAGAGATACAGAAGCTCTCTGCTCAGAAAATCTGGAAGTTCCTGGAATCAACAGGACTAAGCGGAGAACTCTAAATATACTTTATGAAGGGAGCTACAATGGACCAGAACTGGTCGACGTAGCTAGGGCCGTCCTCGGCACCACACCCAACAACACAAATAAATAAATATATGTATTATGTCTTACTTACGTCGATATCTACATATTAATAAAATATTTGAGAAATAATTATTACGCTTGAAATAAAATGGATAGATCATGGACTAAAACTAAACATAAAAAAATAATGTAACATATTCTATGATCTAATCATCATAATATTTAGGTTTTTTTTCAACAAGGACAAATAATTCAATATAAAACCTACTGTATAAATAAGAAATATACTGTATAAATAAGTAATATTGGTATTACGATTACTTTGACTCAGTTGGTAGTGACCCTACTTATTGCTCCAGTGGTCGCGCGTTCGATACCCGCTGGGGGTATTCATTTGTTGAGCACGAATGTTTGTACTCCAGTCATGGTGTTAATATTTATATTATGTATGTATTTAAAATTTATATGTGTAGTATATCAACTATCCGTAACACAAGCCTCGTAGCTTACCACGGAACTAGATGGCGCCGTAGCAAAAATGTCGCAACATATTTATGTATTTACTTTTACATCAAGATCACATATCCAATAACATATTCTGTACGTACTTATCGTTTAGAGGAAAATCGAACTTTATTAAATTAGCATTCATCTAATATAAATCATTTCAACAAACAACGATCATAAATCTATTTGCAAGTTTCTCACAAGTACACGTCATAAGTGCTAAGAAATCCCATTATTAAATATCTACTTAACTATATTATCGTTTTCACAATCTTATTTAAAATAAGATGTGTGACAGTGACGCTGGGCGTAACATGCTTAGGTATAATACTATTAAGGCTTACTTATAAGAAATAACATCAAAATGATAGCAATATGTATGAGTCATACAATCAAGCGAGACAAATAGCTCTGAGGACGAACGCTAACATATCAAGTGGTTGAAAACATTAATTAAGGTTACAATACAATATAAACAGTCGACCATCGGAAAGCTCTATGCGTAGAGTTTATTTTTCATTCATACTAAACGACAATACATGTGTCCGACTTACTAACACAGATAAGCGAGAAGAATATTGGTGCAACGGAAATTAAACTTTAATGCGTGGTAGTAGGTTTTGATTTCGCTAGAGCTTTTGATAGCGTTGCACATGGGGTATAGTAAACATCGAGGAGAGACGCCGGCGCACCGACACCCAGTCAGTTACTGATAGTTCAGTTGAAAGCAGGCAGCATAGAGCGCCACGCGCCAACAAAACGCGCACGCGAGCGAAATCCGAATAAAAATAATTTCGGGTGTGCCGCAGGGGTGCATGCTTGGTACAGTGATTTTAAATTAATAATTTTGTGTTGTGAACGGAATTCCTCAGATTTATTCCAGTTGCAGCACATGGTAAGTGATTTTTTTTTAATTCCTTGTGTTTCAATGGTGGCATTGTGTTGGCGGTCTTTTTGTTTCAAACGGCATTAGCATTAATAGTACTTTCTTCTCGGCGTATTTTATTTACAAGTTTATCAAGTTCTAATTAAAGAGCAGTAAATGTGTTAATGCCGGTTGTAAAGTTTTACGAGTTTAGCTCGAAATGTAAATTTTAACTGCGTATAGTAAACGTTTGTTAGCTTGTTCTTGAACTTCCATAGGCGTTTTGTTTATGTTCGTATTATCAAGATCATTAAACAATTATGGGAATTTTGAGATAAGTTGATAGTTGATAGGTACCCTACCATATTATGTGACGGAAAATTTTTTGGCTATTAGATTGATGACAAATTGTTTACATAAAGATTTTGTAACACACTTTATAAGCCTTTAAAAGTGAAAATGTACTTTCTAACCTTCGATTGGATTTTTTATATGACACGATATGAGCCTTCAGAAAATTTAGTGAATTTTAGCATCGAAACATGTTAATTTAGTTATCTAATTATCATTGAAGTTCATTGTCAAGTCCTTGTACGTTTGATGCAAAATTGTTATCTTATCATTGTAAACATGTTTTATCGATCGATTAAGATAAAATTGTTTTAAATCTAGATTCTCATATTATAGCATACCGTAAGTGCTGTGTATTACTAACTACTATATGCGATAAGATATCGACAATATGTCGACGTAATGCTAATATTTTCTAAAAAAATCATCATCAATCATACAATAGTCACTTAAATTTAGACTACTTATAACTTAAGTATATTAAGCAATGCTGGTACTCGTTTTTATAAAGTAATTGTCACAGAAATATTTTTTCCTCCACTAACTTCCCTAAACAATGCTTATATAATTTAAAAATTTACCTTATTCATAACGTAATGAACGATGTAGAGTTTGTCTTTAAATATTGTTTTAAAAATTATAAAAAAAAAATAAACCTAACTGCGCATATAAAGCACTAAAAAGATGAAAACAAGTTGAAGTGACATTTTAAGTACCTAAAGATGATATTTAGACTAAAAGTACATTATAAGTTAATATGGAGGCATTAATATGTATAGGTATGTTTTATAATAGTTGCTTGTTTGTGTGTATGTCTTCGACTGCATAAGACTGTCCTTTATCAACTTCTTTCTTTTCTTTTTAGTTCGCTTTTTAATTTTACGTAGTTAGGTTTGATTTATATGAGCAGTATATATTTTTTTATTTATTGTTGCTAGCATTTCTCATTACAAATAGCATTTAAACCTATAAGTAGTGCCCATATATTTTTATAAACGATTTATTTTGATACCTTTCGAAACACATTTCTAGGAAAAAAATTGAAGATTTAATTAACACGAATCTAACGATACTTATCAAGCAAAGAAAATAAATCAAAGTTTATTCAACAGAGTGTGCCAATATGTGCTTGTACTCGAAAATATAACCATCTTTCTGGCGCGGTTGAGTAACACTTGTCTGTTTCTTCGCGTCTATGTTCGTTAATCTTTGACGTGTCTTTGAAACCTTTTTAACGGGATTTTATTTGGCAGGTAAAGATTAGTTAGAACTTAGAAACGGCATATTATGGCATATACTATCTATACCATGAAAAATGAGAGGGAGAAAACTGAGAGCCCTAATTTTAATAAGTATGTCTGTCTCGCTTTGAATAAAAAAATAACCAATTTACTTACAAAGTGTGGTAAAAAGGATGACTAACATATTTCCGATATGTACAATTATTATACATTATCAAATAATGATTTTTAGAAAATCTTGTTTCAATCTTGTATTATTTTCTTAATATTTAATATATTTTTATGAATTATTATAATAATGAATGGTCTAGGCTCCAAATATTAATTTATCGATACAGTGGCTGAAATTTTCTGTCTGTCAGTGACCGCATCAGGAGAAAAGCACTGGATACATTTTTATTAAATTTTGTATTAGTGTGAAAAAATATGATATAGGTATCTGAGAAATGTTACATACTTACGTCTTAAAACGTACCTAGATACAAATCCAACCAAAGCAGGAGGTACTATTAGTTTTTTTTTATAAAATAATCTATTTATGACATAAGACGTTAGATAAAACATTATAAGTAAACTAGTAATTACCGCGGCTCTGCCCGCGTTCCAATCACTATTAAAAAATAGATTTTTGTGGTAAAGGATGAAAATGTAGGGTTAGTAGTACCCGCGGCTTCGCTCGCGTTCATGGTTTCAAGCCCGCTATAAAAAAAGAAAAAAGTACCTATTCTATATTACTTCTAATACCTCCAAGAATATGTGTACAAAATTTCATGATGATCGGTTGAGTAATTTCGCGTTAAAGCGTAACAAACTTACATTCACATTTATAATAGTATAGATAGATAGACAGAAAAAAAGAGTATTTTTTTATTCTTTTTTTATCTAGATGAGTAACTATTAACCAAAATTCATAGTAGTCTCAAGAATAAGATCTCAAGTTTTTTGTTTACTTCAAACAATAACCGTTTTTACGACCGTTTATTCTTCTCATTTTTTTCCACTGTCCTAATGTGTGTCGAGCGATATTTTCCGGGTTCACTTGACCGGTCAATTGATTTGGTGTATCACTTATGTAACACCTCCTGCCGCCCGCGGCGTTTCTCGCCTTTCTAAGCATCTTCTGTAGTCTCGTAATATATTTTTTTAAGACGTACTAGAAATACGGCCTTTCTTCGCTTTAGCTTTTTATATATATACCATATATAAATCTAGAGGACTTTTTATATTGTGATTAGAAACCAATTAAAAAATATCGTCAAAAAGTAAAAAATAGCAAAAAATATTTGATTTTTAGTTTTCATATACACAGACATTTATTATAGAGCCTGAGTTAGAATGGTGCAGAGACGGAGTTCTCAACGAAACGACTAAACATAAAATAATACAACTAAATTGAGAACCTCTTTTATAAAGTCGGTTAAAAATACCTAACTATCACCCTATAATCAACAGATTTTTTCCACCTAAATGTATTCAATTGCCGAGTGAATGAACAAACAAAAATCACACAATTTTATTATTATCTTACGTATTTCTAAGGATTTCTAAGCTAGTTATAACATCAATTTTTTCTGCACTCTTTAAAGTACACATTTTAATTTTCTTCACAACCATTACATAGTATAAACGTCACTTTATATGGGTTCTCTTAATAATGCCGGTCTTAAGCTCTTTACTTCTTATTCACTGATTTATTTAAAGGTCTATGCACATATTAATATAAGACAATTAGGTTTTACAGCTTATCTGAATCTCAGTAAATGCTAGTTTTAAAAATTCGGCCAAGTGCGAGTCGGACTCGCGCACGCAGGGTTCCGTATCATTATCTATGAAAACGGCAAAAAAGTCTGTTGCATGGGAGCCTCCTTAAATATTTTTTTGTATTTTTTAGTGTTTGTTGTTATAGCGGTAATAGAAATACATCATCTGTGAACATTTTTACTATCACGGTTCATGAGATACAACCTGGTGACAGACGGACAGCGGAGTCTTAGTAATAGCAAAGCCTATATAACATAGTTGGCCAACGGACGTGACAGCCCAAGCAGCCATACACTAAAGCGAGTGTATGGCAGCTTGGGCTGTTACGCTTGTCGGCCGACTATATGTTTCATTCTTCTTCTTATGGTGCCGTCTCCTTCCGAAGGTTGGCAATCATTAGGGCTATTTGCAATCTGGACATCGCCGCACGGAAGAGCGATCTAGTACTTTTCCCGTACCATTCACGCAGATTTCGCAGCCAAGAAATTCTTCTTCTACCAGGCCTTCTCCTGCCCTGGATCTTCCCTTGTATAATTAGTTGGAGAAGGTCATACTTGTTGTTTCTCATTTCGTCGCTTTGGTAATAGGTTTTACATGACTTTTTATTTCGAAGAAAGAATTGGGGTTCCGTTTAAAAACTAAAACGGTCAATCGCTAGTCATATTTAATATGTGTGGCACAAAATATTCTACTTTAAGTTTTATGAGGCATTAATCTACCTTAAATATCCACACAATCCCTCCTAAGCCTCCAAAAGAGCTGTGAAGTCCTAATATTATTTTAAGCGACTATTGTTTGAATGAAGGTTTTTAAGGCTTTATGAATAATTTGGTGGCAACTAAGATGATAATGAATTGCATGTTGAAAAAATTATAACACCAAAACTGCAGAGATGCGAATGAGTCACGAATTTGAACCCGCTTTACTTGGCTTTAAATAAAAGAGGGTTAGCTACCACTTTGCTATTATTGATCTATGCTCTATGTATCACGAAATAATATGATTTTAAGCATTTTTATTACATAAGTAGATATGTTTTGCTTATTATTTTTTTCTATCGTACAACAAAATATAATAGTATGTTGGGACATTATTACAACAGCACCATCTAGTTCCGCAGTAAGCTACGTTACGTGCTCGTGTTACGGATACCAGATAGTTGATATACTACACATAAAAATTTTAAATACATACATATTATAAATATTAACACCAATGACTGTAATACAATCATTCGTTCTCAACAAATGAATGCCCCCAGCGGGACTCGAACCCGCGACCGTTGGCGCAGAAAGTAGGGTCACTACCAACTGAGCCAAATATGTCGTCAAGTTTAAAGTATGAACCTATGTTGTTTAAAGATAACTTATTTGGAAGTTGGAACTGTTAAATATTTAACTAAAAATCATGGTGACATAAAGTCAACGAAAGTACCGTTTGATCTATATTAGTTGCTTAAGAACAAATAGTTTAAAACGACATCTGTCGAAATGTTTAATGAAATATTTAGAGTCCCAAATACTGGCTCGTAGTGTTAATGGAAAATACATCATAGAAGAAATTATGCTGCAAGTGTCATTTCGTGGTGGAGTGATCAGAGTTTTTAGACCTACTAATTTTTTTCCTACTAATATTAAAGTGTGAAAAGGGATGGATGGATGTTTGTGACTCAATAATGCCAGAACGGCTGAAGGAATCTCAATGAAATTTGGCATTGTGATAGATAATAGTCTGGAATGTCACATAGACTAGTTTTTAACCCCGGAAAACCGAAGAGAAAACGGAGAGATTTTTGCTTTTCACTATGGATGAACGCAGCAACGAGGGTAAGGCGCATCATATCTATCTAGATATATTACACTAAACGAAATGTATATGTAGCTTCATATTTCTGGAAAGTGCAGTGTCTAGTTAATATAAATTGTCATTTAGACTTGTTCCGTTCAGTTTTGTAATATCTCACAGGTATAATGATGTATGGAAATTTAAAAATAATATATTTTTTTAGACATGTATAAAATCAATACTTTGCTACATATTTACGAACAAATTAACAACAAATACACAAAAATAATTAAGAATCTGTTTTTCTAGAGTAATTTACATTTTTTTTATGGGACTAAGGGGGCAAACGGGCAAGAGGCTCACCTGATGGGAAGTGATTACCTCCGCCCATGGACATCTGCTACACTGTAGGGCTTGCAGATGCGTTGCCGGCCTTTCAGGAAAGGGAGGGAGGGAGAAGGGAGAAGGACGTGAGGAGGGATGGGGAGTGGGCCTCCCGTACTCTCACTTACCATACGAAACGCGACAGCATAGCTGCCACTTCACGCCGGTCTCCTGTGAGAGAGTGGTACTATACGGGGCGTGCCGGCCGATTCGGCAATCGGCTGTTACCCGAAAGTTACAAGCATGGCACTACCACTACATGTATTTTTTTGTCAAAATTTAGCCAATATGTAAATGCTTTTAACTAACTTAATTAATAAATCGAAAAGGATTATTTTGAGCTCAAGTACCTATATTATGTTACACGATAAGTTAGCATATTGTAAATCAAATATTCCTATTCTATTTTTTCTACTAGTTTATACCTTCGTATAATATACTCGTTTCATATTTCGTTTATAAAGTTGAAAAACTTGAGGTAATTGTACGGATTTCTAGTTTAAAAATAATTAGGTTCACTGTAAACAGATAAAATCTCCATCTATACATATTGATTAAATTATCGATAATGGCGTTGTATAACATCGATTTTCTAATCGATATGAATCTAACGTGGAGAGACATTACTAGGGTGGTCTGTAAACGTTAACTAGGAACGACGTAAATAATTTTGCTATCAACTTGTTACTTACCGACTTTCCAATAAAAATGGTTATGGATGTATAGAAAGTATATATTTAGACTAAATTTTATGCTTTATCTAGTTTTTCATTTGGCACTATTCAGATATTTTTTTCAAGAGAACATTTTATTTGAAGAGAAACGTGCATCTAATTGGTAAAATTAGTTGGATTCAGGGTGAAATATATGATGTATTAAGTATTATACTTTTTCATATATTAAATGAGTTTGTGATATAAATATCTAATGACGAGATTGTTTTCTCGACTACAGCTTCCTTCTAAGTTATTCTAAGTCTTGCACTGATTAACTAAATTGTCGTATTGGCTTCTTAAATATGTTGGGACATTATTACATACAGCGCCATCTAGTTCCGTGGTAATTAAGCTTATGTTACGGATACCAGATAGTTGATATACTACACATATAAATTTTAAATACATACGTATATTAAATATAAACACCCATGACTGGAGTACAAGCATTCGTGGTCAACAAATGAATGCCCCCAGCGGGACTCGAACCCGCGACCGCTGGCGCAGAAAGTAGGGTCTCTACCGGCTGAGCCAAACGTGTCGTCAAAGCTTCGAAAACTATTCCTCGGTAATGCCATATTTTCTATATAATTTATTTATATACACAGTGTACAATAAGTACATATTATATGTTTATTTACCTTTGTATATCCGGACAAAATCGGGAGGAGTCGCTAGTGAAATAAATTAGCTATGCGAGTCATTTCTCACTATCCGTATTACACTTAGCTAAGTAAGTTCCATAGCGAGATAAATAAGCCACACACGCTGTAAAACAAATGAATGATCTGCATAATACAAACAACAAAAGAGGTAACGGATGTCCATTTTTTCAAGGTCTTTACCTATTCATATAATAAATTGTAACTGAGTGGGATTTGAATATTAGATATCTTTTGGTAATCCTTATTGAAATGGATGTTATCGATACAGAGGCCGAATATCGATTTTATCAAACTTTTCTGTCTGTCTGAGAAGGCATCACTAGAACACTACTAGACAGATTTGGATGAAATTTGAAATGATAAGCACCGATAATTCCAAACGATTGCTAACCGTTGCGTTAGCGACATAATCGAGCGGAGTGAGAGCCAGACCTGAGTATATAGATGTAATTTTTATTGTTAAATTCATTTATTTACAACAATAATATATTATTTACGTAAGTTTGTTTTTTGAGAGTTTTGAAATGTCCCGTTTTATGACATTAGGTTATTTTTAATTTTGTCACATAAAGGAAAGTTACTAAAGGCGTATGGTATAGATGAGTGGTTACAGCTTTTTATAATAATAATTAATAATTGCACATAATATCATGTAAAATGAATCATGCTACTACGTAATTATAACCTATCTAAGCAATAAATAAATCGCAGAACACAGTATAACGAGACAGGTGACATGAGAGAGATATTTAACCCATCAAAGATACGAGTGCGTCTAGAAATTTTACTTTCATTAACCTGTATAGTCAGTATTGTAGTTCGCTAGCTGTGGTCAGTAAAATTATGAAAATACTTTCTTAGGTTTACGTGAAAATTTGACATCTATCTATAATATAAAAATGAATCGCAAAATGTGTTTGTAAGCGCATAACTCAACAACGCCTGGACCAATTCGCCAAATCTTTTTATGTTATGTTTGTTATTGTATATATATATCTTATGACAGAAAAAAATAAGAAAGTTGTACGGAAGATTAGAAAATTTAAAAAAAAAACTTTATAAAATTAACGGCGTTTGACGTATCAGTTATGACCGTTGACATGGTGCGTGTAATGGTAATTCATATTATAATCAAGTCAAATATATACCGGGCGGTACGAAATAAATATATACAACACGTACTAGGGACGAACCCGAGCGAAGCGAGGGTGAGTCGCTAGTTATAAATGAAATTATCTTTTCGGATCTTGTCGTGGATTTATTTTGATTTTTTTAAATAAATTTTGAGAGACCGTCTCTTCCAATGCTTTAAAGCATTCAAAACGTCGGGAACCGAAAAATCAAAATATATCCGCGATATAATTCGAAAAGATAGTTTCATTTAAAATTATGATACTGGTCTGTAATTTATGCGCTAATGTTGTCTGTTTGTCGGTCGGTTACACAATTTCTACGCAATAACACCTTTGATATCGCTCTCTACAAATAATTCAAGGTCGATACGTTCCAAAATATGACTAACTAGTAACTAGTATCTTTTATATTATAATTTGTAATATTTTGTCAAGTAGTCGTGGCCTAGTGGTATAACTGCTTATTTGAGAAATATAGTGAAGCGGATTCGAATCCCGATCGCACACCTCTCATAATTTCAGTTTTGAATGATATTAACATGCTTACCACTTTCCTTACCGTAAATGTAAATACCTGAGTGAGGAAACTTGCATGTCTGAGAGAATCTAGCAAGTTTTCGAAGTATATGTGTAGTCCACCAACCCGCAATTAACTAGCGTGGTGGGCTGTGGCCTGATCCCCTCGTTTGGATAGGACAATGCCCAGCAGTGGGATTATAAAAAGGACATGTGTCAAATTTCATCTTAACTCATCCAGTGGTTTCAACTTTCAACGATGAAAGCTATATATATAAATTTTGTTTACGTAACAAATATTAATGACATAGACGCAGACTAGGTTTAAAATTACACATTGCTACAACTGTGTAAAAAGTCAATACGTTTATTAATTTTAAATCAAACAAAAAACTTTTCATTATTTTATAAACACGTTACACGCCTAGTTGTCCCGCAGCTTAGCTTCAATTTCCTTTTTGCATACCAAAATTAAATGAAGTATCCTAAAAATCTTCGATCAGCTACTAATTCAAAACATTAACTTCTAAGCGACAAAATTAATAACATTCCTACTTAAAATGCTTATAATATGCACACTTCACTATTAATAAATGATTAAGTCATAAGGAAGCTGCGAAGTGCGGGAGACATAGAACATGAAACGCGATAACTTTCAAAAGTGCCTGCGCTAATGTAAGCTACATCCATCATCTTGGCGGTTTGATTACGGACAGGGCTTTTGACCTGAAGCCAATACATTAGTTATCGAATTGGTATTGAAATATGATTAATTAAATATGACTTTCTGTTTATTCTTTAATAAACTAGAGAGTTACCATCACTTTACTCATACTTTACTGTAACTTATTTGTAGATTCAATTTTATCGAAATCTATCTTGCTTTTTCACTATGAAGGAAGAACAGACATTTTGAATAGTCTATAAGTCGTAGTATGCATCTTAGTAGTTTTAAGTATCAAAATTTTGTAAAACGCCAAACCATTAATAATTAAAAAAAATAACAAAGGGCACGGGCGCTTAATGCCTGTGGAATATTTCATTAATAAAAAAAATAGCTTGCCCACACTCCTTTCGGGTACGCTCCCTAGGTATCTCTAGCTCCCTAGGTACGCTTTAATAGCTTATATAAGTTATATTGATTTGACAGAGATATCCTCCCATAGTAAAAAGTGACCTATATGTTTACCCGAATAACCAGCTATTATCATACCAAATTTTATCAAAATCAGGGTTTTCACGTTATGCCAGACAGACAGACAATTAATTTAAATACTATAGATTTGGTCTGTGTACATATTTAATATTTAAAAATCTATGTCTTTTGTTATCGAACTCCTGCGAAACGGCTGGACTGATTTTCATGAATTTTTTTGTGTACATTTGATAGGTCTGAGAATAGGTCGTAAGCTATTTTTTATTTCCCTAAGTGATAAAGGTGGCCCTTTCCAGATTTTTTTTGTTTTATACCAAGTTATTATTTTTTATCATTTTATGATTTGCCATCAAACAATACTTATTATATTACTTACAAAATAGCCGCGGGAATAGCTAGTAATGTATTTTTTTTTAACTTTATAGATTTCATTTACCTATATTGTAGAAGAAATACGAATAAAAGTAGTAGTAGTAGTAGTAGTTGTAGTGACTCAAAAAGCTTTCTTTTTAAGTAATCCAAACTTTTTATAGCGTTTTTTACTGTAGTTGTGCCATGAATAAAATTCAAATCTATTCTATTCCATGGTTCTAATGTATGTATTGAACACATGTAAGTACATGTCACCCGGTCAAGTTTAGACAAAACGTGATAGTCGGTACTTAAACCAGTCACGCACTATTATGAAATCGACAATCTCCCACAATGTCGCTGCAAAGAAACAACTAGTAGTAAATTTCTCGGTTTAAAGTCGTATTAAGTTTTAAAGTGTTTTAGACGCTAGGTACTCTTCTTAGATATAATTTAGGCTTGTGTAGTGACTCTAGTGAGTTTCATCTAAATGAGTACACTGTACAGCCATTTTACTGAGAACATAATATATATTATATAAGTGGGTTATATTTATAGATTTTGTACAGTGGTAGCCCAGCGGTAACGCGTCGCTTGTATAACTGAGTGATGCGGGTTCAAATCTGGGTCTCGCACCTCTGATATTCTCATGTGCGAATCATTTCTATCATGATTACCACTTGTCTTACGGTGAAGGAAAACATCGTGAGGAAACCTGCATGTCTGAGAAAACCTAGCAAGTTTTCGTAAGACATGTGAAGTCCGCCAACACGCACTGGGCCAGCGCGGTGGACTATGGCCTGATCCCCCTCGTACTGAGGGAGGCCCGTGCCCAGCATTGGGACGTTAAAAAGGGCTGATGATGATGATGATGATTTATAGATTTTTAGATTTATAATCGTGTAATAAAAAAAAGATATGTGAAAGTGGTCGATCTTCTTGTCCCATCATTAAGAAAATATACATAATAGCTAGAAAAGTACCTTTGTTTTATAATAATTAACTAAAATCTAAGAAAATGAATGTGAAAAAATGAATGAATGAAAATGAATTTCCTAAAAAATAACTAAAAAGGATACACTTGTTACTAAACTTACCATTGGTGAAGGAAACATCAAAAATACCCGCACTTACTTTAAAATTCCGTCGAAAATCGAGGCTAAGTGATGAAAATTGACGTACTACAAAACGACGTAACAATACGAGACTTTTAACACGTTCCGAATGTGGTTTCTGCAATAGCTATCAACTAAAACTATGACAAAATACAAATATTTATTCAAAAAGGCAGTTATAGCTCAGTGGCATTGCGCTTGGACCGACTGACGTGGGTTCAAAACCAGAGGTTAATTCAATCAAAGAATAATAAAAATGGCGAGAGTTCTAATCAACCAACGGAAACCATAAAAAAAAATTGTTTGAAATTACGCGCAATTTAATTTGGAGATGTACACTTTTTAACCGACTGCCAAAAAGAATGATTTTCTATGTTTATTTTTGAGGACTAATTATTTATTTAGCTTAAGTTTTTGTATATTAATGTAAAAGTATTATAAAAAAATACTGAAAAAATAGATCATCTTGTCTCCATTATGTTAAACATTAGCGAAGTAAATTGCAGTCAACTGACATGCCAAGAAGCTATAAAAAACGGGCATAATATGCTTTATATCTTAATCTATCATAGTCAATCTGCAGATTGTACTTAGATTGATAAACGTAGGAAACGATACGGACATTGAAGCATTTTTTTTAAATAAAGGTCAATGTCATAATATTCTCTTTTGTATTATTAGTAATTCGCCGCAGCACACTTTTTTCAAAGTCCGTCTTAAATTGCCGACGACACTTTTGGCTTAGTTTGTAGTGCTTGCACTTGCTGTGCAAGCGGTCGTGGGTTCGAGTCCCGCTGGAGGCAAGCATTTGTTAGCACAACTGTTTGTACTCCAGTCAGGGGTGTTTATATTAATTTTAATATGGATGTATTTAAAGTTATATATATTATGTGTAGTGTATCAACTATCTAGTATCAATAACATAAGCCCCTCTTAACTTGGAACTAGAATCTAGATGATGTTGTGTGGTCATGATATATGATATACATATTTATTTATATTTATTTTTAAATCATTAATAACTATAAAATATAATGAGTAACTCCAGGAGAATAGGTGAAAGTTAATGAATTCTGTTATCTATTTATGACTTAAGAGATTAAGATACAACAATATTTACGATACTAACGCCTTGATACAATTTGTGATTATTCTAAAATGCTAATGGATCTAACGTACAATCTATTTGATTTATTGCTAGAAGAACGTTTAAGGTTAGTCGCAGTTCGATTCTCGCTTGTAGTATTTAGGAAGAACCATTTGTATAATATACACATAATTTTCAAAATTATACATACTTCTGTGATTTCGCACCTTATTGTTATCGGTGCTTACTAAAATGGTTGAATATCACTGTTTTTGTCGGCATTTTTTCTTAGATCTGAGAAATATTTTATACGAAATATGTATATAGAGACGTTACGTATCGCCATCTAGTTCCACAGTAAGCTACTTAACGTGCTTGTGTTGCGGATACCAGATAGTTGATATACTACACATATAAATTTTAAATACATACATATTATAAATATAAACACCCATGACTGGAGTACATACATTCGTGATTAGCAAATGAATGCCCCCAGCGGGACTCAAACCCGCGACCGCTGGCGCAGGAAGTAGGGTGACTACCAACTGAGCCAAACGAGTCGTCGATATATACAAATTTTAGCATTAATAAGAATAATTTAGACATTAATTTATTTAAAGCGTTATAAATTAACGCCAAATGGCAGAAATTTAATCATCAAATCATAATATTATAATACTATTTCTACATTTTTTCTTGATAATAATAATTTATTGATAATAATATTGATCGATTGATTAATTAGCACGTCAACAGCCACTAGAAAAAAAGAAAATCGGTTGACAAACAGTAGAAAAAGTTACTGAATTCCTTTACCTTTACCTATTTATATATTCTAAGCCTCAATATTTTACAGTTAAAAAAAAATGTAAAATATTAAGTAAATTAGTTACTTTGGAATTGAAATTCTTTTTCATTCAATTCTCTTATTAATGGCTTCAAGCGTGCCAGTTAGCCACAGATTACTTCGCCAGTGTCACGTAGAATGGAGAAGACACGAAGGAGATTGGTCGGTGAAATTCTTTTTAAATGAATGGAAGTATTTTACTGTATGTAGATATTATTTTATATAATGTATTCAGACGTAAATCTCACAAAATATGTATATTATTTTGAAATCGTGAGTAAATAGACACAATATGCTTAGTACTGTAAGGCATTCCTGAATAATTTTGAATGCCTGTACTTGTCATTTAGACAATGGCTGTCATAAACTAAAACCAGTTCTCTAGAAACCGATAATTAACAGACTGACAAAATGCAAGCGTAATTGGCTATGGAATAAAAATGAGCAAAAAGGAAAATGTAATAAAATATTTGTTATATCTGTATTTCTATATAGATAAATAAAATTGAATGTCTGTTGGTATTATCAAAATAACAGCATTTTATTAAATGCGTATGAAATTGTATATAAAAAAATACGACTTTTTAAATTTTTTGTCTGTCTGTTTGTTCGGCTAAGCTCCTAAAGGGTGGACTGATTGGTACTTCTCGATAAAAAAATCTAGTGCAATCTTTTCTAAGCCGGTAGTATTGTTATATATTTGAATATTTATAGCAAATTTTATAACCCTATAGAAATATTGAATTTTATTACTTATTTATTTTAAATTAATGTTAAACAAAAAAAACTTTTGTATCAATTAAGATTCTTTTGATACTACAAATTTTTTCCCATCCGTATACATGAATAAAATGATTATAAGTATGTCTGTCTGTAATATATTAGGAATCAATGTCATTACGATTGTGGTGAAACTTTGATGAGTTATATGAACGCCCACATAGTTTACTGTCATGATAACGTCAATATAATATGATAGATGGCGCGAGTTTTTTTAGTTCGAATGTAACAGTAAGGTTATTAGTTATGTCGCAACATTATCGCTTGCCTTACGATGAAGGAGAACATCGTGTGGAAACCTGTACGTCTGAGAGAACCTAGCAAGTTTTCGTAAGACATGCTCAGACCGCCAACCTGGACTAGGCCAGCGCTGTGGACTATGGCCTGATCCCCCTCGTAGTGAGGAAGGCCCGTACCCTGCAGTGGGTAGTTAATAAAAGTGGATGCAATGTGTGCAATATAATTTTAACTGCCTCGCTGGTGTAGTGACTAGCATGTACGGTCATTCATTGAGAGGTCCTGGGTTCGAGTCCCGGATCGGGCCAAGTTTAATTACTGCCCAGAATTGGGAAGTTGGTGGTGTGTCACCCCCGTGCCACGGAGAGCACGTTAAGCCTGCGCCTTAACTCTCACTGGTCGTGTCGAGGAGTACTCCTACTGGAGTATGAGAGTGATAGGAACCGAGAGTGCACTTGTGTCTGCGCGTACACTTGTGCACTATAATATCTTCTGCGTAGTTGGCTAGTCTCAATGAGATTGGCCGCCATGGCCGCAATCGGTCGGAGAACATTAATATAATTTTAACGTATTTTTATTATTTTTAGGATATAATTTTTAAATTTAAATTATCTTTTCGATTTTTTTATCTGATTTGATTTTAAATTCCCAACGTTTCGAATGATTTACAGCAATCATGCTCATGGGAGAGACTAAGATTTTTGAGGTCGAGGTCCGACAATCCGAAAAAATGTCAAATATTCACGTAAATCGAAGAAATTATTATTCAAAACACGTTTTTCGATGTTTAATTATTAGACAAAAGTTGCGTCATATTAAGAACTGCTATTTTTAGATCTAAAATAAAATATTTATACTTATTAAATATACTATTTTATAGTCTTCTAAGAAAACACACTTTCACTTCACACCGTATAACATTTTGTAGTAAACTACGATGTTTATTCAGCTATTAAAAACCTTAGTTCCTATTTTAAATATTCCAACGTAAACAGCTTATTCTTGCTTAAAAGCTAAAGAAGTAACCTGTCTATAGTACATTTAGTTAAGTAACTACATATTTAATTAATTGGCATTTTTAACTGTCTTTGATTTTTAGTTTCAGGTTTTGTCGCATATCATTCGAACATCTTGACGGTCTTTATTGAGTATTTTATTGTATCTTTATTTGTTTGAACCACCTTGGTAGTTTAACGGCTGTAGATCCGGAAGTCCTGGGTTCGAGTCTCGGATTGATAGTTTAGTAATGGTAACTTTACGATCTCATTCACTTCCTAAATAGGCAAATATGGTCATAAAACAAGAAAATATTATATACTAGTGTAAAGTCGTTTAAATACTTATGTAGGTACATGCCTTTGTATATAGGCTAGAATCTCAGGTTCGATTCTATCCATATACACGAACTTGAGAGGGAGAGAATGTGTGTGTGTGTGTGTGTGAGAGAGAGAGAGAGGGAGAGAGAGATATATATATAGAGAGAGAGAGACAGACAGACAGATATACATAAATTTATTAAAATATATTTAATATAACTTCATAGGAATATCTAAAAAATAGTACTAAGTCACTATATAAGTAGAGTAGGTATGTTAATTATTTCAAATAAGGTTTTACTACTGTCCACTAAGAGACAATAATTAACCAATTTATTTTATTGGTATGCGTAGGTTCGCTCCAATATATGTCTCGCAGTTAAATTACAATCGAACGTTGACTTTCTATTAAAGTCCATATACTAAGAATACTTAAGTCTATCGACCAACACGTTAGTTAAGCTTTTGAAAAGCTTAAAAAGCTGGATAATTTTGTGATCGTAGGCTTATTTACCCACTTTTACCGATTTCAAAAAAGAGGGAAACTCTAAAAAGTATGCCTTTTTACGATTTGTGATTTAGGTCTTTGCAGATTTTTGTGTAGTGTCTTCTATACATTTTTAAGGGTAGATAGAGAGAATTACATTCACATAGGGTAGGTAGAGAGAATTACATTCACTTCTGAGAAACTTTACAAATAGGTAGTTAAATATTATTTACATCGTGATTTTTAAGTCACAACTAATACAAAACTAAATATTTATATTAAGTTTTTATATTAGTTATATATAGATCAATATAAAAAAATATTTATTTTTGGAGGGAACACAGTAAAATTAATATTTACAATATAAAATATTTAAAAGTAATTCAAAAACCAATGAAATATCCACACATATCGTATTAAAATATAAGTATAAAAAATCTACCCCCAAGGGTGATAAGAAAGGAATATTCGATATGATATCGATTTTTGCTGACGTAAGTTTAATGTATGTAACAATTATCGTAAGTACAGTTAATGTGTTTCTAACTGTCGACATGATCCCATCGACCGAACCCACTTCCTACAGGAAGTGTTATCTATATATTTCAACAAATCACAGATAAATTGTATTTTAGAAGAATATTTTTAGTTTTAAATACTCTTAAAGTAACTGTTTTGATAAAAAATGGGCAAAATATTGTATTCAGCCCTTTTTAACGCCCCACTGCAGGGCACGGGCCTCCCTTCAATACGAGTGGGATCAGGCCATAGTCCACCGCGCTGGCCAAGTTGGGTTGGCGGACGTCACATGTCTTTCGAAAACTTGCTAGGTTCTCTCAGACATGCAGGTTTCCTCACGATGTTTTTCTTCACCGTGTTAGAAATGATTCGTACATGAAAATATCAAAGATGCGAGACTCGGTTTTGAAACCGCATAATATAACAAAATATGGCTCAAACAATTTATTCGGAGGTTGTGGGATCGATTCCCGGTTGAAATATAGATATATCTTATAAAACGCAAACAATATGTCAAAACTTTTAAGTAACGCATGAAATAAATAATTTTTGGCAAATTGTGAAGTTCTTATAATATATAGACGATAGATTTACACGAACATTTCGTCGTAGATCTCTGGTGTTATTAAATGAATAATACCAAGTATTATAGAAATTGGATTAGTAGGATTGAAGTTAACGTCCGAGCTAGTATGTGATACCCTCACAGAGAGAGCTTTCTCATAAAAACATGACTTGAATGAGTTAAACACCTATTTAATGTTAGTACACTTACAAAGGTCTATGGCCTTTCCAAGTATTATTACTCCTTTACAATAGTATCTAATACTAACCCAACTCGCTTGGCTGAGTGTAATTTAAAAAAATAAATAACAAACGGTTATTATAATCTATATTTAAATAAATATGAATGTTGGTAAGCGCATAACTCAAAAATGGCTGGACCAATTTTACAATTTTTTTTTCCATGGAAGAGTTTAATACTAAAAAAAAACTTTTACTAAACGTACTAACGTAACTAACGTAACGTACTAACGTACCTAGGGATGATAGTTGATAGTTTCGAATAAAATAAAAGTGGCCTAAGTTACTCCTTAGAACATGAGAGTAAATATCTCGTCAAAATCGGTCCAGCCGTTTCAGACATTAGCTAGAACAAACAGAGAAACAGACAGACGGACAAAAATTTTAAAATTGTATTTTTGATGTAAGTACCGTATACTTTCATATGCATTTAGTGAAAAGCTGTTAATTTGAAAATTAAAAAGACACTTCAATTTTATGTCGGTCGCGGGTTCGAGTCCCGCTGGGGGCATTCATTTGCTAATCACGAATGTTTGTACTCCAGTCATGGGTGTTTATATTTATAATATGTATGTATTTAAAATGTATATGTGTAGTATATCAACTATCTGGTATCCACAACACAAGCACGTTACGTTGCTTACTGCGGAACTAGATGGCGCTGTTGTAATAATGTCCCAACATATTTATTTATTTATTTATTTATGTTACATAATATGTACTGTTAAATAGTTTTCTTGCTTATTATCATACTTATCTATTAGAACGTTATACGAGAAAGATCTAAAATGATAATTTTATAAAGAACATTTTTCAATGAACTTCTTACTTTAAGGCAGTTTGTGTATATGTTAGTAGAAGTAAAATGAAAGCTTAGTTAAACGACATAATTTTAATATGATTGCAAGAGCCTCATTTAGATGTGCTTTTCGTCCTCTACATAATATAAAACGAAGTCGCTTTTCCCGTTTGTACGCTTAAATCTTTTAAACTACTGACGCAATGGATTTTAATGCGATTTAAGTCAATAGAGAGAGTGATTCAAGAGGAAGGTTTATGTACAATACATGCATATTATAGTAGAAAAAAGCCATGCAATTTAAAGATTTGTGATGTGATGTAGTAAAAAAACATATTTTTACGCGCTTACTTTGGAAACTGGCTAAAAAAGATCTAAAAATTATGAATATATTATAAATTATAGATTGTACACCTTCTTTAACTACAAATTCTTAAGCTTATCTAGCGATGAACCCGGACGAGTGAGAGTGATTCGCTAGTTGTTTAAAATATTTGAATAATCCTTATTAATAATATTATAAATGCGAAAGTAACTCTGTCCGTCTGTGTGTTACTCAATCTCGGCTAAACTAATGAACCGATTTAAATGAAATTTGGTACAGAGATAGTGTAGAACCTGAGAAAGGATGTAGGCTACTTTTTAATGGGGAAAAAGGGGTTGAAATAGGGGATAAAAGCTTGTATGGAAGTTACGTCATTTTTAGAAGCTTGAAAAAATCAAATTTGACACGGAGAACCGATGAACTGGAGCGAAGCGAGGAGTCGCTAGTAAATAGTAATAATTAATAGTAATAGAAACTGTGTGAGTAGTAAAATATACACACGAGTGAACCCATACGTAGTAACATGTATAATTGTATAGATTGGAATATTTCTCGTTCATGGCGCCATACAAAACCATTAGCGTTCTCGTTTCCCGATTAAAGTCCACTCAACGCGGAACGCAACAAAATGACTAACCGTGCGACGATCGACTAATTACAATCACTTGTTAGGAAATATTTTTTTATGCAACTGTGATATATTACTGCACTACGTAATTGGTTTAATGGATAGCTTTACAGTTTTATATGATATGGTCGTAGGTTTGAGTCCTGGGTAAGCCCAAAATTTGAGTATTCTAGTTAATTGCTAACAGCACGAAGCTAGGCCATAATTCGTAAAGCCTTAAATGTTATTTTTTCTTTATAAGGTTCTCCTCTCTCATTTAAAATTAACGTTCAGCAAAAGTACGAAATTGAAGGAATAGCAAAGGCACTTATATTATCTTATGCACCTTAATATCTCTTTATATAGAAAAAGAGAAAAAAAATATGGAAACATCTCTTTATACGTATGGCCAAAAAGTCATTGTTTGTCAGATGTTAAAAATCTGACAAAAAAATGTCTAAAAATATTTGTGATTTAGATATATCGAGTGTATATTGATCAATGGCGGTCATGTTCAAACGTATACTAAAATATTAATTACCATAATATTTTTGAGGTAAATATTGACATCTGTTTTTAATTACGGGGTTTTAATGGGTTTGTTTAAACTAAATATTCATAGCAAATATTTTTAATGGGATTAGGTTAAGTTGAAGTTTAATTAGCTAATGAATTATACGCAAATATTCTATTGCCGAAAATATTTGTCAAAGAGCAGTTATTATATTATAATACTTAATCAGTTTCCAATCAAAATATTTAAAAACGTAATATTGTTAATATATGTAAGTATGTATTATATAGAAATAATAGTAGTATAAAGAATAGTGGTAGCCCAGTGGAATGCGCTCACTTGGATATCCAAGTGATGCGGGTTCAAACCAGGTGTCGCACCTCTGATATTTTTTACCACTTGTCTTACGGTGTAGGAAAACATCGTGAGGAAACCTGCATGTATGAGAAAACTAAGCAAGTTTTCGAAAGACTTGTGAAGTCCGCCAACACGTACTAGGCCAGCGCGGTGGACTATGGCCTGATCCCCCTCGTATTGAAGGGAGGCCCGTGCCCAGCAGTAGGATGCCAATAAGGGCTGAATACAAGAATAGTTTGAATTTGTAAATACAGTGTAATTATAGCTATCGTTTGCTTGCGTCGTCTTTTCTGCCATTAAAGTTTTTTTAAAATGCGATTCCAATAGGTGCTTGATCTTTTTATACAAGTACTTAATACCTAGTATTATTCAATATAACATAATCAATGTAGTATAACGTAAACCTCTTAGAGCGAACTATGATGAAAATGCAGAAAATTCCCGTACTCTTATGTCAATACTTGCCATGTTTGTCGATGTAAAAAAATGGAATTTATAAATATCCGTTCGATTGAAGACAAAGTGACTAAATATTTACATACTACATTACATAATACGTTGAAAATGGTTTATTATATTTCTTCGCGTTTTTGTCTCTACATAATATAAATATTATGTTCAATGTTGGGACGAAGCTACGAGGCTTGTGTTATGGAGACTGGGTAGTTGATACACTATACATATATATTAATTTAAATACACAAAAAATGTTCGCCCATTACACAAATGAATGCTTCCAATAGGACTCGAACCCGCGACCGCTAGAATCACTACAAACTGAGCCAAACGTGTCGTCAAATGTGTTGATACTTCATACCTATTCATTTTATATCTTACTTAGCTAGTCTGATTTATGAAAAACCAAATGATTTTTTGATTCTTTACGATTTAAAGCTGATAACTGATGTTTCATATATCATTAGCCACCGTACTTACTTAAAACGTGAGCGGAACTGCGCGCAAGTACTAGTTTCCATTGCTCCCAACGTACAGTTAGTTGCAGTAGAAGTTTAAAAGGAAAAAAACTACCTTGTTTTAAATTAGTTACACTGTCAAGCTTGAGATCTGCGACAGACGGACAGAAATAACTATAAAAAAAGCATTGCATATTTGATAAATGATCCAGTTAATAGATTTAATATTCGTTTGCAAAATAATTAATGTTTCAATTTTCTCTTTTCTTTTATTTGTAATTACAACATTGTTTTGTATAATAATTAATTAGATTACGTGTAATTTCCTTTCGAATAGATAAAGTATGATTATTAAAAAAATTGTCTTGACGTTTGACATTATTTGATAGATTTTTGCCTGACTGTAGCGGATCAAAAGCGGGTTGTGTATTTGACCTTTACATTTTATAGTTTAACACTTGCAGCAAGTATAAAACTTACTAGATACTATTTTTTTTTTCGATATATTGTTTATTGAAAAACTACTTTTTAGTTTGCTATTAACCCAATAGATTTTTTAAGATAATTTGTTAGATAAAAATAAACTGCCAAGTACTGGCAACGACAAAATATAACATTATCTTTTTCTGTAGGATTATTATTACTTATAACGAATTTGTTTGTATACGCTCTTATCTTAGGAACTACTGCTTCGAAATGAAAAATTCGCTTATTACATCATACGGCATAATAATAAGTAAAATCTAATAATTTCGCTTCCGGTCTTAAAAATGCGGGCAGAGCTGCAGGAAATGCTAAATCTATATAAAAAAGGGAATTAAAAAATTTTTAAACTTAAAAGTACTGTAAAAACTGAAACCTATACCAGTGAAGTGTCGCAATATACACCAAAGTGTCATGCAAATGTCAACAGATACGAATTACAAACCGCTAATCAAAAATAACCTCCAAGCAAAAGGTAAAAAATATCGTTAACAATCTGTCATGGCACGGATCGCTTACAGTTGACAGGCTTGAAATCTGTGACAGACAGACAGAAATAAAGATATAAGGGAAACGTGAGATAAATTGCTATTTATATAGATAGTGGCTAAATGAAGTTGTTGGGTCTTACGGTTTTACTTTCTTTTTAATTGTCTGGTGCAAATAAACGCATGAACATGCGTTAGTTTTTCTAAGGCCGATAACTCCCTTCTAATATAATAAAATTCTAAGTCGAATCTATATATTCAATATTTTATGTAAAATCTTATTGAAATAGTTAATATTAGTGATACAGTGGCCAAATCAATAGTTTTAAGATTTCTTGTCTTTTTGTCTGTTTGTGTGAGAACTTTTTTTAAGTATGGACCGATTTTGATTAAATTTTTTACAATGATAGTTGCTTTCCGGGATACTTTTCACTGCTGGAAAATATTTCGTTTCTGAGAAATTTATTACCGTTAAAAAGTAACGTAACGTACGTTAGTAAAAAAATCACAAAAAAAATTGACGCAAATTATTCTGAAATTCTCAGTCCCACTGCTGGGCACGGGCCTCCCTCAGTACGAGGGGGATCAGGCCATAGTCCACCGCGCTGGCCCAGTGCGTGTTGGCGGACTTTACATGCCTTTCGAAAACTTGCTAGGTTTTCTCAGACATGCAGGTTTCCTCACGATGTTTTCCTTCACCGTAAGACAAGTGGTAATCATGATAAAAATGATTCGCACATGAAAATATCAGAGGTGCGAGACCCGGATTTGAACCCGCATCACTCGGTTATTCTGAAAGCTTATTGTTCGTTTATATCCTGGAATATTACATTTCTTTACTTAGTCGGTTAAAAATACTAAAAAACGTTCTTATTAAATTCAAATAGTTTAAGTTTTTCATTGTTTATATTCGATATTCATTTTTTTTATTTAGCTTCCGTAGTGAGTATCCTAAAATTTGGTTCAGAACACTAATTTGTCTACAACTCAATTTTTCATTTTCAAAGGAAAAAACTTAATTGCATTGGACCACACAACGTTAGATACAAATATAACTTTACATACAGCGTTTGAAAACCGTTGTTATCTCCATATAATAAGGTTTAAATTTCCTTTAGCATAATAAATACAGCAGTAAAACTAACTCAGTAAAGTTCGTCTCTATAAAAATTAAAGGTCTATTCGAAGGAATGACGATTCATAATATCTCTTAATCGTGTGTAAACTGGACGCCCTTAGAAATTTGACGTGTACTTGACATTCAAAAATAAATTTTATCACCCTATGTTAGAGTATAATTTTGAATACAGTATTTTTGATAAGAAAAGCAACTTTTGGTCATCCATGGTGGTCCTTTTTTATCTGTCACAATAATATAAAAAATGACGTTCTAAATTTCGTAGTGTTGATGTTTTTGACAGATTTAAAACAATGGGGTTTGGATGGAAAAAGTTATGGATTAGGATCTTTAATGACTTTATAATGTTCTTTAAAATAAACTCACAGTAATTTTTTTGTTAAACTAGCAAGTTACCTGCTGCTTTACCCGCTTCAATTTCAATTTCAATGAGAAATACTAATCTTGGTCGCTACTTGTACATTTTATGACACTTACCGCCGCACTCAGAGTCACTTAATGAACAATTAAGTCGTTCTTTAGTGTGAAGATTCTCGACTTAATGATTCATTAAGTGAGTCTGAGTGCGGCGGTTAGTACCTGAGATATGGATAGCTTAAGCTTAAAATACCTGCGTAAAAAGCATAGCATTTCTACAAAAAAGATTGGTAACTTCACTATACAACATTTTAATTAAACAGTTGTATTTCAACTTATAACAGATCTTTGGTATTAATTTGAAATTTGTAAATTAGAATAATATGACACCATATAGAAAGTTTGATTTAAATCTTGTAATCCTAATATGGAAGCTCATAAATAAGTTCTTTACCGAAAAATGTTATTAATGTTCTGTAGATTTTATTTTAAGTAAAAGAAACTCGAATTTTTTTCATTGCAAAGGCAACAATTTTCTTTGTTCCACAAAAGCTGAGGCTGTGGTCAAGCGAAATGTTCAAGGAGAATTTAAACGATGTTAATTAGTCCATAGAAATGAATATTTTAAAGCTCTACAATATAAAAAACTGTTTCTTTTTTAAAATAAGCGACGACCAGTTTGGTTCAGTTTGTAGTGAGCGTACTTGCTGTGCTAGCGGTCGTGGGTTCGAGTCCCACTGGGAGCATTCATTTGGGTGATGAGCACGAACGATTGTACTCCAGCCATGGGTGCTTAATATACTTTTTAGAATCAGGCAGCTGTTGGAGAAATCGGTGAACATACATAAATAATATAATCAGTGGAAGGTTCCACTGACTTTTGGAGTCGGTTAAAAAAATTCCAAAAGGTGGCGGCGAATGTGTATCTACCTAGTAGTAATGATGAACCACATGAAAATATCAGAGGTGCGCGACCCGGCATATGAACCCGCTTCACTCGGTTACCGAAGCGAGCGCGTTACCACTGGGCCAATAGGTATAATATGAGATACATAAAAATTATAGCAAGAATCGAACCTACTAACATTTGCAGTGTTAATCAAATATACTGTTACTGCGATATCTTCCTGTTTTTCAAACAAATATAGGCTCGAGTAATCTACTTTCGATTTGACCTATTTCGAAGCTTCACGGGTGGTTGCCATCAAACAATAAAAATCATTAACTGCATCATATAATGGAAAAATTCATCAGGTCATACAATTCATCTCATTATTTGCCATCGGTATGTAGGAAAACCACATTCTACTTCCTTCGTAGGTACGTATTAGAAATATTAATAAACAATTGACTTTGTTGCCACCATTGAAAATTCATTTAAAATCAGTCCAATCGTTTCAGAGATTAGCTGGAATGACAAACAAACATTTAAAAAATTATTGTTTTTTTATAAGTATTGTAACACATTTATTTAATAAAAAGTTGTTAGTTTAACAACACAAACAGACACGCAAATTTTATTTATCTCTATAATAATATTTATTTTTAAAAATATTGCGCTGTGGGGTGAAAATATTAGGAAAATCTAAACTTAGAAATTTATTCTCATACGTAATTAATGTCTACATACATACATATTACATAATATATGGATGTATATTGTATAATAATTAATGAGTCATGGCAAAATCAATAAATCTATAATAAAACTTAACAGTTGGTCTGTATATTACAAATTAATAACAATTAAAAATTATAATCAAATTTATACAATGATATTGAAAAAAAAAAATACGTGATATTATGACATGGTAGTCGACACAGAGCTTATTGTAAGACGATCTACTTGGCAAATTCTATAGATTTCGTATATAACATAGAGTATTTAAGAAATCGTTTGAAGCTTTATTTATAGACAAACAGAAACATGTGACTGGGTTTGACTCCCGGGTCGGTTCTTGTAGTTATTATTATAAAAAATTGGCGATAATATATCATTCATTTAATAAGCAAAAAAAATTAATTATGTAATCGACTATCTTTTTATCAGTTTGATCAAACCAATACAGAAAACAACATTTTTTTCATATACTTAATATCACAATACATTTCATATTATTCGTTATTCATTAAGTCCATGCTAGTGGAAATAAAGCCATTTTATGTGCGTGTAAGTCGATTGCTTCCATCGACATATTAAAAGGTTATAAGATCGATAGTTGCCAGATAGGCTATCTATTTTTATCCGAATAAAACTAAAAGTAGGGTAATGTCTTCGTATACATTTACGTTTGTAGATAAATGTTTCATTAAAATATTATTAGAGTAGCGACTCTCCCTAGACATATATGACACGTTTGGCCCAATTGGTAGTGACTCTTTCTGCGTCAGCGGTCGCGGGTTCGAGTCCCGCTGGGGGCATTCATTTGTTGAGCACGAATGTTTGTACTCCAGTCATGGGTGTTTATATTTATAATATATATGTTTTTAAAATGTATATGTGTAGTATATCAACTATCTGGTATCCGTAACACGAGCACGTAACGTAGCTTACCACGGAACTAGATAGCGCTGTTGTAATAATGTCCCCAGGCTCAGCATATTTATTTTTCAGACTTGTGCTATTTTTCTGGAGAAAGAATTATCGTATATTACCCGGATAACTATTTCTATCTATTTCTATTATCATAAAGAATTTAATCAAAATCTGTCCAGTTGTTTTCTCGTAATGCTGTAACAGACAAACAGACAAAATTCTATAGATTTAACATCTGTATATGCGTGTTTTATTTTTTCTACGAATTTTAGTTAATTTCAATTTGCAATAAAGAAAATAATAATTTATCACATCCTATATGCTTCATTATTAACAAATCGATTTTTAAAATTCATCTATGACAGTACATACAATGCCAAATATATTATATCAGAATCTCGGAAACGGCTCCAACGATTTTCATAAAATTTAGTATACAGGGGATTTCGGGGGCGATAAAACGATCTAGCTAGGATTCATTTTCAGATTTGTTGGTTGTTATTGTGTCGATAAAGCAACTAACTGCTTTATCGATACAATAACACTAAAGATACTTCAGCAGTACGTCATTGTTTATTTATATTATTTATATTGTTTATCTATATTATAATAACATTTTTCTTAAAAATACCGAGCAAAGCTCGGTCTCCAGGCGCTACTTAATAAACTTGGCATTTATAATAGTAGTTCGATAAACAACTTCTTCCATTGCTTAGTGATGGTACCGTCTACTGCACCGTAGTCCGCAGATTACATTCTTTGACTGATTAATTTATTCACTGACATCAAAATTGATTAAAACAATCTAAATACGACGACACGAGCTTTTTTCAAAACTTGTTTAGGGTTAAAATTGAAAAGCAAAATGTTAAAGAAGAAAATTGTACGTAAACATATAAAATCGATATAAACATAAAATTTCTCTTCAAAAGATGTTGATAATCTTCGAGCGAATTAAATTCAAATATTGAAATACCTTTCGTCATAAGATCAAAGAGCGCATCAATATTTTGAAACATGATGAATGGCGGTAGAGTAGACAGATACCTATCTTTATATTTATATTATATATAAATCTTCTGTGCGTGTATTTGTAACTGAACTCCTCCTGAAGGGCTGGATCGATTTTGATGGTTTTTTTTTGTGTCATTCAAAATGTTTGCCAACTAAAAAAAATTTTTTGTGAAAATAACTTGACTAAATTGTCATCAAAACGGTCCAGATTATTACAACTAAGTCGAAAAAGAATAAAATTTTCGGATTTAACACGTACAGGAGAACGTCTGTCGGGTCAACTAGTGTCTAGTATCTATGTATATTAAAACGGGTTAAACTTTAACGATCGAATCTCATACATGTTTACAGTGTATCACACAATTGTTTATTTTCTTAACTTTCGATTCTTTTTTTTAAATAAGTATAATTATTAATTATTATTATAAGAAAAGCAAGAAAATTTCACGCTATTTCCTACCTTATTTTTTTAGGGACTACGCTCAATTATCTTTATAAAATATAAAAATGCTTAGATACTTTAATGTTATATTGGATTAATACATTAATGTCGTGTCTGTTGTTTAAAAAAAAGTCGTTAACCAAGTGTTATTTACAGCGTAACTGACATATTCTTGACATTTGAAAGATGATTGCGATGTCATAATAAATCATAGATAAATAATATGTTTGTTTATTTGTTACAGATTAAATAATAGAGGATTTTAAAAAGGTGAGTTACAACCTACAGCTATATTTCTAATATAAACCTCTATAATTATTTTTATAATTACTATTATAGTTTTAAGATTAGAAGGTAGACTTATAAACTATTATATTGTAATATATATCAACATAACCTTAACTTTACAATCTACGGCTAAAGATAATATATAGAAAACTCTAATTCGTTTAGATATATCGATAATATATTTTAGCCATAGAATCAGCGCCTACTATTTTTTTAAATAATAATATATACACTAGTGTGCCTAGTGCACTAGGCATTCTTGTTTCTTTAATATTTATAATAATATATAATAATATTTAGTATATTGAATAGATTTACCACAGTATTTGACATTTTAAATAAAGCTATTTAGATTTTAAAACTTAATTATCCTAATAATCCTAAATCTAAATAAATCCAACAAGTAGTTTTATAATTTGATTCTTTTTGTCCAGTACCTATTGTCAAGTGTATGTTTACGTCAATAAAAAACACGTGACCTCTTTTTGATAATTTGTTTGTAAAATGTGAATGATCTTAAGAATATATAATATTATCTACTAACAACTTACCCTCGCGTCGCTCGGGTTCGTCCCTAGGTTTAACGTCAGCGAAGCCACGGATTCCGCTAGTTAAAATAAATAATTTTTTTAAAATTTAACCTCCTCCTTTTTTAAAGTCGGATTAAAAGTAGCCTAAGTCCCTTCTTACATCATTAGCTGCTATCTGCCAGTGAAACTTCCGTCAAAATCGGTTCAGCCGTTTCAGAGATTAGCCGGAACAAACAGACAGACAGACAAAAATATTAAAAATCGGTTTTCATTGTTAATATCGTACATACTTTCACATGCATTAAGTGAAAAGCTGTTAATTTATAAAAACAGACACTTCAATTTTAATTATATATAGATATTGATAATATTAGATTAGAAATTTCAGCTCTAGATGTTGTGGCGTTGGTGGTGTAATGGTCAGCATAGTTGCCTTCCAAGCAGTTGATCCGGGTTCGATTCCCGGCCAACGCACACTTTTTGTGTTTAATTTTTTATGTATTTTTTTTTATTTTAATTTCATTAGTTTATTTTTAATCATAATTTTGTTAATATATTAAATAATATATAATTAATCAGACTTTTTGTATCAACCAAGATTTTTCCATAATATAAATCTATAATTTTGTTTTTTTTAAAGATCTTTTTATCTGTTGAATTTTCCATTCAAAACATTTTTAATTCGAAAAAGAATAATTCAACGCAAAAAAGCCTCTCTTTTCCGAATCCTTTACCATCGGGAAAGCCCCGTTAAATTCTGAACGTTCTCATAATCACTATCCCGTGGGAATTTGATTTCTTCGATACATCGTCTTTTCATCATAATCTTCTTATTGCTTTAAGGCTTAACATAATATATGTACGCAAGTTTTTTTATTACTTAAGGTTTATTTCATCACTCAACTAGGCTATTGTTATTTGTGAATTCCTATTTAGTGCCTAAAAAAACCTTACCTAAATGCTCAATTTCATCCAACTCGGTAGAGCCGTTTTCGAGACAGGAATTATCTCCATACAAGAATTGCTTTTTTATTATTTATAAGGAGATGTCATTAGATCATATTATTATATTAAAGCAGTCCGTTAAGTCTTCATTTAAAAATACATTTGTTCGCACATTGTTAAACACAGCGTGAACGACATCTAGTTCCGTGGTAAGTTACGAGGCTTGTGTTATGGACACTAGGTAGTTGATACACTACACATATATAACTTTAAATTCAGACATATTACAAATATAAACACCCATGACTTGAGTACAAACATTCGTGCTCAACAAATGAACGCTCCCAGTGGGACTCAAACCCGCGCACTGACGCAGAAAGTAGAGTCACTACAAACTGAGCCAAACGAGTCGTCTTCTAGGTCATGACTTGTCTTCAGCTCTTTTAACGTCCCACTGCTGGGGGTGGGCCTCCCTCAGTACGAGTGGGATCAGGCCATAGTCCACCGCGCTGGCCTACTGCGTGTTGGCGGACTTCACATGTCTTACGAAAACTTGCTAGGTTTTCTGAGACATGCAGGTTTGTTCACGATGTTTTCCTTCACCGTAAGACGACTGGTAATCATGATAGAAATGATTTGCACATGAAAATATCAGAGGTGCGAGACCCGGATTTGAACCCGCATCACTCGGTTATCCAAGCGAGCGCGTTACCGCTGGGCATACCACTGCCTCATACGCCTCATAACTAGTTTTTTAAAATGAATAATAAATATTATATAAGGATACTAAGGTCTTGTTTTTCTACGAACTTTATCCGGAAGGAGGGAAGCGTTCTAATAAAAATGCGAATACGATCTCAGAATATTAAAAACCAGTCAAGTGTGTGTCGAACAACTGTAATGAGAAATCTGCACTATATTTTTTTACGTTTGAGGAAAAAATGTGTGAATAATAAAAAGGACTAGTATTTTCCGCGGCTCCGCTCACGTTCTAAGGACTGGAAACCAAACTCTTAGGTTTTACACATTATGTGATGTTATATAGACTTGCTCAATAAATGGGCCATCTAACACTAAAATAATTATTCAATTTTAATCATATTAGCTCCTGAGATCAGCACGTTCGACCAAACTAACAAACTCTACAACTCTGTTTGTATAGATGAACAAATTTAAATCATTGCTTATTTTTTTTTATTATGACTGATTTCACTATTGTCATACAGAAAACTAATTAGACTTCATAATTTCTTAGGAGCTTACTTTTACCATTAAGTTTCTTTTTACGTAAATATTGTTAAGTTTAGAATACATGTTTTATTATTTTCTTATTTAATTTAATTAAAACTAAAACAAGTTATCTTTTTGTCTTCCCGTCAAATTTCATCTTTACAACTCAAAGAGGTTTCGATGTTTCGTGAGGAGTGAGTGATCTTTCACTTTATATTTAGATATAATCGCAGATTTTTTTAAGCATGCATTAATTGCCTACAATAATACAATAATTTTTGATAGTATAAATAAGCCCTTATGAGAAAATCTATGTTGTTTAATTACCATCACGTCTTTTCAAGGGTGTTGTAAGGTAAATTATAAAGCATTGTACCTTTTCAAGGGTAATTTGCATAGGAAATAGATGCCACGTACTGGAACTGTACAGAGTAGACTATTAAATAGAGAAGTACCTATATATAATTGTTTATTTAAATTTTAAATTTTGAACGTTTTCGAACACGTGCTTTTGTTTTTAGAGTTAAATTTATTATCAGGGCGAGCGAAGCGGAGAGCTAATACTATCCCACAATCGTAGCACTTTGTGGTACACTTAACTGAAAAATTACCACGCCTATAGTTTTGTGCTTTGACATAGTAATTTAACTTCATATTTAGATGTGTTATCTGTAAAAACTTAAATCCATGTAAAAATCCAAATGTAAAAATAATTATAACCATTAAAAAATGATCATTAACAAGTATGTGTTCATTGGATAGAAGGTACTACGCCATCTGTTAGAAAACCAAAGAGTTAATATCGCTGTAATATTATCACAAAACTTAGCTTTTTGCTAGTATATATTTTTCTACATTACATTTGTCTTATTACATACAACAACCCACCCTCGCTTCGTTTGGGTTTCTACGAGCAAAGATTTTGCTTGCTAGAAAATTTTGCAGGACAGCAAATTAGCTGTTAAAAATTTCGCCTATATTCATAGTTGACTTTCTACTAATGAAAGAATTTTAGGAATCGGTATCGTAGTTCTAGAGATTACCGCCTACATGTACTTAAACTAAATTTACCTCTTTATACTTATGAAAAGAAACAATTTTACAGTTTTTGTCTGTCTCCTGTTTATTACGTATAATCTCCGAAACAACTGCACCGATATTGACGAAACTTTCACTGGTAGATGGCTAATGTCGTAACTAAGCTATTTTTATTTTAAGAAAAGAAAAAGAGTTCCGTTAAAAATATATATCTCTCGAGGGCAATCCTTTAGTGTACTAATAATATTTAACATAAATAATATTCATTTTGTCGAGTGTTTGCGTTGTTAAAGGTCCCGTTCTCTTTAAACTGTGTGACGCAATAATCTTAACACTATGAAATATAGTCAAATGCCTGCGACGTCGTAACTTTATATTATTTTGAATGCCAACCATCAAGAATGCCTAGGATTTTAGAAAGGGTCGTAGAGATCACTTTTTTTTTAACTTTTTCTATCGATTGCCTTTACACGATCGTTTTAATCGATTTTCTTGTAGCATTTTCATATGCATTTTTTTTATAAATACCTAGTTAAGTAGTTACTCAATACGATTTTTTTTGTATTTTAAGCTACAAAACGTGCTTGTGTTGCGGATACCAGATAGTTAATATACTACACATATACATTTTAAATACATACATATTATAAATATAAACACCAATGACTGTAGTACAAACATTCGTGATTAGCAAATGAATGCCCCCAGCGGGACTCGAACCCGCGACCGCTGGCGCAGAAAGTAGGGTCACTACCAACTGAGCCAAGCGAGTCGTCACAATAGAACTTTAATATTTTACAATAGCTAAATAGTAACTATTTTATTTAAGTAAATTGTATAATGCGTAAACGTCTTAAAATTACTCAAAAAAAAGCATTGGAATTTACGACTTTTACTTACGTCATTCGCCCAATTGAGAAAAATTTGGGTATTCCCCGCTTGCAGAATTTCTATGGTTTGGTCGTTCATGGCAAAAATTGAATAGAAGATACCTACCTACCTTCCTACCTACTTATCGCTGTCAGATAAATATTTTCTGTTAATATTAATCTCATGTATTAATTATTATGTTATGAGGAGTAGTTGGCTCAGTTTATAGTGACCCTTGCTGTGCCAGCGGTCACGGGTTCGAGTCCCGCTGGGGGATTCATCTGTGTTATAAGCGCGAATGTTTATATTCCAGGCATGGGTGTTAAGATTTATAATATGAATATAATATTTAAAAAAATCAACTATCTGCTATCCACAACACAAGCCTTGTAGCTTGTAACGGAACTAGATGATGTGGTATGTTAATGTCGCAACATATATTTAGTAAAAGCGTTTGCAAGAGTTGGTGAACAAGAAAACTTAAGGACGAATCTGAGCAAAGCGAGGTTAACTTGCTAGTAAAAAATATTAAATAATTGATTATAAATACCAATATTTTTTTGAGTTTGTGAGCTTTTAAAGTTCAAAGTTAGCGCTTTTCATAGAAATAACAATAATTCAAAATATCAGCCTATTGTATGTAAATGTCGGTCCATTTTGTCGAAGTGCTTCCATTTTCTATACGAATCCATATTTCATAGTATTGTATCAGATTCATTCATTTTCGTGTTACTACTAAGTTGTGAACAAATGTTTTTATCAGTTAATGCGATAAGGTCCTATTGTGTTGGTTAAGCTACTAATGACTTCCTTGAACGTATACTTACTATATAATAGAGATACGTAAATAATAACAGTGTTTAGGAAAGTATGTTTAAAGATACGAATATTTACATCGAAAAGATAAACATTAAAAATGAAAGATCATAAAATCACCAAAGTTAAAGGAATTGACCCCTTTAGATTATCTAGGTGATTTTAATTTAGTTTTATGCACTCAGTCAGTTCAGTTATCGTTGTACTGCTTAAACAATGCTTCTCTCTGAGTACGGTTACAGACAAACAGATAGACAAAAATTCAAAAAACTATCAATTCGGCCTCTGTATCGGCAAAAATGACTATATCAATAATATTTTCAAGAAAATATTTTTATTGTACAAATTTGACTTGGAATTTTATTATATGAGTAAACTAGATGTAGTGCGAGCGAAGCCGCAGGTTCCGCAGTTATTGTATGCCGTTAGTGAGTGTAAACAAAAACTTGACAAATTATATACTAAAACCTTCCTCGAGAACCACTCTCCATTGGTGAATACAGCATGAAAATCGGTGCAGTAGTTCTTGACTTTATCGCGAACAGGCAGACAGACGCGGCGGAGGACTTTGTTTTATAATAGGTATGTGGTGAAGTAAAATACTCGTCTTTCCAGACGTGCAAAAAGCTTAGCAGAGACTCATGGAATAGATTGTTTACAGTGTACACCATGTTTTATGGCGTAAAACAAACTGTTTTGAAATTGACTTTGCATTGCTGTTATGTAATCGTAAAATTCTAAGGTTATTACCAAAGTCTATAAAACATATAGTCGGCCAACGGTCGTGTCAGCCCAAGCTGCCATACACTAATGTCCTAAGCGAGTGTATGGCAGCTTGGGCTGACACGTCCGTTGGCCGACTACATGTTTCATAGGCTTTGTTTTTACTATAATGTTATGAGGTTTTTGACATGCATTTTTGCACATATGCACAATTTGTATCGAACTTGTTGTATTCATCTCCTTCGTATATAGCCTGCAATCAGTAAATGTGATCTTTGCGAAACTTTCTAGGTGAGAGAGACTTGTAGGGATCTATTAACATTAAATTATATCTTAATTACAGTTAAGAGTATAATAAATTACCTTCTTCACAGTTCACAGTTCTTGGGTTATAATTAAGTCCTAGGGTTAGTGGTTAATTTCGAGGAATACAACATACTGTACTCTTGTGAATTTAGACCAGAAGTGAGCTTTCTTTTAAAAAAAACAAGCATACTAAATCGACCTCAATTTACTTTAAGTATCTGAAAAGGCTAAAACACAATTTAACTAACTGAAAAGACAACTAATCTACCAACAATGATATTTTTAGAAACAAACCGGCAGAGTAACAACCTAATAATGCTACCACGACAAGCGTCAAGATACAACTACCCCCCGATGCCGGTTATACATCGACTTTTATAGATTTCTCCCCACTCTAACATCCTCTTTCCTATTCATCTTCCACAGTACATATATTATAAATAAAATTGAAGTGTCTGTTGTAAATTTCAAATTTACAGCTTTTCACTAAATGCATATGAAAGTAAATACGGTAGCTAGCATCGAAAAATTATTAAAAAAAATATTTTTTTGTCTGTCTGCTTGTTCCGGCTAATCTCTGAAACGGCTGGACCGATTTTGACTGGACTTTCACTCGCAGATAGCTAATGTTAATGTAAGGAGTAACTTACGCTATTTTTATTTAAGAAATTTTATTTAGTTTCTCTTTCGAAGGGAGGATGAGTTGCTAGTCGTATAATAAAATAGTAACAAAACGAAATCTATTTTACTTCAAAGTGTCAGTTTGTATAATAACATTTTTTACTACATTTAAATGAAAGTATATAATGTACATGTTAGAAAATATATATGTAGTTCAGAACTTTTTTGGTTGTGTGTTTGTTCCAGCTAATATTCAAAAGGGCTGAACCTTTGATGGAACTTTCACGTTTAGGCATTAAAAATAGAACGATAAACATACACTTAGTAACATAGACACATTTCCTATAATTAAACATGCAAAGCCCTAGGCAATTAATAGTGTTTCAATCGAGACAAATGATCTCAAAGGGCTATGTAATAGCGACTAATGTTTGATCTTTAAACCGATAGTTTGCATTGTGTCGTTAGCAAGTTGCCTATAACTGGCGTGTTTCCCACGCACTTTCTATCAGTATCCACATTACAACAAGACGAACTTATACGCAATTCAACTGATTTAATTTGCTTATATTACTATTTAGAGTCTTTTCCGTGACCAAGATTACTGTAAAGCATTCATAAAGTTGAGAACTAACATTCAAAAAAACCCGCAAAAAATCTGAAACGTGATTTTTATTTAACAATTAAAATAAAATTAATAAATTAAAATGACTTACTTAGTACATAGTATGATTTACAAATTGTACGGAAAAACTAAACTATAAAAAATTGTAAGGTAATTATTTGTTCTCATCAAGTCACTAATTTCGCGTTTCTGCTCGAGTCAGTTTGATAAAAAATAATTAAACACATATTAATCGAGTTCCTTTTTCAAAAGTCGGTGAAGTGCTTAGAACATTCAATTAACATCTAGATAATTATAATGTTTTATGAGCATTAAATATAATTTTATTATGGAAACATATACCTAATAGTAATGGGTATTTTCTTCACACTATAAACACCGTGGAGTCGAGCGCAGTGAACGAGTACTACAAACTGGTTTTAAAATTTAACTTAGCTGTATGCACGGTTTGGAACAAATATGCCGAAAAGCAGTTAAAATTGACTGCTCGGGTCAAGGTAGCAGAAATATGAATTATGGACTTCACTAGTTTTTCTTTGTGACTCTAGTTTTGTTATTTAAAAGGACGTAAGTTTAAGCTTTAATTTATTTATTTTTAAAGTCTTAATCAATATCTTTAACCAGTTTTTGGTACTTCTATTACCTTTTTACTAAAATTTTAACTTAGACTTGACCAAATTAAGTGCGAGAATTACCTACATATGCGTGAAATAGTTTTTAATGATGAATAATAAGGCAAATAAGGCAGTGGTAGCCCAGTGGTAACGAGCTCGCTTGGAATCAAGTGAAGTGAATTCAAATCCCCGATTTATGTTATTTTTATATGCGAATTCTTTTGAACATGATAACCATATGTGATACATGTAGAAGATCATCGTGAGGAAATGTAGGTATATGTCTTAAAGAACCCAAGAAATTATCGAATTTTTTATATATTATTATTTTTACTTTATTCAAAAAGACTTTTACAAGCACTCTTGAAAGAAATGTGAAGTCCGTCACCTAGTATATCTCCAGTCTGATACCCCTTGTTTTGAAGCGAGGCCCACGACCAGCTGTGGGACCATAAAGGCACAATACAATAAGACAAAACAACAGACAAACACGGATAATGTAAGTTAATACCCTAAAAACCAAAAATATACCATATCAAATTATATTTAGTTACTGGCAATTACCGCGGCTCTGCCCGCGCCCGAAGGGGAGATTTAGGGTTATAAAATTTTTTTGATGCCGAATCATAAAAAGTAAAAATTAATATAATAAGTAAGTAATAAAAAATTAGGTCCAAAAATAAAAAATAACATATTTAGCGAGGGCCAACCTTATCACCTAGGTCTTAGGGGAATAAAAATTAGCCTACGACCTATTCTCACACCCACCAAATATAAACAAAAAATTCGTAATAATCGGTCAAGCCGTTTTGGAGGAGTTCGATAACAAACACTGTGACACGAGATTTTTATATATTCGATATGTACAGTATAATCTCAGTAACTCTACAGCACTCATAAAATTTGTTAAAAATAGCCTCAAGTGCTATAATAAAGGTGTTCAAAGGATTTTTCATTATTACGATTATATAGAGTACATTTTATACTTGGTGGTGTAGAGTGAAAAAGATAGATTTGTATTGTAATAGGGATAAAGTTCAAAATGGTTTAGAAATTATGTGTATACAAGCAGTCTGTTCAGAAGAAAGCTAGCCTTGTTACTGACACTTGACACGGAGTGCGTTTCCATTATAGTATGCAACGATTTTTTTATCGTTTGTTTATGTGTTATTTTTATTTTCGCTATTATTTTTGAAGTGAAACTTCTTTAGAATCGTTGTGATTTGAAACTCGATGAAACGAAAATGCGTCACGATAAAGAAAGAAATACATAAAAGTATAGGATTAAGTCGGAGAGAATGAGATAGAATACATTCCCATGTTGCCATGGTAACCGTTGTTTATTTTTTGACATTTCTTTTTTTATATATATTCATCTCACTCTTTTGTCGATTTACTGAAGTTTCACTTCTATCGTGTGTGAATCGCACACACACCTTTTTTTAATATATATTCGTATCTATGATAGAGTAAGCTTGCACATTTAAAATGAATTTTGTACTAAAACATTTTGGTTAAATTAAAATTTCTAATATACGAGTATTAATTATTTTTTTATAAATTGGTTTTCCTCCAAATAGGATGAATAGAAGCAATTAATAACATAGATTACAGTCGCTCATGCAGAAAATTATTGTGTCCCTTTAAAAGGCGTTTAACTTTATCGTTGTATAACGGAAAGCTATATAATTTCAAGTGCCAGTGCAGTGGTAATTCACTGGATCTTGTAACGGTATTCAGTGCATACCTACAGACGCACGCCATATTATATATACGTAGAACATTTATTGGTTTTTAATATAACGATTAACTTTAGAACTTAAATTATATACTCGTAAAGGCAAAGGTAACTCACACACTCACTCATCACGAAATATCGAAAACAGCTTAACGTATAAATATGAAATTTGGCAGGGAGGTAGTTTATAGTTAGTACACATCCGCTCAGAACGAATTTTAATACAGGGCCGGATTAAGGAGGTCTAAGGGCTTTGTTTAAGTTTGTATGAAAGTCGTTAATTCTTTGTCTTACGAACTTTAAATTTGTTAATATTAAGCAAATAAACAATGATTTTGAAATCGATTTTATATTGTAAATGGGAAATTTTGTTTGTATGTATGTCACTTATTTTAGAATAAATAGAAAAATAGACTGAAAAAGGCACATTCTTTGCAAGTTTTGTATGGATCGACATATAATTAATGTGAACGGCTTACACATGTTGTTTAATGAGTCATTCTCACTCAGAGTAATTGGTTGTGGAAGTGCATTAGAGATATTATATGAATGATGGCCGTTTTCAGTGAATTCTTCGGTTAATATTCAGCATTAGTTTAAATGTAATCAAATAGTTTAGTTAATTTTACCACTGACTGTTTGAAGTAGCGTTTGTTTTGCACCTAATAACATATTGTAAATTGCTCTTCCTACCAGAGATAGATATTTGACATGTATGTATGTACCAAATCAGCCCTTTTAACGTCCCACTGCTGGGCAAGCTGGGCAAGGGAGGCCGTTCAGCACGTGGGGATCAGGCCACCATGTTGGACAAGTGTGGGATGGCGAACTGCACATGTCTTTCGAAAACTTGCTAGTAGGTATACTAAGCACTAGCGACCGATATCAGGCGGAAGAATGGTAAAAAGACACAATGTGAAGTATTAAGCAGAAAGGTCGGAGGACTTTTGAAGACCAAGTGTATGATGCTTAAAGGTCAGGTTAATAGTTCGAGGACGATAAGCATTTATGAGGAGGTTAGTATCGATAGCGAAGCGAAGGAGACATGTAGAGATTGCAGTATTTGGCACTGTGTTTTCTTTATCTACTCATTTCAATAGTACATTTAGTGAATACTTATTATGTCTGTTTAAGTAAAAAAAATATTTTATTGTACCTCTAAGGGTTTAGATTTACAAATATGTGATTTGTTTTTGTAATTAATTATTTTAAAGTTAAATTAAGTCAAAATTGGATTTTTTGTACTATTAATACTAAATTAATAATTAATGTAAACATTATTATGCCTGTTAGCAGCAAGTTGTAACTACCTGTAATTAAAAGAGCAGTTATCATGATTAATCAATGATCAATATCATATCATGATATCATGATAAATTAAATTAGTATTAAGTATTATAATATTGTGACCTTTGTCGGTAGTTCGATAAATAAATAAATATAAGACGTTTAACGATACAAATAATCTTAAATTCGACCTTTAATAACACTTTTTCAAAGTAATCTGCAAAAGTAATCAAATATCACTGAGAAGTAAAAAGTACTTAATTAAAAATATTTGGAGTTTAAAGCTTTTCAAATTGATTATCCTATTCAATTCTAGAGTTGAGATCATTTCAATGTCATAATATAAACAAAGTCTGTAACTTTTACATACATCCTAAATGTATGATAACGTAAAACGAATTCTCCGAAAATATTTATTTTGCTACAAGAAATTGTGCCAAATTTTTCACGTGAAACGGTTTTTATAAGAATATTACTCATCAGAAGACTTTCTTACAACAAAAGGTCAGAAAAAAATTAGAACTAGAGTATTTTTTATTTCACATGCTTTTGTTATACCTATTTACTTGAATTAAACTAAAAAAAAGTATGTAACAATGTATATTATATAAATAGGTAAAGACTTTTAGTCAATGGATTTTTTTGTTTAGTTCACGAGCTGTTATCAAAAATAGCTTACTTAGGTAAGAATATTTGAATTTTAAATTTATTTATCTGATGACGAGTCTACGACATGCTGATTGATATCAGTACATATAAATTTATCTCTATTTAATTTCAAATTAACAGCTTTTTACTAAATGCATATATACCAAAGCATAATAACCTTAAATAGATAGAGACCTATTAGATTAATCCATCAATTTATAAACATAATCACAATACCATTCGAAAGTCCATTGCAAAGGCAAGTTAAAACTCTCCGTCCTGGCTGGCACCGACTCCAAAATTAACTTAGTTTTTTTTTTATCTGTGACTTAGTAATTAAAAATATTATTTTTTACTTTTTAGTTTAGGTTTTGGTCGGTTTTAATTTTTTTTATTACTAATAAAATAAAAGTAGCCTATGTAACTCCTTATAGGTACTGATTTTCTCATTAAAGAACCATATTCTCTTAATAATATTGCTACTTTAGCTTTTAACGAAGCGACTGTCCAAATGTCAGTTAGTTTATAAACAAACCGAAAGTTTTATTTATATTTACATCTAGATAAGATGTCATCGGTTTATCTTCACACGTTAAGATTAAACATTATGTACGGCGACGGCAAATACATCTCAGCTCTGAAATGTATTACGTAACTTCTACTATTTTGACTTTGGTTATTGATGACCACTAGCATTTGTATGCTTTACTTATTATGTAAGTGTTGACAGGTTCGATTACCAGAAGAGGTAAATAATTATACCATAATGTTTGTTTATTGGAAGTTAAGGCTTGGTTTATCAATTATGTAAATAATACCGAAAAAAAAATAATAATTATTAAACCATTACTGTAGTTAACTAAGAGCTAAGGCAAAAGGCAATGCATTCGAACTTAACTATATTATTTATTTATATAACTAAACATCAAAATATCAGGTTAAACTATGCAATCTCTACATAATACTCTACATAATGTATTAAAATTGTAACAGAGCCGAATCTGTCCATTGAATATTTTCTGAGAAAATTTATTGAAGTAGTCATTATTATCAATATAAAGGCCAAATCTGTAGTGTATATAAATTTCGTCTGTCTGTACTACTAATATAAAAAAATGATTTTTGATATCATCATCATCATCAGCCCTTTTTAACGTCCCACAGCTGGGCACGGGCCTCCCTTAGTACGAGGGGGATCAGGCCATAGTCCACCGCGCTGATTTTTGATATGCCATTATATAATTCGGGTCAACACAAAGCATCCTTTTTACAGTAGGAAAATATCTCATATCAGATGAACGAAAGCGGAGCGAGAGCGAGTCGATAGTATAGGTAGTATATTTAAAATAAATCTGTCCCTTTCTAATTTTATTTAAGCATAATTAATACCTTTCACAAACCGACTTATACCATTACTCATTAGCGACTGAATTAGAGTTTAGATAAAAATACACTGATGTGTGTTTCATCACGTATGCGGAACCCATCCGAGGATAACGACTGTCGCTATACTGCTAGTAGAAAATTGTGTTTAATAAACTTGCGACCTTAATTACGTGTACTTCTAAAAAAATTGCCAATATTCCATTGGAACTATTAAATCGAATCAGATCCAAAATATACATTGATATAAGACTTACTGAAATCGTTAATTTTATATTTTCATATAACATCCCATAAAGTGTCTTTAAAAATAATAGTAGCTTTAAAAAGTTATATTAAAAAAACAGATTTACTCCATAGTATAGAAATTAATCAGCCTGCTATTGTCCACTGCTGGATAAATGAGTTTAGAGAGGACGTTTCATTTCAATGTGATCAAAAGCAATGAGGCATTTAAATGAAAAGAAAATGTAATGCTAATTTATTCGATTTAATTAAACTTTTACAACCACTTTGGAATTGACAATTTAATTTTAAAAGTGTAAGTGTAGTCAGCTCGCGAGGAAGTACGAGAAATTCTAGTTTTTGATTACTTACGATAACTTACTACGATAAAATTTAGCGTGAAACATATGTTAGTTTATTTTTTTTGTAGAACATTATGCCTTTAATCAATACTTCTAAAAAAGAATATTCGAGAACTTAAGAACTGGTGAACTGTATGTAAATCATTTTAATTTACTTTATAGCAGTTCATATTTTCAAGCAAGTCTTATATTTCAACTAGTAATGTGCCTTTACATTGTATCGAACTTCATCGATGCACTGTCATAAATTATCTTATCTCTTCCCACAGAAAAGCAGTAAAATTTTGTTAAATTTAAATATGTAATAATAAACCAGTTCATGTTTGTATATTGTATTTGACTTGATTAGGTGCGTCCCTAGGTTATTCGTATCTATTACCCTTACTAATATAATAAATGTGAAAGTAACTCTGTCTGTCTGTCTGTTTGTCGCGCTTTCACGACAAAACTACTGAACCGATTCAAATGATGTTTTTTACACAGATAGTCTATAGTCTGAGGAAGGACATATAGCCCTTTTTTCAAGGCGAAAAAGTGCTAAGGGATTGAAATAAGGGAAGAAAGTTTGTATGGAAATTACGTCATTTTAAAGCTAGAAGCTTGAAACTTATTTTTTAAGCTTTTGTTTAAAATATTGTATTATAGAGACTAGTAAATAGACTCGCTTCGCTCGAGTTCTAGGTAGGTAGGTATATTGTTGTACTTTTTTGACCGGAGCTGTATTTCTTTTTAAAAATATATCACATTTTGTAACGTCGGCTATCTGCCGATAAAAGCCCTGTCAAAATCGGTTCAAATTTCAAAGATTATTATATATAAACAAACATTTTATAAATTGTACTTATAATATTTAATACAAATACTTCCATTATATGCTGTTAGTATAAAGTTGTTATTTTGAAATTACAAACAGACACATCAATTTTCTTAATCTATTTAGGTGATTCTTACTTAAGAAAATGAGAGCTGTGAAACAGAGGTTTGAACTTGCTTCATTCGATCACCTCTTCATTCGAGCAGGTTACTTTACTAAACTACTTTACTTTATTAAAAAAAATATTAATGAAACAAATCTTAACGCAACAAAAGGTGTCGCTCGCTTACATTCTGTTACATAATTCCAAGTCATTTTTCCTAATGTTAGTGCGTTTAAAAATAATGAACAAAACGTCCTTATTCTGAGAATAAGGGCCGGCTATTAAATCTTTCTGCGAAGCTTTTTTGTGTCGTTGGGATTCGAGTTTTGTTTGAGATGCGTCGATTTGATGAGAGCTTTAAGTTTAAATTAGATCATATAAAACTTTCCTCGACTGTGAAAGATCATTTAAAAAAATAGACTTGAAAAATCTTTTCATTATTTTTATAGAATTAAGTCTTATATAATTAGGACTTTGGGAGTTTTGAGCAAATTTAAATGACGTCGTGAATGTAGATTTAAGTAAAATATTAAAATATTCATATAATATTACCTACATTATGTCTTACAGTGGTAACGTGCTCGCTTAGATATCCGAGTGATGCGGGTTCAAATCCAAGCCTCGCACCTCTTATACTTTTATGTGCGAATCATTCTAACATGAGTCTTCGAAAAACATGTGAAGTCTGCCAACCTATATATTAATCTAACCTTAAATGGAAATCAAACCCGCGACATGCAGCAAAGCATACGCGATATTAATCTATATACAGTAGGTGGATTTGAGAAATGTAGAACGAAAGTATCGAGTTATACGTCTCTTGGTATCCTTTTACCGGAACTATAATATAAATGTCAGACCGAGGCTTATTTCATAAAATGTTTCTTTATAGTCGTAAAATATTTAGATCGTGTTAGGTTTCACGAGATGTGACTTACTGGCTTACTATCATGGTTGTGGGTTCGATTCTCCAATAAAGCATTATTATTACACTATCGTGTATATTTCTATTTTTTTTTCAGTCGGCCTGAATAATTTTGATTGATTTTTTTTGCATAGGTAGCTCATATAATTGAACCTAAATTCTCTTACGTAGAGATTTTGCAGTGTTGCAAGCTGCCATACAGTGCATACTGTATTGGGTCATTAGCTTTTGCTGTCACGTCCGTTAGCCGACTATATGTTTCATAGGCATTGGTATTAGTTAGTGACGTAGATTATTCTTATTTAACTAACAATCAAAGAAATTACTATGTAAATTACTTTATTAAGTTTAAAATATTATATACAAATTTTACATATATTCCGCATTTTATTTAGATTTTACATTCTCGACGTGTCGAATGCAAGCACAGTGAAGCGAGTCTCGAGTCTATGTAGTGTTGATATAATACGTCACAATTGTATCACAGATGCTGTTGGTTCAAAAATTATAGCATAATTAAAAAAGAAAAAGAAGTAAAAATAGTAACGAAGTTTTAAAGATTTCATTTTCATGTCTTTAAAACGGTTAGTTCGAAAATAAACACGTTAGTTTATAACCTATGAGATATTCACACATGTCACAATAAATCTACGAGTAAGAAGTGACCGCTTTCGCATTCATAATAAATAAATAAATTAATAAATAAATAAATAATTATGTTGGGACATTATTACAACAGCGCCATCTAGTTCCGCAGTAAGCTACGTAACGTGCTTGTGTTGCGGATACCAGATAGTTGATATACTACATATATAAATTTTAGATACATACATATTATAAATATAAACACCCATGACTGGAGTACAAACATTCGTGATTAGCAAATGAATGCCCCCAGCGGGACTCGAACCCGCGACCGCTGGCGCAGAAAGTAGGGTCGCTACCCACTGAGCCAAACGAGTCGTCAAAAGCCTGGATAGTTAAATATTCACTTAATTTATGACTTACCTATATAGATAAATATAATGAAAGTGTCTGTTGGTAACATCAACATATAGCTTTTACTAAATGCAAAAGTTGTAAGGTTACCTAATGAGTACTTATGAGAAGAACTTTTTTTGTCTGTTTGTCACCGCTAATCTCTAAAACGACTGGACAAATTTTGACGAAATTTTCACTGCCAGATAGCTGATGTTACAAGGAGTAACTTAGGTTACTTTTAATTTATAAGAAGAGGTAGGGTTCTTCTGAAATAAATAAAAAGTAGGTTCTCATGACGAACACAAGCGAAGCGAGGGTGAGTTGCTAGTGTAGAATATAAATGTGGAAATTTAATAGCACATTTCACTTTATGAAGAAACAGTATCGTAAATTTAGATTTATTGCTATACAATTTTTTTTATAGTAGGTATATTGTGCAACAATCTATGTCCTACGCACCTGGAGTTTTATGACTAAATCAAAATATCAAAATCGATTTTATATTTAAAAATAATTTAATTACATGTGCTTGGTTTTATTTTAAGGCTTTCTCTAATGTGTTTTGACTTACGATGCTAATTGACTATTGTAAGTTAAATATAATGGGTGAATAAACTTATACTGGTAAAAACATAGAGTGAAAAAGTTTTTTTGAAATATAATTTCTTACATATATCAAGCTATTAACATACAATACTACAACTCAAATAGAAAAAAAAGCGTATTCATGAACTTATCCATTTAATTAATTATAAATAATTGTGATTCTTCCATATAAATAAATAAATATATTGGGACATTATTACAACAGCGCCATCTAGTTCCGTGGTAAGCTAAAAGGCTTGTGTTACGGATACCAGATGGTTGATATACTACACACATAAATTTTAAATACATACATATTATAAATATAAATATAAACACCCATGACTGGAGTACAAACATTCGTGATTAGCATATGAATGCCCCCAGCGGGACGCGAACCCGCGACCGCTGGCGCAGGGAGTAGGGTCACTACCAACTGAGCTAAACGAGCCGTCTTTAACATAAGTGTTTTTCAACCGACTTCCAAAAAGGAGGAGGTTCTCAGCAATGGCTGGTTATTAAAGCATAATTTTACTACGGGAACATTTCTGATCTCTGAAAAACTACTGACCGTTAAAAGCTATACGAACTGGAGTGCGAATTTGTATGAAAAATACAACAATTTTGCTAAACGAGTATTGAACCTACTATCGATCGTTTAAAAACAAATCGTTTTAATACGAAATTCCATTAAAACATCTCTGGATGTATTCCAAGACACTGTAAAGCTAAATTTATCCAAACTATAGACGGGGCACTGACCATCTGATAACAAGTGTTTTTCTTTTTATAGATCATTTATACTCGTGTTTATAATGAAAATGTTTTACTACCTATTAACCGACTTTAAAAAAGAAGGATTTTCTTTTATTTGGGATATTTATATAAGAAAGAGTTGTAGCTTTCTGCCATAATATATAATACATACATAACTTAACTTTAAGATAGCCAGATTTTTGATTTATAAAAGAAAGAAGAAAATTTTTTTTGACAAATTACTTGCAAAATGTACCTACTTTAATTGGTTACGTTTGTTATTTATAAGCTTCGTACGTTTGCGTAGATTTCTCAAACTAGATATTTTCTTGCATTAAAAAGCAATGTATGTTAACTCGGATGACCAGCTTTTCTACCAAAAGATTAACCAGCTATCAAATTTCCCCAAAATCAGAATACAAGCAGACAGACAAAATGAAAATTCTAAAAACTATATATTCGGTAATAGAGATATCAAGAATAATAATTATTTTAAAAGATTTTTCAAAAACAATTCAATGTACAGTTTCGACTAAGTTAGCATTTTATTATATGTATAGAATTCACGATATCTTTGCCAATATATTGTAAATTATATTTAACTAGGGGCTTACCGTCGCTTTGCTCGCATTCTATCCATTGGTGAAACCTGCATGAAAATCGGTGCAGTAGTTTTTGAGTTTATCGCAAACAGACAGACAGTAAGACAGATAGACGCGGCGGAGGACTTTGTTTTATAATATGTATAGATATAAAATTAAAATACGTAATATGTATGAACGTTGTAATACAAAAAATATCTTCAGAGTAGATTTTTTAATAGTCAAGTTCGAAAGCAGGAACGGTAGACCGCGACACATCACACCGCGACCACAACGTATATTCACATGGCATTTCTTTGGCATGTCGTGCGAATTGACATTCGGTGTCGGATGCCATAACGGTTTTTTGTAATTAACATATAAAAAAAAGTAAATAACTATACATTGTCCAAGATTGACTTACCGCCGCACTCAGAGTCACTAAATGAACCATTAAGTCGAGAATTTCCATACTAAGGAACGACTTAATAGTTCATTAAGTGACTCTGAGTGCGCCGGTTTACTAGTAATTTTAAGTCGTAGGTATAAAACAAAATGTCATAAGTAAATTTGTGTTACTGAGATTTTAAAGTCGTATAAAAGTAAAGTTACTATTGATAAGAATTATATGAAAAACTACGAGTAAATAGATAAGATAGGATTAGCAGTCATCTGTTTTCTCAACCTTCTTAATATTGAACTTTTGGTTAGCAGGAACTCGCTCTAAGTCTAGGGTTAGATTAGATGGATCCCCCTTTAGGATATTGAGAGTTGTCAAGGCTCTTAAACAGTTTCTCTCAATTTTTTAAAGTTTAAGCATTTCCACCCTTCTTTTCATCCCTCTAGGCTTCACTCTGAATAGAAAACAGCATGTCAGAGGTGAAGCAAAGATTGTAATGCCCGTTACAAACAGCTTCTATGCTTAAAATTGTTATTATTAAAATCCACTGAGCCAGAATCAAACCTATAACTTCCTTTATTAGCTATACACTATCACTGTGTTGTATTGTTGACATCAAACAGAAATTACAGCAAAAGCATAAAATAAACAAAGGATTTGTAGAAGCAAAGCGATATAACTCGCATGAGAACGCAATATATCAGTGTAAGCGAACGTTATGACAGGGCGGGCGGCGTAATTGTATTGTATCGACGGTTCAATATTTACATAGTGCGATCCAAGAGGGAATTTTCCAAGCCAAGTATTGCGTATATAGTATTGTGGAAAACTCATATTCATAGTGGTAAAATTCATAGTGGTAGTGCCATGCTTGTTACTTTCGGGTAGCAGCCGAATGGGCCGGCTCACAGAAGACCGGCGTGAAGTGGCAGCTATGCTGTCGCGTTTCGTCCGGTAAGTGAGAGTCCGGGAAGCCCACTCCCCATCCCTCCTACCTCCCCCCCTCACTCCCTTCCTCTCCCTTCCTCCCTCCCTGTCCTGAAAGGCCGGCAACGCATCTGCAAGCAGTTACAGATGTCCATGGGCGGAGGTAATCACTGTCCATCAGGTGAGCGTCTTGCCCGTTTGCCCCCTTTGTCTCATAAAAAAAAAAAAACAATAAATTGAAATAAGATTTATTATATAAGTATAATATTTTGATTGGAATTGTGTATCTACTACGGTGGTTGTCGATTCGATTTTAAGAGATAGCTTTTTAATTGAAGCTTTCAAAAAAGCTCCAAAATTAAAATCAAATGAGTATTAAATAACAAAAAAGAATCCGAAAAGGTAGTTTCATTTATAATGTCGAATATTCGCGTAAACCTAAGAAAGTATTATGAAAAACAATACATTTGCAGTGAACTATTAAAATTCTATTGCATCTTTAACAAATTATTATTTATTTTATTTCAATGTATGCGGAAAATCCTAATAAGGTAAACTACACACTATAATTTATTTTTTACATTTTATTACCTTTAAATGTTTTGTTTTTGTAATAGTTTTATCCTTATATTCTAAAGTAATGACACCTATTACGTGATACGTTTTTTGTTATATAATTATTACTACCAATGATACACTAGAGTGTTCCTCAGAAGTACACGTATGGCGCTCTCGCTTTGGGTACATTGTTATAGAAAACCATAAAAATGGAAATTTCAATATATATTATTTATTTTAATAAATAATTAAAATAGATAATTAATAATAATAATACGATAAAAAGAAGCTTTTTTTTATATAATATTTTCCCATCACTTGCCGTAACTCGATTGAGCTTGGCATTACTATGTAATTCAGCGACTATAAAATAATATAACTATCAAAATTATGAAGACGAAAAAAAGAAGAATATTACATTTCACTATAGGAATTTTTAAGTAATTCTTATAAATATGCGTTTAATTTTTGTTCTGACTTCTAGCTGACGCGACGAACCTCTATTAAATCAAGTGGTGTTTTTAAACTAGTCGTATAGTATGCTATGTCTAGGCGTATTAGTGTAGTTGTAGAGTTTTCCGCTTAGCAGCATAAATATTTTCCAGAGATGAGATACTTCTCACAGTAAAAAGTATCCTATACGTTGGCCTGAACCGGATATTTATACCAATATTCCATCAAAATCTGTTTAGGATTTGTTGTGAAACGCAAAGACGGACAAACAAATATTCTGAAAAGTACATATTCAGCTTCTTTATCGATAATAATGACTATTTCAATAAGATTTTTTTCAATATGTTATGTACAAAGACTCTTTTATATTTTTTTTATATTTATAGATAAAATAAATAAATAAATATGTTGGGACTTTATTACAACCATCTAGCTCCGCAGTAAGCTACGTAACGTGCTTGTGTTGCGGATACCAGACAGTTGATATACTACACATATAAATTTTAAATACATACATATTATAAATATAAACACCCATGACTGGAGTACAAACATTCGTGATTAGCAAATGAATGCCCCCAACGGGACTCGAACCCGCGACCGCTGGCGCAGAAAGTTGGGTCACTACCAACTGGGCCAAACGAGTAGTCAATAAAACTGAAGTAGAACAATAGTAGGGAGTGAGAGAAGTATCGCGTGAGATCGAGAAGATCACGCTTGCGAATGTCTGCGTGCCACGTGCGGGATAGAGCACGTTTCTTCAATTCAATTGTTCGATTACACAAACTTACTCCCGGATGCATCTGTATAAGCGAGGGTTCTGATGAGATGATTATCTAATAGGCTATTGTCTTATGGAATTCTTTTCAAGATTTTTGGCGTTTTCCTTTGATAAAAATGGGAGATCACTGGTTTTTTGGGGATTGTGTTTAATTTAGATTACCTACATTTTAAAACATATAGGTATAAATAAATAAAGTTGAAGTGTCTGTTTGCAACATAGAAGCTTTTTACTAATCTTAGGTGTTCTCTGATATGCATGAAAATAATAAATAAATAATAAATATGTTGGGTCATTATTACAACATATTTAAAGTTTATAGCACAAAAAATGAAGGACATTCATCGTACAAACTGCGAGAGCCTTGAGACGTCCTTAATCCGGCTCTGTGGCAAAATTCATACTTAGCGGACGTCTACTAACTATAAACTACCTCCCTGCCAAATTTCAACTTTATACGATAAGTGGTTTTCGATATTACGTGAAGAGTAATTGAGTGACTTTTCACTTTTTGAAATATTCAGATAAATAAATGAAATTTCTTTGTTTTTGTTATGACCTGACCTTTATGACGACATTCATATTTTATAAGTAATTTAAATATAGATATCTTAACGTAACATTTATTGATCTTTTCCTTATCCAACAGAAGCTGAAAACATAACACTTTCTTAAATTAACGGTAATATTCGAATTTTTCAGGATAGGCAGATTGATTCTATTCCCTTGATTATGATTACTACGAGTATGAACTATGAAGGTTTTAAAACGTACGTGTTTGGAACAGATAATCAAAATAAATCCCAAAAAAAACTGAAAGATACGTCAAAAATGTTTATATAGTCTCTAGTTCAGCGATATTCAATGCTGAGCGATCACATCTAATGGGTTTACTGTCGAACTTCTATTGACTCGTTCAATTGTGAAGCTATAACGTTAATAGATTTAGAGTGATATTGTCTTCATTCCTAACTCAGATGCTTTGTATCGTATCGCCTTAAATAAATGTTATCCTTGTTCATGATATAGGTGGGAGATGTCATAGTCTCAATGAAACTGTAGGAATGTTATACGTATTCTTCACAAATCTTAACAAATTTTATACTAAAACCTTCATAGAGAATTAATCTATCCGTGAAAAAAGCATGAATAACGTTGCAGTAGTTTTTTAGGACATTGTTTTATAATATGTAGAGATTGTATTGACCTTTTTAAATTCCACGGCTGGGGGTGGGCTTTCTCATAAAAAAAAGAAGAATAGATCATATTCGATCATGCTAATCAAGTAAAGATTGAGTGCCTCAGATATGGAGATTTCCCCATGATAAATTTCTTCACCAATGAGAATAATATCAGTGTAAGAGAATAAAGCGTGTATTATAAGCTCAAGTAACTCCCAAAATATACTTCGAAAATGTGTTTTTAAGTGTATCCATTAGATTTGTAGATATTTTTTTTAAATAACAGTCACCATGTATTGCGTTTTGTGAGGAATGTGGAGAAGAAGGATATGACAGGTGATACAACTATTAAGAGAAGATTCTACTTCGATAACCAAAAGTTAAAACTAAAAAATATCAATCTGTCCGTATATAGCCATTGGTTTATGCTAGAAAGATAAAATATATTATAATACATTGAATAGATTATGCTAAAAACCTAAAAAAACCTTGTACGAATACTCAATAAAAAATATTTTTAATAAAAAAATATACATATTTTACATGCTGCGGAACTCTTGGTGTGGGAGACAGACATTACTCTTATAAATATATTTCTTAGAATTAATATATACTTATATAACTACATAATATAACTATAAAAGAAGTTTTTATTACATAAGTTTCTTTAAAGCGTGCCATCGTGCTTCAGCAAGTTTCAGCGTGCTTTATTCACACGACTATAAAATCTTCTGTAGATGAATTTTGTTGTGTCCAAAGTCAATTGCATTTTACAAGTATATTACATAATATTTCCTTGAAAATAAACGACGGATCGAATAATTGTAAATGTATTTATAATGATGCTATGCAAGATCTTAATCTTTTGATGTAAGGTATATTATGAATTGTAAGATAAGATGAATTGTTAATTTTAAATAAGGCGTGTTTATATTTGAAATTCTTTGTACATACGTAAATATATTGGGACATTATTACACACAGTGCCACCTAGTTCCTAGCTTAGTGGTAAGCTACGAGGCTTGTGTTACGGATACCAGATAGTTCATATTTTTTACATATATAACTTTGAATACATACATATCATAAATATAAACATCCATAATTGGAGTACAAACATTCGTGCTCAAAAAATGAATGACCTTAGCGGAACTCGAACCCGCGACCGCACAGAAAATAGGGTCACTAGTTGAAAGTTTGTATGGAAAATCAATCATTTCTCAATAAATAAGGGTATAAAACTCATCATATCTAAATATTTATTGACGACTTTATAATTATTATTTTAACGCTGGTGCTTTTTTTTATCAGACGTGTTGTTATATAAAGTAGCACGTTCAAGCAAACAAAAAACTTTAAATATGAACACGCCCTAAGATTTTAATATTCATTGATATTCTAATAATCAAAGTCAAAAGGGTCATAAGTTTTAGTTATTTCGAAAGTAACACCGACGCGTATTTGATTATCGATAACAAGTTAATTATCCCAATTAATTGATTGTGGGAATAACGAGTTTTAAAGCTTGAATTCCATTGAGGAAAAGATGATGATATGATGTTTAAACTGACACGAGTTAGTTAACTGTATTTTTTAGATAAAATACTACTATAAGTTATCTTTATATATATAAAAGCGAAAAACACTCACTCACTCACTCACTCACACACTCTCTCTCTCTCTCTCTCTAAATATAAATATGAAAATAGGCAGGGAGGTAGTTTATAAATAGTAGACGTCTGTAAAGAATGGATTTTGCGAATGGGCCGGATTGAGGTGGTCTGAGGGCTCTCGCAAGTTTGTTTGAAAGACCTTCATTTTTTGTGCTACAAACTTTAAATTTGGCAGCGAGTTAGTTAAAAGTTTGTAGATGTTCATTAAAAACTGATTTTGCGACAGGACCGGATTAAGGTACCTAGTATAAGGGCTCTCGCAAGTTCTGAAATTGAAATTGGTTCTGAAATTTCTGGAGTGATTTTGATGAATTTTTCTGGCAATTGGTAGATTAAACCCAGCAAGTGATTGAATGAACGCGAGCGAAGCCGCAGGTACTGCTAGTAACTATATATAACATTTTTATGTATTTTTGTTTGTATATTTCTGACTTCTTCACGCTGAGGATTTAGTTTACAGGCTACTTAAACTAAATAATAAAGTGAACGTTTTTAATTAAGTATACGTACAATATTTAGATTTTCATACTTGATCTTACCATTTTATTAAAATGGGTAAAATTTGTAAATTTCTAATACTTTGTCTGTTTAATAAAACTGCGTGTTGGCGGACTTCACATGTCTTACGAAAACTTGCTAGGTTTTCTCAGACATGCAGGTTTCCTCACGATGTTTTCCTTCACCGTAAGACAAGTGGTAATCATGATAGAAATGATTCGCACATGAAAATATCAGAGGTGCGAGACCCGGATTTGAACCCGCATCACTCGGTTATACAAGCAACCCGTTACCGCTGGGCTACCACTGCTAATATGCAATATCTAATCTAATTTAGTTGGCACGAGATTCAAATCTGTTACTGCTTATAGTAGTTCATTCAACATTGTTATTGGGTCAGACAGCTACACGATAAAGTGATAGCTTTAATGAACCATCGCCAGCAACTGAGATAGCTGCGACATATTGTGTATAAATATTTGATTTATACCGTTATGTGTTTACTAACAACTTTGTTCAAAGGATTATTGCCATCCATAGATTACTAGTTGCCAGCAAATGTTGTTTTGCCATAAAAATATACTAAAATCGCGATAAAAAATAGGGGGTAGGGGTAGTAAAGTGAAAATACCTTACGACCTATTTTCATTACTATCAAATAAAAAAATGTCATTAAAATCGGTCGTGCCGTTTCAGAGGAGTACGCCCACAAACCCCGTGACACGAGATATTTATAAATTAGAATATTGATCCGTGTTCATCTTATAATGACGAGTATTTAGAGTTTATTAGAGATTTTATTTGCATTTCATCGAAATCGATTAAGTCGATCCTCTGAAGGATGTTGTTTTTGACTCAAATTCGCATGGAATATTTTAGGGGTGATTCTTGTATTTTGTTGTGGGGGTGTGAAAATTAATTACTTCTAAGTTGGTTTTCAGTTTAACAGTTTAATATTTCATTTAGATAAGTAGTTAAGTTTAATTATAATTGTAAAAAATGTACTTGTATACTTAAAAAAATCTTTGAAAAAATGGAAATGTATTATATAACACATAAATAAAATCTTTTTTAAAGATATTTCGCAAGAATTTAACGAAAAAAAAAACAAAAACCTACAATTATTTTCATTTTTGAAAGCAAAGAGCGGTGTAACTAATAGTGAAGATATAGAAATTTATTAAAGTGTACACGTCGCGTCTCATTACAACGAATCGCGTCCTGATCGACCAGTAATGAGTGCTCGATTAAAATATAGGATATTTAGAGTACAAGACATTATGTCGTACGATATTGTGATAGCCTTATGAGATATCATTTACTGTAGGTATAATAATAAATTATTTTTAACAAAAAAACAAAAACCGACTTCCAAACTTAATAAATCTAAACTAAAAAGAAGAAAATAATACTCTTAAGGACTTTGTTAATTTTGAAGTCGGTGTCAGCCAAAGCAAAATAACCCTAAATAGATACATATTTGATTAATCTATCAATTTGTAAACATAATCTGGCTGGCACCGACTCCAAAATTAACAAAGTCCTTAAGAGTATTATTTTCTTCTTTTTAGTTTAGATTTATTAAGTTTGGAAGTCGGTTTTTGTTTTTTTGTTAAAAATAATTTATTTTAAAATTTTTAGCGGAAAGTATACTAGTATATAAATAATAATAATATAAATAAGTAGTAGTATTCATTGAATTGATACGTATTGTGTTAATGACTATAAAAATTTACCTTCTATTATGAGGTAAACCTAATAGCCTGAAAGTATACAACCATCGGTCCATAATTGCGTATTATATTGAAAAAATTTTCTTTAAACTGCTAACCGTTGAGGAGTTGTACCTTCCATCATCAGTTACGGTACGTGACTCAAATATCCATATAGCCTATAAAAGATTCGGCCGAGCATCGTTAATTTGCTCCTAAAAATTGAAGAGTTCCGATACTTTGTCATGGATCCCATCATCAGAACCTTACCAAACTCTCATCAAACTACCCTTGAAGTATATCCTTTACATTAAAAAAAGAATCATCGAAATCAGTTGGCGTGACATTGAGTTATTCATCCATTTGTCGCGCAAATACTTAATGCAAATTTAAGACTTTTATGGTTTTCTCATGGATGCCATTGTCAGAACTAGAAAATATTAAAATGGGACCACATGGGAAGCACTACCTTTCAAATAAAAAAAGAATCATCAAAATCGGTTCACCCAGTTCAAAGTTATGAGCTAACAAACATAAAAAAAAAAAAAAAAAAAAAAAAAAAAATACAGACGAATTGATAACCTCCTCCTTTTGGAAGTCGGTTGAAAATGGTTAAAGATCGATCCGATTTGGTTTATTTTTACAATGCTAAAAATCGTATTCGAACGTCATAGTTGGATGAGGATTTTTGGTGAAAACATTTGGAGAAGTTGACCAATTTAGAGTTTTTATATGACATCGAAGGTCACAAATAAATTGACCGACATTAGGACTGGACAAAAATCCTGATCAGCTAGCCTTCAAGTATATACAGAATATAATATTGACGACACGTTTGGCTCAGTGGGTAGTGACCCTACTTTCTGCGCCAGCGGTCGCGGGTTCGAGTCCCGCTGGGGGCATTCGTTTGTTGAGCACGAATGTTTGTACCAGCCATTTATATACTTAATACGTATGTATTTAAAATTTATATGTTAATATGTATAGTGTATCAACTATCTGGTATCTGTAATACAAACCTCGTAGCTTACCATGGACCTAGATGGCGCTGTAGTAAAAATGTCCCGAAATAAAAACAAGTATGGAATATGTTCATATTTCAGTAGTTTAGTAGATCAAAATAATCTTATATAAATTTACTTTTTAACCTCCATTTCTGATGAAATATACAAATATCCCCTCAGAGTTTTTCACAAAACACTCTTTATCAGGAATTTAAGACCCACTACACTACTGTTAAGTTTAAAAATATTTTAGAGTCGATGTATTTTTTTTTTGGTAAATATAATGATTATTAACACAGATGGTGTAAAAGGTATCTCATAAAGATGTAACACGTCGATACGAGAGTAATTTGCTACGGAATAACCGCTTGGGGCGATGAAGTCGCGTTCAAGCGATATTTTTATTTTCCCTTAATAACACAGGCTTAAGCAGATTTAATGATCATATGATTTTTTTAATGGAAGCGAATACACTTCTAAATGAGTTTTAAATTAAAACTAGGTGTAATTTAAGATTATTAGCAGTCTGAAACTCCAATGAAACTCTAAAAAAATCTAGATTATTTTTACTATTTTGAAATTAAGTAATCAATTTACCTATAGAGTTTAAGTTTCTTGAATTTAAATTTTTATATAATTTAAATATGTTTTATCTGATGACATGTTTAGCTCTGTTCGGTCGCGGGTTCGAGTCTCGCTATATTAAATTTTACCACTATATTATTTTTTAACTATTTGCCAGGATTGAGCGGTTTTCTTAGTAACGTGATATAAAATATTTTAAATTTCAAACTACTTCATCCTCTTCTATCGCAGATGGTTAAAAATATATGCATACCCATTACAATTTTACATGATGTAATATCTATAAACATTTATGAGATACATTTATTTAATATTGCTAGTGTGAATCCAGGGCAATTATGTAGGTAGCTAGAGAATTATTGCGAAAATTCTTTGAAGCCGATCCGCCGCGCTGTGGGTAATGAACGGTTGATTTATTTTTAGAAGTAAATCGTGACATTAGACTTACTTTCGTTTATTTCTATTTGTTTTGTTTTTAAAATATCAAATTTAATACTATAGGATTAACGCGAATGATAATTTGCGGATTTATTTTGATTTTTGTTCCTATTTTTCAGTCTGGACAACTATGTAACGACTTTAAGACCTATAAAATCTTAGCCTCTTTCGTAACCATTGCTTTAAAGCATTCAAAATGCCGGGTACCAAAAATCTAAATAAATCCGCGAAAAATCTCAAAGGATAGAGTCAAATATTCGCGTTAATCTATGTCTTCAGCCTTTTTTAACGTCCCACTGCTGGGGGTGGGCCTCCCTCAGTACGAGGGGGATCAGGCCAAATCCCACCGCGCTGGCCTAGTGCGTGTTGGCGGACTTCACATGTCTTTCGAAAACTTACTAGGTTTTCTCAGACATACAGGTTTCCTCACGATGTTTTCCTTCACCGTAAGGCAAGTGGTAGACAGGATAGAAATGATTCGCATGTGAAAATATCTAGAGGCGCGAGACCCGGATTTGAACCCGCATCACTCGGTTATTAAGCGAGTGCGTTACCGCTTGGCTACTGCCTATTTATAAATCTATAGAGTATTCTTTTTAATTAAAATTGACTAGAGATAGTGATGTAGAATAGATCTTACTACTACAATTTATTTTTATATATCAGTGTAATTTCGGTTCGGGTCTATGCCCTACAATTAGAGCATTATTTATATGACTCGTAGAATTCGTCACTACACCTGCCAAGTACCGATCTGATCACGAATGGAGGCTGATATTAGCAGTGATTGTTGTGACAGTCACGTCTTATTATTTATAAATATAAGTGTTTAATATCGGAAATACAATATGCATTCCTTATGTATGACAAGGTAGTGGCCCAGTGGTAACGTGTTTGAAAATTAGAATGAAGCGGGTTCAAATCCCGGGTCTAGCACCTTTCATATTCTAATGTGCGAATTATTTTTGACATGAATAGAACTTGCCGTACTGCTTATTTGAGAGAATTTACAAAGTTTTCACAGAAGGACGGAAAAATTCGTATAATAATAATTTGAGGAAAACATAATATTATGTGAATAACATTTACTATAAAAAAATACTATACCTATAATATTTGATCTTGTTTGAATAAAACATTTTGTTAAAAACTACACCTAGATTATATCAGAAACTGTTGTTCCTACATTTTCGGCAGACAAAGATTATGACGCATGATACGATTCGTTGCACTTTATTGCCCTTTTTATATGAATTCCAAAAATTTTATGCAACAAGGCTTTAATAAATTTTATCAAAGCGCAAGCTTACTGTTTATTTTAAGAGATAGTCAATGGAAAAACTTGAAACCATATTATTATTAATGAACAAATAAGTAGAAAAAAAATAACATAGGTAATTATATAATATATGACGACTCGTTTGGCTCAGTTGGTAGTGACCGTACTTTCTGCGCCAGTGGTCGCGGGTTCGAGTCCCACTGGGGGCATTCATTTGCTAATCACGAATGTTTGTACTCCAGTCATGGGTGTTTATATTTATATTATGTATGTATTTAAAATTTGTATGTGTAGTATATCAACTATCTGGTATCCGTAACACAAGCACGTTACGTAGCTTATCACGGAACTAGATGGCGCTGTTGTAATAATGTCCCAACATATTTATTTATTTAAATATATAAGTAAAAAGAAATATATAAAATCGGACGAAATTGTGTGACAGTCATCTATACATATAATAAAACTGTAGAAAAGTCGTTTTTGTACATCAAAAAAAAATACAAAAAAAAATAGCCAGGGTGTTAAAGGACAACCAATAGAACCCATTTCCAGCATTTTTAGAATTTTTGTCTGTTTGTCTGTTTGTCTGTTTGTCGGTTTGTCGGTTTGTCGGTTTGTCTGTTTATTTATCCGGGCATCACGTAAAATGTACGAAAGCAATGTAGATAACTTTTATACACAACGATTGAACGTAACTTTAAGTAACATTTAGTTTTTGTTTCATTGTAATCGGTTCAGTCTATCAAAAGATATTTGAGTTTAAAGTGAAGAAGTAGAGAAATTCCAGAAGTAAAATTAGGGCTATGTGCATTTGATCTCACAACTTCAAGTAACTTTTATACACAACAATATGTGCGTAAATTGAAGTAACATTAAGTTTTTTGTTTCACAGTAATCAGTTCACACCTTATAAAAAATGTAAATTAATAAAATTATAATAGTGTTTCCGAAGTAAAATATTAAAACAGCGCCATCTACGAGGATTCGAACTTAGACTGGACTATAACTAGAGATCAACTGCGTGCAGTATTGTTCGATAGATGGCGTTGTGCGTGTGAAGTCATTTTCTGAATCGCGGTGTTAAGATTTTCCTTGAAAGAATGACCTTCGCCCATGTCTGCCGGCTATCTTTGAGTTTTGTAGGAGTCATTAAAGTCATAGAGTATATTGCTATTAAAGTTCTGTCTTTAAAGAGGTTTGTCTATGTAAAGGTCTTGAATTAAATTGATAGTATCATAAATCGTTCGTTCGTTAATTCATTATTTCGTTTTATCTTTCAAAAAATTTTGGTTAGTTAGATTCGGTCTTAATTTCGAAGTGCGAAGTAAATAATAACTTGCAATTTGAGTCAAGTATGTAGTTTTATTTACTTCGTAGTTTAAAATTTTATTAGTCTTCATTCTCATTTTGAAAGTTTGTGTTGTTGTAAATTGTTGATTTATTTGGTTCAATATTTTATTTGTTTGGTTCAGTGTTTATTTTGAAAATGAATTCTAGAAAAAAAACAAACCTTTCGCAGCGTAGCCGAGATGCGAAAAGGAAGAGACTAAGTAGGTCCAAGGAATCAGAAGAAGATCGTGAAGTGAGGCTAACAGCAATTCGAATATCCGTTGCCCTGGACCTAAGTATTGGATGCTTTTCTCATGGTCAACTATACGTAGCTCTTTCCCGCGTAAACAACCACAATAACCTTTTTATGTACGCTCCAGATGATTCCACAGCCAATGTTGTTTATATAAATAAATATAAACAACAACAATATATATAAATAAAAAAAAATATTTGTATCGGTATCCTTAGATTATTAGATAGGTATTATTAGATAGGTCTAAGGCGGTGGCGCTGGGTCGGGCATATTTTACGATGAGAGGACGGGAATACTGCACAAGTGGCATTCAAATGGCAGCCTGCCGGTCGAAGAAGACCTGGACGACCAACTAACACCTGGAGGAGGTCGATTGAAGCGGACCTTAGAAGGACGGGAATCACGTGGAACCATGTCGAAACACTTGCCAAAGATAGAAGGGCATGGAAAACAACTGCTGCAGCCCTAAGTTCCGTAACGGAATAATAGGACAACATCATCATCCTCCAACAGCGCTTCGCACTAAAAAATACATTGTTAAGTTCCGACATCCACGCGAACGAAGTCGCGGGCACAGCTAGTGTAACATAAAAATAAATGTTAAAAGTATTTAATTACTTTATTTCAGTACATATTTTAACTGTCATATTTTATTTATGATTTTTCTGCTAATATATAGGACATAGCTCAGTCTGAGACTCACGCTTGACCTTTATTAAATAAGTTATATAAATTAAATAAGATTATGTATCGTCACGGAATAACACTATTTTCACGTACAATTTTACAATTTCGTCTAACAATAAAAGAATACTCTACTAAAGTAATTAAAATACTAACTTGTAACATCTATATATAAGAAGATTAGTCTGAAAAAAGCTATTATACTGAAGCGAACAAGCTGTTAAGCACATTCTAATTAATTTTATTGTTTCATCAAAAAATAAAGTTTCCTTCATACGATGACACAGAATATTTCTTTTTTTAATTTTCCTTAATATTTAAAAATGATTCCTACATTACATTATCGGAGGTGATAAACCCTGGGTTTGAATCCACTTCACTTGATTTTTCAAGCGATCGTATTACCAATGAACTACCACTGTCCTAAGACCAATCAGTCTTACATCTTTCCTATTGAAAACCATGGAAAGACTTTGTGATAGACATATAAGGGACAATGCACTATTGCAAATACCCCTTCACAAGAACCAACATGCCTACAGTTCAGGCAAATCAACAGAATCAGCCCTCCATGCAGTAGTGTGCAAGATAGAAGAGGCACTAGAAATCAAAGAGACATGCATTGGCACCTTTATTGACATCGAAGGAGCCTTTGACAAAACTAACTTCACAAGCATAAGAGCCGCTCTTAAAAGACACAACGTGAACCCAGCAATTACCAGCTGGATTCATTATATGCTAGCACACAGAGTAGTAAGATTGGGAGGCAACAATATGAAAGGAGCCATTGTGGCCAAAGGCTGCCCCCAGGGAGGAGTACTATCACCCCTCTTATGGAATCTTGTGGTCAACGATCTTATATCCTTACTAAACAACCATAGGTTCTTCACGATAGGCTATGCAGATGACCTAGCTATCCTGGTAACGGGCAAATTCACAAGCACAGTTTGCGAACTGATGCAGACTGCCCTATATTTAGTAGAAAAATGGTGCAACGAATATGACTTAACCGTAAACCCACACAAAACTGAACTAATCATATTCACGAACAAAAGAGCTCTAGGAAACTACACCCTTCCAAAACTCTTTAACTCTACCCTGCAACTAACGACAGAGGTAAAGTACCTAGGTATAACCCTAGATAATAAATTAAACTGGTCCAAACACCTAGATAAAACACTGGATAAGGCAAGCCTCACCTTCTGGCAGTGTCGTAGAATGATAGGGAAAACATGGGACCTGAAACCAAAGATAACTCTTTGGCTTTACACCTCGGTCATAAGACCCATGATCAGCTACGGAGCCCTGGTGTGGTGGAGAAGGACACTCCTCGCCACAGCGCAATCGAAACTTCAAGCATGGCAAAGGCTAGTCTGCATGGCGGTAACTGGTTGCATGAGGACTACCCCCACTGCAGCACTAGAAGCTATGATGAATATACTACCGCTTCACCTGTTTATTCAACAGGAAGCTGCGACTTCTGCAGTCAGATTGGATAATCTAAACCTGTTGCATAAAACAGGCACACCTCACACAAAAATCCTATCGGACATAACCAAGGACATTCCTTTCATAGCAGCACCAAATGATAGTATAGGAATTAAATACATCTTTGACAAAAAATACAGAATACACCTCGAAGAAGACCAACATAAGGACCTCCACACTGAGGATTTAAAAATCTTCACGGATGGCTCCAAAACAAAATCAGGTACAGGATGTGGAATCTTCTCGGACGATCTACACATTAGAACCCTTGGCACCTACAATACAGTCTTTCAAGCTGAGTGCCTAGGAATCACTGCAGCAGCTAGAGCCATTGCGGAAACGAATATGACACAAAAACAATTCCGCATTTTAACAGACAGCAAGCTACTACTACAGGCACTCAACAATAAGTGCACCACATCAAGCATGGTATACGAATGCCATAACACCCTGACGCTGGTAAGTCACACGAACCAAGTCACCCTGCAATGGATCAGAGGACATAGTAACATAGACGGTAACGATGAAGCCGATGAGTTAGCAAGAATGGGATCAAACACGATACCAATAGGGCCGGAACCTATTATACCGATACCTTCTTGCTGGCTCAAAGGCCAAATCCGAGAACACTCAAAAAAGCAGCACCAAAAGTTATGGTCCGAACTCAAGGACTGCATACAGGCGAAGGAATCGCTACCCATAATCGATGCCAAATTGGCAAATCGCCTGTTGAACCTTGATAGACCAAAGCTTCGGAAAATAACCGCAGCCCTTACCGGCCACGGACCTTTTAACAAACATCTATTTAATATAGGTATCACTAACAGTCCCCTTTGCAGAGCGTGCATGGAGACAGAAGAAACGGCTGCACATGTTATTCTTCGGTGTACTGGTGTAGCGGCATACCGGGCACAACATCTTGGCACCCCGCGTACACTCCCGGAGGTCTTCAGCAAGACGAAGAGCCTGCTAGGATTCCTGGAGGAGTTAGGGTGGCAAGAATAACTACAGAGTTCCCACACACGCAAAAAAGGCGCTAGACGTCGAGTTGCGGATACCAGCCCGTCTAAACCTAAACCTAAACCTAAACTACCACTGCTTGAAACGTATTAATAATAACATATTTTTATACTTTGCTTTATAATTTTATATTTATCAAATCTTGCTTTGCTTTTTAATCAAAGGAAATAGTTTTTTTTTAATTAATAATATATAATAATTTGGAGGCAGATATAGTTCATAAACATCCTAAACACGATGCCAGTAAAGAATACGATTTAGAGGCGTTTTAGATATATAAATATCTTCATTGTGTTTCTTTAAGACTTCCGTAAACTGAGTATCCGGGATTTACAGAAAGTGACGTGGAACAGATTGTCTAGATATAATAAAAAGTTTAGAGTAAAATATATTTTTGACCGACGTCAGAGAGGAATAGTATGAATCATTTTGGCTGTTTGTCTTTTTGTTTGTATGTTTTAAAAAAAGTTTTTGTTTTTTTAAGTCTGCACCTTTAAATCAATTGTTTGTGTAAACCTTTACTATCGTCGTTTTATATTATAGGTAACATTGTGGTACTTCACGATGTGTAATGAAAATGATAATCAGAATCTCATACATACTCGTATTTAAATATTCTGTTATTCCAACTAAAAATAAATAACTAAATAGACGTGTTATTTTGGGTTTTGATATCGCGTTCAATATCGATTTCGCTTTTCTCATAAGTAAGTACTAAATTTCATCCAAATTCGATTAACCGCTATTGCGTTATAGCGTAACAAACATACATATTATCACATATTATTTACATACATTAACTCTTACTATAGAAGTTCGATTAGGTAATCTAAGCATATTATAATCTAGTGTCAGATTGTTTGTAATCTCACTCCTCCGAAGCGGCTCAACCGATTTTAATGTTTTTTGCATATATAGTTATATGAGAATAGGTGGTGAAGAATTTTTCACCCTTCAATCCCTACCCCTTTTCATATGGCAAACCAACTTTTGTTAAAGAAAATACAGTAAAATTACACATATTAGCTATTTTTAGAACTGACATACTTAAATCTACATCAGAAGAAATCACGGATTACGAAAATTAATTAATCAATTATATGCCACAAGTCAAGTGTCAAATCATAACAATTTCATTACTGACATCCGGTTAAATACCTTGAAATTAAATTTATTAATTGAAATATACATATACTAGAAGTAATAAAGTTATTATAACCACAGCTGTTGTACACTTCTGAACGCAAGTTTGCTCACGAAAATATTTCTAACGTATAGTAAAAGGGATTTTGCATGAAATAAGTTTGTTGACTGTTGTACGATTTAAAATAATCGAGTACCATTGACCCGGTTATGCTTGAGGTCTTTGTACGGTCTTGTGATCCTTTGAGAGATATGATTTCAAATGCTATATTTTGAAAAATAAGTAAAAAAATAACTTATAGCATTTATGGGGTATTCGTATTAGAGAAGGTTAGTGTATAGATTAAATCAAGTATAAATCAAATTAAAAATTACTTTATTCAATTTTAACAAACTTTTTTTTATATTTTAATACATTTGTCTGCTGTCTATTTCGGTCATTTTTTTTAAATGAAATGTGTGTGTGCCTTAATGTATTCCTTAATGTGTCCAACTTTAAGAAATGAGCTGTGCTTTTATTTATTTTTTTATTCATATACAATACAATCCTAATACTTAAATAGTTAAATAAGTACAAACTACTCATGAAAATTTTGATAGAAATGTGATTAAAGGTATATATAATACATGAATATTGTCAATTATTGTTTAATTACAACAAAACTTAACGTTGCTTTACGCAACTGACAGACAGACACACAAAATTCTAAAAATATAAAGTCAATAATAATTTCTACTTCAATAACATTTTTCAGAAATATATCAGAATTTGAATAATAGATGTTTGAATATAGCGCAAATATCTCCGTGAATTATATTTTAGCTTTCAATGGAGTGAGAGCTTTATAAACTGCGTCAGTACTGGTCTATGAGCTGAAAATAGTTGAGTATAATTATATACGAAGCCTCGCTGTAACTGTTTGTTTGATATTCCCTATCCGTTTCTTTGACGTCTTGTACAAAATTATTATGAGAAACAGGAAACTAGTTATTATAATAGAAATAGTTTTATAGGTTTTCAAAATGTGGGATACATTTTGAAAACCTATAAAACTATTTCTATTATAACTACTATATTTTGCATATTTTCTTTTTTTTTTAGTAAACAATAAATGGATCATTATTACGTAGGCAAAAACCAATCTACCCTACAAGAACCGTACTATGTTTTGGGACAAAAAGTAGTCTATGCGCTATTCCAAACAATAAGCCAAATTAAGTCCATATCGGTTAGCCGTTCTGACATGGTAAATTAACAAACATGTTTTTTTTTAATTTTAAATGGATTTGGTCACAAAGTGATGATGCCACAAATATTGGAATAACTAAATACAAATGATACACCTTAAAGTAATCAGCCTTATAAATAACAAAAATTAACAATAACAAACATGTAAACTTTCGTGTGTTTATATTTTTTTTATTCTAACCTGATTTTGCAAAAAGAAATATTTTTTTACTAGTATATATTTTTTTAATATTAAGTTCTATATTATGTGACAAACAGATCGACAGAACTATCATTTTATTTTTGTACCTTATAGTGGGTCATTAGTAAGTAATCTCCTTTCGAACAGATAACACCACCCTAATTGGTTTCTGCGAACGTGTCTCGAAACACGCTTTGAAAACATCGTGAGAATGGATTGACAAAACGACGGGGATTTATGTTTCTTATTTTTTTTAGACTTATGTAACTTTATATGTAGTCTGTGGATAGATGATTAAAAAATACTTTCTTAGAACTAAACAAACGTTTGGCATTTTATTTGGATGTTTCGAATGATAATAATACTTACTTATTAAAGAATTTTTTAAAAATTTTCCATTAAAATAGAACAAATTTTACCTCTTTTTCTAATTTCATTCCATTCCCTAATTTCCTATAGGAAAAGTAACTTGTAAGCAATGTATATATGTACGTATATGTCATTTAATCCCGTAACCTCCAATTTTTGTTCAATACAAACAATTTAAATGCATTTTTTAATAATGTGCTAAAAACACGTGACCCCCTTTAGCTTATATTTTGACACGATAGCGCCTTATAGCGTTTTTGCAAATCGTACAAACAAACAAACACACAAATAAACAAGCAAATAGGAAGTCAACAATGTCTTAAACATTATATTATTAGCGTAATCTCTAATAATATTCTAAAAAGCTTTTAATGACGTATACATTTGGTTGAGGTTTTAATCACGTCCTTCTACGGCTTTGTTTATCTTACTTAATTAATTTGTTTATACGTTTTACTTAATAATATATTATAATTTTAATCATAAAATGGCGTCAATTCGCATCTTAAAAGAAGTTATTTTATGTATTTTTTTTTCATTTTCTTTGTTTTATAAACTAACGTAATATTTTACTCATATCAGTGTTAGCAGATTGTTCTAAATTCAACTCTACTTAATTATTTATTTCATTGATAACTAAAGCTCCTCAAGAATTACTAAATAATACAAGACAATCAATTGATAAACATATCAGAAAATGGGTTTGAATTTTGGCTTTACCTATTTAACTCTACATTTATTTGTATGAAAATATACCATGTTCTATAAATCTAATATATTTCAAGCAAAAGCCTCTACAACTTACATTTACATTATAAATTTGTAGTAAAAAAATAATTAATTTTCATTTTTCAAACAAAAATTAAAAATCTGCAGTCATTCTAACATAAATTTTTCAACAAAATTCAAGCAAATCAAGTGACAAAGGGTTGTACTGTTTTAATTCATAACAAGTATATTTTTAAAGTTTATTTTGACGGTAATGTAATGACGACATCGCTTACGTATGCTTTTGTCTGTCCGTTCATTGTTTCACAGTTATTAGTAGATGTCTTAGCCATCTCAGATACACTCGTCACTTGTGCGTGGACACTCCGATAGATTGGTGTTTTATTAATATATTATATTTTTAGTTTACTTATAATATAGTGTTTAAATATTTGACATGTGTGGATTTATGAAGTGCCAGTGATTTTTGTTTTTTTTTAATTTGAATTTTTTTTTGTTCTAGGTAAGATTTTATTGATAATTTACATAAAATGTTATCGAAAAATGTGCCGTTTTGGGTCTCTATATACAAACATTATATACATGTATAGTTAAGTTTGTATGATTAATTTTACTAGTGATATACAGCCCGGCTTTGGTTCAGTTTTTGTTTTTTGAAAATATTACGTTTAAAAAAAAAATTTTTTTCTATGCTAATAAATAAATGGTTTTAAGTTTTAACATTGTCATACCAATATTTTCAAAATAAATACCTTTTTTTTATTTATACTAGCAATTCCCGTGGCTCCGCCCGAGTTCTAATCACTATTAAAATTAGGGATTAGTAGTAGAATAATAAAAATTTAGGTTTACAAGTATTTTTGATGCCAAATCACAGTCTCAACCCTACCCAATATACACAAAAAATTTCATGAAAATCAGTCAAGCTGTTTCGAAGGAGTTCGACAACAAACACTGTGACACGAGATTTTTATATATAAGAAGAAGATAGTGTTCAAATGGATAATGGATATGTTACAAAATAGTTCCTGATTCTTTGGAGCCACAGAACAAAAGAATTAAATTGAGAATAGATTTGCAGATTACTATGATGTACCATTTGGTTTACATGATCGGTTTTATGTGACATCTTAGATTGACCATTGTTCCATTATACTATAAACAATGTATCTATAATAGTTATCTAAGTTTATACGAGTATTTATATTTGAGTCATTACAAATTACAATCGCTTTAAACGTGTTTACTCAAAAAGTAATTATTTTCTACAAATATACGCACCAAAACTTTTAAATTTCATATTTTAGTCTACCTATTTATGCCATATAACTATGCTGTTTGTTTGTTTGAACGCTTTTATCTATGAAACTACTTTACATTACTTTAAGTTCATTTGTAAAATGATGTATACACTTGTTAGATCTATTGGTTAGAGTTAGTTAGTTAGTTTACCCTTAATTTTTAGTGTAACTATTAAAGTAAACTTGAAACCTAGTTTTAGTAATAAATACTAATTATAATTTTTCATTTGTTTCAGATAATCCAACGTAACATGACCTAACTTGATTAACAGTAACTAAGTGTAGTGTTTTTGTGACAAGTTAAACAAAATCAGTGTATATGAGTGAAAAGGCGCGCTTGAAGATGACGAATATTACGCCGGAGACCAGGATCATGATGATGAGAGATGACGTGAGGCAGGGCTATAGGCGTCAAGTAAGTTTATTCATTTACTTAGTAAAAAGTTCATACAATCATACATACATTCGGGTGCGTATATGTATATACAAATTATAGCTTTTATTATAGAATGTACCTTTCTTGAAATCAAAAGTATGACACATTTGGCTCAGTTGGTAGTAACCCTACTTTCTGGGCCAGCGGTCGTGGGTTCGAGTCCCGCAGGGCGCATTCATTTGTTGAGCACGAATGTTTGTACTCCAGTCATGGGTGTTTATATTTATAGTACGTATGTATTTAAAATGTATATGTGTAGTATATCAACTATCTGGTATCCGCAACACAAGCACATAACGTAGCTTACCACGGAACTAGATGGCGCTGTTGTAATAATCTCCCAACTTATTTATTTATACATTGTAAGAGAAATATTCTAAAAACGGCTAATTTCACAAAGTTTTTCAAAATATGCACCAATATAATAAAAAGCTAAACTAAAAGTTGTATATTCAATATTTTAAGTTTAAAAGAACACATAATGTTCCGGGCTAATGTATATATATATTCAGCCCTTTTTAACGTCCCACTGCTGGGGGTGGGCCTCCTTTCAATACGAAGGAGATCAGTCCATAGTCCACCGCGCTGGCCTAGTGCGGGTTGGCGGACTTTTAAAAACTTTGCGAAGTTTTCTCAGATATGCACGTTTCCTCACGCTGTTTACTTTCTTTTCTGGGTGAATATAGGATAAATTATTTTGTTAGAATAAAAGATCTTTACATCACGTCATGTGAGCAAAGTTATTTTGGGATCCTAGTGTTAAACCAAAGATCTATATTACTTACTAGTTCTGACTTATGTTTTCGCTTGTCTAGAAGATACCTAGACATACATTGACAGATTATCCAACATACATTATTATACCATAAAATAAGTAAACAAAAACCTCAAAATTTCACATTAACGTTAGTATAACGTCTGTACGCTTAGATCTTTTAAACTACTTAACATATTTTAATGCGGATTTCATTAATAGATAGAGTGATTCAAAAGAAATATTTATATGTGAAATACTTATAATAGAAGAAAAAAGCCGAAATAATATATAATTTCAAAGGAATCTCTACTAATAATATTACTGAATACATAAAAATTGAAGATATATTAAAAACTAGCGCAATTGCAAATGAAACGAAACAGTTATAGAGCATCTTGTATAAAGCAAATGAATTAAATGTTTACGATTTCAAAAGATTGCTTTGATAGGTTTTCCAACATTCATTAGAAGAAACCCATTCACTGTGTTGTTTGTAAACAAATTAAGTTCTATAATTTTAATGAGTCATTAAGAATAATTACGTTTTGAATAAATGTGATTAGATCTTAAATAATCTTTTATGGTAGCATTTTTTATGTTATTTACTATTTTATTCTATTTTATTTATCTAAATAAATAAAAGCGAAATGTCACTCACTTACTCATCACAAAATGTCGAACCGCTTGAAGTATAAAGATGAAAGACAGAGAGGTATTTTGTAGTTATTAGACGTCCGCTAATATTTTGCGACAGGGTCGGATTAAGGAGGTCTAAGGGTTCTCGCAAGTTTGTATGAAAGTTCTTCATGGAGCACCAAGGTACGAACCTAAGCAAAGCGAGGGTGAGTCGCTAGTATACTATAATACATAATAATGTTAAGCTAGAAACTAACCGTGATTTTTATATACTATTTTTCTTTGAAATCAAGATTATTAAATTTTTCGAAATTATTCTACAGTTTCTATTAAATAAATATTGCTAGAACATAATAATTAAATTGATTAAAAGCCTATTTATTAATCAAATTGATCAAATAAACCAATGTTTAATCTGTAGCGGTATCAGAGGTAGCATCAATTAATATTCCTGTAATTAAGCCCATGGTTTGATCTGTTCCGTTCGTGTTTCGACATGATTAAAAAAATGGAAGTGTCATAAGACGTATAAAGACAGAAGCCTAGTTGTAATATGCTCGCTTAGAAAACCTGAAATGAACGATGTTTTAGATCATATTATCTTAAAAACTAAGTATTTATCATTAAAAATTTTGAATTTTTTCGGCTGTGTAGTCATAACCTTATATTGTTAACTAACAGATGCTGATATTGTATCGGTCGGTTTTTTTTATTTATTTCATATTGGATCCTGCGACCCCGACGTTGCATCTCGCCACCACTGTGCCATATCAAATATGTCTAAAAAATTATAAAACACTATTTACTTGTAGTGATGTACCTAAAAATACATGTTTCAAACTGCCACTTCAGTTTCTTTTTCTATGGCAATAAATGTAACTATACTTCAGCCACTTTAGAGAAATAATGTTTGTAAACAAACCACAACAGCTGATTTTTAGGGTTCCCACTTCAGAATAAATCACGATTTCACACTTTCAATAGCTTTACCCTAAATATCTATCAGAGTTTTCATAATACCTAATTGTAAAGACACGTAAAAGATAATACATGATTAATAAACATTTCAAATCACATGTAAGTAATTATTTTTTACATTTTTAATTATATTGGGTTGTGATGGTGGATAATTATGCCATCCCTAAAGCTTTCTGCCTTTTTTGGAAGATATCGTAAACATTTTTACATAATATTTTTATAATGTCATCAAATGAAAAATACCACCAAGTACCCTATACTAACCGAATAGTTTACTGTTTTTTAAATTAGTCGTATTATTTATCGATTCTTAAAAAATATCCAATGTTATGTGGTGCTGCCAAATCCATTGATTTCGCGTAAAATGAGACTTTGAGTGAGGAGTAAGGTAAGCGTTGGACGGGATAAATGCTTTGCTAACGGTTGATGAAACTTGTCACAGATTTCATTATAATTTGTTAATAATAAAAATTATAATAAATGTAAAAAATTAACTTCCATTTTGTTTTATTTTATCTTCTTTAGCAGTTTTATAGGTTTAAAAACTTAATTATTTACTGACAATCATTATTAATTATCATTCTAAAGTATTAGCATTTACAACAATAAACATTAATAAAAAATGTTTTTCACCCATGCTTTCAGATGGTTGCCTAGCAACACTTTGTTATTAAACATTATTTCTCTAATGTGGCTCAAGTATATATATAATTTGGCAAAATAATTTTTCGCTTAACAGAAATCTTATTACCTTGACATAAGGCTTATTTTCGTAAACAAATATACAAATGTGGATAGTATTTCAATGTGAGGCAGTGTGTCGGTCATTGATCCCTCAAAAGCGTCGAGATAAAATGATTAGTGATGTGACTCTTCCGGGATTACTCAGCGAGACGGGATTGAATGTAGATGTATTAGGTCTTGAGTAATTAAATCATTTACATCATTTGATAAAGTGTTGTCTTTTTTAACGTCCCAATTTTTTGTCCGTCTATCTATCCATCTGTCTGTAAATTTGGTTTGATGATAGCTGGATATCCGGACGTATGAGAAATCTAAACTAACTGTCAAAATGTATCAAATGTTACAGACGAGTCCTTAGTTTAAATGAGGCCTTTATGAGACATAATATATAAGGGACACCTCTGTTTTTCAAATCACTTCAATTTTCCTGTCAATGCATTCATATAGTGTCACGTTGAAAACCTTAGTAATATCATTATTATTTATTATATTATATAATACTACCAATAACAATGGTACCATTTACTAACAGATATTATTAACATATGAGGTATAAATTAGCATGTCAAAATGTCTAATTCGATATTTGATAACCGCAATAGTATAACTTATCAAATTTCGCATTTTTTAACCGATCTTGCAGTTTTATTTTATATATATTTATATTAAATTACTGTCATTTGAACCTCATTTATGCGTTAGTTATAAAAATCTTAGCTGAAGCTGCATAATATGCAAAGATAGAAAATAAACTAAATAGAAAAAATGTATTATTTTTGTCAACAAAGATGTACATTGTACAATGTTACATATCGACTTCAAATTTTTAACACTCAGGGGTTGTTATTTTTTGAATTTTATAGGACTTAATGTTTTTTCTTTTTAAAAAATAATCATAAAAATCGGTATATGCCGTATTTAATTCCGCAGATATCGAACAACATTCATATAAAAACAAATATAAGAATATTTTACAGTTCTTATGATATCTCTTTTTTATGATTATTTTTATTAAAAAAAACACATTGGTAACAATTACATACATACTCGCACTCCTGAACTAAGAAGCTGTATTATTACTTTCCTATATCAATCATTCATATTCAATGAATTAAAAAAAAGAGTGAGCGAGAGAGAGAGAGAATATTGAACATATCAATAGGGAGCACATAAGTATGTATAAAAATATTTTATGCACGCTTTAATAACAAGCGTTAATAGCTATTTAACGGTAGTTTAATAATATTAAGGTATTCGCTTATATCACGGATAGTAATTGACGATAAAAAAGACAATTTTATCGATAACGGGATATCCCAACACTAGTTCCATTATCGCACTTACATGGCGCTTGAAACATTGATCGATTCCTCGCTCAGAACTAGGAATACATACCCTGTTACATCACTAGTTATATAACATGCGAGACGTCATGTAGAGTTGACGTACCTGAATAAAACCGACTTTAAAAGGAGGAGTGCATATTATGTATTAATATTAAGTATATTATGACTAAAACTAGCAAATTCGGTAAAAAGTATTTGTTCCTATGTATTCCAAGTACTTAATGTAAAAAAATATTCGGTCAATTAAAAAGGTATCTAGACGACCTAAGCTAAATAAAAAATATTATTTATTATTTTTCTGAGGCTCTTCATGTATGAAAAAAAACTAATAACCGTTTTTTAAACTTGTTTTCTTGTATCTTAAGCATTGTCCAAAACAATAACTTACTTATTTCTATAAACTCTTATATTAGCTACTAGGTAAGTACCCTGATTTTTTCGGGTACCTAATAGTAGCTTATGTATATAGGAGCGTTATGAAAAATGTATAGGTACTTCTTCAATATCCTTAACTCAGACGGCGAACCATGTGCCTACCATGCGAACTAAGTCAACCATTAATATTCAAACGCGCTAAAGTTCACCCAAGTCCGCTGAGCCTTTACAGCATGAAGAAACAAACATACATACAAACTTATAGGTCTGATCTGACATCTTTATCTTCTACCTTCACCCACTTCATCATCTCCTTTCAGATCCTGGCAGCCTTGGCGGTATCCCTGGGCCCTTTTGCAGCTGGTCTAAGCAAGGGCTACATGTCTCCAGCCATCGCGTCCATGCAGGAAGCGAGGTTACATAACGCGTCCTTCACTGTCAGTGACCAACAAGCCAGTTGGATCGCCAGTTTGAGTTTACTGGGTAAGTTTTAACTCAAATACCTGTTATGAGTTATAATTGACTAAATAATTAATGGGTTTTAGTTATATAGTCAGTTTTTTAAGAGTTTTAAGATTTTTTTTAAGTTTTTAGAAAAAAATGATACAAGAAACCTCAATATCATTTTTGAAGACCTATCCATAGATTTGACCCCACACAGGTTTGATAAAAAAAATTTTTTGAGTTTCAGTTCTAAGTATGGGGAACCCCCAAAATTTATTGTTTTTTTTTCTATTTTTGTGTGAAAATACTAATGCGGTTTACAGAATATATCTACTTACCAAGTTTCAACAGTATAGTTCTTATAGTTTCGGAAAAAACTGGCTGTGACGTACGGACAGAGAGACAGACATGACGAATCCATAAGGGTTCTATTTATTGCCCTTTGGCTACGGAACCCTAAAAACTGCCCAATTTCAAAAAATATCAGTGACAAAAAACACGATAGAATGAATAATATAAACCTACTATAAATATAAATTAGAAAACCGTCGTTCGTGGCTTTTAGTAAGTATATTTAAGAGAAATGAGACAAAATTAAAATTACACAAACTAATTGACATGCACATCGGATTTCTATGTATCGCTTTACATGTGGGTCACGACTTGGTTTTGGCATCGGCTAAATACCATCTAATAATATTTGTTACGTTCGTAAAGTACTGATTTAGAGAGCGGATTTATGATTAATTATATCTTCTAGGTGTAGTGGTAGGAATTTGTTTTCTTCCGAGTTATAGTATGTTCGATTCCGCTTGAGGCATTTGTTATGAAAGGATATCCTATTTATATGAAAGAGAAAATGTATGTGCTGAGATCACGGATAATATCGCACGTTAGGGATAAGTTGTTACCAAATTATTAACTCTATTGTTACTAAATATGTTAGAATTTTAATCTATTCGAACAATTCATATAATACTAGCAGTACCCGCGGCTTCGCCCACGTTCATGGTTTCAAGCCCACAAATACTACCTTCTAATACCTCCAAGAATATGTGTACAAATTTTCATGATGATCGGTTTAGTAGTTTTCGAGTGAAAGCGTTACAAACAAACTTACACTCACATTTATAGTATAGAAGATCTAAGTATATTGCATAAGCTATCCTATGAAAACGGATGAACTAGGTTAAAATTAAAAAGTCCATATATGTACATGACTTATTTTTATTTGAAATGTTATTAAATTAGTTAAACCAGTATTATGTGATCTGTGGTTAAACTGTGTCGTTTCTTGTACCTCAAACTAACATATAATAAAATTCGGAGACGAATCTATAGATTTTAAAAATTGTGACAATCTATTTACGACCGCATCATGAGAAAACCATTGCACAGATTTTGATGAGATTTGGGATGATGATTAGTTAGGCGGGTCAATATATTTACGTATAGCATATTTTTTATTGCCGGAAAATAACTTACCTCTGAGAAATACAAACCTAGCAATAAAATTAATAAGCGATTGTTGTGAAAATCTAATAAATTGACAGCCCTGTCTGCCAGCTAATACAAATTTATGACTTTATTATAGACTAGCTGACCCGTGCCCACTTCGTTGGGCATAATGTTAATAATCCTTTTTTAGTACAGAGTGTTATGTTTTAATTTCTAACTGGCAAAAGGACGGTTATAAATAAATTATCTATACTAATATTAAAAAAACTACTTTTTGTAACTTAAAAATAAAAGATAGACATATGCTGTCGTTGACTTTTTTGTAGGCATTTTCAAGCTCCACATCTTTTCTCTAGAACTCAAAAATATATCATAGTTAAGGCAGCGTTCGTAAGAAAAGCTTTCATTCCACCGTTTTTTCTCCGATTCACTTTGCAAAACGGACTACCACGTAAAAGCCTTTTTATTTTTCGTTTTTTTATATAACCTATGATACTCAGCAATAATGTGGCTTTCTATTGGTGAAAGAATTTTTAAAATCGGTTCAGTAGATCCCGAGGTTATCCCTTACAATTTAACAAACACACAAACTTTACTTCTTTATAATATTAGTATAGATATAGTTGATGAAAGTAGAAAGTCGACAGTAGGCATAAAAAAATGAGTTATGATATTTATTTATACACTATAGATGAGATTTCTATCAAAAATGAATTTTTACTGCCATTTCTTTCTTCACTTAAATTTTATAATCTTTTTTTTTAATAGAAACTTTCTCAAACGGCATTTACGCACAGCTTGAAACCTAGTTCTATTTAATAGTTAAGACCAACATATTAGCAGTTAGCCTAAAAAGGGATTTTTACAAAGTATTCAAAGAAAAATTTCTTACTAATCAAATCAAAATATACTTTATTCAAATAGACTTTTACAAGCACTTTTAAATCGTCACTTTTACATTACTATAGTACTATAATATATACTAAACTAAAATAGTCAAAATATTAAGTCTATGGATAAAAAAAAATCCAACGTATCGTAATAATTAATCAACAAGATTTTTTTGTATTACCATTTATAGGCCATATTTACGACTTAAATTATGCTCCTGATTCATCATGCCGGTACACGAACCGGGAATCGAACTCGTTCCTACATCAATAACCACTTTGTTACGCCTACACAGAATAACTGTATCGAGAGGCTTTTACATTTTTATTGTGATTGCAATTTAATGAATACTTTAAATGTTAATCTTTTTTATTATTATCATCACAAATAGTTTGTTTACACTTTGGATATCTGATATAATGATGTATATATTCAGCCCTTTTTTAACGTCCCACTACTGGGCGTGGGCCTCTCTTTAAGAAAGATTAGGCGATAGACGATCACGCTAGTCAAACCTGACTTCACGTGTTTCCAAATTTTGTTAGGTTTCTCAAACGTGCAGGTTTCTTTAACGTGTATTCTTTCACTGTAAAACAAGTTGTAATCAAGTTAGAAATGATTCGCACATGAAAATATCACAGGTGCGAGACCCGGGATTTGAACCCAAAATTACATGGGACCATCCTTGATGTATAATCTCTTACCTCTCTTATCTATTAAAGATACAAAAAAATCAGTTAATAAATTACAAAAAATATCCACCCAAATCGGGTTTATAAAACCGTATACTGATTATTTATACGTTATAGAAATTCCCGCGGCTCCGCCCGCGCCCTTTCTATTAAATAATAGAGATAGGTATCAGAAAGTTGAAAATTTTGAGTTAAAAGTATTTTTTGATGCCAAATCATAAAAAACCTGGAGAGGACCACCCTTATCACTTAGGGGAATAAAAAATAGCCTACGACCTATACTCAGACCTACAAAGTAAACATAAAAAAATCATGAAAATCGGTCAAGCCGTTTCGGAGGAATTCAATAACAAACACGAGATTTTTATATAGATACTAGCGACTTACCCTCTCTTTGCTCGGGTTCGTCCCCACGTGTAACCTCTTTAGTATAGTTTAAAAATGACGTAATTTCTATATATAATCACGTAAGAAACGCTTTCATTCGACCGTTTTTTCTCCGATTCACTTTGCAAAACGGACTACCACGTAAAAGCCTTTTTATTTTTCGGTTTTTTATATAACCTATGACGTTCGGCAATAATGTGGCTTTCTATTGAAAGTACAAAATCGGTTCAGTAGATCCTGAGATTACCCCTTACAATTTAACAAACACACAAACTTTACTTCTTTATAATATTAGTAAGTATAGATAGATTAGATAATTGTTAGCATATTATCTTTTACAGACAAACAAACATATTACTTCTTTATTATAGCTTGCAGGAGATAAGATATAGGCTATAACATCTAGGCATGACTAATAGCAAAAATGTACGAAATACAACAAAGTCGAAAACATAACATTGCCGTGACAACTAATCGTAAACAATTTAGCAAGTTTGTTTAATGAAAGTTAACTAAACAGGATTTAAATTCCACTGCTCTATATACTAGATCTATTCTTAAATCTAGAATAAGTAAATAACTAGGTTTCAGATTAGTTGTTATTAGTTACATTGAAGCTTTTAAAGCTTACGTCATTGTAATACGTCTGAGCCTCGAGCTTTTTTTATTCGGTTAACGATTGCTAAGAAAAATAAGTAATATCAACATAAATTATATTTAATTTTCAAACTAATGAATATACTTTATGACCTCAATGAAGTGTGTTTTTAAGTAGGACTGGGTTCAAGGATAGTTTGTATAACAATCCTATAAGATGCAATCTAAGTACTTGCCATCGAAATATCGTTCGATAGTATGATATGATGGGACTTTCACTGCCAAACAACTAATGTTATGAGGAGTAACTTAGACTACTTTACTACATATTATAAAACAAAGGCGCGTCTGTTTGGCTGTTCGCGATAAACTCAAAAACTACTGCACCAAAAATGGCATGGGCCGAGTGGTTCTCGGGGAAGGTAGAATTGTCAATTTTTGTATACATTTACTAGCGGAACCCGCGGCTTCGCTTACGCTAAATCTTGGGACGAACTCGAGCGAAGCGAGGTTGAGTAACTAGTTAATTTTATAAAAAGAATCAGAGTATCAATGAAAAAAAAATTAAAAAAGAAGTATTCTAAAGTAATTAAAGAGAAATTGTGAATGTAATTATCTACAAAATGCCTCTAAACGTTATGTTGCCTGTACAGTGTGATATTAAATGCTACACGCATTCTTGTTGCGTTTAATAAAACATGGCCGTAACTGCGGCTTGCGCCACTCCCTACACCTGTGCTATGGGGATATAAGAATATTTTCAGTACCAGTAGATATTTATTTTGTCATGGAAAATGATTTGTAGACTTTACTATACCATATATGTACTTATTTGACATCATTTCTAATGAATGTACGACGTACTCGTACGTCTTCTCTATGGATTTGTGTTTTTTTGACGTGAGTGCTTAAGTTAAAAAAAAAAAAACTTTTATTAAACCTACAAGCGTGTTTGAAACTTACGTTGAATCTGGTAATAATCGGTATATTTTCAATAATTTTTTTTAGAATTTTCTAAAGCAAATATGTTCATAGGAGACCTACCTACGCCTAAAATTAAAAATCCGCGAAAATCAAATTTCGTTGATAACTTGAACAGTTAGTACAAAGATAAACTACCTGTAACATAGGTTAGTGTTGACAAAACTATTATGCTTGAAGATGTCGCTACCAAATGATAAAAAAGCACCCAATGTATAAAGCTCTGTAAGAGCTTTAAGCTCGATAACATACTATTTATTTAGATGAGTTTTGCCTAATTGAACCAACAAATCTCTAAGCTCTAAAAGCATGTTTCTTGTTCAAAGTAAATCATGCGAACATTAATTTCTAAGTAAAAATAAATATTTATGTAAACACATTAACAACTAAACTAACGGCGTGATATCTAGAATAAATTATACTTACTTTTAGCTACAAGGAGTCTGGAATATTTGTGAATGTGAAATAAACTAAAGAAATAATGGGTTCTCCTTTTTGGTCAGTTTGTGACTTGATGTTCCAACAGTCGCGGGTTTCAGTCCCGCTGGCCATTATTTTGAGAGATGTGCACGAATGTTCATACTCGAATTATGGATGTTTATATTTATATTTAACCTATATGAATTTAAGTTATGGTGTATGTATCAACTATCCGTAACACAAGCCTCGAGCTTACCATGCAACTAGATGGTGCTGTGTGTTAATGTTCCAAAATAAATAATATGACTGCGTAATATGTAATTTAAATAATAATTAGTATTGAAAATATTTAAAATAAAACAAAAAATCTTGTAGTATTTCTTACGGATTTATTTTGTTTTTTGATTCCTACGTTTCAAATCCTTTATAAACGTAATTACTAGAGAGTATCTCCTTGTAATTAAAAATTTTAGTATTATAAATAAAAACGATACATACTAAATGTAGAAAATACTAAAAACTGTCATTTTTTAGAAAATAGAAATAAAAATCCTTTAAGCTTTGGTCTGTAAGATTAACAAAAAAAAGTAAAAATACTCTTTACTTAATATATGAGTAAAAACAGGACAGACAAACATACAGAATAGTGCTAAAGCTATATTGAAGTTATTTTTTAACATAACGTTGAACCAAAAATCAACACGTCAATTTCAATGCACTATGTGTCTCTACGATAAATTTATTTAGCATTTGTTACATTAAAATAACTTCACCATTGAACCAAAGTGTAATACATTCTCTAAACCGGTTTAAATGTAATTTATGGTTCAAATAACGCTTAAAATATCAAACGTTATTACAAAATGAAGTTGTTAGAACTCAACAACTCCCCATACAAATGTTCTATAAGCACGCGATCTGCTGCGATACTGCAGTATCATACTAATGACATCACACTATATAGAACTAGCGTTTGCACGCGGTCTACTCGTCTAGTTCATGACGTATTTTCTTACCAACCCCTTTGAGCCCCTTTGCGTCACTTGAAGGGTTGAATTTTCAAAGTAAACTTTATTTTGGATACCTATATTATTCCCTAGTAGCGACTCACCCTCGCTTCGCTCCGGTTCGTCCCTTCTTTAGTATAAAATTTTTACAAACTTTGAATGTCTTTTTCTATCTAATCAAAAGTCTAAAAAATAAGTTTCATACTTGCAGTTTAAAAGATTTCCATACAAACTTTCATCCCCTATTTCAAACCCTTACAGCCCTTTTTTCGCCTTGAAAAGTAGCCAATGTCCTTTCTCAGGCTCTAGACTATCTGTGTATCAAATTTCATTTAAATCGGTTCAGTAGTTTTGGCGTGAAAACGCGACAGACAGACAGACAGAGTTACTTTCGCATTTATAATATTAGTATTAGGAATACTAAGGATAAAGGGTATACCTATCTCTTTGATGCAGTTATACATTTTAGAATTTCGTGCCAACATAATACGAGACTACGAATTTTTCTTAAAATAATTAGTAATACTAATATAGTCTAAAAAAGCACTCAAAAAAAATCCTCAGTTCCCGTGGGATAGATTCGATTTTGTTTTTCACTAGTTTTTCACTAGAATAAAAATAAATAAATTAAAACATTATATTCTCTCAATTTCATTAAGGGCTTTTCTCACTTTTTAAATGCATTTTGTGCATAAAATGATCATATTTTTTTAATTATTTTGGCCTAAATACGTGTTTTAACTAGAGTACAGGTTTAAAATTTTTCTTATATATACTGCATATTTTACAGTAGCTTCTTTCACGTATTTATAACGATTTAGGTAACGCTACCTGTTACTAATATTAATACTAAAAAGTTTACTAAAATAATGAAAAATAATATCCAAAAATACGTTTCCATTTCTCATCGGTTGTATATTTATTTATGTGCCAAGTTTCATCATAATTTGTTCAATGATTTATAGTTACCAACCGCCGCACTCAGAATCTTTAAGTCATTCTTTAGTATGGAGATCTCGACTTAATGGTTCATTAAGTGACTATGAGTGTGGCGGTCAGTCTTTAAACACTGGAATTATAAAAATCTTCTTTTAACACTCGAATAAGACAGATATTTTACAATACTAAAGTTTTCAGGCGTTTGTTATATCGTTGTGTCAACTGTCATCTAATTTCTGGAACGGCTGAATCGATTTAAATGGTACTTTAACTGGTGAATAGATTCGGCTGAAAGTGACCCAACCATTTTTGACACTGAACCTTGTTTGAAAACTGACAATATTTTATTCTAAGAAGAGAGAAAGTATATTTTTTAAAAAACGAAACCATTTCACCTATAGTTAATAAATAAAATTTACAGTTAAAATTGTGGCTTTAGCCGCTTTTACATTATACTAAAGTATAAAAGTATAAAGTACTCTCTTTTATATGGTGCAAATTAATATGATAATTATAACCTTGCACTGTTGGTAATTTGTCTCGATTTAAGTACTGCAAATATTAAGGCTTACATATCTATAGGTAACTCTTAAAAATAGGAAAAGATTAATAGTTCAGTGCTTTTCCGTTTTTTTCTTTTGCGTTTTATATATTTTGTAGTACTCACTTTATAAATTTCTCAGATATAGAAATATCTAAAATTTTAAGCAGTCAAAAGTATTGTATATGTTGACTTCAATAACTATGATCATGTCAAATTTCATCAAAATCTGTGAAGTGGTTTTCTCGTGATACGGCCACAGACATACAGGCATACAGACAGACAGACAGAAAAAAACTTATATGCTTTTAAATTAATGGGCCGATTTTGATGCACATATCTGTTTGTCTGTTGTTGTATAATTATAGACATACAAACAAACAAACAAAATAACATAGTTGTTTTGTAAATACTTCAATTTATTTATTTATATAATTAGAAATCATAAAATTAAGCTTCTAACGTCTATATACATTACTAGCGATTCACCCTCGCTTCGCTCGGGTTCGTCCCTAGATACGTGTTGTAAATATTTACTTCGCACCGCCCGGTATATATTTGATTTGATTATATGAATTACATTGCATGCATCATGGCAACGGTCATAACATGATACGTCAAACGCCGTTAATTGTATAATGTTGTTTTAAATTTCCTAACTTTTTTCGATATAGTATGTTATCCTTAAGAGATAGACATATCCCATCGCGGACTTTTTTGTAGACCGATATAAGATACACAATTCCTGGAGAAACATTCCATCCATTGGAGAAAACTGCATGAAAATTGGTGCAGTAGGGATCTTACAATAATTTAAGTTATATTTTTATATTTTATTCGTGACACGTAAAATGCTGTAAGTTACGGCTTATTATTACTTCGTATGCTAAAGTTGTATGTATATTGGATATATCTAACAAGATATAGTGCATTCGGTTATTACCAGTATAGCCTAGGACCTAGGTAATAGATGTCGTAAATACGCTAAGATTAAGTATTTTAGGGTTCAACACTAGTAAGTTATTTACATTATTGATTTTTTGAATAAAACTATCGTTTTATAATAAAATACAATATGAATATAAAAAAGTAATACTTTCTTAGGTTTATGCGAATATTCGAAATAAATGAAACTACCTTTTCGGACTTTGTCGAGACTGTGTCTCGCCCGTGACCACGATTGCTGTAAAGCATTCGAAACGTCGGGAACTAAAAATCAAAATAAATTCGCAACAAAATCCGAAAAGGTAGTTTGATTTATAATTACGAAATAAGTAATTAATTATTTAACTTAAAATTAATCTAAATGATATAAAATCGAAAGGTATATCCAAAACCGCTTGAGGTATAAAGATATTTTCCAATGAGGTAGTTTATAGTTGGTATACGTTCGCTAAAAACGGATTTTGCGACAGGGCCGGATTAAAGAGGTCTAAGGGCTCTCGCAATTTTGTTTGAAAGTTCTTCATTTTTTGTGCTACAAACTTTAAATTTGGCAGAGAACACGTTGGTTTTAAGTCATATAATTTTCAATGGTGAATTATTAAAAAATTTTATTCAATTAAATCATAATATTTATATATTTAAATTACATTAATTTTTTTAAGATTTCTATATCTCAACAATTGTAGACGGACATCTTGTTTAAACGCCAACTAAGTTATCTACCAAACTTCTAACACGAATGTAGCAACCCTATGAAAGATTTATGCACTTCTTGGAAGCCGGTAATAAATCTGAAATTTTACGATAACTTCGTATTTACATCGTATTCCCACATTTAACGTGAAATTGCCTTTAAAATCCATTGTTTGCGATCTTGCTATCTCTACATAATATAGTCTAATAACTTACGAACTTATGTGATTATTCTATACTAGGTATTAGTAGTTCTTGAAAGTTGACTATGTAGAAGTCATGAATATAATTCTGGTCAAAGAATTTTATGTTTACATTATGAATGTACTAAATAAATTTTATACTAAAAAATAATATATAACATATCATATAATTAATAACTGTCGATTTGCTTACTTCACAATTTCATAAAACTAAACCGATTTTGATACAATTTTGCAAGAACAAAAAAACCAACATAATATTATGCAAAGAGTGGCTTGCAAACTACTAGGTACAATGTACATAATATATAAGTTAACAGTGGTTGTTTATAAATCTTTTAATATATTCAGTAATCAGTATATACGTATAAATAAAATTGAAGTGTCTGTTTTTAATTCCAAATTAACAGCTTTTCACTAAGTGCATATACGGTATTTACATCAAAAAATCATTTTTTTTTTAATTTTTGTCTGTCTGTTTGTTCCGGCTACTTACTACTATCTTGACGAAACTTTCACTCGTAGGTAGCTATTGTTACAAGGAGTAACGAAGGCTACTATTATTTAATTTATTTTAATTTATTTTAACCGTTTAAATTATTTTTAGTGAAGTGTGAAGTGGCCGGGTTTGCTAGTTGCATAATGATCACAGACCATATACGAAACATGTGACAGTTTAACTACTTAAGACTTTCTCTAATGTCAATATTGTAACTGTCATATTCTCGTGTCTCGTCCACTCGAACTGACATGGCCCTTTATGGTCCCGATAATTGCATGAATATTTAGAAATATTATGTAATCAATGGGTCGAGTCGAGTATCCATTTTGTAATTTGCTTTGGAACCCACACGCAAGTCTTGAAGGTACTTTTTTTTCTTTAAACGTTTTTAGGGTTCCGTATATGAAAAGGAAAGAGGAACCGTTTTATTAATTAGTACTCGTTTATTTATTATTTTTTAATTTTGGGGCATATATCAGGGCGTCATTTAACTTACAATTCAACAATCGTTGCGGAATAGTAATCTATTATAATTCAATGATATGTCATAGAATAATTAAATTGAAATTGCAACATGTTTTATTTTTATAAGAAGAGCCTACCGAAACTACATAAAAAGTCCCTTTTTTATTCTAACGGTACGCGCTAAACTTCATCACGATGAATACAGGCATTGATGCGTTAAATCCGTTATATTTAACTAAAATAAAGGCTTAATTACGAATTTCATTGATCTAATTCAGAAAAACGCTATTTATAACTGTTAATTACTACTTAATGTTAGTTTTAAATGCAGGTAAACATAAGCTATAATTAGGCTTTCAGGGACGAAACCTAGCGAAGCGCGGGTAGGCTAATAAGAACCTATAACGTATACCCGCGGCTTCACCCGCATTCGAACTGCGATCGCTAGCAACTTGACAAAAACATCCTTAGGACTAATCGCAAATTGCTTGAAAATTTCATTAAAATTATTTCAGCCGTTTTGGAGTCCATATTCTAAACTATTTTTATACATTCGTTTGGCCTAATTCAAATTTTCCTAAAAAGGTGCTCGAAAAAAGCTTATATTTCGTATCAAACCTTTACTTGGTATAATTGTATCTTCCTATCATATCATAACGCTTCAACAACGCAACGATTTACAGCCCCAAATAACACAGTGAACCGCCAAATTGATTTTAGTTTAGTTTTAAACATCCTACAGGTAATTTTATTCTGAAATATCTAATTAAATTGAAAAAATTTTTAAAACATCTACATTCCACATCTCCAATTTCAAGAATCCCTTATTTTTCGTCTCTTGAGGGTGTCAATTCTAATCAGAAATACTGTTTTGATAAGATTTCAAGAAGCCGCGGGTTCCGCAAGTAAATGTATACATAAACTAGACAAATTATATACGGAAATCTTCCTCCAGAACCACTCTATGCATTGGTGAAAACAGCATGAAAATCGGTGAATTAGTTTTTGAGTTTATCGCAAACAGGCAGACAGACAAACGCGGCGGAGTACTTGGTTTTAGAAATATTAGTTATAATAGAATTGATGGTTCTTACAAGCTAATTTTAAAATTCAATGCCCCATCCTAGGTAACTATTCAAAATTAACTTTAACTCCCAGTTAATGCCTTCTGGCAACCAAAACCACTATAATTTCCTAACACAAAAAAGGTACAAAAGTCGGTGTTAAAAAGAGATTATGCGATACGGTACAAAATTGGTGCGATAATAAGCAGAATTAAGCGAATAATTTTGCTAAGATTGTATAACGTATGATACTTCTCAATTCAGTCACTTTATTTTTTTATTTTAGTTTTGTATTTTTGTATAAATTTTTTTTGAGTATAGGTAGTAATGGTTTTCTTTTTTGCCAAAATTTACTACTTCAGATCTTAGTCTATCTACGTACAAAATGTTATCAAAAAGTCTGGTCGTTTTAGTGTGTAAGAGTTATAAGCACACATACAAACTGACGCATTTATTATAGAAAATGTAATTAAAACATGGTAATAAGGAGAAAAATGACAATATTTATACCACTTTATTATCAGCAACATCTTAATACAAGCTTCGATTAAAATTTTACGCTTACAAAACATGCGTATGCGCACTTTTATTTCTTATTTCCAGACAGAAAGTGTCAAAACAAAGTGTGCGTGTAAGAGATTTATGTTTGTTTAAAACGGGAATTGTATCTGCTACCCAGATCGATCGCATTCCGATACGAGCGTCGTGGAAATGAATCATTTCGCTTCGTATTTAGGTGTTATTTAAATGAGGTATCTTGAACAGATGAACTGTATGTTCTATGTGACATTAATAAAAAAAATTGTAGGACGAACGCTGAAACCAGGTAATCAATTAAAAAGCAAGATTTTTTATCCCTATTTTAATAATGGTTTCTTCAGTAGAGTTGTATTGTAATACAATCTTCTGACATGACTTTCTATAGAATTTTTGTATCAAATCCATGGAATATTCTATAGAATTTTCATTCTATAGAATAAAACAATTTCAGTGTTTTCCGAAGTTTACACTATTCCTATGGAAAATATTTTGCAATTATATAACCCTATTTCATTGTATGTATATCTTTATTATGATAATTATGATGAAAATTGTTATAACAAATTCCATACTTGTAAAGCCTACGAATTTTAAGTGTCCTTATGTTACGTGTAAAGACGTGAATAATAATTAAAGTTCTAATTACTAAAGGAATTTAAAGGCGTTATTAAGGAATTAAAACAAAATTGAAAAGCGAATGTTAATGCGCATTTGTACTAAAAATAATCGCCACATGTTTTACGTTATTTCTAATGGAATTAAGCAAGAATGAATGATTGTATTCCAATATCGTGTGGAGCTAATTCTCTTACAACAATTACTTTTGTTTTTAAATACTTCTAAAACGTTTTATACAAAAGAACAAATCTATTTGTACGTGAATATTGAAAATGACTAAAAAATATATGTAGATATAGGAAAAAGACATTTTCGTTTATAATTAGTGCTCACCCGCGGCTTTGCTTGCATCGTTTGCTTATATACTAACAAGTATAAGCCTATTCAGTATTTATATTTTCACCCGCGCTTCGATCGTGTTCATCCCTGAGTGCTCCCTGTCAAATTTAAATTTTATAGCACAAAAATCTGTCCCATAAATAAGTAAATGAAATTTCTAAAATAAAAGTAGCCTAAGTTACTCCTCATAACATTAGCTATCTGCGAGTGAAAGTATCGTCAAAATCGGTCCAGCCGTCTAGAAATTATCCAAAACAAACAGACAGACAAAAATTTAAAAAATTGCTTTTTGTGATGTAAGTACAGTAATATATATAATATGTATACTTTCATATGAATTTAGTGAAAAGCTGTTAATTTGAAATTAAAAGAGACACTTCAATAAATCTTCGTAAGAGTTTAACCCTTGATTTTTTATTCAGAAAGAAATGCTAGACATACACCAGTTAATATATAATTAAGAACAAAAATAAATATTAAGAGGACAAGATATTTTATTATTAATATTCTTTATTCATTATAGAAAAATGTATACAACTATATTTAAATTTTCAATACAAAAATATATTTCTCATTCTAGCCTTCCTATTTATGAATTTAAAAATACAATATCTCTTTTGTATCGGAATTGTGAAACTTTTTAATCTGTTTTAATATTAGCAGGTAAAAAGTACTGCTTTATTTGCGAAATGATAAAAATAAACTCTTTTAATAATATATTTTAAAATAAGATTTAAGTTATATTCATTTATCAACCTATAATTGTTGTTGTTGTGTAAATAGAGGCAGTGGTAGCCCAGCGGTAACGCGCTCGCTTGTACAACCGAGTGATGCGGGTTCAAATCCGGGTCTCGCACCTCTGATATTTTCATGTACGAATCATTTCTATCATGATTACCACTTGTCTTACGGTGAAGGAAAACATCGTGAGGAAACCTGCATGTCTGAGAAAACCTAGCCAGTTTTCATAAGACATGTGAAGTCCGTCAACACGCACTGGGCCAGCGCGGTGGACTATGGCCTGATCCCCTCGTACTGAGGGTGGCCCGTGCCCAGCAGTGGGACGTTAAAAAAGTGCTGAAGATGTAGAAGAGAAAATGAAGAAGAATTGATTCTATTCTGTTACAATTACTACAATATGTTTCTTGCTATAGTATCTATACATAAAAGTTTTCAATACTTTTATGATTGAAATATGAATATGAATAAACAAAAAACGGGGTTATATTTCGAAGTTAAAAAATAAAGGTTTATCTTTTAAAAATACAAGCTTTTATATGAAACGTATCGCTTAATCTAAGTTGATTGGAAATATATTTCAGGATTCAAACTGTTTTTATATGAGGTACTATTCACTCTTTGTCAAAAGTCAGTAGTGTATAATGACTTCAGGCCTAGGAAAATTAAAAAAAAATTTTTTTTCAGAAATTCCTATTTTCCATTTTTATTTTATATCTTTGCTTTTATATGCATTTAAAAAAATAACCATATCGATCCAGTCATTCTCTGCACTTACTAAGAGAGGACGGTATTTCATTTCTACTAACACATATTGTTTTATCGAAAAAATGACAATAGAATATTTGATATTCCTTCTAATATAAAAAAATTCTAACTTAGTTGAATTTGTAATTGTACATTGATTATTTTTTTAAAATTCTAATTTAAATAGCCATTATCAACGATACAGAGGCCGAATTTATAGTTTTTACAATTTTTGTCTGTCTGTCTGTCTGTCTGTCTGTCTGTGTCCGCATCACGAGAAAACCACTGGATGGATTTTGATGAAAATTGGTGTGGTGATAGCTGGTTTTCCGGATCAATATATAGGATAGTTTTTACTGCGGTAAAATATCTAAGTTCTGGGAAATCTATATAACCCTCAAAACGTACCTAGTATAATATAATTGAACATTTAGCTAATAAAACAGGTTTTAGGTCATGTTATTATAAAAATGCGTCCAAAAACCTCTGAAATGCTCATGAAACAGAAATAGCGAGTCTGTCGGCATTTATTTATATCTCTATCCCGATTCATTCTGAGCATACCGACGTTTCGTACATCACCTTGTCCTAAGAACAGCTACGTAGCAGTTATTCTAACATTATTGTTTGTTTGAAAGTGATTTAAAGTCTAAATACGAGTATTAAGAGAGAATATATGTAAATAAATTATATTAGGAACAAGGTATCGGTACAAATTTTATATTCGTAGGAATTAGAAAAGTTGCCTTGTAACCGTTGATAATAATTAAATAAAAATTTTCTTAGTTATGTTACTATGTTAACATTTATCACGCAGGTCGATTTAAAAAAATGTTAAAGACCCTCATATATATTACGATAAATAAAATTAATGACAAAATAACTACTTTTGGCTAAATGCATATTGTTGTATATACGATATTTAGAAGAATAACATTATATCTCAATTTTTGTGTCTGTCTGTTTGTGTCGGCTAATCACCGAAACGGTTGAACCAATTTTGGCATGTTTTTATTTTAACTTTTTATTATTTAGTCAGTGTATATATTCATCGAATGCGTCATGCCATTTCTATCAAACCATTGTTCTGTGGACCATAAATTATAGAGGCGCCAACTATATCGATGCGCTTTAAAATCGAGTAAACAGTCTGTCTGTATTTGCATTTAAATATTACTGAGCGATTGATAGAATCGTTTATAAATCGATTTTATTATTTCTATTACGATTTCATACCTTACATTGTAAGAGAAAACATCCTGTTTTGAAATGAAACAGCTTTTGTTTGGGCTGAGATTTTTGTGCTTAAAATTGATTGTTTCGTATTATATTGCTAAATTTGTTATTTTCTCAATTTAATTCGGCTAAAAGCATTGAATTCCTTAGAACAAGAAAAAGCGTCTCTTTTATTTCTGTCGTGATGAGTAGACACTTGCTTATAATATATTTATAGCTAAATATTTTTATATTAATATATTAATTCATATCAATATTAGTTTCTGGACGTTATTAATAGAGCTTTGGTTTATTAAGTAAAGTTTCCTTACTATTATCATAGATTACATTTTACTTTATTTTTAAGTGAAGATTAAAAAATTGAATAATTTATGACCAAATATCGATTTTGAAAGGACATACCTTTGTTTTTACGAGTTGACATTGTTTTTATTAATATACTTTACGAATCGATATCTTAATTCGCAAGTCGCCTAACTTCGTCGCAGCAAATTTTTCAAAGGCAAGGAAGGGTGGATGTTTGTTTGTTACAGCTTAAGGAAAAACTACTAAACAGACTTTAATGTAGTGATAAATATTATAAGTATAATAGATCTACGCGAGCGGAGCTGCGGGAGAACGCTACACCTTCCTACATAATCCTACATTCTATTGATATAACCGTATGAAAACCCCTATAGTAGCTACCGAGTTTAACTTAAACAAACAAAATCGACACTTCAAAGATCTTTAAATCTAATGATATGACAAAAAACTTAAGTTTTTTCACTTCTAACTCCCAAATGAACCACTCTGTCATTTTGTAATATTTGAATATTTTTTCTAGGTGCCTTAATAGGCGGTATTTTGGGCGGTATGGCGATGAGATACGGTCGACGCACTGTACTACTAATAACCGCCCTTCCTTACACTGTGGCGTGGTTGGCGACTGCACTTTCAAACAGCGTGAATATGATATCAATCACGTCTTTCTGCGGAGGCATGCTTATTTGCTGCATAACCATGATTACTCAGGTAATATTTCAATACTTTATTAGTTCGTAAGTGATTACTGTCTATTAACACGTTCATTTATGGACTAGTAACTGTTTTAAAAGACAGTGGTAGCCCAGTGGTAACGCGCTCGCTTGGATAACCGAGTGATGCGGGTTCAAATCCGGGTCTCGCACCTCTGATATTCTCATGTGCGAATTATTTCTAACATGATTACCTCTTGTCTTACGGTGAAGCAAAATATCGAGACGAAACCTGCATGTGAACACTTGGCCAGCGCGGTGGACTATGACCTGATCCCCCTCGTATTAAAGGGAGGCCCGTGCCCAGCAGTGGGACGTTGAAAAGAGCAATACATGCATAAAACTGTCTCATTCCCACAAGGGACCAACAAGCAAGGGGTAATTAGGCCATTAGGTATGTATGGTTTTTATATATTGGAGAATAGAGATATACTCGTACACCTCATTTACTCATAAATGATATACGAATATAAGTTCTTGTTTATGAATTAAAAATTAAAAGATAATTCACTCTTAGGGTGGATTTTATCATCTTTTATACACTTAAATTCATATATTATGTAGTCAATTTATTTGAAAATAATTATCAAAATGTGTTCAAGATACGCCCAAATATCGCAATCACAACGCAAATGTACACGCGAATAACCATTTTTCTTTTTAAAGTCGGTCAATGATCTCCAAAAGATATTACGTAACGCTGGGTTATTTATCTATGCATCGCATTAAATAAAATATAAAATGATGTAAGTCCAAATGTGTATTGTATTTTTAGTTTGACATTTTTAGGTCACAGGTGTTAGTTATGTGTATAAGTATAATTTATATCTATACTTTTTGTTTATATTGACCTGTATTGAGGTTTAAGATTCATTTATTTCTCAAAAGAATACAATTCACTTACTGAGAAACATTAAAGTTTTACGTAGGTAACATTATAAAACGGGCAGCTTGTAACTATAACTTATATAAAAAATAAAATACATTTGCGGGTGGTACAAACTATTTTACTAACTAGAACTCAGAATAAGAATACTGGAAGTGGCTTTAAGTATATTAGTGAATTTTTGTTTTATTTTATATTTTATATAGAATGATAATTTAAATTGATGTTTTTATTTAGTATATTTATTTGCAATATGTATTAATAATAATAATATAAATATGTTGGGACATTATTACAACAACACCATTTAGTTCCGTGGTAAGCTACGAGGCTTATGTTATGGATACCAGATAGTTGATATACTACACATATATACATTTAAAATACATAAATATTATAAATATAAACACTCATGACTCGAGTACAAGCATTTGTGCTCAACAAATGAATGCCCCCAGCGGGACTCGAACCCGCGACCGCTGGCGCAGAAAGTAGGGTCACTACTAACTGACTATTTATATAAGTTTTAAACATGACTTTAAATACTTTGTATTTAATGTAGATACAATTGATCCCAGAGGCTATATTACTAAATGCACTCAGTACTATTTCTATATATGGCTTAGGTAACTCGCTTCGAGACAGACGCTTTTTTTAATAGGACTCCATTTTTTTTTCTAAAATTCTAGTAGTCTATCTTACTTCTTATAACATCAAATATCTGCCACTGAAACTCTTTCATAGATTAGCGGTAAAACATACCGACAAATATTACATATTAAAACATACCGTCAGATAATGTAATCTAAACTATTATAAATGTGAATGTAAGTTTGTTTATTACGCTTTCACTCGAAAACTACTTAACCCATCATCATGAAACTTTGTACACATATTCTTGGAGGTATTAGAAGTAACATAGGATACTTTTTTTTCCTTTTTTCTAGCGGGCTTAAAACCATGAACGCGGGTGAAGCCGCGGGTACTGCTAGTAATGTAATAAACGCATAACGTTCTATTTGGTCAACGTTTTTCAAATGCTTACTAAAAAATTGTATTTTATTTCCACTTCCACGAATAGCGGGTAAAGCTATAGTTCCCTGAGCATTGTAAAGCTTTAGAGTAAACTTTATTGTTGCAGCTTATTTTATCTGCCTGTCCCACATTAATGTGTGAAGTGGCACAAAGTTTTCGCGATATCATGTTACTGCTACTGAATTTTATGAACACATACACAATACTTTTTATAAAAAAAATTGTAAAATTAAATTCGGACACTGTTGTAGAGCGAAGTTCTTCTAAAGCGAAGAATTATAGCAAGCTTATTTTGATTTTTGATTCCCGGCTATATTGTAAGCTTTGCCACGTGTAAAACCTTATCAAAACAAATATGCGAACCATTCGGAAACATATCCTAGAAAAATTCTTTATTTTTTAAGGGAAAATTATACAAATTTTTTTTACTTCCTACTGTCAAAGAATCTTTATAAATATCGGATAATATATATAAATTATATAATATATATTATATTTAATATATAATTTTTTTTCGGTTTTAAGACTAGTATCATTTATGCTTCCTCCTAATAGAATGGAATATTACTGCTTCAGCCATTAGTTCCACGACGGAATAAAATGACAGGTCATTGTCATCAATAAGAAATAACATCATAAAAGGTTTAGTTTTTTTTATTCTAGACAATTGTATAAACTACAATCAAACTCAACAGTAATGTACCGTTTGCTTCTCATCAATTGGCATATCTTGTGATCTGTTGTTTTATTTATTAGGCTTGTCTCTTGTATGGGAAAATGTCATTTTCACATAGTTTTTCTATACGTTTTCAGAGAAGTCAACGGAAATTGTAAAAATACTGGCACGAAGATGTTAGTGCTTAGAAAAATTATTAGGTCACTATGGTTAGTGTTTATTTATTTTATTAAAAAATAGGATTCGCCTTTAATACTGCTCTATTACGACAAAACCCTTTTAATGGGTCAGAAATTTAAGAGCATATCCCCTAAATACGAGTACAAACAGACATTCAATGTCATTAAAATACAATATCTGTTGTTTATGTTGAGATAATATTATAAACTAAACTAAAAAAATGACATACCTACGCTTAAATAGGGTATCGCATCAGACGTACCTACTTAAATTTCTAAAACGCAAGAACAACCACGGTTAAAAGATAGTTAAAATATTCCTTAAAGCCAAAATAAAATTTCAAAATTTATATTAAATCTCTCTTCTATTAAAATATTTCAAACAAGTTCAAGCTTAAGTTCTCATGAAAAATAATTACTTTTATGTTTTCTTATTTTATCTAAAGCTTGCAGCTTAAAATTATGCCCCAAAGGAGTTCAACGGTATACCTATTAATAAATATCAACACTTTAGTTCTTCGGTTTACTGCAATCTAGATTTTTGTATTCAATAGCTTTCATCTTGTCTAGAATATGAAATAGTTGTATGGGTAATACAACTTTCTATGGCATATATTTTTTATTATTAAGTAAACGTACACAAAAATCACTATTACATATTATGTAGGTAAATACATACATACATCTCTTATACTTTTTAGACATAGTCCTTGTCAAAGTTGCCTTTATGTCACGTTGCAGAAATTCCGTATAAAAATGCCTATATATAAATAAGTATGTACGTATACAACTTGACATACAAACCATTGAATCTTGTCCAAAGAGAATAGATCACCTAGGTCTATACGATATATGCTTAACTCTCGTCTTCAGCCCTTTTTAACGTCCCACTGCTGGGCACGGGCCTTTCTTACCTATAATACGAGGGGAATCAGGCCATAGTCCACCGCGCTGCCCTAGTGCGTGTTGGCGGACTTCACAATATGTCTTTCGAAAACTTGCTAGGTTTTCTTAGACATGCAGGTTTCCGCACGATGTTTCCTACACCGTAAGACAAATAGTAATCAGGATAGAAATGATTCGCACATGAAAATATAAGAGGTGCGAGACCCGGATTTGAACCCGCATCACTCGGTTACACAAGCGAGCGCGTTATGACTGGGCTACCACTGCCTTTGCCTAATACCTACCGCTTCTATATGTCATAGTTACTTTTAAACATACAGACATAATTAATTATTGTAATTAAATCCATTATTCTATACACACATTAAGCTACTTAATTTTGAAACACTTGTTTTGACAGGTGATGTCACTTCACTTTCACTCATGCATATTCTAACGTTGCTTTGAAGACGTTTCTATGTCTTCTGTGTACTTAAAGTATTTGTATTAGGCTTTACATATGAAAATAAAGTAATACAATATGTAAATATGTGTTTGTAAGAGAAGAATGTACACAATACTTGAAAATTGCAAAGTTTAGAAGCATTTTAGTTTAGAAAACGTATAATAAAAGTCCATTGTTAGCCACTTCTACATTTTCTAGTCCAACGTAAAGACTAAGAAATCTCGTAGAATATGTTCGTAAGTACTTATATTATATTCTCAACATGTAATTATTTCGCGTGACCATAATTCCTGTAAAGCTTTCGTCGGGAACAAAAAATCTAAATGAATCCACGAAAAACTATCTAATTTTTTTTGGTTTTATTTAAAAGGTTATTCGTTTTTTTAAATTCTAATAACTTTTATATCATTTTTCTTGTTTAGAAATATAATATATAGAAACTTATTATTATAGTTATAATTTTACGATTAAAAAGTTATTCAACTACAGTTTTTCTAAAATTTTGCCCTTTAAACTACGTAGTTTTTTTTTTTTTTATGGGACAAAGGGGGCAAACGGGCAGGAGGCTCACCTGATGGTAAGTGATTACCTCCGCCCATGGACATCTGCAATACCACAGGGCTTGCAGATGCGTTGCCGGCCTTTCGGAAAGGGAGGGACGGAGGAGGGAGAAGGACGGGATGAGGGATGGGAAGTGGGCCTCCCGGACTCTCACTTACCGGACGAAACGCGACAGCATAGCTGCCACTTCACGCCGGTCTTCTGTGAGAGAGTGGTACTGTGCGGGGCGTGCCGGCCCATTCGGCTGCTGCCCGAAGATAACAAGCATGGCACTACCACTTGAAAGTGATTTTAATCAACATTTTCTATATATAGGTCTACATAAATGAAGCTATATTACACAATATATTTCTGTCGCACGGGAATCGAACTCACGATAGTGCAGTTTGCAGTCAGAAATCGCATTGTGCTACAGTTGTTATATTTTGTAATTTGAAACAATTGCCATTCATGTGTCACAACGACATTAAATATTGACTGTTTTATTATCATAATAAATTTATATATCACATTCATCATAGAGAACAATACATAGTAAACTTTTATAGACTTTATTATTAAATAATACGTATTAGCTTACGATAATGCAGCAAAATTTTTTTGAGTCTGATTCCTAGACGATAATTAAAAAATCAAAAACCCAATTGCGTAAAAAACACAAACTTAAAAGAAAAAAACAAGCACTTAGATGTTCGGTGGTCTAGAATTCTATTATTCGACAGCCAATCTAATTTTTCAATGGATCCCTAATCACTTCAAATTCAAATTCAAATTTTATTCAGAATGAAATTATTACAATTTTTTACTGAACGTCATGTCTACTGTTCAGTTTTTATGTTCTATTATTAGAATATATTTTATTTTCTTCAATAGTACCTATTCATTCAATAATATACTATAGAATTCTAGACCACCGGACATCTAAGTACCTACTTGTGTTTTTCTTTTCGGTTTTTTTAATAGCACTGTCGGGTTTTTTAATTTTTTAATTTTTTTTATTATATACTTTTTAGTTATGAGTATATAGCTAGTTTCAAATAAAAAGTTGACCACATTTTATTTTTTAATTTTTTTTTTTATATATCATAAACGGTCAGTCGAATGGAAAAATGTTGAGAGAAAACTAAAAAGGATTTTTATTAAATACCTATTCAACAACGATACCCTAATTGACATAGTTTGTTGACTTTCATTTTTTTCATTTTCATAATATGGTGTCCAGTAAACGCCATATTGAATTTTCACTAACGTCATGTCGATGAATCGATTGATGTCTGAATCATAAAAATCGGCACAGGCGTTTGGTCTGTATAGTGCTTCAAAGGAACATACAAACATACATACATACATACATACATACATACATACATACATACATACATACATACATAGGCTGATAAACACATTACCACTCCTTTGCGTCGCGTAGTCGGGTGAAAATAGTGCATTTCAAAAGTGAATGACAAATAAACGTTTGTTATAAGTATCATTACTATATTAAATGTTAGTATTAAAACAATAATCTCTTTTTTTTTGTTGCAGGTATATGTAACAGAGATAGCAGTCCCAGAAATACGTGGATGTCTAAGCTCAGTTCTGAAGATCCTTAGCCAAGTTGGTATTCTTATATCATATTCTTTGGGCGCATATTTGAATTGGGATCAACTGGCTTTGGTGGTAGCTGCTGCCCCTGTGCTGCTATTCCTTGCCCTATTGTTCATACCAGAAACGCCGTCTTCTCTACTTCTCCGAGGGAAAGAAGATGAAGCGGCAGAATCTCTGCAATGGCTGCGAGGACCAGATGCTGATACACGACAAGAGTTAGTCACGATCAGAACGAATATTTTAGCGAGCAAACAATATCATAGCGGCCAAGCTGGAAAGTTTAAAGCATTGCTGTCTAAACGTTTAACAAGACCAGTTCTTATAACATGTGGGTTGATGTTCTTCCAGAGATTCACTGGCGCTCACGTATTTAGCTTTTATGCTGTGCCTATGTTTAAGAAAACGCTTAGGATGATGAATCCACACGGTGGGGCTATCGCGACTAGTGTAGTACAACTTTTAGCATCTTGCCTATCTGGAATGTTAATAGACCATGTCGGAAGACTACCTTTGCTTTTAATCAGCGGGGTAATGATGTCCATAGCATTAGCAGGGTTCGGTTCTTACGCATACTATGACAATGTTTTTAGAAATTCAACTGACCTGACTCATATAGAACCCGGTTCATACGATTGGATACCGTTACTGTGTGTTCTCACTTTCACAATCGCATTTTCTCTGGGTATCAGCCCTATATCTTCATTATTAATAGGTGAGCTGTTCCCTTTGGAATATAGAAGTACAGGCAGCGCTCTAGCAACCAGTTTTAGTCAATTCTGTGGTTTTGTCAATGTTAAAACAGCTGCTGATTTTCAAGATCATATAGGTTTGTACGGTCTCTTTTGGTTATACGCTGGCATATCACTCCTTTGTCTTCTATTTGTCGTTCTTTTCGTCCCTGAAACCAAAGGGCGAGAGATAGATGAGATGGACCCTAAATATGTAGAGTCTTTGTGTATAAACCGATAGTATTAAATTTAAGAACAGAATTTTAAAATACAGACTGAATTTCCTTGTAGATAATAAAAATCGGTCGATGGGACACAGATTTTAACTTTTAGAACTCTGTGTTCTGAGCAGCCTATATCCAGTATTATTGTTTATATTTTAGTGTTTGCCGACAGTGCCTTTGTACGTAGGTGTTTGTAGTTCCTTTTTCATCACACGTTTAAAAATTAATATATAATTGTAATAGAAGAAGAATTCTATTAAAAATTTGTTGAAATATTATTTTAGCTTCTCACTGTAAGCTCGTAATAGTATTATAATTTAGTTAAAAATACCTAATTAAAATAACTCAATCAATTGCAATAATGTAAAGCCAAATATAAAATGTTTATAAATACTGTAAAATACCGCTAAATAAATATGTTCTCGATCTGTGTTAGATTTGTTGATGTCACAAAGTATACATTGTATGTTGTAAATATGTATAGAATTGATGTAGATTTATTTTTGTGTTTTTATAAAACGTAGCTCTTTCTAGCGCTTGTAATTGTTAAATTGAGATATTTTAATACAAATGATATTATTAATGTGATTGCTATTTTATTAACAGTATTGGATAGTAAGAATGATTATATTTTAGATGATTATTCGTAACATATAAATAGTGTTATAAACTAAAGTCTATTTTATTCAAATTTTTATATTGAATGTATAAACCAGTGTTTTTATATACGCCAGAACGAAATGTATATAACAAAATTACAAATCTATAATGCGTGTCAACGTAAAGTTTATAAAAGGAGTGATACTGTTATAAAATTATAAATTTCCAAAATTGTATAAGAGGAAGAAATGTGGTGCTAAAACGGTGCCTTGCGTAACGCATAAAGTATTTTATATAAAAATGTTATTTCGATGTTGTATATAATTAGATTTAAGTGTAAATAATGAGTATTTATGTATTGTTTTATAAAACTTTGCCATACATTGACAGGTGTATACAAACGCCTGTTTAAAATATATTGTGACGTGTACTTAAGCCGTGGTAATTTAAATGTTTCATTAAAACGTTTCTCGTATAAAATATTATTTTTATTTCATACCTCCTATTATATTATATATGTTGAAAAAATTTAATTACCTTTGAAATACAAACTTCGCACGTGAAAATATCATAATTGTGAGACTCGGGATTCGAATCTACTTCACTCGATTTCCCAATCAACCGCCACGACTGCGCAACGACTACTGCTTAGGAATATGAATTAGAAACAACTCTTGTAAATTAAAGAGTTCTGTAGTAAAATATAATATTAATATAGTGGCAATATTAGTCATTGTATTAATCCAACATCTGCTCGAGACAAGAAGTATAATATAGAACAATCTATGTAGTATTTATTTCTGACAGTCACGGGTGATAATGATTACTTTGTACAAGTGCCTTTATTTCGAAACAAAGCAATTTTATACTTAAATGAAACACTAAAAACAATATAGAATCTTGAAAAATTGATATTGTTTTAATATAAACAACAGTATATTTAAACCGACATCGACAAGGGTGGTTCAAATTTATATATTTTTATGTACAAGTATTATACCTACCATTATTCAAGCAATCTCAATTAACGAATTTCGATTGTAATAATTTAAAATAGTAATATTTCAACAGTTTTAATTATTTAAAAGTGAGTAACACTTTGACTTATTTAACCGTTGCTTTTAAATATAACAAAAATATAAGCGTAAAATGAGAAAGAACAAGCTATGGAATCTACCATATCGCCTGATTATTTTATATAGCAATTTTTGATACGTTTCAGTTGCTATTATGGAGAGAGAAAGAGATAGCTTATGATTTTTTTAAGTGACAACTACTTAGACCGATAAACGCTCGAAGATTTAAAAAGTCAAAAATTGGGATTTTTTGAGTAATGACACTAATAAAGTTAAATTAAAAAACAAAAAACTTATCTAAACGCCTATGGGCTACGGATCCAAATTTTTAGAGCCGTTTCTGGGATATACGTTTAAATATATGTTTTGCGTAGAATATTTCATTTATTAAAATATTATTATTCAAACTATAAAATAAGTAATTGTTTTGAAAATGCATTGTATTTAGAAATCAAAATTTAAAGTCGCTAAGTATTTTAATTAAGGTGTTTTAATATCTTATTTATGTAAGCTGCGGTCCTAAGTCATCGTGAAATACAGGTGGTATTTCATACATTATACATACCTACGTGTGCATACTGCGTAAAACTTTGAATAAGAATAGTCACCATTTTGATGGAATGATGATGAAATGATGTTACCATTTTCCAATTTTAGTTTATTCAAAATTAAATATTTTCATTGGAACCCCCAACCCCTTATTTACTCCCTCTCCTCTATAGGTTTCAAAAAACTCCTTTCTTTTTTACTACTTTTGTACTTCGTACTACCTACCTAGTACCTAGTTACCTACCCACTCCTTATTTGAAATCTATGTGTTGGCTTTTTTTATTTATTTATACAAGCACACTAATAATATTATTATACATATATAACATTTCAGGTAATCTTATCACAATATAAAACAAGAGCCTGATATGTATATATACTTATATTATTGTATTAAGCAAAATTATATTTTGATTTCTGATTACTCGATGGGATCCATTAAAAGTGCAGTAAATCAAGTGGAGTGTTAGTTCCAGACGGAGTCAGGTACTTGAAGTTTTATCACTTCCTAAAATAGACGCAATAATTATGAAAAACCACAGAGTAGGTATATCAGCATGATGTAAACATTTAGGACTAATAATAACATTTTTCGCTGTATTTGTGTGTGTGTGTGTGTGTGTGTGTGTGTGTGTGTGTGTGTGTGTGTGTGTGTGTGTGTGTGTGTGTGTGTGTGTGTGTGTGTGTGTGTGTGTGTGTGTGTGTGTTTTTATTGCAAGTGTAACCTGCTAAAAATGCATATTAATATAATTTTATAAAAAGTGTGCGTTGGCCGGGAATCGAACCCGGATCAACTGCTTGGAAGGCAACTATGCTGACCATTACACCACCAACGCTCTATACAAATTGTTTAAATTTTAATATAAATATAATAACGATGAATTTTCTAATGTATTAATATATAAGACAAAAGTCCATTCTATTTTTGTAACCGCTGACGGCTAGAAATGTGCTGAATATGGGCGAAACCGAGAAAATCACGTACATTCATACAACTCGTAGGACTTAAGTAAAATCCCTTGCTTAAAACAAAGCTAGATATACATTTTTGCAATAATACCTTGTTATCCTACGGTGAAAGAAAATAACGGGGAAAAAAATAAATAAGCAAATCTGTTGTGTCGGCCTGTCTGTCTATCTGAGAGAACTTCGAAAATTTCGAAAGACACGTGAAGCCCGTTGACCCACATTAGACCAGCGTGGTGGTCTACGAACTGATCTCCTTCGTTTTTAGGGAATCCTAATTTAAAAGAATATATTTAAAGTTCAAGCAAAGCCGCGTACGAAGACTAGTTAAGTATTTCTTTCAACGTCCTCATTACCGCAGTCCGCAGGTCAGCATCGATCCTGTTATCGGAGAATTCATAACAATGACAACTACTGAGTAATAATAACATCCGTTCTCTCCTTGTATCTAAACTCTTTGTACAGTTGTGTATAGAGTAGTGTACCGTAGAGGCCTCAGTGGTTGAGAGCAAGTGAGTAGAGAATGATAAGATCTTTATTAAAATAATATTTATAAATATATGTCGAGACATTATTACACAGCTTTATCTAGTTTCGTGGTAAGCTACAAGGCTTGTGTTACGGATACCAGGTAGTTGATACACTACACTAATATAACTTTAAAGTTTAAATACATACATATTTATAAATATAAACGCTCATGACTGAATTACAAACATTCGTGCTCAACAAATGAATGCGTCCAGCGGGACTCGAACCCGCGACCACTGGCATAGCAAGTAGGGTCACTATAAATTGTGCCAAGATGTCGTCAAACATATTAAATTATATAATTAACTAGTGGTATAGTCTTATGTTGGGCGCGTCCCTAGTTTTACAATTTCAAGGGATTAATTTTTTTGTGCGGAAAAAAAGTAGTCTAAGTAAAAGTAGCATCAAAATTCTTATTTAGACATTACAAATAGACACTTCAATTTTATTTATTTGTATATATTTTTAATTATCATACATAATATATCTTTGCTTAGCTTTCTAAGGTAATGACAAATAATTCCCTTATATTTATATTTCTTGAAAAGGCCCTTGATACTTATTGTCTAAACAAATCATGTTTTAATTTGTAAAATTGAATAGTAATAACATAGCGTTGGTGGTGTAATGGTCAGCATAGTTGCCTTCCAAGCAGTTGATCCGGGTTCGATTCCCGGCCAACGCACATATTTTTTATAATATAGCATATCTGATAATAAAATTTTAAGTTACCCAGATACGCTCTTGAATTTTTCTAATGATAAGTAAAGGCATATTTTTTGGTTTATTTCTTTGACAAAGAAGCGAGTCTTCATATTTTTTTTTTATTATGGAGATAATTTTGAACTTGAAAGTAACTTAAGATACTTTTTAGCTTGATACCTTGAGGTGTTGGAATTAGCAACCTGAAAAGGAAGGATGTGAATAATATAAATCACATTATTTATAATAATGAATTAATAATTATTATTTTAAAAATAAATAAATATTAATTTACTAGAACAGTATGAAAACTATACGTAGGTATATAATATGACGCTAGCTCTTCTATATATTCTATACTTAATACTTAATAATATTATAAAGAGGAAAGATTTGTATTTTTGTATGCTACGAATAAAACAAAAACTACTAGACCGATTTTAATGAAATTTGGTACACAGATAGTCTGGAGTCTGAGAAAGGACATAGGCTACTTTTAAAGGCGAAAAAAATGGCTGTAAGGGGTTGAAATATGGGATGATAGTTTGTATGAAAATTACATAATTTTTAAAGCTGGAAGCTTGAAACTTATTATTTAGCCTTTTGATTATATATAAATAATTAGGACATTCAAAGTTTGTAAAAATTATATGCTAAACGGAGGTACGAGCTAGAGACGAACCCAAGCGAAGCGAGGGTGAGTCGCTAGTGGTTCATAATTTTAATATCAGCATTATAGCAATACATCGTTACACAAAAAGAAAACAATGCCTATCGAGCATCGACCCATTTATAATGCACACTTTGCATTTCTTTTATTTTTATAAAACATAACGACGTCTTATTACATAATAAACATATGCAGACTAAGCTCTTTACGTTTTTAGGCAGAAAGTGAAAATTTATAATTAGTAACTAGAAATTGCCGCGTCTCCGCTCGCGTTATAATCGCTATTAAAAATTAATTATATAAAGTTGCTTTCCACGTTAAAAGTAATAATTAATTAATTTTAAACGTTCGAAGAAGCCGTGAAACATCTAGCCTTGATCATTATGATCGAAATGTCAAATAAAAAACTATAGAAATCCGTCAGAGAAAGAAATTATTAATTACATTTATATAAGGACAAATAACTTTGATTAAGCAGTATAAAGCCATATAAATTTTAATTCAATAAATTCAATACACCTCATATAGCGTTGGTGGTGTAATGGTCAGCATAGTTGCCTTCCAAGCAGTTGATCCGGGTTCGATTCCCGGCCAACGCATAATTTGATTTTTACACATTATACTTTCTTAGGTTTACGCGAATATTCGACATTATAAATGAAACTACCTTTTCGGAGAGACTCTCCCGTGACCATGATTGCTGTAAAGCATTCGAAACGTCGCGTCGGGAACTAAAAATCAAAATAAATCCGCGACAAAATACGAAAAGGTAGTTTCATTTTTACACATTATTATTCATAATGAAAAACTGTATAACTATTTTTACTAATACTTCTTTAACTATTCTAAAGATATACATATTATGACTTCCCCAATAATTTTATCTCTAAGGATTTATTACTCTATACCCACCCCATTTAAGATGTAAACATAAGTATAGCAACCCTCCCGTCCAGGGGGTAGGCCCAGTCGCCGCGGCGCAACGCCGCCAGACGGTCGCTTTCAGACGGACGCCATTTTAACTAAAAAAAAATACCAAAATTAAAATAAAACAACATCATTTATCATATTTCCTTATGAACTCTTGTTTCAACTTTGGTGACGTTACAGATATTTTTCCTGATTGATTTTTTTATTATTTTTATTTCTAAGTGTCGCTAATATTAGTATAATTTGGTTTTAAAAAGTGAGTGGAAATTGTAATTTGTCAATTCTAGTTGCCTTGGAGTATGAGTTTGGTGAGTATCGATTGTTTCGTTGTTATAGTTCTTATCACCGCTTTCTCTACATTTTCAATGGCCATCCTTTATTTCGGTTCTTTGCCATGAAAAAAGTACGATTTGGACTTCTTTCACTGAAGCAATATTTCATTATGAAGCAACTTAGAATAATTTCAGGTAGAACACAAAATAATTTTACTGCTTAACTATATTCCTAAACGAAACCTTCACTTGAACTTTATATTATTTTACAACCTTAAAAAATGTGTGCATTTAATATTAGTGAAAAAAAACGAATGAATACAATGGATAGAGTGCGGAATACTAAAAATATAAGTATCTTCTTTAACTCTATTGCTCGTATGCGGAAATATGCCCGAAACGTGACGCTTTAATTTTACAGTTTTTAAACTAGTAATGTATTTGATATTATAACATTAATACTACAACAAATATTACTTCAAAATATAAAATTGAGTTTTGTATGAACTTTTCAGTACATAACCAATTTCACTATAGTATAAACTAATTTCAAATTACGTTTACGATTGTAGTTAACGTATTAAGTTAAACGATTCATATAAATAACAAACGCAGTCGCTAGCGAGTATCGACCCTGTTCATTCATGGACCATGGTAGATTTAGTACAGATTTAGGACAAGTCAATCCATTTGGCAGGTAATCGATTAACGCACCCCACATTTATTCAGTTACCAAGTTACTAAACTTCAGATGGAGGGCTAAAGTTTGATTTCAAGATTCGATAGTGCTTGGGAAACAACTTCGGTATAAACAAACAAATAAAATTTATAGCTTTTCGTATATGTTATATTTTTATAAAGGTACAAGTCTTTATTGCACTAAAATATTATTTAATTTTATATTAAAACTTTAAATATTAAATTAACATAAATAAAATTCGTAAATATGGACTTACTCCTATCTCTAGAAGAGATCTCTTCCGTCAAATCTAAAACAACTCTCAAAAAGTCTAAGTATACATCCAATTTCCCTTCACTACGTCCGGTTACGACCTAACAGTAAACCTTTGCTTTGCCTTTGGGGTATAGATCCAAGATATCCATTTATTACTAATTTTCATCAAAATGCGTACTGCCATTTCTGCTTGAAGGGAAAAAATGGGATATTAACATACAGCACCATCTAGTTCCGCTACGAGGCTTGTGTTACGGATACCAGATAGTTGACACTCAACACAATAATTATAACAATTATATTGAAAATCACTTGAATTTGAAAATATCAGAGGAACTCGAACCACATACATTTTTGAACACTCTTTTCTTACTCTACCAACTCGCAGGGTAACTACTAAGCTATCAGTGTCTTAGTTTTTTTTGTTCATAAATATTATTCTAAGGACTGCGAAATCTGAAGTCCCAGTACTCAGACCTTTGCGTCAAAGGGATGGGAAATGAGCAAATGTGGTTGTGAGTAAAGAAATATATTATCGACGTTGCCTGAAAGTAATGATGTGCTTCCATTCACATAGTACGAAGGTATAATTCTATCTACTTCTATTAAATACTACATATAGAAAAAACTAGAGTGAAAAAATGCTGAAATGCTAAAAAAAGGTGAAAGAAGCGAAAAAAAACCCTACTCGTATAACTCTTATTAATAATGGGTAAACATTTTATTAATGTAGGGTCTGTCAGTGGTAGCCCAGCGGTAACGCGTTGCTTGTATAACCGAGTGATGCGGGTTCAAATCCGGGTCTCGCACCTCTAATATTTTCATATGCGAATCATTTCTATCATGATTACCACTTGTCTTACGGTGAAGGAAAACATCGTGAGGAAACCTGCATGTCTGAGAAAACCTAGCAAGTTTTCGTAAGACATGTGAAGTCCGCCAACACGCACTGGACCAGCGCGGTGGACTATGGCCTGATCCCCCTCGTACTAAGGGAGGTACGTTAAAAAGGGCTGATGATGATGATGATGATGAAGGTCTGTCTAGGGTATGGGAAATACGGTATGCTTTGCTTGTGGTTATCATTAAGACCCATTTCAAATGTTAGAATATAATATGAAATTAAGGTTAGGTTTTGTTAACATGAAGCGTTAAATGAACTTGGATGATTTAAGGGCTTTTACCTTGCATAAATTATATTACATGAATATAACACAGCAGCAAACTTTTTAGAGTTCACTTCTTTGTTCCCAATGTCTCAATTGGTTTACAGCAATAATGGTTACAGGTTAGATTTAGCTTTTAGAGGTCTTGAAGTTCAGTAATATTATGTATAGATATTACAAACAATACCTATTCACAATCAAACATTAATAAAAAAAAGAAAAAAAGAATCGCCGGAAAAATTCGTGGACATTGAAGCATCTGTTTTTAATTTCAAATTAACACTTTTTCACTAAATGTGTATGAAAGTATATATGGTACTACTAAAAAAATCTTTTTTCTTTTTTTAATTTTTGTCTGTTTGTTTTTTCCGGCTAATCTCTGAAACGGCTGGACCGATTTTGACGGGATTTTCACTCGCAGATCGCTAATTTTATAAGGAGTAACTTAGGCTACTTTTATTTTATTCAGAAATTATAAAGACCGTTTAGTTTATTTAAGTTTAGTAATTACTAAATTGCCAAAATGTTTCGCTACCGGTATGTAGTATAAAACGCACCTAGGTAGAACGTAGTACACAAGCGAACCTAGAATAAGTCGCTAGTGTATGTATGCTAGTAAATATACCTGTTATATAATTTTTTTTAAAGAGTAGAATTTAAATGAAATTATTTTTACCATCCAATATCGGTAGTATGATGATATAAGAGGTATGGAGAGAGGAGAGCGCTCGGCGGAACACCTGGGGCTTACTGCGACTCATATAACGGCGCTTTTCTTTGCCAATAACTTTTAGGAAGTCCCTTTAAAGTACTATTACTGCTATATAATTTATGTCTTTTACTTAATTAAACAAAGTAATATTTAAAATCTTCATATATTAACCAGCTCTTTGTAGAGTTTACAATCGTTTTATAATTTTCATTAAGGACGATATTATGTTGTTAAACTAGCGAATTATCATCGCTTTGTTCGACTTCACCCTACGAACTCGTAGTATGATAACTATCATACATTTTATTTACTTAGTCTTGCCCGCTCGTGTAGTGGATAGTGCACATCTAGAATTCCTGGGTTTGAGTCCCGGGTCGTGCCAAGTTTAGTTATTGAGTCTTTTTGTTAAGTAAACCTCAGTAACAGCCCGTAGTTGGAGGTTTTGTGAATTTTTTTAACCTTAAATTACATCAAGTTGAATTCTACTTACCTATACTTTAACCTAGTCATTTCATAAAGTAGACAATCATACTGAAATGTACTTAAAAGTAATAGAACCTACTACCTAACTCATACCACGCTATTTCCAATATTAAAATATATTCCCATATATATCTAACATTTCTGCGAAAATATGAATCTCGTAGCTGAAGCGAATCTTCATGTTCAGATTAGGTTTTCGTGGAATCAGAAAATTACTTCAAATGCCTATCATGTTATCGACATTGAGATATTCGAGTCGGAGACAGAAGTAATATTAAAGGAAATGGCTGCTTACTTGTGGTTAAAGTCGACGAATGAATTGATAAATTGCTGCTTATGTTGAACATCTCATATTAATAAATTAGCGACAGAACTCCATTTTGCTCTGGTTCCTCCTAGGTACTTTTCAATGGTAGTATCCATTACTCAGAAATGAGATAATTTAACGCAGCAAAATGTATGTATCTCAAATATACATCCAGCTATCATATAACCAAATTTCATCAAAATATGTCCAGTGGTCTCTTTTGATGGGATAGATTAGGATTTTTTATCGATATTATTGATTATTTCATATATTCCTTCCCTCTCGTGAATTCTTACTTGTACTTAATGAACAGAATAGACAATTTTATTATATGTAGAGATGAAATTCGAATCCAAAAAACCGTTTACAAGTATTATTATTTATCTATGTTTGAACTTAAATGTATTATTGAGTAAGTACATACTACTATAATTAATACTAGAAATGTACATTTGTAATTTTAATTAGTAAAAACAGGCAACACCGCCCTTTGGCATTTTTTACTAACATTAGCTTAAATCTTACTACTAGGGGCTCACCCTCGCTTCGCTCGGGTTCCTCCCTAGGTACGTGTTGCATATATTTTTTACTTTGCACCGCCCGGTATATATTTGTCTTGATTATAATATGAATTACCATTGCACGCACCATGGCAACGGTCATAACTGATACGTCAAACGCCGCGCCGTTAATTTTATAAAGTTTTTTTTAATCTTCCGCACAACTTTCTTATTTTTTTCTTTCATAAGAACCTTCTCCTAACAATAACAAACATAACAAAAAAAGAATTGGCCAAATTAGTCCAGGCGTTGTTGAGATATGCGCTTACCAACACATTTTGCGATTCATTTTTATATTATAAGATAAGTTAAAGCGTATCTGAATACTAAATTTTAATTAAATTCGTCCAGCCATTGTAGCAACACATAAAAACTTTTGCCTATAACAGTAGTATAATTAATCAAACAATGCCTAAATAAAATGATTGAAGCAATCAAGCGCCATACAAATGTATATTTGATAAACAACTTTATACAGTTCAATGAGTTTTATTAATAAAGAATTGTTCCGAAATGAAATAAATTTTATTGATTCAAGCTGTTCTGTTTAGAATATTTAATTAAACAACGTTTATATTAAATATTTATGTAAGGGTTATGATTAGTGCAGCTTTCAAACTGAGTTTTCCGTTGTGTACTTAAACTTGTTTAACGTCCCACTGCTGACTTCCCCTATATATTACCGACTGTGGCCTAAACCGATTGGAGTAAGGTCACAGTCGCTTGCCAAATGAGGCCGGACTAAGTACCTATGTCATTGCAATCCTAGTTATGTTTCGTGAGATATACAAGTTTCACAATTTTTCCTCCACTGTAAGAATCAGGATTCGAACTCGCTACATTTAATTTCTAAAGCGCGAGCACTACCACTAGTCACTAGTAGTCTATATGTTTAAACATATAAAAACGCTGGTTTACGATTCATTCAAAATCTTTAATATATTGCCAACAAATTCGTCCAAATTCCTTGAATAAAGGAGACGGTATGAAATAAGCAGCCATCAAAGTCTGACAGAGACGTGGATAAATGGATTTCTCCTTACAAAAACTCACGGTACCAGCTTATTGTATAATATTACGTAAAGATATACAAACACGTTATTTATTGTTACATGGTATTTATACTTTACCTTACTTTTGTTGGGATAATGGTGTTGTTAAAATTTGTGGAAGAGATCTTTAGATATAGACAATGTCAATTATCAATCTATATTTATCTATACATATTATAAAACAAAGTCCTCCGGCGCGTCTATCTGTCTGTCTGTTCGCGCAAATCTCAAAAACAGCTGCACCGATTTTTATGCTGATTTCACCAATGAAAAGAGTGGTTCTCGAGGAAGGTTTTAGTATATAATTTTTCAAGTATTTTAATGTATTTTGCATACATTGGTTAAAATGTTCCAAAAAATACGAACGCGAGAATAAAATGCAATCGCTTTGCTTGATGCAATCGCCGACCCTACCCGCACCATCTGCCTACTGATTAACTAATAGCTCTTAGAAGAAGCGAAGAATTTTTTTTTTAATTCTGAAGAATTTTCAACGTTCTACTACCAATTCCTATTTTTTAATAGTGATTAGAACGCGGGCGAAATCGCGGGAATTGATAGTATATAAATAAAAATTAACTTAATCATATTTTCATTAATGATCGATGATAGTCGAAGTACAACTACTGGGCCCTAAAACACAGACAGACGAACATATGAACTTACATTCACTACGTCAGGAAAAATATAGGACAGCCTAGATATAGATTAAAAAAACTATTAGGCTAAGTAACAATAAAATAAACCTTTTTTTTCTTTTGAGACCAAACTACTAAGTCATTGCTAATAAGCGTATGCTAAATAATAGTCACACGAGTAAAACCATGAGTGAAAACTAGTTAAAAAGTAAAAATATAAGTATAGAAAAGTATAGTAAAATGTTATAAATCAAAGCAAGCCAACTTATTGGCGAGGATTTCGTATTTTGGCCTCTATTTGGCGTAATCCAGTCTATAAGATTGATGTCGTGTAGGAAATTAATTTTCTACAAAAATATTATAGGTCCATCCATATCGATATTGGATTGGATAATATCTAATGTAATGGTATTCGAATAATCTAAATAACGTTCCATGAAAAAAATATTGTTACTTGATAAGTTTGTGCTCTATCCATTCAACCGATTATGACGAAACTCTAGTGCACAGAACAACTGTTATTCGTAACCCCGCATAAGTTCCTGCCACATATCAAGTTTTTGTAGGCCTATTTCTATGTATCTATAAGTATATATCAAAATCATTTGCTGTTCGTTAGTCTTGTTAAAGTTCAAAGACGATTTACATATATTTTTTTTAGTTTTCTTTTTGGATATGTAAAAAAAAGGTAGAAAACCTAGAAGTCCAAAATTGTTTGATTTATATATTAATCAATAACGAATAAAATTTATCTTAGGACGAACAGCGAACCCGAGCAAAGCCAGATGAGTCGCTAGTTCATTTACATTTATAGACTTTAAATCAAGAAACAATAAGGGATGAGGACACATAGCCATGTTTATTTTCAGTTAGAGTAAGCCTCTACACCGCAACCCTTAATTTCAAACATTTGCAAAACAGGCATGTATCTTAATTCCTTTATTTCCAACATTGTGTTTATATAAACTGACGTCGCATTTTCATAAATCAGGGTTAAAGCCACATTTCCGCGAACATTTCTACTGCCTTTATATACGTTTTCCCCTAAAAGACATTATAGGATTCATAGAAAATAGCTTTCTTTGATACAATATATTTTTATGGACGCATCAACTTACATACATATATGTTAATAAATATATATGGAATCGTCGTTCCGCTAGTTAGAATAAATAAAATTTCTAAACTAAGAATAGCTTAAGTCACTCCTTATAACATTAGCTATCTGCGAGTGAAAGTCCCGTCAAATTCGGTCCAGCCGTTTCAGAGATTAGCCGGAACAAACAGAAAGACATACAAAAAAAATTAAAAATTGAGTTTTGATGTAAGTATCGTATATACTTTCATATTAATTTGGTGAAAAGCTGTTAACTTGAAATTAAAAAGAGACTCTTTAATTATCTCCTTTTATTTATAATATATAATTTCACGCTTATCTTCATATTTTGTGTTATTTTAATATAATACAAGAAAGCTATTAACTGAAATATTTTCAGAAACTATTCTAGTAAAGAATGTACCCAACGTTTCTGCGTCAACACCCGCTATAGTAATAAAAGGCCGTCAATTAATAAAATAAGTTGGCAGTCGTCGAGCCGCATTGCGACACGCGGTACTACATTAAATTCAAATATTGAATACTAGGTATTCACCCTCACTTTCCTCGGATTCGTCCGTAGATGCATTTAAAAACTGTACGTAATTTCTCATGAAAGAGATATTTTCCCGACGTAAAAAGTATTATATATGTGGACCCGAATAACTCGTCTCAAATTTTATGAAACTCAGACAAGCAAAAATTCTAAAAACTATCGATCTCTGTATCGTTAATAATAACTATTTCAATAAGGTTTTACAAAAAAATATACAATGCACAGATAAGTTAGAATTGTAATATAATTTGTTTCTATTGACTAGCGACTGGCCCTCGTATCGGCGTATTAAAAAGCAAACACATATTCTGCGAGAACTATGCATTTTTCTGTGATATCAAGTATCCTATGTACTATTCCAGACTATAATCTTATATCTGTGTTAAATTTCATCCCGATAAGTTTAGCCATTCAGAGTAACAAATATACATCCATCCACACTCATAAACTTTGATATTTACAACAGTAGGATTTGTATACAAATTACCCAGTCTTAAGATTATTTAGGCAGATGTTGCCCAGTATTAGCGAGCTTGCTTAGATAATCGTTCAGAGCTGACACCTCTGATATTTTCACTTGTAAATCATTTTCAAATTGCCACTTACGATGAAGAAAAATCGTGAGGAAACCTGCATATCCGAGAGAACCCAACAGGTTTAAGAAAGACATCATGCAATCTCCAAATCTGCACTATGCCAGCGTGGTTAACTTTAGACTGATGCCCCTTAGAGCAATGCCCACGTCTAACTTTAGATTCTTCTACATTTAAAAAAGTTATAATTCAATATCATCATCTTGAGACTCAATGGCCCTTCGCATTTTTAATATCATGTAACTTCTAAAAAAAGGTCACTTTTCCGACTTAATACAAAAATACCATCGTATCAGAAGCTTATTTTTGCAACGTATTGAGTAAAAGCTTTATTTCTTCGGTGGACTCTATTTTGTAATATGAAAAATAGTTATGTTATTAAATGTACTTAGTATGAAATAAAATCACTAGTCGCGTCTGTCTGTCTTCTTATTATAATTTTACGAGTATGTATATAATATTACGTAACAAAATGTATTTTAGCTGAGCTTGAGTGAGTACTTGCTGCTTCATCAGTCTCGGGTTCAAGTCCCGATGGGGGCATTCATTTTTGTAATAAACATGAACGTTTGTATGTTGTGTACTTACAAATGTATCGATATAGTAGTAATCAGCCCTTTTAATGTTCTACTGCAGAACACCGCTTCCCTTCAATACAAGGGGGACCAGTCCACCGCGCTTGCCTAGTGCGGGTTGGATATATCTTTCGAAAACTTGCAAAGTTCTCTCAGACATTCAGGTTTTCCTTCACCGTAAGACAAGTGTTGATCATGTTACAAAATGATTCGCACATGAAAATATCAGAGCTGCGAGACATGGATTTGAACCCGCATCCCTCGATTATCCAAGTGAGCGAATTCCCACTGGGCTACCACTGTCTATAGATATAATCCACCCTCAATAACATCACGAATGATAATTTCGGTGGCATTTATGACATGGGCCGATATTAGGCCGGTATTTATACTGATAGCGAACAAAAATGAGGCCGCGGTAAAAACTAGGTCATCATAGGATGTTTAGGTCAAAGGGCATGAGCCGTAACAAAATCTCAAACGCTTGGAAAAAGATTGCATTCTGTTTTGTTTCAAAAACATCGAATGAAGGAAAATCAGAGTTTTAATTTAGTTAGTTTTAATGTTTAATATTTTTAATTCTCCCAAAGAAATATATGCCTGTTAGATTTGAGAGACAAATTTTCCTTGTAAGCCAAGTAAAACGTAAAAATTCATATAGGAAACGAAATTATCACATAAAAATCGTTGAAGCTGACTGTTTGAAGTCGCTTGATTAAATTTTTCAAATTACACATTTTTAGACATTTAATATTATTTTATATAATATTAATACTAGGTAGTACCTTTGGTTATAATAATGTTACTAGCGACTCCCTTCGCTTTATTCGGGTTCTCTTAACGCCCTTTTTAACGTCCCACTGCTGGGGGTGGGACGCCCGCAGTACGAGGGGGATCAGGCCATAGTCCGCCGCGCTGGAGCTGAGAGCTAAGCAGAGGGCCTAGACAAAGTAACAATCGATTAGCGAAAGCGATAGTAGAAAAGTCCAAAATGTATGGGTTTGACATATGACTTAGATATGTCACGTGATCTGTTGTCAACGAATAGATGATGCTTGACAATGTACATTCATTTCAATTATTAGTGATTTAAAGTTCAAGATGCAAACGCTGCGTTTAAGCGATGACGATTGTAGAAATCGAATCGCTTCATAACGAATGCCGGTTGGCTATAGGCCCAGGACCGACGGCTTTACGTGCTCTCCGAGGCAAGGGGTGACGCACCACCATTTTCCCAACTCCGGGCTGTTACTGAGGCTTACTATACAGAAAGACTCAATAACTAAATTTGGTTCGAATCCCGACCCGGGAATCGAACCCAGGACCTCTCTGTGAGTGGCCGTACTTGCTAGTTTCTTCTGTTTAATTACTAACAGTACCTTCTTTGTAATCCACAAAATTATATTTAGGGTGAAAATGTTAGTTTAATTTAAATCTAAGACCTATAAAAATTAATCAACAATCATAAACTGATGAATTAACGATTCTTATTTTATAATATAATCCTGAAAATAAAGTCTAGGAAAAGTTCAAGAACTTAATATCGCCTAAGTTTTTACTCCGTGTATAAGTTAACTACTTCTCTTACATTGTAAAAGAATATGTTTATAAAAACATTCCAATTAACAGCAGTCAGCATTTTTTTACAACTAATCTAAAATTACGTTTTCGCTTTTCGAACTGATATTGGTAGAAACTGAACTGGTATTGGTAGAAACTGAACATTACAAACTGAGCCAAACATGTCGTCAAATTCAAAACAAAAAAATACATTTAAGCCTTAAATACCTTTTTTACCTTTCAGATTAAACTACACAATCCGTTACAAGCAAATAATTACATATCTAATATGTAAGTTAGCAAACTAAAACACTAAACTAAATTGAAAGAGTATTTATGTAACTTGCCTCCCGCGTCATCCGTTTAGGAAACATTTGAGATCAGATTTATCGGGACGGTTAACTTTCGTACCGCACTGCGCCAGCGGTAGGCCCGTCTAAAGATAATATACGAGTATATTCAATATTCATATTCTAAAATATACTTACATGTAGTATCATTTGGCTTATATACTAGTGACTTACCCTAGCTTTGCTCGAGTTCCTCCCTAGTAATTCGTCGCTTCCCGCTGTCTGTATGACCCTGTGTATGCTTAGATCTTTAATACTTCGCAACGGATTTTGATACGGTTTTTTAATAGATAGAGTGATTCAAGAGGAAGGTTTATATAACTAGTAGAACCCGTGGCTTCACTCGCGCGCTCGCTAAATCTAGGGACGAACCTGAGTGAAGCGAGAGTGAGTCTTGAGTTTCTTGAGCCCTATACTGAACCACTTCAGTGGTTTAGTGGGTAGTACATACTGAATGTTCATGTTTTTGGTTCGATTCCCGGGAGCAGCCAACTACATTCGTTGATGTTTATTCACTTTCGTTTCTCGTATGCCATGTGAGGCTGGTCGGTTCGTGCATTTGTGTCTGCGCATGCAAGTGTATCCCGGTGCACTATAATATAATATATTATATTATACAATATTATTGTTATAAATCAAAATAGAGAAGAAAAAATGTTAAAAAAATAAAAGTTATTGCTACTTTGGTCGTCAGTTTTTATGCAGCCTGCTTTTACGATATCTTTGAAAGTATATCACTAAAATTCACACACTGTCACAACGACCCTCGTAAACTAGCCGGTTTTATTGGGAGAGAATGAAAATATGCAAATAAATAAACCTTTATATACTTTTGGGAACAAACATTTTACGATACCATTTCATAAACATCATAGTTCTTATCAGTGACATTCTACATGATATATTAGTTTTTATCCAGATAATATTTTTGAAGCTGAATAGAAACAAAATTTACTGTTATATATTATGAATAAAATTGCCACTTTTTCTGCCGACTCGGCTTACTTTTTACGAACTTCATGCAAGTTCTTAAAATGCTACAGCAATTTTTAATACATAAAATCTAAGAAATAACAATTATAAATTCAAGAAGCCCATCAAAATTTCTTACATTTGCGTATACGTAGTAGAAACGATACGGTATAGATACTCGATATTATTAAACATTGAATTCGGCCCTTTTTAACGTCCCACGGCTGCGCACGGGCCTCCCAACACGGGGGGGATCAGACCATAGTTCACAACGCTTGACAAGTGCGGGTTCGCGGACTTCACATGTCTTTCGAAAACTAGCTAGGTTCTGTCAGACCGTAAATACAAGTGAAAATCATGCTTGAAATGATTCGCATATGAAAATTCAAACGTGCGAGACCCGGATTTATGCCCGCATCTCTCGGTTATCCAAGTGAACGCGTTACCACTGGCCTACTACTGTCGTCATCTAATTCATACATCTGGCAAAATAATTTAATAAACTTAATTCTTATTTGTGAATTGCAATGAAGCAAATATCATTTAATCATACAACATGCAGCATGCAGCGGAGAATTAATTGGATCTTATATGTAAATGTGCTGGAACTCGTTCAAAGCTAACAAGATAATGTACAGACGATTACATTATTCAATAATCTCATTTTGATGCGTACTTGCGATTGACTTTGATATAGAGGTTCCCTCACAGTCATTTACTGAATTTGTTAAAATTTTCATGTAAATTATTAAGTTTTATCTTTTGATATGATCTTTTTATTCGAAAGAGATTATATTTGTGTCAATGACTTTCCTTTTTGACCAAATCCCCAGCTTGCAATAATATGATTTCCTCCGTCCAGCGTATTCCACAAAGCCTTCATTAAAATGAATTTTCTCTATTCCAGGAAACCTAGTAGAAGAATGGCTGGTTCACGCGAGAGACTGCTCTATGACCGACATTTGGATGTCGATTATGAATATGAGAGGAGAAGACGACATGATACCAGGTTCGAAACGAATCGATCGGAAACAAACCGCATAAGGAGTGAGCGTTTCGATCAAATCGAACGACCTCGGCGGAAGAATGGTTATGTTTTCGAAGACATCTACTCAGATTTTGATGAAGCTCAGGGTCGGCTATCTCTATTTAGACCAATAAGACCAGAATATTTGAACCTGCAAAGCACATATGACAATAAATATAATTCCCTACCACGAACTAACTATTACAACGATGATAGAAGTCGTCGATATAAAAAAGATTATTACGACTTCAGAATCGAAGCTGAACGAAGGAGGCCGCGGGAATCTTATGAAATATATAAACCTACGCGAATCGAGTCTGATCGGAACGAGATCAGGTTAAAAGAACGAAGAGTCACTTCGAACGACTCAAGACTTGTCCAAGAACGACCTAAAAACGTAGCTGTATGTAAACCATTGCGTTTAGCCGAACGTAACGCGAAATATTGGACGACGGATCCACCTCAAAAAGATAAAAAGCCTAAACGTGATGAGAATAAGAAGATAGTTAAATTTTCAGAAGTTTCTGGTTGTAGGAAAATGGTTATTGATGACCCAGTTTGTGGACGAAAAGTGGTTGCTGTTCGTGAATTAGAGGTTTCGCTGGATCAGATGATACAAAATGGTTACTTTGAGAAGCACAACATACCTATACGCTTACCAGACAAAAAGGAAGAGATAAAAAGCGTCGTTCCGAACGGAAAGTGCTTATCTACTAACGAAACGCCGGCGCCTCGGAGGTCTCATTTAGCACAGGTAAGTTTATCGTAGCAAAATGTTGCAATTTGTAATGTATTATAATAAGTAGATACATATTTTTTTTCTTATAGTGTAAGACGTATATATAATTAAAAAAAAAAATTTATACATATTTGATACATGGTGTATTAAGGCCGTAAAATGGGTTTGGTACAGAAATAAATTAAAGTAAAATTTGAGTTAGTAGCATCGTAACTTTCTAGAATGTTGCTTTTGTATTCATAGTGTCACTTACTAACTTCGAAGGATGTGTTCTTTTTTTTATAAACACGTCATTCTAAGTCATGCTAAGACTGTTCTTTTGATAATGAGTTCGTACCACTATTGACTAGAAGCTACATAATTACTCTTACATCTTACTGAATACATATGAAACTCAGAATCCGCATCCTCTTGAAAAGTCTTTTGGTACACCGCAAAGGTTAAAGTTTAACATCTTTTATGTTTCAATTTAAATTTTCGATATTCAATAACAATTTCTCCGAGCATTAAATATTATCTCGGGTCAAGCTGCATAATTATAGTCATTAGGCCGCTGTTACTGTCGAGAGGCTGAGTAATGATCGGCCCTCCAAAACCCTCAGAGGGTTTACGATATTTGTATAATATTGTTTTACATTTATTATGTATGTTTTACTTCACTAAGAATTATAATTTCGAACCATAAAAGGTCATTCTTTAAAAGAAGATTTTAGTTCCGTTATCGTATAAGGATAAAAAGCAGGACTTCGTCTTTTAAGTACCTAATTGGTGATAGGTTCTCACGTGTAATGTAAAGTATTAAATATTTAAATTCGCATATTTTTGTACCAGGTATTTTAAGTAAAACACGTTTTAAAATAGATATCCAGCGTTTCGTACGTATTTAACGCTTATACGTGGTAAATGTAGAGATGCGAATTGAATAACAATTCTCGCAAATACAAATTCTTGCCTTGGTAATGTTGCCAGGCCAGGCCATGTAGCTTATTTCAGAGTGCCACAGCTACTATACATTATGTACTATTTACAAATTCCCAAATACTTAAATCAATAGATGTAAGGTCTTCTAACTATTCATAGAAAAGTATTTAAAAAAAAATGTCTACTTTGAATTCCAAAAACATTACATATAGTCGGCATTATTCGAATTGGTCAACTAAAATGTGTTTTTGAAGACAATACTTCAGTAAAACACATTATCAAAAGAAACATTAAGGGTACTTACAATAAATTGAAAAATTACACGTCTACATTAGCGAGTGAAAATCGCAGTCACTAACTGGTTACTCTTAAAACGATCAACCTCCAATCAGTTTCAGTACGAAAGTGCTTCAAATTCATCCTTGGCATCAAAGCCGTGACCTCTGCCTCAATGAGCACGTACGTTGTCACTATGCCAAACGTTCATTTAATGAATGGTTACACAGAATCTCAACCCAATTTCAATCAAGTTATCTGGCTAATATTTTGCCTTGTCCCTTAGAAAACTAGGTCGAGCACCATTTCAACGAGGCTTTAGCTTTGTTGGTAAGACAAACATTGAAAATTTGTATGGCAGGTTTGAATTTTTAGATTTTCTTTAGTACCCTTTTAACTTACTTTTTATAATTTTTAGTAATCTATTTAATTTTACTGCTTAACTTTTTCACATCTTGACAAAATTACAAATGATAGTAAAGACGTCGACGAATATTTATTAAAAAAGAACATTGTTTACTAAAATTTAGACATTAATATGAAATATTGTTATATTATATTGTTACATAATGAGGTAATTAAACAAGAAAAAGTGCAAAAAATTTTCAACACTCAGTTTCATAGATGAGCACGTTCAAACAAACATACTCCTCCACTATTATTAATAAAGATTATTATAAACATACTTCCAAAACAAATACTAAGAGAAAATGCACCTACAACTTATTTCTTAAGCTCCAGAACTTCATGACCTTAAAAAGCTTATTCTAAATAAATTCAATGTTAAGTTTAAACTTAACCTGATTCCTATCATGTTATCTTAACTTGGCTAATATCAGTGAAATAGGTCGAGTATCATTTGACTACGAACTTACGAGTATGGTTGGATTAGAAGCTTTCCGAGTCATTAATCTTTTTTACAAAGTTGCTTTTTAAATAAAAAGTTTTGAATCTAGTTTACTTGTGGGAATAATATAACGTAAAAATCATATAGTTTTTAAAGATTTTGTGTATACTGGTAACAATTATTTAAATATTTAAAGCGAAAGATCACTCAGTGATAATTGATTATCACAATATATCGAAAATAGCTTGACGTGTAAAGATGACGTGAAATTTTGTAGAACAGAGTTTTTTTATTAAGTTAGTGGACGTTCGCCAAGAAAGGATTTTGCGACAGGGCCGGATTAAGGAGGTCTAAGGGCTCTCGTAAGTTTGTATGAAAATCTTTCTTTTCTTTGTGCTACGAACTTAAAGTTTGGTAGGTAGCACCTAGGAACGAACCCGAGCGAAGCGAAGATTCGCTAGTTAATACTCGTTATATAAAGTCACAAAAGTTTTTTGGACATTTATTCTTCGTTAGCGCAGGAAAAGATAATTGAAGTAACGATTTTTCAGAAACCACTTATAGGAAAGTAGTTCTTTGATAATAATTACCAAAAGTTATATTGGAATTCATTTTAGAACTATTGGAATGTAATTATTAGGGCTTAAAGTGAGAGTTGGTATTAAACAAATAAATTAGTACAATTTACGACTACGACTAACTGAACCCTAATTCTAAAATAAAAGTAGATTAAATTACTCCTTATAGCATCACCTATAAATTTCACCTGTACATTTTGTAAAAAGCTGTTACATTTATGTAACAAACAGACATGCCAATTTTATATATCTTTATACTTAGATTAAGTACTATTATTACCTAATGCATTAGTTTGTAGGTACGAGTCTCTTTATAAGTTTGAATTAAGAAACGCTTGATTGAATTTGATAAAACTAAGTTTACAGTGTACAGGTAGATAAGGTTTGGTTATAACAGAAACTGTGCGAAACCTCTGGTAAAATCTGATAACAAAGTTTTAGTTTCAATAACGTCTAATCTGCTTCGTTTGACAGACGACTTGCCAACAATAGCGAAGCGAAGGAAATGATTAATTCAATCTGTTCGTGACAGATTGTTAATTGTCATCACACTGAGTTTGTGCTGAAGCGAGAACGTAACGTCTCGAACCAAATATACTTAAAAGATTTTAGTATTAATTTTTATAATAGAACACTCAGTATGTATTTAGTATTATTATTTACTAGCAAACCCGGCCCAATTCGCTAGGCGAAGTTAAAAGAAGTTAAACGGTCTTTATAATTTTCTAATAAAATGAAAGTTAACTAAGCTAAGTTACTCCTTATAACATAAGCTATTTGCGAGTGAAAGTTCCATCAAAATCAGAGTAGCCGTTTTAGAGATCAGTCGGTACAAACAGACAGACTCACCAGTTGCTCTTTTTAATAAGTAAATAATAAATACGAGTAAACAATTACGTGCTTATCCAACGTCAGTATAATATCAAATAAGACTGATCACATTTGCATCAGCAAAGTATTCCGTGATGAAATAATGTTGTTTGTAGACAGACAAATAAAAATCTGAAATCTTTAGATTCGGCCTCTGTATTGATAATAATGAGTAATGACTATTTAAATATTTTTTTAAAAAAACATTTATTACTAGCGACTCACCCTCGCTTCGCTCGAGTTCGTCCCTAGGTACTTCACCTTTTAAAGTTTCTCTGGACTTCCACAAATAATTCAAGACCAAAATTAGCCAAATTGGTCCAGCCGTTCTTGAGTTTTAGCGCGACAATCGAACAGCAATTCATTTTTATATATATAGAAGATATAGAAGTATTATATGTATAGAAGTACCGAGTGGCTTTTGACATTCTATTTGCAAGCTCTACGACACAACGTAAATACAGTATACAAATAATCTCGTACCAGACTGCGACAATAGATGACCGCAACCGCAGAGCAAATCTTTCGTGCGCAGCTCTGGATTAGATGGATGTGCTTCAAGAGATTTGTTTGTTGAACAAAAACTTAAAGCTCTATTTATATTCATTTCATTACTATAGAAAATATGAAAAAGCTGCATAAGCTTTGAACCTCTATGAGGCATGTCTCTTTTTAACTATGTAATATATCGTAAAATATTTAGCCGTTTGTGATACATAGTTACGTTTTATTATTATTATTTTTTAGAAATGTTACATTTTCTGACAAAAAAAATATCTTATACATACGACTAGCGGGGTAACCAGCTATTATCATAGCAAATTTCATTAAAATCGGTCAATGGTTTTTTCACACAACAATTATTCTACAACAATTATTATATTCAACAGATAGACAGACAAAAATTACAAATTTATATGTTTCGCCTCTGTGTCAATATTAATGTCTATGGAACGAAGATTTTTTTTTAAATATTCAATGTACAGATTCAACTCATTATTTATTTTTGTATAGATAAGTAAAAACTCAAACTTTTTGATAGTTTCACGATGTTTTATCAGTTAGCTACATACTTATTTACTTATCATTTATATTTATGTAAAGAAAAATATAATTTTAAAAACAAATATCTTACATTTATAATATGTAAGTATGTATTTAAAATCTATATTTGTAGCACATCAACTATCTGGTATCCGTAACACAAGCCTCGTAGCTCCACGGAACTAAATGGCGCTGTTGTAATAACGTCGCAATATATTTATTTATGTGTCATTTCATACAGTTAAAGCCTGTATAGGGCAAAAATTAAAAAAAAGCTCTTCAGCTTAGCAGTTTAGTTTTTGCCTCATTATATATAGATGAGTATATAATACCATTATATAATACTTCAAAATCGTTTGTACATTTCTAATTAAATGAAGTTAATTTACATTTTCCTTTTCATATAACGGAGTTCTTAGCGGTTACAGACTACATATATATTGAGATACATAAAGCAGCCACAAACGAAATGTAGTAATACTTTTTTAAAACATAAAAACGCTGTTCACTTACAAATTAAAAAGAGCTTTGGCAGATTAACAGCTTTAGAACACTCACATGTACTGTCATTTCACTGCTAAGCCTTAACGGTTTCAAGTGTCGTCTTGTTAATGACCGTCTGTTGTTAGTAGAAAGTAGTTTTACAAGTAGTAGTAGGTTACAAGTTCGATTTCTACTTACAGCAATTTTTATATGCCTATGTCCTATTTTATCCGTATTATGCCATTAGGCTTTCTTTAGTGATAGTTATTGGTTTTGGATTTTCATGTTAGAATAAATATTTTTAATGAAATGAAATGAATGGAATATTAGAATATTTTATGGTGTTTTACATTTTAATTAGCGTTAAACTCCTAAAAAAATCTGATTCTCAGAATAAAATTCCTATGAGCTCCGCTTCGCTTCGCTTCGCTTCGCTTCGCTCTTGCTTTAGCCTTCTGGTAGGTCTTCTATCATTTTTCAAAATTAGTGGGTGGACCATAGAAGGCCACCTTAACAAATAAACAGTTATAATTTCTTTATTTACTGGTTAAAATGAAACAAATTTTTTAATAACACTTTGTTTTATTATGTAGCATATTAAAAACTTATTTTATTGCAAAGTTAATCACTATCTAATAAACGTAGGTTTTGGAAAACTCTACTAAATGGCCTTACTAGGAACAGGGCTCCATATACGGCCAATATTATAAATCAGTCATTGAACTGAAAACTAACGTTATGATTATCAAAATATCTTCTTATACTTAAACTGCATTAAAAGGTCTTTTATTATAACGTAACATTAAACGCTCAAATTATATATCCATTTATAAAATACTCAAAAAATAACTTGATCACAATAATTGTATAAGCTGGTATAGTATTATGTGATATGTGGTATAACTGAGAATATTTTAGAAATTATAATAAAGAAATGTTTTTAAAAGTAATACTAATGAGTTTTATATTGATAAAAAATAAGTTTCCAAGGACCTTAACACTCGTTGTAAAATTATAAAAAAAATATCTGATCTAGTTTGATTGGCCTTACATGGAACCATTGACTTTTCTAGGAAAACTACCGATATTTTGACTGAAATCATAATAAAGTGGATACTTTTTTTTTATGACTATAGCTAACCCTTGTACTAACTCAGAGTAACAAAAATTAATGAAAATAATAGGTTATTTACTTAAAAAGCTTCTCTGTGAGCGCGACTTACTATTTTAACGTCGATAAGAGAAGTCAATATATCGATGGACCGCATTTACATAATATCGGCGTGAAGGACTTTCCGCCGCGTCTATGTCCTTAAGATAGTTAGGTATTAGTGTAAGTAAAAGGAATTTGTTATCACGTGGCAATAACTATGATTTTTTAATAATTGGCCTTCCAAGGAATATGGCCTTCTATGGGTCACCCACTTATTATACCATACATTTGGGACATAAGGTATATTATTTTATGTATATTTAGACTCTTGTAGATAAGTAGAGATTCATATAATAAAAACTTATAAATGTAAATTATAATTACTGTTATTTATATTACATAACTTTCTGTGTAATAAAGTTATTTATATCTGTCGCAAACACCCCTCCGGCGTTGTCTAGATTGACAGCTTAAGCACTAACAATTCCTAGATTAGTTTCTAATGTTTACTTTTACGATATCATTTTATGTCGAATAAAGTGTGTAGAACAGTATGTGATAATTATTTATTTAGTTCTTGTTGTGTATATACATATGCAATATGTTCTTAAATTTCTTACTTATTAATTGTTGTAAACTGTACAAAATAAACAAAAAATGTTAAATTAAGCACCTTCTAGTTCCATGGTAAACAAAAACCTTGGTCTATTGTACAAGATAGTTGATTCACTACATAAATAACTTTAAATACATGCATATGTAAATATAAACACAGCAAATAAAATCATGACTGTAGTACAAATATTTGTTCTCAAGAAATTAATGCCTCCAACGGGACTCAAACTCACGACCGCTGACATAACATGTAGGTAGTATCACTATATACTGAAATGTGAGTTCAGTTATGACTCATGTTCTCTCTTACAATAAGAGAACTCTCGTATACTAAAAAAATCGATTTTCTTCTTTAAATTCCTTTACCAGACCACAGTTATTAATTCATAATTATTGTCACTGAAATAATAAATAAATAAATAAATATGTTGGGACATTATTACAACAGCGCCATCTAGTTCCGCAGTAAGCTACTTAACGTGCTTGTGTTACGGATACCAGATAGTTGATATAGTACACATATACATTTTTAAATACATACATATTATAAATATAAACATCCATGACTGGAATACAAACATTCGTGATTAGCAAATGTATGCCCCCAGCGGGACTGGAACCCGCGACCGATGGCGCAGAAAGTAGGGTCACTACCAACTGAGCCAAACGAGAAACAATGTACCTATTATGCGTAATTCAGCTCAAGTAGACACCATGACTCTGATTAAAGTCACACAGACAATCGGAAATACAAACGTAAGCGATATACTTACATCGTGTTAAGTTATTTAAATATTGCATAATGAATTTAATATCGATATTCGTATGTATATGAAACCATTGACAATGTATTCAACAACTAACGCCCCAGTTTATTAATAAGATCATCCTACTTTAAATGTTAATGTGGTGTTAACCCTAAAACTGAACATGTGTAAGTCTTCTGTCCTAGACCTAGATAAGTCATGCAAAATATAAGAAATAAACTTCTTATAAAAGTTTAATATATTATAAGCTTTATTTTCACTTTTTATGCTTCTGCTATAGCTTTAGCTACTGAGCTTATTTTAATTTATATATACTCGAATATATGTGTATAAGAAAATTCTATAATTCTATTCTGATTTTTTGGAAGACAGTACGCCTTGGGAATGATGTGATCGCCTCCAGGCTATTTCAACTTATAGAATTATTGTTAATTTCGTTTTAATTTAAAAAAGAAAAACAGATTTTGCCTTAGAGGCAAAAAAAATGTCACGCTGAGTTTCTTTCGCCAGTTCTTCTCAGCGGCTTCTTCTTTCCGAACTGGTAGTACGTTCAGTAAAAAATTGTAATAATTTTATGCTGAATAAAATATTTTGAATTTGAATTTAACTTCAAATTTGAGTAAATTTTTTTGGAAAATGTAATTAAAATAATCATTTTTTACGATACAGAGTCCGCATCTGTAGATTTTAGATTAAGTCTGTGTATTACTGCATTACAAGAAATCTACTGGACTGATTATGATAAAATTTGGTATTATGATAACTGGTTATCCGGAGACATAAAACTTCTTTATACTGCAGGAATCACCTCATTTCTAAGTTATCTATAGAAACTGTTGTAACGTATATCTAGTAATATACATTAACTAGACGACACGTTTGGCTCAGTTGGTAGTGACCCTACTTGCTGTGCCAGCGGTCGCGGGTTCGAGTCCCGCTGGGGGCATTCATTTGTTGAGCACGAATGTTTGTACTCCAGTCATGGGTGTTTATATTTATAATATGTATGTATTAAAATTTTATATGTGTAGTGTGTCAACTATTTGGTATCCGTAACACAAGTCTCGTAGCTTACCACGAAGCTAAATGGCGCTGTTGTAAAAATGTTGAAAAAATGTTTAACGGCTCACTACATTTTCAACCGACTTCCAAAAGGAGGAGGTTATCAATTCGTCTGTATTTTTTTTTATGTTTGTTAGCTCATAACTTTAAACTGGGTGAACCGATTTTGATGATTCTTTTTTTATTTGAAAGGTAGTGCTTCCCATGTGGTCCCATTTTAATATTTTCCAGTTCTGACAATGGCATCCATGAGAAAACCATAAAAGTCTTAAATTTGCATTAAGTATTTGCGCGACAAATGGACGAATAACTCAATATCACGCCAACTGATTTCGATGATTCTTTTTTTAATGGAAAGGATATACTTCAAGGGTAGTTTGATGAGAGTTTGGTAAGGTTCTGATGATGGGATCCATGACAAAGTATCGGAACTCTTCAATTTTTAGGAGCAAATTAACGATGCTCGGCCGAATCTTTTATAGTCTATAATATGGATATTTGAGTCACGTACTGTAACTGATATGGAAGGTACAACTCCTCAACGGTTAGCAGTTTAAAGAATTTTTTCAATATAATACGCAATTATGCCCTGATGGTTGTATACTTTCAGGCTATTAGGTTTACCTCATAATAGAAGGTAAATTTTTATAGTCATTAACACAATACGTATCTATTTTCCGCTAAAAATTTTAAAATAAATTATTTTTAACAAAAAAACAAAAACCGACTTCCAAACTTAATAAATCTAAACTAAAAAGTAGAAAATAATACTTTTAAGGACTTTGTTACCTACCTTGAAAATAACCCTAAATAGATACATATTTGATTAATCTATCAATTTGTAAACATAATCAAAATACCTGGCTGGCACCGACTCCAAAATTAACAAAGTCCTTAAAAGTATTATTTTCTACTTTTTAGTTTAGATTTATTAAGTTTGGAAGTCGGTTTTTGTTTTTTTGTTAAAAATAATTTTATAAAACAAAGTCCTCCGCCACGTTCGCCTGTCTATCTATCTGTCGCGCGATTAACTCAAAAATTACTACACCGATTTTCATGCTGTTTTCAGTAATGGATAGAGTGGTTCTCGAGGAAGGTTTTAGTATATAATTTGTCAAGATTTTGTAAACATTTACTAGCGAAACCCATGGCTTCGCTCACGCTAAGTTTACTTATAAAAGCGTTGTTATTTTCTCAACTTGTTTCTGTGAAACTGTTCGCGTGTCATTGGAACGGGTCGAATATAAAGGTGGATTGGATGTGATTTTCATTTAATGTCGTAGATGTAATGAAAGAGCTTTTATTGGGAGATTTTATCTTATCTTTCTTTAAACAGTTTATATAGAAAAGATATAATTTTAATTGTGAATCTATAATATAGTTTTGTGTCACTGTCTTATACAGTTAGAGTCTCGTGTTCGATTTTGTGCATGGTAAATTTTGAAACTACACAAAAATAGTTACATGTAATGTACACATATATATAGGTACATGTATAATCTATGGTAATCTATTTATTTTCTGTTGTTCTTATTTTTCCCATCTGAAAAAACCAATGAGCTTACATCGGTATTTAAAAATTAATACATTCACGAATATTCATTTATGTACAAATATTTTAGTCGAATTTGTGACCTAAAAAAGCTTAGATACTCGTATGATGACACTTGATAATCAAAAATCGCTATGTTCTACAAAAAAAATTGTAAAATAGGGCTTATATAAGTAGGAAGCATTACATCACATGGTCAGAAAATTTCAATCTCATACATATTTTAGGTTTATATTAGCGATGTAAAAAATTAATTCGTCTAATCGGCTTACGGTGAAATTAATATTTAATCCACATATAATTGATTTCTGTAAAAACATGCAGCTTTTGTTACAAAGATGCCTTCCCGTAGTATTAAGGGCGCAAAAAGGCCAGATATTCGCAGTAAAATGTAACGTCGAAAAGCCGTCAAGGTTTTACCAACCCTTTTTTATGCTTGTATCCACAAAAAAAGCTGCGCTACAAAGTAAAAAAAAATGGCAATATGTTGGGACATTCACATGTATTTACCATCTAGCTCCATGGTAAGCTACAAGGCTTTTGTTACGGATACCAGCTAGTAGATACACTACACATATATAACTTTAAATACATACTAATATTTACGCACAAAATATGTAAGCACCCATGACTAAAGTACAAACATTCCTGCTTATCACACAAATGAATGTTCCCAGCGGGACTCGAACCCGCAACCACTGGCACAGCAAGTAGGGTCACAGCAAACTGAGCCAAACGTGTCGTTCTTAGTTAATTAAAACAACATAAATCAAGAAATATACACCAAAACTGGATTTATTTACAAAATTGTAACTTCTATTGCATTGTATTAGTAATGAATTTCGTACGTGCTTCATTTACATTATTAAAGATCTTAAAAACAATATCGAATTGAGATTAAATTTTGGATTGAATTTTGTAAACGAGTCTAAAAATAAACTTTTTAATTATTCAGAAGCTGTTTCAAACAAATGATGTTGTATTAAACGCTAAAAGTTAAGGGTTGCGCATTAATTACTGAAGGGCGGTGTTGCCAAATTTTAGTTCAACTAAATGTATTTTAATGTTTCTGAAAGAATGGTTATGTAATTTTTAATTAAAGTAACATTCTGATTACATTATATTCTGATTATATAACATTCAAATGATTATTATACTGTTATTATAAACTAACGACTCACCCTCGCTTACGTTGGGTTAGTTCGATTTGACGCGAGCGAAGTCGCGAGTTCCGCTAGTAAATGTAAACAAAAATATGACAGATTATAGACTAAAACCTTCCTCAAGAACCAATCTATTCATTGGTGAAAACAGAATGGAAATCGGTGCAGTAGTTTTTGAGTTTATTACTAGTAGACAGACAGACGCGGCGGAGGACTTTGTTTTATAATATGTAGTGAAGTGGACGTTAGTTTGTGTATCTATGTCTTTTTGTGGATGAGTTTTGCTGGACGCGTTTCGGTGAAAATTGCTGTGATAATAGATTTTTACCTGGCGTTATATTTGGCCTGGAGTAACTACTTTATAACTGCTGTTTTAATACCGTTCATAAAAAATGCCGAAAAAGTACATATATAGATTCGTACCAATTTTTTATGTGAACATATTTAGAGGGCTGAAGAATGACATTCGCCATTACTTATCATCATCATCACACATATATTATATATATAAAGTCGACACCATACTTCCATTCTATTCGTTAATTATTATCAATACGAAACACCGCTAGAAATAAATCTCAATTTAACTTTCTTTCTATTCTATCAAACGTTAAGTCTTACTCAAAAAGAGAATAGATTGTAATTGTATACATATAGGTACATTATACATACAGTAGTACCTACCTAACCTTAATAAAATCAAAATTATTTATACTTCTATAATTTATAACTTATTTTTATGACTTACTTTACTTTTACTTTATTTTTAATCGACTAACAAAATCTTATAAGAGTTCCATATATATATAAATAAAATTCAACTACGCCAATATTAAAACATCGGTAATTTCATATAACTTTTTTTGCGCCTAATAAAATTAATAAAATTCTTTTTTCCAAGGATTCTTAAATATTTTTTACTGTAAAAATATGTGAAACACTTGCTTATTTGCCCGAAAATAGTCGACATTTTTCAGCCGAGAAATGTTGGAGTAATCTCACTCAAGGTTGACTCGAATTTGTTCGTGACCTCGACTAAGCGAATTAGTTGGTTCTCATCTAATTTAAAGATTTTTTACTTCTTAATTATTCAGACAGTCTGGTCCAAAGTACCTACTAGTTTACTTACAATGTTGTCTGCGAAAATATGTTATAATTCTTTATTGTTCTAAATTTCTTTTACTGTTCGTAGATTAATCGAAATTCAACCATAATCGTTATAAAGAAATGAAGTACATTGATAAATTTTATTTATTCACTAGATCTTAAGGCAGTGGTAACCCAGTGGTAACATCGCTTGGATAACCAAGTGATGCGGGTTCAAATCTTGGTCTCGCTCTCTGATATTTTCATGTGCGAATCATTTGTAACATGATTACCACTTGTCTTACGGTGAAGGAAAACATCGTGAGGAAACCTGCATGTCTGAGAGAACCTAGGAACCTTTCAAAAGGTATGGTGTAGTCTCTAAGCCGCGTTAGACCAGCGTGGCGGACTATTTCCTGATCTCCCTAGTATCGAAGGGAGGCCTGCACAGCAGTGAGACGTTAAAAAGGGCTGAATACATTAGATATTATAATTATAATTTTAGATATATCCTAAAAATAACATTAGAAGCAAGGTGATTCCCTAAACTGCATGAAGTGTAAAAAATGATTAATAATTTCATATGCTAGAGAAATTTGAAAATCATTCCATACTGTATGGAACAAAAGACAGTTAAAAATACAATGGGCTACATATGGACCATACTACCGACCACTACTTAACTGTCATGATATTTTGTGAAATTAGGCATACGTAGACACACTATACAGCCTTGTAAAATAAGACTCTTATTCACAGATACACAAAGTACTTTAAGCACTTTGCCATCGGCCATCGCACTTTAAAGACATTCTCAATATTTTTATTTCAAGCCCCCACCGTAGCGCCGTACGTGACGCTGAAAGTATTTTTAACGCCGAGAAAATTGCTGTCTTTGTTTGGTGATACTAAGAAAACACACGCTTTATGTGCTTACTTGAGAAAATGTTTTAGTATATTATAATAACATAGACCTTGGCGTCTAGATTTAATGGGGTACGTAGCTCGAATTTACTTTCTTTGGGATGAGGCTTATGCTAAGTTTATTTGTGCACTAGCGACTCACCCTCGCTTCGCTCGGGTTCGTCCCCAGGTGTAACCTCTTTAGTATAGTTTAAAAATGACGTAATTTCCATATATAATCGCTTAAGAAACGCTTTCATTCGACCGTTTTTTCTCCGATTCACTTTGCAAAACGGACTACCACGTAAAAGCCTTTTTATTTTTCGGTTCTTTATATAACCTATGACACTCGGCAATAATGTGGCTTTCTATTGGTGAAAGAATTTTTAAAATCGGTTCAGTAGATCCCGAGATTACCCCTTACAATTTAACAAATATACAAACACACAAACTTTACTTCTTTATAATATTAGTATAGATAAAGACACATTGGCCTTGGCAGAAATTTTTAAAAGGGTGTCCGTCTGTCTGACTGTGACCGCATTACGAGAAAATCACTAGACAAATTTTTGAAGTTTGGTGTATAACTGTTACTCGTGTCAACATATGGGATACTTTTTACTGCTAGAAAATCATTTCCAAAATCTCAACCAATCATGACAAATTGCCTATAAAACTTACGGTATAATAATATATGAAACCTAAGAGTTTGGTTTCCGGTCCTTACATCGCAGGCGGAGCCGCGGGAAATACTAGTCTAATCTAAATGCTTATCTCTATGGGCACATGTGTAAATATAAACGTTATACCATTCTAATTTTAATTTGATAATGATGATGACTTTTCGGGATTAAAGATAGCTCTTATTGATGAAAGGCTGTTTTGACAAAAGTAATTAGCATTTACTTTAATTTTCTTAATTTTTAGAGTTTTTTAATTAATTAATAAATTTCTTCTCGCAGGTTATAGCAGCTCTGGCAGTATCACTGGCACCGTTCTCAGCAGGACTCGGCAAAGGCTACAGCTCACCAGCCATCGCGTCTCTACAAGGGCCTGGGAATGCCACGCGTAGGGACTTCCAGCTGACCGACCAACAAGCTTCGTGGTTGGCTTCATTGTCTTTCCTCGGTATGTTGAATATATATTTTTAACCGTCTCAATAGCATAGTGAATAGTGACTAATAAACCAGAGATAAATAACCAGAGGTTCTAAATTCGAGTCCCGGGTCATGCCAAGTATTAAAATTTCAATGGGTTTCCTTGATATACCGGAATAGGGAAGCTCGAGCGCTTCGTTCACGAGCTTCGGAAAACAGGTAAAGCAGGTTAAAATTCATAACATACAATAACATTACTAAAATATTATACTTATAAAATGAAATATACTATAACATTCACTTTGAAATTGTTCCTAGTAATCTTCTCATGGTAACTCAAACAAACAAAATATTTAATGAACATACATAAATGTGTGTAACCATTAACTAACTTGATACTACAAGAACTTATTAGCAATTAATTAATAACTGTAATCAAATTGAAATCTACACAATTCAATTAGACTTACAAGCACTTTTGAATAGTTAACTTAATTTCAAGAGGCTCGTATTCAGTTCGAGAGGAAACTACTATTGGCACTGTTCATCCCTTGGGATGACGAGTACTACCTGAAATCAAATGAGGTCCAGTGCGAATTTAATTCCTTAGTTTTTTACTTAAAAATACTAGACATTTTACCATTTTTCATACATTAAAAAACTAGTTCATTAACTACGATATTTAAGATTGTATACAAATTGCTATCGGTTTATCTTTATTAAAATCAAAAAATACATTCAATTTTTACTTACTTACATTCAAAGCGACTTTTTCAAGCACTTTAAAGTCAATAATTTACTTTGCTTTTTAATTTTAAATGTCTATATGTAAGTCCGGAATTTACCATTTGGCAGTTCTGCTGAGAAGAGCAGGCAGCAGAAACTCAACAGTTGCTCTTTTAAAATATAATACTTATTTACAATATTACAATATAACATAATTATATTCTTATCCTACAGAGTAGAGTATCAGCTAATAGTTATCTTAGAAATAAGTATCTTTATCACAATATAAACGATCAGATACGATTCAACAAAATTAATTAATGTAATATTTATTTCTAAGTTAAACCAGTTGCTTACTTATATTATTAATACAATTATTCACGCAGAAACCTCTGGGAATCTTCCTTGACTTTCGTTACATATACTAGCGCTCATCATCATTTTGGGCTATTTATGAAAATCTCATACAAATGTGTTATGCATTAATTGAATAGAAAGAGAGAAAAAAGAGAAATGCTATTATAACAAACCGACAAAAATATTAAACACCCACTTTACTGACTTTCCTTATATATAAGGTCAATATTAAAATTAATCTGCAAAAATATGCATGTAAAAAAATTAAAACTATAAAATATGTGCGTTGGCCGGGAATCGAACCCGGATCAACTGCTTGGAAGGCAACTATGCTGACCATTACACCACCAACGCTTACGGTTAAATATCGTAAATTACAATTCTATATTATGAACCTATTCCACTTCTGTTATTGTGATAACAAATCGATATTCACATATTTTGTTACAAATATTCGCTTACTTCGGTATTCGACTCCACGTTTCACTCCCATAAATTTCACATTGCTTTAAAAAATGCATCAATTAATTATAAATTAATCAAATAGATAGTAATATAGTGAAATTGATGTTATGGAAATAGTTTTAGCTTTTGCGCTAGTAATTTTGCCATTTAAAGTGTTAATGGATTCACGCACGCACGTTTACCCTAGCTGGGGTTACGAGCGTATTATGTTTATGTTTCATAATACTTAGGTATATTACGGATATTTTATGTTATTCAAAAACATTTTTCATGATAACAATACTACTATTAAAGAGATGAGCGAATATGCGAATCAATATATGCGATCTCTTACAAAGAACCGATAGGAAAAGGTTAAATAAATGAAAACAAAGGAAAGGTGGATATTGACACAACTGTAAATCTATATTGTATTTAGGTCAAAGATGAACATGGTGCTATACTTTCTGATTATGTAAAGACTGATTCGTTCGCTTATTGCCTATTTGTGAAGTAATGAGTTCAATTCCCGAGTAGGGCTAAAGCAAGTATTAAGTTTTAATTCATAAAATATTCAGTAACTGCGTGGCGTGAAAAGCTGATACATTAACTGAGGCCCTGCTCTTAAACGGTGTATTTTCTGAAATTTTTGACCTATCACATGATAAGAGCACAGAATTAAAGTTAGTGTATACTAGCGAATAACCCTCGCTTCGCTCGGGTCCGTCCCTGGATTTAGCGCGAACGCAGCTGCGGGTTCCGCTAGTTATATGCTTAAGCCTTCTTCGAGAACCACTCTATCTATTGATGTAAACAGCACGAAAATCAGTGCAGTAGTTTTTGAGTTTATCGTGAACAGACAGACAGACAGACAGACAGACGCGGCGGAGGACTTTGTTTTTAATATATAGTGATGTTATAAATTATTAAGAATCTGTGTTAAAATTGATCGCAATAATCGATGTCAAATTACTTAAATTGCAATTGATTTATATACTTATGCCTTTATATGTATTCATATGTAAAAGTGTTTGCTGAAATAAAACTCAAGGTGGTACTGATATGAACTTGAGTTCCCTTAGATCAATTAATCGGTATTGATTCGTAATTGTATTAGTTACTTACCGCCGCACTCAGAGTCACTTAATAACTATTAAGTCGTTCGTTAGTATGCAGATTCTCGATTTAATGGTTTATTAAGTGACTATGAGTGCGGTGGTTAGACTTTTATGTTTAATTAATACCACATCATATATTGAATATTGAAATTATTAATTATTATATTATTACCTATTTAAGGTGCTCTCTTCGGTGGTATGGCGGGTGGAGCAGCTATGCGTCACGGTCGACGACGCGTGCTGTCCCTTGCGGCCGCGCCCTGCAGTATATCCTGGTTGCTGACCGTGCTAGCCACATCTGTGCGGATGATGTGCATCACGGCTTTTTTGGGAGGCTTCTGCTGTTCCATATTGACTATGTTGTCACAGGTGAGCTTTTTTAATGCTTTCTATTGATATCATTATCGTTATCAATAAGTAGAGACTGATCCTGGACTCGAATTTGTCTCACAGTGAGACAAAATTCTAAAAACTATAGATTCTTTAGCGATAATAATGACCGTTTGGGTAAGGATTTAGTACACTACAATTAAAATGCTCATTAAATGAAACTATTAAAATTTCGCAGCCAAAGGCTACATGGAATCTTTATGTTGATGTTATTATTATTATTTTATAGATAATGTGTATAATGTGTACCGCCAGATAACACTGTCAAAAATTACACTTAAGTGCATCACAATTATGATGTAGTTATTGAAATAATAAATTCTCTCTCTCTCTCTCCCTCTCTACCTTTCTCTATCTCTCTTCTCTCTCTCTATTTAACATGCAAAGCTTTTCAAGCGTTTATTCTAAATACTCACTCCACCATTACAGTAACAATTTTAATAGTTCATTCAACTAACTAAAAGTTATAATAATAAATACAAGTACAAAGTTCATAATTTCACGCTCAATTATAATTTGTCACAACGCTAAATCAAACTCCAAATTAAATTACAATTTCTTAACAATAGCGACTGTAATATTTACGAAAGGAACAGTATTACAATGTATTCGGGAAATTCTTTCTTTTTCTTTTTAACTACAAAATGGACTTTAAGACATTGTATTAAAAGCAATAAAGGCGTTTTTCTTTGAATAAAAATCAACTTCTTTTCAAGGCTGAGGCAATTGTTATGATAACCATATTTTTTATATAAAGAGATGTGTTTTTTGCCTTTTTTTCCTCTCTGTTATATCTACGTCTGGGTAATGTGGGTCACATTGAGTAATCTAAAACTATATATTATAGTAAAGTAATGGAAAAGTTTCTGTATAGCACTATTTTGACTATGCTTTCTACTAGAGGTCGCGGGTTTGAGTCCAGCTAGGGGCATTCATTTGTTGAGCACGAATGTTTGTACTCCAGTCATGGGTGTTGTTTATATTTATAATATGTATGTATTAAAAATTACATATATGTAGTAGTATATCAACTATCTGGTATCGGTAACACAAGCCTCGTAGCTTACCACGGAACTAGATGGCGCTGTATGTAATAATGTCCCAACATAGAATAGTAAGTAGGGTTACTACAAACAGAGCCAAACGTGAATTTCACTAATTTTACATAATTAAAAATTAAGTTATTGTGTTTATATTTGACATTCAGCGTCAAATGGTAATGTGTGTTACGTATTTTTTATTGATTTAATGTATTTTTATGCATAATTAACAAAAATATTGGCATCTTGCACTCCTCCTCTATATAAACTACTTATAAGTGTGCGAAATTTCACACTCCTCCGTCCGCGCAATTTTCGTAAAAAGGGATACAAAAATTTTTGCTTCACGTATTAATATATATATTAAAATTATTGTAACTTTTCTACGTAAACTAAATTAAAAATAATAAAGTAAATAGCCAGTGGCAGTGGTAGCCCAGCGGTAACGCGTTGCTTGTATAACCGAGTGATGCGGGTTCAAATCCGGGTCTCGCACCTCTGATATTTTCATGTGCGAATCATTTCTATCATTATTATCATTTGTCTTACGGTGAAGGAAAACATCGTAAGGAAACCTGCATGTCTGAGAAAACCTAGCAAGTTTTCGTAAGACATGTGAAGTCCGCCAACACGCACTGGGCCAGCGCGGCGTACTATGGCCTGATCCCACTACTGAGGGAGGCCCGTGCCCAGCAGTGGGATGTTAAAAAAAAGGGCTGATGATGATGAAAGTAAATAGCCCACTCGTTAGAACATACGTTCATACATAAGCAGATGCTACACCGTATTTTATATTTTGTAGAAAAAACTGAAAGCCTATTAGTGGGCAGCTCAGTGTATTATAAAGGCCCTTGTACAGCGCTCTGTATTGTACTCTGGCATACATTTGTATTCTGACATTTTTCAGCGATTGTTTTTTTACCTTTTCCACTACAAAGTATATGATACGTAAGCTTTTTATCGAAAAATGAAAATCATGATGAAAAATGAACTCATGCTTTTTCATGTGAAATTTAGAAGTTTTAGGAGCTAGTATGTTCCTATATATAATGAGTTAAGAACTTTTTAATAACTCGTACCCGCAGCTTTAAGCTCTGCTCTAAGTACTAAATAAGTTTAATTAGATATGTTAAGTTGTGTTCTGATGGTTTAATTGTACGTTTAATAAGCTTTTGCGAGTTACTTCCACCTTGCATATCGTGGATTTTGTATATGGATTACGGTACTGTATACATAATGTTTAGAATAATGTATGCTAATACGATTTACTATTGAGATCAAATCTACAAATTCTTCGATCTTGCGATTTTGTGAAATAACGGCTGTATCACAAAAACTATAGGGCAAGTCATGCGAAATATTAAAACAATAAAATATAATGTTATTACGATATTAGGAATATAAATGTCGTTTTGCTTTAGTACCGCAAAAAGCTACGTCCTCAAAATTTTAATACACATACTGGTGCGGAAAACTGCGGTAAAGGGCTGGTTCTAAGTAAAGTAAAATTTAAGTGGACTGTATATAAGGGAAGCGAGAAATTAAAGGGGTACAGCGGGACAGCGGGAATAAAAAGCACGCCTACCTTGCTGGAGCTCTGCGTCGGGCTCCTTCAGCGCCAACGATGATGACGGCAGCGGTTAGATGGCGATGGCGGTGATGGCACACATGAGGGCACACACCACAAGGCACTCGAAAGTTCTATGCAAATTATAGCAGGCGCGCGCGGGTTACGTCTCGAGACTCGAACGGCGAATTTTGTACTACTGCGTATGATGACTCCTTTAAATTGCAGGCGTGCATATATAGGAAGCGGGTAGGAATAAAAATTATACATAAGGGTTACTATTGGCGGAAACATTTCCCCCGGCCTTAAAGGGTCACCTTTAAAAAAAATTAAAATAAATAAGATATGCGGTTATTATAATAGCGAGCGGTTAGAAATATATATACACATGTTTACACATATGTAACAGCGGTTAATGTATATACAGCGGTACATAAAATATAGCGGTATATTATATAATAAAGCGGTTATGTTATATAGATTTATACTATAAATTATTGTGTCGGCAAAGGACACAAGCGAATCGTAGGTCGTACGTAGCAACCTTTAGAAGTTTTAACTGTTACAACACGAACTGTGCCGTCTTTAGAAGGATGAACCCTTTCTACTACACCTAACGGCCACGAAAACGGCGGAGAGTTGTCCGTGACTATTACAACGACCGTCCCTACCTTTATGGGAACACTCGGCGTATTCCACTTCGCTCTCGCCTGTAACCTATGTAGGTATTCTGCTCGCCATCGACGCCAAAACGACTGTACAATTTTATCTAGAAGTGTATGTCGCTGATTGATGGATACAGACTGTACTTCAGGCGCGGGAATAGAATTAAGTGGAATAGTGTGCAAAAAATGTGCGGGTGTAAGAGCGGACGGTTCACTAGGATCACAGCTTAAAACCGTGAGCGGGCGAGAGTTCATCAAAGCTTCTATCTGGGCAAGCACAGTCAACAGCTCTTCATACGATAAGATCTGCTGTCCAATTACTCTAAATAAATGCGTTTTAACAATCTTCACCATACTCTCAACACAACCGGCGAAGTGTGGTGACGCGGGTGGAATATTCTTCCAATTTATGCGGTTTTCTGCCAATTCATATTCCATATGCGGGCGATACTCGTCAAGAAATTTATATAAATCGCGTAAATATGAACGAGCACCTACAAAATTTGTACCTAGGTCAGAATACATGCACTCTACTGGACCGCGGCGCGATAGAAAACGTTTAAAAGCATTTAAGAAACACACAGTAGATAACTCTGTAGCAATTTCTATGTGAGTTGCCCTAGTAGTTAAGCATGTAAAAATACACAACCATGTCTTTCGGCCTTTAACACCTCTTCCACGAGTAGGTGTGCATAGCAACGGGCCTGCGTAATCAACGGCGCAATGAGTGAAAGCCTTTTCGACCTGATTAATGCGTTGGCTGGGTAAATCAGCCATCATTGGGAATATTGGCTTTGGTTTATACCTAAAACATGTGTTACATTTAAAGATACGTTGACGAATTACGCGACGAGCTGAAAGAATCCAATAGCGTTGCCTTAACATGGTCATCAGCAACTCTGGACCTGCATGCAAATGTTTTTTATGGTAATAGTCAACTAATAAATTCACGATATGATCCTGTTTAGGTAAAACAATTGGATATTTATAATTATAATCTTCGGCGGAATCAGTAAGACGGCCTCCTACGCGAATAAGACCATTACTATCTAGAAAAGACTTGAGTTTAATCAAGGCGGGAGAGCATACTGTATTGCTCTTCAAATTAATAATATCATTAGAAAAGTGAACATTTTGTAAAACGCGGAGTAATTTAATTTCAGCAAACTCTAGATCTGTAGAAGAAAACGAATGTGTGCGCGGTAATATTTTAAGAAAGCGATATATGTGAACAATAATGCGTAGTAATTTAGCGTAGTTTGAAGTTCGTAATGCGAGTTGATAAATAATAGAGTCCGTGACGTCTACGGTGACGGAATACGAAAGTGTTTTATGAGACGTACCTTGCTCCGGCACGTTCTGTACAGAATCTTTATCGAATTCCTTAATCGGCCATTCCGTAGGGTTGAGCAATGCCCACGGAGGCCCATGACACCAAAGTGCATGGTTAATAAGTTTATCTGGAGTTAGACCTCTAGATAAACAATCAGCGGGGTTTTCAATTCCTGGCACATGATAAAAGCATGTGGCAGGCAGGTTGTCAGTGAGAGTGACAACGCGGTTGGCGACAAACGTCTGCCAGCGGTGCGGGGGAGAATTGATCCAACATAGGACTACCTTTGAGTCGGTAAAAGCATAAATTTGATTTATTTTATACTGCGGATTGAAGTTATCAAAGACCTTACGTAACAACTTGGATAGAAGAACAGCAGCTAGTAGCTCGAGCCTTGCAATAGACATAGGCTTAGTCGGCGCGACTTTAGACTTTGCGCAGACTAGATGCACAAGGTTGGAGGCGCTATTCTGTATATGCACATAAACGACACCACCATATGCACGTTCGCTTGCATCAGCGAAGCCCAATAAATTGACTATAGAGCCTTCAACAATGCCTATATGGCGCGGTATGCGAATTTCATTAAGCCTAGGTAGCTCAGAACAAAATTGTTCCCAAGCAGCAACGATATGACGCGGAGGTGTGTCATCCCAGTTGCATTTAGTTAACCACAGTTCTTTAATTAAGAGCTTGGCGAATAATACGGTGGGAGCCACGAAACCCATGATATCCCAAAGCCGGGCTATAGTAGATAATATCGTGCGCTTCGTACATACTTGACTAGGAGGTACGACTTCAAATCGGAAACAATCACTAGACTTGTCCCAGCATAGACCTAAAACTTTATGCGGTAACGTTTTGTCAAATTCAACACAAGACGAGGCTCGGTGTGACGCGGGAATATGTTCTAAAACTGTATCGTTATTACTGGCCCACTTAACTAATTGAAATTGAGCACTACTAAATAATTGTATAAGTTCAGTACTTGCGGCTATAGCTTCAGACGTCGACATGACAGAAAAGTTTATGTCATCCATATATAATGAAGTTGAAACAGCGGAAATATTATTATATTTATACCCCTCGTCCTCGATCAGCTGTTGAATAACGCGCAATGTATGAAATGGACTAGACTTCAAGCCGAAACAAACTCGAGCGAATTCATATACGGTTATAGGATCGTATGGACTAAATCTAAATAAGATGCGTTGAAAACGTCGATCGTTCGGATTCATGCCTATCTGTAAAAATTGTTGACGGCAATCAGCTGAAAAAGCAATAGCGAAGAGACGAAATTTTAAAATTATATTAAATAAATCACCCTGCAGGTTAGGACCAGAGTGAAGAAGATCATTGAGGGAGGGATTGCCACTACTGGCATCCAGAACAATTCTAAGCTTCGTGGAAGCTTTATCCTCGCGGATCACTCCATGGTGCGGTATATAAAAGCATGGCTTAACAGTATCCTCGCTAGGGTCGGATACCACCTCTAAGTATTTTTTATCTATGTATTCTCGAATAACATTATTATATGCGATACGCAACTGCGGCGAGGCTTCTAATTTTCTTTCAAGGCAAATAAAACGCCTATACGCGGTTTCATATGAAGCGCTAAGAGAATAAGGATCACCCCTGAAAGGCAACGACACTATATATCTCCCATCGTTCATATCTCGAATTGTAGTAACTCGAAAATGTTCTTCGCATTCCATGTCTTCTGGGCTGCGAATAAGCGGGGCATTGATCTCCTCGAGCTCCCAAAATCGTTTAAGAAGAGAGTCTAAAGGATCGCGGATCGTTGTACAACACGAAGTTGTAACATTACAATTATTATATAAAATATTATGCGGGTTTAACACAGGCAAAAAGCCCATAATAATATATCCTAACGTGGTTAGAATAGCGGACGCGGATTTATTTTCGTTGCTTAAAACCCTACCAGGTAGCAACAGATGCGGAAATAAAGAGGCTCCGATCAACATTTGAATCGGACCCGGAACAGCGAAGTCATTATCAGCTAGCGGCAGTTGTTGTAAGAACGGCAAAGCGGCAGCATCGACGGGCGCAGTAGGTAACTCGTCCGCAATGCAGTCGACAATAAGCGCGGGGACGTCATAGGAAACGGTTGCCTGATGACGCGAAAATAATTTAATTTGTGCTGAACCCTTAGTGGATTTTTCAGCACCACCTATACCTTTAATGATAAGGTTTGATTTTTGAACCTTTAAACCTAAACGATTACATAAATCACTCGTAATAAAATGAGATTGCGAACCGTTGTCAATAAGACATCGAACAATAACAGGCGTATTATTACGATCATAAACAATAACTTGCGCAGTCGCGAGAAGCACAGTACATTGCTTACTACGATCGCGTGAGTCACACGAGGCGTATGTACGCGGAGCAATGAACTTTGAACACATCGATACGCCAGCTGTGAGTGACGTCGTGTTCGTGTTATCTAAAGTAAGCGGCGCGGGCGCGGGCACGGACGGCTCGCGTATAATGTTAACCGACTGTGCGGCTTGAGAGGAGGGTGCGATGTTTCGCTCAACTGCGTAATTTTTAAAGTGTAAAAGAGTATGATGTTTACCTCCACAAGAGCGACATTTACTATTTGACTTACACTGCATTGACTTATGTTTCGTACTTAAACAATTTATACAAGCTTTTTTATCTTTAATTATTTTAAAACGTTCTTGTGGGGATAAATTGAAGAAAGCGGGACATTTAAACATATGTTCATGCACTATATTTGTACACAAACACTTCTCAGCGGTAAATGTTAAATATGAATGAGGATTCGGTGCATTATTACTTTTACGAGGTTTTAAAGTATTTAGACGACCACTATCGTTTTGAGTCTGTAAACTAATTTTGTATTGCATTTTAATAAAATCTATTAAACTTTGAAGCGTAGGTATTTTTTCATTATGGCTATGCATTTCAAAGGCGCGAATTGTATCGTGATCTAGCTTCTTTAATGCAATATGAAATAAAATGTAATCGCCTACGTTTTCTAAGCTTAAGTTTTGAATGGCACTAGCGGCGGTGGATATTTTATCTAAGAAAAACTCGTAATTAGATAGTGAAGCCGAAGTAAAGGATTTAATGTTAAGTATTTGATCAATGTACATAGATGCGAGTGTGCGTGTGTCTTGATATCTATCAATCAACGACTGTAATATAGTGTTGTAATTTTTACCATTAGGAGTTATACCTGAAAATACACTTTGAGCTTTATTTGACAATTTGCCTACTAAATAATATAACTTTTCGTCATCTGTCAATGAAGGATTATCATGGACGGTAGCCTTAAAACTAGCGTAGAATAGTGGCCATGAGCGAATGTCTCCCGAAAAGGTCATAAGTTCGATGGGTGGCAGAGAAGGCCGCGAGCGAGGTGGAGACGATGAGTGTTTAATGTCACTATCCGTCGGCTTTGGCGGTAAAAGTTGTGATAACATTCTTTTAGCATAACTATACAACTCTTCAAAGGACATCCATGTTTGATAATCTGGTTGCGCTTTCGGATTAATTGTTAATAAAACAGTGTTATAATTATCTACAGTAGACTTAAATTCCGATCTAATATCGTTTATAGTTTCAACAGCGATAAAAAAGGATTCTTTATTATTATCATTAATATGTGCCGTAATTGCTTTGTTATAAATGACTTGCATACGTGCGAAGAGTGCGCCACGTCGCGCTTCTAGTACACGCAGCTTAATATCTTTAGAGGACAGCGAAGTCTGTTCGTCACTAGATGACATTTTTAAATGATATTTTATGCGAACTATAATTTAAATAAAATATTTAAGTAAACACGTTATTATAATATGTAGTAATACGTAATATAATAATTATACATAAATTACTTATTTGTGTATATAAAAATATGCGGTGGATATAAAATTATAAATATATGCGGTAAATATATGTTTATAAGTACCTAAATAGGTTAGCGGTTAAATTAAGATATATATAGCCTATTTAGGTGACCTAAAAGAGCGGTAGGAGAAAATATTATATAGATAGGTATATGAACCAAATGCGGGTTGGTTATCAGAATGTTGATAAATCCGGCTCGAAGGACCAGAAATGGTGCGGAAAACTGCGGTAAAGGGCTGGTTCTAAGTAAAGTAAAATTTAAGTGGACTGTATATAAGGGAAGCGAGAAATTAAAGGGGTACAGCGGGACAGCGGGAATAAAAAGCACGCCTACCTTGCTGGAGCTCTGCGTCGGGCTCCTTCAGCGCCAACGATGATGACGGCAGCGGTTAGATGGCGATGGCGGTGATGGCACACATGAGGGCACACACCACAAGGCACTCGAAAGTTCTATGCAAATTATAGCAGGCGCGCGCGGGTTACGTCTCGAGACTCGAACGGCGAATTTTGTACAAAATTGTTCCCAAGCAGCAACGATATGACGCGGTGGTGTGTCATCCCAGTTGCATTTAGTTAACCACAGTTCTTTAATTAAGAGCTTGGCGAATAATACGGTGGGAGCCACGAAACCCATGATATCCCAAAGCCGGGCTATAGTAGATAATATCGTGCGCTTCGTACATACTTGACTAGGAGGTACGACTTCATAATCTGAATAAAATTGATAGCGGAAAACTTTTTCCGAAGAATTTCCGAAACTCAAAGGCTCTGGACTAATTTCGGAGTTTACAAAGGAAAACTTTTCTATTAACGCCATGATTATTATTTATTAGCCAAACAAGGCTGGCAGCTGCAATATTATTGCGAGGATCGTAAACTTTTGATGAACTTGCCCGAATTGTGATAAGCAACGAAGTAATTTCGTCGTAAATTACTATGGATTTTGGTAAACGCTAATAGAATTCGATAAAAACATCGACTTTTATAATATGAAATACAATATAATAATATTTAAAAGAGTTTTTGTATTTTTCAGGTTTACGTTAGTGAAATATCAGTGCCAGATATTCGTGGATGTCTTAGCGCTGTGTTGAAGATCGTCGGACACCTCGGAGTACTATTTAGCTTTACTATTGGAGCTTATCTTGACTGGCAACAGCTGGCATTATGCATATCTGCTGCACCACTACTTCTGTTCTGCACAGTATTATACATACCAGAAACACCAAGCTATCTCGTTCTTATTGGAAAAGATGAAGAAGCCTACAAAAGCCTTTTATGGCTAAGAGGACCGAATTCTGACGTCGCTCAAGAACTGGCCACTATTAGAACCAATGTTTTAGCCAGTAAGAATTTTAGCCAAAGAAAAACAAATAATTATTTCGATGTCAGAACAATGAACCGTCTTCTAGGACCAATCCTAGTAACATGCGGGCTGATGATGTTTCAACGCTTCTCTGGAGCTCACGCCTTCTCTTTTTACGCTGTTCCAATATTCAGAAAGACATTCGGTGGAATGAATCCTCACTTAGCAGCTATAGCTGTATCATTCGTACAGCTACTGGCATCTTGCTTATCTGGTCTGCTTATTGACACTGTTGGTCGACTTCCTCTACTGATTGTAAGCTCAGTTCTTATGTCTATGGCATTAGCTGGTTTCGGAAGCTACGCTTATTATGAGGAGGTTCATAGAAATCAAAGAATTCAGAATGTAATGTTTCATCAGACAGTTGGCCAAAATGATTGGATCCCGTTACTTTGCGTTTTGGTTTTCACGATTGCGTTTTCCTTGGGCATGAGTCCTATATCCTGGCTGTTAATCGGTGAACTATTTCCTCTTGAATATAGAGCTTTTGGAAGTGCTATGGCTACTGCATTCAGTTATCTCTGCGCATTCGTTGGTGTCAAAACTTTTGTGGACTTTCAACAAGCTTTGGGATTGCATGGAGCTTTTTGGCTATACGCGTCTATAAGCGTTGGTGGGCTTTGTTTTGTGGTTTGCTTCGTGCCCGAAACTAAAGGTCGTGATCTTGATGAAATGGATCCAAATTACGTTCAAAGTTTGTCCCCAAAAAGATAAACAATTTAGTTTACAAGATATATTTACTTGGAAGTTATTTTCTCAAACATATAAAAAATAATCTTATAAAAAAAATCTGCTAATACTTAATAGTTATTTAAATCTGGTATTCCATTTAAGAAAATAAGTACGAGTAAAATTTAACTGCGTCAAGTTATTATGAAAAATCCTGTTGAATGATACAAAAAATAATACATTCTAAGTAAATATATCACGGTACTATCCAAATAACAACAATTGAGTCCGCTTAAACGTTTTGGCTGTGCTTAAATATGACGATATAGCCACCAAATTTTAAGGTGGTCCTTTTTAAATGTAGTATTTTAGGGAGTAATATACCTTTTTGCATATCCCCTGAATCATATCTTGAGTTTTTATTTATTAACTAGGTAATGTTTTCAAAAGTTGTATGGTCAGTTTCATGAATGAAAAATTATTAGTATTTTCCTATTGACAATTTTATGAAAAAAAGATTATAAAAGAATGCATATATTTTAGTTATCTGTATATAACTAGCAACTCACCCGTGCTTGCTTGGGTTTAACCCTAAATATTTTTTTACAATAAGTATGGTAAAGTTAGACGATACTTTTTTTTAACAAACTTGACAGATGGTTGCAAATGGTATGTTTACAACCATGGAGATTAGAAACCAGGAGAACCAAGGCCCTAGAATGTAGTGTCTCAGAAATATTGTCAAACCAAGGAGGCGCTGCGATCGCTATGTTGTCTCAATGCCTAACTTCACATTGTCATAATAGTGACAGTACTCATAAATAGCTAACTTCACAGATACTACTTATTGACGGCAGCGCGCTATAAACTCTACAAATTTTCAGAGACAGGCGGGTAATGCTTTAGTATGAAGCGTTGGTTCTCCTGTATCTAACCTCCATGTTTACAACAATGCAAGCCATTTTTAGCTGTTTTAGGCTTCCTTATTTTTTATACTTAAATCACCCCCTACATACCCCCAACAAATAAAAATGATTTAAATCAATCCTGCCGTCTTTTAGTTTTAGCGATACTAACAAACTGTAATTTATTTTTATATATAGAGATGTTGTTTTTTAAATAGAGTTGATTCTATTTTTTCTATTCGTCTAATTTTGAAATAATCACTAGTTTCGATTTTCTACAATTTTAAAGGAGTTTGAAATCATATCTTTTGAATATTAATATGTATTTTCCAAAGCCATGCAAACTGACCATACATTCTTATTATAAAGGTCCATTATTTACCTCTACTTATATCGTCTCCCATATTATATATAATATATCTAAATAGAAAACTTATACTTCTCAAATTTCTTACTCTTAAGATGTAATCTTTAGCAATGATCACGATAAAATTATTCTCAATAGAATCAAGCTGAGAATTGTTACAAAGCTTTATTATAATTGAATTGAACTAATGACAATAAATAAAAAAATGTATCAAAAAGTTCAAAATCAGCTTAATTTTGTCGTGATTAATTAACTTCAAAAACATTTTAACGAGCTTTTTTACCTACTAATATAATATGACAATAATGATAAGACAATAATTACTATACATAGATACTTTACATAACGGTCGTTTTCAATGAATAAAATGAAGTAGAATAAGTTGAGAAAACCAAAAATATCGTATAAACCATTGAGTTATTATTACTACGTATAGAGTGGGCGCCTCAACTAGATTTATTCAAACACCTGTATAGGCCGATCGGCATATACGCGTTTAGTCTGTGCCGAGCGGCTGCGGTAGCTTGACGCATTGGAGTAAAAATTATTACGTCTAAATATGCCGTCATGTGTAGTGAGGTACTGTACAAACCGTTCAGAAAAATCAAATAAAAGTCAAGGAGTGACTTTTCACGCGTAAGTTTACTGCATTTTCGTTTAATCACGCTTAATTTAATAATTTTGTATAATTTTAAAGTCATGCCGACGCGCCATGCGGCGGCGGCCATGATTGTTGAAATCAAAGAGTAAAAAAAAGGTCTACGCAGAAGTGACAATATCGAGTTGCTATGTTAATTAATACAGATAATGAAATTATTTTGTAGTTCCCTATCAGATAAAACATTTTATATTATTATATATATACTTTTTTATTAAGCTATTGCATTTAATTATTATAATTGTAATTAAAATAATTAGTTGTATGCTCATTAGGCAGAATATAAACAAAGTGTCCGTGTCCCTTCTGCATAGTAATCTTGCAATCTATGATGCGGTCGCCTCCTCCCCCGCGCCCCGGGCGGCCGCTAGTGGCGAACAGATTTTGTTCGCCGCGTCTACTCTAGTAATAATAACTCAATGGTATAAACAGACTCTATTAATACTGACAATAGTTTTCTATACATATTATTTTATTTTATTTTATATACATAAATGCGTCCTAGTGTAATATAGATTTGTGTCAAGTGTATTCGGAATTTTACAACGCCTATAAAAAGGTAATCGAATTGAAATGAAATAATTACTAAAGGCACAGATTATATATCACAAATTTATGGCATGGTTATAAACTGCCTAAAACATAACGCTAAGATAGTAATGATAAGAAATTATCATTTTAGTGTTAAAATAAAAACTATTTTGCTTTACAAATTGAGTAAACTTTCTTAATAGTTAGTTTAGAAGAATAATATAATGTCTTAGACCTAAACATGAAGCCAAACTATGATAAATTAAAAAAAACATATGATTTAAAAGACAAAGTACAAAATTATAACGAACAAATTATATTAAAATCACTAATGAATAAACAGCAAATTAAGAACTACCATATTTAGATTTTTTTCGGGCTTCGTCGCAAATAATGACAACTCGTTTGGCTCAGTTGGTAGTGACCCTACTTTCTGCGCCAGCGGTCGCGGGTTCGAGTCCCGCTGGGGGCATTCATTTGTTGAGCACGAATGTTTGTACTCCAGTCATGGGTGTCTTTATTTATAATATGTACGTATTTAAAATGTATATGTGTAGTATATCAACTATCTGGTATCCGTAACACAAGCTTAGCTTACCACGGAACTAGATGGCGCTGTTGTAATAATGTACCAAAATATTTATTTATTTATTTCCATATTAATAATTGCCTCCACACTACTTTATGAATTCTACTTCATTGTATTCATATTGTTAGATCTATTGTATTTAAATCCTAATTTAGACTAGGTATTTCGAATTGTTACAAACTTGTAGTAAATACGTATATAATTTAGTAAGTATACCAAATTTTATCTTTTCTTATATAAATAGTGAAATATGATAGTATTAATGATGTGAGCTGTGAAGTGTCAAAAACTTAAAAGTGACTCTTGATTATATCAAAGCCTATGAAACACAGTCGGCCAAGGGACGTGACAGCCAGCCCAAGCTGTCATACACTCGCTTGGGACACGTCAGCCAAGGTTGATGCGCTGTCACGTCCGTTGGCCCACTATGTGATTCACATAGGCTTTGATTATATTATTTTATCTATACAAATTAATGAATGTATGAATCTGTTATTAATTGTAAAAGTTTTATTATATTAATTAATACGTATGTATGGTATGACAATAATGGCACATGTTATTAATAACCACGGTTTGATTTTAGTTTACAAATAGCCAAATCTGCTTAGACAAGATATATTATAATTATAGATATATTACACTACTCATACTATATGTATATCAAATCAAATCAATAAATAATATTATTACTTTTATTGTACACACTTAAAGTCGGCACAACCGCATATGGCCAATGACTGAGTGATAGCTGGGCACGGGCCTCCCCGTGCCCAGCAGTGGGGATTTAAAAAGGTGAATACTATACAAAAGTGCATGGTTTAGTTCATATTAAATATACTATATCTATTCTATACGAGAGTTTATTTTTAACTGTTATTCTTCAAATTATTAATTATAAACCTTATTTATGTAACCTTTCTACCTAGTTTTTAAAAGACGAAATGATATACAAATTAGATCTTCCAAAATGTGTGTAGTACTTAATTTTCTAAGTATTTATTTTAATTGAACTATTTATCTATTTCCATACAATTATACTTATTAGATTGCTTGTATTTAATTGTATTGTATTTTCTATTCATATATTATATGGTATGTGTCTTTAATTATAAGTAGGAAGTTTAATTTGAGGCAATTACATTGACTCATAATAAAAAAACTATAATAGCTTTAAAAATAAGTTAGTAAAACTTCTAGATACACTGAAAACGATTCAAAACTTAAAGCTAATCAGAAATTCTAAAATCCAACTAGGTACATCGTTTGATCTACTGACTACCATATTATACAGCTTCAGATGGTAAAGTCGTGGGTTTGAGGCCCAGGCTGCACTCATGTTTCGTGATTTTCTACCATAAATATTACTGAAAATTTAAGGAAAACATCTGTAATTGTATAGAATTTCAATTTTGATATCTATACGAAAAAATTAACTATCTCCAAAATTTTTCTTTAATAGCACTAAAGCTAATCAATACCTACGCAATTAAACATAAGACCACACGTTTGTTTAGAAGATAAATTATACCAACTGTTTGATCTTTGCCTATAGCTTGAGATAAACCAATAAATAATAAGAAAGATATAAATGAAAGTAGTTTTTTGGATTTTGTCGCGGATTTATTTTGATTTTTGGTTCCCGACGTTTCGAATGCTTTTCAGCAATCATGATCACAATCACGGAAGGTACTCTCCCGTCCGAATCCGAAAAAATAGTTTCATTTATAATGTCGAATATTCGCGTAAACCTAAAATAAATTAAAAAAAAGAGTTGTTTCAGTGTGAAAAAGGAATATTTTATTGAATCGATGTAATCGCCTCTTAGCGTGTAATTCGTATGTCCAATTAGAAAGATGCCTTGTATTGCTTACGCCTGCCAATGCGGACCGATTATTATATATATTTATTTCGATTTGTATCTATGTATGTAGTTATTAAGTAGATTATAATTGAAGTCAATGAAAATGTTGGACGTGAAAAAATCTGTATAAGTAATAATGACAATAATTTCTAATGAAATAAGTAATTTTTTAAGAAAGCTTCAAGAATGTGTAAGTTCTTAAGTTTTAAAAGCTTCACTAGATATAAATCGCAAAGTTTATTCAGATTAATTTAATAAAACTATAAAATGTGGAATTGGAAGGAAATAGTATTAAGGCTTGTTATATTCACTTGTAAATATTCAAATTATACTCTAAAGAAGGCCTAGAACCCTGCAGTACTATACAGCATTAGAAATACGTAGTAACTACGAAATAAATTGGATATCACAATCAACAATATTAAATAGAAACTTTAATAGGTTGTGAATTTATACATTTTCTAGATTTTTATATAATTGAAAAATAATAATAAATTATTAATAACGTATTGGCTTCGTGTGACCATTTTCTATCAATGCTAGAAGCAATTCTAGAGTTCTTTTATCGTTTAAATAATAATATTATTAATTATTATTATTATAAATAATGCCAAACGAAATTGTTATTTTGATTCTAATATAGTGAAAATACAGATAATAATGGTTAAAATATATTCTAAATAGCTTTATTCTCAATAAAAAGCTCATTTAATTTAAAGTATGTTAAATGTAAGCTTAAATTGATACAGATCTTAAATAGTATGTTTTTAAACTTAAAAAGTCTTATGTCAATTTACTTCAGTCTTGATAGAATGTCACTATATTGTTAGCTAATACAACATTTTTCCAGAGTGCTTTACTTGATAGTTAAGTGGATAGCGCTGACGCATAGCCTTTTAGCCATCGTGGTGTGTTAGAAGTGTGCCTGTTTTAGAATTAACTCTCTTTTAGACATAGATACTGAGCTATTACGAATTATGACGGTCTTATGGGTGAGTTGTGACGTTTACATATTACGGTACTGCCATATTGTTTTAAGTTTACGTTCGTCATCGACAGATGGCGTTATACCCATATATTATACTTATATCAATTATTATTATGAAATGTACTATTATAACTATGTTTTTTATGTAGATCTTTAAACCAAGCTCAGGAACAATTTATTATAAGGTAGATTATTAATTATTAATATAGAACGGCTTTAACTAGCTTAGAGTTTCCTTAAAAGACTTTAGATTGTACAAATAATAAGTGATTTGGTGTCACTTTATATCAATTTTTTTAAATAGATGAAATTTCTTCTTTATAGCAACGAAAACTATATTTAATGTTATGGAAACTGAATAAGAATTTTATCTTTGGGTCAGCTTTATTAAAAGGAAGTATTTTTTTTGATATGGCGCAACATCGACATAGACACAATACATTCAGCCAATGTTGTGTATTGTGAAAAGTGAAAAGTATATAATGTGCAAAATATACTTTACATTATCTCAAATATATTGCATTTTAAATATTTCGTATTAAAAAAGGATAAAATTCTTATTTAACACTACAAGTGTCAAAACGACAATAAAACGTTTTCAGACAATAATGTAATTTAGCTTTCTATTAGACTTCTTCTATATCAGACGGATGGTGAAGATTGATTAGATGGTTGTATGTGCTGAATTGCCTAAATAAATGACAGTCTAGAACTGAAATTGTTTTATTTCTTAGAGTAATTTCACCCAATAATAGTTTTCCAAGTTTTACAGCAAAAAGCAGAGGTAGAGAACCTTTTTTTTTCAATCAGAATTTATAAATGAAATATAAAAATAATAATATAGTAAAATGTTTTTTTAATAAATCAACAAATTTCAATTTGTTTATAATATTTCTTTCTGAAAGTTTTTCACTTTTCAGTAAATGCTTCCAATATACCTAATAATAGATTGTATTTTAAAATTCTAAGGTCCTAAATAATTGAAAAGAATTTTTCCTTATTTTTGTAATGTGACTATAAAATTTTCAAGCGGTCTTCTAGTGAATTTTCTATTAACATTTAAATAGAACATTTTGAATATTATCAAAGATATTATGTAGTATGTTAAAAAATGTTAATAATATACTTTTTATAACGCCATCTCTTGCATTCGCTTCGAACTCGACTTGCTAAATGCTGATGGTTTGTTTCGAAAAAGAATAGAATCACAAATGCGACGATAGATGGCGCTACTTCGTAGTTTTTTATAAAATAAAAATGTTCTTAATTTTATGTTATAACATAGAATCATTTGTGAGTTTCTTCATGTAACATGTAAATTTTGAAGGTGTGCAAAATTTTATCACTTAAAAAAATATATAATTTTGGTCAAGAATCCGATAGATGTCATTGTAATGACCAGTTTTATTGTTCAATGTTCATCCATGCCATGCAAACACTACTATTGTATAATGAAAAAATATGGTTATCCAAAACCAATACAATCTAGTACTTTCAATAAAAAATATCATTAAAAACAGTTACTATAAAGAAACCAACATTGAAAAATGTAAAAACTAAAAAATGAATCTACTTATAAATAATATAAGATATTCAAAATAAATATAATCTTATAATATACTATACTTTAGTAGTTTTAAAATATTTATATGAGGCAACACCATTCTATTGACTGCAAACAACACTGAACACTCAACTGAATGGAACTGACCCGGATGTCATTGAGCGTAACTGCGCCGGCGCAGAAACAAACTTGGTATAAACGTGAGTACTGAGTAGTAATATTATTAAAGTGAGTAGTAATATATTATTAATAATTATTTATATTTACAAGAATGTAAATGATTTGGATCTTAAGAACAAACTGGTTTTGTGTTGTACAGACAACAATATTTTTAGAGAGTACCTACCTACCTAAATAAAAGTTGATAATTATTTAAATCAGTATTATTCCGGTATCTTGTATGATGTATCGCCTGATATTAAATTAAGATTGTAATTACATGACTTAAAATTACCACTAGATGATAAAGAAAAATGCCCAGCTGTGGGATTTATTTTTTTTAATTTTTATTACATTATATTAAGAAGGTATATATTTTTAACAATTTTGAAACATTATATTTGGATGGATATGATTGGAAATAGTAGGTATTAATAGTAGGTATTAATTTAGGTATTAAAACGCATTTTCTTTCTTTAATAGTTTTAAATTAATAGATATCCTTGTGGTCTAAGAAATTTATCTAACTTTGATTATGTTTTTGTACGTAGGTATATCGCATGTACAAATAGTTAATAGCTCTGTATGGTAATCGACCCCGTGATCTTAAGTTGCAACTTGCAATGATTTATATATTTTATACAGTATTGTAAGTATACAGTCTTACGACTAACGACTTTCAGTTAATATCCTTAAATCAAGTACAATATACGCGGACATCCAATGATCACATCAGTGGGTACCTACTACCTACCTACATAGTGTCTGTTTTTAAATTTCAAATTAACAGCTTTTAACTAAATACGTATGAAAATGTATACGGTACTTACATCGAAAAATTGATTATTTTTAAAAATTTGGTCTGTCTGTCTGTTTGTCCCGGCCAATCTCATAAACGAGACCGATTTTGACGGAACTTTTACTTGCAGATAGCTAATGTTATAAAGAGTAACTTAGGCTACTTTTTATTTTATTACAAAAATATAAAAACTGTTTAATTTATTTTTAACTTATGAAGCAAACCCGGTCCGAGTTTGCTAGTCACATAGTACCTATTATGCATTGCATACTTTAGAAGTATTTCCCTGAGCGAGAAAAGGAGTCCCTTTATCTTGACTCCTACTTTCCGAAATGTGCCTCTGGAATACACTGACCGTCTGCAGTTGTTGGGTATGGACATTAGCTCCAACATGAACTACGGGCGGTCCATCGAGTCTAAGGCTAATGTAACAGCGAGGAAAGCTGGTATCCTCGCAAAGGTCCGACAGTATTTCACACCGAGACAGCTTCTTGATTTATATAAAGCTCAAGTCCGGTCGTGTGTGGAATACTGTAGTCACATATGGGCTGGTGCTGCGAAATTCCATCTGTCAGTCTTGGACTCGATTGAGAGGCGTGTCCAGAGACTTATAGGTGACCCTATGCTGGCAAAATCCATCCTACACAGCCTCGATCACCGACGTAGGGTTGCCAGTCTCTGTGTATTCTATAGGCTACATTTTGGAGAGTGTGCGCAGGATTTACACGATTTAATTCCCCCATCCCCTTCCATCATCGGACGACCCGACGAACGGCTGGTCTCCATCCTTATGTCGTGGACATTCCACCCGTCCGGACGAAGCGTTTCGCTTTGTCATTTATTATACGTGCGGCGAAGGATTGGAACAATCTGCCTGCGTCAGTGTTTCCGTCCGGTTACAATATGGGTGTCTTCAAGGTAAGAGTGAATAGGTGGCTACTGAATTAGTGCGACTTACCATCTACGAATACCTTACCACTTACCATCAGGTGGAACATAGTCAAGTACTAATTCAGAATGAAATTAAAAAAAAAAGACTTAAACACAGATATTCCGACTACTGCACAATATCCGTATTATGTTAAATTATACATAGGTAGATAATTTTATGAATGATGTTACCAAATACTTAAGACAATAATTGAATTGCCAGTCTTAGACAAACTCATCGGTTTACATTAGGTTAATGTGCAACGCGTCGCGTAGGTTACGTAGGTCAGATCAAATATAGACGTACAAACAATATACACTTCCATCCATTATTCAAATATTTCAGATGGGGAAGCTCTTAGGAATTACTATTCTTATATCTATCTTGGGGGTAGCAGCATGGATGGCTATACCGGTGTTATTTCCTAAGACGCCTCCACAATTGAACCTCAATGAGTGGTGGGGACCTCAAGAGCTGAAGGGCAAACAAGATACCACTATCAAACCTTTTCAAGTGAAGTTTTCTGAAGAGGTAAGATACGGTTTGTGAATAAAAAGACCTAAACCAACGCCTTGTTGGGACTTCGTAAAGTAAAAAACAATATTTTGATTTCGACTTCTATCTGTTTACCATATTTTGACATGAAGTGAGGTGCTTTCGCAACATAGCTACAGGATGATAAAATATGTGAGAAATATAATAATTTTTTTATTGTGGAAAAACGTATACAGTTTAATATACGATTTTGTAACAAGTACATAATAGTCTCTGAGACGTAACAAACCTTAGTCTCTCCCGTGACCATGATTGCTGTAAAGTTTTCGAAACATCGGGAACCAAAAATCAAAATGAATTCGCGACAGAATCAAAAAATATAGTTTTATTTATTTTTGACCTTTTACAGATGATCAAAGATTTAAAAGCCCGTCTCAAAAATCATCGTCAATTAGTACCACCCTTAGAGAGCATCGGATTTGAATATGGCTTCAATTCAAAGCAAATTGACTCGTGGGTTAAGTATTGGTCAGAAGAATACAAGTTTGGTGAAAGAGAGAAGTTCTTTAACAAATATCCTCAATTTAAGACAAATATTCAAGGACTGGACATTCATTTTATCAGAGTGAAACCTCAGGCAAGTCTAAATGAACACAATCTAACATACTAGTAGCATATTCTTGCTTCACTTCTTGCTCCTATTTAATTTAAAACATCAAGAACATTGTTTCGCATACTTTCCTACCTTTCATGTTAACCCTACATTGCATTTTGTGCCATATCTGGTACAATCAAAATGATTACGTCTAGCGTTCGTTTAAAGACTCCTACCATCATTTTTCGCCTGATGGATGATTCTACACACACCTAGCAATGGTTTAGTTATGGCAAGTGTAATCAGATGGTGTTCGCTGTCGAATGATATTTCGAATCGTTCAAAATTTAGACGATCGACGCAAAATCATTGTTTACGTTAATTCAAAATTATAAAAAAAATAAGTTTTTTGAATATTTGAAAGTGGGAAAAATATATTTATTTGTATTGGACATATAAAAAAGTTTTTAGGTATAATATGACCATGAATATTGTACACACACCGATACAGTTGAATCTATGAATCAAACGTACTCCTCAAACGCTGCTGTAAATTATGAAGGTCACGTATCAAAGTCAAGGCAACTTCATTAGATTGTCTTCTTCGCGTCGTGTGTCGTATCTTCAAAAATATTTTAATATAATAATGTGTTTACGAATTTTTATGAATACAGGTTTAAAATGTTTTTATGGAAGTTTTCACCTATTAAAACTAAAACTAGCCATTGCAGAAGTATACCATAAAACTTAAAAAAAAGCCGTCCAAGTGCGAGTCGGATTTATGCACGTAGGATTCCGTACCATCTATCTAATCTATGAAAATGGCAAAAAAAAATCATGTTTGTGGTATGGGAGCCCCCCAAAAATATTCCTTTTATTTTCATTTAATTATTTTTACATTGAATATATAACTAAATATTCTGTAAATATTGCAAGCTACCTGTTATCGTTATCAATATCAAGCCAACAAATCACGTTTGTAATATCGAAACCCACTTAAATATTTTTTGTAGTATTTGTTCTTATAGCGGCAACAGAAATACATCATCGCTGAAAATGTCAACTGTCTAACAGCTGTCACGGTTCATGAGATACAGCCTGGTGATAGACGGACAGACGGACAGTGGAGTCTTAGTAATAGGTTTCCATACCCTTTACGGAATCCTAAAACTATAATTCTCCAATACTGTATACTCGTAGGTACCATCAGGCGTACAAGTGGTGCCGCTCCTACTAATGCACGGCTGGCCGGGTTCAGTGCGGGAATTCTATGAAGTCATACCATTATTGACGAAACAAACTCAAGGTTATGATTTCGTCTTCGAAGTTATAGTCCCAAGTTTGCCTGGATATGGTTTTTCAGATGTAAGTAGCTTAGTTTCTAAGTCCAAAATGTATGGGTTTGACATATGCCTTAGATATGTCACGTGAGCTGTTGTCAACAAATAACGTATGTTAAGCTAGCAAGGTCAAGTGGGCAGAACCACATAACACACTTGCAGTAATTAAGTGCTCATTTAGTGCTAATTAATGCTGCAAAAAGTAAATTTTACGCTGCAGTAGATTGATCAAAAATTAGAAAACTGCCAGCTTTATATTAAGCTAGCAGTGTCGGCCTCTTACAACGCTAACCGCATAGCACAGCATCAAATCAAACTAGTATTAATTTAGTGCCTAATTAGTGCTGGCCATTCGTGAAGACAAATATAAAATTTTATAGTTTTTTCTATTTTTATAGAACAAAACTTGCAAATTTAATTTAGCGCCTGATTTTTTGAAATAGCAATTAATTTATATTTATGTAGAAGGCTTTATAATATTTCTTATAATGTTACGTAATATCAATTATCATAAAGCCTTCTACATATATATTATTAATAAATAATATAATATATAAATCAATTGCTATTTCGAAAAATCAGGCGCTAAATTAAATTTGCAAGTTTTGTTCTATAAAAATAGAAAAAACCTATAAAATTTTATATTTGTCTTCATGAATGGCCAGCACTAATTAAGCACTAAATTAATACTAGTTTGATTTGATGCTGTGCTATGCGGTTAGCGTTGTAAGAGGCCGACACTGCTAGCTTAATATAAAGCTGGCAGTTTTCTAATTTTTGATCAATCTACTGCAGCGTAAAATTTACTTTTTGCAGCATTAATTAGCACTAAATGAGCACTTAATTACTGCAAGTGTGTTATGTGGTTCTGCCCACTTGACCTTGCTAGCTTAACATACGTCAACAAATAGATGATGGTAGACAATGTACATTCATTTCAATTATTAGTGATTTAAAGTTCAAGATACATACGCTGCGTTTAAGCGATGACGATTGTAGAAATCGAATCGCTTCATAACGAATGCCGGTTGTCTATAGGCCAAGTTCTATTACTTGGTCTAAATGTTAACTTTACATTTACTTAAATTAAGATTAAGAGTGATTGTTTTGTGCGGTTATAGCAGGAGACCTGGATAGTGACCTGGAGGGTGGTAGCCGAGTGGTAACGTGTCGCTTGGATAACCGAGTGATGCAGATTCAAATCCGGGTCTCGCACCTCTGATATTTTCATGTGCGAAACTTTTCTATCATGATTGACTTGTTTTTACGACATGAAGGAAAAACATCGTGAGGAAACCTGCATGTCTGAGAAAACCTAGCAAGTTTTCGAAAGACATGTGAAGTCCGCCAACACGCAACAGGCCATTCCCAGCAGTGGGAAATTAAAAAGAGCTGAAAACATACACACATTATAGCATACAAAGTACAAACCGTTGTAACGCTTCTAGGGACGAACCCGAGCGAAGCGAAAATGATTCGATAGTGTAATCATTATTAATTATTATTAAATTTTATTAAATAAATAATACATCCTTATTAATTATTAATATAATTAGATCTGTCAATAATATTGCAGGCTGCAGTGAGACCAGGATTAGGAGCAGCTCAAGTGGGGGTGATCTTCCGAAATCTGATGCACAAGCTGGGTCACAAGAAGTACTATATTCAGGGCGGGGACTGGGGCGCAGCTGTAGCCGGCATCATGGTTACTCTGTTCCCAAGCGAGATTTTAGGATACCATTCAAATTTTCTGCACACTCAAGTAAATTTCTTAAGTTTTTATGTTATTTTATTTATATTTATTAATTCGTAGATTATTTGCATTTACAAATATGGAGATGAATGCTATTTTTTACAGGTAACCGCATCACGCTATAATTTAAACGAAACATCATGTGCAACTCTTAAAAAATATAAACATATTGTAATATATTTGAATTCAACTTAAAATGGCTTAAATTTTTATTAAGTTCCATTAAAATTCATTATAAAATATTACTAAATATTATAAACAAAGTCCTCCGACGCGTGTCTGTTCGCGAAAATCTCAAAAGCTACTGCACCGATTTTCATGCTGGTTTCACCAATAGATAGAGGTAATCAAGGAAGGTTTTATTATTCAGGTATATAATTGTCGTTCGCGCTAAATCTAGGGACGAACCCGAGCGAAGCGAGGATGACTCGCTACTTTATTATATAACAATATTCCTAAAGAAAAATTGCAAAAATTACATTATATCTAAAACTATTATGAAATTTTCAGAATGGATGCTCCAGTATAAAACTACTAATTGGCTCGATCTTCCCATCTTTAGTTGTGGAATCTCATTTAGCGGATAGAATGTACCCGCTATCAAAATACTTCTCCTATTTCATTGAAGAGTTTGGCTACTTGCATCTACAAGCTACGAAACCTGATACTGTCGGTAAATATAAATTACAATATCAAAATGTACTGGCGTAAAAAAAATCGATATTACGTGTTTAATTTTTGTAATTAAAAATATCTAAGATAATATAAATCTAATATTTAACCCGTCCGGTAATCGAACCCGGACATGAATTCGTTTCCTATGTAAATAATGAAAGAAGGAAAGTTTACTTCATTACACCAATTAGGTATATGTATACGAATGATTTTGCCGACGGCTTCGAAAAACAATTCCAAATGATATTTTATATTGTAGATATTTTTTACTAGCGATTTCGTCACTTCGGTCCTTCCTGCAAGTCATTTTGTCATACAATATAATTTTTATTACTGTATTTCATTCCATGAAAAAAACGCACGACGCGGTGATAAAGAAAATTAACGACACTTATTTTTAAACATCAATTAGTTGCAATGATTTTTTAAAACTATCTTTTTTGCGTATTTATTTTAATTTCTGTTTTCGAACGCTTTACAACAACCATGGTTACGAAAATTACCGTAAATATATTCTCTTAAAACTAAGAAAGTATCATGTTATTATGATTTCTGACATTAAACTTAATTATACCGGAATAAACGGTTTTTTATCACTCCACGGCTGAATAGCTTCGTAGTTCCTAAAATAGTCAATAAATTAATAGAATAGTATCAGTTGATTTAACATAATAAATAGTATTGATTAAATTTTTTTTATTCCAGGTGTGGCACTCACAGACTCTCCTGTCGGACTTCTTGCGTATATTTTGGAAAAGTTCTCAACTTGGACACGTATCGAGCACAAAAAATTGCAAGATGGAGGATTGACCTTCGCTTTTACCAAAGAACAGTTGATTGATAACCTGATGGTCTATTGGTCTACTAATTCCATCACTACTTCCATGAGAATGTATGCTGAGAGCTTGAGCAATGCGCAACGAGCACTGAATTTTGATAGGTACAAATAACTAATTATCTGATTAAACTGAAATTAATAATAACATTATATTGAATTACTTTGAATTTTAGCGATAAAAGCTGGAGGACTTAGAAATAAAATAGCTACAATAACAATGTTCAATTTAACAAAAATTCCTCATATACATTTACGTTACTTTCTAAAACTTACAGCCCGAATAAATTTGCAAACCTGCACTAGGCCAGCGCCGTGGATTATGGCCTGATCCCCCTCGTGCTGAGAGAGGCCCGTGCCCAGCAGTGGGACGTTAAAATATCACTGAATTCAATACAATACTTCTATTTTTAGCTATCCAACGTTGGTGCCAACTTGGGCTCTCCAGGCCAAAAATGAGCTGGTCTACCAATCACCAACTATCCTCAGATCCAGGTTCTCAAACCTTCTAGGAGTAACAGTCCTGGATGATGGAGGACATTTCATCGCCTTTGAGAAACCCAAGGTTTTTGCTGAAGATGTCTTCAAAGCAGTCAAATCATTCAGGGAGTGGCACAAGACAAAGACTGAATTGTGATTTTTATAAAACGTTATTTTTTTATATTTTTAATATTATCTAAATCTGTTTATTAATACTTTTTATAGGGTTTTATAAATATATGGATGTTTTAACTAAATAAATTGTTTTATTTACCTTGTACCGTATAGTTTAGTAGCCCTGAGCCCAGCCAAGTCCTTAAATACGAGGAGGATCATAGTCCACAAGGCTGACCAAGTGCAGGCGGACTTAGTATTTCTTTCGAAATAAGTTAGGTTTTGTCAGACATGCAGATTTCCTCACAATGGTTTCCTTCATAATAAGCCAAGTGGTTATCATGTTGGAAAATTCGCACGTCATAACGGAAATATCATAAGTGCAAGATCCAGAATTTGTACCTAGTTCAATAGGATTACTAGCGAGCGCGTTACTGAGCTACTAGGTTACGGTGATAAAAAACTATCTTAGAAACACTGACTAGAAAATCCAATTCTAAATGATTAATAGATTAAAATATTTATATATTATAAAAAAAAAATCTTACCCAAAACGATGGTTTAGTTATTATGAATGTCGCTCTTCTACGGAGATTAAAAAGTTGGGACTTGACACTTTTCACTGCAAATAACTTTTAATTACCTTGAAGGGAAAAGAAACCGGAAAATACCGAAAAATTAATAATCTATGTTGCCATTTACCGCGAATTTTGTTTTGATTGTTTTAAGATTATTAATTTATGATATGATTATTCGAAGCAAAATAAACGGTCAAATTTTTAATAAGTAGTGAAACTTTCGACTTTTCTTTCATTTCATTCGTTTTAACTTTAAATGAATTTCTTACACTTGAAGCTTACGTATTTACTTAATATTTCTGAAGCTTTGGCGATTTTTTAATTATTTTTTTTTAATTTAATTAAATCACGTTCCATAAGTCAATAATCAGTATAGATCGTAAAAATAACCTGTTTGTTGACTAGGATAGTTACCATCAAAAGAAATTTGATCAAAATCTGTCCAGTGTCCAGATATAAACAGACAAAAAATCTAATACTACATATAGATTTTGCATCTTTCAAAAAATATTCAATGCACAGTATGTATACTGTATAGGTGTATAATATAACGATTCATGCAATATATACAGACTTATTGTACACATTTATGACGGGGCCGGGACTCGGGAGGCAAGCGTGCGTTCTGCAGATAAGCGAAGTCAATAAGGGATGAAGCTGGGGGGTTGCTGGGATGTTTGAAGTAGATTGTACGTTATATGTCTACAATGGCAGGTTTTAACAGTACCTTAAATACCCTTCATGCTATTTTCTTTGTGAAAAACTGAAATGAAAATTTTTCTTAGATTTATTTGAATTTGACAAAAAAAACTTGCATCTTCAACAATCAATAAGATAGGATGTGCTTTAAACAACACGTAGTTAATTGCCTAGTCAAGAATTTGAGTAAAGCTAAGGTATAATGCATAGATTTCAAAAGTATAACTGTTTAGCGTAATGAGCATGCCAAATAAAAAAAAAAACAAAAATAATATATATATTTTTTAATTTAAACCGGCAACCACATTTCAATTGATATGACAATAATTTATATTTATAAGTATTTTTATCTCACTCCCTCAGTTATTTGTCGATACTTGACTGCCGCCCTTTGACTTTCACCCTATGGGTTTAAATCCCATAATGCATGGTAGATTGAAAACCAGTGATTTCTCACATTATAGGTTTTTTAATGTGGCAAATGTTTATGATGTGAAAATTGAAGCGTGCTCTTGCGAATAAAAATACTGATATTTGCCTGCGGCTTTGTCTGCTAAGTCGATTTTTATAAAATTGCTCTGCTTTTAAAGTTTGTGGCAATAGATAACTTATAAAGGTTATTAAATAGGCTATTGATTGATAGGTAGGTATATATTATAATATAGTACACCATATTATGGTGAAGGCGAAATATCAGGTCCTTGATCGTTAAAAGTGTAAATCGGTTTTTTGATATACCTATGTATACAATGAAATGTTTATTATAAATGCTAAACGCCAAATCTATACATATAATAAAATTCTGATATGAGTCGATCTGTAAATTAAATATTTCGTACTGAATACTGAAAAGATATCACGAGAAAACCTCTGGACAGCTTTTTATGAAATTTTGGTATGATGACGGCTGGCTATCCAGTATCCAGGTCAACATATTATAGTACAATTTTAACTGTGGTAAAATTTTTCATCTCTGGGAAAGCTATATAATAGATATACAAAATGTTTAGTATTATTAAAAATCCTTCATTTTTGTAGGTATGTCTCTTAGATGCCTGTATCTATGGAAATATTTAAAGCTAGAGTTGCTAGATACTAAAAATATGTAAATTACTATTATAATAATTTAAAGGCATCGTCCCTTTTAATTCAATAATCTTCTCTCTCATAGCAATCTCACATATTCATGGCAACATTAGCACTGGTCACGTGACCCGACGTCGCTTGAGGGTAACAGATAAAGGGATTCAATATTTGATCGCGTAATTGCATTAGGGGTGGTTTTTAGCCTTTAATCGTTAGAAGTGCTGTTTTGATACTCTTGTTGACTCTACATTGATATATTTGGCTAATTAATATGTGATAGAGTTTGTATATTTTTTTATTTTTTTGTATTGTAAGGTTTCGCTATTTTAATGTTAAAATAAAATAGTTTTTAATTTGTTAAACTGGCCATTTTGTAACTGGCAGTCAAAATTATGAAAATTGTTATAAAAATAAAGAATATTCAATTGGATATAAAAAGAATGACAGGACAAAAGAATGGGGGCAATGATATTTTAACTATAGATATGTTATACGCTCACTAAACAACCGAAAAAAGTGTTCCGCGCAGCACACATACACACTTTTCATTCAAGGTACATGTCAAAATGATAGAAAGGGGATAGTCGATAAAATCAATAAGAAAAAAAGAGACAGCTAATGTTGTCAATCGCGCGTCAATGTGAACAAACATTAGTCTAACGACCGATGACATATCAGAATATTAGGCAAATAATTGAAATATATTAATAAATCGAAGTATTCTGCGTTCTTAACTTGTGTGTGTGTTTTTAACTTTGGTATCATAATTGGTGCATTTCCTAAATACACAGGATGGCATTTTTTTTAATTTTGTAGCAGCGTACCACTCGTCGCCATGCGGTGACACTGACTAAAGGCAATACGTCCTAATTAGGATGTTTTCGAGTTTTCACGATTGCGCGCTCATAACATATCTATAGTTAAAATATCATTGAATGGGGGAATTTTTCTGCAAGGGATTGACCTGCGAGGCCTGCAAGGAAATGAAACTACCTTTTCGGACAAAATCCGAAAAGGTAGTTTCATTTATAATGTCGAATATTCGCGTAAATCTAAGAAAGTAGTATATTTTAAGTTTGATTGAAATAAGATATTTTCTCGGCTTTTTTCTGCTATTGAAGCACTATCTATTTCAAAACACTAGGAAAGCGACTTTGTTTTATACTATTGTATAACACCAATACTTTCTTCTTCACACAGATTTAGGTAGCTAGAAAATTAATTTGATTAATTTAATTAATTTAATTAATTTATAATTGAAATATATTAATAAATCGAAGTATTCTGCGTTCTTAACTTGTGTGTGTGTTTTTAACTTTGGTATCATAATTGGTGCATTTCCTAAATACACAGGATGGCATTTTTTTTAATTTTGTAGCAGCGTACCACTCGTCGCCATGCGGTGACACTGACTAAAGGCAATACGTCCTAATTAGGATGTTTTCGAGTTTTCACGATTGCGCGCTCATAACATATCTATAGTTAAAATATCATTGAATGGGGGAATTTTTCTGCAAGGGATTGACCTGCGAGGCCTGCAAGGAAATGAAACTACCTTTTCGGACAAAATCCGAAAAGGTAGTTTCATTTATAATGTCGAATATTCGCGTAAATCTAAGAAAGTAGTATATTTTAAGTTTGATTGAAATAAGATATTTTCTCGGCTTTTTTCTGCTATTGAAGCACTATCTATTTCAAAACACTAGGAAAGCGACTTTGTTTTATACTATTGTATAACACCAATACTTTCTTCTTCACACAGATTTAGGTAGCTAGAAAATTAATTTGATTAATTTAATTAATTTAATTAATTTATTTAATTTAATTATTTTAATTAATTTATTTAATTTGATTTTGAAAATCACAGGTTTTTAAGTCACCTTGAAAAGAAACTGCGAGAGAACCGAAGTCGTTATTAATATCTTAATATTATGTCAGTGCAACTTGCATCAATCTTTCAATGTACGTTATTTATGAAGCCTTTTATCATGTAAGGGATATGCTATCATACAATAACAATTACATAATCTGTGGCAAGACATATATTGGTAGCTTATTTTGAAAACGACTTAACTACCAAATATTTATGATACACGATAATGAGTTTTATAATCCAATGATAAAGTCGATGTAAGAATGTTGTATAATTATATTTATAGAGCTGCAAAGTTATAGGTTTCTTAATGCTTTAAGATATAAACTCTTATATCTTTAGCATAGAGCTTATTTTATATGGTCAGTTTTTTACGTTTACATGTTTCTATTTGCATGTTGTGAAGGTTAAAGTGTGTTGTATAGTTACACAATTTTGTACATATTAATATTATGTAATAGATAAACACGTAGTATGTAAATAATACATAAGCCTCAGTAACAGCCCGGAGTTGGGAAGTTGGCGCTGTGTCACCTCCGTGCTTCGGAGAGCACGTAAAGCCATCGGTCCTGCGCCTGTACTCTCACTGGTCGTGTCGAGCATTCGTTCCACCGGAATATGAGATTGATAAGGAACAGAGAGTGCACTATATGTCCCGAGCAGATGGCTAGTCTCAATGAGATTGGCTGCCATGGCCGAAGTCGGTCGGAGAACATTATTATTATCAAAACATTACTTATTATTTAAAGGCGAGATAGAGAGTCAATCTAAGTGATATAGATGTATATTATGTATGATTCTAGATAGATAATTTCCAACAGTAAAACTGATAAAAAAATTGTCTGTAGCAATCAAAAGTGATTCCTGTAGTCTGTTCGTAACACTCATGTATATTTAATATGTAATGGTAATTCGTATTTGATTAGTTTATACAGGCCCGTGTTTTGTACCAGACGTGTGTTTAAACTCATAAAAATATTGTATACTCTTATCTCAAGGTAGGGGTTATCAATTTATTTCATCGTTTTCATATTACATAAATATGTCAGATAAAACTGTTTATTTTTGATATTCACATCGTGTCTAAATATTTGTAGTATATATCGAGAAGCCTTTATTTTTTACCTTACGTCAAATTTCTGTTAGTAAGTAAATGTGACTCTTACCCTAAGGTAGGTAAGTTAAGGTATTTTACTCTAACTTACCTAATAAATTTTAATGTTTGTTTTATAAATAAAATTGAAACACGTGTATGTGGTTACAATACATATATCTTACGTTCTAAGCGCAGATTATTATTTGCTTATATTTGTATATACGAGTATGTATAATATTTTTAAAAAGAAAACCATTGAAAAGTTTTAATCGGTTAAAAATTTTGCTAACACTGACCATAGTTTTAGAACTTTTTTCTGTCTGTCTAGTGAAACATTTTGATAAATTTTGTACGACAGTAGCTAAGTATAAACTTATATAGAGAGGAATGGATCGGGTCAATGTGCATTTAAAAATTCTAAGTGAACTAAATATAACAAATCATAATATCAGTAACATTTTTGAGTTGTTATCATTTCTATAGATAAGAAATTTATTAAGTAATTACATACGTGGTGCTTCGACCGTTGTTTTCATTAATTGATAACAATAATTTATCAAATTCAAAAAGATACTAGTATTATTAATATAAATTGATAAAGCAATTTTGTTCTTCTGCATACGTAATATAAAACCTAATGTTATGGATGTACCTGGATTTTGAACAGGAAAAAATAATAATTAAAGAAGCAAAAACTTAAGCGTTAAGATTAAAATGCAAAGTTTACTGGCTGATATTTTTTTATCTAAGTACGGTTTTATTTGACCAGTTAGACAATAAGAGGTTTTGTTACCAACCAGCGACTTACCCGGTACGTTTCAACGATTACTATAGATTCATACTGTGCTCAACTGGCACGTTTTAAAGCCATTAAAGAAGAAAATTGAATTGAATTAGATTTCATAGAGCTTAGATGTTTTTTTAGAGGCAGTGGTAGCCCAGCGGTAACACGTCGGGTCGGTCGGGTCGGGTTCAAATCCGGGTCTCGCACCTCTGATATTTTCATGTGCGAATCATTTCTATCCTGATTACCACTTGTCTTACGGTGAAGGAAAACATCGTGAGGAAACCTGCATGTCTGAGAAAACCTAGCAAGTTTTCGTAAGACATATTATGAAGTCCGCCAACACGCACTGGGCCAGCGCGGTGGCCTGATTCCCCTCGTACTGAGGGAGGCCCGTGCCCAGCAGTGGGACGATAAAAAGGGCTGATGACAAGATGTTTTTTTCAAATTCAAAAGAATTTGTTGAGCCGAATGCGCATACCGAATTTCATTGAAAGTGGTTTTATTATGATGCATTCCTAGACAGATAGACAGACATACAGAGAGACTAAAACTATAGATCCAGCCTCTACTCTACTCTATATTCTTAAGAATAAAATCCCCGCCTAATAAGAATTTTCTTTAGAGGAAACTTTATTCAGAAAAAAACTTTATAGAAATGCTCAAAAAAATTAGAAATTGAGAAAACGTAAATGTGAAAATTATTTTGAACGCACATGCGTGTCAATCTAAGGCCAGGCGCGCACTACGAGTTTTTCGCCGCGCGGCAAAAAAGTGCGGCAAAACAGATAAAAATCTGTAAACGCGCGCACTACGGTTTACTGCCGCGTCAAACTGCAATACAAAATACACACAAAACAGCGGCGAAACGTCGTGTAGTGCGTGCATTCAAAGCTATTCAAATATGTTACAAATAGATGTTGTAACTTGTCACAGACCTTTCGCCGCTGCGGTGGCTCTGCCGTTAAGTGCGCGCAATACAATTTAAAACTGTTTGGTACAGTATTACATTGCGACATTATGCCGCTGCTTTTTTCTGCCGCGCGGCGAAAAACTCGTAGTGCGCGCCTGGCCTAAGAACGACGAAAACCTTAACCTTGATTCTTATTAGACTTTTTGGGCAGCTATATAATATTCTGCTCATTGTAAATTATTGCTTTATATGATGGGCAAGTCTTCCTACGTTATAGTTATATCGATTGTGTTAACTATTTGCCATTGCAATAGTATTCATTAGTACTACAAATAGTTACTTGCCTTACCTTACCTACTTGTTTTGAAAAATATATACATTTTACACTACATTATAAAATGTCTGTGTTATTATAAGTTAGTTACGAGTATATTTACGATGGTTTTTAAAGAACATTAAAGTAATTATGGTTCTTATATTGCTCAGCCTTGATCTTACAAGGGTCATTCTGGTCTATTCTATTTTATTACCGTAGGTGTAGATCGTTTGAAAGCCTTGGCAGTTCAGTGGTCGCTGGTCAATCGCTTGATGAAAAACCCAGGTTCGATCCCCGGGTCAGGCACCTCCGATATTTTCAAGTGTTTTTTTTAAACAGTTGTTGCCTAGTGGTAACGCACTCGCTTGGGAAACCGAGTGATGTGAGTTCAAATCCCAGGTCGCGCACGTCTGATCCTTACGACTGATTTCCAGGCCCTTGTACAACGAGAAAAAGTCACGAAAAGCTAAACACGCACGATTTCAGAAAATAAAGTGATGCATGATAAACAATTAATATGTAGTTTGTATACATAAAACTACAGACAGAGCTATATTCATAAAAAAAATTGTTTACTCGCAAATAAGTTCCTAAGTTTATTCCTAAAATAGCTAATTTCATAGATCGTAACCACACAATGTTTCAACAAATAATAATAAAGGTGCAGAGTTCGATAGACCTTCTGAGGCGCAAGAAGGTGATAATGTTTATTCTCTTTGGTGTTTTAACTTCCACATAACTTTGCTAAATTATCTTTTCCGATTTTATTTATAATATTTTGATGTCCGCCAACATGCACTGGGCCAGCGCGGCTGACTATGGCCTGATCCCCCTCCTACTGAGGAAGGCCCGTGCCCAGCAGTGGGACGTTAAAAAGGGCTGATGATGATGATGATTTTGATTTTAGATCCTTAACCAAAACCAATAATGAAAGAAGTTTGAAAATTTTTATTTAAGCAAACTTTACATACGCTTTAATGGTTTCTCAGAATCTGAATCTATAGTATTCAGTAGAGAAACCCACTAGACAGATTTTGATGAAAATTTTAAATTTGTATGACGATAACTAGTTCTCCGCAGAATATAGCATACTTTTTAATCTGTTAAATCTGTACTACCGGTTAAAACGTACCTGCCTGGAAATCGAACCCAAACAGAGCAAGGGTGCGTCACTATAAAGCTAATAAAATGATAAGAATAAATGAATGTTTCAACCCGATATGACGTGTGTTGAGATTGTAAATACAAAATCATTTAATTACAATGTGCGTAAACTAGTTTAGAAGTAACCAAAACAATTTTAATCTAACTTAAATAATCAGTGTATCACCGAAAAAGATAACATTCAGACGTTAGTTAAGTGGATATTGTGAAAGATGTTGTTTTCTATCATTTTTGTGGGATTGCTGCTTAAAAGTAAGGTAAACTATATTATATTAAATAAAATAAATATAATAAATAAAAAAAATATGATGGGACTCAGCACTATCTAGTTCCTTGAGCCTTGTGATACGGATACCAGATGGTTGATATACTACACACATATATAACTTTAAATAAATACATATTATAAATAAATCATCATCAGCCCTTTTTAACGTCCCACTGCTGGGCACGGGCCTCCCTCAGTACGAGGGGGTACTGAGGGAGGTCCCTCATAAATAAATACATATTATAAATATAAACATCTATGACTGGAGAACATCATTCGTGCTTAACAAACGAATGCCCCAAGTGGGATTCGAACCCGCGGCCGCAAGTAGGGTCACTACAAACTGCGTCACACGTGTCGTTAAAAATATATATTTTAAATATAATTATTTCACACAATAACTAATGTCCTTTACTTCTTTTAAAATAATACTATTGAAGTTCTCGTGTTGAACCTAGTAGTATAGCATTCATGTTTAAAGATGGAATCGTGGTAACAATACCTTGAAAATAATCATTAATTTACAGTGTAATTACGACTTTATAGATCGTACAGTATCACGTGAATGCCTATCGCTTATCAAAAATTTAAAATTATTACGAATATTAATTTAGGAAATATTATTATATCTTTATTATATAATATTTTTTTATTTGGTAACTGAGACCAAATATGTGTAAACACGCTATTTAACATTTGGTAATACTTTCTTTCTTTTACATTTAGATTTTTGTATAATGAATACATTTCGAAGTAGATTAGATTTCAAAATTGTATAAATATCATAAAATTGTAACTCTACCCAAGTGCACTTAACGTTCAATTCAACGCTGTTATTAATATTATATCGAATAAAGTTAGATGTGCATTATTAAAACTCACGTTCATCATTGAGTAAAGTTGGATTATTATTTATTAGAAAATATATAAAATCGTAATCAGTGCCTATAAAATTTGAGAGTTGCCCTCGATTTCTCGAGGATCCCATCATCAGTTTCTGACCTGGTGAAATTGGGACCACCTTGAAAGTATACTCTACCGCACAGAAGAAAAATGTTTAAAGTCGGTTCAACATTTGGCGGAGAAATCGATAAATATACATAAAAAAACATAAAATTCCTCCTTTTTTGAAATCATTTAATAAATATACTTGTTCTGGATTCACTCACAGGTTAATACAATTTACTTCACAAATATCATGCAGAGAAGACACAAAAGTAATTGATTTGCGTAAACAAAATATTACGTCATGCAAATTTTTTTTTTTAGTTTTTACTAGTATGTCAGACAAAAAACTAACTTAACGTGTAACCATTGTGTTAAAACAGAAGATCTAAATATATAAATCTCATATCACAGTGTTTGCTATCGAACTCCTCCTAAACGGATTGACCAAAGTTTATGATTTTTTTATGTGTATATTTGGTAGGTCTGAGAATATAGGGAGCAGGTATAATAAGTAGCAGGCTATTTTTTATTCCCATAGATAATAAGGGTGGTAATAAAACCCATAATTTTCAACCTTCAACCACCAATCCCTATTATTTAATAGTAATTAAAACGCATGCGGAGACGCGGGAATAGCTAGTTTTACTATAAATGGTTACGACTTATCAACAAAAACAAGATAATGACAGATAGGGACGATTGACAATTAGTTAATCAGCGTAGTTTGCTATTTAGTTTACTCTAGCGACTTACATTCGCTCTGCTCGGGGTTGTTTCTAAATACTTATTAACGATTAGTATTTTTATTTATTTATTTGGAACTCCAACGTTAGGTATATATGTCATAGTCAGAGGATGCAAAATGAAATGGTTTACTAAACTACTTAAATTAAACTTTTACAAACTAATTATCCTAAGGTGATTTCACTGTCGAAGTATGATGATGTTATAAAATGATATGATATTACAAAATGATATGATATTACAAAATGATATGATATTACAAAATGATATGATATTATAAAATATATTTTCATTCATTTTCAGAAATGAGATATTTTCTCAAATTTTTCCTTGTTGTTCTAGCTAACTTGTACAGCTGCAGATCCGGAGTACGATTATCGAGGTTTTTTTTTTAAAAAAACTTTAATAGCAGCCAAGAGTTTTGAAGTTGGCGAAATTACCATCTTCTAGCATTAGAGAGCACAAGAGGAACCGGTCCTTTGTCTCTCCCATCATATGATTTGTCGTCCCACCGTCGAGATCTGGGGTCTGAGACTGACTCTTACTCACACGAGCTGACCCTATATCTCCTGCGCAAATGTTTAGTCTAACTAATAAGTTCAATCGAGATCGACGTCCATATTTGTACACTTTTATATTTTCATTTCAGATGGGGCGAATCATAATAGCAATTCTTATAGCACTCGTATCAGTGCCACTCTACTACCTATTTTTACGAAGTCCTCCGCCGCTACCTGCTGTAGATTTGGAAGAATGGTGGGGGCCTAGAAGCTTAAAATCAAAACAGGATATCAGTATAAAGCCTTTCAAAATTACTTTTGAAGATGTGGTAAGTGTCTTGTTTAAAGAAGAAAAAATAATATTTAAAAAATATCTGTCTTTAGCTTTGATTTGTTTGCAGATGATAAAAGATCTTAGGGATAGATTGAGAGATCGTCATCCTCTGGCACCGTCTGTAGAAGGGGTTGCTTTTGAGTATGGCTTTAATAGCAAACAGCTAGAAGGCTGGCTTCGTTACTGGGCAGAAGATTATCCTTTTAAGTAAGTGTTTTAAATACTAAGTTCATGTCAATAACTACATTGTGACATTATTCTAAGACTCGCAACTTGTAACGCAGCTCATGAGCGTCATTAAAAGTAAACTGAAGTTTCTGAAGATTTCTAGAAAAACATTTTTTTTCTTCAAGTCCTTTCTGAAGGACGATCTATTATATCAGATTGATAATAACATGTTGCATAAAATACACTACAATACTATTCATAATGAAAACTAGAGGGCTATCGCCCAAAAGATATTACGTATTACAGTTATTATTTTGAAAGTGATTTTAAGCATATTTGGGTAAATTTTTACTCCTTGCAGAGAACGCGAACAGCTACTCAACAAGTACCCGCATTTTAAGACAAATATCCAGGGGCTCGATATCCATTTCATACGAGTAACTCCACAGGTAAAAATTTCATGTCATATGTTTTTTTCATTCTGAATTAGTGCTTGACTGCGTTCCACCTGATGGTAAGTGGTAACGTAGTCGTAGATGGGAAGTCGCACTTTCGCACACAATTCAGTAGCCACCTATTCATTCTTGCATTGAAGACACCATCCTAATACTTAGGGTGCTGAATCCCAAATATCAGTACTTCTGCATTTTCGATGACTAAGTTATAACAAAATACCATAACACAAGTCTGATAAGGAATTCGGAATTTATGAAAAGGATCCTACTCCCCAAACAAATAATAATACAAAATCTTATTTATTAATACTTATTTTATTTACTGCTATTAAGTCACTCTTCTGTCAGGTTCCGTCTGGTGTAGAAGTTGTACCCTTGCTGCTCCTCCACGGATGGCCAGGATCTGTTCGAGAGTTCTACGAGGCGATACCCCTTCTCACTGCCGTCGATAAGAAACGTGATTTCGCTTTAGAACTTATTATACCGAGTTTGCCAGGATATGGATTTTCTAGCGTAAGTAATAATCATGAACCTACATTTAGTTTAATTTTTTTAATCAGTAACAGTAACTGAATAACTATTTAATATTCAACTTAGACATTTACTTAACTACTACTAAGTTACTAACTAACTTAGACATTTCTTTTATAGGAGCTTAAATTTTAGCTTAAATTTTCACGATGTCTTGTGCCAAAATTTGATGAAAGAAAATTATTTATTTTATTATTCTTTATATTTTGTGAACAGCCTGCTGTCAAACCTGGTTTAGGCGCGGACAAAGTTGCAGTAATATGTAGAAACCTGATGCATCGTTTAGGATTCAAGAAGTACTACATACAAGGAGGCGACTGGGGAGCAATTATTGCCAGTATCATGGCAACACTGTTTCCTGAAGTGAGAACCTTTTTATCTTCTTATTTTAGTTATAATTCTATAGTCATCATACTATGGCATATGCTATCTTTGAGACCTCTCTCGTGGGTTTAATCGTGTACCTAAGGCAGGCCCGTATCCATCAGTCACTCAGTGGGACCTTAAGAGGAACTAAATACTTATACCTAACACTATACTATTCATAAAAAGGAACAAAAGAAGGACTAAATGTACCACCTGAATGTAAAAAAAAATTAAAAAGCCCATTTGTACATATTTTTGACATTTTAGTTTGCAAACTTCTATCTGTAATCTTTAATATATAAAAATCTTGTGTAACAGTATTTGTCATCGAACTCCTCCGAAACGGCTTGACCGATTCTTAGGATTTTTTTTGTGTATATTTTGTAGGTCTGAGAATAGGTAGTAGGATATATTTTTTTATTTCCTAGGCGAGTGGGGTGGCCCTCTTCAGATTTTTTAAATTTTATTTTTAGACTAAATTTTATTTTTTTATGATTTGGTAATGGCATCAAAAATACGTCATATAACGCTAAATTTTCATCCTTCTACCACCAATCCCTATTTTTTTAATAGTGATAAAAACATGGGAGGAGCCGAGGGAATCGCTAGTTTTTTTTATAAATTTAACATTAGTTTTAGCTAAATTATGAATAAGTTCAAAATTTTCAGGAAATCTTAGGTCACCACAATAATATGCCAGCATTATTCACCCCATTAGTGACATTAACGACATTGGTAGGAGCCATCTACCCGCCGCTAATCGTCAACGCAGATGTTCAAGACCGTTTGTACCCAATGTCCGAAGTATACAGCAATTTGATGCAAGAGACTGGTTACATGCATTTACAGGCCACTAAGCCCGATACAATTGGTATGTAATTCAAAAAAATTCCTTATACACTAAATAAGTTTTACACTGTTCATCTTATTCTACACTTAACTCTTAAGAGTCGATTCCTGATGAAAAATGATAGAGCGAAACATTAACCTAACTAATATTACGTACCTAACTGACTTTGGTTTCTTTTTTACTGTTTACTTAGTTTAGAAGAAGCCCGAAATTATGTAACCCAACTCGAGGAGACTAAAATGTCACAAAAAATAGAAAATACTCATTCCCTGTATACTGAGCTGGTCGAATGTAAATCTCAATTGGTGATAGACTTGACTAAAGATGATGAACCATTTGACAAGCAGCCCACTCACTTCTCAACACACAGTAAATTAAAAAAATATATTAGAATAAATAAATTCATAAAAAAAACAAATAAATTAATAAATAATAAATACACTATTAAACAAATTTGTGATCTGAGAAGTGAACGCTCTAAATTAATTAATAAATTAAATTTGTATAAAAATAAATTCACTGAAAGTAGGTCTATGTATGACCGGGACACGCTTCAACTACAGGCAGAAATTAACGATTTAAGAACTACATTAAATTCTCTTACTGAAAAATATGAAAGTTCTCAGAAGCAGATACAAGAACACATTCTTGCTGCTAGCAAATTAGTAGATTTGTGTAATTATAATTATGATAGATTTGAATCCTTTACAAACAAACACATGTGTAATTGTAATCAATCACAACCTGAAATTTCCATGCTACAAAACAGTCCTGTAGATGTAGATAGTGCCCTGGTTATACAGGGAACACAAAAACAACATGATTATAACAAGAAAATTGATGTAATAGTAAATGATTCCTCGACTACCACTGTCCAACATAAAGTAAACATAATATCTGACAATGTAGGTCAAGGCTTTGGTGCTTTATTAGCAAAGCATATGAATAATGTGCAAAATATATGTACACCTGGTGCCAGTTTCCAGCACAATATAAAGAAAATTTGCTCAATGGAATTATGTCCAAATAGTACTATAGTACTACTCCATGGAGATAGTTTGTCTGTAAGGAAACAGGAGGTTATAAATGGAATAGAAAATCTGCTTTATTTACACAATAAAAGTAAATGTAAATTTATAATTTGCTCTTTCCCATATTCCTCTTCCCTTACGGATGAACAAAATAAATATATATATAGCCTTAACATGACTATATATAATACAACTCACCGTCATAGTGACGCATTCTTTTATTTTGATATAAATAAATTTATTAATTCTAGTCTTAAGGTGACAAAAGGTACATTGTATCTGCCCTTATATTATAAGAAAAAACTTGCTACTTTAGTAGCATATAATATACAAAACCCAGTAGTACATTGTACTACTAAGAATATTTATATTATGAATAACTTAGAGAAAAATAATGTGACTTTACATGATACAATTTCTAGAGAAAGTCCTAGCACTAGTTTAAACTGAATCTTAAGACAATGCCTAAGTCTAACAGGTTAAATATTGTGCATCAAAATATACAAGGCTTAGGTGGCAAAGAACTAGAACTAGAGCTTTATCTTGAGAAATACAATATCCATATAATATGCCTAACTGAACCATGGCTCAGAAAAGATTGTAATATTTTAAATATTGAAAATTATAAATTGTCAAGTTCGTTTGTTAGAGTGAATGCTACTCGCGGTGGCTCTCTTGTATTAGTTAGAAAAGATGTAGTTTGCAAGGGCCGACAGGACATAGTGGCACTCTCTGTCGAGCGTTCTATAGAACTATCCTGCGTTGAGACTCAACAGTATATTATATTATGCGTGTACCGACCCCCTTCGGGTGACTTTGATATATTTGAAAATAAGATGGACGATATCCTTAGAAATCTATGTACTAGTAGTAAATCCATAATTGTAAGCGGAGATTTTAATGTTGATATTCTTCAAGTAACGCAGCATAGTAATCGCCTCTTAAGTCTATTTAGATCGTACGACTTAAAAAATGTTTTTTGCGAACCAACTCGTATATCAAGTTTTTCCTCCACATGTATAGATAATGTGTTCTGTCATGAGGAAGTTCTCGAAAAATTAATAATAGCAAATTTAAGCTCAGACCACTTGGGTCAAAAAATTTCAATATCTAGCGATATCATTAATACTAAACAAAATTTTAAATGTAGACCCGTCAATGATTATAAAATTAACATCTTTAAAGAGAAAGTTACGCAGCAATTACTTCAATTGAACATGACTGTTGATAGTCCCAATTTTTATTATAATAAAGTATTTAATATACTATTAGAGTCATTCAATGACGTATTTAAAGAACGTACTATAATTAAGGACTCTAAAATGAAATTTAGCGACTGGGCGACAGTCGGTATATACCGAAGTAGGCATAAATTGTATGAATTATATAGTATGAAGCAGTGGAATCATGACCCAACGTTCCATAATCGGGTAAGAACTTATTCAAAAATTTTTAAAAATGTTTGTTTGCAGGCTAAGTCTATACACATTAGAAATAAAATTTTAAATTCTGACAATAAAATTAAAGCCACTTGGGACGTGATTACTCGTACGGCTGGAAGATCAAAGCCTGCTAGTGAACCTATCCAATTGCTAATTGATAATACTACAGTAAGTTCCAATGAAGATGTTGCAAATTCATTTGAAAGTTATTTTTCGAAAATCCCTGAAAACGTTACATTTTCTTTAAAATCTTCTCCTACAGATGCAATAAATTCTTTAAAAAATCATACTCGTCACTGTGATCACCAATTTAAATTTTCATATGTAGATGCGAATGAAATAATTAAGATATCTAAAACTATTAATCCTAAAAAAACTGGTGATTTGTGGGGCATGTCTGTTAAATTACTTAACACAATAATAACAAACATTGCACCACAATTGTCTCTTATTTTCAATAAATGCATAGATAATGGAATATTCCCTGATCTCATGAAAATTAGTAAAATAATACCTCTTTTTAAAAATGGCGAGAAAAATGACCCTGGCAACTATAGACCTATTTCTATATTGCCATGTATGAGTAAAGTCTTTGAGAAACTTATTTTAAGCCAACTTTTGATTCATTTTAACATAAATAATATTTTCCATAGTGAACAGTATGGTTTTACTAAAGGCAAGTCTACAGCTGATGCGGGGGTTGCGCTTCTTAGACATATTTATGACGCTTGGGAAAAATCACAGAATGCAATTGGAGTATTCTGTGATTTGTCTAAAGCTTTTGATTGTGTGGAACATGAAACTCTTTTGCTTAAATTAGCTCATTACGGGGTTCGTGGTGTTGCTCTTGATCTCATTGCATCGTATCTTAGTGGTAGGGTTCAGAAGGTCGCGGTAAATAATGTCAATTCTTCAGGGTCTCCTCTTAGAATGGGTGTACCACAGGGATCTATCCTGGGTCCATTTTTGTTCTTAGTTTATATTAATGATCTCCCATTTTATGCCGACAAGTTTTGTGATATTGTACTCTTTGCGGATGACACCTCCTTAATTTTTAAAGTTGATAGAAAGTCAAATAATTACGACGAAGTGAATAGTGCATTATCACACATACTTCATTGGTTTAATATTAATAATCTGGCTTTAAATGTCAATAAGACAAAATGTATGCAGTTTTCATTACCTAATGTAAAAAGACAGAATTTTAACTTGTATCTTAATAAAGACATACTAAATATGGTAGATTCCACGGTTTTCTTGGGATTTACATTAGATTCAGGTCTGCAATGGGGTCCCCATCTCTCGTCTCTTGCGAGTAGACTGAGCTCCGCTGTTTTCGCTGTTAGAAAAATCAGGAAGCTAACTGACGTCGATACTGCCAGACTTGTCTATTTTAGCTACTTTCATAGCATTTTAGCGTATGGTATTCTGTTGTGGGGTAATGCTGCGGACATTAAATCCATATTTATTATTCAAAAAAGGGCCATTCGGGCTATTTATAACGTTAGCGCTCGGGATACTCTCCGCGAACTTTTTAAAGAAATTGGAATACTTACGGTTGCTTCGCAATATATATATTGTAACATTGTATTCGTTCGACAAAACATTAATTGCTACTCAAGACACAGCGACAAACACGGTATAAATACAAGAAATAAGGATAAACTTGTAACACCCAGTTTTCGCCTTCAAAAAGTAAATAGAACTTTTATGGGGCAAGGTGTACGCATGTATAATAAAATTCCACAGTCCATATTGAGCTTGCCTTTGAACCAATTCAAATCTAAAATTAAAAATACATTATTGAATAAGGCTTATTATACTATCGCGGAATACTTAGAAGATGTAAACGTGTGGAATTAATGTCTTGTTGTGTCTCACGTAGGATAAATAGAAAAACATTGTAATGCAATAAATATTGTAATCAAATATTTTTGAAAAGAGCAACTGCTGAGTTTCTCGCCGGCTCTTCTCGGCAGAACAGCATTCCGAGTCGGTGGTAGCTTACTCCCAAGTCCCAGACTTACAGACTGACATTTAATTTAAATTTAAAGTTTAATCATGTAAAAATGACGATTCAAAAGAACTTGTAAAAGTCTATTTGAATAAAGAATATTTTGATTTGATTTGATTTGATTTTTTATTCTTAACTTCTGTGATCGTATCACGAGAAAACCACTGGACAGATTTTAATAAAGTTTGGTGCTATAATTGCTGGTTATCAATATATAGGTAGGTCCATACATTTTACTGCGGGAAAATGTTTAATTTCTCCAAAATCTTTACCTGTGGAATCGTATTCAGGGACGAACTCGAGCGGAGGGAGGGTGAGTGCTAGTGAAAAATATTTGCATAAGGACAGTGTACCGCTTTTATTTAATTTTAAATCCAGTACACAAATTGATCAGATAGTGTCTTTAGTTAACATCTTAGTGTTATTTAGCTTATATCACTTAAAATATTAAAGAGTCTTAAATTAGATTATAATTATTATAGTAGTCAATAAAATACCCAAGTAACTTTTTAACTATTTCCTTTCCAGGTGTTGCCCTATCAGATTCACCTGCAGGCTTAGCTGCATATGTCTTAGAGAAATTTTCGACGTGGACGAACAAACAGTATAGAAATAAAGCAGATGGAGGTCTTACAACCAGTTTCACTAAGGACCAACTTCTTGACAATATTATGATTTACTGGAGTACCAATTCCATTACGACTTCATGTAGATTGTATGCAGAGACTTTCAACAAGAGATTTATGGGATTGGGTCTGGATCAGTAAGTGTTTTATATTTTTGTGTTATAAGTGAAGCTACAGATCAGGTCTTGGGTTCGAGTCCCAGATTGGTTAAAAAAGATCCATACATTATTCTGAAGAAGCGCGAGATAAAAATGTAGTACTTAATGAAAGTTTACTGTAGTTTTAACAGTTTTAGATTGTTAGAATCACTCAATTTAGCCGCTAAAATTAAAGCATCTGCCAGTAAGTTCACCTAACCTTTTTTTTCATAATGTTTGAGGGCTTCTATGTATACTAATTCTTCTTCTATCTATACAAAAAAAATAAAGTACAGTGTATGTTTGTAATATGTCCCTATAGAAATCTATAAGAAAATGAGATTTTTTTCTGTCTGTTTATTCCGTATCAACCTATCTCTATATCAGCTAAATAGATAGCTTATGTTATAAGGAGTAACTGAGGATTTAGTTCAGTAAAAAACTCTACGGATGCGCCTGATGCAAAGGTCTAGCGAATTATCTACTTGAGTTCATAAAATATCTGATTTATACTTATATTCAATACTTTATTTTACAGGATTCCCACTAAAGTCCCAACGAGCATAATTCAAGCGAAATATGAGTTAAGTTACACACCAGTTTGGGCGCTTAAGTTTAAATACACAAACTTAATCAATGAAACAATTCTAAACACCGGCGGTCATTTCCTCGCATTGGAACTGCCCGAGGTATTCGCAGCGGATGTTTTGCAAGCGATCAAAAGCTTCAGAGATTTTCATAAGAATCAAAAGACTGAATTGTAATTTTTGTTAATAAATATTTGTTATTTGGAAAGAAAAAGTTCTTTTAAATCGATTTTATAAACTTTTGTTTGATTTTGACTGAATAATTATACATATATTACTATACCATACTATACATATATTAGAAAGAGGTTTTGATACTTGAATATTTAACCGGTATTAAGGATCAAGATATAGACACGAAAAACTAAGTATTACTTGTATCATCTCTGAAGAATGAAAGCAATAACATGATAAAATATTCTAGCAAGTGCTTGTCGTGAAGTCCGCCAACTCACACTTTACCAGCGTGACGGACTATGGTTTGATTCCCTCGTATTCAAGACAGACACAATACCAGCGGTGGGAAGCCAAAAGTACATGGAAAATATATATTATTCAAGTTAAGTCTTTAAATGAAAACCTAAATGTCTAATATTGTTGTTGTTGGGGCATTATTACAACAGCCCCATCTAGCTCCGTGGTCAGCTACGAGGCTTGTGTTACGGATACTAGATAGTTGATATAGTACACATATATAACTTTTTAAATACATAAATATTATAAATTAAAACACCCATGACTGGAGTACAAACATTCGTTCTCAACAAATTAATGCCCGCAGCGGGACTCGAACCCGCGACCGCTGGCGCAGCAGGTAGGGTCACTACAAACTGAGTTAAACATGTCGTCAAATTGGCATATTTTGAATACGTAACGATAGCCTTTGTAGAATTACATACGGTCTAAGTCATCCCCTTGAAGAATACCCTCTTCTTAATTCTTATGAAGGGTAGTTCTAATCTACACTAATATTATAAAGAGGAAAACTTTGTTTGTATGTTTGTTTGTTTGTTTGTAATGAATAGGCTCAAAAACTACTGGACCGATTTTAAAAATTCTTTCACCATTCGAAAGCTACATTATCCACGAGTAACATAGGCTATATTTTATTTTGGAAAAAAATAGGGTTCCGTAAGATATTTGGGTTTTTCGGACACAAGGTGTAAAAAATCAACCAGAAAAGTTACTTATTTTGCGTACGCTGCCTAAACTATAAAAGATAGAACCATAAAATGTTCTTATTAACTGTAGATCTTATAAATATCTACAAAAAAGTCCGCGACACACTATACCTATCTATGTCGAGTGAGGCACAACAACCATTTTTTTATTTAAAAACCTTGAATTTTTTTTGGACTACATTTAAACGCGTTTATTTTACTCATGCTATCAATCCTTATCAAAATAAGTTATTTCATCACTAACTACAGTTTATGTAGATAATATTTGGTCTTTGAATAATAAAAATTGGACGTTTGGTTTTGAAGTTATGGCAAAATTAAAATATTACGATTTCTGCTGCACGGCCCGTTGCGAAGTGGGCGTTTCTTTCGCACTAACAATAAACAAATCCCAGGGCCAAACATTCACATTAGTAGGAATTGAGTTACGAAAAGAATATTTTACGCATGGGTAACTTTAGGTTGCCCTATCACGAGCCCCGACCATCAGTATATTTTGTTACCTAAAAATAATTTAACGTCAAATGTTGTTTATAGAGAAGCTCTACAGTAATTGCTTTAGTTATCTATCCTATAAATTATTTTTAACAAAAAAACAAAAACCGACTTCCAAACTAAACAAATCTAAACTAAAAAAAAATAATACTTTTAAGAATTTAGTTAATTTTGAAGTCGGTGCCAGCCAAGACGGACAGATTTATCTTACCTTTGCAATGGGCTTTCGAACAGTATTTTGATTATGTTTACAAATTGATAGATTAATCGAAAATGTAGGTATCTATTTAGGGATTTGGTTGGGTTGGCTTTGGCTGGCACCGACTTCAAAATTAACTAAGTTCTTAAAAGTATTATTTTCTACTTTTTAGTTTAGATTTGTTTAGTTTGGAAGTCGGTTTTTGTTTTTTTGTTAAAAATAATTTATTTTTAACTTTTTTGCGGCAAGGAGATACTGTATTTTGTTTATTTGAGTAAACGTTATTAGACAATGGAGATTTATCCACGTCCATTTTTCTACCAAACTCCCAGACGTTAATGATTATAAAAAAATACCTTCTACTATCAGGTAAACCTGATAGCCTGAAAGTATACAAATATCGGTCCATAAGTGCGTATTATATTAAAATAATTTTCTTTTAACTCCTAACCGTTGAGGAATTGTACCTTCCATCATCATTTACGGTACGTGAGTCAAATATCCTGATAGCCTATAAAAGATTCGGCCGAGTACCGTTAATTTGCTCTTAAGAATTGAAGAGTTCCGATACTTTGTCATGGATCCCGTCATCAGAACCTTACCAAACTCTCATCAAACTACCCTTGAAGTATATCCTTTCCAATAAAAAAAGAATCATCGAAATCGGTTGGCGTGAAATTGAGTTATTCGTACATTTGTCGCGCAAATACTTTATGCAAATTTAAGGCTTTTATGGTTTTCTCATGGATACCATTGTTAGAACTGAAAAATATTAAAATGGGACCACATGGGAAGCACTACCTTTCAAATAAAAAAGAATCATTAAAATCGGTTCACCCAGTCAAAAGTTCTGAGGTAACAAACATAAAAAAATAAAAAAAAATACAGACGAATTGATAACCTCCTTCTTTGGAAGTCGGTTGAAAACAACGGGTTGCACTCGGGAACTGCCGGCAGAAGTGAAAACTTAGTATTAATTACATTTAAATATTTTCCTCATTAACAACTTTAACATCCACAGAAAGACAATCTGTGCAGCCTGCGGATAATGACTGCGTCGTCGATGTTAGTGTCGATGTCTGTGAATTGACCTGGGAATGATTTTGCTGACCGTGTCTTTCCTGGGTAGGCTTTTTGCAGCGGTAACCGACATCCACGCGGGCGGAGCCGCGGGCAACCGCTAGTTTTTATTAATAAAGCATTTCCTATAACACTTTCATAAAATAACAATTTGAACAAACATTTTACTAGTGACGTTTAAAGCCAGAGCGCGTGTCGGAAGTGTGCGAGGGGAGATTATTTGTCGCCTATATTGATATTTGCAAATTAGGGTGAGATTAGCTCTTATAATAGAGTAGTTTTTGATACTGGCTTTACTTGACCTAAACAAATATTCTGAATATTCTTATTCATAACTATTTGGTTTCCATAGCTGATTTGAAAACTATCGAATTTCATTATTATTTATAAGAAAAAACTAACTACTTTGTACTTTTTAGTTTTCAACTGACTTCCAAAAAGGAGGAGGGTCTCAATTCGTATGTATTTTTTTATGTTTGTTACCTCAGAACTTTTGACTGGGTGAACAGTTTTTGATTGATTTTCCAGTTCTGACAAAGCCAAAGCAAAATAACTTTAAATAGATACATATTCGATTGGTCTATCATTTTCTAAACATAATCATAATTCATAATCCCGTTCGAAAGTCCATTGTAAAGGCAAAATAAATCTGTAAGTCCTTGCTAGCACAGACTCCAATGTTTCTTCTCAATTTATAGCGATGACCTGCGATGACTATAATAAGTGCGCCTGCACCTAACATGAACATGTATAAAGGTATCGTAGTGTGGTACAGCGTAGTTGAATGTATCTCATCCAGATGTAGTGATGTTCTCTGAAATATTTTATCTTGAATACTGTGGAGCTCTTGCAAATTGACTGTTTGTAGGTTGAGATGAGTGGAAAGTTTATCTTGACTTTCCAATTGCTTCGAACTAAATGGTATTTGCATTAATTTCAGTGGTTGTCCTCTTATTTCATCGCTGTCGTTTATAATGTAGTTTTTATATAGCATTTTAAAGGTATTGTAATTAAAAAGCTGCCCTGGAGCGATGTAAATTCTTCTTTGTCGCAAACCATTTGTATCTTAGTGTCACGAGGGAAGGAAAATACGTAATGTTGATCGTCTAGTTTTTCCATTGCTTCCTTTGTTAGAGTTACTGTCGTGTATTGGCAATATTCTTTTAGGACCTGACGACGAATAAGCTGTTGCACGCAGTCCGGATCTGTGCGTATGCGTTGATTCACTTCTTTTTCACAGAGGTACCAGTATTTTTGCTTCGGACATTCAGTCTCCATGTACATGAACGATTTCTCATTAATTGCTATGAAAGGATATGGAGGTATAAGGACCTTTTGGAATTTATTAGGTACAATGGAAAGTTTATAGAGATCGTAGATATCTGCAGAGACTATTGGAAATTTAAAAAGTATTACTATCTGTTTTTCAGTAAAATAGCATCCCGTTTTTATAATATTATAATATTCTCTAAATTCTAAATCTAAAATTTGATCCTTATTATATATTTTTCTTAACTTACTTATCATTAATCCTAAAACGTTTATATCTAGCATAGAATGATGCACACTAGAAACGCGAATAAAAGCTAATATATTTTCTATTCTAATTAATTCATTAGTTAGGTCCTCAATATTTTCTCCAATAATTACTAAAAGTTGAGCGAATTTTGCATACTTAAGTAAACTATCTTCCTTATAAGCATTTGAATTTAAAATAAGCTGTAAAGTATTGTTAATTTTGATTTGATTTTCAACTAATTGAGAAAGTACTTTACTATGTTTCGACATCCATTCTTTACCTAAACTAATATGGCTATTGACCTCAGTTACTAATTTATCCTGGTTCTTTTCTAATAATTTTATTGCATTATTATAATTTAATGCATCTTGATAATCTAAATTTCCTGTAATGCTTTTAATAATAGAACCCAAGCCGTCTACAAGACCTCGTTTGGCACGGTTTGGTTCTAAAGACCTTAATTGATCGGAAACTTTAGAAAGCTTTTCGGTAAGATAATTTATTTGAAGTTCATATAATAAGTAAGTTTCGTTACTAAGAAGATTCTGAAGGTCATTCAATTGAGTCATTAAAAGTTCTATTCTATTTTCTATATAGTCTAATTTAATATATTGTAAAAAGGTGTGGTAGTGAGTCGTAAGTCTAACTGGTCCAAGTTTGTAAGGTAACAGTCCAGGTCCATCGTCCAAACTCTCAAGTTTTATCTCGTGGGGGTTCGTCACGTCGATGGTCAGCATTAGAAGTATTACCCTGTAACAAGTTGGCTCCTTTAGGAACTCGTTTTAATCGCGATTTGGCCACAGGACCACGTTTTTTCGAGGTATATATGTGTATCGGTAAGTCAGCTAAAACTGTGTCCTGAGTATAACGTGGGGCGGTTTTTTGACGACTAGCAAACGGGTTTCGTATAAAAACCTGTTGCTGAGGTGCATATTCGACTTCCGGTTCGCGATTTTTATTTCTATTTTCTATTAAAGCGGCACGATTTTCGAGAGATGTACTATTTATTATTTCGTAAACTTTCCTCATACTTTCTTTATGATTTATTAAATATTGCTGTAGTAGGTGTTGGGTAAAGTCTATGTCAAGACAGTCTCTCGGGTCAAAGTGTCCGTTCAGTAAATCAAAGGGCCTACATTTAGTGAAACTGTGTATTGAACTGTTATATGCTATAATGGCGTAAGGCATAAGGTTAATTATGGGTTCGTCCTTACGTTGTAGTTTTAAAATTCTTATATGTTCTAGTATTGTTGAGTGAAAACGTTCAATGTTACCATTATCATTAGGGGAGTGAGCTAAAATTCTATGATGATTAATTTTATGTAATCTCGTGAATTCCGAAAATAATTGGTTTGTAAATTCCGTTCCGTTGTCAGTGACTATGGTCATGGGTACACCATGATGCGTACAAAATTTTAATATGGCCTGCAATATGCTAACTGCTGTTCCGTCACGTAAATGATATGCTTGGCCGTATTTCGTGAATACATCTATAAAAGTAATATATTTTTCATTGTGTGCTGTAAATAAATCTATATGGACTATTTCAAAGGGTTTGTTAGCTGGGGGTACAATGTTAAATTGAGGTCTAATGGGATTTCTATCATATTTAGCTTGACCACATATCGTGCATTCATTAATAAATTTCGATATTTGTTCTTTCATATTAGGCCAATAATATCTACGAGATAAGGCTAGGTAGCATTCATTTATTCCGCGATGTATTTGTCTTTCCATTGAATCTTTCCACGAGATGATAATTTGTCTTTCCATTGTGATAATGAGAAATGATTTCCTGTTGCCGTAAATATTCTTTAATATTTTCAATTTCAAATTTCGCTAAGACTAGGTTCATTGAAGAGCTTTTAAATTTATCTTGAATTATAGGGATTATGGAATACATTGCGAGGGGTGGTTCTATAAGAATACCGGTTTTAATTTTTGGATTAACGTATTCCTTTATGGCCTGAATGACATCTTCTTCTAAATTTGATTCTAATAATTGTATGGATGTGCGTGTGTGATTTTCGAATGGTTTGGTCACGGTCGGTTTTCGTTTAACGTCATTAACAACTGTAAAATGTATCTGTCTGCTAAATCGATTGATAGGGTCGTCTGTAATTGGTATGCTTAAGATAGGATTTTCTTTGTCAGTATGTACAGTGTCAGTGGAAGAGTTCGATAAGATTGGTACACATTCAGTAGGGTTTCCTAAGAGAGAATTTAGCTCGTCTATTTCTTCTATTAAAGATCTAGTATCTTCGATATGAATTTCAACTCGTGAGAGGGCGTCGGCATTAGTATTCATTTTACCTTTCTTATATATTACTGTAAAATCGTATTCACTAAGTTTTAGTCGCCATCTAGTGAGACGAGAATTTGGTTCTTTCAAATTCATCATCCACTGTAAGGGTTTATGGTCAGTCAAAATTTTAAATTTGCGTCCGAATAAGTATGGTCTAAAATATTTGGTCGCCCAAACAATGGCAAGAAGTTCTTTTTCAATGGTGCTATAATTAATTTCGCTATCATTTAAAGTACGAGATGCATAACATACGGGTCTGTCAGCTCCTATTGGTCCTTGAGATAAAATTGCACCAATAGCAAGATTCGAAGCGTCAGTTGTTAAGTTAAATTCTTTTGTAAAATCTGGATATATTAATATTGGGTCATTAGTTAAAAGCGTTTTACATTTTTCAAAGCAACTAATGTATTCGGAATCTAACGTAATCTTTTTACCTTTTTTTAAACATTGTGTGAGGGGCTTAGTAATACGGGCAAAATCTGGAATAAATTTACGGTAATATCCAAGGAGACCTAAAAACTGTTTTATTTCCTTAGCTGTTTTTGGTATAGGGTATTTTTGAATAGCGGAGATTTTATCTGGATTGGGTTTTATCCCATCTTTACTAATAATATGTCCTAAATAAGCTGTCTCTAATTTAAGGAACTCAGATTTATCCATTTGAATTTTAAAATTAGACTCTCGGAGTCTCTTAAAAACCTTTTCTAAATTATTAATATGTTCTTGTAAGGATGTGCTAAAAACTATAATATCGTCGAGATACACTAAACATATTTCATTTTGTAAACCTCTAAGTACATTGTCCATCACTCTCTGAAAAGTAGAGGGTGAGTTTTTTAGTCCCATAGGCATACGAAGGAACTCAAAATGGCCATGTTCTACATTAAAAGCTGTTTTAGAAATGTCCTGAGGGTCCATCTCTACCTGATAAAATCCGCTAGCTAAGTCAAGAGTGGTAAAATAATGGCACTTTCCTAATTTATCAAGTACATCATTGATATTCGGTATCGGATATTTATCATCTATAGTTTTCTCATTTAATTTACGGAAATCGACAACAAGACGCCACTTCTGTTTACCAGAAGCGTCAGCCTTTTTTGGCACTATCCAGATCGGTGAACTCCAAGCAGAGTCAGATGGTCTTATTATACCTTGATTTAACATTTTCGTAATCTGATCCCTAACTTCCTCGCGGTGTATAAAAGGATAACGGTAACTCTTAGAATGTACGGGGACCTCGTCAGTGGTCTTAATTCGGTGTTTAATTTTATTGGTAAAAGTTAATTTCTCACCTTCTAAATAAAATACGTCCGAATATTTAGAACAAAGGGCTATAAGATTAGTTTTTTCTTCGTCATTTAAATGATCCGTTCGTAATCGCGATATAACGTCTTGAACGCGTGTCGCATAACGAGTGCAATTGTTCTCTATATTAAATAAAAATAAATCAGCGTTCGCTGGGCGGTCCAGTGATAATATAATGTCGTTCGGTGTCGGGTTCTCTACTTCCAGATAGCCGCGGTTATTCTTTACGGTAGTAATACACTCATGAATAATACAATTGCAAATTAATTGTTCTTTAATATATACATCGCCGTCCTGAGAATTTGGGATGGGATTTGAGGCTGTCTGAGTAATTAAATATCTGTTTTTTAAATCTATTTTAGCTTCCCATTTCGTAAGCAAGTCTAATCCTATCAGTCCGTCAAAATAGTCATGGAATTTATATATAAAAAATTTAATACTTTCGGGATCCATAAACTCTTCGAAGCATGGTAACGTTATAGAATAATTACTTCTACTGGTCGTATGTACGTTCGTTACTTCAAAGGGGTCGTAGTCAGGGGTGAAATTTGAAAAATATTTCGTAACGGCATTAGGACTAATAAACGATTGATTTGCACCAGTATCAATTAAAAGTTTAAGGGGAGGATTTTTAATTTGAATATATGGAAGCTGTCTTTGTGTCTGTAAGTTAAGTTCTATTTTGGTTTGGGTGACTTCCGATCCGTCTGAAAATCCTGATCGATAAAACTAGTGTCCGATTGTGGCTCTGTCTCATTAATTAATTGATCGCCATTCGTTCCGTAATACGGCATGGAATTATTATTATGAAAGTCGGGTCTAAAATTAGTATTAAAGTCATCATGGTCACAATAGTAATTGTACTCGGGTTCGTAACAGTAATCCTGATAATTATAATACATGTCATCATAAGGCAAACACTCGTTCATGTTCATTTCTCGTGATTTAAAGTAATTCGTGGGTGGCGGGTTACCTGCTTTAAAATAGTCATGTCCAGTCATTAAAGTATGGGGTAAAGGTCTGGGATTAAATTTCTGAACTCCACTCATAGGCTTTGGCATAGAGTTTTGAGGGTTATTTCTGGGTGGTACACGGAAAACATTACTACGCGGATTATAATTCGGCGGGGGTGCACTAAACATTTGCTGAGTTCTAGTTGGCATATTATATTGGGGTTGATTACGCGAAAAATTAAATCTAAAAGGCTGTGGTGGTAGCATGGGGCGTTGACCTACGGGGGCTGGCCAGTTAATAACTGGGGGTCGATAGTTTTGATAACTTGGAGGTAAAGATTGTGAGGGTTGCACCTTAGGGGTTGTCTGCTGTTTGTGTCCGTCTGTACGTTGTTGTAAGTATGTGACATTTAACTCCTCTTGAACATATTCAAGAGCTTTTTCTATAGTCTCGGGGCGCATACATCGTATTCGTGACCCTAACGGCTCCTTTAGGCCGCGTACAAATGCCTGCATAGTAACTTTTCTATAAAGATCGCGTTTTGCCTCTATTGTCGTAGTCAATGTCTCATGCAAAGTAACATAGGTCATTATCGTACTGAAAAGCGTTTGACAATGGCTATAAAATTCCTGCGGTGTCCTATTCCCTTGCACGGCTAGTGAGAGGTCATTGTATAAGGCTGTTTCGTCACGTTGATCAGAGAAATTATTAATTAAAGAGGTTCTTATGCCTATCCAACTGTCTGGTATACCATTAGAATTAAGAGTAGCAGCGGCATTTCCAGTTATTTTATTTAAGATGCCGTTTATTAAACATAAATTAGCTAATTCACTACCGGGCACATTATTTAAATATTGCGTTACAATCTGATCACATATATTAATAAATCTTGTAAGAACATTAGGGTTACCATCAAATTCCGGCACAACTCTAAGGATTTTATAAATAGTATCAGGGTCTTGAGCCATTTTAAAATTTATGTTATCTAAAATTAAGTCACAATTAATTTCTAAATTTAAATCTCTACTAATATCTAAATTACGACGACGGGCCTGCTGAGATGCAGATTCCCGATTTCTATAAACTCTAGGATGAAAAATTTTGGGAAAGAAATATAACTAGGAAAAGAGCAAAATGAGAATAGTTCAAATGTACTCACATATAGTTCATCTCTGGTTTCTCCTCGTGAATCGAAGTTTGGATTCTCCTTCCCGCACTGCAGCTGGTCCGTAGGTTCTGGATACTAGTGAAGACTAACTAACGGTCCCTATTCTAGTATCCTACCGACTGCGCCAGTTACGTTAGCCACAGACGGAAGGTCGAAAAAAAACCAAAAACTAATTTAAACTAATTTATTAAAATATAAAAATTAACTTTAACAATTTAAAATTAATTATTTAAAACTAAACTTATTAATTAAAATTAGGTCTAACCTACTCGATGTAAGTTATGAATCTAAATTAAAAATTATATAAAAGTAACATTATTGTCCCTAATGAAATACTATCTATTTATTATTACAATTGTGGGAATCGATGTGTCAGCTATCCTCCTGGAGCATGTGTGCGTAACTTGCTAATATTCTTGAATGAATATAATTAAAAAAATAACAACATGTTTAACAATAAAACGTCTTGTAAACAATGATATTCTAACAATAGATATGTTGTGAGCGCGCAATCGTGAAGACTCGAAAACGTCCTAATTGGGACGTATTGCCTTTAGTCTGTGTCACGCATGGTGACGAGTGGTACGCTGCTACAAAATTTAAAAAAATGCCATCCTGTGTATTTAGGAAATGCACCAATTATGATACCAAAGTTAATAAAACACAAGGGATCTCATACCACTTGTAAGAACGCAGTATACTTCGATTTATTAATATATTTCAATTATTTGCCTAATATTCTGATATGTCATCGGGCGCTAGAATAATGTTTGTTTACATTGACGCGCAATTGACAACACTAGCTGTCTCTTTTTTTCTTATTGATTTTATCGACTATCCCCTTTCTATCATTTTGACTTGTAGTGAAATGTACCTTGAATGAAAAGTGTGTATGTGCGGAACACTTTTTTCGGTTGTTTAGTGAGCGTATAACATATCTGTCTATTAGAATATCATTGCTTGTAAAGGACTTGTAATCACAGGAATAAAGAAAAATGAAAAACCTTTATATTCAAACACATTTTAAGAAGGTAGAAACTGAATAAAATCTAAGTTCAATGTTAATTATATAAAATTGAAAAATTGATTATTTTTCAATTTTTAATTATAAGCGCTGAAGAAATCGAAATCTATAAATGGTATATTAATTAGTAATTACTCTTAGAAGGATATTAAATCCATAGGTACTAATAGTTTAAATATTTTAAAAATCACGTGTAAATTCACAACAGAATGAACGTTTATAATAACCTAAAATTATATATTCAGCTTTAAGGCTTAGCACGCACTGCGATTAAACGCCTGCGTTTTACCGCAGGCCAGAAACCCCAAAAATTTGTAACCCATAGCTTTCTATATAAGCGCACGTATCTTTTTTCAGTGACTGATTCTAAAAACGCAACTTGCTACGTTTTGACCGCGGTTTGAAAATGTGAAACGGTAAAACTGAAAAGAAAATTAAGCAAAACGCCAGCTGCAGTGCGTGTTGATACGCGGTTTCGCATTTTCAGCTATTCGTACACCGCTTGCGCTTAATCGCAGTGCGTGCTAAGCATAACTCTAGTTAAAGCCTTGAAAATACTCTTAAACCAAGGTATTTAGAACTAACAGTACTCAAAAGTAAATCCCTATTTCATTATTTATCTTTAACATCACATTTTTCTTTACAATCCTTATCATCCTTGGCTGGAGCAATCATCAAGAGATTGTTTCCATTTCTCTCTCCAGTCAAATTGCGGAACGGCATTTGTCGCCATCTTGGAAAAAAATACTGATTACGTAAAACTTTCAAATGATCTTTAGCGAAAACAAACTCTGCTTTAGTCCTTTGAAAGCTGCGTCTAAACACTTCTTCGTTTTCTTCATTACCAAATCTATTATATTCGATTTCATACGGTCTTTTGTCATCGTCGTAAGGTCTTTTTAATCTCAGTCTTCTAGAAGTAGGACTTAAAGGCGATTCACATTTGATCGCGAGGCCAGAATTTTCCTTGTTAATCAGGCCATGATTCTTCTGCCATTCGAGAACTTCACTTAGAAGACCAATATACCTAAGAAGAAGAAGAATATTTGAGTATTTAGTGGAACAGCTTACAGTTCTCTATTTTAGTAGTATAGTAAAAATTAAAATATTAAAGTCACAACATATTATAAAACAAAGTCCTCCGCCGCGTCTGTCTGCCTGTTCGCGATAAACTCAAAAACTACTGCACCAATTTTCATGCTGTTTTCACCAATGGATAGAGTGGTTATCGAGGAAAGTTTTTATATACATTTACTAGCGGAACCCGCGGCTTCTCTCGCGGTAAGTCTAGGGACGAGCCCGAGCGGAGCAAGGGCGAATCGCTAGTTATCTATAAATAGAGGTTTTTCAAAGAATACGAATAGAGGAAAATTACATGTAGTTGGAGCTTGATTAAAGAAGCAGCGCTTCTATAGTACAATTACATAAAATGTTAAATTTAAAATATATATCGATACCAATATTCTTAAATTGATACGTGAAATCTTAAAAAAACATAGCATGTAACGGTGGCTGTTCTTATTTACTTATCTCTAAATAAAAAATGTAGGTATATTTTAACGAATGTATCTGAACATAATATAATCAAATTCTGAATGTAACGAAACTATATCATTAATTATTTTTTGGAAAACCTTATTAAAATATTTTTAGAATTTTTGTCTTTCCATCTGTCTGTCTATGACGGCATCACGAGAAAGCCACTGAACGGATTTTAATGAAATTTTGTATGATGATAGCTGGGATAACCTTATCCGGGTCAACATATTATAGGATACTTTTTACTGCAAGAAATTGTCTCATTTTTAAGGGATTCATACTAAACATTGAAACGTATATAGGAATGTATATGTAATACCTTATAGCCATCCGTAGTATCTCGTTCTTGGACAACTTCTTGTCAGGCGGGTGAGTCGGCACCAGGCGTCTGAGCTCAGCGAAGGCACCGCTGACGTTCTGTTGCCTCCATCGCTCTCGACAATTTGTGAATAGTTTTCGAGGAGGACGAAGGATGCAAGAGTTTAGTGGTTGCAGATCTTCGGTCAAACTCTGTTAGCAGATATGATTTTAAAAAGTTATGACGAAAACTTAAGATTTTAAAAATTGATATATTTGAGGAATAGCTTTTTTAATTAATCAACACAGTGTGCCGCTTCATCCGATTATAAAATGAATAATAAAAATAAGTATTATTCGTCCGACTATTGGTATTTGTATTTATATCTTACGACTAAGACTTTGTTTATTAAATGACGCCTTTAGAAATCAATTTGCTCTCCAATTGTTCACATACTCGTATAATATGCTTTTGAGGACTTTTCTGTAGTACTAGTTACAAAATACCATTTTCTAGTATATAATGTTAGCTATATAAATTTCATAACATGGATCTATGGAACCAGCTCTTTTACACATAAATCAGCTCGGTAGATTAATGTTATTTTCTTTTTGGGATATATCCTGCATCAGAGACCAGAGTTATGTGAAATGTAGCGATATCTCATGTCACAATCGGCTGAATCGAGACTATTTAGACCTAGCATATTTAGTTTGTACATATTTTAAGGGATATTATCCTAAATACCTGGATACTCCTCGAGGGCTGCCTGTCATCATCACTATCTGGCTGGCAAAGGTCATCACTCAACATTTCACTATCAGGCTCTTCATCAGAACATGACTCTTGGTCCGACGCCATTGAATTTGTATATACTGTAGAATTTAAGAACTTTTTAAAATATAATTATTTGTCGCCTATTTTGAGATAAAATCAAATTTAACCTTTAAACTTAAAAGTTTTTAAAGTAATAAAAAATATAACAGATATACTTATAAAGAATCTACAGCTAGAAGAATATAATGTAACAAGTAACTACTATGTAATAGAATATTCATATCTACAGTAACGATTGTACGGGAACCGTAAATTTTTCCGTTATTAAAAGTAAGCTACCTACTATCTCTTAGACTCTCTATCTATAATCTCTATCTAAACTCTATCTATAATCTATCTTCATTTCATCCAGATCCTAGTGCGTGTTGGCGAACTTCACATGTCTTACGAAAACTTGCTAGCTTTTCTCAAACATGCAGGTTTCCTCACGATGTTTTTCTTCACCGTAAGACAAGTGGTAATCCTATTATAGAAATGATTCGCAAGTGAAAATATGAGAGGTGCGAGAACCGGATTTGAACCCGCATAACTCTAAGCGAATGCGTTACCACTGGGCTACCACTGTATTACTGTGTTCATGGTATTATAACAACTTTAGTCTTTAGAACAACACATTGTACTACAAATACAACAGTACTATAATAAGGTATCACCGGATATCGCTATCGGCGGATGCGCTATATTTAACAATATAATTCTCATCGTTTTGTTTCTGGTGTTCTTTATAAAAATAATTCAATCGTATGATTGATGGACAACGCAACTATCAATTTCTGTGTGAAGAATATTGTAGTTAATTAGACTTTAAGGTAATACATTATCTTCTTCAAATTGAAGAAGAATAAAGGAGGGTACTCTATATCTAATTCTTACACTAGAAGATAGGAGCGTAGCCGTAGCATACTTTTAACTTTGTAAGTTTATGTTTTTTTTCCCAGTTCGTATCTTGCAATCCGTCCTTAGACTATAAACAGATGATCTTAAGTTTAATAATAACAATAATTAATTGTATGTAATAACGATAATTAATTTGACAGATTTGTTAATATTGGGATAAAAATAGTATCTTATCTTTTAACTTGAAACAATTAGATATTTAAAAATATTACGATATGATCGCATAAGTACGTACCTACTTTCGGATTTCATCGCCGACCAACATCGTCAAAAGGAAATTTTATATGCTAAAATGAATTAAAATCTAAATTATGTTGCTATTGACTACATTTCAATGAAAAATATACAAATAGTAATGCCATCTGTAACTTTTACTCATATTTTTTTTACAAAATGAAAAAATCTCCAACTTAAGAGTCAAGCATTCAAAATTCATGCAAATTAATTAAGTAGATAACGATCTACTTAAGAAAAGTTAAGTTAGCTATTTGTACGTAGCTGAAACTATTAAATAAACTTTCAATCAAACATTCAATAAAAATTACATAACGAGATAATAGCTGCCACAATTTTCATTCCCTTGTAGATTTATTTATCAGAGGATCCTACTTTTTTAAGTGAATTTATTATTAATTCGTATACATTTTTTTATATAGGTAAGTAGGTACTTCATATTATAACTAAAGCAATTGAAATTTGATGTATTAACATAATAAATAGAAGTTATTTAACGTTCAAATAAGTTCCTTACTAAAAAATATTTTATTTCTCGTGACAAAAATCTTTTATGGTGTAAAAAATATATACCAAAATAAGATAACAAACCTATATTTCCAGTAATTTCCGTCACAGTTGGCATAAAATAACACTATTGACTTTATCACTTCAACAAACAAACACAACTTATTTTTATAATATATTTTTCACGTTTATATACAGGAGCTCCTCACTCCACGACGTTAAAAAAGCAACTAAGGAAAATTCGATTATCATATTCAAATTTCGAAAGGGGGTTGCTCTGGTTTACTCTGATTGGTCATTTCTTTGTGTACGACAGCCAATGACGTGATAGGGCGTGTCCATCTAAATTTCCCCTGAGGTTCATTTACACCACTTAGCTCTGAAAAATAAATAATTTTTACTAATTGCAACATTTAATATTATTAATTGTGTACGATAATTCAAGAAAGTTTTCGACGTCTATATCATTTTATCGCAAATCTTGATTTATGTATGGTTTTCAATAAATAATTTTTAATAGCTATACCGATATTAAAGGAAGAAGATGTAAATGTGTGGGATAAATGTCTTGTTGTGTCTCAAGAAGGATAAATAGATAAATATTGTAATGCAATATTGTAACCAAATATTTTTTTCAAGAGCAACTATTGAGTTTCTCGCCGGCTCTTCTCAGCAGAACAGCATTCGCAGTCGGTGGTAGCTTATTCACAGACTTACAGACTGACATTTAATTTAAAATTTAAAGTTTAATAATGTAAAAATGACGATTCAAAATAACTTGTAAAAGTCTATTTGAATAAAGAATATTTTGATTTGATTTGATTTGAATGAAGTGTTTTATAACATACCTATATGCACTATGTAGGTATATCATTTCGACAAATTGAATTTGGGTCAATAGTAAGAAGGTATTAAAAATTAATTTATACCTTTATTTATTATTCCTAATAAAAATTGCAAAATGAGTGCAGCACAAAATGACACTATCCTCGTTCTACCAAGAAAATGATTTTTAGCATAATGCTATTTAACCGTATATTCGCTATCCTTATAACACTATAACAGTAAAAATTCTCTACTATGTATTAACCGTCAGTCCCAACCTATATCAGGAGTCGGCGTCTAATGTAGGATAAGCGTTGAAAAACTTCATTTACTTAAGTTATGTAAATATTTGACCAAACCTAATGCAAGAGAAACACAGATTTTACACCAGCTGGAAGAGATTTTATCCATTGGTGAAAAAAACATGAAAATCGGTGCATTTTGTGAGTTTATTGCGAACCGACCGAGAGACAGACAGACGCGGCAGAGAACTTTATTTTATAAAATGTAGTGAAATAAAAAGAAAATAGAATTTGCACAATTACTAAACTGGTGCACACTTGATGGATGGATCGTTTGTAGACAATAATTTCCTTGAAGAAATCTCAGCCAGAACAGGTTCTTGACGACTCCACGAGGCAAACTCCTTTGTCATTGGATTACTCTTATCATTGCGTCGCGCGATATTGAAAACTAAGACAATGTTGGAGTTTAAGGTACTTTTATTTATATTTTTACCAAAAAAATAATTATTTTATCCCGTCACCATGAATGCTGTAAAATATTCGAAACGTTGAGAACCAAAAATAAATTATTTCGCGAATTTATTTTATTCAAAATTTAATTTTAAAATATCTTCGTAGCTTCGCCCGCGTTCATGTTGTCCGCGCGAGCGAACCCGCGGGTTCCGCTAGAGAAAAAAAAGAAAAAAAAGTGTCCTACGTTACTTTTAATACAAATTTCATGATGATCGGTTAAATAATTTTCGCGTGAAAGCGTAACAAACAAACTCACATTCACATTTATAATAGTAATAGATTTGTGACTGAGTCAAATCTGTACTTACATAAATTTTTTATTGAATTATCGAAATAGAGGCTGAAGTTATAGTTTTTAAAATTAATGTTTATCTGTGTGTATAACTGTCTATGACCGCAGCAAGAGAAAGAAATTTATTGAAATTTTTATGAAATTTGGTATGATGATAGCTGGTATCCGAGTCAAGAAGATGCAAATTAAGCTTGATATGCATTTGATCAATTATATAACGTCGAGAATACTCTATAAATAAATAGTTTTACTAAAGACACTTTAAAAATTTTCTTACACAGTTGAGTGAGTTTTATTTTACAAACTAATTTTAGTCAGACTGCCATTAGAAATCCCAAACTTAGTGTGTATGTGTGTATATTTGTTACTCCTTTGTGCTAAGGAAGCTGCACAGATTTGGATGAAATTGAGTCCTCTAATAGACTAACACTGAGACTATTGTTAGGTATCGGCAAAGGATTGGAACAATCTGCCTGCGTCAGTGTTTCCGTCCGGTTACAATATGGGTGTCTTCAAGGCAAGAGTGAATAGGCGGCTGCTGAATTAGTGCGACTCCATCTACGACTGCGTTACCACTTACCATCAGGTGGAGCGTAGTCAAGCACTAATTCAGAATGAAATAAAAAAATCTAGATATTAAATGATGCAAGGTTGTAAGTACAGCCCTTTTTAATGTCCCACAGCTGGGCACGGGTCTTCCTTCAATACGAGGAGGATCAGGTCATAGTCCACCACGCTTGCCTGGTGCGTGTTGGCAGTTCACATGTCTTTGAAAAACTTGCTAGGTTCTTTTAGAAATGCAGGTTTCCTCACGATGCTTTTTCTCACCGTAAGATAAGTGGTAATCATGTTAGAAATGATTCGCACATGGAAATATCAGAGGTGCGAGACCTGGATTTGAACCCATCACTGTCATCGATGCAAGGTTATTAATTTATATAGGTATATATAAAAATGCAAATTTTCCGCAGAATCTTAAAAATAATTCTAAATAGCTTAGACTGCTGTAGAGCTAGAATTTAGCTTATCGTTTTTGACGACATTATACATTATTCTTTTGGATAAGACCGACACGACGTAATATAGTAGGCAAAAGACAATCAATGAAAATTCGCTTTCGGTACTGATAACTTTGATGTATGCCTGTTATTGCTTAAATTGCCAATAAAACCCATATCTGGGTAAATAAATTAAAGGAATCTATAAAGTACCTAATTTAAACACTATACCAGTTTTTTATTACTAATACATGTATGTGCGAAGACCATCTTTGTAATAATATATTTATGTATTGCATGTTACATTTGTTGATGACCTATTAAATAATATAAATAAATACTTTGGGACATTATTACAACAGCACCATCTAGTTCCGTGGTAAGCTACGAGGATTGTGTTACGGATACCAGATAGTTGATAGTTGATATACTACACATATAAATTTTAAATACATACATATTATAAATATAAACACCCATGACTGAAGTACAATCATTTGTGCTCAACAAATGAATGCCCCCAGCGGGACTCGAACCCGCGACCGCTGGCGCAGAAAGTAGGGTCACTACCAATTGAGCCAAGCGTGTCGTCAAATTATTAAATAATATTATAGTTTCATGGTAAGCTACGAGGCTTGTGTTATGGATACCAGAAAGTTGACACATTAATTACCTAACTCTTAACGCATACGTATTCTAAATAGAAATGAAATATCCTTGACTGTATGAACATTCGTGTTCATCACACAAATGAAAACCCTCAACGGGACTCAAACCCGCTGCCAATGGCACAGTAAATTCGTATCATACATAATACTTTCTTAGATTTACGCGAATATTCGACATTATAAATGAAACTACCTTTTCGGATCATTTGTCGCGAATTTATTTTGATTTTTAGTTCCCGACGCGGTTTCGAATGCTTTACAGCAATCATGGTCACGGGAGAGACTCTCTCCCGGAGAAAAGGTAGTTTCATTTATAATGTCGTATCATACATTTACATTACACATATAATCTCTCGGAATAGAAAAATCACTCTAAAAACAATAACATTTACTAGAATTACTAATCTAGTAATTATAGTACGAAGTAATTAGTAACTGTCGTCTAACAATGTGTGTTATCAATGATATTTAAGCTTATTACTTTACTGTTCTCATATTGTTATATTAAAAAGTAAATATTTGTAGAAAGACAAACAGTCTCGTTACTGATTGGTAATTATTACCTAAGAAATTCTAAATAACACGATCTTGTCCATTTATTTTGCGGTTTTATTTAAATATTTGATTCCAAAGGTGTCAAATGCTTTACAGCAATCGTGGTTATGGTAGAGACAGATTTTATACGTATTAAATCTGTACAGCCCTACTAATATACTCCGTATATGATACATTCATTCATGTAAGTTTGTTTGCTACGCTTTTACGCGAAAACTACTTAACCGATCATCATGAAACTTTGTACACATATTGTTGAAGGTATTAGAAGTAACATAGGATACTTATTATTAAGAAAAAAAAATTACGAAAGATAAAAATTTTGACATACAATCTGTATGTCAAAAAATCTCAAAATCTAGCTACTTCAACGCCATCTAGCATTCCAATAATGAAGTTCCAACCCTGAGTACCGTAATACCGTTGCACTGTATTAGTTTTTATTTAGGTTTTTGAAACTTCATTGGATAATGTAGTAGGTAATTTTTAAAAATTGATAATCCGAGCCAAGCAATAAAATATAATGATCATATTGATTCATTTATATTGTAATGATCTCTAATACTAAGTTAATGGCTTCAATGCGAGCGAAGCCGCGGGTAAAAGCTAGTCTATACATATAATAAAAATGTAACAGATCGTTGTCTGTACATGAAAGATATGTAAGAAAAAATATTATAGGGACCTTTATTAACGCAAATAGAACCCAAAACAATGATTGTTAGAATTTTTGTCTGTTTGTCTGTTTGTCTGTTTGTCTGTTTGTCTGTGCGTTTGTGCACGCTAATCTCTGAAACGGCTTATTTGATCGAGATGTGGTTTTCACTTATATATTGTGGTAAGCTTCACTTAACATTTAGCGTTTGTTTCATGTCAATCGGTTCATAAATAAAAAAGTTATGGTAATTTAAAGAATAACGTCGAATATTTGTTAAACTACTTACAACTTCTATTCTTTCTCTGTTCAGTAGCATTGACTAAAACTTTACTAAGCTCGATAATAATAATGATCTATATAAAATTATGATTATAGTCATACATATTTATTTATATGAAATAAATACAATATAAAATAAAAAAAAAACCGTAGCTTAAAAAATCTGTATATTAAATACTTTCAAAAACCATGACTGTAACGTATTTTGTATTGAATATAGAGACCCCAAAACAATAGTTATAATTTTTTTGGCTGTTTGTCTGTATGTCCATTTGTCTGTTTGTATGTTATCGTGTAACTCAAAAAGTACTGCACAAATTTTAACCAAATTTTGTTTAGTGATAACTTATTACTCAGGTCGTGACTTAAGATATTTTTATTGCAGTATATTACATAATATGGTAACAACGTAACCGTTCGCTGTCTGTAAATGAAAGATATATGAGAAAAATTTTGTATTGGGCCTTCATCAACACATAGCACCCAAAACAATGTATGTTTGTATGTATGTATGTATGTATGTATGTATGTATGTATGTATGTATGTATGTATGTATGTATGTATGTATGTATGTATGTATGTATGTATGTATGTATGTATGTATGTATGCATGTATGTATGTATGTATGTATGTATGTATGTATGTATGTATGTATGTATGTATGTATGTATGTATGTATGTATGTATGTATGTATGTATATATGTATGTATGTATGTATGTATGTATGTATGTATGTGTGTAGGTTAGGTGATGAGATGAGGTGATATTGGTATTAAGCTTGGTATTGTATATTTATCAGTTCAGTATATATATAGATCAGACTTTTCGTTTAGTAATTATAACGGTTCAGATTTTATAACTAAGAAAAATGTCGCAGCTTGGACAAAAAATAATTGGTTTTATTGAGTTGGCCTAAGAAAGCTACCAGTGGTGAAATCTTAAGAGATACGTCAAAATAATGTAGTAGGAAATTCTAGGTCTAAAAACAGCCTACTGAAAAGTCTACAATACCAAAATATAATATGTAAGTTACACTCGCAATACCTATTTTTATTATTAGTATCTATATGTATACATATATATGTATAAATATAATAAAGCAGAAACTTATAAAAAGTATGTACATGAAATATTTTTTTAAAAACAATGACTGTAATGAAATATGTATTGAATAAACACCCCAATACCTACATTATTAAAATGTTTGTCTGTTTGTATGTTATCGCTTAACACAAAAAGTACCGGACCGATTTAAAAAAAAACTGTGTAATGGTTACTTATTACCTAGCTGCGGGTAAGTCTTGAGAGATACATCAAAACAATATTGTAGGTCTTAAAAAGGGCTACAGAATAGTTTACAATATCAAATATCTGTCTCCTAAGCTACACTCGCAATACCTATTTTTATCAGTACGTAAAAAACAGTAACTTCGTAAATCGAAGCGTGCGTTTAACACAAAAAGTACATAACTGATTTGAATTAAGTTTTGTATAGTGCTACGTTATTATACGAGAAAACATTTAAAACACCTTTTATTGAACATTAATCTTACATTCTTAAGTGAAAACACAATTATTGGTTCTATAGAGTTCTTACAAATTTATATAGATAACTCTTGCTAAAACTTAAGAGAAACATCTCACAGGATTACAAAATAACTGGTGCTGTAGATGAAATAGAAAATGCTATAGAGTAGTTCCCAGAAAAGAGGGCCAGAACTTTAAATGGGGAATCAGTCCTTGGTACATTATAAGTAACAGTATATAAACAAAAAAGGTTTATTTTACTCTCTCCTAGCGCGAGCGAAGCCGCGGGCACCGCTAGTATATAATAAAATTGTAAGTGTGTCGAATCTGTACATTTTTTTTAAATCTTTTATTATTATCGATATAAAGGCCGTATAGTTTATAAATTTTTTGTCTGTATATTTGTCGGTCCATCTGTCTGTGAGCACGTCACGCAGAAATCAATTGACGCATTAAGAGAAAATCACTAAACAGATTTTAATTGAGTTCGGTATGATGATAGCAGCTCATTTAGAATACTTTTTACTTTGTGAAATATCTTATCCCTGACAAACGTATACGTATATACTCGTAGTTATTACGAACGGCCTTGCCCTAAAATTACAAGTTTATACTATAGATATTGATAAATATTATAGACTAGCGGTGCCCGCGGCTTCGCTCGCGCTAGGAGAGAGTAAAATAAACCTTTTTTGTTTATATACTGTTACTTATAATGTACCAAGGACTGATTCCCCATTTAAAGTTCTGGCCCTCTTTTCTGGGAACTACTCTATAGCATTTTCTATTTCATCTACAGCACCAGTTATTTTGTAATCCTGTGAGATGTTTCTCTTAAGTTTTAGCAAGAGTTATCTATATAAATTTGTAAGAACTCTATAGAACCAATAATTGTGTTTTCACTTAAGAATGTAAGATTAATGTTCAATAAAAGGTGTTTTAAATGTTTTCTCGTATAATAACGTAGCACTATACAAAACTTAATTCAAATCAGTTATGTACTTTTTGTGTTAAACGCACGCTTCGATTTACGAAGTTACTGTTTTTTACGTACTGATAAAAATAGGTATTGCGAGTGTAGCTTAGGAGACAGATATTTGATATTGTAAACTATTCTGTAGCCCTTTTTAAGACCTACAATATTGTTTTGATGTATCTCTCAAGACTTACCCGCAGCTAGGTAATAAGTAACCATTACACAGTTTTTTTTTAAATCGGTCCGGTACTTTTTGTGTTAAGCGATAACATACAAACAGACAAACATTTTAATAATGTAGGTATTGGGGTGTTTATTCAATACATATTTCATTACAGTCATTGTTTTTAAAAAAATATTTCATGTACATACTTTTTATAAGTTTCTGCTTTATTATATTTATACATATATATGTATACATATAGATACTAATAATAAAAATAGGTATTGCGAGTGTAACTTACATATTATATTTTGGTATTGTAGACTTTTCAGTAGGCTGTTTTTAGACCTAGAATTTCCTACTACATTATTTTGACGTATCTCTTAAGATTTCACCACTGGTAGCTTTCTTAGGCCAACTCAATAAAACCAATTATTTTTTGTCCAAGCTGCGACATTTTTCTTAGTTATAAAATCTGAACCGTTATAATTACTAAACGAAAAGTCTGATCTATATATATACTGAACTGATAAATATACAATACCAAGCTTAATACCAATATCACCTCATCTCATCACCTAACCTACACACATACATACATACATACATACATACATACATACATACATACATACATACATACATACATACATACATACATACATACATACATACATACATACATACATACATACATACATACATACATACATACATACATACATACATACATACATACATACATACATACATACATACATGCATACATACATACATACATACATACATACATACATACATACATACATACATACATACATACATACATACATACATACATACATACATACATACATACATACATACAAACATACATTGTTTTGGGTGCTATGTGTTGATGAAGGCCCAATACAAAATTTTTCTCATATATCTTTCATTTACAGACAGCGAACGGTTACGTTGTTACCATATTATGTAATATACTGCAATAAAAATATCTTAAGTCACGACCTGAGTAATAAGTTATCACTAAACAAAATTTGGTTAAAATTTGTGCAGTACTTTTTGAGTTACACGATAACATACAAACAGACAAATGGACATACAGACAAACAGCCAAAAAAATTATAACTATTGTTTTGGGGTCTCTATATTCAATACAAAATACGTTACAGTCATGGTTTTTGAAAGTATTTAATATACAGATTTTTTAAGCTACGGTTTTTTTTTTATTTTATATTGTATTTATTTCATATAAATAAATATGTATGACTATAATCATAATTTTATATAGATCATTATTATTATCGAGCTTAGTAAAGTTTTAGTCAATGCTACTGAACAGAGAAAGAATAGAAGTTGTAAGTAGTTTAACAAATATTCGACGTTATTCTTTAAATTACCATAACTTTTTTATTTATGAACCGATTGACATGAAACAAACGCTAAATGTTAAGTGAAGCTTACCACAATATATAAGTGAAAACCACATCTCGATCAAATAAGCCGTTTCAGAGATTAGCGTGCACAAACGCACAGACAAACAGACAAACAGACAAACAGACAAACAGACAAAAATTCTAACAATCATTGTTTTGGGTTCTATTTGCGTTAATAAAGGTCCCTATAATATTTTTTCTTACATATCTTTCATGTACAGACAACGATCTGTTACATTTTTATTATATGTATAGATGTAATACTTCAATGCGTTCATGAAAGTAAGATTTTGATGGTCGCGTCACGAAAAACCATCATGCCCATGACGCATGTATAACGTTGCCATAGCAACTTCATATCTTATACCTTTAAACGAGCAATTCTTGTATATAAATATATATATAATCGGAATCTCGGAAACGGCTCCAACGATTTTCATGCAATTTAGCAAGCAGGGGGTTTCGGGGGCGATAAATCGATCTAGCTAGGTTTTATTTCTAGAAAACGTTATTTTATCAATATTTTAGGCAATGAAAAAAAGCTACAATACCATTAGAATACGAAGGTAAATTTCGCTGTCATCCACAAGATTATAATAGCTCAGATTGATTGACAGCGGAAACCGGGCGGTCTCTAACCAGAAGCCCTCGGTTCGAATACAGGTGTTTCCAGTCCGATTATTATTTATTTCTTTCTTTTTTTAATTTTTTCCAAAAAAAACCTTCGCTCGGTCGCCTGATATTAATAGGTACATGAGATAAATATCGAATTTATTTGTTTTCGTGTCTAACAAGAAAAAATCCACATCTCCTAAATGTAAAACACTTTTGATAAATATTAATAGGTAGTATAAAGTATTACCACAGGTATTACTTTCACGTGTCCTATATAATTTATCTATTTAAGTGTAAGGATTTCTGCACACGATGGCTTTTTTTCACGCTATCGACGTGCGTTTGACGCAAGGTAATTAACGCATGTCTGTAACGTGAGTAAGAAACATACATACAAAAAAAGGTTTTATTATACAAAAAAAATATGCATGTATTAAATATTTACGTCAAAAGCATGTTCTTACTAATAAAAAAATGCAAACTTAAGATGGCGAACAATAAAAAGAGATAGTAAAGTCAGATACATATATTTTAACATAAATAACAACTACATGGTAGGTATATTCCATGATTTTTTTGTAAAAATGAAAATATTTTTTTAATTTATTGAAATTCAATTTCAATTCAATAGTCTTATAGTCTTATACATGGATATAATATGATTATATTGAATTCATCGTATATAAAGAAGTTAAAGTAGAAACCTTTTATTAAGTTTAAATATTCTATTTTATTAATTAATGAGAATACAATTGTAGAGCTTTAAGAAAAAATATAATTATTCTACATTAAATCCACATATTTGACGTGACGATATGTGACGATACGTTTGGCTCAGTTGGTAGTGCTTTCTGCGCTAGCGGTCGCGGGTTGAAGTCCCGATGGGGGCATTCATTTGTTGAGTACGAATGTTTGTACTCCAGTCATGGGTGTTTATGTTAATAAATGTATGAACCTATTTAAAATTTATATATGTGTAGTATATGAACTATCTGGTATCCGTAACACAAGCCTCGTAGCTTTCCAAAGAACTAGATGGCGATGTTGTTATTATTATGTCCCAACATATTTATTTATTTTTATTTCTGTAGGTTTCCATAGCTTGCAACGTATATGTAAGTATTAAAAAATTCGTAGTGATATTGTAATTTAGTTATGCACAATTAAAAAGCTTACGCTTTTAAAATCTGTGTTAAATTTAAATACGCTACTATAATAGAGTCAGCTCAGCAGTCAGTCGTGATACGAACGTGTAGTGATAAGCACGTCTCGTGTAATGTGAGATTTACGTTTATACGTTAAAAATATCGTGTTATGTATAAAAACAAACAAAGTAAAAATATTAGACTTGTTGACTTTTTGTTACTAAAAGTGCTTTAAATTGTAGAGTTTGTGAAATTGTTTATTCAAACTGTCTAAACATTGTGGGTCGATAGACTCTACTTTGTTTTGTTCGAAATTGAACGTGTGTAAGTTTCCTTGACTTTTATTATTATAAATAGATTAATATTGGATGTATGGTAACATTATTTTCAAGATTAATTAACATTGTTTTGTAAAGAATTCAGAATATGCGATGTGGTGACAATTATTTTTGTTTACAGTTATGTAAAAAAATTAGTTTTACTATTTTTTTAACCATACCATAGATCTCTACATATCTCATAAAACCCAAAAAATGCTATTTAAAATGCTATGTTTCAATTTTTTGTATGTATTATTTTTTTATTAATTTACAATTTATTCTTAAGTAAGTAGTTAAACTCGTGGTTATATTCATTAAGGATGTAGAGTTTTGGTAAAAAATATACAATAATATTGACCTTAATGATAGGAACTATTTAATTGCAAAAAATTAAATGCATTTTATGAAAATACTGACAGATACAGAACTTGATTAGGCTACGCGTAGAAAAGTTTACTCATCATAATATACAATATGTATATTATGTCTAAGAGATATTCAAATAATTAAAAATAATAATTACAGCGGACATTTCATACGTGGATATTCATAACTTTAACAGGTCGAATAATTTTATATACAATAATATATCTTTAAAGAAAATTTTATTTAAATTAGTTTTAGTTCCAGAGATTGATTAGTGCATTTACGAAAACAAACACAAAATAGTTTTTGTATTAATAGGTACGTAGAGTCACTTCAAATATTAACCAAAATAATTATCACAATTACTAGATTATTTTTATTGCTTATTATCACATTTTACATATAAATTTTGATAAAAATGTCACTAAGTATATTTATATATTTATATTACATACCGTATATCGAATAACCGGTTTAAAAGTGTAATGTTAATGAATTCTTGAATAAAAATGTTATAATTTAGTAATTATGTCTAAAATGATCACTAACTCTTCGAGAAGTTCGTATTGTCGATGATTTTTCACTCAGATTTTTCTCTCCTCTCTTGGAGACTGTGGTCTTCTAGCGTCTGTACAATAAACCGTGTTCTGTTGAACTTTATGATTTTTATGATCGCATTCTACCACGCATATGTAATTTGTGGTATGATTTTCTGCTACAATTTGGGGTACTTCAAGAATGTTTCTTTACGTGCTTTAAAGCCTGCAATATATTCAAATTTGCCAATCGTCCATATGCCAATGCCCAATGAGTGACGTTAGTTTAGTGGCATACCATCAAATTGTTAACTTTTTTTTTGTTAAAAAAAAAACAAAAAAAATGTTATCACTATGATCGTTTATCAATAAGATAAGGTATTACGAAACTTACGAAAAATTTCCCTACTTCTAAACTCTACTAATAAAAGTAGCGCGTTAACTGTCAATGTAAATGTGAGAGTTTTACTTAGTACATAATATTCTTATTTCTCCATACGTAAAATAGGTATTAGATACTTACATACTTATAAACAACACATTATTTGTATAATTGTCCCTACAATTACCTGCCTATTATTAATTTTGTTTTCAAGAGCTTATATTAGAGATGTATAAAATAGAATTTCGTTCCGTCGAATTGTTTATCAACTAACTCGCAATTTTGGCACTCACGACATTTTTCATTTATTTTTTCAATTAATAATAATAATAATAATATGTTGGGACATTATTACAACAGCGCCATCTAGTTCCGCAGTAAGCTACGTTACGTGCTTGTGTTGCGGATACCAGATAGTTGATATACTAGACATATAAATTTTAAATACATACATATTATAAATATAAACACCCATGACTGGAGTACAAACATTCGTGATTAGCAAATGAATGCCCCCAGCGGGACTCGAACCCGCGACCGCTGGCGCAGAAAGTAGGGTCACTACCCACTGAATTAAAAGCATTGTTTTGCCGTAATGCCAAAATATGAAACTTTAAACTAGTCGCATATAATAAAGCAAAGCTTGAGACATATTTGCCCTCAATATTACTCGTATATATGTACTAACTAGCTGTGCCCGCGACTTCGTTCGCGTGGATGTCGGAACTTAACAATGTATTTTTTAGTGCGAAGCGCTGTTGGAGGATACCGATACAAATCATTTTTTATTTATTTATGCTAGTGCTTCTTAATAAACGATTAACTACGAAGTAAATAAAACTACTTGACTCAAATTGCAAGTTATTATTTACTTCGCACTTCGAAATTAAGACCGAATCTAACTAACCAAAATTTTTTAAAAGATAAAACGAAATAATGAATTAACGAACGAACGATTTACGATACTATCAATTTAATTCAAGACCTTTACATAGACAAACCTCTTTAAAGACAGAACTTTAATGACTCCTACAAAACAAAAACCGACTCCCAAACTTAATAAATCTAAACTAAAAAGTAGAAAATAATACTTTTAAGGACTTTTGTTAATTTTGGAGTCGGCGCCAGCCAGGTATTTTGATTATGTTTATAAATTGATAGATTAATCAAATATGTATCTATTTAGGGTTATATTGCTTTGGCTGGCACCGACTTCAAAATTAACAAAGTCCTTAAAATTATAATTTTTTACTTTTTAGTTTAGATTTATTAAGTTTGGAAGTCGGTTTTTGTTTTCTGTTAAAAATAATTTATTTTTAAATTTTTAGCGGAAAGTAGATACGTATTGTGTTAATGACTATAAAAATTTACCTTCTATTATGAGGTAAACCTTATAGCCTGAAAGTATACAACTATCGGTTCATAATTGCGTATTATATTGAAAAAATTTTCTTTAAACTGCTAACTGTTGAGGAGTTGTACCTTCCATCATCAGTTACGGTACGTGACTCAAATATCCATATAGCCTATAAAAGATTCGGCCGAGCATCGTTAATTTGCTCCTAAGAATTGAAGAGTTCCGATACTTTGTCATGGATCCCATCATCAGAACCTTACCAAACTCTCATCAAACCCTTGAAGTATATCCTTTCCATTAAAAAAAGAATCATCGAAATCGGTTGGCGTGATATTGAGTTATTCGTCCATTTGTCGCGCAAATACTTAATGCAAATTTGAGACTTTTATGGTTTTCTCATGGATGCCATTGTCAGAACTGGAAAATATTAAAATGGGACAAACGGGAAGCACTACCTTTCAAATAAAAAAAGAATCATCAAAATCGGTTCACCCAGTTCAAAGTTATGAGCTAACAAACATTAAAAAAAATACAGACGAATTGATAACCTCCTCCTTTTGGAAGTCGGTTGAAAACTCAAAGATTGCCGGCAGACATGGGCGAAGGTCATTCTTTTAAGAAAAATCTTAACACCGCGATTCAGAAAAGGACTTCACACGCACAACGCCATCTATCGAACAATACTGCACGCAGTTGATCTCTAGACTTTATAGTCCAGTCTAAGTTCGTACTCGTAGATGGCGCTGTTTTAATATTTTACTTCGGAAACTATTATAATTTTATTAATTTACATTTTTTATAAGATGTGAACTGATTACTATGAAACAAAAAACTTAATGTTACTTCAATTTACGCACATATTGTTGTGTATAAAAGTTACTTGAAGTTGTGAGATCAAATGCACACACATAGCCCTAATTTTACTTCTGGAATTTCTCTACTTCTTCACTTTAAACTCAAATATCTTTTGATAGACTGAACCGATTGCAATGAAACAAAAACTAAATGTTACTTAAAGTTACGTTTAATCGTTGTGTATAAAAGTTATCTACATTGCTTTCGTACATTTTACGTGATGCCCGGATAAATAAACAGACAAACCGACAAACAGACAAACAGACAAACAGACAAAAATTCTAAAAATGCTGGAAATGGGTTCTATTGGTTGTCCTTTAACACCCTGGCTATTTTTTTTGTATTTTTTTTTTGATGTACAAAAACGACTTTTCTACAGTTTTATTATATGTATAGATGTAAAATATAATCGCATATTTTTGTTTAAACAACTACGGACGCTGTAAAATCGCAGCAAAAATTAGCATAACGCTAAAGTGACAAATATTAAAGTATTTATTTAGTACAAATAAAGATATACGGGTCATGTTAAACCCCTGAATAATTTTGCAGAAGTTAGCTTAAATTTTTTATCGGTCATTACTCTAAAGAATGTCGGTCACTGCGAGCTATTTTGGCGCGATTCCATAACGACCGTGAAACAACAGCTTTGTTTCTATTGTCACAAGCGACATGCTATCGAAAGTGAATCATTCATACTCCTTAGATGTAGGATCTCTATTATAAAAATTTGAACTTATGCATACTTTACACTTATATCCTTATCACCTTTATTATATTTATAATATATTATCAACTAATACTTTCTTAGATTTATGCGAATATTCGACATTATAAATGAAACTACCTTTTCGGATTTTGTCGCGGATTTATTTTGATTTTTAGTTCCCGACGTTTCGAATGCTTTACAGCAATCATGGTCACGGGAGAGACAAAGGTATTTGACGTCTCATAGGTTTATATACTCAAATATTGACAGAAAAATTGATCAGACAATGGTAGAGCTTTATCTCTTCGTGAAACATGATTCCATGTAAAACAGTAGCCATTTCTGATGATATCGAAGTGATTAATAAGCAATTGAAACAAATTACATCTACTTCATTGTCCTATAAAAGCCTTGTACGAATAATCAGTAAATATTGTGTCAAAATGCTTAGTGATTCCTCCCACGAAGACGTTACACGTGTTTTGTGTGTAAATATACTTATAATACACAACACATTTTAATGAGATACGCAAAACTTGTACACTGTGAAGTTATAATTAACATTCGTAGCTCTTTATGAATATTTGTAAACAATATTCTAGTTATTTGTCTGTTATTGAGAAGAGAATTAGACTTATAATTTGTTTTGGTATCTTAATAATAAATAAAAGATTATTTTGGTATGAAATCTATTTAATATTTTTAATATTTTTACTATATTCTTAGCTACATATCAGTACCAAAGCCTAAGAAACATATAGTCGGCCAACGGACGTGACAGCCCAAGCTGCCATACACTCGCTTGGGACATTAGTGTATGGCAGCTTGGGCTGTCACGTCCGTTGACCGACTATATGTTTCATAGGCTTTGCCAGTAGTATCTAAATATACGTATATACTATAGGCAGTTGGAGTACTGTGCACATTACACCTCTAATATTTTAATGTGTAAACCTTGCCTTAAATGTAGTTGCCACTTGTCTTACGGTAAAGGAAAATCGTAAGGTAACCTGCATGTCTGAGAAAACTTTTTTCGAAAGACATTTAAAGTCCGCCAATCCTAACTTGTCCTTTTAACAGGACAAAACCACCGTGCCTAGCAGTGCGAAGTTAGATTTTTTGAAAATCATCCCCTAAACAAAAAAAGTGTAAATTGCTGGTAGGCACTGTCTGTAACAAGTATATAAACCTCTAAGATATCAAAAACCCTACCGCCGCACTCAGAGTCACTTAATGAACCATTAAGTCGATCTTTGGTTTGGAGATTCTCGACTTAATGGTTCATTAAGTGATTCTGAGTGCGGCTTTTCGTCTCTCCCGTGACCATGATTGCGACAAAAACCTAAAGGATAGTTTCATTAATAACGTCAAATATTCTCGTAAACCTAAGAAAGTGTTATCCCCTAAACAAGTAATACTGTGATCAGAATTTTGTATAAAATTCTATATTTTTGTACTACGAGCTGCCTCAGACTAATGCTTGTAATATATGCAATAAAGCAACTATCAACAATCAAGTAACATGTTCGATGTTTAATACAAATTGAGAAACTCAAGTGTGCGATCTATTTGCTAATTTATCGTTCTCCAATTAGGTTATCAGGCAGACTTGGGATATCGACTGCGATTGTCGATCGTTGACTTTCCTCTTACAAATAATTTACTCATATGTAAATTATAGGACAACATTTTTACTATTATCCCTCCTCTGCCTGGTTATTTTAACATCAAGACATTTTTGTCCCAACATATTTATATTATCCGGAAGTAAAGATCAAAAAATTCTCAACTCCAGACTACTAACTTGATTAATAATAAATAATATGTTGAGACATTACTACACACAGCGCCATCTAGTTCCGTGGTAAGCTAAGCTTGTGTTACGGCTACCAGATAGTTGATATACTATACATATAAATTTTAAATACATATACATATTATAAATATATCTTTGTATTTACTAAGTTGTTAAACATTTCTCGTTGAAATACCGTCCTACCCGCAATAATTTATAAAATGATATCATAATAAGTAGTTCATATTAGGTGTTTGTGTAGCATATTATATTTGTCTCAAGTTTTGTATAGTTTTGTATTAGTTGTAACTTAGAAATCACGATGTAAGTATTTAACTACCTATTTGTAAAGTTTCTCATGAAGTGAATGTAATTCTTTTGAGAAATAAAGCATCTTTAAACCGAACACCCATCAAATTCAACAAATGAATGCCCCCAACGGGACTCGAACCCGCGATCGCTGGCGCAAAAAGTAGGGTCTCTACCGACTGAGCCAAACGTGTCGTCAAATAGTATTTTATAATAATTAATGAAGTAACTATGAAGGTCCATTTCAGATCGGGCTAAGAATCCAAACCTATCAATGTCGTACGTTGGGTCTATATCAAAGAAACAGAGCAATATTTGGAATGCAAACTATATTTTACTCTCACCTCTACCTCAAAATTACGAAGGATGACTTGTCATATCTATGTTCTTATCACCTGCGATATACGAGTATATATATGAAAACCGACTCCTTGCGAGAAAACTAAAATATGGATAAAAATTAAAAATATACTTAAATACTACATAAACAAATATTAACTAAGTAAATAATATACAAGCTTGTATGATAATTTGCTTTGAATTAAACTAAAATTACAACGTGTATGTAGATAACAGGTGAAATACCGCACATTGATTACTCACGAAATATCAGAAAATACAAATGCCTTGAACTTTCGGTAAAGTATAAACACATAGATAAAGGTAGACATTTCGGTAAACAGACGTTATGTATTATAAAAAATTGAGAAACTTAACCGTTACAGCAGAATTGAGAGGTTTATTTGATTTGAATTAATTTAAAATATATGTAGCCTTAATGTATATGTAGTAGGCAGTGGTAGCCCAGCGGTAACGCGCTCGCTTGTATAACCGAGTGATGCGGGTTCAAATCCGGGTCTCGCACCTCTGGATATTTTCATGTGCAAATCATTTCTATTATGAATACCACTTCTCTTACGGTGAAAGAAAACATCGTGAGGAAAATTGCATGTCTGAGAAGACCTAGCAAGTTTTCGAAAGACATGTGAAGTCAGCAAACACGCACTAGGCCAACCTAGTGGACTATGTCCTGATCCTCCACATAGGGAGGCCCGTGCCCGGAAGATATACGTAACCTCTAGGGACGAGTCCGAGCAAAGCTAGGGAGAGTCGCTAGTATATTCCATATCAGATAAATATTTATATCGTTTAAAACGATGTTATTATAGAATAAATTAAAATAATTATTTAGTATTCGTAATTAGGGCTTCATTTTACTAACAAATACATTATATTGTATACAGGTCTCAAGCAACAATTCGAATACATCGCAGCACAAAATAGAAGATTGAAGAAGCTAAGCCGAATGAAATTATGTATACAGAAAACAACAAAACATGGACCCACAAGAATTAGTGCCTTTAGAATGTAAGCAGTTTGTATTTATTTATAAATATCACATTCATAAATATTAATTACTATATAGTATACTGTATATATTACGTCTTCATATTTGATATTATCATAATACTAATAGCATGCCCTCACTCCACTTGATGTGTCTCGGTGGTCTAGTGGCATGTACGGCTGTAGAACCAGAATTAAAAACAAAAGCATAAAAATAACCCGGGTTCGATTCCCTGGCCAGTTCAAAATTATTTACTGCATGCTTATTTCTGTTAAGATATTGTTAGTAGCAGTAGCCCAGATTTGTTAAGTTGTAAAGCCTAGGAAAGCATGAAAAGCGACAGCCTCAGCCTTATCTTTCATCGTTTGTATCGAACTTTGACAGTAACAAAAATAGAGAGTGCATGTTGTGTCTCACTAAAATAACTCCTTCATTTTGCTACTCTTATTGAGATTGACAGCCTTGGCCAAAATCAGTCATGAAATGAGTATGTTGTGCAGAAACTTAACTCTATTCTTAACAAAAGATAACTGTAACTATAAACTAAAAATAAATTTAAAATGATAAAATAGTCTTCCTGCTTAAACGAAAAAAAAATTGCAATATTTAACATTTAGATATTAGTATAGTGAGTAATTTTATTTGCTTTATTTTTAGCTGGACTTCCCCGCCCACGCCCAACCAGGCAGTTTAGTCAGACAGCCTCGCGGTCCTGCAATAAGGGCCCGATCAGATTATGCAGACTTCTAGCGTTGATGATCGTATTGCCTTGTCTGTTTATATTCATTCCACTGCACATGAGGTAAATATTTAATTTTCAATTAAATTAATAATTATCTATTTGTGTAATATTCTAGTAACTTTCTTTTTCAATACGCTTGAGCTCTATAAAGATTTAGATAAACTATAAAAGCTAAGCCTTAAATACAAAATTTGATCCAAATCGTCAGAGCCTTAACAGTTTTATATCAAACTAAGATGATCCCCGATAACAAAACATTTTGCTTTCTTCTTTTGTAAATAAGTCCTTGGATTAGATGTCATCTATACTTCTTAGATTCTTGGCATCGCTACAGTTGTACTGCAACAAGCTCTTTATTACCCCTCACATGCAAAATATGGAATGAGCATCCTTCTAAAGTTTTCCCTGAGCTATAATAAGTGTCCCACTTCAAGAGTCGTCTTTAGATCTTTAGGTCCTTTAAAGGTCACTCACACAGTCACTTTCGGGTGGATTGTTTGCTCATAGACCTTTTTATCCATACAAAATAATAAAACATCGAAATCCTTCACTGCCGTTGTACCGAAGGTACGGTGACGACACTCTGGATCAGAACACAATATACATTCAGTCAAGAAAGTATCGGGAATGGATGATCTGTTTATGGTTCCGAATTCAAATTTTTTTTTTGTTGTTGTTAGATTGGCACAACTGTTTTCCATTTTGGCGCAGAGGTTGAACTGTATCTGTTATTAATATTAAATACCGTGCTAGTTATATCATATCTAGTGTGTATTGCTATTTTATGATGGACAAAAACATCGAACAAAGAGTTTATCTTAAATTTTGCATCACCAATGGAATTTCGTGTTCGGAGTCACTGAAAATGTTACAGAAGGCTTACGGTGAATCGACTTTATCAAAAACACGTGCTTATGGGTGGTAAAAAGCGTTCAAAAGCGGTCGAGATGTGATGGAAGATTTGCCTCGCTCTGGTAGGCCATCAACGTCTGCAACTGAAGTTAACATCGCAAAAGTGAAGGAAATAGTGACTGAAAATCCTCATTCAACTTTGAGAGAGATTGAAGAGAGCAAATTCGACGAAAAAGGCCAGATTTGTGGAAAGAGAATTCTTGGATTGTGCAACACGATAATGTGCCTTCGCACAAGGTCATCATTGTAAACGAATTTTTGATCAAATACTCAACAAATACCATTGAGCAACCACTATATTCACCAGATACGGCTTCAGCCGACTTCTTTCTTTTCCTAAACTCAAATTACCACTTCGTGGCACCTGTTTTCAATCGGTAAAAGACATAAAGGAGAATTCGCGGCGAGAACTGAACTCAAGTAGTATGTTCTGCCGATTAATAAAATGATTGGTTCAACGATATTAAAAAACGTATTATGACTTACCGTCGCACTCAGAGTCACTTAAAGAACCATAAAGCCGAGAATTTACATACTAAAGAAAGACTTAATGGTTCTTTAAGTGACTCTGAGTGCGGCGGTTAGACAATAACAAGTTGCACTGCGGCTATCCAAATCGAGGTTCTGGGCTGATATTTACAACATATTTCTTGCAATTACCGCAGAGCTAAAATGTGCAGCCAGTTACTGCTTGTTTGCTATTAGCTAATATTTTAGATAAAACACCGTACGCAATAGTTAATGCACTTCACAGTATGGATAGTTTTTAAATTGATTTCAACGAAATCTGGTCCTCTCTAGCAAAGCGTATTCAAGTAATAAATCAAACTCATATTTAAATTAAAACTTCCGTTCAGATAAAACTTTTTATAAAGATTAATAGCATTGTGCTGTTAAAAATGACTTATAAACGATTTTTTTTTCTGAAATTATTCAAGTGAATTTTCTTTACAGACAATTTCGTTAATATCCTTATTTTTTCAGGTATCGCGCGTTCTCTGGGCAGATGTATCCGATGAGTATGACGGATATGCGTCTGATAGATAGCAAAATCTCTCCTACTTGGTGTCAGGTAAAACAATACTTAGTATATTTAGCCCCGCAAAATATCCATCCAAAAACAATCCTTTGTACAAACAGACACTTCAATATTATTTATCTGTATATACCGCTAATCTTACTGAGATTAACCAACTGCGTTATTACATACTAATATATACAAATTGGTAAGTAAACACAAGTGCGCTCTACAAATTATAAAACAAAGTCCTCCGCTGCGTCTGTCTGTCTGTCTGTTCGCAATGAACTCAAACACTACAGCTAGCTGCTAATACTGCACTGATTTTCATGCTGTTTTCACGAATCGAGAGAGGTTTTAGTATATAACTTGTCAAGTTTTTGTATACATTTACTACCGGAACCCGCGGCTTCGCTCGCTCTAAATATAGGGACGAAACCGAGCGAAGCGAGGGCGAGTCGCTGGTTAATATTAATCGTCAAATTCTACAACACCGATGAGATGAATCCGATACCTTAACGAGATCGCTAAAACTTTGTAAGACTACCAATTTTGTAATTTAGACCTGTAAGCAGTCGTGAACTGAATATTTCGGGATAGAAAAACTTGTTACTTTTAAAGCATGATCTCAAAAATTACTTTACTTTTTTAACGTCCCACTGCTGGGCGCATAATTTAATAGATAATAATTTAAATGATTTTAACTCACGTTATTTGACCCATACATATCTGAAAGATATTGAACCTCATGAACTATTAATCTGAAACATCTGGTTTTGACTGGAAATTATCTGAATACTATAGCTTACTACGTAATTTGCCGTAAAAATGTGAGTAAATTATAAATTAAGCATGCCTATTAGGCTATTAAACCTAGATCAGTCCAAGACTTTAATGAACTCGTAGATTAAATTATATTTCTAGATGTTTTCACATTCACTCTCCTTCTCACTCTCACTCTCATGCTTTCAATACTCTGTCTTTCTACAGTCTGTATTACTGAAAAAACAATTAAATAACATTAATATGACATGAAAAGCAAATGTTAAATCACGAGGTCAAACATAATAAATATAAATAAATAAATATGTTCGGACATTATTACAACATCGCCATCTAGTTCTGTGGTAAGCTACGAGGCTTGGTTTACGGATACCAGATAGTTGATATACTACACATATATAATTTTTAAATACATACATATTATAAATATAAACAAACACCCATGAATGGAGAACAAACATTCGTGCTCAACAAATGAATGCTCCCAGCGGGACTCGAACCCGCGACCGCTGGCGCAGAAAGTAGGATCACTACCAACTGAGCCAAACGTGTCGTCAATATATACTCGTATATATAATATTTTTTCGTTTTAACGATATCGTTAGTAGAAACTTTCTCCTTATCTTGGGTTAGTAGGTCGGGATACAATGACTCTCCGCGCCTTATGACTGAGCTATTTTTAGGTTACATTTGTGCCTAAATGATTTTGATTATTTAATCGGAAATTAATTCTTTTTTTTTAAATTAAAGTGGACTTATAAATATCAGCTAGAGAAAGTCCCGTCACAATCAGTCAAGCTAGCCAGCATTTTGAAGATAAGCCGAAACAAACAGACAAACAGAGAGACGGCATCAAAGCATGCATTTAATATAGAGGTGTTATCTTCACATTACAGACTGGCACAATAAATTTATATTTTTTTTAGATAGTAGACTCTGTTGTCAATTGAACTAAATATATTTTATCATCTCAAACACTACTACTGAGACAAAATCAACAATTATAACAAATACATACAACAATCGCTCTACATTTGGCTCTTTCGAGACAATTGATAAGATACGAGCTATCGGTCGTTATGTTATAATGAATAACTTTTATTATGTAAGCAAACAGTAATGTATTGTTGTCTGTAAACAAAGCTCTATATTGACGTGTTCTCGTATTTGCCTGACTTTTCCTTTTATTAAAATAAAGACAATAACTATAATTTTATAAAAAACAAGTGACTCTCGTCGTTATAAATGACACTTAGCTTTATAAGGTACTTTGGTGCCATTTTGATCTTTTTTTTTTAATTTTGGGTAGGCACTGTCTGTAATAAGTATATTATAAGCCTCTGAGACGTCAAATACCTTAGTCTCTCCCGTGACCATGTGCGCTGTAAAGCATTCGAAACGTCGGGAACTAAAAATCAAAATAAATCCGCGACAAAATCTAAAAACGTAATTTCATTTATAATGTCGAATATTCGCGTAAACCTAAGAAAGTATTATTCAGACTCACGTCGTCTCAATTATTTATGTACGTTACTGAATACGTATTACGTACTAAACTTTTCGGCTTACCAGCTGTTGTTTTTTTCTTTTGGATAGTACCGGGACTTGAGTTCCGGTGGCCTCCCTCAGTACGAGGGGGATCAGGCCATAGTCCACCGCGCTGGCCTAGTGCGTGTTGGCGAACTTCACATGTCTTTCGAAAACTTGCTAGTTTTTCTCAAACATGCAGGTTTCCTCATGATGTTTTCCTTCACCGTAAAACAAGTGGTAATCAGGGTAGAAATGATTCGCACATAAAAATATTAGAGGTACGAGACCCAGATTTGAACCCGCATCACTCGGTTATCCAAGCGACGCGTTACCGCTGGGCTACCACTGCCTTATTAATAGGTTAATAGTAATAATATGTAAAAGCTGGCAATTTGGTTTCTGGTCTTTGAAACGAGGGCGGAGCCGCGGGAATTGCTAGTATATAATATATGCACACAAAACATTTTGATGATTTTTATCTTATCACCTGTCGTCTGGTTCTTGCGATAGTTTTAGAAAATCTATTTCTTTAACAATTTATGATTGACATTAGATATACTCGTACTTGCTTATGAATAAGAATGGCAAGTGCACTAAGTTTTGAAAAAAGGTTAAAGGTGACTTCGTCTATTCCCAGATGGATCACTAGAATACATAGTATAACCTGTGTAAGCGATTTTATTCGCATCTGATCTAGTTGTAAATAACTTGTCGCCCACGAATTTAACTATTAATAACCTATAGGATAAATAAATTATTAATAAGTTTATTTGTAATATCGAAATGAAAGCTTTTTGCTAAATGCATATGTAATTATATACGGGAACTTGCACATGAAACTTTATCAGTCTGTTTGCTTGTTACGGCTAATCTCCAAAAAGGCTGAACTGATTTTAACGAGATTTTCGCTGACAGATAGGTCATATTAAAGGAGTTAATTAACGTATGTTAATCACTTAAAATTTTTCAGTTATTAAGTGCTCATTTAGTTATAATTCAATGCTGCAAAATTAAATGCAAATGCAGACGTAGTAAATTAGGCTCCAAAACAAAAACGTACCTACCACGAAGTCACTCAAGTAAAGAGAGTCTGTAATTAAAACATTTGGCTTAGTGGATTTAAGGAAATATCTTAAACTGCTAAATGGACATTATAAGTAATATAAGAATACTAGCATTTCCCGCGGCTTCGCCCGCGCCTGAAGGACGAAAATTTAGGGATATAAGATTTTGTTGATGCCGAATCTTAAAAAAGTAAAAAATAAAAAATTTAATATTATTGGTCTTTGGAGAGATATAGATTCGTCAACATGAAGCTACCTCTCGAGAACTCTTACTAGTGCTCAATTTTCAAAATGTCTATCGATTTCTGGTCTTTTTGCACTTAGGTGCTAACTGCCTTTGTAACACAAAAAAATAATTATTTTCATAACTTACGAGAGTCCATAGACCTCCTTAAGCCAGCTCTGTCACAAAATCGGTTCTTAGCAGACGTTTACTAACTATAAACTACCTCCCCGCCCAATTTCATCTTTATACGATGAATCGTGATGAGTAAAAGACCTTTCGCTTTTATATATTAAGATATATTTTATCCCAACAGAGGCAAGTAGTAAAGTCGAATGCGACATTCAACGCATTTGTCGTACCGGGGCAGCCGGAACTAACCGAGGAGTTGGTACCAGTTTCTATGACGAGAGAGCTGGAGCTCGAGGACGATATGAAAGAATATTGGGGCTTCTATCTGTTACAAGGGTCTACTGTCACTGTTTCATCTTGTGTCAGGTGAGAAATGTGGAATATATATAAAATACGTGAATATTAGACATTTTAATATTCGTATAGTATTTTGAGCGAGTACAGTAATATTTTTTTGGATTTTTTTTAAATAGTCATTATTATATCGTACAGAGGCCGAATATTTTTTCTTATTTATATATTATTTTATTGTTTAGAATATTTTCTATCTGCCTGTCTGTGACATCTACTGAACAGATTTTTTATTATAATTTTTGCTATTTCGATTACGATTTCGTATAGCTTTAAAGCTTTTACCAAATGACTTTTTTTTCTTTTGGAACAGATGGCCAGGGGCTTCTCTGATTATGATAAAGGGATACAAGCATCTGCAGGAGTGTGCGTACATTGGAGACGACTCTTCAGAAGAGCTGGACGAACTATTAGAGGCTTATAAACTAGGTCTGCTATCGAATTCTACACTTTTGGAAAAGATAACCCAGCTGAATAAGGAGGATGGGAAAGCTAACGACCCAGGTATTTATTAGTTTAGCAAAAAAAGTTAACTTAAGCCTCAGTAACTTATCGAACTATTATTATTATAACTACGAAATTATGTGTGTAATGTTTATTAGTCCATACTGCTATGCACGGACCTCCCTTCAATAAGAGGGGGATTAGGCCATAGTCCATTATGCTGGCCAACAGACAACTGCCAACTTTTCTCAGACATGCAGGTTTCCTCTTTTTTTATGGGACAAAGGGGGCAAATGGGCAAGAGGCTCACCTGATGGAAAGTGATTACCTCCGCCCAAGGACATCTGCAACTGCTTGCATATGCATTGCCGGCCTTTCAGGACAGGGAGGAAGGGAGAGGAAGGGAGGAGGGAGTGAGGGGGGGAGGTAGGAGGGATGGGGAGTGGGCCTCCCGGACTCTCACTTACCGGACAAAGCGCGACAGCATAGCTGCCACTTCACGCCGGTCTTCTGTGAGACAGTGGTACTATACGGGGCGTGCCGGCCCATTCGGCTGCTACCCGAAAGTAACAAGCATGGCACTACATCCTCGCGATATTTTCCCTGCTACTACTACTAAAAATGTGATATACCTTTGTATTACATACTAATCCTACTAATATATTATAATATCTTAACAATAATTCAATTGTTTAAGCTTCTATTAAGAATTTCTGTTCTTATCACACCACTTATTAGTTTGATAACGGTAACACGTGACCTAAAGTGGGCCTTTTATCCTCATTTTAAACCAACAGTATGATAGTTTACGAGTATATTATCTAATATAAACTAACTCGTGTACTAACTTGTAAAAATATATAAGGTAATACCTACTTAACTTATAATGTAAATATTCAACGGAACCTATATTTGCATTATACTTAAGAAAAATAATTAAAGTAGGTTAGGTTAGCTTAAATAAATAACTAAAGGACCGAATTGGCTCGAGATGAAATCTCAATACTATACTATAATTCGTAAAAACTATATTTAAAAGTTTTGTTCCTTGTTAATGTATTCAAAAATTTTCGGAAAACTCAAACTTACTTTGTTTATGTAACTTCTTAATACTTATTGTAGTTGACTTTTAATAGATGTTTTAATTTAATTAATAGTATTTTCTGTAAACACTAAGAAGATAACTTACATCCTTTTTTTCACATTCCTTGTATATTTCATTTTGCTGAACCGAAACGCATTCAACTTTTGAAATTCATCTTATCTCGTATATATAAAATTCTCGTGTCACAATGTTCGTTCCCGTACTCCTCCGAAATGGCTTGACCGATTCTCATGAAATTTTGTGAGCATATTGAGTAGGTCTGAGAATCGGCCAACATCTATTTTTCATACCCCTAAGTAATAAGGGTTGTCCCCTAAGTAATAAAAAAATATTTATATGGCAAAACAACGTTTGCCGGGTCAGCTAGTATTCTATAAATATACAACATTTCATTTTATTTTTACAGATACGATGAAAAGACATAAAGCTGGTATAAAGTTTCACGATCCAAAACAAACAGCAAATGCGACATCGACTGATAACGTGCCGACAGTGGATGTTACCGATCATGATCCAAAGGTACAGAACTAAACTATTTAAACTAGCAAAAAGCTGAGCTTTGGGAGGGCTCGCGTAGTTTTTCTAACGGGTAATAATGTTACAGCGATGTTAACTCTTTGGTTTTCTAACAGATGGTATTAGTAGTACAATAACATTCAATTTAATTCATATCCAATGCACACAAAATTGTTAATGTTCATTTTTTAATGGTTATAAAATTATATTTTTGACGTGACAACGTCTTAAATTAGGTTGCGGCTGGGAGTCACTTATGAAAAAGTGTAACGCTCGGTAACGTTACGATGAGTCACCGAACGAGAGAGAGGCCCGCCGAATGCCTTGCGTCTCTCTCCCACTCAACTATGATCGGTCTGCCGCGCGCGCAGCACTAGAGAATTATTATATAATTATATCCTATTGTGCAATTTAATTATATTCATATCAATAAATATTCTACCGAGAAAAAGACGTTGTCACGTAAAATCTTCGCCCGTAAAACCGACTTTACAGGCAACCATTTTTTGAAAGATAACACATCTAGATGTAAAGTTAAATTACTATATTAAAGCACAAATCTATAGATGTTCCACAAAATGTTCAAGATGTGAGATAGTGATAGGGCTCACTTCGCTCGTCCTAATAACAGAAAATATTATTAGGACTTAACTTACTAAGCCATGACTGAAATATTTGTTTTATTGTTCATTAATATAATGACATTATGGTACACAGCGCCATCTAGTTCCGTGGTAAGCTACGAAACTTGTGTTTCAGATACCATATACTATATACAGTACATAATACTCATATATAACTTTAAATACAAACACCCATGACATAAGTACAAACATATTTTGTGCTTAACAAATGCTGGGACATCATTGCGGGACTTGAACCGACGACCATGTTCTCTTGAAAATGCACTATTCTTCACGATGTTTGTCTTCACCGTCCAAAAAGTGATAATTTTAGAAATGATTCGCTTATCAAAATATCCAAACAAAAACTGGGACTTGAACCCGTTTCACCTAACGTACTACTCAAGCAAGCCTGTTACTATCACTGCCTTGTTTAATTAACATATTTCAATATTTTCACAGGAACTTCGAGAAATTTTGGAAAGATTACACGCAATAAGAGAGGCAGCCAAAATCGAATCGCTGAAGTATTACCACCCACCGTCCCATCTCATGTCACTACCCGCTCTACACCGACACAGGGACACCAACGTTGATAGGGACGAGAGACGATGGCTGTCCTTCAAAGGTAATTTACTATAATTAAATTTTAATTCTTATATAAAAGTCTAGCAAGCCCGGCTTTGCTGGATGTAAGTTAAAATAAATTAAACTGTTTTTATGATAGTCTAATAAAATAAAAGTCGCCGTAGTTATTCTTTATAACATTAGCTATCTGCTAGTGAAAGTCCCTTCAAAATTTTAACATCCGTTTTAGAGGTTAGCCGGAACAAACTGACAGACAAACAAAATTTTAATAATTGATTTTTTTATGAAGTACCGTATATACCTACTTTCATATACATTTAGTGAAAAGCTGTTAATTTAAAATTAAAAACAGACACTTCAGTTTTATTTATATGAACTGAAGTCATCTTCTTCTTATACTTTTCTCCTGACGATTAACCCTCTCTTCGATCGAGACGTGTCTAAGCACCTATATGCTATTACGGACTTTTCTGTACTTAAAATTGCTTATAATTAAGAGCAGTAAAAAAGCTTTAACTTTGATACATTAAAAATGGCAATAGTAATAATAATAATAATAATACAAGGCAGTATTAGCCTGGCGGTAACGCGCTCGCTTGGATAACCGAGTGAAGCGGGTTCAAATCCGGGTCTCGCACCTCTGATATTTTCATGTGCGAATCATTTCTATCATGATTACCACTTGTCTTACGGTGAAAGAAAACATCGTGAGGAAACCTGCATGTCTGAGAAAACCTAGCAAGTTTTCGTAAGACATGTGTAGTCCACCCACACGCACTAGGCCAGCGCGGTGGACTATTGCCTGATCCCCCTCGTACTGGAGAGGCCCACCCCCAGCAGTGGGACGTTGAAAACATTTAATAAAGGACGTTTCCACTAACACTGTTTGTTGTAAAAAATAAATATCCAAATGTAATGTGTACACATTTCACAAGAATGCCTTAACCCATTCAGCGCCAGTGACCCACGGCGCCGGTTCACGTATGTCGCTATTGCGGTGCCGAGAGCCCGCGTGGTGGGCTCTTTATAAATGTAGCTCATTTTTTGTAAATACGTTATTATACGATTACAAAATAAAGTTAACTATTTATTTTAACAAGTTCTTTTTAGTATATCCATTGGTTTCAAGATTCAGTTTAATTTTATTTTTTAGTAAAATTCAACCTACGTCGTAGATCGTATTTCAGACGTGAGAAACCGCTGTTTATAATAATTATTATAAATATCGATTTGATTTCTTGTTACTAAGATCAGGAAAAACAAAGAAACTGTAATCTCTATATTATACACATTTTTTATTCAATAGTATCGAGTGATCAATTGTATTTTGCTGAAAATTTAGATAAATACAGTAGTACAGTATACCTTAAAACTTAGTTTGCTAAAAATATTCAGAAAAAAAAAACAAATACTCACTTTACCTAAATATAGGTTCTTTAATAAAATGAAACATACTGTGTATAATTAAGGATGACAATCAATGACAGTAATATAGTAGGAGAGCTAGCGTTTCCCAAAAATAAAATACTGTAATAATAATATTATTATATTATGTAACTTCATTCTTCATACACTTATAGAGATCATTCGAATAATAAGTTTGCATAATAAATTTGTTCTATAAAATAAATTCGCTTTATATATAACCCTGTTTATCTTTAATTTCAGTAATTCTTAATCATATCTTATCAATTTAATATATCTTTTCTAACGTTAAAACCCGTAGAAGTCTGTTGCGCTCGCTCTCAAGCGTGATGCCCAATATATCCTCGTCTGGCAGACTCCTGCAAGTACTAGAATATTCAGACTGCTTGCATATACTTTTAAAAAAAATGAAAGAACATCAAAACGTTAGCCTTGTGGGAGCATTACTATTGCTAACAACAATCCCGAGGTCAACTTTACTAGTCTGGTACCTACATATTTGCACCCTAAAAATAGGTTTTCTTTTTTTTACATTTCAACATATGAAAATTACTACATATTAAAATTATAGCCTTGTGGGAGTAGATTAAAAATTCTTTATTTTTTGAACCAGAATGATAACGCTCCTCAATTTACCGATAATCTACTTCTTCTTCTTGTCCTTACCCCACGCTATGTGGGTTAGGACCAGCATGGTTAATTACTTACTTACAGCATTACTTCATTTTAATGAGAATAAACTTTAGTCTTGAGTCAAGTAAACTTAGTGATATTGTACGTTTATTGACTATAATGTTAATAAATATTTTTTTAAATAAATCTGTTTTAGTTCAATTTTATTGATTAGTATCCATATTACGATTGATTTTACAGTTTACTAAGTGAAAAATAATAGTAAAAATAATAACGCTCTCCAATAAAAAATAAAACATCAAATATAATAATATTTTCTTAGCATTGTAACTTTAGTTACAAAAAGTTAGTCTAATAAGTAGTTCGCTAGCTCTTAGACTAATACTTACACACACATGCAATGAAATATTATCATTAGGTAGTGATGCAACGAATACGAATAGTAGGTATTTACCGAATATTCATATTCGCCAAATATCAGCACGAATATTAAAAACAATTATTAAAAAGAATTGATATTCATAAATGTAAGAAATCTGGTAAGTGAAATATGTTCATAGCTTGATTTGTTCGTTGTTGTTTTATGTTATAAAGAATAAAAATATATCGGTTTGTCCGCATGACTTGTTAGTGAACAGTCCCAAAGCAAACTTTATTTTGTTGTTTAATAGTTTTAGTTACTTTGTTTTGTAAATAAACTCGTCAAATCGTTTTTAAAGGAATAGTTATATGGAGAGCGCATACCCCATGCCGAAGACCCCGCTAGTGGGTTCACTAGTAATATGTATGGCGGCATGACGTTTGAGTTGCAATGTAGTGCGGTGGACGCGAATGGGTTAAAACTTAGTTTGCTAAAAATATTCAGAAAAAAAAAACAAATACTCACTTTACCTAAATATAGGTTCTTCAATAAAATGAAACATACTGTGTATAATTAAGGATGACAATCAATGACAGTAATATAGTAGGAGAGCTAGCGTTTCCCAAAAATAAAATACTGTAATAATAATATTATTATATTATGTAACTTCATTCTTCATACACTTATAGAGATCATTCCAATAATAAGTTTGCATAATAAATTTGTTTTATAAAATAAAATTGCTTTATATATAACCCTGTTTATCTTTAATTTCAGTAATCATTAATCATATCTTATCAATTTAATATATCGTTTCTTTCTAACGTTAAAACCCGTAGAAGTCTGTTGCGCTCGCTCTCAAGCGTGATGCCCAATACATCCTCGTCTGGCAGACTCCTGCAAGTACTAGGATATTTAGACTGCTTGCATATACTTTTTAAAAAAAATGAAAGAACGTCAAAACGTTAGCCTTGTGGGAGCATTACTATTGCTAGCAACAATCCCGAGGTCAACTTTACTAGTCTGGTATTACATATTTGCACCCTAAAAAAAGGTTGCCTTTTTTTACATTTCAACATATGAAAATTACTACTTATTGAAATTATAGCCTTGTGGGAGTAGATTAAAAATTCTTTATTTTTTAAACAAGAACGATAACGCTCCTCAATTAATCGATAATTTACTTCTTCTTCTTGTCCTTACCCCACGCTATGTGGGTTAGGACCAGCATGATTAATTACTTACAGCATTACTTCATTTTAATGAGAATAAACTTTAGTCTTGAGTCAAGTAAACTAGGTGATATTGTACGTTTATTGACTATAATGTTAATAAATATTTTTTAAAATAAATCTGTTTTATTTCAATTTTATTGATTAGTATTCATATTACGATTGATTTTACAGTTTACTAAGTGAAAAATACTAGTTACATTATCATTTCATCTTCAACCCTTTTAACGTCCCAATGCTGGGCACGAGCCTCCCTCAGAACGAGGGGAATCAGGCCATAGTCCACAACTCTGGCCTAGTGTGAGTTAGCGGACTTCACATGTCTTTTGAAAATTTGCTAGGTTTTTCACAGACATGTAGGTTTTCTCACGATGTTTTCCTTCGCCGTAAGAGAAGTGGTAATCATGATAGAAAATGATTCGAACATGTACATATCAGAGGTGCGAGACCCGGATTTCAACCCGCATTACTCGGATATCCAAGAGAGCGCATTATAGCCTGCTGCCTTAGTTACATCATAATAAAAAAAATATTAAAAAGTAGTGTAGTGAGACTTGGTGGCCCAGTAAGTCACAGAACAGATGTTCTTAGTTCGTTCGACTGATCCTCAGGCCAACGCTCTCCAATAAAAAATAAAATATCAAATATATTTTCATAACATTGTAACTTTAGTTACAAAAAGTTAGTCTAATAAGTAGTTCGCTAGCTCTTAGACTAATACTTACACACACATGCAATGAAATATTATCGTTAGGTAGTGATGCAACGAATACGAATAGTAGGTATTTACCGAATATTCATATTCGCCAAATATCAGCACGAATATTAAAAACAATTATTAAAAATAATTGATATTCATAAATGCAAGAAATCTGGTAAGTGAAATATGTTCATAGCTTGATTTGTTCGTTTTATGTTATAAAGAATAAAAATATATCGGTTTGTCCGCATGACTTGTTAGTGAACAGTCCCAAAGCAAACTTTATTTTGTTGTTTAATAGTTTTAGTTACTTTGTTTTGTAAATAAACTCGTCAAATCGTTTTTAAAGGAATAGTTATATGCAGAGCGCATATCCCATGCCGAAGACCCCGCTAGCGGGTTCACTAGTAATATGTATGGCGGCATGACGTTTGAGTTGCAATGTAGAGCGGTGGACGCGAATGGGTTAAGCACTATTTACGTTAGATAATGATTATGTACAAAATACTTATTGCTAAATACTTGTCATATGTCCCAACATATTTATTTATTATTTATTATTATATGTGTAATAATAAGAATGTAATATATTATTTACGTCATATCTTAAAATTTGTTATATTAACAAATATTAATAATACCAGTGTAATAGAATGTTAAATTTCAAAAGTGGCATTTAGACTATAATATAATTTAATAGCATAGTGTAGTTAGTATAAAGTAATGGTTTATTATGTACGTTATAAGGGTTCGAATAGATTTTTCAGAGATCCTAAAAAAAAGAAACACATAGATTGACCCGGACAATTATCGTACTTTTCATCAAATTCTGTCCAGTAGTATATAGTATGCTTATATATTATAAACTTTATTGGAATAACATGAAAAGAAACAATTTAACACACTTTTATTACATTTTCACTTTTATTACATGTACGTTTACCTTACTTAAATTGATAGCCAATTTTGGGCAATGGTCTTATTTCAGTCCTCTTTATAATATTTACAGATTTAGACGGCAACATCAGCGGGCAAGCAACAAACACGACCCTGGAATCAACAGAAAAGCCGAAAATTACATCTGCGAATGATAAAATAAATAATACTAATACCAACATAAATATGCAGAAAGAGAGTGTTATCAGTTTTAAATCCAGCGAGAGATTTGATAAGACAATTGACACTAAGATTATGAACGATACGCATGTCAAAGCAAACACCACTCAAGATGAATCGGTAAGCTTAAAATTAAGTAATTTTAATAAATTTGTGTTCATAAGTCATCTTGTCGAACAAATGGCATCTTAGGACTCGTTTTAGTTTAAGGTCCGATTTCACTAAAGTAGAATAAATTTTATTCCTAGGATAAAGCTGCTATTTACTCTCAGATAACCATACTTTCATTTCACCAACTAGTTATCCTAAGCATAACAAAGTTATACGAGAGTAACTCTTATACACCAATTTTGAAGGAATAACCGGCTTATTCCTCAGATAAAATCAAAATGGTGTCAAAATTATGTCACCTGAGCGCTTAGAGTACATTATTACTGAGCGACCATTACATAAATGAATAAATATAAATAAGCATATAAGTTAGCACTTCGTTTCCTTTAAGATATTTTTTTTAAAACAGTAAACACAACACAAAGCATATAAATGAAATTTAAACACCAGGCAGCGTGACTTTACAGATAGTTTGTTTGAAAAATAGCACTGACACATTGACACAAGTTCAAAGTGACGACTAAATTAGAAATGTCCTGTTATGCTATACTGTACTGAGACCATGATAAGCCTATTTAATTTGTCTGCATTCACTTATCTAAGAATAGTAATACTAGGAGTAACTATTTGTCCTTAAAATGTGGTGAAACGTACTATAAGTTATTCTGAGAATAAATGCAGCGAATAATTTTATACCTGGCATAGCTATTCTTCGATAACGACACCATTGGTGAAATCGGACCTAAATATCTTCAAATACCTACTTAGTTTTATATGGCTCAATTTAAAAATCTGTGTTGTAATCTCGGGTAGGGTCAATTATATTATATATACCAGTAGACATAACCAGTCATAGGTAATACAGTATGCGATGGGGAGAATGAATTAGTTCTTACTTTACCTCTAAGTTAAACGTTCATATGGAAAGTGCATTAATAGGTATATCCTTTACGCAGTTTTATTTGATTAAAATGGGTCACAAAATATTACGCAAAGTTTACGCAAACTATTAGGTATTATGTATTATTATAAAAGTGAGAAAAACATTACTTGTTTCTAAATCAGCAAATGCACGTAATGCAAAAAATTCTGTTGCGTTTAAATTTTTTCGAACGTCTTATCCCTTATCGAATAAGTTACAACAGTGCAATAATTTTCACAGATTAGCAGATAGTGAGGCTATAAATAGCTTTATTATAGCAATATAGGACTTAGATATTTGTTTTCTTAATCCTAACAAAGGATTTTAGGTCTTTATATTTAAATACCTATATCTATAAAAGCGAAAGGTACTCATTCACTCACTCATGACGAAATTATGAATATGAAATTAGGCAGGGAGGGAGTTTAAACTTACGTCGTCTTTAGTAGGCGTCCGTAACAATTGATTTTGCGACAGGGTCAGATTAGGCAGGTCTAAGGGTCTAAGGGCAGTCGCAAGTTTGTATGAATTGAAAGTCCTTAATGTTTGTGCTACAAACTTGAAATTTGACAGGAAGGTAAATTATACTTACTAAGTAGACATCCGCTAAGAGCGGATTTTGCGACAGGGCCGGACAAAGGAGGTTTAAGAGCTCTCGCAAGTTTGTATGAAAGTCCTTAAGTTTTAGTGCTTTTGAGTACCTAGGGATGAACCCGAGCGAAGCAAGGGTGAGAGGCAAGTATCTTAAATAACGAAGCTTAGACAATCCCTTCTACAATATTGGAAGTTTAAGAAGAACAGTTAAAATAATAGTTAAAAAGAGAAGTTTCGGGACGGTTTTGATTCCAAGGCGCTCTATAGATGTCTCACATCAAAATATTAAGATTGTACAATATATTGATTAACGAACCTAACATAATTTTTAAATTCAATAATGTTACAATTGTAAAAACATAATCTAGTTTACCAGCATTTTTTATTTGGCTTAGTAATACGTAAACTAAATCTAAGCATACAAAATTTGCACAATATAATAGCAAAAGATAAGTCAACTATTATCTGCTTTTAGTTCATATAATCACTCTTTACACATTAACAGCTGTTCCATACATTCATATATCACACTATGATGTAGTGCGCTGTGCGTTAGCTATCAACGCCATAGTAACAGGAGTTTATCAACAATAAATTGTTTGATATGAAGATAGATCTATCAACTCTCATCTAATATTATAACATACTAGCGGATCACCCTTGCTTCGCTCGGGTTCGTCATTAGTTACGTGTTAACTTACACAAACACACACTATACACTACAATAAACACTTAGTACGGAATTATGGAATAGAGAGAGAGAAAATATATACTCATATGATGAGTTTTATATATTCACTTCAGACCACACATATTTGTCGATTCAATCGTCATTGCGCGCACCATGGCCACTGGCATAGAGTATATTGCTACATGGCCACTGGTATGACATAATGCAACAAACGTCGTTAATTTTTCTTTGCGCGCAACCTTCTTCATTTTTTCTTTCATAAGAACCTTCTCTAGACAATAACAAACATAACAAAAAATATTTAGTGCAATCTGTCCAGCCGTTCACGCATTTGCCGTGACCAAGGGAAATAGTGATTCATTTTAATTAATATAATTTAATAGATTCTGCTAGTGTAAATATTTTTCGTGCAAATTCTGAATCAAATATTACTTCATTTCTGGTTCCTGTCATTCAGAATAAGGTAGTAATCATAGTTGATCAATGATCACGCCATATCTCGTCAAAAGAGTCTAAAACGTGACCAAAACAAACAAAAAAAATAATATAAAAATAAAAATAATAAATATATTTAAATATTTGAAGCTACTACGCCCCCGCTGATCCGCATAACCAGCTACCATCATACTTTTCATTGAAATCTGTCTAGTGGATTTCTCGAAGTGCTTCCAGACTGACAAAAATTCTACAAGCTATAGATTCGTTATTTTTATCATTAGGTAGTTAATTTTTATCGACACAATAGTATAGCTTTACCAGAAAAAACAATGGAAATAAAGAACTTTATTGTACTTTATTCAACTACACTACAACAACAAAAAATAGTGAAACTGTTACTGCAAGTTGTCGTATGAGATGTTAACAATTATATTTTAAAAAGATCACTTCTCTAAGTATATATTTTGATTAAATTATTCGCAGGACAATAAGGAAGAAACTAACTCAAAGGAAGTGTTTGAATCCGTGCTAAAACAGCTACAGTCGTTGGGTGAGAGAGGCAAGAGGGTATTAGTGCGTCTCCACGAGAGCCTCGGATCCAAGGAAGATCAGGTGCAATTTAGTATTACTATAGTTTTTATCAGACTACTATTAATATAAATGAATTTATACTGCTTGTTTATTACTGCTTTCGTTAAAGGACGCTGGACGGATTGTGATCAAATTTTAAGTAAGTATTAAAATTTGTGCTAAATTATATACTATATATTATCATACTACATAATATACAATATGTATGTTTGTAGTTTTTTTTTTTATATCAAGTCGTAAAATGTTTATGCGACTTAGGGACGCGAGGAAAGCGAGATGACACTAGTTTCAAAATATTGAACTAAACCTATTTAAAACAGTATGGTCTCAACGTGATCCTTTTGGATATTAACAAAAACATTTAGTTCAAATTATTACATTTTATAATTTGTAATTATAGTTTATAGCTATATAATATATGTCTATTTATATGAACACATGATGCAGATAATGCACCTTTGGCCAATGAAAGCTGTATATTTATAAGCTTATTTGGTGTATTTGTACAAAGCAACTTTAAGAAAGTTTATTGTTTGAAAACCTATAATACTATCTCAATTAAATTAAAAAATTTGGTCATAAATTAAAAAATTCTTAGCAAAATAAAACAACCATTTAAAGGAAATCTCAAAGAACTCAATTTGTATAACAACAGTTGACAGAGAAAATAACTGGAAGTGATGAGCAACTCGATCATCTCCGAAATGTGCTGGTCGAAGCAATCGACGAAGAACAGAATAAGGCAAAAAGACAACGTGAGTTGATAAGTTATTTTTTTATATTAGGGTCATTTCTAAACTTTAAAATAAATTTAGAAATGGCCTTACTGTACATAATTATTATGTTCTGACAAACGCTAAGAAATTGTTATTCACATACATTTCTTAGACTTCTTCTTTTAAGCCCTGATAGTCAAAACATTGCATTTTAATTGCATTTTCTTTAAAAATTGGTTAGAAATGATCAATCAGAATTATTACATTATCAATTAAAATAAAATACCATGCTATTCTTTATGAAATGCATAAAATTATTTCTACAGAACAACGCCGTGATGCTAGAGAAGACGCGAGAAGTAAGCGAGAGCTACTGCTCGGGCAAGCTGATCTTAAGAAAGAACTGAATGCAGATGATGAAGCAAGGAACTATGCAGCAGAAGAGGTTAGTTCTATAAAAAAAGATCTTGGTTTATACAAACAGTCTAAAACTAATGAACTATTTGAGGGTATGGAAAGAGGACAGCCCAATATTATAATAATTTGAGTCTAATATTATAATAACTAAAGTGTAGATTAAAGTTGCTTATAAGCTTAAATATAATTCGTGCGAGATGCCTATGTCCTAATAGAGAATTATTGAAACTACCCTGTTAAGAGTTAGCAATCCTACGGTGAGATCGATATTTCATCGATCTGAAATAACGCAAAGTTATTTCCTCTAACTAAAAAGTAAAGAAATATGCATATGCACTATGTTCAGTAATAAACATTTTTATAAATCTATTAGTACAAGTATAAGTAAATTTTCTAGGGGCTAGAACCAGATGGATATGCAGAGCATCACGATCAAGTAAACGAGACCACGGCCTTCGATATGTCCAATTCCGAGTTCTGGTCTTCATTCTCCAGTAGTGAGGAGGCTTTGCTCGAGTGTGCTGGGTTGATATTGAATCTGCCGTTGACTCCTCATGCGTCATGCCAGCCTGGTGCCGCAGAACAGGCGCATCTTGCATCTCGAGCTAATGCCTTAACTTATAGGTAGAGTAGCTTAAAGTATTTTTGAAGAGAAAACTCTTAATTGTCTTTTATTAGTTCCCAGTTTTTACCTTTCAAGTTTACACGAATATTTGAAATTATAAATGAAACTATCTTTTTCGGAGAGACTCTCTCGTGACCATGCTGTAAAGCATTCAAAACGTCGGGAACCAAAAATCAAAAATAATCCGTGACAAAATCAGAAAAGATAGTTTCATTTATAAAGTAAATTAAGTCGCTCCGGAAAATCTTCCATATGTGTTTCTTTCAAATCCATTCAATTAGTTAACGTATGAATCCTCTAATTTTGTTGTAGAGTTCCAGCGAACGGCTACTATTTCTTCGTGTTCAACTCAGAGAATGAAGTGCAAAGAAACTTTATTAGAGCACGTTTTGATCTACAAAAGACAAGATACGATGTCGCAAGAACAACTTTAAGAGAATGTAGAAACAGCACTGAGAGATGCGACTTGCCACTTGATATATTTTCTAGCCAAAAGGTAAGAATAAAGAGGATTCAGTATAAACAATAATCACTAATGTAGTACATACCTTTACATAGCAGCTTATGTAATTTTAAAGTAAATGCTTAATTCAAAGTACATACTAAAGTGTGTCTTGATTTGAACGTAAGCTTTGTTTAGGCCTTTTAATGCTCCACTATGGGGTACTTCCAAGCAAAGTGAGTGTGACATCACTTTCTGCAACTTGCTAGATTCTTTGAGACTTTTATATATCAGACCCGAGATTGAATCCCGTTCCACTTAGTTTTCGAAGCGAACACGTTAACAATAGGCTTCCATTGCCTAAATATCCTACTCGTATATCTTGTATCAATATATATGAGGTCATACTAGCGTCCCTAATAATTAAGGGGTATTGCAAAACCTTTACAAAAGAGCTGCTTCAACTCAACAAGTATAAAACCAGTGCAGTAACCAGAATACTAACCGGCCACTGCAAACTCAATAAACATATGTTTACCCTCGGCCTAAGTCAGTCCGCAATGTGCAGACTATGCCATGAGTCAGAGGAATCTGCTATGCACATCCTCTGCTCGTGCGGACCACTCATGCACCGCAGAAGTATCTACCTAGGGCAGCATATCATGCAACCAGAAGAGATACAGAAGCTCTCTGCTCAGAAAATCTGGAAGTTCCTGGAATCAACAGGACTAAGCGGAGAACTCTAAATATACTTTATGAAGGGAGCTACAATGGACCAGAACTGGTCGACGTAGCTAGGGCCGTCCTCAGCACCACACCCAACAACACAAATAATAATAATAGCGTCCCTAAATTTAATTTATTAATTAAAAGATGATGTGTTCTGCCAAGTCGTAGTACATTATTTTATTCTATCATCATTAGTTTTAGCAGGATGACACGTGACACGTGTTTTAAAAAATATTGTAGGTAATTTTTTTACACATTGGGTTACATTGTTGGAGTTTTTGTAAGAATTATGTTATAGAAAATATATTATAGCCAATGTCACCCGGGGATAGTGTAGCTTCCCAACAGTGAAAGAATTTTTCAAATCGGTTCGGTAGTTTCGGAACCTATTCAATGCAAACAAACAAACAATCAAATCTTTTCTCTTTATAATATTAGTACCTATAAATATCCATTTGGATAGTGCCACAAATAAAAGGAATTTTGTTACCAATGCTGTTAACGACTTAACTTATTTTCCATACACTTACAAAAAGTAGTCTACACTTTTTGAATATTTTTATGGAAATGACATTTACATATTTTTTTTCAGGTAGTATTGGAACTGCCTTTGAGAAACAACGATTCGCTGTGGAATGAACAGTTTGTGATCATATCGGAATGTGAACCTCGGACGTCTGTGTACCTCGTGTGTGCGATCGCTGTGCCGATATTCATATTAGTTTTTGCTTTCCAATGATATTTATGAGAATATTGTTTTATTGTAAAATTTTTAATATGGTGATAACGTAGCTTACATATTTGAAGTTACTGGTTGCTTCTGACGTAAGCGGTTGGATTGCTCCAATAAATAACACAGGCAAAACTAATTAAAAAGATAGAATAATCATTATGTATAAATTTAAGCTTAAAAGTGCTATAAGTGAGCAAGCAGATAAAACTAGGATTTTTAAAGATCGCTCGATCGATAATCTAAGCACCACTGCAATAATTGCAAGAAGGACCATTCAATTTTGAAACTAAATCTCTACGGTTTCAGGTTTCAGTTACGATGTTAAATCCAGAAAACCCGGTTTTAGTTCTGCCGTTTATTTAATAAATCTTGTCTAACGATAAATTTGTTAGTAGAAGATTACACATACTTTTCTTACTTATGAATGGATGGATTATCGGGTTAATTTCAGTATAAAACTATAATGCAAAGTATCCTTAATGAGAAACCTTAACCATTAATATTTCGTTTTCTTTACCGGTTAAAAACAGTGATAAATTAACCATTACATTACCGATATAAACCGGTTTTTGAACCAGTTCCGAGCTCTACGCTCAAGGAAGTACCTACATTAATTGTCGAGTATCCGCCTTAAGCCCTTGTATATACGAACATGTTTATCTAAGTACAAGAAATATTAATGAAAAAAGTATATTTTCATACATAACGAATTAAATTAACCAAAAAATTTATAGATAAATATAATAATCTAAAGTTATATACTTACAATAATTTTAATCATATTACGAATTTATATTACAAGTAATGTTGCCAAGTTAGATACTGTAATTTTTTTAAGTAGTAATAGCTAAGAAAATTGAATATTATTTAAATATTGATTTTTATTGATTATTTCGAAATCATTAGTAAATTTATTAAATGGAAAGTTCATTTCTCCCAATTTAGAATAATAACTATAATTAATCACTTAAAATTAGGATAATTCAGCCCTTTTCAACGTCCCACTGCTAGGCACGGGCCTCCCTTTATACGAGGGGGATCAGACCATAGTCCACCGCGCTGGCCCAGTGCGTGTTGGCGGACTGAGCATGTCTTACGAAAACTTGCTAGGTTTTCTCAGACATGCAGGTTTCCTCACGACGTTTTCCTTCAACGTAAGACAAATGGTAATCATGTTGGAAATGACTTAAACATATAATGTAAATTAATTTTACACTAATTAACTAACTTGCGATTTAAAAGGTACATTTTAATAACTCCTATTTATGGAAAATAATATATCATTAAATAGCGAAGCGAGTGATATTATCATAACGTTAAAAATATAAAAACATATTGTGTACGTAATTTTTTTGTGTTTTTTCCTTATACTCGTTAATAGTGAGAAAAATATCGAAAATTTTAATAATTGACACTATTAGTTAACCTTATTGTGCCTTATCTGATTCGGGAATTTTTATTACTACATGTTATTTGTTATTAAGAATGACTCAACATAATCAGTTCCCAGTTTTTACGTTGCCTCTGTGTTTTTCCAAATAACATATTTACGGAAAGTTTTTATCACAAAACTAGCGACTCCACCTCGTTTCGCTCGGGGATGTCCCTTGGTGCATTTTTTGGGTAGAACATAATCTATTTTTTAAATATTAATAGCTTAAGTAACTCCTTACAATATCAGCTATCTGTGAGGGAACATCCCGTCAAAATATGTCCAGCCGTTTCAAAGATTAGTGAGAACAAACAAACAAACAAGTATTTTACTGAAAAGTACCGTATATACCTACATATCAATGCATTTATTAAAATAAAAAGCTGTTAATTGTGTTGTAGACAAACACAATAATTTTATGTATCTGTAAATAAGGGTTTTTTAATGTAATTTCCATTAGTATAAAACATAGTCGTAGAATAGACTGAGCTTTACTCTTAGAAGCTCTATAGAAAGATTCCTTATATACTAAAACTTAATTTTTTTTTAACGTTAAAATTTTATTAAAATCTCTGTTGCGCCTTTCCGCCAGTTTCAACTGCAAAGAAAAACGGCGGGCAAAGAAACAAAAATACTCAGTCTACTCTCATGTCTATGCTACAAAATGCATTTTTTACTAAAAAAATATATTTTATGAATTGTCTACAGCTTTGTTTGTAAAGTAGAGGAAAAAAACTCATCACTGTAAAGTACAACATTATGTATCGGTTATAATAAATACGCATTTAGCCGACACATTAAACCTAGTTCATAATATTATGTATGCTACAAGTGACAGTAAAAATTATATTATTGTCATTTAAGATTTTACATTTAAGTTAAGCTATAGAAGGCATTAATGAATTATTTAATTAAATAGGCATAAAATAATCAATTAGTTTTAAGTGAATTCAATATAATAATAAAAAATATCGAAATAAATTTTGTATAACTTTTAAAAAATATTTTGTCGGAGGCTGTTATTGTGATACTAGTCATAATTCAAGGTTTTGTTAAGTTTATCAATAAAATGTTAAATATCATTTATTTTTTTGTTTTTTTTTTTTTTATTTTTTATAGTTGAGTGATGACACACTGATAATACTTGTCATTTAGATTAAAACAAAGCAAGGTCAATTTTAACTAGAGCAACAAGCTCTAAGGCTAAGCTTAAAATATTTTAACAATTTTATACTCGTACTAACAATAAGTAGTTTCAATATTTATTATTTTTTAAAACTTTTTAATAATGTAAAGGTTTATTATATTTCAAATACATTTTTCAAAATATGAAGATATTTCTATGCAATACTCATAGCAATGCTAAATTCAGTAGTTATTTATTATTTAAATAAGATTATGATTCGTTAGAAGGTAATCGTACAAAAGAAAATTTTAGTTAAAACAAACACAGTTATAGCTTAAAACTTATTTAATAAATAGAAGGGTTGCTATAAATACCACCAAATAATATTACATCAGTCTTTCTATCAGCAATCAAATAAGCAAAGGGCTTGTTTACAACAAACTCAGCGCTCGAACCGACAATTAAAGATTCAGGCATAACTCCAGCTGTTACGCCGTTTTCTGTAACATCTATATTTGCTATTTGTTTCATTAATGAAGTATACATCCTGTAGTCACTAATACCACTAAAATCTGCCAAAATCGGAGAAAAAATCCTTGTTACTCCCATATCATGAATTAATTCTGGTATATTTACAACATCAGTTTCTATTTGAAATCGTGGTAATTTTACGTTTACTAATTTGGCACCCTCTTCTTCAAACTGCCTAAATATTGTCATCAACCTTATTTTTCTTATATGGTACAGCAAATTCCTAATGCTGCCTTTGGTTGGTAAAAATATCATCATGGAAATGCGGCCATCCGTGTTGAAAGGTAACTCTAATACTTTGGCATCGATAACTGGTACATTAGTTACGTTAAAATAACCAATCTGTGACATCATTCTTACTTTGCCAACGGCCACGTTTTCTTCAGAGTAGAAATTTTCCTTGGAAGTGTATACTGGATTAAATGCATTTTGCCAATCGCTCTTGAAGTAAGCTGTTTCGGTCATGAGCAGCACCGATAAGTTAAAATCCTGAGCATCTAAACCTGTTTTTATAACTCCGTCCATATCTATTTCGATGACGTCATTTATTTTTGCAGCTGCATTTTCAGGATCGTTAAAATTTAACGGTATAATTTTTGTATTATTCATCCTGTTCACTTCATCTATATATGAATCTTTCACGTCTAGTAGTTTATCTACTACAATTACATTCTTTCTTTTGGACATATAGGCCAATTCGTCATCTATCTCATTTAATACTTCACGATATTTTCTTCTAAAACATTTCATACGGTGATATCTTGTTACTTTCCATATTTCATCTTTAGTGGGACCTCTAGCACCCTCAGCGAGAGTCATCAACTGAAGCCAAGTCGATAGCGGGGAAAACACAAAGTGATACCCTGTTTCTTGTGCCACTCTATCTAAGAGTCGAACAGAAAAGTCATACGTCGGTTTCTTAAACGTATTTACAGCACTTTCATGGTTGCACGAAAACTTTGCACCAAAAACTGATGATATTACGAGCATAAAATTAATTATCTGAATCATAGTTGCTACGATAAAGTGCGCCACGGAACAATCAATTGCTTATACTGGAGCAAAATGTTTGATAAATACTTTATAATAGTTGTACTCTCAATGCTAAAACTGGTGTCACAATTATTATTTATAAGCAGGGCAACGATAAACTTGGGGGAATGAGATAACATGTGAAGACGAATGTTCTTTCTCAGAAATTTCTGGAGGAATTACTTATATGGAGCAAAATCATTTATCATCTGTGGGATTTCAAATAATAGTATTTAAAGTAAATTCAACAAATTATTTATAATATTTTTAAACTGATAGTATTTGTGTACTTAGTTTAGTTTCGCTCTCTGATTGGGACGACAACACTGATAATAAGGTAATGTAATAATTATTTTAATCACCATTACGAGTATATTTAATATGTATACACTAGCTCTCCTTCGCTTCGCTCGGGTTGCTAAGTTTAAAGTTTGTAGTACAAACAAAGAACGACTTTAATACAAACTTGCAAGAGCCTTAGACCTCCTTAATCCAGCCCTGTCGCAAAATCCGTTAATAGTGGACGTCTACTAAGTACGTATCAACTACCTCCTTGCAATATTTCCTCTTTATACGTCAAGCGATTTTCAATATTTCGTGATGAGTGAGAGTTACCTTTCACTTTTATATATTTAGAGTGTATAAGTTATAGTTACAGCTAATTAGCCTCCATCAGCCTACTGCTGAGCAAAAGGCCTCTCCGTTTCGTCTACGTATTAGTTTTTAAGTCTTGAGGTCTTACGCAAAAATAGGTCATTAAGACATTAGATTAATGGATTCAGCCTCTTGCGACTGTGACTATTCGGATATTCTCAATATAAAATAAACAGTAAATAAAGCTAGAAAAAAATATAATATACATACTAATAGAGAGTCGCCCTCCCTTTACTTTGGGTTCGGTCTTAGTGAAAAAAAAGTCTAACATTTTTCTGTACATTTTTTGGGGGTAAAAATAACGCATGGGCTATTCCAAATTATAGTGTGTGTTAAATTTCATCTAGTTCCGTTCAGGCGTTCTGACGTGTTTGAGTTAGAAACAGAGCCAGTGTTAGGACTACCGACGCCACTGGCGAGATTTTCTACGGCGCCATGTATCGTGAGTTAAAAAAAGTTCAACTACACTGTTTCAGTGTACTCAACTGTTTCTGTATACTGAACTGTTTCTGTTCAGCACATTTACGAAATAGCGCCCCCGCCCCCTCGTATCCGGCGCCTTTGGCGATCGCCCTATATGACGTATAACAGTGCAAGATCCCATAAACGCCAAAGTTAGTTTTTTTATAAGTTGTAGCTTATATAAAGAGCTCCCCAGTATCAGTTCGCTGCGGTCACCTTTAAACGAATATTTGAAAACAATGTGAAAATTTATATTAGGCTCATTTTTTTGTTATTTAAATTATTGTTTATTTTATTATTTTTTATTATTTTTTATATATATATATATATATACATATATATATATGACGGCGCACTCAGTGCGCCATCTGGAGATGTTGGGTAAGCTTATCGGATAAGAGTGTGAAATCAAGCTTTGACAGCGCACTCTTGTAAAGCGTCGAAGCGATGGTAGCAAGGTGATACAAACTGGCATGTTTTAAAAAGAAATTAAATTAGAGAACTATTTGAAAGAAAAAAAGGGGAATGTCAGATTTGGACCGCCGCGCCGATGCACCACGTATCATCGACGAATTACTTATATCCGAATAATGGAACTATTATTGATAATATAATGTTTTAATGTGTTTACGTTGTACTTAGTTATGAGTGTGTTAAGTTAAATTTAGTAATTTATGCACTGTGTTTCCCAAAAGACACTAACGATCACGCCCACATCTACGACCTACTTCTGATATTAGCCGTCCTGCGCTTATATCAGAAGTGGGATAGAAGAACCCAAAGAGTATAGATATGGAAGAACCTTACTACGTAACAATGAAACCGGTTGATGTTCAGACGAAGGTTTTAAATGATATGAAGGCTTTAGTGAGAGGATTTAGGATGTCACGGGCAGAGAGCTAAAAGCACTACAATTTTAAGTTTGAATTTGATTAGAAGAATAACTAAGTCTGAGTTACCTGAACAAGTGATAACTGAATTAGTTTAGTACTATATTATAAAGGTAGCACGATGAGAACTAACCACATATTATGACGTTATTACTAGAGTACTAATGTTACGAAATCTTATCGCTACAAAGTTCGACATCAACATTCTTATTGTAAGAAGCCTCGGACAAGGTATGAGATGAGATTTGCTGGAACATTTCATTGGTGTGGCATGAACAGAAACCACTGGTCAAAATAGATTGGTTGTAAAAAAAAGCCGTTAAGAAATAATACGGCCGAGTAGTTTAATTCGTAATCAAGGTATGATAACAAATGTTATGTGTATCTGTATCTTGTATATGTATCTTACATGTGACAAACGGCCAAGAGAATAGATGCTGGTGCTGCGAGGTAGGAGATCAATAGGTGTGAGTGGCGAACGTGGAGAGTTACTTTAGAAATATCGTTCGGTGAGCAAATTCTTTGTCTATTTTATAGTAAATCTGTCTATTCCCTTTTAAAAGAGATTTGCGTGTAAACGTTTAATTTAATATCTCACTGGTGTTGGAAGTAATAAAGTTAAATGCACTACTCAGATTCTAAATACAATTAAAATTACAAATACTGTGAAAAGCTTGCTTGCATGTCTGATAATGTAATTTCTAACCAAGTAAAAAAAAAGCAAGTGGCAATATTATACGGCTACTTATTTGCTTCCGCGGACGGTGTTGCAGCTAGCCTATTACGATTGTATATCGGGAAGTCCTGGGTTCGAGTCCCGGGTCAGGCTTCGATAATCTTATATTTGATATTAGAATAACGACTAACTTTTGCGAAGCTTAAAAAAAACAACATGTCCTCGAATGATATAGAGTTAAATAAAGAGGATAAATCAATTCTTCTAACTTACTAAGTAAATATTAAAATTACGGAATACCTAGTAGAAAGGTTATTATAGACAAGTTAGATAATAATAATTTGGTAAATCATTAATTTGTTGATAATAATAAATATGGAACGAACTGAATAATATTTAGTTAGCACTTTACAATAAAAAATCGGCTGTTATTAATTACGCGCGGAATAATTGCTACTCGAGCGCATTACTCGGGAATTTTTAAGGATTTAATAAAATATAACGTTTTTTGATATCAGTAATATGCAATACGGTTTAGTAATTTTCCAAAGGACTTTATGCCTTTTTTTTTATTATATTACAAATAGCGAGTGGAATCAAACTGTTATTTCTTCTCTATTTAAAAGTGTTAGTTATATGTTTGAACCTATATCTCTCTGATAGAAGAAATTTATAACGACATTAGCACACAATTTTGTAGCCCTGCAGGTGTGAGTGAACCGTTTCTAGTGAGTGGTTTTAAGTGCATCAGACATCCGTTTGAGCCCGAATTTAATAATGGACTACCATATAACCTGAAGATTCCACAAGGATATACCATGGAATATTCTATATGCATAAGACATTGTATTGATAGAGCAAAGTAATTCAGAACTCCAGCAAAGCTTTCAGTGTGGATGGCGGAGATTGAAAGATACGGTTTACATATCAGTCACACGAAAACAATACATGGAGTGCGACTTGGTAGGATCTGCGGAGGTAGGCTGTGACATCAATATCAACGGCACTGTTACACCAAAGGTGTCCGGTTTCCGATACCTTGGATCAATACTAAATGTTGACTCTCGCATTGATGATGAAGTGAATCACAGAGTTACTCTGAGGTGATTGAAGTGGAGATCTCTGTCTGGTATTCTGTACCCTGTGTGACCCTAAAATGCCTACCAAAACCAAAAGCAAGTGATACAAGACAGTTGTGAGACCTACCATGTTGTATGGCTCTGAACTGGAACTGGGCAACTTTGGAAAAGTATGAACTACAACTGCATACAGTGAAGATGAAGATGCTCCGCTGGGCAAGCGTCGTGACGCCTCTAGATAGAGTGCAAAACGAATATGTGAAGGGATCCTTCAACGTGTCCCCGGTAACAGAGGAACTCAAAGAGGGCAAGCCCAGGTGGTACGACCATGTGATGAGGCGGAACTGCTCTGTAAAAAAAGTGCTAAAAATTGGTACCAGAAAAGAGGTAGAGGCAGACTAACAGCCTCGTGGCATGATAGTGTAGATGCACAAGAAGGCCCGACCGCAAGTAAAGTCGGGAATGAGGTAGAATGAACCGTAAGTACCGCAGAGAAACGATGATTTGCTTACAAGCTACTACCAACAATGATAAGGAAACCGTGACGGCGACTAAAGATTATGAAGAATTGTGGTCGAAGAGTGCAAACTTTACATACAAGTATACACTACGAGATTGAAATCAACACTGAGAATTGAAATTGTTCGTGATAATTTCGTGGTTACAAAATGATTGGTAGTAGACTCATGACGTTCAGTGAAAAATTGTAATGGTTTCATGCTGAATAAAATATTTAAAATTTGAATTTGAATTTGAATTTAGAGGTCGGTGTCGTCCGGTCCACGCCTTTGTACGAGGCTGGTCGAAGGGACACATCTGCCCGATTTGTGTTTTAGTGGTGGAGCTGGTCGAAGGGACAGTGTCGTCCGGTCTATGCCCATGTTTTGGGATAGTCGAAGGGACACACTCGTCCGGTCCACGCTCACGGTTTGGAGGTGGTCGAAGGGACAGTGTCGTCCGGTCTATGCCCATGTTTTGGGATAGTCGAAGGGACACACTCGTCCGGTCCACGCTCACGGTTTGGAGGTGGTCGAAGGGACAGTGTCGTCCGGTCTATGCCCATGTTTTGGGATAGTCGAAGGGACACACTCGTCCGGTCCACGCTCACGGTTTGGAGGTGGTCGAAGGGACAGTGTCGTCCGGTCTATGCCCATGTTTTGGGATAGTCGAAGGGACACACTCGTCCGGTCCACGCTCACTGTTTGGAGGTGGTCGAAGGGACAGTGTCGTCCGGTCTATGCCCATGTTTTGGGATAGTCGAAGGGACACACTCGTCCGGTCCACGCTCACGGTTTGGAGGTGGTCGAAGGGACAGTGTCGTCCGGTCTATGCCCATGTTTTGGGATAGTCGAAGGGACACACTCGTCCGGTCCACGCTCACGGTTTGGAAAGATGTCGTCCGGTCCATAAGTTGAGATGGTCGAAAGGATACATGCTTTCATAATAAATTTGTATTTACGTACGGTACGAATATAACGGAGAGTAAGATTGTTCCTGAGTGACAGGATGGGCGAGCGTCGTTCCTGCTTTTGCAATGGCTTCAATAAATTATCGCCCGAGGACGGTCGAATGTCAGTCCGGCCGTGACGGCGCACTCAGTGCGCCATCTGGAGATGTTGGGTAAGCTTATCGGATAAGAGTGTGAAATCAAGCTTTGACAGCGCACTCTTGTAAAGCGTCGAAGCGATGGTAGCAAGGTGATACAAACTGGCATGTTTTAAAAAGAAATTAAATTAGAGAACTATTTGAAAGAAAAAAAGGGGAATGTCAGATTTGGACCGCCGATGCACCACGTATCATCGACGAATTACTTATATCCGAATAATGGAACTATTATTGATAATATAATGTTTTAATGTGTTTACGTTGTACTTAGTTATGAGTGTGTTAAGTTAAATTTAGTAATTTATGCACTGTGTTTCCCAAAAGACACTAACGATCACGCCCACATCTACGACCTACTTCTGATATTAGCCGTCCTGCGCTTATATATATATATATATATACATTTTTATTTATGTACCACACATAAAAACATACATATAAAAAAAAGAAAGCGGTGACATTTTGTACAAAGGATGACTTATCTCTAAAAGATTTCTTCCCGAAATCCTTGAGCGTGAGAAGGAAATAATAGTAAAAATTAAGGAGCGGTGTAGACTAGGTGACATTAATGACACCTCAATCATAATTTTCGGAGACTGCTAAAAAAAGTTGACCAAAAAGGTGACTTGTTGACTAGATTAAAATGCACAAAATAAAATCAAAATGACATGGAACATAATTGCTAGTGAAAGTGAAAGAGTCGCAGATCGCAGCTTCGATTTTAAATTAAATATTAATTATAATTTTATAACCTCAGACCGAGAAGGTGCATCTGAGTTTGAGAAAATGTTCACTGATATTCCACTTTCAACAACGCAATCACTTAGTTCGTTTCCCGGCATTGTTGAATTTTTGTTAAAGGAAAACGTTATAGAATGTAATATAATATTTAAATAAGCTACTATATTTCATGGCTGTATAGAACATGGCGTATTTCCTGATCTAATGAAACACAGTAAAGTTATTCCAATTTTTAAATCAGGTAGTACCTTAGACCCTAATAATTTTAGATCAATTTCAATACTACTACATTTAATAAAATTTTTGAAAAAATCATACTCGGGCAAATGTTTTCGCGTTTTAATGCACACAATCTACTTCATAAGAAACATTTTGGATTTACAATAGATCACTCCACAACAGATGCTAGTGTTGAGCTAGTTAAAAATATTTTTGAGGCATACGAGAGGTCGCAGTATGCTCTTGGGATATTCTGGACTTATCCAAGGCCTTTGATTGTATGCATCATGTGACGTCGATCAGAAAACTGCATCATTATGGGATTAGAAATAAGGCACTCAACCTCCTGAATTCCTATTTGAGTAATAGTATTCTATTTTTTTTATTAGAGGGTTGATGTAAATGGTAAGAGATCTCCTGGGGCTCCTTTAGATATGGGGGTTCCACAAGGCTCTATTCTCGGCCCATTTTTCTTCCTAGTTTACGTAAATAATTTGCGATTTTTTTGTGCAAAACAAACATGAGATAGTATTGTTCGCTGATGACACTTCACTTATTTTTATGTACAAAGATGTAAACAATGCTCTTTCAAAGGTTGTCTATTGGTTTGATTCGAATAATTTATTATTAAATAAAAAAAAACAAAATTAATAAAATTCACAACACCTAATGTTAAACTTGTTGATAATGGTGTAGTATTAGGCGGGGAAATGTTAAAACCGGTGGAGCCTACTAAATTCCTAGGTATTATTATAGATTCGAATTTGCAGTGGGATTTCCATATTGAGGGGCTAGCAAATAGGCTCAGCTCTGCAGCGTTTGTGGTTAAAAGAATTAGCTCGCTAAAAAGCTCGCGTAGTATACTTTAGTTATTTTCATAGCATCATGTCATATGGAATCTTATTATGGGAAAATGCAGCTACCGTTAATACAATTTTTGTCCTACAGAAAAGAGCTATTCGTGAAATTTATAGTTTAGGCCCTAAAGTATCATTAAGAGATAAGTTTAAAGAAATAAAAATATTGACTGTTGCTTCTCAATACGTGTACGAAAATGTTATGTATGTTCATAAAAATATACACGAATTTCCCAGGAACTGCGACATGCATAGCATTAATACTAGGAGTAAACATAAACTTATAATGCCTGTGCCTATACAACAGGATCCCAGAAAACGTTCAATAAGCTCCTATTGCCAAATTTAAAAAAATTGTGAAAGAGCGTTTGTGTACTAAAGGATATTATTCGAATAACGATTTTTTAGAAGACAGTACGCCATGGGAATGATGTGATCGCCTCCAGGCTATTTCAACCCATACAATTATTGTTCATTTCAATTTTAATTTAAAAAAAAACAGATTAAGACAAAAAAAATATATTAGTCCCGCTGAGTTTCTTTCGCCAGTTCTTCTCAGGTCAGCGGCTTCTTCTTTCCGAACTGGTAGTAAACTCATGACGTTCAGTGAAAAATTGTAATAATTTTATGCTGAATAAAATATTTTGAATGAGAATATTATAAACAAACATACAAAGTTACATACACGTACTTTACGAAATATAAACTATAATTAAACCGACTTCAAAAAATCTGCACTAAAAAGAGAAAAATAAAAAGTAGAAAATAATACTTTAAAGAACTATGTTAATTTTGGAGTCGGTGCCAGCCAGGTATTTTGATTATGTTTACAAATTGATAGATTAATCGAATATACGGTTATTTTTCTTTGACTGGCACCGACTCCAAAATTAACATAGTTCTTTAAAGTATTATTTTCTACTTTTTATTTTTCTCTTTTTAGTGCAGATTTTTTGAAGTCGGTTTAATTTTTTTTTTAAAAATAACTTATTTTTACATTTTTAGTGTGCCTTTTATTTAGCTGATTTAATTATAGTGACTTACTATATGTCACTAATTTAAAATCTGTTTAAGCTTTATATTAAACAACGAGCATAGCCATTAACGACGAAAATAGTTATTAATTATCGGGTCTGCCGAAAGGGAGGGGGGGGGGGGTGGTTGGTGTCCAAAGAGTACTCAATCTACGACTACTGTAGCTGTAACTAAACTACGAGCACATCTTTATGTTTACATTCCCCATACGTAATAGTTTAAATAAACCACGTCCATTATTCCACCTAACACCTAGAGATTAATGAGATTTACCTTCTATTATCATATTAACGTAATAGCCTGGAAGAACACAACTATCAATCTATATGTATGTATAATTTTAAAGGAATTTCCTTTCAACTCCTAGCCGTTGAGGAGTTGTACCTTCCATCATCAGCTTTTCCACATGAGATGGTAATTATCAAATGCAAATCCTTAAAAAACTTTAGAAAATATATGAAAAATGTACTAAGTGCCTATAAAATTTAAGAGTTGCCATCGACTTCCCTAGGATCCCATTATCAGATCCTAACTTGGTGACTATGGGAATATCTTGGAAGTATACCCTACCAAACAAAAAATAAATTTTTGAAATCGGCCCACAATTGACGCATAAATCGGTGAACACAGATAAAAAATAACATTTGAAGAATTCTACCTTCCATCATCAGCTCATCACATGAGATGACGATTTTCAGACGCAAATGCTTGAACAGCTTAAGAAATTATATAAAAAACATAATAGGTGCATATAAATTTTGAAAGTTGCCCTGGATTTCCCTGAGATCCCATCATCAGATCCTGATTTTGTGATAATGGGACCCCCTCAGAACTATACCCTACCGAACAAAAGAAAAATTTTTGAAATCGGCCCACAGTTGACGGAGAAATCGGTGAACATACATAAAAAAAAAAAAAAATACATACATCGAAACATATAACCTCCTCCTTTTTGGAAGTCGGTTAAAAAGTAAATCATGTGCATTGACTTAGATAAAACTCTTATAAGCGAGTTCTAAACAATTTTAGCGATGTCATTTATAATCTCATCAGGTAGGGAGTTCCAGAGTTTTGCTGCTTGAACTGTGAAAGAATTCTCATAAAAAATAGTATTATAATTAAGATAGTATGTTAAGCCTTTTTCGCCTAACGCATCACCGCACTCTTGAGCTGAGGATCGCCAGCTGAAAACGCTCGCGTAAATACGTAGGAGAAGAATTATATTATAAAATTAATAGGAATTCCCGCGGCTCCGCCCGCGGCCGAAGAATAAAAATTTAGGGTTATAAGAATTATTTGATGCCAAATCATAAAAAGTGAAAAATAAAATTTAGTCTAAAATAAAAAAAAATAAAAAAATCTGAAGAGTCCACTCTTATCACCTAGAGGAATAAAAATAGCCTACGATCTTCTCATACCTACCAAATATACACAAAAAATTTCACAAAAATCTGTCAAGCCGTTTCGGAGGAGTTATCGAACTCCAATATATAATATATTAAAGTCTCGTGTCACAGTGTTTGTTATCTAACTACTCCTAAACGCCTTGACCGATTTTTATATTTTTTTTTTGTGTAGGCTAATTTTTATTCCCCTAGATGATAAGGGTGGCTCTCTCCACCTCTCTTTTTATTTTTTATTTTCAGACCTATTAGAACGCGGGCGGAGCCGCGTGAATTGCTAGTATTTTGTATAAATTTTAAACAATATTATATCAGCGCCAGTTATTGTGATAATTCAAGGTTTTGTTAAGTTTATCAATAAAATGTATGAAATCATTTGTTTTCTTTATATAACTGAGTGACGCGAAACCAAAATGATAAAACCTTAATGATTTTTCGGGTTCTGTACCTCAAAAGGAAAAAACGGAACCCTTATAAGATCACTTTGTTGTCCGTCTGTCTATCAAGACCCCTTTTCTCAGGAACGGGTGGACCTAGCAAGTTGAAATTTATACCAGATACTGAGGTTTATAGTCCTTAATAGGTGTATAAAAATCAAGGTCCTGGATCAACAGGATAAAAAAATATGGGCAAATTTTTAGATTTTTGCAAAACTTGTAGGTACTAAAATTTTATTTAATTTCCAACTTTTTTATTTTTTAGAATTTTCCCTTTACTTTTGCTGTAAGACCTTCCTTTTAACCAAAATTGACAATTCTAGGTTCACCGGTAGTACCCTATAGGTTTTGGGTCGAAAACCTATATGGTAGTTCCCGTTGACCTAGAATCACGAAATTTGGCAAAAAGCAAGGTCTTACAGAAAAAAAATTCCAAAAAATAAAAATAGTTGAAAAATAAAGGTGTCCCCTTACATACATATTTGAAGTTCTGAGTTCTGAGCTCATATAATTTAAAGGACTAGCTTATTGTTATAGATGTTGTACGGCACCCTTCGTGCCCGAGTCAGACACGCACTGGGCTGAACATTTTTTAAATAAGACAAATTTTAAAAGAAAATCGATAAACATTTAATGTGAGTTAAAAAAAAACTATAATAGCTTGATACAAATTTAATAAATGGAAGGGTTGCTATAAATACCAGCAAATAATATTACATCAGTCTTTCTATCAACAATCAAATAAGCAAAGGGTTTGTTTACAACAAACTCATGGGTTGAACCGACAGATTCAGCCATAGCTCCAGCTGTTACACCTTTTTCTGTTACTTCTATATTCGCTACTTGATTCATAAACGAAGTGTACATCCTGTAGTCACTAATACCACTAAAATCTGATAAAACCGGTGAAAAAAATCTTTTTACTCCCATATCATATATTAATTCTGGTATATTCACAACATCAGTATTAATTTGAAATCTTGGTATTTTTACATTTAATAATTTCACACCCTGTTTTTTAAATAGCCTAAATATTGTCATCAACCTTATTTTTCTTATATGATATAGCAAATTCTTAACGCTGCCTTTGGTTGGTAAAAATATCATCATGGAAATGCGGCCATCCGTGTTGAAAGGTAACTCCAATACTTTGGCATTGATAACTGGTACATTAGTTATGTTAAAATAACCAATTTGTGTCATCATTCTTACTTTGCCAACGGCCACGTTTTCTTCAGAGTAGAAAGTTTCCTTGGAAGTGTATACTGGATTACACGCATTTTGCCAATCGCTCTTGAAGTAAGCTTTTCAGTCATGAGCAGCACCGATAAGTCAAAATCCTGAGCATCTAAGCCTTCCTTTATAACTTCGTCCATATTCATTTTTTTGATTTCATTTGTTTTATTAGCTGCATTTTCAGGATCGTTAAAATCTAACGATAATATTATTGTATTATTCATCCTTCTTACTTCACTTTTGAAAGATTTGTTTACGGCTAGTAATTTATTTATGACAATTACATTCTTTCTTTTGGACAAATAGGGAATTTTTTTATCTATTCCATTTAATACCTCGCGATATTTCCTTCTAAAGCATTGTCTACGATGTTACCTCGTTACGTTCCATATTTCGTTTTCAGTGGGACCTCTTGCACCCTCGGCCAGAGTTATCAGCTGACACCACCCTAGCTGTGCCACCCTATCTAAGAGTCGAACGGAAAAATCATACGTCGGTTTCTTAAATGTATTCACAGCACTTTCGTGGTTGCACGAAAACTTTACACCAAAAACTGATGAAATTACGAGCATAAAATGAATTATCTGTATCATATTCGTTACAATAAAGTGCGCCACGAAACTTAAATGGTTGAAACACTCAAATGGTTATACTACAGAAAACATTTGATAATAGATTTATAATGATTTTATTGTCAATGCTAAAATGATGTCGCAATTATTATTTATAAAGAGGGCAAAGATAAATTCGGGTTAACGAGATTACGTATGATGCCAAATGGTATTTCTAAGAAATAATTATTAGAATCACTTATTTTGAAAAAAAGAACACTTATCATTATTGGTACTTTCACTACTTAAAGTGTTTGTAAGCTGAAAGTATTTGTGTACTTAGTTTAGTCACTTTATATGAGCTCTATAAATGAAACAAAAATTACACTGATAATAATCAATATTATGTAATAATTATTCTTTTCACTATTAATTGTATGCATTGTATAAGTTACAGTTACAGCTAGTGAGCTCACCTCAGCCCTCTGCTGGGCCGTGGAGCCTACATTTCTATGTTTTAACGTCTTTCGCAAGAATAGGTCAATTTAAATCGAATTTGTGAAGTTCGTCTTGAGACCTATTTTATGGCACGCCGTGACTTTGCCTAACTGTATGAAAGTTTCGCAGTAAGTATATTACTGCTAACATTTATCATCAGTATTTATTTCCCGCCCGCTTCGCTGGGCTTTTATTATAAATGTAAATTGGAAGCCATACTTCTTTTTATTTTGAATATATTCATTGAACATAATATAAGATAATAATTGTCCGTATTTATGCAAAATGGAACCAAACACGACAAATTTCACTTTTTAATTTTTTGAAAGAATACTAATTTAAAAGGGGTCTAAATTCTTATACAAAAGAGATCCACATGATTAATTTTCTCTTGGAAACAAGGTATACGAAAAGCAGAAAGGAACCAACAGCAATAACAAACATTACATGGAAAGCAAAACCGAACCACAGTTCAACGGGACTCGATTGTTCAAACAAATAAACGATTAAATGATGTGATAGTAATAACATCATTTAATACAAAATAAACTCATACAATATAGGTACATACGTGGTACTATTATTATACATTACACATATTTCTATTATTAACAATTATTTTTAATATAACAAATGGAACCATGTGTCTGGGGTGTTGTCATGAATAAAACAAATTCTTAATTTAATTGCTAAAAATTTTTGAAAAATATAACCTCAATCATTACAAGAGCCACAAAATTATTATTTTTTTGATTTACATTGCAATCTATAATACGTGGCAAAATCTATATGTCCCATATTTTCAACTTTTTAAAATTTTATGTGACATTCCTTGTTTTGCCCCTGCACCCTTCATTTTATTTTGAAATAAATGAATGTAACAGTTTCTTTTTAAAGACATGACAATAGATAAAATGACAGTTAAATGACACGCACGCATGCACGCATGTACGCACGTACGCACGCACGTACACACACACACACACACACACACACACACACACACACACACACACACACACACAAACATTATCCTAAAACAGTTCAATAATGCTTCTTAATTTATTTAAGAAAATACAAAGTCATCTAAAAATATAGTCTATCATTTGCGCAATCACATTTTCTTACTGTATACTAATTTTTATAAAGATCGGTTCAACCGTTTTTAAGTTACAGTGGGACATACAGACAGACAGAGACAAATATTTCAAAAATGTTAAAACTGATATTAAACAAATTTTTATGACGAAATTCGACAAAAAAATGAGTGTACACTGTACAGACAGACTCTACATATTTATATTGTAGTAAGTACAGATATAGATAATGGCATCTATTAAAAATTATTATACATACTCGTATATTACACCACCTTTAATTTTCGGCTATATATTATAATAGGTGTTCCAACATTCGAACTTTAACCTTAATTATCAGAACGCCACTTCGATAATATAGTATAAGTGCCTGAAATACATCAGTCATTGGAACTCTGTCATTCGACACGAACGAAATGTTAATAATTACATTGTTATTAATTAGTGGAAGTGTTCCATCAATTTGGGCACAATGTAACGACGAAAAAGCCCTATTATCATTGAAAAAAGCAGTGTACGATTTTTCTACTGATATCTTAATCAGATCTGCAGAAGAGAAGGAAAATCACTTTGTGATATCAACTCTGTCCATATGGACATTACTTTCATACACATCACTAGGCGCTACAGATACGACCCTCAATGAACTTCAGAAAGTACTAAGGTTACATCAGAAAAAGTGCTTCAATAATCATTATCTATCGATAGCAAAGAAAGTTGCCGAAAACAATGACAGTGATGTTGAGGTCCTAAAAGCTTCTTCCATTTATGTCGATGATAAATTTCCAATTTCAAAAAGGTTTAAATCAAAAATTACGAAAAAGGGCTTAAGTAATATAAAAAATATGGCATTTGATGATACTGACGTAGCGGCACAAGCAATAAATGATTATGTAAGTCAAGCAACTCAAAACACTATAGAAGAAGTAGTGACTCCAGGGGACATTGAAAATTCAGTTATGATTATTATAGATTCAATATTTTTCAAAGGAAGCTGGCAAAAACCTTTCGACGTTATGGCATCACACATAGCGCTATTTTACGATGATATTGGTCTTCCAACTGGTAATGCTCGTTTCATGTCCACACTAGGACAATTTAGAGTGCAGCTGATCAGTCAGATTGAAGCAGCAGTGTTGGAACTTCCCTATGGAAAAGAATCAGACAGTAGATATTCAATGTATGTCTTCTTACCTGAAGAAGAGGTGCCCTTGTACCGTGTTATCCAGAATTTAAGTAAAATCAGTCTTACAAGCATTTATGTCTCATTGCAGAAACGTGGCAAGCAACCAGTTATGGTTAAATTGCCACGTTTCAAAATAGATTCTGATCTTAATAACTTGAAAGAATTGTTAATGGACATGGGGTTAAAGAGTATGTTCGACAGCGCCAAGGCTAGTTTCCCAGACATTTCTGAAGAATCTGTCTATGTTTCTAATTTTATCCAAAAAGCACACATTGAAGTAACTGAAAATGGCACGATTGCTAGTGCAGTAACAAAAGCTGAATTTGGTTTCAGATCGAATGTATTGGATTTTGTCGTAAATAGACCATTCTTATTTATGATAGTTGACAAAAAATACGATATCCCACTCTTCGCTGGTGCTTATTCGAAAGCATCTGTATATTAAATGTGAATGTTGTTGCCACCTGATGTTGTTTAATTTTACAACTTGATATTTTTGACATACACGAGTATCTATAGATAGAATGGAAACAATTACATTAAAGGTACATTAAATATTATTTAAAAACAATGACTGTAATGTATTGTGTATAGAATATTATCCCCAAAACAATAGTAAGTAATTAAAATTTTGTTTGTTTACCTGTTTGTGTATGCGTTTTAACGCAAAAAGTATTGGTCCGATTTCATCTAAATTTTGTGTAATAACAACTTATAGGTATTCTACTCTGGTCAATATATTGTATAAATCATTGTTTATTTACAATAAAGGAAATTAGAAGTAAAAATAAAAATATTTTAGAAAGAATAGCTTATATATTTAACTGGATCTAGATTATAATTTAATTCCTTTACATTAGGTTTATAGGTTCAGCGTCTTGCTTAATTATTCGAATATTCTATTAAAAAAAAGCTATACAAATAATTATAATATAGTAAAGACTCACACTCGCTTCACTTCACTCCTAATGAAAAACAAAAATTTCTCCCACATTTTATTATATTTTACCTGATAAAAAGAACCTCTGGGCTATTCGAAACTACAATGTGTGCCCAATTTCATCCATATTCGTTCAGATACATTGCTCACTGCAATGTTGAAAAAAATTGCAGTAAGTACCTTAATTACAATGCCTACCATAATCATCAGTATCATCTAGAGAAATAAAAAATAGCCTACGACCTATTCTCAGACCTACCAAATATACACAAAAAATTTCATGAACATCGATCTAGTCGTTTCGAAGGAGTTCGATATCAAACACTGTGACACAAGATTTTTATGTATTAGAAGAAGAAGAATAATATTAGATTGTAATGAAATAAAATTAAAGTATCTATTAAATAGATATATATACTTAGGTAGTTTTTATTATCACTGAGAATGGTCCCTGACCCTGATCTTCGTTATCTTATTCCCACTGATCAAAGCAGCATTTAGGAAACAAATAATATATTGTAGACTAATAGCTCCACTCCACTCGGGTTCGTCGTTTTAACTATTAGTATAGATTTCTCAGAAATGGGACATTTTCCTGCAGTAAAAAGTATCTTATATATTGGTTATCAAAAACGGTTCAGTGGCTTTCTCGTCGATGCGGTGACAGACAGAAAGACAGACAGACGGACAGTGGAAAATTCAAAAAAACTATAGATTTGGACTCTGTATCGATAATAAAGACTGTTTCAATAATATTTTCAATAAAATATTTTATGTACAGATTTGACTTAGTTAGAATTTTATTAAATTACTAGTGGCTCACCCTCGCTTCGCTCAGGTTCGTCTCTAGGTGCTCCCTGCCGAACTTAAAGTTTGTAGCACAAAAATCCGTCCCGTAATTATAATAAAATAAAAGTCCTAAAATTAGAATAGCCTAAGTTACGCCTTATAACATTAGCTATCAGCGAGTGAAAGTCCCGTCAAAATCGGTGCAGACGTTGCAGAGATTAGCCAGAACAAACAGATAGACAAACATACAGATAGACAAACAGACAGGCAGGCAGGCAAACAGACAGACAGACAGACAGACAGACAGACAGACAAAAATTTTAAAAATTGATTTTTTGATGTATCTAAGTACCAACATGTCTATTACTATTTAGTGAACAGCTGTTAATTAGAAATTATAAACAGATACTTTAATTTTATTTATATGTATAGATAGATGTATAGATAATAAAAGCGAATAAGAAGGAGAGATCGGTAAATTGCCACGTAAGAAATTATTCATTGGCATACAACATTGTGCAGATACTCCCGTGATTCAGCCTCGATCTCGACAGTCTCTCCCGCAACCATGATTACTGTAAAGCAATCGAAAAGCCGGGAATCAAAAATTAAAATAAACCCGCGATCAAATCCGAAAAGATAGTTTCATTTATAATGTCAAATATTCGCGTAAGTGGGTTAACGTGTTTAAAGTGACGCGAAATGCCGCTTTTGTGTAGGCATTTGTTATTGCTGCAGGGTTGTCACAATATTTAAATAAATATACCTATATATATTATATCATCCGTTCTACATTTGTGTATTCTTAGTATGAGTATATAAAAGAGTACCAGGAATAAAATGAAAAAAATTTTGAAGGACGTAATATATAAATATTATATATAATATAAATAATGAATTATATGACGAGTTTTATTATAAGCAAATATAAAAAAAAAACAAATTATTTAGCTAGGTTAGTAAGAAAAATACTGAGATACTAATTCTATTAAAATCTACAAATGCGAAACTGAATGGTATTTTCAATATTTGGATTTACGAGTTTTCAGATTGCGATAGTTGAATTTGACGATGTAGTAAATTCTCATGCTTAGAAACAATTTTAATAAAAAGACAGACGGAAAGCAGGTGCATGGTTTTGAGTCCCACATAACTTCCAAAAAAAAAGAATATATTCGTAATCGTATTGATTTTTTAAAAATATTAGCGTCCACCATCTTAAACTTTGAAATATATTGTCGTATTCGTAATCGGCCCGAAAACTGTTCTAAGAAAAGACAAAAATCCAGTAAACAATAATATGCATAATTTAGCCTAATATCGCTGTACTAATATTTTTACCTTTCTTCAGTGTGTGGAAACTGATGAAATTTTGAATTCTTATCTAAACGAGATAATGACCTGCAGTCTCCCACAGTATATGTAGTAGGTACTAACCATTATAGATAAGTACAAGTCAAATAAAACACTTAAAACAATCAAATTAAAAAGCGTCAACCCTAGCTAATGCGTACCGAGCAGAATGTATGGCAGCTCGATACGGCTACCTCCTCTCTGTTACCGCGCAAACCCCGCACGATTGATCTGTCTAGACACATCCGTTGGCTGACTATATTATGATCCATTGACTTTGGTATTATTATGCAGAAAATTATTGTGAAGTGATGTCTGTAATTTAAGATATTTATTCCGATATTTCATTCTATAAAAATAAATAAAATGAAGTTTTTTATACATTCGTATGGTGGTAACTAATATCAATTATCAAAATTTATGTTATTGCCGAGAAAAAAATATTAATTGTTTAATCACTGCGACTGTTAAGAGCAATAAATTATTGTTTTTATATTTTATTAAAAATTTTATTCATCATCATCATTGTAGTAAATGGTTTGTATTATTTAATTTTTTAGTACTTTATTTGATTTAAGACTTACTTTTGTTTGGTTATGCTAAAGAAGTGTAACTTTAAAATGCGTACGCGTACCTACATATTTACATACACACTTTTTCGTTTTGATTGAATTAATTTTTATTTAACTTTAATTTATATTTAATTTAAATAAAACTTGCCATCTTTTTAATAAAATAACGCCACTGGCTTCCACATCTATGATTATCATAAGTGACTTCCATTTTCCAAGCCATTACGGAAAAAAATCATAAGAAGACAGATGCATTTCGTGTTTTATTTTAGTTATTGTTCTCAGGTTGTATCTCAGAACAATAACTAAAGCATAGAAGGCGATTTACGACATTTGAAGTGTCCACTGTCATAGAAAATAAGAGCATTAGCTAGTGACTATGCAAAAGATAAATACCGATACCTGTCGACATCTTAGTTTATGAAATAAAAATATTACATCCAAACTTCATGCAAGCAAATGTCGAGTTTGTAATAAAATGAGAAAGACGTTATATACAAATATATTGATTGAAAGAAATGGGCATCTCTAGTTTGATCAAGTATTACGGGAGTGTGACGTACCTATATTTTTTCTTGTGTGTTACGTGTGTTATGGTATATTTCTTGTGAGCCCCAACCAGTTAAGTTATAAAATACAGATTTCTGTAGTTAAAGAAAGATAAACGGTCACATTTGCTATCTAACTACAGTGTACTGTATTTTATAACGTTTACTAGTTTCTAAAAATATTAAGGTACCTGCTAGCTTCAATCGTATTTAAGCATATTTTTGATAAATTTTAATTGTTACATATACTTTGCTTATTAATTTAATCGACAAATTTCTATGATCATCTAAATACATCATTATCGAATGGGCGCATAGCATTATACGACAAAAATGCGATGAACTAAGTCGCAGTTAAAAACCTGAGACGTCAGGTAGCTTTTAAACTGAGTATCATACAGATATCCAAGGTAACCAAATTGACGTTTGCTTCGTGGACAATTTACATTTTGAGCAAACTACATCTGTTTCTTTCTAATGCTGTTATGAGTGTATAAGAAAACAGAGACGACTATGTTAGTTAAATTTAGCCCTCCTTCTATGCTTTAGTTATTTTTCTGAGTGCTTTATATAGTTAGTTAGTATCTTTTGCTAATTTTTGTAATTCAATTCATGCAAATACGTGTCAAGTTGACAGATGTCAGCAGTCATTAGTCAGCCGTCAAGTTAAAACAGTGTATTTAATACTTTTATAATTATTCGTCCATGTTATTAACTAAATAATATATAACTAGTTTTGCACTATATTTGTAGTTTTCCATATTATAAGTGAAGTGCGCACGTCCCATTATATCTCATTTAAAAAGATATTGACAAATACATAAAAGTTTATAAAGGTATTTATTATTTGAAAATACAAAGATTCAATATAAGGTATCTCTTTATCAAGATATAAATAAATCAGTCTCTTGTACCTATTTAAATTTTAAAGTTGTAACTTTGTTCCTACTGTGACTTTGACAAAAACCCGTTATCATATAAACAGGGCTGCCAGATTGTATAATTGGATACAAAAAGTGTATAATATGGTTATCTTATGTATCCAGTTTGTATAGCAGATTGCCTCGTATAATTGGATACAAAAATAAAAATTCAAACATGAAGTAAATTTTGTGCGTTAAAATACCGATTATTTGAGATATAGAGAGATCGAACGTTTCTTAATCATAGATGGTCGTTTCATAATCGTGTAGGCCCTTGTCGCTCTTTCGAAAATTACTCCAATCGAAATTAGCGCTTTACGAGTAATATTAGTTAGCATTACAAGTAAGCGTGAAAGTGACTTTTTAATCCAGCGCCATGATAAAAATTTTTTCTTTAAGCTAGATTCATTACTTAAAATTTTTACAATAAAAAGTTTTTTTTTTGGTTTTTTTCATATTTTAAGTAAGTCAAAGTGACTAAAAATAAATACTTGTATTTTTTACAGACTTTTTTTCAACAATTTGATCGCTTTGTATAATAAGATTAGATTCTGTATAATTTTAGTGACCGAGCGGTATAAAATGAGTTTGTTGTACTGGCAGCCCTGCATATAAATCATAAACTTATTGAAAGTATAGTAATTGTATTGTTGTATTGTTACTGTTTTTCACAATTCACAAAAAGGGAACATCATAATTCTAATCTGTATAATAAAATCATATCTAATGAAAGATTTTTTAATTTATATATTATATAAATATAAATTATAACTTGCACAGAAAAGATATTGTACAATGAACACTGAACTACCGAGCACGTATTTCCTCTCGCCGGAGCAGCGACAGTTCTATGAGGACAATGGATATCTGGTGATCAAAGGATTTATAGATTTTGCTTCTTTATATGCTTATAGGTAAGTAAAATTATAATAATTTTTATATACTCTGTATCTCTTGTTTATTATGTTGTTTAAATTATAGTTAGAATATAAATAATTTATTATTATATACATCAAATACTTTAGTTTTTAAATTACTTTACTTCTATGAGTGACTAGAAGAGCTGACGTTAACCAAATTGGTAAAATTAGGGTTAGCTTTCAATTTTTTCATCTTGTCATGGGATCAAATCAAAAAGTTTTGTTCTGTTTTCAAAACAAGCATGGTTCCAACTTCCAATGTCTTTATTGTTATATTAGAGTAATTTTGCTGATGTATAAAATTTATAAGTATTCAATTCAATTCAATTCTCTAGTTTAATGGCTTCAAAGCGTACCAAATTTATAAGTATTGTCCTTCATATCAGGTACCTCAGTTACTGGCACTTTGTCAAGTGGTAATAAATTTGAAAAAAAAAAAGATTTTATGTAGTGTTTTTGAATATCCTATTCAGATATCAAAAAGCCTGACAGCTTGCACTTGCCTTGTTCATATGTGTGTTAAATGTCCTTTATTGAAGGTATTAAAGTAACTTCCCCAATCACAGGGCTGATGAAATTGACTGTATTGATGATGGCTAGCTTGATGGTAGCTCCCTCAAATACTTACATATGGAGATTTACCGCCTCACACATACTCACTTAATGAACCATTAAGTAACTATTTAGTATGGATATTCTCAACTTACTTCATTAAGTGACTTGACTTAGTTCATTAAGTGACTATGAGTGCGGCATTTAATTTAAATTGTATACTTTAATAATGTAATAATGATGATTCAAATGTACTTGTAAGACTGTATTTGAATATAGTATATTTTGATTTGATGTACCAAGGTGACATCTTTTAAACTAGGTAGAGGACTTTTACTGGAAAAGCTTTTAGAACTTTTGTTTCAATTAGATTGATATAATACTGACGGAATAATTAAGCAACAAATCATTCAACACCACAACCCACATTTTACAAAGTAAGAATCTATGTAAAGAGAGTACTCAGATGACTATGTAAAATATAACACGGTACGGTCATATGCATTTTCATTTTGATGACACATTTGGCTCAACTTGTGGTGAGCCTACTTGCTGTGCAAGTGTCTGGGTTCGACTCTGGGTATATCAACTATCTCTTATCGATAACACAAGCCTTGTAGCTTACCATGGAACTAGATGGCGCTGAGTGTTAATGTCCCAACAACATATTTCTATTAATTTTCAGGCAAAGATTTATTCAAGTAACTAGCAGGAAAATAGATAAAGGTGGTATGAGGATTGTTAAAGAAAAAAAATTAGCTGCAAAAGGGGTAACAGGCGAAGATATGATCAACAAGGTAATTATTTACCTGCCTTTTTTAAACGTTGGGAAATACGTATAGGCATACTGCACACAAACTGATGTTGATGAGGGACTCACTGGTAAAGCCAGTATTACCCACTAACCTCAAGGTAACGTCCCTTGTCTTAATAAGGCGTCGCAGCATCGCTTGCGCATTCAACCACTATCTGGTCCACCCCGACGATCTGGTAGTTGCCACCAAAGCAGACCACACAGTCGTAAGGTTGCTCACAGTTCACTCTGCTATTAGAGAAGTACCAGGAGCAGCCCACATGACACACCACCGACCGAAGCGGGCATTCTCCATGCGCATCACTTGGCTTTGCGCCCGGTCGGATTGTCCGACGCTACTGAACCCTCACCACGACAAGGTTAACGCACAGTTGGGGGAACATCAGACCTGACCTAATACAGGGGTTTCTAAAACGCGTATAGGGTCGTATTCAAGCTAAGTAAATGTATGTCGCAAGCGAGGTAGAATTTTGAAGCGAGATATCAATCGGTATAGACAAAATGTTCCTTTAGTTTTTTTAATTATTTATTTTTTCTGTAATTGTTATAATATTTTACTCACAGTTTATCAATGTCGTAGATTAGTGAAATACACTACGACGAAGTGTTCATGTCTTACACAGAGCACCCTCGATTGATCCACCTTCTGTCGCAATTCCTTGGAGATGATATGCGGGTGATGAACAGTATGATGATAAACAAGCCGCCCGGGAGTACCAGACATCCTCCACACCAGGTAAGGACTTTTACACTGTGATTGTTTGATACTACTTATCTAAATAAAAGAAGCGAATGGTCATTCACTTATCACGAAATATCGAAAACCTCTTGACGTAAAAAGATGAACGGCAGGGAGGTAGTTTATTAGAACGGATTTAGCGACAGGGCCGGATTACGGAGGTCTATATGGAGGTCTCTCGAAAGCTTAAGATTTCCATTTCCTGCAGCTTTGCCCGCGTTTAGAAGCCCGAAAACCAAATTCTTAGGTTTATATATTAATACTTTATGCAAGAAAAACAGTGTTTTGCAATTGGAATTTACACGTACATAATTAACCTTCATTAACGATGACCCATGAAAAACTTATTGAATGTCATTTTCTATCGATACAGAGTTCAAATCTATTGTCTGTCTGGATGTGGCCGGATAACGAGAGAACCACGGGCCATACCCATACCAGCTGTCGCGGGTTCGATCCCCACTGTGGCCATTCATTTGTTGAACACGAATGTTTGTGCTCCAGTCATTGTTTATGTTTATAATATGTATGTATTTAAAATTTATATGTGTAGTTTATCAACTATCTAGTATCCGTAATACCAAGCTTATCACGGAACTAGATGGCGCTGTTGTAATAATGTCCCAACATATTTATTTATCTATTTATTATTTATTTTTGAAGTTATACTTCTTTTGGCGCGATGGAGGAAAAATGATGAGAGTGAATTTTTGATTAATTTTAATATTTATCGTTAATCATAACTGCATTTTAGTTATTTTTTTCCATACGCCAAAGAAGTATAACTTCTAACGCGTGTACATAAGTACACACACTCTTTTTTTTTGTACTATAGGAACATATTACATGTCTGTTAAAAATCATGTTAAGAGACGAACCCGAGCGGAGCGAGGAAGAATCACTAGTATATTTATATAACCTTAGAAATATGATTATTTTTGCGATTCTTTGTAAGTCTGTGATTTTCTCTTATTTTAGGATTTATTCTACTTTCCGTTTCGACCGGTGGATAAAATAATAGCAGCGTGGACTGCCGTCGACGACGCGACGGTAGAGAACGGCTGTCTGTACGTCATGCCCAAGTCCCACAAGCGCGACATCTTGTATGAACACGGGTCTATAGAAGTGAGTAAATTGTTATTACAATCCATACTAATATAAATGTGAAAGTGTCTGTCTGTTTGTATATTACTTTTTCACGCTTTACGCGCAGTTTGAGACTCTGGAAACAGGAAATTTGAACTTAGGACAATTTTTATGCCTTTGTATAGGATTAAACAAATCTCAAGTAAGAGATGTCTAACTCAAAATATCTACAGGGTGTCCAAAAATTCAAACATAACCGGACATCAGAAGATGGACCTGATCATGACTATGACTACTCGAGAATAAAAAAGAAAAACTACGCTATTTAAAAACTTTTTTGGCATATAGTAACATTTCTTTTTTAGAAATAGTACGCATTTTTCTGTGGCTAGTTTTCCTAGTAATATCATTTTAGACTCTTGGTTAGTTAAGAAAAACTTGCTATCTTGTGTTTAGGGAAAAAAAAATTTTGATTGATTTTTGTAAAAAAAACTACAGGTGTTCTATGAGTTCTAAAGGTTGTAATGTTCACAGTACTACTTAGGTTGCCGATACAAAAAAAAGTGAAATATTTGAAAAGTTGTGATGCATGGTAGCTTAAAATATCTTAAGGGGTGTCAATTTTCAAATGATTTCGAATTCCTTTTGTAATTTAAAAAAAAATTATCTCGAGTAGTCATGACTTATGATCAGGTCCATCTTCTGGTACTGTAATTGTTAAATATTGGCACATCTGGTATCAATATATTTATATTCATTATATTTTTGTCTGACTGTAATATCATACCTTGATAACTAAAGCCCAGTGACAACGTGTTCGCTTGGATAACCGAGTGATGCGGGTTCAAATCCGGGTCTCGCACCTCTGATATTTTCATGTGCGAATCATTTATATCTTGATTACCACTTGTCTTACGGTGAAGGAAAACATCGTGAGGAAACCTGCATGTCTGAGAAAACCTAGCAAGTTTTCGTAAGACATGCTCAGTCCGCCAACACGCAATAGGCCAGCGCGGTGGACTATGGCCTGATCCCCCTCGTACTGAGGGAGGCCCACCCCCAGCAGTGGGACGTTAAAAAAGGCTGAAGATTAAAATGATGTACCACGTCTAACACGTTTTTAAAATACTTTTTTATTATGACTTTACAGGATGCTGCCAACGTATTGTACCATGGGATTCTGGATAAAGCTGTGGCTGCGGAGCCGCGAGTTCACTTAGAAATGGCTCCAGGGGACACCGTGTTCTTCCATCCCCTTATAATCCATGGATCTGGATCTAATACCACTAAGGTGAGTTTGATTTCAATAAATTACTATCTGTACATACTCGTATAAATAAAATTCAAGTGTCTGTTTTTAATTTCAAATTAATAGCTTTTCACTTAATACAATTAAAAATATATACTACTAATAAATTTTTTGTCTGTCTGTTTGTTCCGGCTAATCTCTGAAACGGCTGGACCGATTTTGGCGAGACTTTCACTCGCAGATAAGTTATGTTCTAAAGAGTAACTTAGGCTATCTTTATTTTAGAAACTTTACTTATTTTAACTAGCGGAACACGCGGTTTCGCTCGCGAAGATTTCGAGTCGAATATGTTTAATTATATTTTTTTTAACTTATAGAAATAGTCATTGTTATCGATACAGAGTCGTGTTTTAAGCATTTCTGTCTGTCAGCTGTCTTGAAATCATTCAAACGTATGTATAGTTAAAAATATATTGTAAGGCACTAGCTTCAATTTTGACGCTGTATCAACTATAGTATGATCTTATAGACATTTCCATTTCCATAACCAATCGCTATAATCACTCTAAACGTCATTAAACCAAAAATCAAAACTAATTTCAAAGAAAATACCCAAAAATAGAAGTATTTAACACAAAAATACCTATCTAGCGATACCGCAAGTCGATGACGGCGCACTACGCCAGCGCGGACGTGCACTACGTGGACGTGCGCGGCTCCCCGCAGGAACACGTCGGGAGGGAAGTGGAGGAGCAGGCCAGGAAACTTGGCCTGGACTTGACCTTCACGGTGAGATAAATATCTTGGGACATTATTACACACAGCGCCATCTAGCTCCGTGGCTTGTAGGCTTGTGTTACGGGTACCAGGTAGTTGATACACTACACATATATAACTATAAATAAATATAAACACCCATGACTGGAGTACAAACAGTTGTGCTCAACAAATTAATGCCTCCAGCGAGACTGGAACCCGCGACCGCTGGCTCAGAAAGTAGTGTCACTACAAACTGAGCCAAACATGTCGTCACAAGTAGATGTAATACATTACAATACTGTATTGAATTGGAACACTAATGTATGCAATATTTACACAATTACTCAGTATTGGACTTTACGTATAATACACGTTTTTCACAATATTGTTTTTTTTTAATTGTATTGAATAATATTGCAGGAAATATGGCAGTTGAAAAGCAAGGAAGTGGCACGCGTTCAGTCTAAACTATGAACATGACAAAATATAATAAACCAATCAGATAAGGTTTTCATCTCGGCATGTTAGGCTTAAAGCTATGTATATAAATTATTTTGTTTTGTACTTTGTATGTGTTAGCAATCGTAGCACAGTCACGCATTCGCGGGAAATCATATGATATGATTTTTTTTTTAAATTGTGGATAGGCACTGTCTGTAACAAGTATATAAACCTCTGAGACCATGATTGCTGTAAAGCATTCGAAACGTCGGGAACTAAAAATCAACAAAAATCCGCGACAAAATCCGAAAAGGTAGTTTCATTTATAATGTCGAATATTCGCGTAAACCTAAGAAAGTATCGTGTGTTATGGGTTGAAATCCCAGGTCTCGCTTCTCTGATATTTTCATGTACGAATCATTTCCAACATGATTACCAATGATATTATATATAAGATACGCCACAAACGCACCAAACGCGTGCCGTGGATTGGTTCCATTTGTCACCAGTCAGTCGAGCTGTCACCTGTCATTGCGAGCACGCGTGTCACTGACCTCTATAATACCACTGGACTGGCTGTTCCAAGCGTTTGACAGCAATTTTTTTGTGTCCATTTGAAGCGCCACTAGCGAGAGTCTCGAGAACTAATTTTGAAAGTAATTTTGCATTTTCGTTGTTAATATAACATAAGTAGTAATTATGATGATACGGTTATTGATTAATAAAAATAAAAAATTCGCCAAAATGGCGAATATAAAGCAGCCACAAAAGCACGTTGACAACAGCCAGTCCAGTGATATTATAGAGGTCAGTGACGCGTGTCGAATAGCTGTCTCTTTCACTCTTACGCTTTGCGTATTTCCTGTCGCACTTATAGCGTGTGTTTAGATGTAGTGTTATTAAATGTGTATGTGTGTGTCGCGGAACAATTATGTGCGTGCAGTATGAACGTGACGAATCTTGTAAATTGTAATATCATTGATGATTACCTCTTGTCTTACGGTGAAAAATGGGGCGTTGCAGGGCCCCTAAATATATACAATTTTATAACTATATCTAATATGTAAAAATGTTGTGTCACAGTGTTTGTTATCGAACTCCTCCGAAACGGATTGACCGATTTGTATGAATATTTTTGTATATATTTGGCAGGTCTAAAAATAGGTCGTAAGCAATGATATTTTAACTATAGATATGTTATGAGCGCGCAATCGTGAAAACTCGAAAACATCCTAATTAGGACGTATTGCCTTTAGTCAGTGTCACCGCATGGCGACGAGTGGTACGCTGCTACAAAATTAAAAAAAATGCCATCCTGTGTATTTAGGAAATACACCAATTGTGATACCAAAGTTAATAAAACACAAGGGATCTCATACCACTTGTAAGAACGCAGTATACTTCGATTAATAATATATTTCAATTATTTGCCTAATATTCTGATATGTCATCGGTAGCTAGACTAATGTTTGTTTACATTGACGCGCAATTGACAACACTAGCTGTCTCTTTTTTTCTTATTGATTTTATCGACTATCCCCTTTCTATCATTTTGACATGTACCTTGAATGAAAAGTGTGTATGTGTGCAGCGCGGAACACTTTTTTCGGTTGTTAAGTGAGCGTATAACATATCTATAGTTAAAATATCATTGGTCGTAAGCTATTTTTTATTCCTCTATGTGATAAGGGTCGCCTTTCCCGATTTTTATTTTTAGATCAAATTTTTATTTTTCATTTAATTATGATTTAGCTTGAAAAAATACTTATAACGCTTTCATCTTTCTACCTCCAATTCTTATTATTTGACAGTGAATATGGATGATAGTACAATTTTATAACTTTATACCTTTCATTCTGAGGTTAGACTCTTTTTTACTTCAACAGACGGAAAGAAAAGGTTTATGTATTTTTATGACATTATATTGTGACAATTTTAATTTATTTTTTAATATTGACTTCATTGATTTATAATTATTATTGTTATTATCATGGAGGTCAGAGACAAGGAGGACCATCGCCCTAGAACGTAGTGTCTCAGAAATATTGTCAAACCAAGGAGGCGCTGCGATCGCTATGTTGTCTTAATGCCTAACTTCACGTTGTCACAATAGTGACAATACTCATAAACAGCTAACTTCACAAATACTACTTACCGACGACAGCGCGTTGTAAATTCTACAAATTTTTAAGGACAGGGTTGGTAATGCTTTAGTATGAAGCGATGGTCCTCCTGGTCTCTAATCTCCATGGTTATTATTATCATGACTTTGTACTTTAAATTATGAATCTGTGAATGCTATGTGCTCTTGTTATTGACATGCATATAAGGTATATTGTTATTATGTTATAAAATTATTTGGAAAACATTATTTATGTATGCTGTAAGTGTACTTTAGAAATAAATAAATAAATGAAAATTATTAAATTAAAGTAAACATTTTGTTGATGATGATTGACATTTTATTTTCAATGTCAAGGTAAATATTTGCGATTGCGATGACCTTATGTTTAGGGACATAAGGTACATTTTACTGTGGTGGTATGGTTACTCTATTAAAATAGATTATTTTAGTATTAACTAACAATATATACGCTTTTGTATACAGTTATTCAAAGTTTTTTTAAATAAACAAATAACCGAAATTAGTTAGTTATCTCTTCCTGCCATTTTATTCGACTTCACTGCAATTGTGCAGCTCAAAGCTCTGTTAGAATCTTATCACAGATAATAATTTTTAATGTTTGGAAATACAATTATAAAATAGGAATTTTTTCTTCCTTTTATATTTAAATATATCGCAAATAACAAGATAATTAATGATTTGAGATAAATATGTCACTAGTTTCATTTTGGCGCTAAATGATTTAAACTAGCATTTATTACATAGATTTAAATTCTTAGGTTTCACATACCGTGTGATGTTTTGCTGCCAGTTTTTAACGGTGAATTGGGATTCCTCAGAAAAATTTCATCACAATATGTCCACAGACTGACAAACAAAAATCCTAAAAACTATAGATCTGGCCTCTGTATCGATAATAATTACTACTCCAATAAGAATTTTTTTATGCGACAAAGGTGGCAAACGGGCAGGAGGCTCACCTGATGGTAAGTGATCACCTCCGCCCATGGACATCTGCAACACCACAGGCCTTGCAGATGCGTTGCCGGCCTGACAGGAAAGGGAGGAAGGGAGGAGGGAGAAGGACGGGAGTAGGGATGGGGAGTGGGCCTCTCCCGGGCCTCACGGAGAATTCCCAAAAAGTATTCAATGTACAGATTCAACTAAGTTAGAATTTTATTATATATATAGATGTCAGTATGTAAGTCTGTGTGGAAGCTACCACCGGCTTGGTTCAGGTTCCTTAATTCTAATCATTCTTTGAACCTTCGTTCGCAAATCAACAAAAGCCTTACCCGTCAGTCGAGTTACTGTGATTTATTCAGCTTTATATAAAAAGGGATTTTTGTAATAATTTTGTATTTTTATATTAAAAATGGAGATTATGTTATACTGTATGTTGTAATAAATGTAATTTTTTATATTAAACTTGTTTTTTTTTATACATTTTTGTGGTTTACCCGACTGCACCAGAAGGAGGGTTATGTTTTTCGAGAGTATGTATGTATAATTATTTGGCACGCTCTGCGACCTGAACGGCTTGATGGATTTTAGCTTGAGAGGTGTCGTTCGATTCGTATTTACTGTGAGAGTGACACTGGGTATAATGTTCTCCGACCGATCCCGGCCATGGCGGCCAACTTCATTGAGACAGGCCAACTGCGCAGGAGATATTATAGTGCACGAGTGTACGAGCAGACACAAGTACACTCTCTGTTCCTATCACTCTCATACTCCGGTGGGACGACACGAGACTCGAACCCAGGACCTCTCGATGTATGACCGTACGTGCTAGCCTCTACACCACAATAAAAAGACAAAATGGCGGATATCAGAATTATGTACATCTCGCGACAAGGATGAAACGTGAATGCCTCGGGACTGCATAATACTATATTTGTGAACTTGTTTTCATATTTTTAGTTAGCTTTTATGCAGTCGGGTATTTTTTTTTAATAATATATATATTTCTTTATACTTAATATTATACTTACTATAAATCTATTATAAATCTAAACCGCCGTTTTGTAGCGGCGCGCAAATGGACCGTTTTCATCAAGCATAGCTAAGAATCACCTTTCAAACAAAAACAACAAAATCAAAATCGTTTTTTTTTATTTCATTCTGAATTAGTGCTTGACTTCGTTCCACCTGATGGTAAGTGGTAACGCAGTCGTAGATGGTAAGTCGCACTAATTCAGTAGCCACCTATTCACTCTTGCCTTGAAAAAAAAAGAAGTGAACTCCCATCATCAACATTTTCATGTAAAATATTGGTGGGTTGTTGAATATGGCTTGATCTGTCGATCTCAAGTTATTCGAGCCAAGTTATAACTCTACAAACCCAAACAAACAAACAAACTCTATACTTTAGTCAAAATATAAATAAATAAATACGTTGGGACATTATTACAACAGCGCCATCTAGTTCTATGGTAAACTAAGATTGTGTTACGGATACGAGATAGTTGATATAGGTACTACACATATAAAATTTAAATACATACATACATTGAGTTATAAGTATAACATCATTGCATACATATTATAAATATAAACACCTATGACTGGAGTACAAACATTCGTACTCAACAAATGAATGCCCCCAGCGGGACTCGAACCCGCGACCACTGGCGTAGAAAGTACGGTCACTACCAACTGAGCCAAACGTGTCGTCATGTGGCTTGGCTGTTTCGTTACTACAATAACTATTATATACAGAAAAGTAATAAATAAAACCTCACTCCCATATGAATATAGCGTTTTTGCAGAAAGGAAAGTTCGATCGAAATCTTTTACAAAAGCTAAAAGCAAATAAATAATATGTTCTTTTTCAACACTTTTTTTGCTGGAGCATATAATTATCCAACAACAGTTAACAGATTAGACATTAGTACTTCATTAGTAGAGTTCCATAGTACAAGTGTGTACGTCCCACTGTTTGTGAATTATTAAAAGAAAATAAATAAAAATATTACAAGTTATAAAAGCATTAAAAAATAACGAAGCAATATAATTTTTCAATTAGCGTCTACATTTATCTAGGTAAGAATAAATCAGTCATTATTATAGTAAATTTGTTCCTATTCTGACTTTGCCAAAAACCTGTTACTATCTACTACATCTATAACATATTATAAAATAAAGTCCTCCGCCGCGTCTGTCTGTCTGTCTGTTCGCGATAAACTCAAAAACTACTGCACCGATTTTCATACAGTTTTGACCAATGGATAGAATGATTGTCCAGGAAGGTTTTAGTATATAATTTGTCAAGTTTTTGTATAAATTGGCTAAAATATAATGATATCTGTTGGAGGTGTCGGAAAAAATAAGCCGTCTGGGAGCTTTCAAAGAAAACGCTGTTTAAACCCTTTAAGATATAACAAAATGATGTATGGTGGAATTGTGTATCTTATATAGGTCTACAAAAAAGTCCGCGATGGCATATGTCTTTCTCTTAAAGATAACATACTATATCGAAAAAATTAGTAGTAGTAAGTTAGGAAATTTAAAAAAACTTTATAAAATTAACGGCGTTTGACGTATCATCAAGGTGCGAAGTAAATATATACAATACGTACCTAGGAACGAACCCGAGCGAAGCGAGGGTAAGCCCCTAGTAATATTATAAAACAAAGTCCTCCGCCGCGTCTGTCTGTCTGTTCGCGATGAACTCAAAAACTGCTGCACCGATTTTCATGCTGTTTTCACCAATGGATAGAGTGATTCTCGAGGAAGGTTTTAGTATATAATTTGTCAAGTTTTGTATACATTTACTAGCGGAACCCGCGACTTCGCTCGCTAAATCTAGGGACGAACCCGAGTGGATCAAGGACGAGTCGCTTGTAGTAATCATAAACGAAGGTAGGAAGTAAAATAACAAACTTTTGTACTGTTTTTCACAATCTTATCAAAAATGATAGATCATAATTCTAATAATCTCAATATAAAGATATCTATATATACTTATAATATAATCAAATAATATTTATTGTTATATTTTTTATTTAAAACAAAACAAATAAGTATATCTCACACAGAAAAGATATTGTGCAATGAACACTGAACTACCGACCACGTACTCGTACTTCCTCTCGCCGGAGCAGCGACAGTTCTATGAGGACAATGGATATCTGGTGATCAAAGGATTTATAGATATTGCTTCTTTATATAATTATAGGTAAGTAGAATTATATTTTTATGTACTATGTATAATAATTATTATTAAGCTTTGAACGATTATTCGAATATATTATATAAATCAATTATTTATTTTGATAAGAGTCTTTACATATAAATTTTCAGGCAAAGATTTATGCAAATAATCAGCAGGAAAATAGATAAAGGTGGTATGAGAATTGCTAAAGAAAAAAAATTAGCTGCAAAAGGGGTAACAGGCGAAGATGTGGTCAACAAGGTAATAATTTACTATCTGAGTTATTAACTAAGGATCACAAGATGTGTCGAAGAAGATGTCACCTGGACCTTCGTGACTTCTTCTAGAAAATCATTTTCTAGGCCCACATAAAATTATGGGGTGCACCCCTAAGCGAATCTTGTAGCATATTTTAGGTATCAGACAGTGGTAGCGCAGTGGTAACGCGCTCGCTTGGATAACCGAGTGATACGGGTTCAAATCCGGGTCTCGCAACTCTGATATTTTCATGTGCGAATCATTTCTAACATGATTACCACTTGTCTTCCGGTGAAGGAAAATATAATGAGGAAACCTAGCAAGTTTTCGAAAGACAGTCCGCCAACCCACACTAGGCCAGCGCGGTGGACTATGGCCTGATCCCCCTCGTATTGAAGGGAGGCCCGTGCCCAGCAGTGGGACGTTGAGAAAGGGCTGAATACATTATAGGTGCAGGGTGAGTGGTTTAGTCCAGTTAAAAATATTATGGTGATCATAAAAAACCAAGCATATTCGCGATGAACTCCTATAGGCACCATAAAAAAATAACAAAGTACCTACACAATTAATATAGCTAAATATTACATTTTTTACCACAAAATTACAAAAAAAAGTGCCGATTGCATTAATTCGTTATATTCTCTGCAATTGACCTTATAAGTAATCGGCTATTTTTGTTTTTGTAATTTATATTTACAGTATTTATTTTTTGCTGGTGGTAATTAAAGAAAAGCAATTTTTATTCCAATACTTTTTTGAATCTTTATTCTATATCTAAAATCTAAATATATAAAAGCGAAAGGTCACTTACTTACTCATCACGAAATATTGAAAACAGATTATCGTATAGGTAAAGATGAAATTTGGCAGGGATGTAGGTAGTTTATAGTCTAATGAGGATGACGTCCGCTAAGAACCGATTTTGCGATAGGACCGGACTAAGGTGGTCTAAGGGCTCTCGCAAGTTTGTATGAAAGTCCTTCAATTTTTCTTCTACAAATTCAGTAGGGACATAGCTCGTTTATATTAAAATTCTAATGGAGGGGACTCTGTACATTATTTATCTTGTGGAAAATCGAAAATATTCATAGAATCAGATCATAATCATCTGATGCCGAATCTATAGTGCTTACAATTTTGGTCTATCTGTCTGTTTGTGACCGCAACACGATATTACTGGAAAGATTTTGATGAAATTTGGTAACATGATCAATGTCAACATCTATATCTATTTACTGCGGGAAGTGTCCTTTCTCTGAGAAATTTACTTTAATTTATATTACGTTAAAACGAACTTAAGCGAAGCGAGGGTTAATAACTCATCAGACAAATAAGATAAAAATATCTAGGTTTACGTAAAACGCCAATTGACGCTTAAAATTTTAATATTTTAAAGAAGAAAAAACAAAACTATTTAATAATAGGTATGTATTTAAGATTATTCTTGCAAAACATGTGCTACAGGCCTATGTTCTTTCACTCTAAAACGATCTAAAACATCAGACTATGATCTAACATAAGGCGACATGTATAAGGCGTACAGGGTCGTACTCGAGCAAAGCGAGTGTAAATGTTGCTAACGAGCTAAAATTTTGAAGTACCCAATAATATCGACAATTTGTTTTAGATTTTCAGTTCGTTCGTTTGTTCGTAACAGCGCAAATACGTCCACTGGACATAGGCCTCCCCCAAAGATTTCCACGACGCCGACCGGTTTTTCGCCACCCTTGACCAAGCGTCTCGCAACTTTGACCAAGTTGTCGGTCCACCTTGTGGGAGGCTCACGCTTCGTCTTCCGGTACGTGGCCGCCACTCCAGAACTTTACATCCCCATCGACAGTCTGTTCTGCGAGCAATGTGTCCCGCCCACTGCCACTTGAGCTTGGCTATTCGTTTTTAGTTTTTCAGTATTTTACTAATATTTTATCAATGTCGTAGATCAATGAAATACAATTCGATGATGTGTTTATGACGTACAGTGAGCACCCTCGATTGATCCACCTTCTGTCGCAATTCATTGGAGACGATATGCTGATTATGAACAGTATGCTGATAAATAAGCCGCCCGGGAGTGTCAGCCATCCTCCACACCAGGTAAGGACTCTTACACTGTGATTGTTTCTTATATTATAGTTTATACAGAGTGTAATATAATAACCGCTCACCTATTGGTCTTAATGAAAATACTGTTATATCCAAGAGATGAAAATTTTCAATTCAATTTATTTGTTTGACAACTCGTTTGGCTCAGTTGGTAGTGACCCTACTTTCTGCGCCAGCGGTCGCGGGTTCGAGTCCCGCTGGTGGCATTCATTTGTTGAGCACGAATGTTTGTACTCCAGTCATGGGTGTCTTTATTTATAATATGTATGTATTTAAAATGTATATGTGTAGTATATCAACTATCTGGTATCCGTAACACAAGCTTAGCTTACCACGGAACTAGATGGCGCTGTTGTAATAATGTCCCAAAATATTTATTTATTTATTTATTTATTTATTTATTTATTTGGTAAGAGCTTCAAACCGTTAAGCACAGGCAGTATCGCCAATGTCACGTACAATAAGGAATACACGAGGGAGAACGGTTTCGTCATTCATATTATACCTAATTAAGTTACATCTTGTGGCAAGTTATATTTATTTGTGTTAATTATCTAAAAAAAGTAGAAATTTAGAACCTTTCAACAACTTAGCTTTTTATGTATAATCTATTCTATACATAGGTATAATAAAATTTTAACAGTCTAATTTGTACATTAAATATTTTTTGGAAAATCTAATTCAAATTATTATTTTTTATTATCGATATAGAGGCCGAATCTATAGATTTTAGGGTTCCGTAGGCAAATGGCAAAAAACTGAACCCTTATGGATTCGTCATATCTGTCTGTCTGTCTATCCGTCAGTATGTTACAGTCATTTTTTTCCGACTATAGGTATTATACTGTAAAAACTTAGTAAGCAGATTTATTCTGTGAACCGCATTAAGATTTTTCACACACAAATAAAAAAAAATTTGGGGGTTCCCCATACTTACAACTGAAACTCAAAATTTTTTTTTCATCAAATCCATACATGTGGGGTATCTATGGATAGGTTTTCAAAAATGATATTGAGGTTTTTAATAGTTTGCGCGAGAGACACTTCCAGAGTGGTAAAATGTGTGTCCACACACATATTAACAAGATTATTTTTGTGATTCTTTATTAAAAAAAAATCTTTGATTATAGGATTTATTCTACTTTCCGTTTCGACCGACGGATAAAATAATAGCAACGTGGACTGCCATCGACGACGCGACGGTAGAGAACGGCTGTCTGTACGTCTTGCCCAAGTCGCACAAGCGTGGCATCTTGTATGAACATGGAGATATAGAAGTGAGTAAAATTGTTACTACTTAACTATACTAAAACTCTTCCCCTTTTTATTTGTATATTTACAAAAAGTAAGTATAGGTCTTTAATGCATATCGTTTGAATATCATTTTAGAATTATAATATTTCATAGATAGATACCTATAATCCAAATCAATACAAAAAGAAAATATATAAAAACACAAAGCAAATATTTACAACAGACCACCGTATCGTAGAAACCATCTCTTCTATGTAACCTTAGGATGAAACAGCATTATAAATATGAAAGAGAGAAAAAATAGTAATATTTAGCGAAAAATACAAAGACAATAAAAGCTAAAATAGATGCAAATTATTCGCAACTTAATTACTATAAACATCGATCTCTTCAAAGCAAGGAAGCGGGTGACAAGTTGCTATGAAGGTAAATGCAAAGAAAATGTTAAAGAAATAAAATTGTATTTAAAAAATCTTGTTTATATCTAAAAATAAAAGATGATAAGTAATATATGAATAAATTATCAAATTATATACTTATTATTTTTAAACAAAATCGTAGGATGATTAATGTTTCTTTGCAAGAACCTAACTACCTGGACATAACCTTTATAGTCTAAGATCCCGATACATAATGCTTTCGTAGATTTACGCGCATATCTGACATAAACATATTTTTGGTTTCCAACGTTTTAAATGCTTTACAGCAATCGTGGTCACGGAAGAAACTATGGTTTTGACGTTTCAGAGGTTTATTTACTTATTGCAGACAGTACCTATCCACAATTTAAAAAATATTGAAAAATATTATCCACATGTGATGGACGGTGGACAGTGGACTCTTTCTCCACGCGAAATATATACATTTTAGACCATTAAACTTAAACATATACAATCAATTTTAAGTGACAAATATTAGGTCTTTAGGTCGATCAAAAATTAAATTACCATTTTAGGTCACTACTAATTTTTTTTTTTTAAATATAAACAATATTTATAACAAGCGACTACCCCCGCTTCGCTAGGGTTCATCCCGAGTATAGCGATTGATGTTAGAATTCAGCTAGATAGAAAGAAATAAAACAATAATCATGAAGTTTACATACTACCATAGATAATAATTTATTTATTTTTTTAAATTTTATATTATTATGACTTTAAAGGATGCTACCAACGTATTGTACCACGGGATTCTGGATCAATCTGTGGTCTTAGAGCCACGGGTTCACTTAGAAATGGCTCCAGGTGACACGGTGTTCTTCCATCCCCTTCTAATCCATGGTTCTGGACCTAATAACAGTAAAGTGAGTTTAGTATTAATAATAATAATTAATATTTTTATAGCAGGGTTACGTTAATAGGTAACATTTGACAGTTCATCAAAATTCAACAACGTAACCTTGTAACAGCGGCATAAAATAATATATTTTTTCGTTTTGTTACAACTGCACAATCGCTTAACTTTTTTCAATTAGGATTATATATTTATTGTAATAATTATCGATTCGAGTAATTTTACGATTTGCTTTCACTAATAAACCATTCTAAACATAATAAACAATTTCTGATCTAAAGAATTGAACGTCGTTACAATGTTGCGTCAGTTAACCCTTTTTCTTTTTAAACACTAGGGATTTACTCTAAAAATCGAAGGTGATAAGTTGATTGGAATGCAATGATTACTTGTGAAGAAATATCACCATAAATTAATAACCACGTTGTGTTTATAATAAAACATAATTATATTATTAACTATATTAACTAACTATAAAAATACAAAAAATAACTAAATAGAAAAATCATTGATGTTAGGTACAATTTAGGTGGCATAAAATTGTGAAATAAATTCACTCCGATCCGAACGGCCAACAGTATCATTTCTCTCCAACTCCAAGAAGAAGTCTTCAAATAGTAAGCTAGGGAAGAAACCCCTACACAATCTTACCATGTCGAAACGGGGGAAAACGCTAAACAGCCAATCTCGCGAACTAGTGGTGAAATTGTACACAACCGAACCGAACCGTTTGGTATATAGTTTAGTTTACACCATTTTTGTATTCTTGAATTTATTTTGTACTACGTCAGCATAATCGCTCTAAAGCAATCGAACCAAAAATGAATACAAAGTTTTATTTAACTGGCCATCTAGCGGTACCGCAAGTCGATATCAGCGCACTACGCCAGCGCCGACGTGAGCTATATCAACGTGCGCGGCTCCCTGCAGGAGAACGTCGGCAGGCAGATGGAGGACTACGCCAAGACACTTGGCCTGGAACGGACCTTTGCGGTGAGATGCAATACATCTAAGCTATACAATACTGTGTTATACCAGAGTATGAAAGCGATAGGTATAGAGAGTAAACTTGTATCTGAACTATAATCTCCTTCGCAGTTGACTGGTCTAAATGAAATTGGCCGCCGTTGCTGGAATCGGTCAGGAAGGCATTATTATAATCTTATATGTTGCATACTAAATTATCATCTGATGATGATCATGAGTTAATTTTTGCATTTTGTCATTTAAATTTTTATAACTAATGTGCATCGTATTTTGCAGGAGATATGGCAGTTAAAAAGCAAGGAAGTGCCGCGAGTTCAATCCAAACTATGAACATGATAAAACATAATAAATACATACATGTTGTATCTAAAGCTAACTATAAAATATCTTTATATCGTTTTGTTCTGTAGTGTGATGTGTTCTTAGTTCTTAAAATGGTAGCCCGTACTTGCTTGACAAACTTAGTGACTCGGGTTCAATTTCCGGGTCTCGCACCTCCAATATTATTTCTAGCATAATATTGCCACTTGGCTTGCAGTAAAGAACAATCGTGAAAAAATATGTATGTCTGAGAGAACTAAGCAGTCACACCCCTCGTATTGAAGGGGGAGAGAACGTGTAGGTATGTACAAATTGTTGTCTCAAAAGTCTCATAAAATCTCCTGTCCATGTCAATAATTACAAGAGGTTATATAAATCTAGTTTTGGTTATATAAATCTAGTTTTCTACTCGTATCTTGTTGCTTTTAAAAAATGACACTACTCTACGTTTTCGTATAAAAACATTAGATATTTAATATGATATAATATTGTACATTAATTCCAATTTACTGTATTTGACATTTGTTTATTTACAGTAGCTAACTCTTTATAGTAAAAATTAATCTATACATAAAAATCTCGTGTTACTGTTTTTGTTAACGAACTCCTCCGAAACGGCTTCACCGATTTTTATGATTTTTCATATGTAAGTATATTTGGTTGTATTCCTCTAGGTGATAAGGGTGACCCTCTCCAGATTTTTTATTTTTAACTTTTAGACCTAATTTGAAAATGATTCTTTAAAAAGGATAAAAAAAATCTATTTTCGTAATCTCTGATTCCGACACGAGATTATGCGAGATTTTTAAGACAGTAATTTACCTAATGGTAACTAAGGAATTTTACTATACAATTTTATAGTTCTATACCTTTCATTCTGAGACAAGATTTAAATTATAAGTTAACATTGAAATTCATTGGTGTCGGATGTCTAATTAAAAGATTTTCTTTACAGTGTCAAGAAAATAATTTGCGATTATGAACCTTATCCTTAACTTCATAAGGTACACTTTATTTTGGTAATATGGTTTCACTATAACAAATGTGTACATATATTACATATATTTTTATTATTAAATCACGTATAGATACGCTTTTGTATACTGTTGATCATTTGCAGAGTAAAGGTTTTATTAAAGGCTGGTATTAAAAGTTGTATTGAATTATGCAAATAACTATTGTATTTATAATAAATACAGAAATTATAATGAAGGTGATATGTCACAATAATCTAATTTCATGAAAATTGAATTCAAAGTTTGTGAAATGTATATAAAATTGCTGTCAAATTGCGTGAATTGAACTATAATGAGTACAAATAAATAATTAGCATTATTTCTAACTTACATTATTTTGTTGTTTTATATTAAAATGTAGATTATGTGACCTTTTCGTTCTCGTTGTATTTAATAAATGTTATTTTTCGTCAAACTTGTTTGATTTATAATTTAATAATTTGTATTAAAATTTTTAAATTCATATATTTTTATGTTCAAAAAGTGTAGATATTACAAATTTTTTAACATGATGTATGAATTATGTTGAACGTTAGTAAAAAAAATTATTTTATATAATATGTTTTATTTATATACCTCAGAAAAGCTAGATAGGTATATAGATTCAAAACTATACAAACCTATACTAAAAAGTAAAAAAAATATTCTTTTAATTACATACTTAATTTCGGAGTCGGTGCCAGCTAGGACGGACAATTTTATCTTGCCTTTGCAATGAACTTTCGAAAGGTATTTTGATAATAATATATAATAATTATTAATTACAAATTGATAGATTAATCGAATATGTATCTATTTCAGGATATTATGAGTTGGCTCGAGAAAAATCCAATAATTTAAAAATAAATTTATAATAATACATATTTTTGTTTTTTATTTAAATTACATTATTGACAACACGTTTGGCTCAGTTGGTAGTGACTCTACTTTCTGCGCCAGCGGTCGCGGGTTCAAGTCCCGCTGGGACATTCATTTGTTGAGCACGAATCTTTGTACTTCAGTCATGGGTGTTAATATTTATAATATGTATGTATTTAAAATTTGTATGTGTAGTATATCAACTAGAGATGAAACGGATAGTTGTTTGGCCGGATACCGGATATCCGGCAAGCTGCCAGGCCGGAGTGCCGGATATCCGGCCGTTTATATTATAGAACTTCTTTGAAAACTGAATTGGAAAGTAATTTTAAATCCTTAGGAGAGAATCCTAATTACCTCATTGCTACCTTTTTAAACCCAAGGTTTCAAGTCAGATTATTTAGGAGTTCTTAAGACTGAAAAAGTCCGACAAAAAATCATCACAGAATATATAAAATACTCTTAAGACGAATCTTCTTCTGACAGTAACAAGATTATCGCCGTCTTTAACACCTGCTAAACGAATGAAAAAAGATGAATCTGGTTCCAACTTCACCCGTGAAGCTCATGACACTTTTTTGAACTGTTTCAATGAAGTGGCAAAGGACAATAATAGTGTTTGTCGCGACCAACAAAAATAAATCCCTAACGAGATTGACTTTTCTGAAAGGCATTTCGAATCGATCGCAATCACTACCCATATATATTTGGTGGTCAATTACCATGGAGGTTAGATACAGGAGAACCAAGGCCCTAGAATGTAGTGTCTCAGAAATATTGTCAAACCAAGGAGGCGCTGCGATCGCTATGTTGTCTCAATGCCTAACTTCACGTTGTCACAATAGTGACAGTACTCATAAATAGCTAACTTCACAGATACTACTTATTGACGGCAGCGCGCTATAAATTCTACAAATTTTCAGAGACAGGCGGGTAATGCTTTAGTATGAAGCGATGGTTCTCCTGTATCTAACCTCCATGGTCAATTACTTTAAATCAGTTGTCACTCAAATCAACCCGCACTTATCAAAGTTTGCTAGAATTTATCTTTCAGTACCTGGCAGTATTATTTACAGCAAAAGGTTATTTGCAGAAGCTGGTCTGGTAAATGAAGCCAAGTGGAGTCGCCTCTTAGCAACAAATGCCGAAAATTTAGTATTCATGCATCACAATTTGCCACTTGTTTGAGTACTAAACTAATTAATAAAACAAACATTTTTGACGTGCGATAACAAAAATAAACGGTGTTCAAAACGTATTGTAGTATGATTATTCTTGTGTAAAATAATGAGATTTTTTAAATTTTACTATCCGGTATATAGTTATAGGCAGTGGTAGCCCAGCGGTAACGCGTTGCTTGTATAACCTAGTGATGCGGGTTCAAATCCGGGTCTCGCACCTCTGATATTTTCATGTGCGAATCATTTCTATCATGATTACCACTTGTCTTACGGTGAAGGAAAACATCGTGAGGAAACCTGCATGTCTGAGAAAACCTAGCAAGTTTTCATAAGACATGTGAAGTCCGCCAACACGCACTGGACCAGCGCGGTGGACTATGGCCTGATCCCCCTCGTACTGAGGGAGGCCCGTGCCCAGCAGTGGGACGTTAAAAAGGGCTGATGATGATGATGATATAGTTATACGTTATACGGATAGTTGCCGGCACTGTCTGTAACAAGTACTTATAGTCTTTGAGTATCTTAAGCCTATTTTACTTGGATTTGATAAAAGTCTTATATATCTCGAGTAAAAGTGTTTGTTATTGGACTCCTCTGAAACGACTTGACGAAGAGGTTGTAGGCTTTTTTATTCCTCTAGGTAAAAAAGGAGGCCCTATTCAGATTTTTCTTTTATTTTTAGACATCTTTTTTATTTTTTTTATGATTTGGCATCAAAAAAATACTTATAAACCTACATTTTCATCCTTCCACCAACTATCTCTATTTTTCAATAGTGATTAAAACTCAAGCGGAGCCGCAGGAATTGCTATTCTGTATATATTGTGGAAGATGAACACAAAAGAGGATGTTGGAGTGGGGAGAAAACGTTACAAGTCGATGCATAACCGGCATCGTGGGGTAGTTGTGTCTTGACACTTGTCGCGGTAGCGTTGTTAGGTCGTTACTCTGTTGGTTTATTTTTAAAAATATCATTGTTGGTAGCTTAGTTGTCTTTTTGGTTAGTTTGTGTTTTAACGTTTTCAGATACTTACAATAAATTGAGGTCGATTTGTAAGCTTGGTTTTTTAAAAAAGAGCTCACTTCTGGTCTAAATTCACAAGAATATATAAAATAATTCTGTACATTTGTATAATGAAATCACCGTTTTAGTTCGGTAGATGAAATGTTTTGTGTGTGTTCGAGTGCATTCGAGAATGATTTAGATTTACAGTTCCATCCACTACAAAATGTATTTTTTGAAATAATTAGTTATTTCTACATTCATGTTGGTCTTCGACAGGACGTCTGTCGGATCGGCTTGTATATAACGAGTATATAATACTGTAACAAAACCACGAAAAACCTGTACTACATTAATATTAATATGTATTAATATTGATGTATAATAACTACATATTATAAAAGTAAGACATCTACCCGTCTGTAGCTGTCTGTCTGTTTGCGATAAACTCAAAAACTACTGCACCGATTTTCATGCTGTTTTCACCAATGGATAGAAAGATTGTCCAGGAAGGAAGGAAGGTAAAAGGTTTGTCAAGTTTCTGTAAATATTGGGTAAAATATAACAATATCTGTATCTATAACAGTGTTGGACGTGTTGAAAAAAAAAGCCGTCTAGGAGCTTTCTTTCAGACTACTCGTATATAATTTAAATGAATATCTTAGCCCTTAGGAGTAATCACAAAAAAATTACGGATGTGAGATAAAATTCCAGCGCATCGTCTTACCTACTGCTTAACTAATACTAGCGGAACCCGCGGCTTTGCACCCGCTAAATCTAGGGACCAGCCCGAGCGAAGCGAGGACGAGTCACTAGTCTATATATAAATTGAAAATAAAACAAGTTTGAACAAAAATAAAATTTATTATATACAGTAAAAGTATCACATAATCTCAAAATACATAAGTTTTAACAACAATCCCTTTTTACATAAAGCTAAAAAGTCACAGTGACTCCCACTTGGCATTATTTAATTTTTACAGGTTAGTTATAATTTACTGGTTTATTATGTATATGTTTATTTGTATATTTAAAGAAAAATTAATACCAGCCTTTAATAAAACCTTTACTCCTAAAACGAATAACCATATACAAAAGCGAGAGAAGCTATACTACCAAAATAAAGTGTACCTTATGATTTGAAAATAAGGTCCATATTCGAAAATAACTTTCTTAAATTGAAATAAAATCTCAATTGAAAAATATCCGACACCAATCAACTTAAATTTAATAATAATTAAACCTCTTTTTTCCGTCTCTTGCAACAAAAAAGCTATAATGCTATAAAATGGTACACTCCTCAGTTTATCCATCCATTAGGTATATTGTCTCTAAAATCTCACATAATCTCGTGTCAGAATCAGAGATTACGAAAATGGAATTTTTGTATCCTTTTTAAAGGAAACTGTGTTTTTCGAATTATTTAATTCCAAATAACAAAAATATAAATGTTGTATGTATAACCTCGGATAACTTGTGTCATGGGCACGACATTATATGAGACTGGAAACAATAAGTATGTATTTATACATATTTCCCTTCAATACGAGGAGGATGACTGAGCATTAAGCATGTCTTTCTTAAACTTGTTTGCAGCTTTCTTGACGAATTTTCTCCATCAAAGAGAAGTGGTAATCATGTTGGACATACTTCGTACTATCAATATTCCTAATCAGAAGTGCGACTCCCAGGGTTTGGGATTAGACCCACTTCACTCGGTTTCCCGGGCGCAAGTAGCCACCCCTGAGCTACTTTTGCTATAACCACAGATATAATAACACCTACAAAACAAAATTATTTATACGATACATAAATAGTTTATAGCTTTTAGCCTTACGAGCCGAAGTAAAACTATAACTTGATTGATTTATTATATTTTGTCATATTTATAGTTTCGATTGAACGCGCGGCACTTCCTTGCTTTTTAACTGCCATAACTCCTGCAAAATAAAATACTTATTTAATACGAATTTAAAAGACAACATTATAGAAAAGTTTTATAACAAGTTTAGTATGGAAGTAAAGTTGTATTGTTTACGTATTTACTTAGATATGATATTTTGTTGTGAATCGTTTTATAACGTCATGTTTTCCTTGCATGAATGATATAACTCTAATAAAAAATTTTTTATATAAATGTCAATAGATGACGGTACGTGTATCGATTACTATAAGTAAAGTTGTGTTATATAACAAAAAAATCGGCCAAGTGCGAGTCGGACTCGCGCACAAAGGGTTTCGTACAATACGCTAGTCCTCTCAATTGTATGAGCGCCCATACAACACCTTTTAATTTCCTAGTTTTTTTTTTTTTGAATTTTTCCTTTATGTTAGAAAATGTTGCTTCATGCAAAATTTCAAGATCAACTGGAAGTATTTAGGTTTTGATTACCTTGCGAATAGTTAGTTAGTTGATATGGCTTTCAAGTTAATACCTCTACGAGTCTACGCATTTAAGCAATAAGTTTAAAATTATTAAAAATACTTTTATTATATGATGTAACTAAAAATTTATGCTTTTCGCAATTTTTTTATTTGTGCTATAATTTATAAGACGTTGCTTCGTACCAAATTTCAAGATTCTGAGTTTACGGGAAGTAACCTGTAGGTTTTGATTCCCTTGAGAGTGTCGAGAATTTACAGCATCAACGGCTGTATTTTTCACCCGATTGCGCGACTGACCCAGTCGGGTTTTTTGATTTTTTTAACTATTTTTTTTTAATTGCGTTGACTTAGAAGCTTGATTTTTTACAGTGACTAAGGGACAGTAAACATGAGTATTTGATATGAATTCCAGCTTGATACTTCCATGCATTCCTGAGAAAAAGGGTGACAGACAGACGGACAGACGGACAACAAAGTCATATTTTTCTTTTTTAGGTACGGAACCCTAAAAATAAAAAAAATATACCCAAAAAGGTGTACTATTTAGTTTAAAAAAAAGTCTTTTAAGACTCGAATTTGCCGAACGAATCGTTTACTTACACATAAATAAACAATTTTTTAGGCGTCATTGTATTCTAACTGTTGTAATACACCCAAACGTGTAAACTTGTAATAATACATCCATCCTATATCATTGTGTAAATGTAATTGGTGTTCCAATACAATACAGTATTGTATTGTGTTTCGATGTATTGCATCTCACCACAAAGGATGCGTTGAGGCCAATAGTCTTGGCCAGATCCTCCATCTGCCTGCCGACGCGTTCCTGCGGGGAGCCGCGCACGTCGATGTATTGCACGTCGGCGCTGGCGTAGTGCGCCGTCATCGACTTGCGGTAACGCTAGATGGCCAAGTTAAGTAAAACTAGAGATGCGCCGAATATGAGTTACGAATACGAATATTCTGTCCAAAATATTTGACCCAGTACAAGCACAAAAAATGGACTAAACATGTATTTAGCCCTTTTAACGTCTCCTGGGCGCGGGCCTCCCTTTAGTACAAGGGGGATGAGGTGCACGCTGTCCTAGTGGGGTTTCGAAAACTTTTGACTTGCAAGTTTCCTTACGATGTGTTTCCTTATCCAAGCGAGCGCGTTACCACTGCCTTGTTTGCTGAACATACCGAATACGAATATTCAAACGACTATTCGGCGCATCTCTAAATTAAACTATTTTCCCTGACTCAGATTAGTTATGGCGAGACTAAGGTTTTAGACATCATATTATAGTTGATACGGATAGTGTCTACCCACAAAATTAAATTGTAAGGTAGTTTACAATATTTTTTTACTATGTGTTACTTTGAAAACGGCCAGAAATTTAAAATACTCTCGATTTACCTCTGTATCGATAATTAGGACTATTTCAATAAGAATTTCTAAAAAAAATTAATATAAGATTCCACTTATTTGCAAATACTATTTATTAAATTACAAAATATAATAAAAACTATTATTATTATTTATACTAAACTCACCTTAGTCTTATTAGGTCCAGATCCATGGACTAAAAGGGGATGGAAGAAAACCGTATCCCCCGGACTCATTTCTAAGTAAACCCGTGGCTCTGAGGCTACATCTTGATCCAGAATCCCATAAAACATTACGCTAGAAGAATCCTTTAATGACATAATAAAAAAAAAGAATAAGAATAACTAAGAATAATCTATGAAAACGAGTTAGATGTAGGAACATCGTTGGTATATGGTTATCTTGGACTGAGGTTTAAGACGTCAATATAACCTGGATACAGACAGTGTATACCATTACAAAATGTTACAAAAATGACGGTACCTAAAATATTTTTTTTATTTTAATAACGTACCTACGTATTACGGTAAAATTTAAAGACCTAATAAAAAAAATTGAATGTATGGAAACGTGTCAAACGTGTAACATCATTGGTATTTCGTACTTTATATTACACATATAAAAATAAAAATTAATAAAACTTACATTATTTTTTAATTTAAATAATTAAATTTCGTAAATAAAGAGTGAGGTCCACATGTGTCGAGACTCAACTGTAATTTCTTAACAGTACTTTCTTCGTTACATTAATTTACATATTATCATTTTTTTTAATTATTTAATAATTTTATTTCCTATATAATTATTTATCATCTTTTTGGCAGAAAATTCTTTATATACAAAAATCTTCTGCGCGTGTGTATATAATTAAACTCCTCTTAAGGCTGAACCGATTTTGATGAAAAGTGTTAAGAGTGGATTCGAGAATGGTTTAGACTTACAATTCGGTCCACTACAAAATATCTTTTTGAATTAATTAGTTATTTATACACTTAGACCATGGTGGTAGAGAAGAGGAGAACGATCGCTTGTACTAAAGCATTAGCCCGCCTGTCCCTGAAAATTAGTAGAATTTATAACGCGCTGGCGGTAAGTAGTATCTATGAAGTTGGCTGTTTATGAGTACAAGTAGATGAATTAGTATTGAGACAACGAGAAGTTTGGCATTGAGACAACTTAGCGATCGCAGTGCCTTCTTAGTTTTTCCATATTTCTGAGTCACTACATTCTAGAGCGATCGTCCTCCTCTTCTCTAACCTCCATGATTTAGACAATAAATTACATATTCAATTATAAATAAGTCGTTGCTAGGGAACGTTGCTTGCTATTTTTTTAATTTGTGTTTGTTATTGTCAGAAAGTTGCACGGAAAGTCAGAAAATTTATGAAAATTTATGATGTTTGATGTATTTATGTTATTTCATGCAAGCTGTGACAGTATAAAATGGCAATTTTATACCGGGCGGTACGACGACGAGTATAATATACTTTTATCTATCTATTCCATACCTAGAGTTAACATGTACAGGCTAGGAACGAACCCCAGGGAAGCGAGTATTAATATATAAATATGATTAATCCCTCATACAAATGGATAACATTATCCTATGTGACCTAAGTATATCCTTTCCAAGGTCTCAAACGATCTTCAAACTAAATTTCATCTTAATCGATTCAGTGTAACATAAAAAGGTAATATAGAGACGGACGGAATAGTTACTTTAGCATTTATAATAACAATGTAACTCACTTCTATATCTCCATGTTCATACAAGATGCCGCGCTTGTGGGACTTGGGCAAGACGTACAGACAGCCGTTCTCTACCGTCGCGTCGTCGACGGCAGTCCACGCTGCTATTACTTTATCCGCCGGCCGTATTGGAAAGTAGTGTAAATCCTAAAATAATAGAAAGTAAGAGAGAGAGAGTATTATTTATAAAGTTGCTAAAAAGTCACCCTGTGCTCGGGTTTATTGAAATACCTAATCAAAGATTTTTTTCGAAAGTTTTTATCCCGCCCATCCACCCTATTTGAGCCTGCTAACTTTCGTAATAAGATATTACTACTAATAAAAATTTGATTTGAATATGAATTAATGGACCTGATATGATTATGTAATTTGCAACGCTACCTCCCGGACTATAAACATGACATTTCGGTGTCAAAATTAAAACTGAAATTCTGGCTGACTGAACAGTACGTAGTGTGCGCGCGTGGAGGCCTAAGGTACTGATTAAGCAGTTGACCGATAGTTGGCCGGCACATCAAACTTTTTAGTCGGCCATACAAAATCGTTCTAATAATACTGATTAAGCAACCAACTAAACTATCGGCCGATCGAAAGACCGTAGTTTGTGGGGGCTCTCTAGTGTAGATTTCTCAGAGATGAAATATATTCATGCAGTAAAAAGTATAGAAAGACAAAATTATAAAAGCTCACATTTAAAGGCATTATAATATTAAAAACGATTTGTAAAAAGTGAACTCCAAACACTAAACTAAGTTGCTCAATTCACTATTCAAAGTATAATTATTTTCCTCATTTGATATGATCTAAAAATATAACGTAGGTAAGTATATGAAAAAACATACAGTGTATTTTTGTGGTTAGGTACAAAAACGCAAAACGTCAATACACCAACTTCTAAGTAGGTAATTTAAAAAAGCAGATTTTTAAATTATAAACAGAATTTTTTGTAAACAGTTTTTATTAAGTATTATTAATTTAGGTGCTATGGTTTGGAATAATTGATATATATGTAAAATATTTTCATGCAAATATTTTTTTACATTATTACCACTTGTCTTACGGTAAATGATAACATAGCTAGAAAAACCGCAAGTCTTAGAGTCTAGAGAACCTAGCAAGTTTGCAAAGGACATTATCGGTACTGTCCGCAGTTGCCCAGCGCGGTGGACTACGGCCTGATCACCCTCGTATCGAACAGAGGCCCGTGCCCAGCAGTTGGACGTAAAAGGGTTGAATAGAATCAATTGAATAGAAAAATATGCTATCGGTTACTATATCACACTGTACGATATAAATTAAAATAGTATTAAACAATCACAGTATAACAGTCCTTACCTGGTGTGGAGGATGTCTGACACACCCGGGCGGCTTGTTTATCAGCATACTGTTCATCACCCGCATATCGTCTCCAAGTAATTGCGACAGAAGGTGGATCAATCGAGGGTTCTCTGTGTACGTCATGAACACTTCATCGAACTGTATTTCCATGATCTGTGACATTGATAATGTATCAGTAAAATGCCTATAAACTAAAAACACTTTTTCTCGTTATTATTACACTAGCTTCGAGCACATACCCTCTCTTTTCTTAAGTACGACTTCATATGCAGCTATGTGGTATGTTAATAATAATAATAATAATGTCCTCCCGGCCGATTACGGCCACGGCGGCCAATCTCATTGAGACTAGCCAACGGCGCGGGACATATTATAGTGCACGAATGTATGCGCAGACACAAGTGCACTCTCTGTTCCTTATCACTCTCATATTCCGGTGGGACGAATGCTCGACACGACCAGTGAGAGTTAAGGCGCAGGACCGACGGCTTTACGTGCTCTCCGAGGCACGGGGGTGAAACACCGCCAACTTCCCAACTCCGGGCTGAGGCTTACGAAACAGAAAGACTCAATAACTAAACTTGGCCCGACCCGGGACTCGAACCCAGGACCTCCCGGTGTGCGACCGTACATGCTAGCCGCTACACCAACGAGGCAGTTAAGGTATGTTAAGCATAGTATATGGTATACATAGGCGTATATAGTGGGGGGCCGGGTGGTGGTCCGTGCCCACCGCAGAATGAGCTGGCGCCCACCCCAGGATAAATAAATTCACGCAAAATCAAATTGATCAATAATGTTCTACAACGAAAAACCTACATATTTATATAAATATAATAAATTACATTTAAGTTAATGTTACTTGAAAGCGTTTAGAACCATAAAGTTTAATTTCTTTATGGGTCAAACTCAATTTTTTCTCTGAATTACTAGCTTCACTGTACAGTGGGATTCAAACACTCGGCTTAATCGGTTATCGCCATCTCAGGGGCCAGAGCACCCATTCGAACGCTTTTTTCGCGATGAGGTCACATAGAAAGGGGTAGACTAAAAACAGATTCGGCTTCTGTGACTAATGACTACATATTACTATGAAAGTTTTCAAAAAATATTTTATGTACAGACTCCACCGGAGTATTTTATTATATGTAGTAAAAATATTTTGGGATAAAAATTGTCTTTTGCTTAATAAAAGTCTGTCTAACCAGAGAAGACCGAAACAAATTTATTTTTTATGTGCTAATAAATGCTCGAGATACCTTTTTCTAGACGTTATTTCAATCGAAAGAACTATCGCTTGTATTTTTAGGACCAGAAACAAGAATTACCACGTTTTTTAACTCGTTGACTAGATTATCAAGGCAGTACACACTCGTAGGTATCTAAGATTCAGTAAATTATTACCTTGTTGACCACACCTTCGCCCGTAACGCCTTTTTCATCTAATTTTTTCTCTTTAACAAATCTGATAACACCTTTATCTATAGTCCTGTTAGTTAATTGAATAAATCTTTGCCTGAAAAGAAATATAATACTTAATATGCTTGGGTTATAAATTATAATACTCAGAACTAACACGCTCAGTAGCATCCGACAATGAAGGTGACCCACTTCAGGGGTCGGTGTGTCCTGCAGGTTGCTCCTGGTACTTTTATTATAGCAAAGTGGACTTAAGACTTTGTAAAAGTGTATTTGAATAATACTTTGATTTGATTTGGAAGCATATTTGCTTTAAAAAGTGAACGATACTTTTTGATTGCGGAATTACATGAAAAAATTGAAAGCCAACACTTATTATAAAAAACTAATTATACAGAGAAGAAACCAATCACTAATTACTGAAGTTTCACTTCTATCGTGTGTGAATCGCACACATACCTTTTTTATTTTTATGTACCTACTAAGGTAAGGTTATTAATTATCAAGCAATATACTCTATGTTAATTATTCATATAATAATAAATGATTTATATTCTACTTCATCATTCAAACGACATAATAAACCAGGAAAACAAAAATACAGGAACAATGTAACAAAATAATTACAATTTGACTTACTTATAACTATACAAAGCAGCATTATCTATAAATCCTTTGATCACCAGATATCCATTGTCCTCATAGAACTGTCGCTGCTCCGGCGAGAGGAAATACGTGCTCGGTAGTTCAGTGTTCATTGTACAGTATCTTTTCTGGGTGAGATATAATATTTTAAATATATATATTTAAATTAATAATATTACAACCAATATATTTTTAGATTAAGATTATTAGAATTATGATCTATAATTTGTCATATTATTACGGCATTGAGAAGCAAATATTAATTTAGAAACACCACAAATATTTGTTATTTTACTCATCGGTCCAGCCGTTCACGCGTGATGTCGTGACCAAGAGAAATAGGGAACATAATTATATACTTTATAGCAATTCCTAGCGGCTCCGCCCGCGTTTTATAGGGGTTGGTGGTAGAAGGACAATATTATTATTATTAATAGTTTTTGATGCCAAATCATAAAAAAAAACAAAAATAAAAATTTGGTTTGAAAATAAAAAATCTAAAGACGACCACTCTTATCATCTATACCAGTGTTTCCCAAGCATTGTTCTGCCACGGCCCGGTAATTTTCATACTGCCCCTTGGTAACCCACTTAATACTTTTCAACCCAAGCTGGTTCCATTAGGTAAAATAATACACATTTATTAATACTAAAAATAGTTCATTCAGGTTTATTAATACATACTGCGATGTGTCGATCGATAGTAGGTATTATTTTTTAAAAAAAGCCAGAATCTTTGCGACTCGGTATTTTATTTTGATGGCCCGGTACCGGGTCGCGACACGGCAAATTGGAAACATTGATCTAGAGGAATAAAATATAGCCTACGACCTATTTTCAGACCTATCAAATATACACCAAAAATTTTATAAAAATCGGTCAAGCCGTTTTCGAGGAGTTCGATAACAAACACTGTGACACGAGATTACATTTATGTTTTTAAACGCTTTTTAAATTTTTAAATAAGATACTGTGGGACGTACACTACACTTATACTGTGCAACACTACAAATATAGTACTAAAGTGTAACTGAAACTGTTGTTGGATAATTAGGTATATGCTACAGCAAAAAGTGTGCATCAAAAAACTAAATTGTTTAGTTTTATTTAGAACTCGGCCAAAATTATCTTTAGCTGCAAGAAATAGACACTTGTTTTTTACCAAACATAGTATATTTTAGCAGAACTTTTTAGGATGGAATTAAAAATGATCATATCCTGTTTTACGTGTATTTCATATGTTGTTTTTAAATGGCATATTATGAATATTAGTTCTTTACTTTACTTTTTTACTGTTTGAACTTTGAGCTGTTGTCATTACATCTTAATTATGTATTAATTTAATAGAATGTCCAGTAAAGTCAACCTTATCGCTTTAAAATAATAGTAGGAGATCCGAGCCTACATCGACCTTCACCGAGCTGATAATAGAATAAAACTTATTTTATAATAAATTTAGTATATTAGAAAATATAATAAAAATGGGTTGGCTAAAAAAATCCTGGACAGAATATTTTTAATTATTTTTTAAAAAATGATTTTTCATTGAATGTTGCAACATCAAGATAATAAGAAAATTTTATACTGACTTGGAAGTAAAAAACATATAGAATATGCCGACGTTGGGTTGGCTATTATTTACGTGGACGAACTACTGGGTTGGCAGGTATACACAGGTATGTCGTACCAGTTACTTTCACATGATTGGATAATAGAAAAAAAAATATATCAACATAAGCGTTGTTTTATGGCGAACACGTTGATATAGAGTTGTCTACAAAAAATTCGGTCCTAATAGAGGTTTGCGAATTTTAAAGATTTAAGTTTCAACGCGTGGAAATGAGTGACAGAGAGATCCGAGGTAAGTATTATGTGCAATAATAAAGGACCCAACACTGCAGTCGTGTCTGATGGGACCCTGAATATAAGAAAGTGCACACATGTACGTAAACTTACGTGTACGTAAACTATGGAGGGTAGAGGTACCTCTACTACCCTCCATATTGTTAGCAGTACGCGTTATTTTGGAGCAACTGATATTTGAATTGCAAAAAAAATAATTAATGAAGTACATAACAATCTAATATATTTCATATAATACAGAAATATAAAAAAATACATCTTTATAATGCATCAGTATTACTTTCTTCACCCTCAGTAACCGTTTTACTAGAATGGACACTAAAATCTAGATATTCTGTGTCTTCGTCAGCTATTGAAATATTAACATGTTTCTAGAAGCAATTTTTTATATATTGTTAATGTTTGAAATTTCATTGTTATGAAAAGCTTTATGTACATCAATAATATTTTTTTGTCTAATTTTCTTCGGGAAAATTTAAAAAAATAATAAAGTAGAAACTGTAGTTGTAGTAGTGTAATTGTAAAGTAGAAACTTAAAAAATAAGAAGGTAGAAACTGAAAAACAAAAAAAAAACAGGAGAGGTCCTTCAGAAAAAACATTTTTCATATTATTTCTTTGATAGAAACGAATTCAATGAACGTTAAAATTGTGCTATTTCGAATTCTATTTGATAATACTCTTTAAGAAAAAAATTAAATTCTTCACTGTATTTATTTCCTAAAACAGTTACTTACAGCTACGTTACGTGCTTGTGTTACGGATACCAGATAGTTGATATACTACACATATAAATTTTAAATACATACATATTATAAATATTAACATCCATGACTGCAGTACAAACATTTGCGAACCCGCGACCGCTGGCGCAGAAAGTAGGGTCACTACCAACTGAGCCAAACGTGTCGTGAACATATATTAAGTCATTAGCTAAACACAGTTTGAATTTTATACGGGTTACATTTATTTATTTTATTCATGAGAAGGCCATATAAATTACAAAGTTATTTAGATAAAATTTACTATATGGAGAGTAGTAGAGGTACCTCTACCCTCCATAGTTTACGTACACGTAAGTTTACGTACATGTGTGCACTTTCTTATATTCAGGGTCACATCAGACACGACTGCAGTGTTGGGTCCTTTATTATTGCACATAATACTTACCTCGGATCTCTCTGTCACTCATTTCCACGCGTTGAAATTTAAATCTTTAAAATTCACAAACCTCTATTAGGACCGAATTTTTTGTAGACAACTCTATATCAACGTGTTCGTCATAAAACAACGCTTATGTTGATATAATTTTTTTTCTATTATCCAATCATGTGAAAGTAACTGGTACGACATACCTGTTTATACCTGCCAACCCAGTAGTTCGTCCACGTAAATAATAGCCAACCCAACGTCGGCATATTCTATATGTTTTTTACTTCCAAGTCAGTATAAAATTTTCTTATTATCTTGATGTTGCAACATTCAATGAAAAATCATTTTTTAAAAAATAATTAAAAATATTCTGTCCAGGATTTTTTTAGCCAACCCATTTTTATTATATTTTCTAATATACTAAATTTATTATAAAATAAGTTTTATTCTATTATCAGCTCGGTGAAGGTCGATGTAGGCTCGGATCTTAGACCATAAAGTTTATTTTAGATTGACAATTTTCAACGACATGGAATCGCTATTTCGTTCTCGAAAGTTCTTTGCTACACAATTAGTGATGTAGAAGGGTTGAATGTTGATTTTATAAATGTCAATTAAAAAAATATCCGACACTAATCAACTTAAATTTTATAATTAAACCTCTTCTTTCCGTCTGTTGAAAAAAAAGCTTTAGATCTATAAAATTGTATATTCCTTAGTTAATTATACTCACATAATCTTGTGTCAGAATCAGAGGTTACGAAAATGGAATTTTTGTATCCTTTTTAAAGGAAACTGCCTTTTTTCGAATTTCGTTGCGGTTTTATATTGAAACTAAATAAAAGAAATATCAAAAATGTAAATGTTGTATGTATAACCTCGGATAACTTGTGTCAAGAGCACGAGATTATATGAGACTTGAAACAATATGCTTGAAACATATTTTCCTTCAATACGAGGAGGATGACTGAGCAATGAGCTATCTTAAACTTGTTTGCAGCTTTCTCCACGAATTTTCTTCATCTAAGAGAAGTGGTAATCATGTTGGATATACTTCGTACTATCGATATTCTTAATCAGAAGTGCGACACCCAGGATTTGGAATTAGACCTAATTCACTTGGTTTCCGCGGCAAGTGCGCAAGGCGCTACCACTGGCTTTACATCATAGAGTATATTGCTACATATATAAACTTTACATTTAGTGGCGTATTATTAGATTGATTTGTTATCTTTTGTTATGTTCATAGTTTGGATTGAACGCGCGGCACTTCCTTGCTTTTTAACTGCCATTACTCCTGCAAAATACAATACTTATTTAAAAGAAATTTAAAAGACGACATTATAGAAAAGTTTTATAATAAGTCTAGTATGGAATTGAGACTTGGAATTTATAAGCAGCGTTGCCATACCAATTTATCACATTCCCCGAAAATCCAACTCAAATTCCCCAATTTGGGGACAAAAAGGTTACTGATTCCCCACAAATTCCCCACAAACTATTGAAAAAAATTAGTCAAATTTCAACTTTTTTTTTTTTTGAAGTAAATCTTCTTTACGCGCTTTTTTTATGACTCGATTTTGTCAAACAAATCGTTTACCTACATATTAAAAAAAATGTAAGGCGTCATTGTATTCATATTATAATTGTTGTAATACACCTAAACCTGTTAACTTGTAATAATACATCCAATATTGTGTCATTGTGTAAATGTAATTGGTAGTACCTATTGTATTTTGTTTCGATGGATTGCATCACACCGCAAAGGATACGTTGAGGCCACTATTCCTCGCTAGATCCTCTATCTCCCTGCTGAAGCGTTCCTGCAGGGCGTCGCGTACGTCGATGTATTGCACGTTGGCACGAATATGAGTTACGAATACGAATATTCTGTCCAAAGAGTACCGAACCGAATGGTGGCTGAAGACACACACAAAAAATGGGCCAAACATGTATTTAGCCCTTTTAACGTGCCCCCGGCGGACAATTTTTTCTTCAAAATGTTTTAGTGAGGCTGAAATTTTTATATAATGTTAGTGAGTGTACTGATCGCTTGAAGGTCTGCGCAAAAGTGGACGACACGTAACGAAACTTAAATATATATTTGTCTTAACGAAACTTAAACATACATTTGTCTATGCGCCTAACAGAAAATAGTAGCAATTCCTTGATTAAACAAAATAGTTACCTTTTGAAGTTGAGCCTTAACAAAAATTATTCAAAATTAGCGTCTGGCAGAGTTTAAACAACAATGAAACTGTCTGGCAATAAAAGTTAGATTCATGTTGCAAAAAGTTCAATTAACATAATAAAAACAAAAGGAACATTCTTAAAATTTTTTGAAAAATTGATATCTTACCTATCCAAGTACGATGCGCACTGATGAACGCAACCACTACCGCCAGCCAGATAGCGCGTATGATGTCCGGGAGAGTGGGAGAGATAGCATATCTAAAAACTGGCTCTCTCGAAAACGTTACTAGCTCTTAAACGAAGACAGTGTATACCCATTAAAAATGATTTTACAATTACAAAAATGGCGGTTTTTTTTTTCAATTTTTTATTATAGGTACGTTTTACAGTTAAATTTAAAGTCATAATAAAAAAATAAAAAAATAGAATATATGGAAAAGTAACATCATTGGTAGATGATATAAACAATAAATTAATAAAAACTAACATTAGACTAATATACCAAAAAAATAAATGAGTAATTAAACGTATAATATAAAGAGTGAGGTTCACATTAGTCGGGATCTTAGACTATTGAGGTTATTAACAGTACTTTCTTCTTTACATTCTTCTTCTTCTTCTTCTTCGCACGGCTGGTTTCCGCACTTAGGCAGTAGATGCCCGTTGTGCGTGAGCTTGTGCTGAATGCGTTAGTCTGTCCACCCCAGGGCGTCCCAGTAGTCAAGCAGGCTGCCGGTGTCCTGAATGATTTCCTGAAGAGTCCTTCTGGGGCCTAGTTTTTCTTTACGCAGGCGTTCGAGCTCGCAGCATTCTAGTAGAATGTGGGCCGGTGTTTCTTCTCCTTTTAGACATGCTCTACACAGAGGACTGTCGGTGATACCTATGTTAAACAAATGTTTATTGAGTTGGCAGTGTCCTGTTATTAGTCCCACCACCGTTTTGAGTTTTGTTCTATTTAGGCGTATTAGTTTTGCTGTTAGTTGTTTGTTTGTTTTAGGGAAGGCTAGTTTGCACTGACGACAGTCGCTATTAGCTTCCCATAGTGAGTTCATTGTTTTAATTGTTAGTTCGTGTAACCATGTTTTGTATTCACTAAATGGTATTGTTGTTAGTGGAATAGGGCCTTGTATGGTTAGTTTTGAGCCTTTCTTGGCTAGTTCGTCTGCCATTGTGTTGCCTTTATTGTTAGCATGACCCTTAACCCAGGATAGGGTTAGTTTGTTATTCTTCGAGAGATGTTCAAGTGTTTTGTGACATTCCAGAGTGTATTTGGATTTTGTCGTGTTTTTGGTTAGTGCCTGTAAAAGTGTCTTACTGTCTGTTTTAATGTGTATGGTTGTGTTTTTGAGGTTATTGGTTAGGAGTTCTTGGGCACTTACTATAACCCCTGCACATTCTGCCTGAAACACAGAGTTGTGCGCTCCCAGATGGTGGCTGATTTTGATGTTTAATGTATGACTGAAAATACCTACTCCAGCTCCGTTGTTGTTCTTGGATCCGTCCGTGTATATGGTGTGTGTGGTACTTGTACTTGGTTTATCCGAGTAATCCTCTTCGTTATCGTTGAGTATAATTTTGTAGTTTTTATCTATCATGTGTGTTTTGTTGGTCTTGTCGTTAGGCCAATTTAGTTTTGGGCAATCTGCTGCGTAAAGTTCGATGATCTTTGTGTGTCTGCCTTGGTTTCCGCTCCATTGATTTGTAGATCGAAGTCGTAGAGCGGCCATGGCAGCTTCCTGTTTTATGAAAATGTGAAGTGGAGGTATTCCCAGGATTATCTCCAGTGCTGCTGAGGGAGTTGTTCTCATGCTACTTGTGATGGCAAGTGTGGCGGTTCTTTGGAACTTCTGAAGTTCTTTTTGAGTTGTGCTCAGGTCCGTTCTGGGCCACCAGACGAGACATGCGTAAGTGAATGCTGTTCTTACAACTGCGGTGTACAGCCATAGCATTATCTTTGGTTTAATACCCCATTGTTTCCCAACCATGCGTCGGCATTGATTTAGGATTTTATGGGATGAGGTTAGTTTTTTGTTTATGTGTTTGTTCCAGCTCAGTTTGTTATCTAGTGTTATTCCCAGGTATTTCACCTCGCTGGATAGTTTTAGCGGTTCATTAAATAATATAGGCATTCTTGTTAATGAGATTTTGCGTTTGTCTGTAAACAGCATTAGTTCTGTTTTAGCGGGATTTATCGATAGGTCATTCCTTATGCACCATTCTTCTGCTATGAGAAGTGCACTTTGCATAAGTTCCCCTAAGGTTGATTCGAATTTACCACTGATTAGGATGGTAATGTCATCTGCATATCCAATGGCGTGTATGTCATTCGTTTTGAATTCTTCTAAGAGGCTATTGACCACAAGGTTCCATAATAGTGGTGATAGGACTCCTCCTTGTGGGCAGCCTCTTGAGACTACCCCTGTTATGCAGTCATTGTTACCTGTTGTTATTGATCTCCTGCTTAACATTTCATTTATCCAGTTAATGAGGAGGTTTGGGGTGTTGTGTTTTTGTAAAGCTATATTAATGCTTTTATAGGTTGTTTTGTCAAAAGCTCCTTCTATGTCAATGAAGGCCCCTAGTGTGCTGGTTTTGTGGATCAGATTGTTTTCTATGGTGCTGATTACCTGATGTAGGGCTGTCTCTGTTGATTTACCTACGGTGTATGCGTGTTGGTTGTCATTTAGTGGCGCGACAGTCAGGATTCTGTCCCGTATGTAGCGTTCACATAACCTTTCTAAGGATTTTAGTAAAAATGATGTGAGGCTGATTGGTCTAAAGGCTTTGGGTTGTGAGTAATCGTCTTTACCTGGTTTAGGGAGAAAGACGACTTTCACTGTTCTCCAAAGTTCTGGTATGTAGCTTAGCATTAGGCTGTTTTTAAAAATGTTCAGTAGCCATGGTTCTATTATCTCATAGCTTATCTGTAATAGGTGTGGTGTGATTTTGTCCACGCCTGGTGATTTGTGTGGTTTGAAGCTGAATATAGCCCATTTAAGTTTATCTGCCGTGATTATTTGATCTACTAGTGAGTCGTTATCCTGTACTTGGGATTTAGTGTGTTGTGTTTGCGTTACATTGTTTTTAACATGTCCTCCGAGTTTACATCCCGGGAAATGTGTTTCTAATAGGATCATATTGGTTTCTTTTTCAGAGTTTGTGTAGGTGCCATCCGGTTTTTTGATAGTGCCTAGTGCACAGTGTTTGTCTTTTGAGATTATTTTTCTTACCCTGTTCGCGGTACTGTCTGATTCAATGTTACTGCAGAAGTTCTGCCAAGATTGATTTTCTTTTCGTCTTATCGTCTTTTTGTAGTTTGACTGGGTTTCTTTAAATTTAGCCCAGTCTTCGTCTTTCCTGGTGTTTTTTGCTCTGTTAAAGCGGTGTCTTAGTTGTTGTCTTATTCTCTCTAGTTCCCTGTCCCACCATGTGTTAATGGGGGTATGTTTTGTGTTACGCTTACGGGTACAAGCAGTTTCGTAACTGGATGTAATTGCTGTTGTTAGATTGTCGACATTTGTTTCTATGTCGGTATTATTTCTTACCATTAGAAGCGCGTCTTCTGGTAGGTTTTTTCGTAGTGTTTTTAGAAACTTATCTTTGTTTAGTTTTTTGGTGTTTATGAAGTTTGATTCTGTTGGTTTTGATTTTGCTATATCTATGTTGAATTTTATGTGTCTGTGATCTGATAGTATAGGTTCGTCAGAGACCTTCCAGTCATATATGCGGTCAGAAAGGTCTAGGTTTGATATTGTAAGGTCTATAATTGTTTGAAATCTGCTTGTTATGAATGTTGGTTCAGTACCTTTGTTTATAATTGTTAAGTTTGTGGTGTTAAGAAAGGATAGTAGATTCTCACCTCTCTTATTGTTGGATGAGTTTCCCCATAGGGTGTGGTGGGCGTTTGTATCCGCGCCAACTATGATGTCTAGTTTATTTGTGTCGCAGTACTCTATGAGGTCTGCCGTGATAGTATGTGGTATTTCGTCTTCGATTGGTAGGTACAGTGACACCATGATCAGCGGTGCCAATGGCGCATCGTTATGACTGTTTCCGTCATTTTGTATTCTTATTGCAGTTTGATCTCTGGAACAGAATTGTGTTAAAAGTGTCGCATTAATGGTATTGGGGCAGTAGATGCCTGTTCTGGGTTTTTCGTTTGGTGCATGATAGAATATCTTACCGTCACTGAGTGTCAGACCACAGATGTTAAAGCCTCTAATCCACGGCTCTTGGATTAGGGCTATGGTCTCCTTCCCTTCAACCTCCAGTTGCCTGCGTAGTACAGCCGTGGCTTGATGACTGTGCTGGAGGTTGGCTTGAGTGACGGCTATGGACCGTCGGTTGGGTGTCATTTTATTAAAAGTCTGCTTCGGCCAGTGCTTCCCAGGACACCGGCGATGTGGACTCCTGCGAGGCAGGCGTCAGCAGCTCATTGAGGTCTTGGGGCACTGGGGACCGTTCAGTGTCGGTTTCCATAAGGAGGTCCGAGTTGTCCGCCGGTCCGTCTGGTCGGTCAGTCGAAGTCTGGGGATCGTTTGTTGCGCTTGGGGAGGGTAGAGCTCTATCAAGTCTCTCTGTGTCGGGGGGGATCTGGAAGTCAGTCGGAGAGAGCTTCTGTTTGTCCGTCTGTCCGTCTGTCTGTCTGTCTGTCTGTCTGTCTGTCTGTCTGTCTGTCTGTCTGTCTTACTTTGTTTAGTTTTTTGGTGTTTATGAAGTTTGATTCTGTTGGTTTTGATTTTGCTATATCTATGTTGAATTTTATGTGTCTGTGATCTGATAGTATAGGTTCGTCAGAGACCTTCCAGTCATATATGCGGTCAGAAAGGTCTAGGTTTGATATTGTAAGGTCTATAATTGTTTGAAATCTGCTTGTTATGAATGTTGGTTCAGTACCTTTGTTTATAATTGTTAAGTTTGTGGTGTTAAGAAAGGATAGTAGATTCTCACCTCTCTTATTGTTGGATGAGTTTCCCCATAGGGTGTGGTGGGCGTTTGTATCCGCGCCAACTATGATGTCTAGTTTATTTGTGTCGCAGTACTCTATGAGGTCTGCCGTGATAGTATGTGGTATTTCGTCTTCGATTGGTAGGTACAGTGACACCATGATCAGCGGTGCCAATGGCGCATCGTTATGACTGTTTCCGTCATTTTGTATTCTTATTGCAGTTTGATCTCTGGAACAGAATTGTGTTAAAAGTGTCGCATTAATGGTATTGGGGCAGTAGATGCCTGTTCTGGGTTTTTCGTTTGGTGCATGATAGAATATCTTACCGTCACTGAGTGTCAGACCACAGATGTTAAAGCCTCTAATCCACGGCTCTTGGATTAGGGCTATGGTCTCCTTCCCTTCAACCTCCAGTTGCCTGCGTAGTACAGCCGTGGCTTGATGACTGTGCTGGAGGTTGGCTTGAGTGACGGCTATGGACCGTCGGTTGGGTGTCATTTTATTAAAAGTCTGCTTCGGCCAGTGCTTCCCAGGACACCGGCGATGTGGACTCCTGCGAGGCAGGCGTCAGCAGCTCATTGAGGTCTTGGGGCACTGGGGACCGTTCAGTGTCGGTTTCCATAAGGAGGTCCGAGTTGTCCGCCGGTCCGTCTGGTCGGTCAGTCGAAGTCTGGGGATCGTTTGTTGCGCTTGGGGAGGGTAGAGCTCTATCAAGTCTCTCTGTGTCGGGGGGGATCTGGAAGTCAGTCGGAGAGAGCTTCTGTTTGTCCGTCTGTCCGTCTGTCTGTCTGTCTGTCTGTCTGTCTGTCTGTCTGTCTGTCTGTCTGTCTGTCCGTCTGTCTGTCCGTGCGTGGCCATGCTAGAGCTAGGGGTGAGTCTGTCGTTTGGGCGGCTCACGGGGGCCTCCTGGTTTCCAACACTGGGTGGTACATCACTCAGTCCTTCAGGAGTGAAGAACCGGATGTAAATGTTTCCGTGGGAAAAGTTAATGCGGCGGCCTTCCTTTAGAATTTTGGGGATCTCGTCGCTGGGTATTCCTAGATACAGGAACATCCCAGGACGATCTCCCTTACTGATGTCGTAATGTGTGAGCTGCCAAGAGCCAATGTTGAAGTATTTCCTGTTCTGCCATATTAAGAGTTTATGCAGGAAATCGGCGTCACCTTGATAGTCAGGGACGTATAGTGCAGCTATGATCTTGGGCCTGATCTGTCTTTGTTCGATGAGGGATAGACTGTAGCCTTCCCTCGGAGCCTTCATCGTGGCTACGACTCCTTTCAGCCAGGCCAGTGTTTCGTCGTCCGCAACCCTCAGCTTTACCACTCCATCTTGCAGGAAGGTTCGGCCTCGGAATTCCGGAGCGAAGTGTGATTCGGTGGGTGAGGCAAGAGCCGTCTTCATTGCCTCGAAGATAGCCTTTTGTAGTTGGTCCTTTATGGCGGTGGATTCGATTTCCGTAAGGTCTATCCTAGGGTTGGTTACAATAGCTAAGTTCAGGCGCGGGTTAAGCGCCTGTGCGTAGCTAGTTTCACCTTCCCTTACGGGGCGGTCTGTTCGGGGGCGTTTTGACGCCATCTTTGGGGAGATAGAGTCATCAAGCCTGTCCCTTTTGGTTTGTTTCAGGCGGCCTTCTTCCAGGGCTTCACCCTCACTTGTGCCGCTGTTCACACGCGGGCGTGTGAGCCTCGACTGGCTTGGGTTAGCCCTGGAAGTGGTCGCCTTCGTATGGTGTGGTTTACGGGGGTCTAGAGGGCCCGATGTGCTTTTTCCGCTCGAGCTCGTTGGGCGGGCAGTCCCGTGGCTGGAACCACTTGGACCGCCCTTAGCTCCCTGGGCTGTGCGTACTCCAGGCAACCTCTTGCCCTTAGACCCCTCCGTCTGTTTTTTGTTGTTGGTAAGGGTAGCAGAACGCCCTCCCACCTTGGAGTGTCCACTACCATGGCCGCTCGAGGAGCCCGCGAGTCCCGTGCTGGATTTCGCCGGCGCAGTGTCACCTTGTTCAGGCTTCACCGCGCGCTGGTTTCCTCCAGTCGGTGACCCGGTACCTCCAGGAACAGCCGTGGATGAACTCCCCTCAGTGGTGTACCGTCTGCCACCCTGAGTCTCAGGTTCACTGTCATCAGTTCCCCTTGCGTTTAGTCTGTCTATGGTCCTTGACCTGCGTTGTCTTTCTCTCCTGTTTTTGCGGTTCTTCTTTTTGCGTGGAACCGCTAGGCTCCAGGAGCTCGTGGTTGTTGTTGGTTGTGGCATTGCTGTGAACAAAGAGGTCATATTAATAGAGGCGGTTTGAGCCGCTTCTGTGTTGGTGGTGATTTGCTTGTTGGTGTTGTCGTTATTTGGTTGGATATTATTATTATTTTTGCTATCCATGAATTGGTTCGAAGATTCATCTCAGTAGCGTCCCACCCTCCAGGGAGCCCTCACATTTGGGGATGTCCCGGCACAAGCTGCAGCAGGATCATCAGGACCTACCACTGAAATATAGCTGGCAAGAGACCCGTTACAGAACGAGCCGGGTCGCAGCCAAGGCGGGGGCAGTCCAACCAGACCACCCACAGCACCCGAGCCACGTCGACTGCCTGTCCCATGGTCCTCGCCAACTCGCCTGCATTGACCTAGGCCAATGCGCTGCGCCGAATACACCAAGGTGGCTAGTCTTGGTGCTGCCTTGTAGCCTGAATCCAGGACCGAAGAGGGCGTGTTGCCTTTCACCAGTAACTACTCCGACCAGTGATCAGCTCAGCCCCCCAGGACTCCTTTCTCCCTGCCTTCGGCTCTCGCTGCACACGGCGTGGTGCAGGAGTGTACCCTAGACTGACATAAGGGTTCCATGCAGTCTAGTTACACCCTTTTGAAGTGTAATTGTGTGTTTAGTGTGTTGTTGGTGAGTGTGTGACTTGGCGAGTGTTTGTGTATTGTGTAGTGGGGAAGTGTTTGTGTGGTTGTGTGCGGGTTTATTTGAGAGGAAAAGGTTTGTGAGGATAATTATGGGTTTCTATTTGGATCATGGATGTTGGGGTATGGGAAAACAACTCTTGGAATTGGTTTGCTCCAAGAGTCACCCTCTTGTCCGGGATCCCAGAAGGGACACCCCTCCCGCGGACGGGAGAGATTAGGCTATCCGCAACCTGCCCACCCGTCTGGTTGCATGAGGGTATGCCTTGCAGGTACGTCCTGAGATGAAATGCTGTTCCCCACAGACATCTTATCTCAGATCGACCGCACCTTCTTTACATTAATCTACGTATTATTATTTTTTTTAATTATTTAATAATTTTATTTCCTATCTTATTTATCATCTTTTTGGAAGATAAATTTTTATATGTAAAAATCTTCTGTGCGTGTGTGCGTAATTAAACTCCTTCTAAACGGCTACACCGATTTTAATGAAATGTTTTGTATGTGTTCGAGTGGATTCGATTATGGTTTAGATTCACAATTCGGTCCACTGCAAAATGTTTTTAAATTAATTAGTTATTTATACATTTAAACAATAAATTACGATAAATTACATATTCAATTATAAATAAGTCGTTGCTAGGCAACATTGTTTTGCGCATGCGTACTAAAATATTTCACCGGGCGCAAAAGTTTATATTTTCAACACAACTTCCATCGGGTCCGTTAGTATACTATAACGATAAAAACTCATTATTTTTATATTTGAAAATCGGTGATCAAGTTGACTTTACTTTTTCTTGTAATATATAGCGATATACAATTCAGTGCATCAATGAATAGTTCTTTCAAAATTGAATAATATTAGATTAGTAGGTAAGGTGGGTGGACCATGGAAGGCAACCTTAACAAATAAACAGTTATAATTTGTTTATTCACTGGATAAATGTAACAAAATTATTTTTTAATAATACTTTGTTTTATTATGTAACATATTAAACACTTTTTTTATTGCAAAGTTAATCACTATTTAATAAACGTTGATTTTGGAAAGCTCTCTTAAATGGCCTTGCTAGGAACAGGGCTTTAAATCTAATAAAGTACGAAAGTCTAAGCTGTAAGCTGATAATTCTAATTGTCAGCAAAAAAGTGTGCATTTAAAACTTACTTTTTGACCAAAATTATCTTTAGCTGCAAAAAATTTCAAGAAATAGAAACGTCTGTAGGGTACAATTCATGACCCATCTGTCAATCTGTCAGCATCATCAATCTGAAGGGTTCGAATAAATTATTTTTTTTATAATGTTCATCCATCCCGCCTGGCCACCCCTACCTCGCAAATCGGCTGATATATATTGCATATCAGAGACATGTTGGAGTATGAAAAATATCAATATCTGACACGCTTGAGTATGTCCATGTCATTGTTTTTTTTACAATTTTGAAAGTCTGTAGATGCTTCCCCCACTGCTGAAAGTGGAAATATTATAGGACCATTTATTCTTCCAATTATCTAATCTATAATATCTTATAGATTTCCGCGACGCTCGAGTAAATCCACATTTAGCATCATGGGCTCCCCTACTATTAGGGTTGGAGCTGAAAATTATTTTAATATTAATATGAAGTCTTTTAGCCTATATTCTATAACTATCATATTTCGTTTTAAAGTATAATCTAAGTAGTTAGTGTTAAGCTTGAGCATGCGATATGGTATACATGATTCTACTGGTGTAACAAAATACTTGTTGTGTAATTAAGATAGTCCTCTGAGTTGTAAGGGCGCTCATAAAATTGAAAGGACTAGCTTAATTGTTATAGATAATGGTACGAAACCCTTCGAGTGCGAGTTAAGATTTTTTAGGCAGCAGTAGACATCATAGCTCCTATTTCCCATCCTTTCATCCCAGATTTTAGAAGAGTTAAATAGTCTTTCATTACCCGAATGTGTGGGATAATGGGAGCGATTGACTTTTTTTGTCAAACTTTTATTGTACCCTAATGAATGGCTGTAGTTGATTCAAATTGTTATAAAAAAATAGTCAAATAAACAAGGTTTAACAATTATAACTAAGTAAGTAATCAAATGTGGTTTTTATCATCAATTTTCCTTAGTAAGCTCCAGTTAATACTTTCTTAGGTTTACGCGAAAATTCGACATTATAAATGAAACTACCTTTTCGGATTTCGTCGCGGATTTATTTTGGGAACTAAAAATCAAAATAAATCCGCGACAAAATCCGAAAAGGTAGTTTCATTTATAAGCTCCAGTTACATCTATTTTCTATTTTACATCTATTGTCTTGAACTTGTTCTGAAACTTTATTAACTGATTGTACAATTTTAGCTTTTTGTTCATTCAGCTCATTTTAATTTTTTCTAAGCTACGATTATAAAGGATTGGAATAATTTTTAGTTAGTAGTGTTACTAACTGCAGGAATTCAAAACTAAATATTATGATATGACAGTTACAGGCTAAAAGACTTCATTTTGCAACATATGAAATGTACATATTTATAATTAGCAATTCACACAAATAGGACATGACTATTACCAATTCCAACCATAAAAAGTGTTAAAAATAACAATTATGAAACAACTTTGTTGCAGCTTGAGGTTATTTAGGTTGAGTAATTTTATAAAAGCTAAACATAACAGAAAAATAACTCAATTTAGTTTTTACAACGCATACTTTTTTTTGTTGTAGATTAGAATAATAATTCAAGAACAGTTTACAGTTAGACTTACGCACTGTATTAGTAGTGTTCCATGGTATAGATAAGTGAACATCCCACTGCGTGTTATTAAATTAATTAAATACATCTTTTAATATATAAAAATCTCGTGTCACAGTGTTTGTTATCGAACTCCTCCGTAACGGCTTCACTGATTTCTATGGTTTTTTGTATATATTTGGTAAGTTTGATAATAGGTCGTAGGCTATGCTAGGTGATAAGGGTGGCCCTCTCCAGATTTTTTTATTTTTCGACGAAGTATTTATTTTTATATTTTTATGATTTCTACCACCAATCCCTATTTCTAATAGTAACGCGGGCGGAGCCGCGGGAATTGTTATTAGAATAATAAAAGTTTTAAAAACATAGGGAAATATAATTTTACATTTACTGTCTACATTTATCAAGTTATATTAATAAATGAGACGCGAGTACCTAAGTATTATTTATTATAGGTATTTTGATAAAACCTGTTATAATATAAGTCATAAACGAAAGAAAAGAAAGTTTTGGTAGTGTTTATCACAATGCTAAAATATTTTTTATCAAAACTGGAAGATCATAATTGTAATAATCTCAATCTAATAGTATCTTATTATATATTTTTAATTTAAATAAATATATCTCACACAGAAAAGATATTGTGCAATGAACACTGAACTACCGAGCACGTATTTCCTCTCGCCGGAGCAGCGACAGTTCTATGAGGACAATGGATATCTGGTGATCAAAGGATTTATAGATTTTGCTTCTTTGTATAATTATAAGTAAGTAAAATTATAATTATTTTTGTGTACTTCGTTATATTGTTTAGATGATTGTTAGAATATAACTTAGTCAATTATTATTATATGAATAATTTTAAACTCTCTGTGACTAGTTTAGTAAAATAAGTCTTGACTTTCAATTTTTTCATTTAATTCCGCAATCAAAAAGTTTCACTCTCTTTTTAAAGCGAAGATGCTTGCAATTCAAATAAAAATATTAACCAAATACACTATTACAAGGTCTTTAGTCTAGTCTGCTATAAGAAAAGTACCAGGAGCAACCTGCATGACACAGCGCTCTCCATATACCTACATACATTAGCTTTGCGCCCGGTCGGATTGCTCATTGCCGGACGCTACTGAGCATGCTTGTGCTGAGTATTATAACCCAGCAACATACTCTTATATTTATTTTCAGGCAAAGATTTACTCAATTAACCAACAGGACTGTTGATAGAGGAGCTATCAGATTTGTTAAAGAAAAAAAATTAGCTAAAAAAGGTGTAACCGGTGAAGATGTGGTCGACAAGGTAATTATTTACTGCCTTAGATATTAACTAACATAATAGTCTAGTAAACAAGTTAAAAAACGTGTTAATTTTTGTTCCCGGTCCTAAAAATACGTGCGATAGTTCATTCGATTGGAATAATGTCTAGAAAAAGGTATCTCGAGCATTTATTAGCACATAAAAAATAATGTTTCATTCTTCGCTGATTAGACAGACTTTTATCAAACAAATACAATTTTTATCATAAAACATTTTTAAATATAATTACCCAATTCCTACATATAATAAAAATCTGATATTTTTTGTAAAATCTCATAGTAATAGAAATAGTCAATAGTATCGATAGAGAAGTCAAATCTATCGTGAAATAATGAAATACTTTTTCCGCCTTAATCGCCATATTGTTCATATAATTAATTCAAATTGTCGTCGTGTGTCGCCAATGCGTTGCCACAACGCAAATATTTTGACGCATAGCCGGCCACACTGGCGCGGGCGCTGCGACATTGCAGCGTTACTACGACGCAGTCGCAACGTTCCGTTGTCGCAGCGGCGACACTCAGTAGCGGCGAGCATTTTGTAAAAAATTACACGTATTAATGTTATGCAGTAATCCATGTCAATTCCTTCAAAAGAAAAAACGAAATGAGCTTGATCTTGAAAATGATCCTCCCCATCAACGCACAAACAACTGAGCGGTGCCGCTCCGGCGTCGCAAGGAGTTCACCACCGCCCGCTTCGTCTCGGGGGCTGCAGTTCAGTCGTGTGTGCGTTGCGTCGACGCAGCGCACTGTGTGTGCACTATGATTATTAATATGGAAAACGACGCAGCGACAGCGCTACGTCGACGCAACGCTGACGCAACGCGCCGTGTGGACCGACCCTTACTGTTACAACTATTACTTAACAATATATAATGTGAGAGCTGAGATTTAAATGCGTTAATTGAGCTTAATTTTTTTTTATAATAGGTGGTAAATTGTTATAAAGTATGTAGGACTATGACCTAACAAAACACATAGGGCATATAGTCGCACTCAAGGACAGAGAGTGTATGTAGCTAGAAAATCTTTTAAGTATCCAATAATATCGAAAAAATATGTTTTTTAGTTTTTCAGTATATTCAGGGCCGGATTTAGGGGAAGGCAACCGGGGCGAAAGTTCACAAACGGGGGCCCCCCACAATAGAGACTTCGGGAAAAAAAATCTTTCAAACATCTTTTCCTTTGATAGGTATATATTTTTTTGCTCTTTTACCTTTACCTACAGCCTACAGTACTTTGTACATACATGATTATTTGATTATATTAATCTTAAATAACAGAAATCATTGATCTATATTTGTTCACTCCAATCAGGCAATCAGTGAAATATCAAAATCTCAAATGGCCCTGATAAGCACTTCCAATGAGGATCCGTAACGTTTTTAGCTGAGAATGCAGATTTATAGAGCTGTGGAATCCTTAACGTACAGTGCAAAAATTTTTGTTCTACGACAAAAATTGACGAAGTTATGAGGAAATTACTAGCGAAGTTACTGCGCGACTGCCGCTGTAGCTGTGACGTCATAGTGACTGTCGCCGCTAGTTAGCCGTTGGGAACGATAAGGCGCGAAGTGTTTTAGTGACTTTGAAACTAATTAAGTGTCCGATTTGTGTATAATTTAACTTTCTTAACTGTGTATAAATATTTGACAGTACCGAAATATACACACTTCTTTAAAAACGCTAGAAAACTATTTTTTTACGTACCGAAGGGCTCAAAACTTCGTAGTAAATGGTTTTCCGTTATAAAAAGAGATGATTAAACTCCACCAGGTCAGGCTACAAGACATTGATGTGAAGATCATTTTGTTGTACTTACCTACATAACTAAACACATTAAATGATAGGTATAGATTTGTAGGTAATTAACTCAAGTAAATAGTTGATATAAGTTGGTGCCTATTATTACGTGTAGTGTAAGTGTACCTATGTATTCTCTTATTTTAAGGCAACTGTATTGATTATATATTTATATATTTACCTACTCTTAACTTTTTAATTAGTTTTGTGGATAAACCTACATACCTACTCAGTGGCGGATACAAGATTAATTATCTTTTGGAAGGGGCTTGACCTAACCTAGACTGGTTTTTTTATCGTTGGAAATGCATTAACGTATACCATCAGGTGGTTAAGTGGGACTCACCAGCTTAAAAGAATCCAGTACTACTAGTACTTGTTATAATATAATCCTGAACGTATCTGTTATGTAGTCTGTGGTCGTGACGCTTAAGCATTTAATATATATACTATAATTATATCTGTCACACAGCGCACTGTCACTTGGCATCATCTACAATCTACATTAATCATTATAAAATATAAGTCGTATCGTAATCCAAATTCATCCTTGTGTAAATACATTACTTAAATAAACTGAAGGCGATAAAGAAGCATCTTTTATTTACCTCCAACAAGACATGGTGTCAGAAACGGACGGAACCTATTAAAATCGCCGCCAACAAGTCATCGAGCGCGACCCGATTCAACCACGTTTCGTCTAATACACAAGGTACCTACTCAAAATGCCAAATCATCCGCTTACAGCCTCAAAATCGGTGCCATCACATCATTTCACGATGGATTTTCACGCACCTGATCTCGCCAAAGCATGGAAAGACTTCCTTATATCGTTCAGAATTTACCTTACGGCACATAACTTGGATGATGAAGAAGACAGACGTAAAGTAGCCATTTTGCTTAACATTATGGGCCCTGATGCATTACCTATTTTCAACTCGTTCGACTTAAAACTCGAATCTACACCTCTCAAAACACTTGTCCAGCGCTTTGAGGCATATTTCACGCCGAAAGTCAACCCTACGATCGAGCGACACAAACTTTTTAACCGCAAGCAGGGCATTGATGAAGATATAGAAACATACGCCACTGCATTAAAAAACATAAGTCTTCAATGTGCCTTTGATTCACTCGCCGATGAAATAACCCGTGATATATTTTCCTGGAACTTAAATGCAGAATGTACTTTCATCATAGAACGTATACTGATGGAAAAGCCTAAGACATTTGAAGATGCTGTGCAGCTAGCGAAGACAATGAGGAATACCAAGATCGACACGAAAACAATCACACAAGGTATTAATAATGAGATGGTAGCAAGAATACACTCGTCAGGTCAAAAACGCCAGTCAAGATCTCAATCACGCCGAAACATAAGATCAAGCAGCCATTCAAGATCATCAAGCCGTCCCCGGGGCAACTGCAACAAATGTGGTCAAGTTCATCGAGTCCGTTGTCCAGCTGTAGGAGTCACCTGCAAGGCATGTGGTAAAAGAAATCATTTTGCAATAGTTTGTCGTTCTCGCCATCAAAATAATGTCAATGTAGTGTCAGCTGAAACAAGAACAGGTCAGACAACAGGTCCTGATTGTACTTATTTTCTAGGTTCATTATTCTTAACTAATAATGTCAATACAGTCAACCCATTTGAGACTCAACTTAACATAAATAATTCACAAGTCAAGTTTCTGTTAGACACAGGTGCAGACACCAACATAATTTCTTTTAATGCCTACAAAGCTCTCAAATTGCCATTAACACTGTTAAATAAAAGTGAGCACAAATTATCTACATTTAGTGGAGAAGTTTTACCCAGTGTAGGTCAATGTAACCTTAAAATTATATATAATAACAAGACGCACAACTTAATTTTTCATATAGTAGATCTTCCTTGTCAAAACATATTAGGCCGCCAGACCTGTAATGATTTAAGTTTAATTAAGAGAGTTCATAGTGTTCAATTTAATTTACCTGAAAAAGATATTATTGAAGAAAATTCAGATTTATTTGTAGGTGTAGGCTGTATAAAAGATTTTGAATGTCATTTAACTCTTAAACCTGATGCTAGTCCTTCAGTAGATGCTTGCCGTAGAGTGCCATTTGCTTTGCTAAATGACTTAAAAGAAGAATTAGATTTGATGGAAAAAAATGAGATTATAACTAAAGTTGAAGAACCTACTGAATGGGTGAGTTCCATAGTGCTTACCTCTAAAAAAAACGGCTCACTTAGACTTTGCGGTACTTACGTACTAACGGTGACGCACTTTTATTTTTTCTATACATTTGTGTGAATGTGCTTATATCGTAAAATCTTAAATCGAAAATTAATAATAGGTTTATAAAGTTAATTTTAAGAATGTTTCTTTCTAGGTTGGTTAGGTTAGGTTAGATATATGACCACAATATCGCACGAGCCGAGCGAGCGCAGCGAGCGTGCCGCGGCAGCGGCCGGCGAGTGCCATAGTCAAAAATTAATAATAGGTTCATAAGGTTAATTTTAAGAATTTTAATTTTAATTTATTTTGTCTATGGCAATGGCGATATTGTGGTCATATATCTAACCTAACCTAACCAACCTAGAAAGTAAGAGTCATAAAATTAACCTTATGAACCTATTATATGAAAACCCAAAGAAAATAGTTTTTTACGATATAAGCACATTCACACAAATCTATAGAAAAAATAAAAGTGCGTCATCGTTAGTACGTAAGTACCGACTTTGCATAGACCCTCGTAAATTAAATAAGGCTATAATGAGACCTCATTACCAATTTCCTACTATTGATGAGATAAAATGTAATTTGTCAGGGGCTCGTTATTTTTCAACACTGGATGCGAATAAAGGTTTCTGGATGCTGAAACTTGATGAATATTCTTCAAAACTTTGTACTTTCATAACTCCTCAAGGACGATATAGATTTCTCAGACTTCCATTTGGCATCAATGCAGCCCCAGAGATCTTTCATTCTGTAATGTCTAAAAGATTTCATGATATTGAAGGTGTTAAGGTTATGATGGACGATTTGCTTATATATGGGTCTACAAAGGAAGAACATGACATTAGACTTTCCAAAGTTTTACAAAGGGCCAGGGAAATAAACCTTAAATTTAATAGGGATAAGTCAAACATCTGCAAAGATGAAGTAAAATACCTAGGCCATGTATTCAATAAGGATGGTGTAAGAATTGATGAAAACAAAATAAATGCCATATGTAATATGCCACCTCCCACCAACCTTGTTGAATTGCAGCGCTTCTTAGGCATGGTGAATTACTTAGGTTCATACATAGACAACCTGTCACAAAAAACTGCAAACCTTAGGACATTGCTCTCCAAGGACACAGAATTTATATGGACTGACAGACACAACCAGGAATTCACACATTTAAAAGACTTAATTACTAAAGCCCCTGTCTTGACATACTTTGACCAGACAAAAGAATTGACACTGTCTGTAGACAGTTCAAAAGATGCTATGGGTGCTGTCATTTCTCATGGAAAAAACCCCATTGCATATGCGTCAGCCTCTCTTAATTCATGTCAAAAGTCCTACTCACAAATTGAGAAAGAATTATTAGCAATCCTGTTTGGTGTAACTAAATTCCACCAATATGTCTATGGAAGGCAAATTACTGTTGAAACTGACCATAAACCTATTGTATCACTCATGAATAAAGCTGTGTATAGTATCCCTCCCCGTTTGCAAAGAATAATGCTCAGACTTCAGCCATATGACCTGAATGTAATGTATAAACCAGGTAAATACCTATATGTAGCCGACACTCTGTCCAGGTGTGCACTGCCTGAATATTCACTGACAGACCTAGATGCCGACATAGATCTCCATGTAAACTTAATTATAAGGTCACTATCAATTAATCAGACTAAATTAGAAGAATTCAAAAGTCATACTTGCCGTGATGAGGCTCTTTCACTAATTATTAATTTCTGCCAAAATGGATGGCCTGAACATAAAAAGTCAGTACCACAGTCAATTAAGCCATACTTCTCATTTAAAAATGAAATTCATACCATTAATGGTCTTGTCTTTAAGAATTCAAGTGTCATTATTCCTACTTCCCTTAGGAATGATATCCTTAAGTTAGTTCATGAAGGACACCAAGGTATCCAAAGTTGTATACGCTTGGCAAGAAATCATGTATACTGGCCAAACATTAACATGGACATAGAAAAATATGTTAACATGTGTCACATTTGTCTCACTTATAGAAGAAATAATTCTAAAGAATCCCTTCAGCCTCATGATTACAAGTTCATTCCATGGTATAAAGTGGGTATAGACTTATTTGATTTCAATTCTCAGAAGTACCTAATAGTCGTAGACTATTTTTCCAAGTATGTTGAATTAGCACTGCTTACTAAAGGCTCAGCCAGTGCTAGTGTTATCATGCATTTAAAATCTATTTTTGCCCGACATGGCATTCCAAAAATACTTATTTCAGATAATGGCCCACCATTTAATTCCAAAGATTTTCATGATTTTACACATCAATGGCAAATAGAACATGTCACATCAAGCCCATATCTTAGCCGTTCCAATGGGATGGTGGAGAGATCTGTTGGTATTATTAAAAATATGTTGAAAAAATGTTTAGCCGACAAAACAGATCCATATTTAGCCTTACTCCAGTACAGAAACACACCTAAAGACAACATGTGTTCACCGGCACAGTTGCTTATGTCTAGAAGTCTAAGAACTAAAATACCTGTTACAGAGACACACTTAAGACCTAAAGTTATAAACTATAAACAGTTAAGGGAACACATTAAAACACAATTATATAATACAAAACTTTATTATGACACACACACAAAAGACTTATCTTCTCTTAGTAAAGGGGATAAAGTATATTTCAAAAAACAACCAGATAGCCTTTGGTCACCAGGTACTGTTATTCAAACATATACACAACCAAGATCATATCTTGTTAGTTCACCAGAAGGCATGTTCCGTAGAAACAGACAACATATTTTGAAACCTAAACATTTGCCCGAACATTCAATGCAAAACCATACTAAATTGCACAAAACTGAAGTCTCATCAAATCTCAAATTGCCTGTAAACATTGATAACACAGTAAACAATTCATTACAAAATAATAACACTAAGTACTCTTCATTTGGACGACCAATTCGTAAACCCATAAGATATAGTGATGAATACTTGTAGATAGCTGCAAATCTTTTTTTTAAAATCTATCTTTATGTATAACTACATTACAATTAATTAATCTATCTTTATGTATAACTACTATGTGTACTATGTATAGCTATAAGTGAAGTCTATTTAATTAAAAACCTATTTGTATTTTGTAAATTTGTACTAAGCTGTCACAAGTGTCATTGTCAATATGTCAAGTGTCAATCAATTGTGAAAGTGACGTTTCTAGTGTTGCCATATTAAACGTAACTAGTGTTACACCTTAGTTGAGTCAATAGTATGCACTGGAAATGTTTCTTATTCTTTTTCTTATTTTTGTTAAAAGGGAAGATGTTATAATATAATCCTGAACGTATCTGTTATGTAGTCTGTGGTCGTGACGCTTAAGCATTTAATATATATACTATAATTATATCTGTCACACAGCGCACTGTCACTTGGCATCATCTACATTATAAAATATAAGTCGTATCGTAATCCAAATTCATCCTTGTGTAAATACATTACTTAAATAAACTGAAGGCGATAAAGAAGCATCTTTTATTTACCTCCAACAAGACACCAATAAAGTTATTTTTTTTTTATGGGACAAAGGGGGCAAACGGGCAGGAGGCTCACCTGATGGTAAGTGATCACCTCCGCCCATGGACATCGGCAACACCACAGGGCTTACAGATGCGTTGCCGGCCTTTCAGGTAAGGGAGGGAGGGAGGAGGAGAAGGACGGGTCTAGGGATGGGGAGTGGGCCTCCGGGACTCTCACTCACCGGACGAAACGCGACAGCATAGCTGCCACTTCACGCCGGTCTTCTGTGAGAGAGTGGTACTATACGGGGCGTGCCGGCCCATTCGGCTGCTACCCGAAGGTAACAAGCATGGTCTTAATGAGGCAACGCAGTACCGCCTAAGTATTTAACTACGACGCCCCGATGGCCCGGCAGTTCTGCCGAAGCAAACCAAGACGCAACACAGTCAAGAGATTGCTCTGCGTGTTTCTTCGCGTCATGCCTAGTCGAATTGCCGGACGCTACTGAGCGCACGTTTTGGCCTTTTTTTTGTATCGCTGAGGAAACCCTCATATGGTCCTGTCAGTTCGTAAACTTTTCGCCGCAGTGTCAGGATGCCGTGTGGTCTCCTGACCCAGTGAGATGGGTACGGACGAACCGCACCCACCGTCACCAGGCCAGCCGCCGAAGTCCCCAAAGTCTTTCTCCCATGGCCAGAGCAGAGCCTCGTCAGCGAGGCGCCTGATATGAGCGATACCCTCTCTCACTGAACGATTCCTACGCGCACGCTCACTCTCCTGAATTTGAAACACCCCGTCGAGCATGGAATTTTGCGCAGAACTGGGAGAAGTGGACACGGAACGTTCAGTGACGTATGAACTCAAGTCTTCACAATAATCCTTCCCTGGACGCACAGGTAGACGTTGCGGGGTGCGTTTTCTTCCTTTCGTTGGAAATGGAGACCCTCAGGCCCAGCATTCCGATCCGATCGACAACTTATTGGTGCCGACTGGGCCTAGCCCGGGAAGAAATAGACACCACAGGAGCCAGTCATAGCCGAGATTCCTCAGGATCCGACCTAGAATTGTTCCATGTGGAACGCCGCAGTAGACGCGTCGTCCACCAACCACACTGTTGATCCCCTTTCACACGATCAGCCTGTCGCGGAGGTACGTGTCCAACACCCACCGAAGATAGAGAGGCACCTCATGATAATAAAATGGCTCTCGTAACGTCTCGAAGGCAGGGTGTTGAAGGTTTTGGCTATATCCAATACGACAGTTAAAAGCACGCTTCCCTCCTCCACTGCTGCCAAGGACCCAACCTTCAGAGCGTTCAAGGCATTCAACGGTCGACCGACCTGCTACTAACCTAAACTGAGCCTCTGAAAGGGCCGGCCCCAAGAATGCGCTAAAAGAGCTTGCCCATCTTACTCAGCATCACGATTGGCATGTAAGAAAAAGGAGAAAACAGAGGACGACCCTCCTGGAGCAACATGCATAATTTCTCTTTCTTTTAAATCTCCAGGAACTACCCTACACGAAGACATGCGTTGAACAGGTATTTCAGGGTGATGCACAGAACTCGCCCTGGAATACCATTCAGTCCCAGAGGCCAGAGTCCTGGTCCTCAGTGGAAGTGGGAGGAGCCGCTGCACTGGGGGGACGTGTTCAGATGACTCCGGAAACGGTCCGACCTAACCTAACCTGGCCTTTTTAACTGGTGGGCCCTAAATAATCAGCTGTCACTTACAGGCGGTATGCGTTTTTAAACATTAAAAAAAGGCAAGCGGCCCCTAAACAATTTCGTTGCTGTTTAGGTTAGTTTTACTATTTCTCAATGGATGGCGCTAGTAGTACTTTAAATCGCGCAAGCGTTACGTTCTGTTGGGGAATATATAAGGTCTAAGGTGGATTCGACCAGGTCAGGGTTGTCAGTTGTGTAGGTTATAATTTCGTGTTCGTAAGTTCTGTAGGTCAAGTTTTATAAGGTTGTCGAAAGTTTTGTAGGGTTTCGTTGTGACTTGTGGTTGTGTTGTTGGTTTGTTGTGTTGTTGTGACGTTTTGACGTTGTCAAAGGCCGTTTGGAGTCCAAATATATAATAGTGTTGTGTGTAAAATAAAATTAAAAAAAAAAAAAAAAAAAAAAAAAAAAAAAATTGTAGTACATAGTTCCGTACAAAATTGGTCCTATTCGAGTCGGATGTCGGATACCTCGAGCAAGTAGTCCACTGGTGCGAGTGAACTTAAGTTGCACCAGAAATTGTGTGCTCGAGTCTCAAGGAAATTATAGTTGTCACACACGAGTGTAACTTTCCATACGCATTCTTCTTCGTTGTAAGAATTTAAGTTTGTTACACACCAGTATTTATTTCCATATTTATCTTCGTTGTAAAAAATTCACTTATTAAAGTCGTGATGGAAAATAAATACTTACTCCAAGAAAACATACTGGAAGCTATATCTAAGCTTGCAGTAAATTTCAAAAAGACGCCAAAGTCTAGATTATCTAAGTCCTATTGTGAGATCAAAATACAAACACTTGATCAGTACTGGGATTCCTTTAGCAATGCCCATTTAGAGATATTAAAATCAGCCAAAAAGGAACAAAAGAAAAAAGATGAATATTTTATCGAAGATTTATTTTCAAAATGTGAAGATGAGTATACATTTGCAAAGTGTGAAATGTTGGATGTATTGCACTCTTTTGAAACAAAAAATGATGTAATTCAACAGATAGCCGCATCGCCTAAAGAAGTAAGGTTGCCTAAAATGAATATACCCTTATTTAATGGCAATTATAATGACTGGACAACATTCCATGATCTTTATACGTCTCTTATCCATGCCAATACTTCGTTGAGTAATGTTCAAAAACTACATTATTTAAAGGGGAGTGTTACAGGTGAAGCTGAACAATTATTAAAGCATATTCAAATAACGGAGAAAAACTATGACTTGGCTTGGAATACTCTTAGAAATAGATACAACAACAAAAGGATCATAGTAAACACTATCTTAAATAGATTTTTTGGTCAAAAGAAGCTTTTTAATGAAAATTCAAAGGGAATAAAGGAGTTGTTAGATACTACAAGTGAGTGTATAAATAGCTTAAAAAACTTGAATGTTAATGTAGAAAACTGGGATCCGTTAGTGATACATTTGATAGTCCAAAAGTTAGATGTAAATTCACATAAGTATTGGGAAGAAGAACTAAATGATTTACCAATAGAAGATTTGCCTACATTAAGTAAATTTTTGCAATTCTTAGAGAAAAGATTTCGAGTTTTAGAAATGATGCAGATTAATCACCCCACTACCTCTCGTCAAGTTAGCACAAAGAGCTTTCACGTCTCGTCGGAGTCCAGTGATGTTGTTTGTTCCTACTGTAAAGGAAATCACTATATTTATAAATGTAAGGATTTTATAGCATTAAATGCTGAAGATAGGTCTATTTTTGTTAAGAATCAACGTCTGTGTTTTAATTGCTTGTGGCCAGGACACGGGGTAAGAGATTGTCGTCATAAAACTGAATGTCACCGTTGCCAAAGAAAACATCATACGTTACTTCATGTAACGAATGATGTTAATAATACTGCCAATCACGTAGTCAGCAACAGTGATAGTTCCGATAGTATAAGCCCAGGCGCGGGACACAATATTCTTACACATGTGTCCACTCAGGCTCAAGTGACATTACTGCCAACAGCCTTGATCAATGTTCGTACTGGAAAAGGACTACAGCTAGTACGGGCTTTGATTGATCCTTGTTCTCAAGAATCTTTTATAAGTGAATCAGCTATTCGGAGACTACAGTTACAATGTACTTCAATAAACGGACAAGTAACCGGAGTAGGGAAAATGGCTACTCCTATAAAAAATGTTGCAGTAATAGACATATCATCTAGAATTTTTATATAGCATTAATATTATTATCTTAAAAACTGGAAATATAATTATCAATGATGTGTATGCCTATAATTAATGCATGTACTTGAATTTGTCTCTAATAATTTGTGTCAATATTTAATGTAGGTACAATGTATTGTTGGCATATCATATAAATAAATAAATAAATAAATAAATAAACACATTTTGTAAAACAGTCACTGCTTTTGTGATAAAGCATATTACCGATATTATGCCAGCAAAATCAATTAATATAGAGGAACAGAATTGGACACATTTAAGTAATTTAATACTTGCTGATCCAGCCTTTTATTCCCCTAGTAATATTGATGTACTCTTAGGAGTGAATATTTATTCGGAAATTATAATGTCGGGAATAATAAGAGGTGAATTGAACAGCCCAATTGCTCAGCAAACACATCTGGGGTGGATAGTTTCTGGAGGAATATCAGATAGATCAGAAAGGGAAGTAAAGACGTTTGTAACAGGACAGATTGACTTAAAATTAGATCGTACACTACAAAGATTTTGGGAACTAGAGTCCATGGAGGAAACAAAGAATGCTTTAACTCCATCGGAAATGAGAGCTGAGAAGCTTTATAGTAGTACAGTGTCTAGAGATGAGGATGGAAGATATACAGTAGCCTTGCCATTTTGCACAGACATGCCAGAGCTACCGAAGAACTCCAAGGAAATTGCTACCTTAAGATTTCAAGGTCTAGAAAAGAGGTTGAATAAAAATGAAAAGTTGCGACAAGAGTACAACAATGTCTTAAGAGAATATCTTAACCTACAACATATGGAATTAGTGACAGATGATAATGATAATGGTAATGTTGTATATTTACCACATCATGCAGTCGTTCGAGAGGATAAGGATACAACAAAAGTCCGTGTTGTGTTTGATGCTTCTTGTAAGGGGAGCAACCATAAATCCCTTAATGATGAACTTCTTGTTGGACCTTCGTTGCAAAAAGATCTGAGAGACATTGTGTTGAAGTGGAGACTCCACCAAGTATGTTTTATAGCAGATATAGTAAAAATGTACCGTCAGATTAGAGTTAGAAAGGAAGACACAGATTTCCAACGAATTTTATATAGATTTGATGAGACTGAAGAAATTGCCACTTATCGACTACTTACGGTTACATTTGGAACAGCTTGTGCCCCATATCTAGCTATGAAAACCTTAAAACAGGTTGCATTGGATGAAGCGAAAGATGGGAAGTTTGCGCTAGCCAAAGACGTAGTCTTAAACGACTTCTATATGGATGATGTTTTGACTGGATGCGACGACGAAGAAATAGCTATTGAGATACAGAAACAACTTACAGATTTACTAAAATTAGGCGGTTTTGAATTGCAAAAATGGTGTTCTAATAGTGAAAAATTTATGCTTACGATAGATCCTGATAAAAGAACTAATTTTAGTGAAATCAATTTATACGAGAGAAGTTGTGTAGATGCTCTTGGTATTCAATGGAAGGTCAAAGAAGACACGTTAAATATATCACAGAAGAAATTTATGAAACTTAAGACGAATACGTTAACTAAAAGAGTTGTTTTGAGTCAAATAGCTTCGTTATTCGACCCTATGGGTTGGTTGGCACCTTGTATTGTCTTATCTAAAATGTTTATGCAGAAATTATGGTTATTGAAAATAGATTGGGATGACGAAATACCGGATGAGATGAAGGAGGAGTGGCAGACATTTTGTGAAAACTTACCCATTCTATCTGACGCAACAATAGAGCGATGGGTCGGTTATTCTGCTGAAAACACATTGGAGCTTCACGGATTTTCAGATGCATCGGAAAGAGCTTATGCAGCCGTAGTGTATGCTAGAAGTATAGATCCTAAAACGAAGTTAGTGAGAACTAATATTTTAATGGCTAAAACTAAAGTTGCCCCACTGAAACAAATTTCTTTACCTCGACTCGAACTTTGCGCTGCGTTATTACTGAGTAAACTTATAAAACATATTCAAAGTGTTTTAAATCTTACAAACGCTGATGTATTCGCTTGGACAGATTCAAAAATAGTACTGGCTTGGATACAAGGAGACCCAAACCGATGGACACCATTCGTAAGAAATAGAGTAATAGAAATTCAAAATTGTAACTTACAGTGGTTTTATGTTAAATCGATCGAAAATCCGGCCGACCCCGCTTCTAGAGGTGTTTTTCCAGCTCAGCTGAAAAAACTTGATATATGGTGGAATGGTCCTAATTACTTACATTCTTTAGAATTTGTGGTCCAGCACCCTAATATTCCGGAAACTAATTTAGAAATGAAAAAGGAAATAATATGTGCGATTAGCTCTGTAGAAAATAACATAAATAATGATGTACTTACCTTGATTAGCCGATGTTCTTCGCTTAATAAATTATTACGTATAATAGCCTATTGTAAAAGATGGTTAAGAGTCCTGAAAAAAAGAAAACAACATTAAATATTTTCATATTACATGGGAAGAGAAAGAAGATGCACTTACCTTGTGTTTGAAGCTATCACAAACTGTAGAATTTGCCGACGAGATCGAAGCTCTGAAAAATAAGAAAAGTATTAAAAAATGTAGTTCATTGTTACCGTTGAATCCGTTTTTAGACGCAAATGATGTGTTACGTGTTGGTGGAAGGTTAAAACATGCAGATATGGAATTTATTAAAAAACACCCCATAATAATTACTAAAAATAATGTACTCTTACCTTTACTATTAGATGAAGCACATAAGCAAACTTTACACGGAGGCCCACAATTGATGGCAGCTTACCTAAGAAATCGATATTGGATTATAAAAGGAGGACAAATCATCAAAAGATTTTATAAAAAATGTTTTAAATGTGCAAGATATAATGCAAAGCCTGCAAATCAGATTATGGGCAACTTACCTGATGTGAGAGTGAATCCGTCCCGACCTTTCTGGGTAAGTGGTGTAGATTTCGCTGGTCCAGTTATGTGCAGAATGAGCAAGGGTCGTGGCGCTAAAGGCTACAAGGCGTATATTTGCTTATTTATATGTATGAGCACCAAGGCAATTCATATTGAGCTGGTTAGTGACATGAGTTCTCAAAGTTTTATTGCAGCCTTTAAGCGATTTGTAGCTCGTAGAGGGCAGTGCAAAGAGATATGGAGTGATCACGGCACAACATTTATAGCGGCGAACAAAGAATTATTAGAGATGTGGAGAGAAGGTCGAAATGAGTTACCTGAAGAATTAGCTCAAGAATTAGATAATAAGGGCACCCGTTGGGTTTATATACCACCTGGAGCTCCTAATTTCGGAGGATTATGGGAAGCAGGTGTAAAATCGACCAAATATCATTTAAAAAGAATTCTCGGACAATCGACACTCACATTTGAGGAATTATACACCTTATTGACTCAGGTCGAAGCTTGTCTTAATTCTCGTCCACTTACGCCATTAGGAGAGGATTTGGACTATTTGTCTCCTGGACACTTTCTTATCGGAGAGCCTTTAATAGCTGTACCAGAACGCAATATTGATATATCGGAATTGACTCCTTTGAGAAGATGGCAAACTATGCAACAAATGGTGCAGAGCTTTTGGAAGAAATGGAAATCTGAATATTTATCGAGGTTACAAGAAAGAACGAAATGGAAGTCAACTCAGAGAGAATTTTCGGTAGGAGAGCTGGTTCTTCTAAAAGAGCTTAATCTGCCACCCGCTACGTGGAGATTAGGAAAGATAGTAAAAGGATATCCAGGCACAGACGGTTATGCAAGAATGTATGACGTTCGTACCAAATCGGGTATAGTACAGCGCCCGGTATCTAGATTATGCCGATTGCCAGAATGTTGCTAGGACATGTTGTCCTAGGGGGGCGGAGTGTTGTTTAGGTTAGTTTTACTATTTCTCAATGGATGGCGCTAGTAGTACTTTAAATCGCGCAAGCGTTACGTTCTGTTGGGGAATATATAAGGTCTAAGGTGGATTCGACCAGGTCAGGGTTGTCAGTTGTGTAGGTTATAATTTCGTGTTCGTAAGTTCTGTAGGTCAAGTTTTATAAGGTTGTCGAAAGTTTTGTAGGGTTTCGTTGTGACTTGTGGTTGTGTTGTTGGTTTGTTGTGTTGTTGTGACGTTTTGACGTTGTCAAAGGCCGTTTGGAGTCCAAATATATAATAATGTTGTGTGTAAAATAAAATTAAAAAAAAAAAAAAAAAAAAAAAATTGTAGTACATAGTTCCGTACAGTTGCACTATGTTAAATGATAAGAACGAACGATAAGAAATTTTAAAATTTAGTCCTTCCATATTTTATTTTTTTATGTTTTTGTTTTCATTTTAGTCCGAAATTAAAGTATTTAAGGCACTCTTCAAGATCTTCAAAATTACTTGCCTTAATTTTAAATTTTATATCTGATGAATATTGATGTAACGCATTTTACTAAATAGTTTAAAGACAATTTTTGTGGGACATTTAATATTCTACAGGTTTTAAATTAAAGTTTTTATCGTATCTGCAGTCGTTTCTTTAATAAGTAAATATGTTAATTTTTGTAAAAATCGTAAAGGAAATGGTTTACTAATCTATACATATTATAATACAAAGTCCTCCACCGCGTCTGTCTGCCTGTCTGTCTGTCTGTTCGCGATAAACTCAAAAACTACTGCACCGATTATCATGCAGTTTTCACCAATGAATAGAATAACTCTCCAAGATCGTTTTCGTATATAATTTGTCAAGTTTTTGTATGCATTGGCTAAAATATAATATGTAATATCTGTTGGAGGTGTCGGAAAAAAATAAGTCGTCTGGAAGCTTTCAACGAAAACGCGGCCTAAATCCTTTGAGATATAACAAAATGATGTATGGTGGAATTGTGTAACTTATATAGGTCTACAAAAAAGTCCGCGATGACATATGTCTATCTCTTAAGGATAACGCACTATATCCATTTTAATAGTAAAAAATGGGCAATTATAAAGCGGTAATTGGAAAGCTATTTACACAAATACGGTATTAATTCTTATCATTTGAAATAAGTTAGAGGCTATAAGCATTTCATGCACATTATTTTACTCTTTTACACCATTTAATTTAAACGAATATCTTAGGAGTAATCGCAAAAAAATACAGGAGTAATCGCAAATAAATACCGGCTGCATTCGTTCCGTCATAGTGACGTCACACGCACTCGCGTTGCGGGAAAAACTGCGCAATGTTTATAACTTAATATCTTCGTAAGTTATGGTCCGATTTGGATAATTCAAAAAGATATATCATTCTTATGTCAAAATAAGTAACTTGCATACTAGTTCTATATAATTTGCTATAACTGTACTGATCCTCATTCACTACCCACCTTGAGGGAGTACCCCAATCGCTTAATGGCTGAGTGCGGTGGTACTTGACCGTAACCTCGGAGGTTGGGTATTCGATTCCGTGTCTCGACAATTTTTTTTTCTTATATATATATGTAAATTAATAGCAGTATATGAACAATCGGTGTTCTTCAATTCTTGAACAAATCGCCTCGAAATTGCATTGAGAATGTATTTGGTTTTGATGGTAACAAATTGCACTGGAGAGCGCTCATTTTCAAAAATGAAAATTATAAAAATAGGCTTCAAACCACGATGGGACCAAACCGTCTATCGAAGTTTTCTCTCCTGAGCATTGAAAGCGATTTACTCCGAGAACTGGATTTCAACGAAATCATCAACGATTTTTCGGCGAAAAAAGCTCGAAAGGTTCCGTTCGTTAACCCTAAAATTTAATTTCAGATAATTCTTGTTCCCGTTTATATTTATATGTGTTTGTTCAATACTAAGGGAATCTACTTGTTTTCACAATAAATTATTTATTGAAAAACTCGACTGAAAAAAAATTGTTTACTTTATTTGGAAAAAAAATTGCGGGCGAGGGTGCCTCCGCTCCTTTGTTGCCCCGAGGCCTCTGGACCTCTAAATTCGGCCCTGAGTATATTACTAATACTTTATCAATGTCACAGATCATTGAAATACACTTCGATGAAGTGTTCATGACGTACACAGAGCACCCTCGATTGATCCACCTTCTGTCACAACTCATTGGAGACGATATGCGGGTGATGAACAGTATGTTGATAAATAAGCCGCCCGGGAGTGTCAGCCATCCTCCACACCAGGTAAGGACTGTTATATTGTGATTGTTTGATACTATTATAATTTATATCGTGTAGTGTTAAATAGTAGCCGATAGCCTATTATATTCAACGCTTTTACGAGGGGGATCACTGATCAGGCCATAGTCCACCGCGCTGATCAACTACGGGCGGTACTGGGAATGTCTTTTGCAAACTTGCTAGGTTCTTTAAGACTTGCGGTTTTCCTAGCTATGTTATTATTTACCGTAAGACAAGTGGTAATAATGTTTAAAATGATGCTGAATCATCTAGACTACAAAAAATATTAGTAAGATAAGAAATTAACCCCTCTTAATCCGAAAGATACAATATTAAATTGATTGCTGATAAACATAAACTCGCAGAAGGGTCCCAATAAATCTCTACATGGTAGACATCGCCAAGATTTGTGCCAATTGTCGACAAACTAGCGTCTAACGCATGGCTAACTAGTGATAAACTATTACCTGAAACAGAAGGAACGAGATACTAAAGAAAACACATAATACAAATCCAACAGAAGACACTTGTATAAAATGTAATAGTGCCCCAAAAACCATCCAACACATCACAGGTACAAGTAAATCAATCGCTCATATCAATCAAAACCATTGACACTTGCACATCCATTTAAACTTATAGACAATTTCACGATTTATTATAAATGAACCCCTAGTACTTAATATAAAATCATAACATCATGTATCTCAGAACAAATTTACAAACTTATTGATAGCAATAACACAACAGTAAATTGTATTAAGCACAATACAGAAATTTATTTATGATGTCTACAACGTGGCCGAAACAATTGACGTAGAAGATGCTAGATTTCAACAGCTATTCATTAACACTTACAAGGTTTTCGACGTTAATAAAAAGTTTAAGATCGTAAGAATAAAAAAAAGGTAACCACAGTCTAAAACACAGGTTTAGGAATTTAAGAAAAGTGTATATTGACGACTCGTTTGGCTCAGTTGGTAGTTGGTAGTAACCTACTTTCTGCGCCAGCAGTCGCGGGTTCGAGTCCCGCTGGAGGCATTCATTTGTTGAGCACGAATGTTTGTACTCCAGTCATGGGTATTTATATTTATAATATTTATGTATTTAAAATTTATACGTATAATATATCAACTATCTGGTATCCGCAACACAAGCACGTTAAGTAGCTTACTGCGGAACTAGATGGCGCTGTTGTAATAATGTCCCCACATATTTATACTATTTTTACTTACCTTTAGTACGGCGTACCTCTTAATTGGCCCTTGATCGAAACAAGCGAGTACGCACAATCCCATATATTTAGTTAATGACAAAATAAGAAAAGTCTGGCGGGGTTGGGATCTTTTACTAGCAATACAACACCAAGTGATAGAGACAAGATAATTTCTTGTCTAGCATGTCAGTGTCATTAAAAAAGTAAGATACCCGACTGCGTTTCTGTGTGATTTGGAAATTAAAAAAAACCTAAAATATGTTGTATTCTGGTTTAAAATTTATACCCCGTGTCACATTCACAATTAATACGAATCTAACGACACCTTTTAAGTTAAAATCCATTGAGCCGTTCTGGCTGCAGAGCGAGCGAAAGAGCCCTTATTATTGTTCGATAGAACCAGTTAATGTGTTTTTCCTAGGAATTAAAGATTTTACTTTAATTACTACACTACTTTAATTCCTTCAATAAAAGGTATTTTAAATATTGCTACGTGTAATAAATAACGTATTACTCAACGAAATTTAGTTTTATAAATATTTTTCTGATTTGATAAGATCTATAAAATGTACGAAAACATACCATATTTACTTATTCCGACTTTTGTGGTTAAGTCGATAAAAAATCTCGTCTAGTGCGAGTCGGACTTGCGCACGAAGGGTTCCGTACCATTATCTATAACAATTAAGCTAGTCCTCTAAATTGTATGAGCGCCCATACAACTCAGAAGACATCTTAATTGGTCAGGGTATCCCCTTTAAATTTCAACTTTTTTGCCAAATTTCAAGATTCTAGTGTCGACTGGAAGTATCCTTTAGGTTTTGATTCCCTTGTTGTGAGTTTCAAAATATGCGGCTTAAATTACTGTTTCTTTTGATTGAGTTGATATAGAAGTCTGATTTTATTAAAGCTTAAACGTGTTATAGACCTGAACATTTGATATGAATTTTAATTTAATACCTCTACGCGCTCATGACGAAAAGGGGTAGTAAAGGGTAAAAAGGTCTTGGGAGACAGACGGACTACAAAGTAATCCTATAAGAGTTCCGTTTTTTCCTTTTGACGTACGGAACCCTAAAAACGTAAAACGTTATGTACCAACTTCTAATTTAAATAAGCAGGTTTTTAATATTTATATATTTTTTGTAAATAAGTACTTACGTAGTTACTTATTAAGGTTTTTTTATGTCGGAATGATTAATAATACGTACTTAAATTTTTAAATTTAAGGCGTCCCGCAATCTTGGTTTAAAGTTTAATAATTAGGATCGAGCAGGCTCTCGCAAAGTGTGAAAGACCTAAATTTTTTGTGCTCTCACAAGTTTATATGGTATCCATTACATTAAGATTTAAGACATGTCTGATAGGCACAAATTTTACGACAGAAGAGGGGCATGAACATTTATGAAATAAGTAGCCGTATATTTCCGATGGACTCTGAAATAGCTGGAGCGATTTTGATGAAATCAGGCAATCTATAGATTTTCCAAGCGAGTGATCGTGGGAAGCTAAATGGCGACTGATAACATGAACGCGGACGAAGCCGCGGGTACTGCTATTATCTTATATTCAACCCTGAAAGATACATTTATGAATATTGATATATAACCAATGATATTTTAACTATAGATATGTTATGAGCGCGCAATCGTGAAAACTCGAAAACATCCTAATTAGGACGTATTGCCTTTAGTCTGTGTCATCGCATGGCGACGAGTGGTACGCTGCTACAAAATTAAAAAAATGCCATCCTGTGTATTTAGGAAATGCACCAATTATGATACCAAAGTTAATAAAACACAAGGGATCTCATACCACATGTAAGAACGCAGTATACTTCGATTTATTAATATATTTCAATTATTTGCCTAATATTCTGATATGTCATCGGTCGCTAGACTAATGTTTGTTTACATTGACGCGCAATTGACAACATTAGCTGTCTCTTTTTTTCTTATTGATTTTATCGACTATCCCCTTTCTATCATTTTGACATGTACCTTGAATGAAAAGTGTGTATGTGTGCAGCGCGGAACACTTTTTTCGGTTGTTTAGTGAGCGTATAACATATCTATAGTTAAAATATCATTGTATATAACACTATCTTTTTAATTTATTTGGATTTTTAAGTCTTTCCCATGACCATGATTGTTATAAAACATTGGAAATTTCGAAAAAATAGTTTGCTTATAAGGCAATTTTATTAAAACCATATAAAATGATGAAAACCTTGTACTTTCGATCATTCATCAGCCATCAATACGGTTTTTAGAATTTTTGTGTGTTTGTCTCTTGTCTGTCTGTAATTTTGTGAGTGATCGAGAAAATCACTAGACAGACTTTGATGTTTGTTTTGATGATAGCAAAGTTAGGGGTTATAGACCCTTTTTACTTCATGAATATATTTTTCATCTCTGAGAAATCTACACAACTGTTAAAACGTATCAAAAACGATACCGAGCAGATACTGAGTCTCTGGTTTTATAAATAAGACTAGCAATTCCCGCGGCTTCGCCCACGTTCTGATCACTATTAAAAAGAGAGATGGTGGTAGAAGGATAAATTTAATGAACTTATCGTTATAAGTATTTTTTTAATGCCAAATCATAAAAGATAATATTAACTAAAAAATAAAAAATATAAAATCTGAAGAGGGTGGCGTCCCTTATCAACCTTTGGTAATAAAAAATAGCCTACGCCCTATTCTCAGCCTCACCAAATATAATATAAACAAAAAATCACAAAAATCGGTCAAGCCGTTTCGGAGAAGTTCGATTACAAACGCTGTGACACGAGATGTTATATACTTATGACTAGCGACTGGCTCTCGCTCGGGTTCGTCTCTAGGTAAACCCTTTAGTATAAAATTTCTACAAAATTTGAATGTCTTACTTATTTATATTAACTAAACAAAAGTCTAAAAAATAAGTTTCAAGCTTCTAGCTTTCATCCACTTTTTTTTTAACGTTGGGAAATGCATTTCTCTAACCCCAAGCCGCCTTAACGGGACGCCACGGGATCGCATTAAGCATTCCCCGCCGCATTAAGACGCCCCAGCGGTTGGCCAAAGGCCACTCCGATAGGGCTGCTCACAAGTCCACTCTGATAGCAGCAGAGAAGTACCCGGAGCAGCTACCTATTAAAAAACCAAACGCCCACCGAAGTAGGCCCACCACGCCGTCATCTAACGGTGACGGCCCAATCAGGCCGCGGAGGATAGGGACGAGCTGGCACCGAACCGGCACTCACTCCCCCCGCGGTCCACCCTACCGTCGGCCAAGCCCCACAGGCAAATGCTGCTGACCCCTCACCAGTCGTGAGACCAACCCCCAGCAGTCCCACTCCCAGCCGCCCCCCGTCGAACTAGTCCCGACGGGCGGCCCGCGCAGTGCCTCCTACCGTGAAAACGGCAAAAGACACCGCGCACCTCCAAGAGGGCAGAGCCCTTACCCCACTAACCCCTCACCAGTCGCGAGACCGCAAGCAGTCCCGCTCCCAGCCGCCACCCGCCGAGCTAGTCCCGACGGGCGGCCCGCGCAGTGCCTCCAACCGGGGTCCAACGGCCAGAGACACCGCGCCTGCCGCCTGGCGGGCCGAGGTGCCCTCCTGGCACCCCACCCTAAAACCCCACCCCCCGTGGCTGTTGGTCCGCGGCGGGGAAAAAAATTCCCCGCTACCACCTGCAATCCGTTGGGTCCCAACAGAATAGGCAGCCTCTTTCAGGTCCCAACGGTACCGCAGGTGGCGTCCCTTCCATCCGCCACCAGGAGGACGCGCCCGGTAGGAGTCAGCCTCTCCCCCGAGTAGCTTTCATCCACTATCTCAACCCCTTACAGCCCTTTTTCGCCTTGAAAGTAGTCTATATCGTTTCTCAGGCTCTAGAAAGCGTGACATACAGACAGATAGAGTTACTTTCCTAATTATAATATTAAGTAAGGACTAGTAAGGATTATTATTAAATTTGTGATTATTTGTATGTCTGTGATTTTCTCTTATTTTAGGATTTATTCTACTTTCCGTTTCGACCGGTGGATAAAGTAATAGCAGCGTGGACTGCCGTCGACGACGCGACGGTAGAGAACGGCTGTCTGTACGTCATGCCCAAGTCCCACAAGCGCGACATCTTGTATGAACATGGAGATATAGAAGTGAGTTTTGTTATTATCATCCATACTATATCCATACTATATCCATACTATTATTATATACTATTCATTATTATAAAAATGTGCGTACCTTTAGTCCAAGATTGCTAAATTCCAATGATGTTCCATATTAACACATATCCATAGATACTTATTCTTTTTTTTATTATGACGTTAAAGAATGCTACCAACGAATTGTATCACGGGATTCTGGATCAAGATGTAGCCTCAGAACCACGGGTTTACTTAGAAATGAGTCCAGGAGATACGGTTGTCTTTCATCCGCTTTTAGTTCATGGATCTGGACCTAATAATACTAAGGTGAGTTTATTATTAATGATAATAATCATTATTATTATATTTTGTACCTAAAATAATATTTGGAAATAAGTGGTATCTGATAATAAATATTCTTTGAAAAATCTTATTGAAATAGTGATTATTAGCGATACCGAGTAAAATGGTTGTCTGGCTGTTTTCAAAGTAACACATAGTAAAAAAATAAAAAATATCGTTAATAAACGAAAAATAGTTTTTTTTAGAGATTCGACATCATCCGACAAGACAGTACGTAGTCGGGCTAGTGGTAACGCGCTCGCTTGGTAAACTAAGTGATGCGATTTCAAATCCGGTGCTCACACGTCTAATATTTTCTTGTGCAAATCATTCCTAACATGATTACCTTACTTGCTTTACGGCGAAGGAAATATATCGTGAAGAACCCTGCATATCTGACAGAACCTAACCCAGCAATGGGACGTTAAAAATTTAAGTTTTTAGTTTAAAACGTTAACTTGTGTTTAACTTGGGCCACATATTCTGTACATTTCGGACAGAATATTCGTATTCATAACCCATATTCGGCTCATCTCTAGTTTTATTTAACTGATCATCCAGCGCTTCCGCAAGTCGATGACGGCGCACTACGCCAGCGCCGGCGTGAGCTACATCGACGTGCGCGGCTCCCTGCAGGAGAGCATCGGCAGGCAGATAGAGGATCTGATCAAGAATCTTGGCCTTAACCTATCCTTCGCGGTGAGATGCTATACATCACACAGTATTGGATATATTATTACAAGTTTACGCAACTGTTAGAATACAATAACGCCTTAAAAATTTGTTTATTTCATATGTAAGCAAACGATTTGTCCGACATCGAAATTGAGTCTCAAGATACTTCAGTTAGAATATATTTTAAAACAAAATAGTACACCTTTATATTTTTGGTATTTAACACAACTTTACTAACGGGCTATCGGCACTGCGAAATTTCTCTGCGCAGATTTTTTCCGCAATTCTGTAACACATGGAATGTTATAGAAGTATCCGCACTGCGAATAAACTTTCGCGCGATTTCTCACAGTTCGATACAGGTCCCGATATTCCGATCGCGGAAAACAAATCACGAGAATAAAATTCGCAAGGTGAAATTTCGCAGTGCGGACAGGCCGTCATCGATTGACGTAACGACTTCTATTGACATTGGAGAGCGACATAGCCTACCCTTTATCATAGTATAAAGAGTTAGCTTTATACTATGCCTTTACGGCCTGTCCGCACTGCGAAATTTTCCCGCGCGAATTTTATTCTCGCGATTTATTTTCCGCGATCACTGTCGTCGAACTGAGAGAAATCGCGCGAAATTTTATTCGCAGTGCGGATACTTCTATAAGTTTCCATGTGTTACAGAATTGCGGAAAAACACCGCGCGGAAAAATTTCGCAGTGCCGACAGACCGTAATGTCGTATAATTATCTCACTCATACACTGAATACACGCTATAAAACAAATCATAATTCTTACACAATATTGTCTCAATGCCATAATAAGTATTATTTTTTACAATGTCATCTTTACATTTGTATTGAATAAGTATTATATTTTGCAGGAGATGTGGCAGTTGAAAAGCAAGGAAGTGCCGCGAATTCAATCCAAACTATGAACATGATGAAAAATAAAATCGGCATGTAAGTGGTCATCCGTAAAATACGTCACACTAATTTCGTGATTTTTGACCACTCCCCCTTCCTTGTCACAGTCTCGGTCACATTTGTGGGATCCCCCTCCCTGGTGTGACGTCGTATACGCATACAATGTTACCATATTCATCCATGAATGTTACACTTGATCGACGCCCTCTCTCCCTCTAAAAGTGTGACGTACTTTATGGATGACCCCTAAGGTTTAAAGTTATAAATTATGTGCATAAATAATTTTGCTTAGTAGTTTGTATGTCTGTCTGCACTCGCCTGGGAAAGTGTGTCTTAGTGAGAGAGTGAGTCTAATCCTATGTACGAAGTATATCCAACATGATTACCACTTGTCTTAGGTGAAGAAAATTCGTGAAGAAAGCTGCAAATGAGATTAAAAAGACATGCTCAGTCTTCCACCTCGTATTGATGGGAGGCTGAATACATACATACATGTCTCAAGTCGCATATAATCTCGTGACCATTTCACAAGTCATCCGATTTTAGTTGAAATTTATCGGTGGCGGATTTTTTTGATTGAGATTTTATTTCATTGTCTAGAACTTATTCTTAATCAGGTTCACTTTATATTGGTAATATGGGTTCTCTATGAAAAATATATAAAAAAACTATTATTAAATTACAATGTACGCTTTTGTATACGGTTATTTATTTAAGGAATAAAGGTTTTATTAAAGCTGGTATATTTTTTTAAATATGCAAATAACTATCGTATTTATAATCTATATTTATTTTTATATAATCTTTATCTTTATTACTATTTGTAAAGCTGAAGAGTTTGTTTGTTTGTTTGAATGCGCTTATCTCAGAAACTACTGGTCGGAATTGAAAAAATCTTTTTGTGTTGGATAGTCCGTTTATCAATATAGGCTATAATCTATATTATATCCCGCTACGACAAATAGAAGCAGAGTATCAATGCAAAATGTTAACATAACTCCAAAACATTATAATGATCACCGAGTGCAAGACTTGCGGGTGGACGGGCGAAAGAATTTGGTTTACCGCCTTTAGAACGCGAGCGAAGCCGCGGGAAAGGCTAGTAAATATTAAGTGTGATTTTTAGTTAAGATTGTTATGTTTTTAATTTAATGCATAAATACGTTTTTGTGGTTTACCTACCTTAAAGAATTACCTTAAAGTATTTTTCATAATATAATATTATACAGCGGCCGGCATATTTAGCGGAACACAAAAAAAGGTCCATAATTAAAAAAATATGGTTTTATTTTAAAATCTACTTACTACACTTCTTTTGCTATTTAAAGTTTCATTTGTTTTACTTAAAATGAGATCACATTAAGAACAGATTTTGCGAGTAAAGGCTATTTGTGAAAAATGGTACATTTTTAAACTTTTCATGTAACCGGGAAAAGTGAAAATTAATATTAAAATAACAATTACTTAAATTACAAAAATGGTGATTAATATCGCGTATTTCCTCCACGTGCTCTTATTAAAGTTTCTACCCGTCTAGGCATACTGAGTCATTCTCAGTATGCCTAGACGGGTAGAAACTTATCGATGGTTTCCTGGGATAGTCTCCGCCATTCCTCAACTACGGCGATTCGCAGTTCTCCCACGTTGGCAGCAGCTGGAATTCTGGACTTAACTTTTTTTCAACAAGTCCCAAACGTGCTCTATTGGGATCATATCTGGTGATCTCGCCGGCCACTCCATAAGAGTGATATTCATATCATTAAGATAAGCTTGAGTTACCCGAGCGGTATGCGGCCGAGCATTATCCTGCATAAAAACAAAATCGTCACCGATATATGGGGCAAACGGTACGACATTTTCTTCTGAAACTTCTCTGATATAGCGGTCTGCAGTCAGACTCCCTCTGAACCATTCAAACCATTATTGATCCACCACCGTATGCAACTGTAGTTTCAAAGTTTGTCTGAATGTATCGTTCTCCTTTGCGTCTGTATATTCTTTGCCTGCCGTCAATTTGATTTAAGAGAATTCTGCACTCATCACTAAGCAATACCTTACTCGAAACGATCATCCCTACTCGAAGTGCATCTTTTTCTGCCTTGTCCTGCTCTTCCCACATAAGTACCGATCTCCCTGAACCGTTGGATACTGTGATGGATCGTTGAAACTGGTCGACGAAGATCTCTGGATATCACTCTGTAGGTTTGACCATTTCTTCGCATTTCGAGTGCCCTGGCAATCTCCGTTGGGGCTAAGTCAGGCATAATTCAGTCCTCAACTCCAAAAAGATACGCGATTAAAAAAAAACTAACAAAAAACAGTATTTCAATGAAATTTTAAATCAAACTCAGAAGGAAGAAATACTCGAAGTTCGCTCCAGATAAAGGTGCGAACGCACTAGGCGTAACTACACTGCACTGCAGCGACGCGACACGGCACTGCAAAAACAGGTATACCGCACTAGCGCGGCACTACGCGACAGATTTTGCTTTTCAGTAGTTCGGCAACCTTTGAGCACGATGGATGAAACTAACATTTTTACTGGTATTTTTCATTCAACGTCATTTTGGAGATCATAATATTAAATCTTTGGATATTGGCCAACAAGTAAAACTAAAAATCGTTCTTCGTATAGAGCCATTTTTATAAGCAACCTTTCGTTTTACGCATTAAATATGCTATGACATTTATTAGCGAATTCCTTGAACCTGGTGGCTGAAAAAATATTATGACTATTTTTTATAAACCAATCGTTTGGTCTTCAAAAATTATTATTTGTTCGATAAATGTTTCTTTTTAAAAAATAAAAAAATTTTTTTACAAGTTAGCGTATTATGTCTCATATGTAATGTTTTTTATTCGATAGATTATTTTTTATACTGTTCGATCAATCAAATTGTTTGTTCAACTGTATTTATATTTTTATTTAGATGTAATGTTATGAAATGAAATTAATTAGAAAAAAAATTAAATACGTTAAATATCCCACCATATTTTTTACATTTTATTATTAAAAAGGTTCAAGGAACTTGATTGGCGTGCAGTGTCGCGTCGCTTGCTATACCGCACTAGCGGCAGCGGAACTACACGACGCAGCACGCCGCGGCATTTTTGGCGAGTTGGTCAAGTTTGCCGTGCAGTGCCGTGTCGCGTAGTGCTGCTGCCGCGTAGTGCGGTATGCCTCATACTATTTCATACAAAGAATATTTTGCAGTGCCGTGTCGCGTCGCTGCAGTGCAGTGTAGTTACGCCTAGTGCGGTCTCACCTTAAGGCGTATTTGAATAAAATTAAAACAATTGCATAAAATGATATGTTCAGTTGTTATCTTAATTTGAAAATATTTCTTTTTAAATTAAATGACGTATAAACCAGCCAGCAACCTTATATGATACTGATATCAAACCTTTATTTTATGTTTCGTTAAATATGCCGGTGTGTATAATAAAACACAAAGCAAATATTTACACCAGACCGCCGTATCACCGTAACTTCTATATGGGTGATTCTCAGATAACTGTGATTTTTTTGTGTCTAGTGCATTATTTATTATTCAACATGATTTTTTCGATCAAAAAAACTATAAATAATATTTAATAGTATTTTACCTCCGACATTGTATATTGAAGCATGTATTAATGGACTATGAATAACTTACAGAAATATACCCAAAATGTCAGTACCGTGGATGTTAGTACCATGGTAAAATAATAAATAAGATTTAAATTCATATTTCCGTGATGTTTTAATTTATTATCAATTTTAATTATTCTAGTATTATAAAAAATGACTCCAGTACTTAATTTATCTATCAAATTTTAATTAATTCCATTATTTACTTATTTACTTCCATTATTAACTCATGTTAAACTTGGTTTTATTCTAAGACTACTATAAAAATTGATATTCTATTTCTAGTGTTATTAAATTCCAAGAAGAAAATACCAAAACTGTCTCTGGATAATTATTATAGTCTTATAATTTATCATGTGTTTTATTAATTTAAGATTAAAGATTTTAAAAAGATTTCGGCAAGTACTTTGAATATTTCATTTAGGTCCAATTGCACCTAAGTAGAATAAATTTTATTCCTAGGATAAATCTGTTATTTACTCTCAGATAACCATGCCTTCATTTCACCGACTACTTATCCTGAGTATAAGTAAGTAATAAGAGTAACTCTTATACCACCAATTTTGAAGGAATAACCGGCTTATTCCTCATATAAAATCAAAATGGTGTCAAATTTTATGTCAGCTGAGCGCTTAGAGTAGGTACATTATTACCGAGCGACCATTAAATAAATAAATAAATAAATAAATAAATAAATATAAATAAGCATATAAGTTAAGCCAATGATATTTTAACTACAGATATGTTATACGCTCACTAAACAACCGAAAAAAGTGTTCCGCGCTGCACACATACACACTTTTCATTCAATGTACATTTCACTACAAGTCAAAATGATAGAAAGGGGATAGTCGATAAAATCAATGAGAAAAAAAGAGACAGCTAGTGTTGTCAATTGCGCGTCAATGTAAACAAACATTAGTCTAGCGACCGATGACATATCAGAATATTAGGCAAATAATTAAAATATATTAATAAATCGAAGTATACTGCGTTCTTACATGTGGTATGAGATCCCTTGTGTTTTATTAACTTTGGTATCATAATTGGTGCATTTCCTAAATACACAGGATGGCATTTTTTTAATTTTGTAGCAGCCTACCACTCGTCGTCATGCGGTGACACAGACTAAAGGCAATACGTCCTAATTAGGACGTTTTCGAGTTTTCACGATTGCGCGCTCATAACATATCTATAGTTAAAATATCATTGAGTTAAGCCCTTCGTTCCCTTTAAGACATTTTTTTAAAAACAGTAAAACAAGACAAACGCAGCGCGACTTTACAGATAGTTTGTTTGAAAAATAGCACTGAAACATTGACAGATGATCAAAGTAACGACTAAATTAAAAATGTCCTGTTATGCTATACTGTATCGAGAACATGACAAGCCTATTTAATTTATCTGCAATCACTTCTCTAAGAATAGTAATACTAGGAGTAACTTTTGTCTTTGCAAAGTGTTGAAATATACTATGAGATATTCTGAGAGTAAATGCAGCGTATAATTTTAAACCTGGCATAGTTATTCTTTGATAACGACACCATTGGTGAAATCGAACCTTAGATGTCAGTACCGTGGCGTTGAAATTTTTAATTTTTGTTCTTGTTGCTTGGCTACTGGAGTTGTAGTAGAACAACGTTACAAGCTTAATTCTGACCATTCCTTGTTCTGCCCCTGTACCCTTCAATTAAGGTCCAATAATACCCAGAACACAAGTTTTGGAGCATTTTAAATTTATTAAAATTTTGAATTGTAAAAATCACAGTTATCTAAGAATCACCCATATAACCTCGGATTGAAACAGTATTATAAATACGAAAGAAAAAAAAATTGAAATATTTAGCGAAAAGGACAAAGAGTAAGGCCATGAAGACCAAGATAGAGAATAGAGATAGAAATTTTTCGCAACTTAAATTCTAAGCATCGATCTCTTCAGAGCAAGGAAGCGGGTAACAGGTTGCCATGACAGAAAATTCATAGAAGAAGTTTAAGGAAATAAAATTTTGAGTTATAAGTTTATTAAAATTATATATAAAATCCTTTATTATATTTCTACAAAAAATATGATAAGTTAGATGTCTACAAAAAATATGGTAATTAACACGGAATAGAAAAAACAGGTGGAAGTTAAATACAAAATTTTGCTACTCGAGCGTAGTGACACATATAATTTTTAATTTCATTACTGACATCGAAAAATACCGCGATTATAATATGTTTATTCGAAAAATAAAATTTGTAAGAAGTTCAGTAAAACTGTTTGAAGAATGACGTAATATTATTTCAAAATAAAATATATAACCAAAATCCAAATTCAAAACCAACTCCAGTCGGACCTAAAACCGGTTACAGTTAGGGTTTTCATATTTTCTATGAGGAAATTATGAGAAAAGAGAGAAAAAAATGTGGGAGCTAAAATCAATGAAATCTTTAACATTTTTGACTGCCTTTTTTACTTTTACATTACTCTTCTTTATCTTTCTACTTTCTCGTATTTCTTCGTAATCTTTACTTAATATGCGTAAATATAAAACATTCTAATATCGAAAATAAAGAAACGTTGTAATAATAATTATGTACGCAGCATACCTAATACTTTATAACAACACAATAAAGGAAATAACGGATACATAATAAATACTTTAAGAGGTGGTGAAGATGCCATACAAACGAAAAGAAAACATAAATTTGTATTTGTAATGTAATATCTATATTAAAAATTAAAAAATATAAATTTTCTTTTATGGATATCTAACGATATAATCAACATTCAACGCTTCTACATCACTAATAATTGAGTAGCAAAGAACTTTGGAGAATGACATAGCGATTCCATGTTGAATACAGTCAATCCAAAATAAACTTTATTTTAATATACATAAGAGTGACTTTACTAGACATTCTGTTAAATTATTAGTTAACTGAAAAGAACTAAGATTTTATTTGTAAATAAATATTATCGTACTTATTGGTACGAAACACCTCCATTTTTAAGATTTATTCTCCTACTATCATTTTTGCACTCCAAAATTTAACAATACGGTATATTTACGGAAAATAAATTTCGTTGTGAGACGACCAACTTGACGCGTTGTCAAAACGCATGGGCATTGAGTTATAAAGATAACATCATTGGGTGAGGGTGACATCCCTTATGTGTGACGAGCGTGCCACGCCTACTTGGCACTTCCACCGTTTTTTCTCCTCCGTGGTTATTAAGATTATGAAAAAAATATATATATTTTTTTTAATAAATTAATAATTAATTAAATAATTATAAAATTAATTAAATAATTATAGGTTGGTTACTGTAAAGAAGCAAAAACCTACCTACTTTGACATAATCTCAATAGTCTAAGATCCCAATACATAATACTTTCTCGGATTTACGCGCATAGTTGGCATTATAAATAAAACTATCTTTTCGGATTTTGTCACTTATTTGATTTTTGGTTCCCGACGCGGTATAGAATGCTTTGAACTATTTTTGTATTTCATTAAGCTACTTTGGTAGATAGGATGCTTACGCCGGGAGCAACAAACACTGTGTTACCGTGCTTCGGATTACAGATCTCGGCGATAAGCGTTAGTCCAGGAATGTGTGGTCGACTTTGGGTTTCGTCTCGATGAGTCTCTTGAACACATAGAACGTCGCATTGTGTTTTGCGGTATAAATCTGAAAGAATTTCTGATTTGTTATTCGAGAACCCTTCGATGTTAATCGAGAATACGCACAAAGAAGATTTTAAAAGTGGACCTTGGATTGCCATCGTGGTGAAAGGATTGGCCAATCAGCGTTAGTAAGTTTCTGATTGCCCAGGGTGCGCCGGACGCATAAGAACGAATACGTCACTCGGGGAGGCTCCTTTCATGCACCCCTATGTCCCGTGTGGTGCCGTTCTTCCCATGCAAAACTAGTGGATACAGCACTAAACGAAACATGTCGTATTATTACTGGTTGTCTGAAACCAACCCCAACACCGATGCTGGCAGGAATTGCGCCCCCGGAGGTCCGTAGAGCAGTGGCAAGCTCCAAAGAAAGGGCAAAAATGGAGCAAGACCCGCGACATCCCATGCACGACAACATCTTAGTGCCACAAAGGCTCAAAAGCCGAAAAAGCTTCATGAAGTGCGTCCCACCACTTAGTGAGGAAATACCAAACGCAAGATGCAGGATTTGGCAAGACACTCATGGTTCTCTGCCTACTCCATTCGTCCCACCGTCTGAGATTCTTGCCCCTGGACATAGTTTGCCTTGGCAGACCTGGAAGTCTCATAATAGACTTCGGACTCAGGTTGGCCGAAGCAAGGAAAACTTGACCAGGTGGGGATTTGCAGGCGGTGGCTTGGAGTGCAGATGCGGTACTGTTCCTCAATCGATGAGTCACCTCCTTTTATGCCCTGCTTGTCCTGTTACCTGCAACTTACAGGAGCTTATGCATGCCACTGACAAAGCCATAATGGTGGCCGAGTTTTGGGCTGGCTGACACACTTTAACAATTGCCATCGACTCGATAAGAAGAAGAAGATTAAGCTACTCCCTTTATTGTTGAATATACTTTTGTCTACTAACGTCTCAGATCAAGTAAAAAAACCAAGATAACGCATTTAGAGTAGAAAGTGTAACCAATTTTTTAAGTATGTGTGCGTGACTGATGTGTTGTCACTTTTTAAAAGAAAACCGCTTAAAATTCTTTAATATATTATAATTGAAAATAAATGAAAAAAATATTAACCCTAAAATAGTAATCAAATGTTTGGTCGATCTAAAGACCTAATTATTGCTAAAACACGACTATTTTATGGCATAAAATAGGTGTATATCTCGCGTGGAAAGAGTGAGGGATCCGTCACATGTGTCGGGATACTGTTTAAACGTTTTTTCATTTTTTTTTCATTTTTTTTTTAACTGTGGGTCAAAAGCCTTTCTCCCGTGACCATGATCACTGTAAAACATTTGAACCGTCGGGAACCAAAAATCAAAATAAATCCGCGACAGAATTCGAAAAGATAGTTTCCTTTATAAGGTCGAATTTTGCGTAAACCTAAGAAAGTATTAGACTTCATATTAATATTTTTATTTTTATTTATTATACGAAATGTACATATGATCTGGAATCTTGAAATGAGCATTAGCATTTCCAACCCAAAAAAATGTTTATGATTTTTTTTTTATTTTATCCTGAATTAATGCTTGACTACTTTCCACCTGATGGTAAGTGGTAACGCATTCGTAGATGGTAAGTCGCACTAATTCAGTAGCCACCTATTCTCTCTTGCCTTGAAGACACCCATGTTGTAATCAGACGGAAACACCGACGCAGGCAGGTTGTTCCAACTTCCAATCCTTAGCCGCACGTATAATATAAATGACGAAGCAAAACGCTTCCTCCGGACGGATGGGATGTCCACCACTGAAGGATGGAGACCAGCCGTTCGTCGGGTCGTCCGATGATGGAAAGGGGAAGGGAGAATTAAGTCATTTAATTTCTACGCACACTCTCCTAAATGTAACCTATAGAATACAAAATAAAACAATTAGGAAAAAAATAATTAATGAATTCTTATTAAAATTATAAAGTAACAACTATTTTGCAGCAAAAGGTAATTTGGATCGAATTCATTTATAAAAGCAAAAAATAATTAAATTAATTCTATTTAGTTTTTACAACGCACATTTTTTTTCCTGTACAATAAAATTATTCAAAAACAGTTTAGACATTCGTACTTTATTATTAGTGTTCCATAGTACAAGGTGTACGTCCCTCTGTGTCTTATTAGAAGAAAATACACAAAAATATTAAAAGTTAGAAAGCTTTAAAAAAATAAGCAATGAACAGTGAACTACCGAGCACGTATTTCCTCTCGCCGGAGCAGCGACAGTTCTATGAGGACAATGGATATCTGGTGATCAAAGGATTTATAGATTTTGCTTCTTTGTATAATTATAGGTAAGTAAAATATAATATTTTTATGTACTATGTATCTCTTTTTTATTATGTTATTTGAATGGTTGTTAGAAAATAAATAAATTATTATTATATGAATAAAATGAATTACCTTTCATTTTAAATAACTCTGCTATACATTTATTTCTTCTCTGTGTAACTAGTTTAGAACAATAAGTGTTGACTTTTAATTTTTTAATTTAATAATAACCCGTGATCAAAAAAGTATTACTCTCTTTTTAAAGCAATTATCTGTGCTTTCAAATCAAATCAAAATATATTTTATTAAAACAGAGTTTTACAACCTCTTTAGTCCCATCTGATCTATTAGAAAAGTACCAGGAGCAACCTGCATGACACACCGCCCTCCAAAGTGGGTCACCTCCACATGCATTCCTTAGCTTCGCGCCCGGCCGGATTGCTCATTGCCGGACGCTACTGTGAATGTTGGTGCTGAGTATAACCCAACAACATATAATTATATTTATTTTCAGACAAAGATTTACTCAAGTAACGAACAGGAAAGTAGATAGAGGTGCTATCAGATTTGTTAAAGAAAAAAAATTAGGTGGAGAAGGCGTAACGGGCGAAGATGTGATCAATAAGGTAATTATGTACTGTCAAGGTAAGTATGTATGTATTTACTAATAGTCTAGTAAACGAGTTAAAAAATGTGTTGATTCGAGATTCGTCATACGATTGGAATGACGTCTAGAAAAAGTTATCTGGAGTAAAAAAATTCAATTCAACTCAAGCAAAAAGCAGGTCAAAAATGGTCAAAATGCAGGTTAAAAAAACTTTTTATTTTGGAAAAATATCTCATTTCTAAGTATACTAACAGTTTTAAAACGTATCTACGGACGAACCTGAGCGGAGCATGGGCGAGGCGTTAGTTTAATATACGTACCTAATTGTTGCGTTCATTGCCACTAAGATAATTACAAAAAAAACCTTGGTTTTTCTCACCGTTGTAATTAGAATATAACTACATAGGTCAGTTATTAAGTTTTTGATGCTTAGGTAGAGTTTTATTAAACATATTTTTATCTCAAATATTTATAAACGTGTACTTCTCTATTCGTACATCTAGTTATACTATTACAAATGTGAATGTAAGTTTCAAGTTTGTTTGTTATGCTTTCACGCGAAAACTACTCGACCGATCGTCATGAAACTTTGTACACATATTCTTCGAGGTATTAGAAGTAATTTAGGATGCTTTTTTACTTTTTTTTCTAGCGGGCTTGAGACCATGAACGCCCCACGCGTTCATGGTCTCTGCTAGTATTATTATAAAAATCTGAAAGACTTAGATAGGTTACGGGAAGATGCAGCTCTAGTTTCTGGTTGGATGCGCTAAATGACGCTTCTTTCGATAACCAAGTGAAGGTTTTTAACTCGCTTCTGACGGAACTTTACGACAGACATACTCCATTAAGTCCTGTTCGGATGAAACATCTTCCTGCTCTTTGGTTAATTGATGAAATCAGGAAACTACAAATTAGGAAAAACGCAGCTAAAATTAAGTTTAGTGCGAATGCAAACGCAAAACGCCAAATTGATGCTTAAAATTTCAATATTTTATGGAAACAAAAAACTGTACATATTTTAAGATTATACTTCCAAAGCATGTATTTTTATGTGTATATACTCTATAGTACTCTATCACTCTATTGACTTTGGGAGTATTTTAGTGCATTAGACGATGAGCTTACATAACACATGGGAGCATAGAGTGGTAATCAAGCATAAAGTGCGTATCTAATTAGGAAAATTTAAAGTGTCCAATGATATCAAGAAAATGATTTTTTAGTCTTTCAGTGTTTTTATAATACGTCTTTATCAATGTCGTAGATCAGTGAAATACACTATGATGAAGTGTTCATGACGTACACTGAACACCCCAGATTAATCCACCTTCTGTCGCAATTCCTTGGAGATGATATGCGGGTGATGAACAGTATGCTGATAAACAAGCCGCCCGGGAGTACCAGACATCCTCCACACCAGGTAAGGACTGTTATACTGTGATTGTTTAGTACTATTATAATTTATTTCGTTTAGTATGATATAATAGCCGAAACTCTATTCTATTCAGCCTTTTTACGTCCCACTGCTGGGCACGGGCCCCCTTCTAATACGAGGGGGATCAGGCCGTACTCCGTAGTCCACCGCGTTGGTCAACTGCGGGCGGACTGAGAATGTCTTTTGTAATCTTGCTAGGTTCCCTCAGACATGCAGCTATGTTTTTTTTGTTTTGCCGTTAGACGAGTGGTAGTAATTTTAAAAATGAATCGCATGAAAATATTATATTATATAAATTATTCCAAACCAGTAAATATTAATATTTTATAACTTAAGTTTTTAGATCTTATCAAATGAGGAAAATATGTAGTTATAAAATAGTTATATATGTAAAACAAATATGGCGGAATTCCAAAGGTGGCTGTGTTTTGTAATAATATAAAATTTAAGAAATAAAATTATCACTTCATTTTCGCGCGTTTAGGCGACCGAAAACTAAATTCCTAAATTTATATCATAGTACATATCCCACTTTTATTTATTGCCCTAATATTGCAAATAGATAGTAGTGATTTGCAATGCCATAAATATTCCACATTTAATCTCATATTTAACTTCATAATAAAAAAATGGTTTCTATTTAAAACCCAACATTTATTAATATCTAAAAAAGTTTAGTTAAAAATGATTTAAATAACAAAAGTTTCAGGTTAATTTGTTTGGGCAGAAATTTTAATTTTTTTATGTTAATTGTGGAATTTTTACATTCCTTATAATTATTTTGATAAAAAAATTTATAAGAGATGTGCTGACTATGACTTAGGCCGACTAGCCGACTAGTCGGCTGTAAAAACGCCGACTAGTCGGCCAAGATGAATAGTCAAGGTCATCACAGTTTTATTGAAGACTAGCATTTCTCGCGGCTCCGCCAGCGTTCTACAGACCGGCAACCTAATTCTTAGATATTTTTAACACTCAGTAAGCTTAGCGAAAATAAAATAAAGTGGTCTATAGGTCAATATTTTTTATTAAATCTTTTCCAAGTACTCTCCACCAGCCTTTATACAAAGTTCCATGCGTCTCAACTAGTTTTTGAAACAACTTTTTCAGTCCTCTGCAGACACCTCGTTTACAGCCTTCTCGAACGCTCACGGCGCATTTTCAGGCAATGAAAATAGTATGCCTTTTTTATTTAAACAAAACAAGTGACACGTTGCTAGGTCAGGGCTGTAAAAAGAGCTATCCAGTAGTTTGGCCGACGTAATATCCAGGAAAACCCTCGTTTTGGGCGCGGTGTGGCGCGTTGTTATTGTGGAGTAGCCTGCGAAGCCTTGTGCTTGGTCCCTTGTTGCTCACAACCGAAAAATATTCTGCCAAGCATTTTGTAGTTTACCATGCAGCGTTATTGCTTCTTTGTTTACGTAAAGGAATTGCTATCAAATAGCCAAATTGAAAAAGCTCGCGATTAAAATTTCCCCCGTTTCTAGATCGTTTTACATTTGTAGCGGTTGAATTGTTAAAGAAACACCAAAACCGTCGACTAACGTTTTGTTTTGAATCGCATTGTTACATTCAGGAGGATCAAATTTTTCACTGCTAGCACGTTCTTCCGTAACAGCCGTCACAGGGCGACCACTTCTTTTTTCATCCCCCAAAGTTAGACGACCGCGCTTGAATTCGTTATACTAACGATACATTGCAGTCTTAACGTATGATTCGTCAGGTGGTACATGAAATCGTAAATAATCATAGCACAAATATGTTCCCGGCGCAGATCAATCTCAATGAGACATGATATATTAAATTAGCTCGCAAAAAATGTGGTGGGAAATTTCGAAAGTGTAACGTTCCTATGTTTACTTATAAATCATCATTTTTCAAAATAGTTTATCCAGTGTCTCACATAAAAACTTTTTGTCGCAATACTTTCTGAGTGGCCTGGGTTTTTAACTGTTGGTTCAGATTTCTCAGAAATAAGATATTTGCAGTAAAAAGTCTTCTTTATGTTAACCCGGATAACCAGTTGTCATGATTCAAAATTTCATCAATATCTGGCCAAAAAATGTGTGGTTTTCTCGTGTTGCGGTCATACAAACAGATAGACAATGAAATTTATGAAAACTGTAGATTCGGCCTCTGTATCGTTAATTAAGACTATTTCAATTAGATTTTCTTAAAAATATTCAATGTACAAATTCAACTAAGTTAGAATTTTATTATACGTATAAAGTAAAAACTCAACCTCGCTCCGCTTGGGTTTCCCACTAGGTTCACTTTAATAATAAGTATAGATTTCTCCGAAATTAGATATTTTCCGGAAGTAAAAAGTATACTACATGTTAACTCGGATAACCAACTATTATCATACCAAAGACGGTCACAGAACGATAGACAAAATTTCTAAAAAACTATAGATTCGGCCTTAATATCGAGAATATTTATCGTGAAGATTCAACTAAATTTTTTTTTATAAGTAAGATAAAAAAATATATAATTATGTTTTATTTGTTATTAAGATAACTCGTAATTGAAAATTGGCAATTTTAACTTTAATTAAAAATTTAAAAATTGTTAACTAGAAATATAATAACATTAACGACCAACCTTATTACTTCATTTGATCCCTCCATATATATTTTATTGAGAAATACATACAAAGTAAGCGCTTTTTGCCGACTATTTGCCGACTACAAAAGTCGGCTTTACCGACTAGTCGGAGACTAGTCGGCACATCTCTAAAATTTATACTTTACTGCTATGTTTTACCAAATATATACGTATAATAATGTATTTTTTGCGTCTAGCAAAGAACGGGCGGTATTAAACATAGTATCTTTAATAACGCCCAAGAAAACGTTTTTAAAAACACGTTATCAGCACGGAAATTATACAGGGTTACACATCTTATCTATTATATTTCTATTTAGAAGACTATGTGGAATCTCTGAATCTAGTTACTCGTTCCATTTAAATAACAATAAAAAATAAACTTTTTTGTTAGATGAGCGTTATTACCCTCAGGTACCTTAGTCCTAAAAAAAATGGGTACATTCATGATTCACATTAAAAATCTATTTAGTCAAGTCGTCTTCGTCAAATTCGATGACAAAAGCATACGTGGCAACACACTTGTTTTCGGTGTAATGATTGAGCCCAGCACTGTCTAATTCGATGCGTTACGTGGGTCAAGGAAATGTCGAGCGGCGCATGCTGCCACTCATATTATGTTGGGCCATAACAGTACACAAGCTGCAAGGAACAACACTGGATAGAGCCGTCGTAGATCTAGGCGCTGATGCCAAAATATTTGCAAAAGGTTAAACTTATGTCGCGCTTATTTGCGTGAGACAGCTAGAAGCTTATTAAAGAGGCACATGACAATGGCGTGTTTTTCAATTTTTTTAAATGATTTGTTTTTTATTTTAGGATTTATTCTACTTTCCATTTCGACCGGCGGATAAAATAATAGCAGCGTGGACTGCCGTCGACGACGCGACGGTAGAGAACGGCTGTCTGTACGTCATGCCCAAGTCCCACAAGCGCGACATCTTGTATGAACACGGGACTATAGAAGTGAGTAATATTGTTATTATTATCCATACTATATCCATGCTATATTCTTCTTTGCACGGCTGGTTTCCGCACTTAGGCAGTAGATGCCCGTTGTGCGTTTCCATGCTATATTATTATAAACGCTAAAGTAAATATTCTGTCCGTCTGTATATTACATTTTTACGTTATACTGAACCGATTTGGATAAAATTTAGTATGAAGATTGTTTAAGACCTGGGAAAGGACAAAGGATAATTTTTTTTAAGTGGTAGTGCCATCAAGTGGTAGTGCCATGCTTGTTACCTTCGGGTAGCAGCCGAATGGGCCGGCACGCCCCGTATAGTACCACTCTCTCATAGAAGACCGGCGTGAAGTGGCAGCTATGCTGTCACGTTTCGTCCGGTAAGTGAGAGTCCGGGAGGCCCACTCCCCATCCCTACTCCCGTCCTTCTCCCTCCTCCCTCCCTCCCTTTCCTGAAAGGCCGGCAACGCATCTGCAAGCCCTGTGGTGTTGCAGATGTCCATGGGCGGAGGTGATAACTTACCATCAGGTGAGCCTCCTGCCCGTTTGCCCCCTTTGTCCCATAAAAAAAAATATCCCTTTGTACGGTGAATTCATATCTCAAGTAAGATGACAAACTGATAATACCTATATATTTTATACCTAATATATAGATTAAAGATATATATTGTATGTATTTATATATTAAAATATAAACACAAAAGAACAATACTAAAACTAATAACTTATTCTTAAGCTCTTGTATTGATTTCTGGTTTACGAATACAACTTTAAACTATCAAGAATAAGATTCGCCGTATGACTCACACGAGAAAAAGTAAAGCCAACTTGATAGCTTCATCACAGATTATCAGTAGGTATAAATCAAATTGAGCCCATAATATGTCTGTTTGCTCCAGCTAATCTCTGAAACGGCTGGACTAATTTTCACTCGCAGATAGCTAATGTTATAAGGAGTAACTTAGGCTACTTTTATTTTATTAGAAAATTATAAAAACCGTTTTAAATTTTATAGTTTTATATTTTATCTACCGTTATTTATTTGTGCTTACGCCCAGCGAAGCGAATATAAAATCAATGAGTTTATCCTTATAATGTAGTAAAATCTGCCAAAAAGATGAGCTGCCAGATAGACTTCACATGTGAAATTCATATTAAATTAGCATTATTCCCGCGGCTCCCCCCGCTTTCTAAGCACTATTAAAAATTAGGGATTAGTAGGATAAAACTTTAGGTTTATAAGTATTTTTTTGATACCAAATTATAAAAAAAAATAAAAAATAAAATATCTGGAAAGGGCCATCCTTATCACCTAGGGGAATAAATAATAGCCTAAGACCTATTCGCAGACCTACCAAATGTACACAAAAAAATTCATGAAAATTAAGCCATTTCGGAGGAGTTCGATAACAAACACTGTGACACGAGATTTTTATATATTAGAAAATAAATGTTGTTGAGACATTATTACAACCAGCGCCATCTGGCGTCGTGGTAAGCTACGAGGCTTGTGAGTTGTGTTACAGATACCAGATAGTTAATACACTCCATATAGGTATATAACTTTTAATACATACATGTTATAAATATAAGTTGCTAAACATTGATATACTAGGAAAAAAATATCATTGTTGCTAAATACCAATGATGTTCCACATTAACACGTTTCCATAGATATTTATTTTTTTCTTTTTTGTTTTTTTTTATGACGCTAAAGGATGTTACCAACGTAATGTTTCACGGAATTCTTGATCAAGCTGTAGCCTCAGAGCCACGGGTTTACTTAGAAATGAGTCCAGGAGATACGGTTGTCTTTCATCCGCTTTTAGTTCATGGATCTGGACCTAATAAGACTAAGGTGAGATTAATTTTAATAATAATAATAAATAATCATCGTTATTAATATATCTGCTATAAATAATAAATAATATTTGTACCTTAGAATAATAACGCATAGAACGATAGTTTCATAATTCCGCTCAATATTGAAGCAACATTAGAATGAAGGTGAACGTAAGTGTTTAACGTTTATCGAGACGGGAAACGTATTGGCCTTAAGGCCAAATACAAAATGGCTTTCCCTTGCGCCTACTACCTTCTATGCGTTATTATTCTAATATTTGTACATAAGTGGAATCTGATACTGAAACTCTTATTGAAATAGTCATTATTATCGGTACAAAGTAAGAAAAGTAATAAATATTTGTTATTACCTTACAATATATTGCAGTTCTGAGAGAACCTAGCGAGTTTTCGAAACCCGCACTAGGACAACGTGGTAGACTTTGGTCTTATTGTTTTAATTCTGCCGAATAATTGGTTCGGTGCATATTGGACGGAATATTCGTATTCGTAAATCGTAACCCATATTCGGCGCATCTCTAGTTTTATTTAACTGATCATCCAGCGCTACCGCAAGTCGATGACAGCGCACTACGCCAGCGCCGGCGTGAGCTACATCGACGTGCGCGGCTCCCTGCAGGAGAGCATCGGCAGGCAGTTGGAGGAACAGGTCAAGATAAGTCTCGGCCTGGACCTGCCCTTCGCGGTGAGATGCAATACATCTAAACACAATACAATACTGTATTTAAAACACCAGTAATATTTACATAATTTCACAGTATTGGACGTGTTATTACAATTTTACGCATCTATTAGAATATAATGACGCCTTAAAAATTGTTTTTTTTTATTTGTAAGTACTGTATGACAAAATAGTATCTTAAAATACTTCACTCACTTGAATGTAGAATTTTAAACTAAATAATACACTTCAAAAGTGAAGTATATATTATGTATATTTTTTTTTGTTATTTACACTGCTTATAATTTATACTAGCAAAAGAATTGGCATGTTTCCGTAGAGATAGTTCCTTCGAGGGTTGGAGAGCGAAATAGGCTATTTTTTACGTTAAAACTTAAAAATTACCTCTTTCCTACAGAAACACACGTTATAATACAACTCACAACAATACAATGTCTAAGTAAATATTAACACAACATAATCTCTATGCACAAATCGTTATATAATTTTTGCATAATATTGTCGATTAAATAAAAAAATATATTTTGCAGGAGATATGGAAGTTGAAAAGCAAGGAAATACCACGCGCCCAATCCAAACTATGAACATACAAAATATAATAAACCGATTTAATAATGGAAGGATAAAAGCTATAATCTATGGATATAAATGATTTTATTTTTAGCTCATATGTCTTAGTAATGGTAGTTCAATGGTAACGCATACGCCGGGGGGCGAGGAAACGGAGGGAGAAGGTCTTATCCAAAATCCTGAATGTCGCACAATCGTTTTTTTTTATTATTTATTTATAGAGAAACAAACAGTGAAGAAGTCTGTGCGGAAAGAGAACCGTCATAAGTTTTGAGGGCGCTACATTGTTTAATTAGTGAATTTGTTATGTTGACAAATCTATAGTGCAACTGTAACATCTTGATACTTTGAAAGTATGTTAGAATGTAATGTTTTCAGATTCCGTTTTAACAATTGCTTTAAGGAATGATTTTAATGTTAATTAAACGTCAATTTTTGTAAAGATTTGAAAAAGTCGCAAATAATATTAAAGCTATTAAAGATTTTCTGAATGGATGTAATGTACAGTTTAAACCAAAGTAGTGTTACGTTCTATGAATTCAGGGATCAGAAATAAAGAACGTATTCCGAACTATGGTTGTTTTAATGCTTTTGCTTAACAATAGTGATTTATGATTCCACCAGTAAAGTTTATGTCTTCCTTTAACACGCGATGTAGCATCCTTAAAGTCGGCACCTTGCTGCGCGAATTTTGTTACGGATGGCACACACCAAACTCTTCAAGAATTACTTTTTTTGGTCTTCCTTTACATTTTTTCCTGACATGCACCTGAAAAAATAGAAAAAAATTAAGTTAGTCTAAACGCATTATAAATAAAAAGTATCAACACTATAATATACCTGCTATTAAAAATATAGACTGCAACAGGACAACTGCGACTGCAAGCGGAGGTTACCTAAGAATTCTATAAAAATTAAAATAAAACTGTTGCATACCGGACATAGCTGCCTCACGTTCTGTGACTTTTTAAGTTTATAATGGTGTGTTTTGTCACTTTTTCTCTTTGACAGAAATGTATAATATTATTACATCGGTGTTAGGGTACAGTTACACATGCTCATAAAATGTCATGCTTATTAGCATGCTTAAAACAAGCATGCTCTTCAAACTGACATAATATTATAAATGTAATTGACTGACACATTATAAATTAAAAACGCTGACGGAATAAATTGAACACACATGCTATTTAAGCACGGGCTGGTTCTTTGGTATTCGACATTCTAGCAAGTTCTCTGCCAGTGTGCAAGTGAAAAATGGAAAACCAAGTGAATTTTCCAGTAGACTTTGACAGTAGCATGCCCAAAAATCGCACGACCGTCGAAATTTGAGCATGCCCGAAATAAGCATGCTCATTATTAGCAATGTTTCGACACACATGCTACTAAGTAGCAGTTGCTCAATAGTAGCATGCTTTCGTGTTAGTTATGAGCATGTGTAACTGTACCCTTAAGCTTTACCCCTTTTCGACGTGATTTAAAATAAAAATCACAATAAAACAATCAACACGAAATAAAGTTTGACATTTGACACAATGATATTCTAATAGACAGATATGTTATACGCTCACTAAACAACCGAAAAAAGTGTTCCGCGCTGCACACATACACACTTTTCATTCAAGGTACATTCACTACAAGTCAAAAGGAGATAGTCGATAAAATCAATAAGAAAAAAAGAGACAGCTAGTGTTGTCAATTGCGCGTCAATGTAAACAAACATTAGTCTAGCGACCGATGACATATCAGAATATTAGGCAAATAATTGAAATATATTAATAAATCGAAGTATACTGCGTTCTTACATGTGGTATGAGATCCCTTGTGTTTTATTAACTTTGGTATCATAATTGGTACATTTCCTAAATACACAGGATGGCATTTTTTAAAATTTTGTAGCGGCATACCACTCGTCGCCATGCGTGACACAGACTAAAGGCAATACGTCCCAATTAGGACGTTTTCGAGTCTTCACGATTGCGCGCTCACAACATATCTGTTTGTTAGAATATCATTGATTTGACACGTCATGTCCACCATACCAACCATATAAAAATCTCAATGATATATATTAATTCCAATTTTTATTGGAACGAAGTAATTTAAGTTGAAATTTATTGGTGGCGGGTATTTTTTGATTGAGATTTTATTTTCAACTAGCAGGACCCGCGGCTTCGCTCGCGCTAAAAGTACAAAATATATGTCCTCCATTTATCCTCCATCCTCTTTTATGAGGACTGCTGTATACAACTAGGTATTGTGTTTTCCTGTGAGAATAAAATATTTTACTGTAGTACCTATCTAATATCTATATTCATTTTAGTTAGTCTGAATATTTACGCTATTACTCTATCTCTACACAAAGATTGGTTAAAATCGGTTCAGTACTTTTTGCGTGAAACGCGCACATCGATTCGCTGAGTTACTGTTTCTTATGCGTATTGATAAAAATAGGTAATACGAGTGTAACTTGAGAGATAGATATTATAATTTGCATGCTTTTCTGTAGGGCTTTTTAATACCTACAATTTCGTACTACATAGTTTTGATGTATCTATTCAGATTTAGCCTCCACCAGCTTTTATAAGGTTTCCTGTGGAAACGAAATATTTCTCTGCAATAATAAGTATCCTAAGTCACGACCCGAGTAATAAATAATCACTACACAAAATTTGGTTAAAAATCAAGCACTACTTTTTGAGTTTAACGATAATATACAAACAGAAAAACAGACAAAAGATTTTATAACTATTCTTTCATGGTCTTTCTTTCGCCAGTTCTTCTCAGGTCAGTGGCTTCTTCCTTCCGAACTGGTAGTAGACTCATGACGTTCAGTAAAAAATTGTAATAATTTCATGCTGAATAAGATATTTTAAATTTTGAATTTATATTCAATACACAATAAGTCATTCTTTTAAAAAAAATTATAGATTTTTTAAGTTTTATTATATGTATAGTTTTCAAAACAATATATGCGATTTTTAACCTTATTCTTAAACACAAGTTTACTTTATATTGGTAAAATGGTTTCTCTATGAAAAGTAGGTATATAAAATTTTATTGAATAACAATGTGTACGCTTTTGTATACGGTTATTTATTTAAGGAGTAAATGTTTTAAGTAAAAATTAAATAGTATGCAAATAATCATAGTATTTATAAACAATTAGTTAATTATAATTAAACTGTAAAACTAAGTAATTAGCTTTATGTAAAAAGGGATATTGTAATAACTTACTTTTTTTCAGCTTATTACCTTAACTTAACTTACATATTTTGTATTTTTTATATTAAAAATTGAGTTTATGTGAAACTTTTATTGCTTAAAATAAACGTTATTTTTGCTCAATCTTCTTGATTTTTTAATTTAATACGTTAATATTTTTTTATTAATGTATATTTTTAAACTACATATTTTATATTATAAATGAAAATACCCTTTCGGATTTTGTCGCGGATTTATTTTGATTTTTAATTCTCGACGTTTCGAATGCTTTACAGCAATCATGATTGCTGTAAAGCATTCGAAACGTCGGGAATTAAAAATCAAAATAAATCCGCGACAAAATCCGAAAGGGTATTTATAATGTCGAATATTCGCGTAAATCTAAGAAAGTATTACATATTTTATATTTATAGCAGATCTAAGTAAAGTAAGCTTAAATAAAAAAAATGAAATAAGTCTTTTATACACTTTTAACTACACAAAATTCTAAAGTAACTAATACAAAAAAATATACCAAAAAAAAATTGCAAATCAAAAACTGAATTTTTATGTAAAATATTTATTTATCTCAGATTTGGTAATAACTTAGCCTACATTAATTAATACTTTCGTGTTAATCAAACATATAATATCATACTTTGTCACTCGCCTACTTACTCTACTCTACGTACTCTACTACAGTATAAAAATCCATACAGAAGGCGATCGCTTATTAATTTTGAGAAAATGCAATCTTTAAAGGTTAACAATGAGAGGTCTCACTGCGAGTTTTAGCTGTTGGTGGCGCTACAAGCGCATAACGTAAACAACGTTAAGAATGTATATACTGTATGTTAAATTAATTTATGTAAATTTTTTTAATTCAACAATAGTTAAAACACCGTATTTTTCCATCTTATATTTGATTTTACAAAACTGATCTAAACTATTCCATAATAATAAACGCGTCTGTCAAAATAGGCGGCATTGAGGTTTTCGTTGGTGACGTCATGCGCTGGTAGCGCCATCTGAACCGAGCCTGGCGAGAAACCTCCCATTCCAATTTTTCTTAACTTTAAAGTTAATAAATTCATCAAGTTACAGACTCGACAACCCTAAACCCATCTCCCGAGTGTCAAACAAAATTATGTATGCCAGTCGGGAACGTCCGAACTGTATAGTTTTCGTTAGACGACTGTATGGATTACAAGACTGTGACTACAATAGACTACACTACAACACGCCTAGAGATAAGTTTTAGCACCACATTTACATTTATAAATAAAAAAATACATACAAATACATTAAAATTATATTTTTTGTTACATAATATTATATCTTTAAAGTAATTTACTTACTACTTAATAAAATGTCTGATAATATGAAAATAGTAAAAAAATATTCTTATTACATTATTTCTGTACATTTTTTATTATTATTAATTAAAACAATCAAAATCCTAACAAGTTAATTTCTAGTTTTATATTTCAAGTAACTAAATTTATTTTGATAAGCCTAATAATATATTCAAGTGATAATTGGAAGACAATATTATTAGAAATACCCACATTAGCTTATTAATATAAAGTAAAATATTAAAATTGCGAATTTACAGCAAATACATAGAAAAATATTTACATTTTTACGGTATTGCCATATTACACTTACAACATCTTTGGAAATATGGCAACACCGAGAGACAGACGTCAGTTAAGTGTAAAAAAACTACCAGCAGTTAAAATTATTGCCACATTGAATTTAAATAAAGTGAAGAAAAGAAGCTTTTTTGTAGTTTTCTTAGAAAGATAATAATTAAAGGATAATAGTATGTTGTATATAATTAGATTTTTTTTTGCAGAATTGCACAATTTTATCTCGTTACGTTATGAAGATTTGGATCATTAAAAAATCTATTTTTTCTTTTTCAAGCAATTTACTACATTTAACTGACATGAGGTGAAACAATAACTTAAGTTAAAACTGTGACGTGAGACTAGATATGTTTGGATTAAATAATAGCAAAAAGTCATAATTACATCTATTTCTTTTTATTTGTATAAATGGAGTGTTTATTTTTATTGATTAAAAAATATGTCAAAATGTAAGAAAAATATGGTAAATTTTTATTTATAATTACTAAGCACTCCAAGTTGTACGTCTGTACGTTGGTAACTAAATCAGGTGTCGTCAAACACTCGTTCAGAAATCTGTAAAAGAAAATATTTAGTATGTATAAAATTTACAAGACATCCTTCACCTTGATGTGAGCACACAAACATAGAAAAGAATGAAAATAAAATAACATGACATATATTTATATAAATATTGTAAAATATGTACGTATATATATAAATAGGTATAGCTCTGTATGTACCTGTTGACTTAAAGTGGCGTGAATTATGTTATAAATATTTTACCACTCATGCAAATAAAAAGTTAGAAATGGCGATGAGATTAAAAACATGTATCTTATAGTCTATTGTTATATTAAAATAAGATAAGGGATAAAGACACAGTTTCTATATTTATCAAGAATTAAGATAATTCAAATTGATGTCAATAGATGGCGTTGCAGTGATATATAATGCCATCTATCGACATTTAATCGAACTGAACTATGAGTAAAATCAACAAAAGAATTACAATAATTATTCTGAAAAGTAAAAAAATACATTTTTTTATTACTAAATTAATAACTACTAAAAATAATAACTTTAGCATTTTGGTAACACTTAAGTAGCGAAGTTTATAACATTTTCGTATTCAACCTTTTTTATTTCGTAGAAAACTTTTTGAATGATAAATAATATGTAATTATTGTTTAATGAATTTGAAGTTTTTGAAATTGAAATTTCGATCGCAAAGTGAACTCACGTGATGTTTATGTACTAAAATAATGATAAATAATAATATATATATTATATACAACATATAACATGTAATCGGTTAATTCTATTAGACTCAAGAATATTGTTAGTGACAGAATAAAATTATTCACGAGACCTGTTCCCTAAAGAAATAATAATTACCTTTTTATGGCACTTATTAACTGTAAATCATAATAAAAGCCATATTTAAATATAAACATTTATTACATGTATATAAAATTATGCTACAACATTGTATGTCATGCTTGATGCTAGAACTAATTTTCCCCTATTTCTCAGTAAAATACTTATAATTAAATATAAAGAAATACACTAGTTATTAATAAACAAGATATGTATATTAAAGATAAATTTATATAAAATATACATTTATCATTTTTAAGCATAAATCACTAAGTTTCTAAACGGTAAGAAAAAAGTGTTATTTGAACACTTTAAATATTTTTTTATGAAAATTAAAGCTTTGAACCTAAGCTATGCTTCAACAGTACATCTAATACTATTCTTGCACAAGTCATTATATAACTTGATATTTAAAATTAATTTGTACCAAATTCCTTGTACATTCGTAAGAATAAAGTATTTATTATGTAAATTCGTTTTAATGTAACAGAGGTAAGTTTGTATTCTTCTGTGAAGAAAATGTGAATGAATGAATGAAGTAAAAGGGAAAAAGAATAATGAATAAAAAGATGTGATCTATTTGAATGTATGTTTTTGTGTATGTCACCAGTTCTGTCTATCATAAGGGCACATGTGGCTCGCGCCGGGCCCCGAGATGTACTAAGTTCCTATGTACATACATTTTCGTTTACATAGGAAACAGAGAAGCTCAATTTTTTTAATCTATAATACATTTGACTGTAAATCTTCTAACATTTTTTACCATTATTTTACTAAGAAGCCTTTTAAATTCTTGTGTCCAGGGCATTAGGCTTCTTGGGCCCCCTTCATGGCTTGAGACGGCACTGTATGTCATCTCATACAATACATATATTCAAATCTTATGAAAGTGCTTTGAAACGTTTAAAGGTTTCACAATTTTACCAATAAATGTTGAATTCCCTTTACAGGATTTTAAAAGTAGTATGTGCTTATTTTTGTTTAAAATGTTTGAAGAAAAAAAGAATATAACTGTATAGAGTATATTAGTCATTGTAATAAAAAATATTTTTATTTTTCAAGAAAATTTTAGTTAGAGTACTTATGATACGATTCTGTGAAATATTAAGTTTAAGTTAAAGCGATTGAATGGTATTTTAAAAAATACATATTATTTAGTTGATTAATTTTATTCCTTGATTTTATGTGTAATGTACAGCCTATTTATATTTATAATATATTTATTAAATAAACTCTAAACTTGTAAGCATTTTCTGTGTAAACATAACCTGCGTACATATTATTAATGTCAAAGTGTGTGTACATATGGGTGCATGGGTGTGTATGGGTGTGTATGGGTGCATGGGTGTGTATGGATGCATGGGAGTGTATGGGTGTTTATGGGTGCATGGGAGTGTATGGGTGCATGGGAGTGTATGGGTGCATGGGTGTGTATGGGTGCATGGGAGTGTATGGGTGCATGGGTGTGTATGGGTGCATGGGAGTGTATGGGTGCATGGGAGTGTATGGGTGCATGGGTGTGTGTGTGTGTGCGGGTGTCAGTGGCGCGGCGGGTTGCGCACGAAGACGGCGACGCGCTCACCTTCGTGCTTGCGCTGCGACGGCATGAAGTAGAAGTCGGGGTTCGCCGCGCGCGGCAGCGACAGCGAGCTGCCCGCCCCCGCGCCCCCCACCCCCGCGCCCGCGCCCGCCACGCCGTCCACCACGTCGCCGTACCTGGTGCGCGAAGCAGTTCATTAACAACACTGATCGCGACTTTAAACAAGTTTTCATAGAAATATGTAATGGAATATAAAATAAGAATATTTTTTATATTTTACACGATAACTTACATCTTTATATGTTTAACTTTAAAAAAATAATCAACTTCAAAAACTTAAATATAGTACGATTTTCTATCTGCTATTTCGCGTGTGACGACAAAATAGACCTAAGCGTTCCTACGCACTATGCGGTTAGCCGGATTGCGGCCAACCGTCCGGCTGACCGCATTAGACACAGTCAAAAAAATGACAACTTTGACTTTTTTGTGACTAATTGACAACACTGGCTGCACATTCGGTCTAACGAATGGCGTTGCATTTCACCAATGTACTTTAAATCTCGTACCTATATCTTACACTTTTTAATAATTTAATCAAATTAAGCTTACATAGAAAATATTAGCATTGCATTAATCCAAAACTATTAAAATAATAAAAAATATTTCAACTCCATTTAAATAATATACATATGTATTCCCTATTGTACTGTTCATACTAAACATATATTTTATAAATGCATAACAAATAAAAATGAAATATAAGTCGACCGTGACAGGACTCGAACCTGCAATCTTCGGATCCGAAGTCCGACGCCTTATCCATTAGGCCACACGGTCATATCCAACCAGCAACAAATACACCCTCAGTTTCTATCAACCCCTAATTTTTAACAATAATTATTCAAGTCACTTATCCTTATAATAAAATTCCAACTTACTCGAATCTGTACATTAAATATTTTTTGAAAGTTTTGTTGAATAAACTTGTGCGCTTGTGGTCGCGGGTTTGAGTCCCGCTAGAGGCATACATTTATTGAGCACGAATATGCTCCAGTCATGGGTGATTAATGTTTATATTTATAACATGTATGAATTTAAAGTTACAATATATTTTGTAAAATGTATTAACTACCTGGTATCCGTAACACAAGCCTCGTACGTACGCGTACTACAGAAATAGATGGAGCTGTGTCTAATAATAATGTTCCAGTATATTTATTACATAATACATATAAGTTACAAATAAAATTGAGAATTTGTATGTAGAGCGTCATATTTATTTTTTAAATTTTTATATTACTTTATTTGGATTGGATTATAAAATTGCAGTATTATTATTCTTCTTCGCAAAATTCTAGAAAATAAATGAATAAAATAAAATGAAAATATTGATCTAATATTAAAATTATATAAAAGAAATAAATAATAAAAAAACCTCACCCAAAGTGCGACCGAGGCCTCTGTAGCGACCTGGTGTCGTGATAGTACTGAGCTGCGCTATTCGGGAACTTCTTACTGCCATTTGGCGTTTTCCTTCCCGTAGAGTAGCCGTTACTTGGCGCTTTGTGTCCATTCATGTGGTTATTTGCCATGTCATGTCTGCCATTGGCCATGTCATGTCTACCATTGACCATGTCATGTCTGCCATTGGCCATGTCATGCCTGCCATTGGCCATGCTATGCCTGTTATTGGTCATGTCATGTCTGTTATTGGCCATGTCGTGTCGGTTGAGAGTCATGCTGTGTCCATTGTGATGTGTATGTTTGTGTGTGTTGTGCGCACTAGTGGGGCGCGGCGGCGGGGGGCTGGTGGGGCGCGCGGGGGGGCGCGGGGAGGTACTGTTGTACTTGTCGTCGTTCTCGAACGGCTCGAAGGCGTAGTTGGTGTTTGCTGACGTGTAGTCCTTCCATGCGGTTGGCGGTATTAGTTGATCCTGGAATAAATTAATTTTAAATATTTTGTTGTATTATAAATTATATATATACTTCGTATTTGTATAGTTATATATTTTTATATTTACTTTTTTTTCACGATTTTATCGTTTGTAGTTAAATAATTTTATTTTATTTAACAGATTTTGTTATATTGACATTCTAATAATAATTGTTGTTATCAAAAACAAATGCAAACATAAAATCTTATACAGCATTTTCTGCTGAGTACAACATAAATGCTCGGTTACTGACCGAACATAGTGTATATAAATACGTATATGCTGTATCTGTATGTATATAAATGTACTTGTGAATATGGTATTTGCTTTCCATCCAGTACTTGTCGGCAAAGTATATGTGTGATACCCGTATGCGTATGTGTACACACAAACATATGGACGTCAGCACACAGTATCACATTGTGTCACATTATATCAGCAACGTGTGTGTGCGTGTGCGAGGGAGAGGGAGTGCGTACGTGTGGGGCGGCGGAGCGCGCGAGCGTGCAGAGCGCCTGCAGCAGCGCCAGCGCCACGAGCGCGGCGAGGCAGCCCGCCACCACCCACAGCCGCGCGCCGCCCAGCAGCGGCCCGCCGCCCGCCGCGCCGCCCGCCCCGCCCGCGCCCGCGTCCGATGCTACACATAGGTCATTTTGTTAACTTTACTGCACTTATAGCGGCATTTTAATATCATCTATTTAATTTAAAGTAGTAAGACACGTTAATATAAGGGTATGTATTAATTTATACATCTCAGTGCCCCACATTTTCATCTACAAGAAGCTCTTAAACAGAATTAATACGAGTATGTTTTAACATCTAAAACATTTTTAATTTTAACTTCAAAAATACAAAAAATAACTAAACCTTAAACTATTCGTGAACTGTATCATGCTATTGGACTCGAAATATTTATTTAATTTTTAACTCTCAATCACGTTTGAACATTGAATTTTTGGCCACAAATAGACGAAAATAGTATGATTTAACCACTAACTCTTAGGAGCTTCGAAGGCGAGGAAGAGCGGGTCGACGCTGAGGCCGGCGACGCGGCCGGTCGCCAGCGTGTCCAGTAGCGCCGCGCGCCACTTGTCCTCGTCCGTACTGTTGCCGTCCACGGAGTTGGACTCGATGGACTTCAGCGTTATGTCCGCTATTATTGCCTTTGTTTCATTTCTGTTTAGAAGTTATTCTTCTTAGTCTTATATTATTAATTAGAATTGTTCGAGATATGATGAAGGTTTCGTAAATTAATACTGACATTCTGAAGAATTTTTGTCATTGAGATCGTGTAATATCTCGACCAACTATTATTGTTTAACTTTAGTTTCTTTAATTTTTTTTTTAAATTTACAACTTGTTTTTTTATAATCCATAAAATGAGTAAACATTAAGATATAATTAAAAACTACTGCCAGACGTACAACATCGAAACTATTTTGTATGGAAAATATTAGTTAATTTAGTGAAATAAATTATGATAATTAAAAAATAATTCGAATTGGTGACGTGGCGATTTAAACTGTCACATTAGATGTTAAAACTTAACCATCTAAACTTGTGCATAACTCACTGCATGAACCCGTTGACGGCCAGCCCCTGGTAGCCTGGCGTGCGCGCCAGCGGCGCAGCCAGCGCGGCGACCAGCGTGCGCGCCAGCTCCTCGAACTCCTGGCTGCCGGGCGCCGGCGGCCGGAAGGAGTCCGCCAAGTCCGTGATGCGGATGAGCACGCTGTAGCTGCGGCTGCCGGGAGGAACCACTTCCGTCGTGGTCTCATCCTCGCGGGGCTCTGGAGTGGTCGTTTCCAATTATAAACCATCCATACATCGGTCTTACAATGTATAATATGCATAGTGTTTTTTTTTTTTTTTGGAACGAGGTGAAACATATAGGCTGAGTGATATCGAGAAAAGTGTAATAAGTTACATTATGCCAGGAGAAAATTCTAATTCAAAAATATTTTACTCAGCATGAAATTATTAAATTTTTTTACTAAACGTCATGTGTCTACTACTGTCTACCAGTTCGGAAAGAAGAAGCCGCTGACCTGAGAAGAACTGGCGAAAGAGACGGGGAGCTAGAAAAACCAATACTACCCGTATTGGTTTTTCTAGCTGGTTAGTCCCACACAACCACCTGTTTCCTACAGGTGGTATACGTCAATGCATTTCCCAATATAAAATTATGCCAGGCGATTGAGAAGGTTTTTAAAGGACTTCTTGTAAGATACTATTGACCGTTAAAATATTTTAAAAAAAGCGATGATAATGACCGCACCCAATTTCATCAATCGTTCAGAACGAATATTGACTCAAAATTAACAACATCGTTGATCGTATAAATTAGTGAAGCTAGGTTTTCAATTTACATGTCATTATGTGTTCATATGGCTTTTGATCTAACTGCTAAATAAACGAACATATTGGAGATAAAGAATTACTTTTTAAGAAATTCTCTGACATATTTTATTAAATGTTTTTATATTTTTTTTATGTTTATTTTGTCTAAATACCAAAGAAAATTTAGCAATAGGGTATTTTACTCCATATGAAAATCAATCTAAAAATATATTATTAAGATAGCTCAGGCAAAAACATTCTGGAAAGTTGGTTTTAGTTCACGAAATAACAAAACAAATTTTAAAATTAAATTCAAAGTTTTCAGTTATTTTAATCTGTTTTAGAACACTACGAAAGAGTAGACGCCGCACTTCATTACGTCATACAGACTCGTACACAAAAATAAATAAATAAATAAATATGTTGGGACATTATTACATCAGCGCCATCTAGTTCCGTGATAAGCTAAGCTTGTGTTACGGATACCAGATAGTTGATATACTACACATATAAATTTTAAAACATACATATTATAAATATAAACACCCCCCCGCAGAATGCCCCCAGCGGGAGTCGAACCCGCGACCGCTGGCGCAGAAGGTAGGGTCACTACCAACTGAGCCAAACGAGTCGTCAATAAATAATTTGTTTGGTGTTTTTACACTAGTATTCTTGCATTTTACACTTGTATTTTTGGATTCAGGAACAGCACACCAACAATCAGTAGAATAAGAACTCATTTTTAAACTATAAACAATTATTTTCTATACATATTTTAATTAATTTTAGTGAGCAAAAGCTTTATAAGGTGTAAGAATTTTATGAACTTTATGCGAAAAATACTGTTTGATCTTTTTATGGTCTAAAACCACTCTTAAAAATTTTCGATCCTGGTTAATTTTGAACAGTCTCTGTTTTTGTCATAAAAAGTCGTATTGAAATATGTGAATGTGCAAACAATGCGGACTAGCGGGTTTAGTGACGGTTGCTCACACGAACCGTATTTCTCTTCCGTGGTTGCACACAAAAGCAGTAGGTACTACGAGAACGAGTACATCAACCATGGGGTTGCTTCAGAGTTCAGCACAGGATAGCTCATGGCAGGCGGCCACCGGCGAACGCACGTTGGGGGATTTATTAATTATTATTACACGTACTACAAGGGTACGCATTTCAAAAATTGATAAGATGAAAGATAAACGTTTACCGTTTATAAATAACGTCATATAACAACCTCACTACTATATAAGTCAAAATGAACGCAACGCTTGCGCGATGTAACTTACTAGTACCGCCATCTAGTGGATAAACAATAAACCTCTATACTTGCTGTTTTCACATTTTTTACAAGATGTCACCAGCAGAGCGTAGCCGAAGGTTTTCATAGACGGACAGAAAAACACCAAAAATTACAGATTCGGCCTAAGAATTTACAAAAAATATTCAATGTATAGATAATTATAACCGAAGAAACTGTTTTGTATAGATTGGACTAAGTTAGAATCCTACGGCGCGGCGCTTGAAGCAGCGCTTGCATTTTATTCTCGCGTCCGTATTTTTTTGCGATTACTCCTAAGATGTTCGTTTTGATTATGTGGTGTAAAAGAGTAAAATAATGTGCATAAAATACTTAAGGGGATTACCTCGCTCAAATCCCAAAAACACTGTAAGTTTAAAGAAGATTTTAGATGAATCCTCTCGTGTGATTTCCATATAAAAAATATATGGTTTACTTAAGGCTATCACAAATACTTTGTATTGTTTAAAATGTTAATAAACTTTCCCAAATTTAGAAAAAAAATTAATTAAATAAGGCATTTTTTAACGTAAATCGTATTTTCTCTCAATAACGGCTGAATAGTATGGCGTGAATTTTATACCATAAAATGTGTAATGACGTATTTCACATTTTGTATTGTTTTTTTTTTTTTCTTATTTATTCTAATATTTTAAGTAAATGAATAAAAACCTAATTTTGAACATCGAAACTACAGAGGTGCTCTGCGCGGGCGCGCGCGCGCGCGGCGCTGGCGCTCGGACGGGGAGGCTGTGTCACTTTTTTGCTCCGACGTCGCTAGCAATCGACTACTTATTTTACGTTGTTTTTATGCACTACATACAAGCGTGTTTATTTGTGTGCGTGAAAAGAATAGTCGCACGCAGACATGACACTGCAGTAAATTACGCGTTTGAGCGCTGTATTTTATTTTATATTATAGTACATATTATAATGTAAAGGTTAAATTATGTGATTATATAAATAAAATATCGATTTATCATTATAGGTTATAGGATTATAATAAATAAAATACTTATATATTAAGGTAATAATTATTCTAACATTGCAACTCTTTGACACTGTTCGGAACATATCGCTCGTAGGCAGTAAGTGTAACCTATACAAGTGGCTTATTCTTTGATTTTGTTCTGGCGTTAATTTTTGTGCGCGGTACGCGGGTGTAAAGCGCTAAGCCCCGCCTAGTCGTCAAGGCCATTGGGAATAGTAATCCCCTTAAAGCCTCTAAATTATTTAAAATGATCAGGAATAATACCGTATTTGTGTAAGCTTTCCAATTACCGCTTTATAATTGTCCATCGCCCGAGATAGATATATGCCATCGAGTCGTGGAATTTTTTAGACCTATACGAGTATAAGGTACAAAAATAATTCTATCACACATCATATATCTCAAAGAGTTACGGCAGCGTTTTCGTTAAAAGCTCCCAGACGGCTTTTTTTCCGACACCTCCAACAGATATCATTTTAATTTAGGCAATGAATACAAAAACTTGACGAATTATATACTAAAACCTTCCTGGAGAACCAACCTATCCATTGGTGAAAACTGCGTGAAAATCGATGCAGTAGTTTTTAAGTTTATCGTGAACAGACAGACAGACAGACACGGCGGAAGACTTTGTTTATAATATTGTTACGACTTAGGGTTCGTGACAATTAAAACAGCCGACTAAACTACTAAAAACAGACACTTTAATTATCCGGCCTTATATAGGGGCCTCGGATGGTTCTAGAACCTTCGACTGTAGAAACTTCCAGAATGTTCGAGTACATACCGGCCCCGATCGATCATAGATCGATAGATCGAGATTGTTCTGGAAAGTTCTATGATCGAAGTTTCTAGAACGATCTCTACTACTAGTTCCGCTACTCGACACTAGATGGCGCTAGTGGTAGGTATATGTAACGTCACCATGTCCCGAGCATTAATCGTTGCGCGCGACACTATGTAGGTTGTACACAATAATTTGTTAAAATTGAATCGTACAATGTTTTGTTCTTATTAAATGTTATTTGTTCACTTAATTATCAATTTTCTTTAAGAAAGAAGTGGGTAGACCAGTGATAATGAGTGGTTTTGGCTTTTCTGTAGGGCATTTCTCAACATAAAAATAATGGCAGGGGATTGAGGCATGGTAGGATATGTGTCGTGCATTGAGTTATTATTACTAGAGTAGACGCCGCGAACAAAATCTGTTCGCCACTAGCGGCCGCCCGGGCGCGGGGGAGGAGGCGACCGCATCATAGATTACTATGCAGAAGGGACACGGACACTTTGTTTATATTCTGCCTAATGAGCATACAACTAATTATTTTAATTACAATTACTTTTTAAGCTATTGCATAGATTCTATCGCGGGCTTTGAGCGCGGCGACCGAATCCAGAAATTCCGTAACGAAAAAACCTAACACCAATAAGGTTTTATATTCTGTAATTGTATCGAACCTATAACCCACTTTACATCCACTGAGCCACAAGATCCTAAATTTTTTTTTTTAATAATGACATGGGTCTCATTTTCGAGGTTTCTCGGGGTGCTGGTTGCGAAAATGAGGACCATTTTCTAATCCAAGATGGCGGACATCCGGTTTTTTTTTAAATAAAGACAAGGGTGTCATTTTCGAGGTTTCTTGGGGTGCTAATTGCGAAAATGAGGTCCATTTTCAAATCCAAGATGGCCGACATCCGGTTTTTTTAAATAATGACATGGGTGTCATTTTCGAGGTTTCTCGGGGTGCTGATTGCGAAAATGAGGACCATTTTCAAATCCAAGATGGCCGACATTCGGTTTTTTTAAATAATGACATGGGTGTCATTTTCGAGGTTTCTCGGGGTGCTGATTGCGAAAATGAGGACCATTTTCAAATCCAAAATGGCGGACATCCGGTTTTTTTTCAATAATGACATGGGTGTCATTTTCTAGGTTTCTCGGGGTGCTGATTGCGAAAATGAGGACCATTTTCAAATCCAAGATGGCGGACATCCGGTTTTTTTTCAATAATGACATGGGTGTCATTTTCGAGGTTTCACGGGGTGCTGATTGCGAAAATTAGGTCCATTTTCAAATCCAAGATGGCGGCCATCCGGATTTTTTTCAATAATGACATGGGTGTCATTTTCGAGGTTTCTCGGGGTGCTGATTGCGAAAATGAGGTCCATTTTCAAATCCAAGATGGCGGACATCCGGTTTTTTTTTCAATAATGACATGGGTGTCATTTTCGAGGTTTCACGGGGTGCGGGGTGCGGAAAAACCGTGTGGCACTCGGAGACTGCCGCGGTAAAGCTATTGCATAGCTGTTTTTATCAACTTATGCAATTATATTTATTTATTTTATTTATGCAGTATTTTTTCCTTTGTTTTTTTCTTTGATATTAATTCAAGTTACACTTTTTAAGCGTGGTGACCGATAAGAAAACATTTTTTTCTTTTATTAAATAAATGAGAAGTTAATATTGTTAAAATATTTTTACTATCTATTGAAAAAAAACCCGGATGTCCGCCATCTTGGATTTGAAAATGGACCTCATTTTCGCAATCAGCACCCCGAGAAACCTAGAAAATGACACCCATGTCTTTATTGAAAAAAACCGGATATCCGCCATGTTGGATTTGAAAATGGATCTCATTTTCGCAATCAGCACCCCGAGAAACCTCGAAAATGACACCCATGTCATTATTGAAAAAAAACCGGATGTCCGCCATCTTGGATTTGAAAATGGACCTCATTTTCGCAATCAGCACCCCGAGAAACCTCGAAAATGACACCCATGTCATTATTAAAAAAAACCGGATGACCGCCATCTTGGATTTGAAAATGGACCTCATTTTCGCAATCAGCACCCCGAGAAACCTCGAAAATGACACCCATGTCATTATTGAAAAAAACCGGATGTCCGCCATCTTGGATTTGAAAATGGACCTCATTTTCGCAATCAGCACCCCGAGAAACCTCGAAAATGACACCCATGTCATTATTAAAAAAAAAACCGGATGTCCGCCATCTTGGATTTGAAAATGGACCTCATTTTCGCAATCAGCACCCCGAGAAACCTCAAAAATGACACCCATGTCATTATTAAAAAAAACCGGATGTCCGCCATCTTGGATTTGAAAATGGACCTCATTATTTAAACCTTATTGGTGTTAGGTAATAGGTTTTTTCGTTACGGAATTTCTTGATTCGGTCGCCGCGCTCAAAGCCCGCGATAGAAGCTATGCAATAGCTTAATAAAAAAGTATATATATAATAATATAAAATGTTTTATCTGATAGGGAACTACAAAATAATTTCATTATCTGTATTAATTAACATAGCAACTCGATATTGTCACTTCTGCGTAGACCTTTTTTTTACTCTTTGATTTCAACAATCATGGCCGCCGCCGCATGGCGCGTCGGCATGACTTTAAAATTATACAAAATTATTAATCTAAGCGTGATTAAACGAAAATGCAGTAAACTTACGCGTGAAAAGTCACTCCTTGACTTTTATTTGATTTTCCTGAACGGTTTGTACAGTACCTCACTACACATGACGGCATATTTAGACGTAATAATTTTTACTCCAATGCGTCAAGCTACCGCAGCCGCTCGGCACAGACTAAACGCGTATATGCCGATCGGCCTATACAGGTGTTTGAATAAATCTAGTTGAGGCGCCCACTCTATACGTAGTAATAATAACTCAATGGTGTCGTGTGATAACTTTGTCGTGGTGGGGGCCCAGTAGCGCCGGGTGTGAGATAAGAAACGCGCAGGGAGGGCCCACTTCGGTGGGCGATGTGTCAGGCGGGTTGCTTCTGGTACTCCTCTAGATAGCAGAGTGGACTGACAAAATATATTATGTTGTTCTTTATGTGCAAAAATACTACATTATGCCTATTAAAAAAAAAGTGACTGGTATATTACTAAGCAAATAATGAAAACACAAGCTCTTACTTAATCTATAAATATTTTTAGCGGTCCCCTTTTTAGTCATAAAATTCCGTAACCGAATGCCATTATAGATAATGGGAACCATTATAGTTTCGTCTTGTTTGTCTATGTGTCTGTCTGTCCGTACAGCCTTTTCATTCCGTAGCTATTAGGACTACATAGTTGAAACTTGGTAAGTAGATGTATGCTGTGAACCACCACCACCTTACGATGTTTATACAAAAAAAAAAGGTAAAGGCGGGGCTCCCCATACATGGAACTGAAACTAAAAAGCTTTTTTTTCATCAAACCTATACGTGTGGGGTAACTATAGATATGTCTTGATCTTGATGGTTTCTAAAAGAGTTTTTTTCTCAAAGACAATCGTTTGAAAGATAGACCCTTCCAAAGTGGTAAAGTGTATGTCCTACTAACCTTTAAAATAAGATAGTGTAAAATCTAAAAAATATAAAAAAAAACCGTGTGGCACTCGGAGACTGCCGCGGTAAAGCTATTGCATAGCTCTTTTTATCAACTTATGCAATTATAATTATTAATTTATTTTATTTATGCAGTATTTTTTTTTCCTTTGTTTTTTTTCTTTGATATTAATTCAAGTTACACTTTTTGAGCGTGGTGACCGATAAGAAAACATTTTTTTTTTCTTTTATTAAATAAATGAGAAGTTACTATTGTTCAAAATATTTTTATTATCTATTGAAAAAAACCCGGATGTCCGCCATCTTGGATTTGAAAATGGACCTCATTTTCGTAATCAGCACCCCGAGAAACCTCGAAAATGACACCCATGTCATTATTGAAAAAAAAAATGTTAAAAAGCGCCATCTATTGAATACAATATGTAATTTGTATACAATACTAGAGGAAGCTGCTGTAAAATAATATGAAATATTACGTTATTTTCGTTACGGAATTTTTAGATTCGGTCTCCACGCTCAAGGCCCGCGATAGAAGCTATGCAATAGCTTAAAAATGTGCTGTAGATCTCAATGAAACTCAGACAACACAAGTAACAAAATCTACAACTTCCCGGCCCTTGCCAATTTCCGAGCACTGAATTAAAATTTAGCTACATGATAACCCTGAGACGCAAATGCAGTAAGTAATTATATCGCGGATTGGGCCGGAGATGCCCTACTTCTACTCTTTATACTATGGCGGAAGCGATACGGTGAAGGAAAACATCGTGAGGAAACCTGCATGTCTGAGAAAACCTAGCAAGTTTGTGGCTTGATCCCCCTCGTACTGAGGGAGGCCCGCCGCGGAGGAGGAGGAGCAGGGGACGTACCGGGCCCGCAGGCGCGGATGCAGACGGGCAGGTCGGACACGTGCGGCGCGGCGGCGTGCTTGCTGGTGCGCTTGTTGACGGGGTCGAAGCCGCCGCCCGCCGTCACGAACATCAGGTACAGGCACTGCTGGTCTGTGAACGCCAGGTCCTGCGCACGTTTTATTACAGGTTAAGGATACAAAAAATATTTGTCAATTTCTCGAATACTTGTGTTTGAATTTGCTCATAAATAAGTTTTCATATTTAGCATGTTTTCATATTATGTGCAAAATGTACATAGATGTGATGAATTTTATAACTCTTACTCGAGGGTTTTAACATCGTATGCTCCTCCCAAGGTTTCAAACTATATTTGAACCGGTTCAGCGAATTAAGAGTGAAAAGGGCACAGACAGACAGACATCAATTTACTTTAACTTTTATGTTATAGGTATAAATTAATAACACCACAGATTATATAATAATATACGTATAGATAGCAAAGTACACATGTGAGAAGTGAATTTTCTTTGTTTATAAATTTAACTCACTGTTTACATACTGTGTAAATACTAATGATATTGTAGTTTCACTTCAAAAACAATTCCTCACTTCAACCAGCATGAGCAGCATGTCATAAGTTAAGCTGTATATTGTAATATTTCTGCTACACATGACGTCACATTAAAAATTGACTTGCGGTGGCGCTAACTCTTCCCCGTCCCTGAGTGCCTGGTACGTGTACTGGTACTCGTATATATTTATAGTAATCTAAAGCTTTAGATTTCCGAGACTTTACCCCCTCCATGGTTGCGTTAAACGTTTAACGCAACCTTGTTGGAAGTCGCATAAGAAGTTTCACTTCAGCAAAACGATACATGTAACGCATCCTACGACATTTATTTGAATGAAAGTTTCAACACTAAGGATGTCGCACCTTGTCGTCCCCGGTGTCGCGCAGGCGCTCGAAGCTGAGCTCGGCGCGGCCGTCGCGCAGCGCGCCCGCCGCGCGGCGCACGTCCTGGCGCGCGTCGACGCGCGGCGCGGAGTAGCCGCCGAGCCACGCGTCCATGAGGAAGGCGCGGCCGCTGCGCGCGTCCACCCACCCCACCACCGCGTCCGTCTGCGACTGCGCACAACACATCACGCTGTACACACGAGACACGCGGACGAGATTGTTCGTCGGTCCACTGTGTTCACGTTATTCACAGTTTGTAGAGTAACATTGAAAAAACACAAACATGCATAGCCGTCTTCCTTTTCTAATCTTAATCACATGTTTATCGCTTGATCCTTAAAGTTTAAGACCGACCCATGATATATAAAAAGCTGAACTTTAACAAAAATGAATTATAGTAACAAAAATAATCATTAAGATCAAGGTGATCCAAATACACGAATGACAAAAGAAAAAAAAGATAATACTGGCTTAGCCGGCGAGGCCTAATAATATATAAGGAGGTGGTAACCTAAAATGCATTTTCTAACGTAAAAAAAAATTAGAAAAAAATTAAAATAACAAGTAAAACTAATTAAATTTCAAACTTATTGATTTATTTTCGATTAACCATCATGAAATTCACCACTTTTACAAACGAGAATAATTAATGAATCTACAACTAAAGTAACTTTTTACCCGATTCGAATGTAAAAAAGACTTCTAGTCCATTCTTTTGTTTCTGTAGCACTTTTTTACCAGTTTAGCTGACAAAATATATATATATATATATATTTTTACCCAAAAAATTGTTTATTTAAAAAAAATTGACTTAGTTACTAACACAATTATTATAGTAGTATTGATTTTTAGTATTTTAAAAGCTATTTGAATATAGTTATAGAAGCTCACCATCTTCCTATCCTTGCTGAAGCCGATGCCGGTCCAGGTCTTGGTCTGCTTGGTGACGATGGAGAAGCGCACGTAGTCGCGGCCGACGTACCGCCACTGCGCCACGTAGTCGCAGGCGCCGGCGCTGGCGTTGCAGCCCGCCGGCAGCGCCCACTGCGCGCCGCAGCCCTCCAGGGGGGTGATGCCGCCTGCCGACGCGGGCTTGGCTTCATCTGGGGGTCATAGTTACTATAGGAATGGTTATCTACACTGTCTCGTGTTCAAGGTACAGAGAGGTGTGGTAGTCCGATGCAAGTCATAAGTTGGAGCGAAGGTGTCGCTTACGTATACTGTGGGTTTTCTAGTCTGTTAGTGTTATTCGGGGTATACTACAAGCATATAATGATAACATCAAATCAAAATATACGGGTTTAATCCACTTTAATGCCCCACAGCTGTATACGGACCTTTTAATACGAGGAAGATCAGGTCATATTCTACCACGCTAGCCAAGTTGACTGAACTTATTTTTCGGAAACCTACTAAATTCTCTCAAAGACAAACGGTTCCTCAACACGTGTTACCACCATACCAGTAAAAAATCACGTTGGAAATGATTCGCCAAAATATCAGAGATGTAAAACCCTGAATTTGCCATCACACTCGGTTGTCCAAGCGAACGTGTTACTCCTACCGCTTCCTCCCACTATGTATGTATAAGGTGTGTATGTTTTAAAAAGTGGTAGTGCCATGCTTGTTACCTTAGGGTAGCAGCCGAATGGGCCGGCACGCCCCGTATAATACCACTCTCTTACAGAAGACCGGCGTAAAGTGGCAGCTATGCGGTCGCGTTTCGTCCGGTAAGTGAGAGTCCGGGAGGCCTACTCCCCAGCCCTCCTCTCGTCCTTCTCCCTTCTCCCTCCCTCCCTTTCCTAAGAAACCGGTAACGCATCTGCAAGCCCTGTGGTGTTACAGATGTCCATGGGCGGAGGTGATCACTTCCCATCAGGTGAGCCTCCTGCCCGTTTGTCGCATAAAAGAAAGGTATGGGCTCACCGAAGAAGTTGAGGTCGAGCACGCCCCTCTGCGCGCCGTGTCCGTGGTACTTGAGCTGGTCGGGGCGGTAGAAGCCGCGCTGCTGGCCGCGCGCCCACACCACGTGCATGGCGGCGTCCACCAGCGCGTGGTCCGTCGGCTCCGACGCCTGGGAAGCGTTTGCTTTTTAAATTACCCTCCATTTTTCAAGTCAAACTTCTTTAGAATCGTTGTGATTTCAAACTCGACTGGCATGTGTACTTTGTACGCACGCACTTTTTTTATCAATATTATACTAGCGATGTACCCTTGCTTCTCTCGGATACATCCTAAAATACGATTAAGATTTTAAAGTGTTTTCTTTAAATAAAAACAGCAGTTGCTTACATTGTTAAATGCATATAAAAATGTATGATGTACATTTTGTAAGGTTTCACTATTTTTATTATAAAATAAAATAGATTTATGTAATTTGTCAAACTGGCCATTTTGTAAATGTGGCAGTCAAAATTATGAAAAGCTATAAAAATATAGAATATTCAAATTAATATAAAGAGAAAAGAAAAAGAGAGAAAGAAAAAGAAAATAACATTTAATATGACAAGACGAAAGATAGGAATTGATCGGCGAGGAATTGAAATGGTTGGATGTTTTATGAAATTGTAAACTAGAGTAAAGGAATCAAATTGTAACAATATGTGTTCCAAAACATGTTCGAAGTAAATCTTGTTAATATATGTATTTGAAAAAACGACTCTGACTTTTACTAAAGTGCCTCATCATTTTACGACAACTAATTTTGTCTGGACTTTCTTTAGCAAACTACTTTTATTTTAGACAACAGAATAAGAATTCCACTGCAAAAAAAAACAATATTACAAGGACAGGGACGCTAAATATAAAACAAAAAATAATCACCTTAATCTTCCGTCTGAACATAATGGTAGTAACGTTGTTCTCCTCGAAGCCGGAGGCGGCGGTGATGTCGTCGTGGCCGCCCCAGAACGAGTCCACGCGCGGAGTTGACCTGGAATTTGTAGAAAATATTTACTTACTTTTTTATAATTTCATACGAGCAATTATATACGAAAACGGCTCCAACGATTTTCATGAAATTTAGCATGCAGGCGCTTTCGGGGGCGATAAATCGATCTAGCTGGGTTTTATTTCTAGAAAACGTTATTTCATCAATATTTTCAGGCAATGAAAAAAAGCTACAATACCATTAGAATACGAAGGTAAATTTCGCTGTCATTCACAAGATTATAATAGCTCAGATTGATTGACAGCGGAAACCGGGCGGTCTCTAACCAGAAGTCCTCGGTTTGAATCCAGGTGTTTCCAGCCCGGTTATTATTTTTGTCTTTTTTTAATTTTTTCCAAAAAAAACCGAGCGAAGCTCGAGCGCCTGATATTATTATATTAATGTAATAACAATAATAAATGGAATGGCCGTAAAATATATTTAGTTCTATGGAGAATTCAATGATTAATATACGGATATGTTGTGGCAGATTAAAGTTAAGTATATCCGGCAACCCTTTAAAATAGATTTAATACGTCAGTCTCAATAGTGTATAAAAGTCGAACTTCTAAATATTTTTTTTGCCAGGGTATATAGCGTCAACTAGATTTTAATTTTCATCAGCTATCATAATAAATCACGATGGGTTTGTAGTGTATATAAACAGGCGGCGCTTTTAATGTTATAAAATGTTAATCACGGTTAAAAATTGGTAAAAATCATACTTTTTTTTTTTATTTGAATGAATTATTTTACAAGATTTATACGTTAGTTTGCAAATTATTAGAAAGAAAAAAACTGTTCATCTATTTGCGTATCTATTATCTGTTCTAACGAACAAAAATAACCCGAATAACAGCCCGAATCGTTGTACAATTTTTTCTCGTGGGATGATGATGGTAATGATGATGGAGGTAATGATGATGGAGGTAATGATGATGGAGGTAATGATGATGATGATGGAGGTAATGATGATGATGATGGAGGTGATGATGACGACGGCTCACCGGTCGCGCGTGTAGTAGTCGAGCACGCGGTGGTAGTGTCCGCGCGCGGAGCCCGCCACGATGTCGGTGCAGTCCATGGCGCTGAAGTCGTGGCGCGGCGCGTACTCGTGCGCGGGGAAGTAGCCTGCGGGCGTCGCGAGTACTGAGCCATTTGCTATGCAGGCAGTTAACCGACTCCCGAGATGGTTTATTGAATTATTCTTTCATTTTTTGCTTTGAATTAAGGTTTTTTACATCTGGAAGTCGGTTTTTTTGTTTGTATGTAGTAAGTTTTTATTAAAAAAATGAATTTTGTATCACTGTGATGGTAGTCTTATGTAACGTGTTTCAAATTAAATTTTATGTGCAGTCACTAGCACTTCTTACTTCAATGGAAAACTAAGTGTACTTGTGAAAAAAGACTGTAGTAAAAAAATAGAAAAAATAGTACATAGTAATTATATTTTTTTTCCAATAAATTAAACTGTATAATATGAATATTTAGTACCAGTCATTTATTATAAAATTTCTTTTTAAACCTGTTATTACAAAAGCTTTTACCTCACTGAATGTGTAAAGAATTTTAAAGGCCATTTAGTGTGAATGCTTGTAAACCAATAATGGGAGTTATGTTTTACATTTAGTCTATACATAATGATTTTTTTAAGAAATTTGTGCCAAATAAACTATTATTAATATCATATATTAAATATAATGTTAATAAGTCCTATAAATAATTGAAAGTTATAAATAAAGACAGTCGTATGTACAATGTAAGTCTGGAAGTAGAAAATTATCAAGAACAGAAGTCACTAGAAAGAGAAGAGAGTAGAGAGAAGGAAGTAGGAGGAGAAGGAGGGATAACAGAAACAATACCACAAAGCATGCGAAGCAAAGATATATAAGCGAAATATATAAGAATATATGATAAATAAAATATAAAAAAATATAAAGAAATAATGTTTATCTTTTATAGATATACAGATGTCTTTATATAAAAATGATATGTAAAAAAAAGTTACATACAATACATACAAAATTAATTAACAAAAAAAATCGATCAATTCTTAACTTACAAAGCCAATAATCGCATAGAATCGATTTTAACTAAAAAAAATAAGTACATATAGTTGAAATAACCGCCGCATTCAATTGACAGTATTTAATTAAAAAGCATTAAAATTCAAAACTCATTGTCCTTCAATAGAAAGGCTTTATTGTGACTTGAATATAACAAAATGTACTTTACACTACTGATAACAATACGCAAAATAAATAATTGTAAGAAAAATTGTAATGTGTTACACAAAACATCATAACCAATAATAATAATAAATAAATATTAGTACAGAACATGCAACAATTAAATTTTAATAAAAATATATAGACATAATATAATATAAAACACAATATCAGTTTTATCGTTTTTTTTTTTTTTTAATTATCAAATAATTCTTTTTACATTTATTCTAAATTGTACTTTTTTAAATCTCTTTATCTGACAAATCTGATATAATGTAATATATTATTAGCAAAGCTCGTGCTTTACCTGATTCTTCGGTAAGTCCTTTCACTAGCAGATTTTCTGAATCTTCAGTAATGGGTTCGGGTTCAGGGGAAGGTTCAGAGGTTGGTTCGGGTTCGGAAGAAGGTTCCGGCTCCGATTTGGGTTCTGGAGAAGGTTTGGGTTCAGGTTCAGATTTTGGTTCAGGTGAGGGTTCTGGTTCAGATTTTGGTTCTGGAGAAGGTTCTGGTTCAGATTTTGGTTCTGGGGATGGTTCGGGTTCAGATTTTGGCTCTGGAGAAGGCTCGGGCTCAGATTTCGGTTCTGCAGTAGGTTCTGGTTCAGCAGAGGGTTCAGGTGAGGATTTGGGTTCTGGAGAAGGTTCAGGTTCCGGTTTGGAATTAGGTGAAGGTTCAGGTACAGACGTTGGTTCAGGTTCTGAACTAGGTTCTGGTGAAATTTGGGGTTCTAAGTCGGAATGGTCGTCGTTCGTTAACTGTCTATACTTTGGTTTGGACTTATTTTTAGACTTAGGTTCTAACTTTGGTTCAGATTCAGGTTCTGGCACTGGGGAAGGATAATTTTCTGTCTCACTGTCTATTATAGTTGTTTCATCTGTAAAAATAACGTAACCATGCAAAATTATCTATACATACGGTGTTTATACAAAGTTAGTTTGCAAGTAAGTAAGTCTGAGTGTCGCTCAGCATTTCTGTGGATTTTAGCACTAGTGTTAAACAAATTTTGTGCTTTTACGTAATTTATTTGTTATACTATACTTACTTGTTTTTTCTACTTCGGAAGCAGCACGTTTCTTACGACCTTTAGGAAGATAAAAAGCGGAAATTAATTGGTGATTTAAACAAAATATACAATAAGTTAATAAAAATCAATTTTATTTGTAATTTTACTATTTAAACCACACCAAAAAAACTAAGCTAAAAATAAGCTTTATTATATGTAAGTAAACAGTCAGTATTCATTACTCCCAAATGAAACATATATCCTCATACACAGATTTCACACAGTAGAAAGCATCCAATATGTTGACAGATATTAACATACCAAATTTTATCAAAATCTATTCAGTGGTTTCCTCGTTATGTGGTCATAGACAAACTGACAAAAACTCTACTCTAAATAAAATATAGTTTAATAAATAACTATGATAGTTAGAATATTAAATAATCATTAATAAATATTAAAAAATATAAAATCTTACCTTTCGAACTCGACACTTTATATGAAATGCTAGTTTTCACAGTCACGTCATTGCCTAGATTTTTAAAATCAAAACCATCTAAAGTATGCATCGCGACTCTCTTGTTTCTATTGTCACTCATATTCAAATCCTGCAATTTTGGTTCTGGTTTTGGTTCAGGTGTTGGTTCTGGTTCAGATGTTGGTTCTGGACTTGGTTCAGGCTCAGCTTTTGGCTCTGGTTCCGGTTCTGGTTTTGGTTCTGGTTCTGACTTAGGTTCGGGTGCTGGTTCTGGTTCTGACTTAGGTTCTGGTTCTGGTTCTGACTTAGGTTCTGGTTCTGGTTCTGACTTAGGTTCTGGTTCCGGTTCTGACTTAGGTTCTGGTGCAGGTTCTGGTTCTGATTTCGGCTCAGGAGCCGGTTCTGGTTCTGGTTTTGAATTTAATTCGAATTTTGGTTCAGGTTCTGGGAGGGGTTCTGGGGCTTGTGTACTTGCTGAAGTATAAGATATACAAACAGATAATAATTGATTCTTAAAAACAATATTTAACAAATTTTCAGGACCTCCGGCTGCGCATTTAGAGGTCGACATTTAGAGGTTCATACAAATACTTACGTCTAGTGATAGGCGGCCCAAGAACTGGGAAGTTCTTACATTCCTTTTTCAAGTCTTTAGGTCTCCACCCGAGCGCTGTAAAGGGATTATAATAAAAATTAATTCATTTATCCTAAAACTTCACTATTATTTTCACTATAAATATTTTAAAAATACTATGCGTAATGAATATTGCATATATTTAATAAAATTCATTTCCATTAAAGGTATAATAAAGCTACTAAAATTATTAAACTTAATAGTAATTTAATAATAGCCCGGGCCCTTTACAATCTACATACACACTCCGCCTTATAACCAATAATTGTGCCAATATTGTATTCAAATATAGTCCAAGAGACTACAATTATTCAATAAATATCAATTTATTTTACAATTTTTTTTTATCTTTAAGGATTATTCAAAGAGAAATGTTAATTTATAATGTCACATCCTTGCGTAAATCTAAATCAAACTTTTAATTGAATATTTTTGTGACTCACCGGCATAAGAAGTCCCGTTGACGATCATGACGAATTCTATTTCACCTTCGTCTTTGATGACCCGCCAGTACAAAGCGAACTCATCAGATAGTTGTTTCTTGGAGTACAGTGAAAGGTTTATATTTTTGTCTTTCCAAGGGGCCTCTGGAAAATATTATACTTATGTTTATAAATAAAAATTATCGTATGTTTTATTGTATGCATTTTTAAGGCAATCATCTGATTATAATGAAATTTTGTAATTTTTTGGTAGTGTTGCCAATATGTATTTAGAAATAAGTTTGATTTAAATTTTTTCTCTCGTAATCCATTGTTAGTACTAACTCGGAAAAAGCTGAAGGTACCTCTATATCTAAGTACACTTATATTATAAACAGTTTTTTTTTGTATTTTTGTGTGTTTGTTTGTTTAATGCAATAAATAAAAATCCGGTCAACTGATTAAGGTAAAATTTGGTATAAAGAGTGTTCGATACCCTGGGAAGAAAATAAGTATAGATTTATCTCTAAGATCATCTCTTGAGGAGGATGACAGTCATTCATCCTGAATGGAATTGAATTTCTCACTCTTGTTGCAGCCCTTCCCGTAGAAGCCGTGCGGGCAGTAGCAGCGGCGCGGCGGCGCGTCCACGCACTTGCCGCGCAGCCCGCAGTCGCCGTCCTCCGCGCACTCCTCCGCCACCTCGCAGCGCGCGCCGCTGTACGCCTTGTGGCACTTGCAGCGGCCCAGGATGTGGAACCCGTGCCCCGAGCACGTCTCGTGGTAGTCCTTGCCTGTTGGTTGTTAAACTTTTTGGGTGAACTTTAGTAAATGGCTCCTACACTTGGAATAACATTTAGATTAACTATTTAGCGTTACAATTGAATCTATTGAATCTACAAAACAACACTGGTTTTCAACCGCTTACGTCAGAAGTCAGTTTTTCTGCTGAGAAGAAACATGATCTACCATTAGTCGATTTTACTGCTAACGCTTTTAGATATCTCACATCAGTAAAGTAGATCTAGATATGTAACATCTGTAAAGTAACAGCCTACTAACGTGCAACGACGTCGATGTCCGCGCAGGACCAGAAGCGGTAGTTGGGGCCCCACTCGCCGGCCTCGCGCTGCAGCTGCAGCGTGCAGTTCTCGCACGTGAAGTCGCTCGGGAGGCGCACTTCGTATTGTTGAGCACTGCAATAGATTCAAATTCAAATTTAAAATATTTTATTCAGCATGAAATTATTACAATTTTTTACTGAATGTCATGAGTCTACTACCAGTTCGGAAAGAAGCAGCTGACCTGAGAAGAACTGGCGAAAGAAACTCAGCGGGACTAATATTTTTTTTAATAGTATCATATACTCATACATATTATATTTTAAATAATCTGTGGTTCTGTAAAGGTTAAGTGAATCACCTTTGTAAAGAAAAGTGTTCGTGAATTACTTATTATGGTAAATTTGCATGAGACATAGACATGGCAAAGGTACATTGATATGAGAGCTAAAATTATGATTGGAAGTTCGCAAAATATCAACATGATAATAAATTACAACATTCGCTTAGGTGGAATTTGTCGTCGCATCGTTCTCGTTGCGACAATTAAATACTACGGAACTAGCTCTTTCCATAAAGTCTAACTTAGAATGAAATTACATGAAATAAGTGTAAAAATTAAGTGGTCTAGTTACGCGGTTTTACAACGACGATATGGTAATATAAAATAAATATTTACTCTAAATAGAATAAGTATACCTTCTTTTGAAGTCGGTCAAAATATTCATAAAAGTGATTGAGAATAATATTATAAACCTTGATTTGTTTGAAAAGAATAAAAGTTATTAATTTAAAAACTTACGTAGGATCATCTCGAACAAATTCTGAACCGCCCGCTCTTGGCGTCAAATCTAACAAAGGTCGCTCTAAATAATCCAATATCCTTAAACTAAATCCTCCCTGAAACAAAATATAATTCACATTTTAATGAATTATTATATAAGAGTGCTAATATTTTCTAATAAAATCTATATAATAAATAATATATAATAAAGCAAATGCAAAAAGATTTTTTGTTAAAACAAATTATAGATTTGATACTGAGTTGTGAACATATTTTTAAAGTAATTAGAGCTAAGTAAATAACGAAACATTGATCCTGGTTTTTATATTATTATGAAAATAAAAAGAAATTATGGAAAATTTGGAGACAAAAAAATAGCAAACTACTTTAAAACAAACGTTTTAATTTTTTATTAACAAGTTTTAATTAACAAGAAGAATTATTTATAAAAAAGCAAAAATGTATTTCGCCCAACGTGGGGCTCGAACCCACGACCCTGAGATTAAGAGTCTCATGCTCTACCGACTGAGCTAGCCGGGCTTGTACAAACTGAACAAAATATAGAATAACTTACTCGATGTGCGTACGCCAAACGCCAATGTACTGTAAACGTAGAGCCCGCCAAGAATGACGTTTTTATTGAACCTGAAAAAAAAAATTTTTTTTTCAATACCAATCAATATTTTTGAAGTACCTACATGGTTGTTTATCTACCTTAGGAAAAAATAAAAATTAGCGCCATCTTGTGGCAGATTCTTAAAATTATAATTTTAACATTATGCGTATAGATGTCACTAGGAGACTTAATACAACTTGGTCTAGCTTTGATATTCAACTTAGAATAGAAATATTTTAGGTTTTCACAAAACTGCTAGTATGTTTCAAGTCATTACTTAGTTTTATGATAATAAAATAAAAAAGCTGAGCACTTAAAAAAGGAAAAAATATTTTTATGTACAAACTCATGTTATTTTTTTTATTATTTAATATTTTGTGTTAAATATTTCATAAAGTACATATACGTAATAAAAATTATGAGATATTATCATCAAACATGTATAATTATTAAAGAATAAATAAAAATATAAATCAAGTCCAAGTAAAAAAGCTTGGCAAAAATGGATTTCCACGACCGTGACAGGACTCGAACCTGCAATCTTCGGATCCGAAGTCCGACGCCTTATCCATTAGGCCACACGGTCATATGACGTAATGCATTAGAAACGACATTTGGACTTAAGGGAATGCGCGCGCATTTTTTTTTTACAATTTTAATGTAACATATCATGGAAGAGTGTATGTAGAGTGTGAGTTTACAGTTTCTATTCCGTGTTTTACATTAGATAGTAGAAATAGATTAGGTTTATCAAAAATGATAGAAGTGATGATAATTCTTCAATTTTCTTCTATTAATTAAAACTACATAATATGTAATACATGTTTTTTTATTTTACTATCCGGTATCCGGCCCGGCCGGATACTGACTTACTATCCGGTACCCGGCCGGATACCGGATAGTTGCCGGATATCCGTTTCATCTCTATGTATCTAATAATAATTTCTATGAAGTAATAAAAAAAACTTTTATATTCACTCATATGTATAGTTGAATTTTCATGAAACTATATCTATTTAGGTACATTTTAGTGAAGTTATCATTTGTGCCTTTGACATTCAGTACTTTTTTTCTTAATAAAGATTTTTATAAATTTCAAATAAAGATGTGTACCTACTACCTACTACCTACTCGAAATAAAAAATTTAGAATATAACTGAAAAATTCAAATCAATTGTCCCTCACATTTAAATTTGAGGCGCATCTTTCAACATAAATCTGTTTTCGGAGACACGTCTCTTCCCTGTGAAACATTCGTCAAAAACCGAAAATCCAATCGTATATGTCAAAATATATCTAACAAATTTTCTGTAATATCTAACAAAGTATAATATTTTTAAAAGACTTATAATTTAAACATCAGCTTACATTCGCTGGTATTTAATATTTGTTTGTTACTATATTTTATTTAGATGTATAAAAGCTAAAACTCATCACGAAATATTGAAAAGCGCTTGATGTATCTTTGTCGGTGATCTTTATACTTCGGCGTATTTATTGTTGTGTATTTAGTTTATTGTTAGTATGTTAGTAGACGTCCGCTAAGATCGATTTTGCGACAGGGCCGGATTAAGGAGGTCTCTATTTTTTGTGCTACAAACTTTAGGCATGGTGCACCTAGGGCGAAACGTATTTTATAAGAATGATTTGTGGTAAATGTCACATTGTACAGTTGCTATCGTATAATAGCTAAATCATAATCATATCTATTATCTACACAATAATTGGTAAATTATTATGCACCTTGATCTCTTGTGTAACTGAAGAGAGATCAAGGCGCAGGTACAAATACACCGGTTTCAAAATAGGATGCTATTTTTCTTATTATATGTACATATGTATGAGTTCATATGAATTTGTTTAGTTATAGAACTTAGAAACCGTTTTAGTATTTTCTTTTAGAATATTCTACCTTTACACACACACACACACTTTAAAATAATGAAAAATAATCGTAGCTTCGATATAGTAAATTTCCGTGTCCGTCCGATGAACTCCTATGCTACCTACTTATATAGGTAAATAAAATTAACTTAAAAGATATTAGATGTTTTTAATGGACATAATTTGCGATATTAATGTATTGAGAGATATTCTGTCGAGAAAATCAGAGAAACTTTAATTTAATTAGGTATGATGATGGCTGTATATCCAAGTGAACATGATATAGGGTAATTTTACTGAGAAAACACATCACGTCTTTATCATAATTTTATTGTATAGCAATTCATAATGGCAATAGTTTTCTCGTCATGCATCTAGGCATATTAAATTTATGCAACTTTGAGTAAGTAAACTACCTAATTACTTGTACGTAATAAGAAAAATCACATTATGCTAAAATATTCTAATCTCATATTCCTCTTACTTCATCGTGTGTTAAATATATGTACCTACCTATGTATGGTTTCGTTTATTACATAATATGTGCGTGAATCGTTATTTCAATGTTTAAGATGCATAAATATTAAGTATTTTATTTTAGTAACAACTTTAGTTCCAGATGTAACTATGTAATCAAAGTTTTAAAGTCAATTTGAAATTTCGTATGTAAAATACGGATTGTTTTTGTATATATTAAATATTTTTTGGAAGATCTTACTGAACTAAGTAATCATTGTTCAATCAATCAATGGCCGAACTAAAGTTGTTAAAATTTTATCTGATTGTCTGTCACAGCACTGCATCACGACGAGAAAATAACTGGATAGATATTGATGATATTTTGTATGATAATAGCTGGCTATGAGGGTCAACCTACAAGTAGGTATATGGTACGTTTACTGTAGGACTGTACTCTAAGCTACAATCAAATCTATCTATCAATAAAACACGCAGATGATCTGACGTTAAAGCCGGGATAATGGATCTCTTCATTTTTCACAGATTTATAAAATAGAGTATCTACCTTGAGCTTAATTTATTTAAACAAGTAAAAATTAAAAAGCTTGTTGTTTTTTACACTATAACTGACTAATTAATTAAAAAACTGTCAAAATATAAAACGACAAATTAACGTTTCAAGCAAAATAACTTCGCAGCCGGTAGGATTCGAACCTACGCTCCCAGAGGGAATCTGATTTCGAGTCAGACGCCTTAACCACTCGGCCACGACTGCTTGTACATTAGTGACGAAATACTTATTCGAGTACTTTGAGTTAAATTAAAATCGATATTGGGCTCGCCAGCGCTTTTTTTAAAGAGTTATAACTTCTAAATTAGGTATTAAACTTTATAAATTGCATTTGCAAAAAGAACTTTTACGTCTGTTCACGATAAACTCCAAAAACCTATTTTCATGCAGTTTTCACCAATGGATAGAATGGTTCTCCAGAAAAGTTTTAGTATATAATTCGTCAAATTTTTGTATATGTACATTGGCTAAAATATAATGATATCTATTCGAGGTGTCGGAAAAAATAAGTTGTCTAGGAGCTTTCAACGAAAACGCTGCTTAAACCCTTTTGAGATATAATTAGCAAAAAGATGTATGGTAGAATTGTGTATCTTAAATAAGTTTACAAAAAAGTTCACGATGGCATATGTTTATCTCTTAAGGATAACATACTATATCCATTTTAATAGTTTAAAAAATGGGCAATTATAAAGCGGTAATTGGAAAGCTATTTACACAAATACGGTATTAGTCCTTATCATTTTAAATAAGTTAGAGGCTTTAAGCATTTCATGCACTTTATTTTACTCTTTTACACCACATACTTAAAACGAACATCTAAGGAGTAATCGCAAAAAAATACATACGGACGCGAGAATAAAATGCAAGCGCTGCTTCAAGCGCCGCTTCGCTTAATGCAATCGCCGACCCTACCCCGCACCGTCTTGCCTACTGACTACTGTTTAGCGAATAGCTTTGATTTGGCATCATAAAGTTCCTATTTGTTAATAGTTAATAGTGGTTAGAACGCGGGAGCGAAGCCGCGGGAATTGCTAGTTTAAATTATAGTAGGATTCTAACTTAGTCCAATCTATACAAAACAGTTTCTTCGGTTATAATTATCTATACATTGAATATTTTTTGGAAATTCTCAGGCCGAATCTGTAATTTTTGGTGTTTTTCTGTCCGTCTATGAAAACCTCCGGCTACGCTCTGCTGGTGACATCTTGTAAAAAATGAGAAAACAGCAAGAATAGAGGTTTATTGTTTATCCACTAGATGGCGGTACTAGTAAGTTACATCGCGCAAGCGTTGCGTTCATTTTGACTTATATAGTAGTGAGGTTGTTACATAACGTTATTTATAAACGGTAAACGTTTATCTTTCATCTTATCAATTTTTGAAATGCGTACCCTTGTAGTACGTGTAATAATAATTAATAAATCCCCCAACGTGCGTTCGCCGGTGGCCGCCTGCCATGAGCTATCCTGTGCTGAACTCTGAAGCAACCCCATGGTTGATGTACTCGTTCTCGTAGTACCTACTGCTTTTGTGTGCAACCACGGAAGAGAAAAAAGACGTGTGGCACTCGGAGACCGCCGCGGTAAAGCTATTGCATAGCTGTTTTTATCAACTTATGCAATTATAATTATTAATTTATTTTATTTATGCAGTATTTGGTTTCCTTTGTTTTTTTTCTTTGATATTAATTCAAGTTACACTTTTTGAGCGTGGTGACCGATTAGAAAACAATTTTTTTTCTTTTATTAAATAAATGAGAAGTTAATATTAGACTTGCAACGAATAGTATATTCGGCAGTATACCGAATACCGAATATTCGGCGAGGCCCCTGACCGAATAGCCGAATATTAGGCAAAAGTATTCGGCCGGATTTTAGCGCCAAAAACTTGTACAGACGTGATTGTTTCGCGCTCCTCCCGCGCACCCGCTGTTGCTCTGCGCGGTATATTTCTTTTTCTAACGCACTGATATTACAATAAAATGAGCTGTGAAGAAACAAGCGACGATAGCGCGAGTTCGTCCCCTACTTTGGTCAAGAGGATGAGAACTGAAGGGTAAAGTCTAAATCAGACTATTCACTCAACTTTTATGGATTGCTTCGAAGAGCTGATAGCAGAAAAAAAGCACCTTCTTCTTAAATATTAGTAATATATCGCGTCATAACAACCCGTATACATGGTGGCAAGCAAGGAAATTTGAATTTCCGCGTTTGATTAAGATTGCAGCAAAAATATTTGTCAGCGCCAGGAAGTAGTGTTTATTCAGAGCGCCTTTTCTCTGAAGCTGGGATGGTCTACGAGAAAAAAAGAAGTAAACTGCTACCTAAAAATGCAGAAAAGTTAGTCTTTCTGCACCATGACCTTCCCCTTCTAAATTTTGATTATGAAAATAATTCAAATGCATCGAAAAATTCTTAACTTGTTTAATACAGAAAATGATTAAATTATGTACCTGTTTTATGTACCAATGACTACTTAATAAATGATTATAAAAGAAATGAGAACCTTACCCTTCTAAATTTTGATTACCACAATAATTCAAATTTCAAATACATAGAATCCTCCATTTTTCCAATTCAGAAGATGATTATGTATCTGTGTTATGTACCAATGACTACTTAAATGATTATAACAGAAATGAAAATATGAATATTATATACGTAATCAATCGATTTTAATTTTTCATTTTACCAATTATTTCTCTATGACAAAATATATTATTTAAGTATTCGGTATTCGGCCGAATATTATGTAGATATTCGGTATTCGGCCGAATATAATAAAAGCAGCCGAATAGGCCGAATACCGAATAGTAACCGAATATTCGTTGCAAGTCTAGTTAATATTGTTCAAAATATTTTTATTATCTTACAATACATGTATGTTATTCAGGAATATTTATCATTGAAACAATAGGTTTATGGTAACTGAAATAAGAAACATAAGCTTGAGACTTGATATCTTCTAAATATCTGGAAAATACCGCGACAATGGTGGTCCCATATTTTGTTGTGGATTCTTGTGGATCATTATTCATTTTCAAATTCAATGTTTTTGAAAGAAAACTTGTCAACCGCTCTGATATTTTATCAGCGAATTTGATGTTGAAATCGCCAGCCAAGATAAGTGGAAGTTTATCACCATTAGTACCAAGTATTTTCGACCCTTCTTCAGTGTACTCCAGTAAAGTGCGATGAATAAAATGTTCTACCTCGTCTAAACCTTTCTATCCATTCGTGAAAACTGCATGAAAATCGGTGCAGTAGATTTTGAGTTTATCGCGAACAGACAGACAGACAGACAGACAGACAGACGCGGCGGAGAACTTTGTTTTATAATATGATGTATAGATGAAGAATGAATTTACACACACATTTATATATATATATATATATATATATATATATATATATATATATATATATATATATATATATATATATATATATATATATATATATATATAAATTGAGAATTTAAACTATACGTGTGTGTGTGTGTGTTATATAAAAAGGGCTACTTTTAATATCGCTCATTTTAATATCGAAATTTTGGTTATCTTTATAGCAGTATATAAATTAACAAAACAAAACAAAAAATAATACTGCATTTGTGATAATAATAATAATAAAATGTATGTATATCAGAGTACTCACTCATTTTCTTTGACACTATTTTTTCGTGACTTTTTGTACACAAATTATACGAGTACAGATATTCATTGTTGTACATAGATGACAAATTTTTAAGCTATTGTTTATTAAATTAAAAACAGACGATTTATTAATCTACAGCGCCATCTACACAAGTAAACTAAAAAATAAACCATAGATGTCGCGCTCGTCGCATCACGCATGACAGGTGTTAGGTTTTTTTCGTTACGGAATTTCTGGATTCGGTCTCCACGCTCAAGGCCCGCGATAGAAGCTATGCAATAGCTAAAAAACGGTTCGTGTGTGCAACCGTCACTAAACCCGCTAGTCCTATAGTAGCGATGTTAGCACGATGTATGATTGTTTGCACATTCACATAATATTTCAACACGATTTTTTATGACAAAAACAGAAACTGTTAAAAATTAAACAGGATCGTAAATTTTTAAGAGTGGTTTTAGACCATAAAACGATCAAACAGTATTTTTGGCTCATGAAATTCTTCAAATTCAAATTCAAATTCACATTATTTTTAACTTATAAAAAAAAGAAAGAATTGCTAAATTGTCTTCGATATTTTGACAAAATAAACATAAATAAAAATTATAAAAAGTAAAAACATTTAATAAATTGCCTAAAAAAGTAATTCTCTTAGGTCTAACCTACGAGTATGTTCGCATAACGCTCAATATGTAGGTACTTATAATAAAATTCTAACTGAGCCGAGAGTTTTTGCAAAATCTTATTGAAATATGTTCTTAGAATTTTTGTATGTACCTATTTCTATCAGTGACCGAATCACGATAACATCAATAAAATAAATAATTTGTATGTAACGAATAAACTACTGGACCGATTTTAAAAATCCTTTCACAATTAGAAAGCAACATCTTTCCTGAGTAACAAAGGCTATATTATATTTCAAAAAAATTAGAGATCCCTAATTAAAATTAAACAATGTAACCCTTAAAAACATTTTTCTAGACGTCATTTCGAATCGAATGAGCTATCGCACATATTTTTAGGAGCTTTATTTCTATTTATTTTTGAACTTGTTGATTATGAACTTGTAGACTATTATAATGTTTTTCACTTCTAGTTAGTAGTTACGTTCCATTTTACTTACCAAACTGTTTTTACTTGGAAAAAAACGTTCCGTTAAGCGCAAAAACATGAAATTAAAAAAATCATAAAAAACTACTGGTTTCCTCACCGCGGGCGGGAGTGGTACCATTGGGTAGCCTCCACACCCCCCTTCCCCCAACCCCCACAAAACACCAAAATCGTGCGGCCGTTTCCTAAAGCCAACCCACGTTAACCTTTAACCCAAACGAAAAACAACATTTACGTATTCAAAAAAAAATAATATTTTATAGATCTATATTTATATATTTTATAAATTACCGACCGACTTGGCAAATCAAACACTGATTACATTATTTCTGGCTATAAGTAGTTTTAAGATGAAAACGATATCGAGTGTTATCTGATGTCGATCTTAATTGACAAGTACCTATCTGATTCATCTATTGACATTTAGCTATCCAATGAGAGTGCTCATTCTCTCTCACTTAAATACATATTGTTACGTACCTACTTCGGGTTCGGGGTCGGAAATTAATAGCGTTACTTGCACTAAAGGTGTTTATTTCACTATTTATTACAACACACGCACACACAGTTTGTACACGGTACTAGTCTCTGAGCACTGTAATTCACTTTAATTACTCCTTCACTAATACTTCAATCGACTCTTCACTTTTACACAATTTCGTATTTCTTCTAGTCTTCACTCAACTTCGAATGTCAACTGCACTCTCGACACACTGCCGGCCTTTTTATATGCATAAATATTAGAACATTCTAGTATCGAAAATTCAAAATGTTTATAATAATTTCGAATCCTTTCCCGAAAATGCTCTATCTCTCTCTAACGCATTAGAATTTGTAATAAACTGTTTCTGTCATCTATTTGACATAAGTTAAAATTTGACATTCGCCGTTCTTTTAAGCATGGTACAAACGTGCTATTATGACGAGTTCACAGTTCACAGAAAAAGCCTCTAAGTTTGAATCCACATTATTGAATGTATTAGAGACATACAAAAATAATATTATGTGCATAGCTGTAACTATTCTACTATACGATAATATAAAACAATAACTTGCATTTCTAAAAGAACCCAACTACCCAGTAAAATTCCCATCCCAGTAGTGGGACGTTTACATTACATCAATGATATTTTAACTATAGATATGTTATACGCTCACTAAACAACCGAAAAAAGTGTTCCGCGCTGCACACATACACACTTTTCATTCAAGGTACATGTCAAAATGATAGAAAGGGGATAGTCGATAAAATCAATAAGAAAAAAAGAGACAGCTAATGTTGTCAATTGCGCGTCAATGTAAACAAACATTAGTCTAGCGACCGATGACATATCAGAATATTAGGCAAATAATTGAAATATATTAATAAATCGAAGTATTCTGCGTTCTTACATGTGGTATGAGATCCCTTGTGTTTTATTAACTTTGGTATCATAATTGGTGCATTTCCTAAATACACAGGATGGCATTTTTTTAAATTTTGTAGCAGCGTACCACTCGTCGCCATGCGGTGACACTGACTAAAGGCAATACGTCCTAATTAGGATGTTTTCGAGTTTTCACGATTGCGCGCTCATAACATATCTATAGTTAAAATATCATTGCATTACATCCAATATTAAGAAGACCCATGTACCATCGGTCTGCACCATGATGGTGCAGACTACCTAAATGTACAATACTACTTTCTTTTCAAAAAATGGTTGAATTAATAACACAATACTCGTTTATAATACAATACATACCTTTGGGCATTCCACATGGTGGCTTCGTCCTGGAGTTATCCAGGAAGTCCAAGTCGTACTTCCTCGCAGGCGGGAACGTCAAAGCCACGTGACCCGCCACAGACACAAACACAGAACACACACACAACACTGTGACTGTCACTTTTAAATGCGCCATTTTTAATTAAAAACGTCTTCACTTCATGTCTAAATTAAACTGTGCACCGTTTCTTTTTCCCAATTAACTCGGATCGCTTCGTCACGACATTTTTGTACTGATTTTCCTGCAACACAAAATTGTAAATTTAATAAAATTCGAGTAGTTCAGTAAGTAATATATTTATAAAATAACACTGACAAACATTGTCCAATCATAAAAAAGGGGGTTGGGGGGTTTTTAGGGTAAAAAGTAACGGCATATTCTCATATACATAAGTATACCTACCATATATACACAAATCATTAAAATCGGTAGAGCCGTTTCGGAGAAGTGCAACCACAAACACCGTGACACAAGATTGTGATATATTATGTATATTAAATTTGTAATTCAATTAGTTCAATTGTTCTACAAATAAACAATATAAGGAGACCGTCAGTTTCTGTCAGTTTCAACGACCTCAGAATACGTTCTTTACTGACGACTTCTGACAGACTACTGATTTACTAAGATAAGGTTGCGATCAAAATAAGGAAACAATTTTATAACTATTATATTTAAAAACCCGTCAATTACTGTGCAGTAACGAGGAACGAAATCTAATTTTCTTTGTTGGCACATAATCACTTGTTTGGTGCGTTCGTATCGAAATTATGATGATTATTGTCTTTTACTTTCTATACATCGGGTATTAACTATAAAACACTTTCACGCGTCTGGTTTCCTTCTCAGATGTGCAGTTATTTAATTGTGATTATAAAGCCGATACTTTATGTTTATAATGTTAGCTACGGTTGCTTTAAAATTATGCATCGTCTGTTGGTGCATTTAAATCGACTGTCGTTATCACTATCGCTTGAAGAAAGCTAGGTAAAGGAGTTTTTGACATCAGTATACAAGTTCAAGACATACTACAATAATTATTATAAACATTGGTTTATATATTAATTTATAGAACTAACAATTTCTGTTATAATCATTATCCTTCAACGTAAAGTATTTTTGTGCGTATTCAAATGATCATAATTAAAGTACCAGTGCTACCGAGCTTCGTCCGGCGTGTTTTTTGTAATGTCGTTTTTTTTCTAACACTTGAGCAAAACCTTATCTGACTGGGATCCAGTTAGAGCCGATGCATAAAATAAACATAAATACATACCTATATAAATATTTTATTATTATATTTGGGCAGCATGGGCCATGGGGTCAGAATAAAAGTAAACAAATTAAAGACAACAAAGATAAATATAATGGAAGTGACTGAACAGATTTTAATGGGACTTTCACTTGCAGATAGTAGCTGATGTTATAAGGAGTAACTTAGGAGTAACCTTTATTTTAAGAGAAAACAATTAGGGTTCCGTTTATAAAAAATCAAAAAAAACACCTAGGTTCCTCCCTAAAAGGCGAAGGGCGAAGCGAGGGTGAGCAGGAATTTAGCAGAAGGAATCTTGAGGAATTAGTTGTATTGCTTATCATTGTAAACGCAATAAACAAATTGTGGATACCTATTAATTTTTTATAGCTTTAACATCACATTCAAGGTCGTGTTTAAGACACCTGTTGTAATATAAATTATCTTATCATAAAACGATGCTAGTTCTGCGAAAACGAAATTATGTACTAACAATAAGTGATTTGAGTATTACGAAGGTCGTACTTGCCGTCCGTCACACTCCACGGTCACTCTCTCGTTCACTTTCACCGATCTCGCGTACTTATAAATATTTATGTTCTTTTATTTACGTAATTTTTAATTAATAGCGTAATATATTATATAATTATGACAATTATGTAAAGAGAATACGTTTCCAAAAGTTCGTTCGTGTCTAGTGCTGACTTTTAGGACTAATACCATGGGTTCGAATTCTGTGCACGGTTTTTTGCCTTTTGGATTAAATATAATATTTGACTAGTTACATTATGTATATTAATTACTATTTTATAATATCAGGTTTCTTATAGCCACTTGCCCAAGGTACCTACGAGAAGTAAAAAACATTAAAATTTGAATCTATCCAGTAAAAAAGTTCCACGTAGCTGGTAGCAGATAAGTCTTATTATTACATGATAGGTATTTTCTCGAACAACTAATGAAATTAATTGTAACATTACAAAGTATGAATTAAAACGTTCTAAAATTTTAATCTTAAAGTGAGTTCAGGCTATACATAGTATGTAAATACACTGGTCTTAACGTCGCATCGCGTGCTCGGATTTGTTTCCTAGTATTTTTTAATTCATTTGATTCGCATGATATTGATCCGCATAACCAGCTACCATTATACTTTACTATACACACTATAACCGGGTAAATGAATGACCAGGAACACGAGGTCATCTTTCAATTTTATATTTTACCAAAGAACTTCCGGAACGCACCCACCTTTGTAACCTTCATACAAACCAAGTGCTAAGTGGCATATTGAATGATGTATTCACGATGGGTAGCGGAGAAAGTAAAATACCACCTGCGAATATTTACTACTTCGGTGGCCGGTTTGAATAATGGTCGCTGTGTTTTAGTGTATAAATTGTTCTCGCTACTTATATACGGTTATTACTTTTCTACAGTTAACTCCGGATAATGAATGATCTTCACCGCACTTTTATTGACTATACTCGCGACTAACTAACGTTGTAATAAAATCTTGAAAGTCGATTTCAGCTTTCTTCTTATTATTATATACAGTTGAAACGTTGTATTTTCTATAATTTATCCAACGACGTATATACTATATACAAAAATATTTTAGACTAGCAAATCCGTCAGTAAAATAAATTAAACGGTTTTTATAATTTTTCTAATTCTAATCAAATAAAAGTAGCATAATTAAGTTGCTCCTTATAACATTAGCTATCTGCGAGTGAAAGTTCTGTCAAAATCGGTCCAGCCGTTTCATTTTTTTATGTAGGTAAATACCGTACATTACTTCCATATGCATTTAAGTTCTGCTAAATGTATTGTTTTTATTTAAATATTGAAGATTTTCTTAACATTAAAATTACCTACCACATTTATTTATTACGTAAAGAGTGTGTAAGAGTTATATAAAATAATTTATGTGCATTTTAAAAGAAGATTTATGTTCAATGATTATTTATTTAGAAATATTTTTAATTATTATTTTATACAAATGATTTCTATTAATTCCTACATATTAAAAAATTATTAGCCATGTAAGTTTTAAGACCGCATATAAGTTTCACAGTGAATAGAAATCCCATACCTACCCACCGTGAAGCAACTCCAGTTAAGCAAACCGCCATTAGGATTGTAGGTAGTTGTAATCTCTTGAGTATTTACATAACTTTGTATTTTGACATATTATGTGTAATGTACGCCGCATCTGTGCAAACTGCTTATGCTCTTATAATGGCCAGAATATATTATTTTATTATTGTAGTAATATGAAGTATGCACATAGTATTTTGTTAAAATAATTTTAACTCTGAAGTAAGCCTGAAGTTAACTTTTAGGTATATGTCATAGCTTTATAAAGAAATATACAGATTTCCTTCTAATGAGTTTCAAAGAATAAGCAAATCAAAATGTTTGTGAACTGGGCGAAAGATTCTTTTTATCCAAGCACATAATAGCTGGTTTAGGTACATTAAATATTACAAATTATAACAGTATGATACAAAATCGTTCAAAACTATTAAGCGATATTTGAGAGTGGGCAAAGCAAATGCGAATTTTTGAATGCAAATAACTTACTGAAGTAAGTTATTTGCATATTTTACGTCAAAAAATGAAAAAAATAATGTTAATAAGTAATAACTAGTAGTTTATCAACTCCCCTTACATAATAAATAATAATCCTTAAAAAAACTGCAAGCCCGCGCCGCCGCATGGGAACTTGGGAACAATGGTAAAAGCGCCCGCATAATACTCAATTACATAAAATAAAAAACCATTAGTTTCTTATTCAGAGCAAGGTTGCCGCGTTCCCATAGTTCATTCAAAATGGCGGACAATGGCGGAATGTTTTACCGCCATGTCTTATTGCACCGCGTTGCGCATGTTTATTGTGAAAATGAAATTATTTTAATTTTAATCAATCATATTTTTAATGAATGTTATTTATATTTCGTTAGAGGACAGCCAGTGTTTCTGCAACATATGATGTGATGTGTAAATTAGCATATAATCAATTTTAATTTTCATAATAATACAACGGTAGTTTTAAATTTAATAGTTAAATAAAATGTTATATTCGGATCTAAATATTTCAATTTTTGGAGTTCAATGTTTTCGAATCGCCTTAATCAAATCAAAACAAAATCGCGAAAAAACAGTAGCTACATCACCTATTGCATGCATTAAATATCATAATATCAATTAAAACGAAGAACTTTTTGAATTTCATGTTTACTTATAAAATAAGTTTAATTAGGTATAGGTACACTTACATAACATTATCATTACGTTTGATCGTAGCTTGTAAATGTCTCCTTGTGGTTGCGGTGTCGTCTGTCGGGTTATGAAGAAGAGTAAGTAAATGATAAATATACCTAGGTCCTAGCCGCGTTATATAAAAAAATGTTGAATATAATGGCTCCAAATATAAAAATAGATTTCAAAGGGATTTTTTTCTAATGTCTAATAAATTTCTAATTATAATTAAAAAAAACTAAAAACACGCTTTTTATAGAAAACCAAACTAAAAAATAGAAAATAAATTTTAATGAATTTAAATGTGTTTTTAGTTTTTTTAAACTATTATTTATTTTTTGCTTTTTAGTTTCTAAAAAGCGCCATCTATTGAACACAATATGTAATCTATATACAATACTAGAGGGAGCTGTTTGTAAATTAGTTTTTTAAACTATTATTTATTTTCTACTTTTTATTTTGATTTATATATCAAATTAGTGTATTGTCATCGGTCCTCGATAAATCTACAAAGTTTGAACGAAATCTGGCCGTTTGAAGTGGGTCAAAATCGCGCCCAAAGAAGTCGGTTACAAACATACAAACATACAAACATACAGGTGAAGCTAATAAAAAGCGTGTAAAAAGGTATTTATTTTCTTTTTCATACCAATGAGTTAAGCGTTTTCATTTTATTCCTATATGTATCTAATACTTTCTTAGGTTTACGCGGATGTACCTAATTATTTAATATGAAATAATAACCATTATTAATAAATTAATAAAAAAATATTTTAATCGATTCATTAATTCGCAAATCGGTGAACTCCGTTGAAGTGCACTTCAAGAGGACGCTAACTATATTTTTTCAACAATTCATATTACGAATTTAGACAAGAAATTTTAGATTACTATTGAATGTTAATCATACGTTTAGTAATTTTACTTTTCCTTCAACATAATGATGTAATTTAACACTTATTGTATATCCGATATGGTCTAGTGGCTAGGATACCTGGCTCTCACCCAGGAGGCTCGGGTTCGATTCCCGGTATCGGAATCCATTTTGCCATTTTTTATTTTATATACAAATACCTACTTAACATTATTTTATTATTATTCACCATTTCATATTTAACAACAATTTTTCTATTTAACGAACAGTTTAATTGTTCCACTGTTACTAACAATTATATTATGCATTAATTACCTTATATACATAAAAACAAAGACTATATTCGCAGTTCATATTTGAACAGTCGGATGTGTCAAACACAAGCGATTACGTAACGCCATCTGTTAACGAGTAGAGGTAACTAATTGCAGGTTCTTATCAGAAACATCTCGTTATCAGAACGGTTTTTCGTAACGCTGAGAGCATGCAACCATTGTTAATGCCTAGGCCTACTTGCTTGTAGTAACATTTTACTATGTAATAAAATTATCTTTATATCTATGTCAGTAGATTTTTAGACAAAACGAGTACCTATGCCTAGATTTATAATATGTAGTAGTGATGTAATAACAAGACAAGTGTATAAATTGATAAAAATAATAAAAGTATTTGTGTTTTAAGGGCAAACTTGACATGATAATTTATTTTTCTTTTGTTTTGTTCGAATCATATCGAATATCTAATGTCTGCCCTTCTAAGCGATACTGTAGGAAGCGGAAGTCGTTTAAATGCGTTATATTTTCTACAAGCTTATTTATAACGACATAATTCATAAATGCTAATAACTACTTTTTCATTTTATATGTAACATACAATGTCGATACACAGATCGATCAATAGTTTCAGACTTTTGTCTAACTGTCTATCACTGGAAAGATTTTGAAGAAATTTGGTTTATCACTATGATAGCTGGCTGATTATCTGAGTCATTATAAATAAATATAAAAATGTTGGGACATCCTTACACACAGCGCCATCTAGTTCCGTGGTATGTTACGAGGCTTGTGTTACGGATACCAGATAGCTGATAGTGTACACATATAAATTTTAAATACATACATAGTATAAATATAAACACCCATGACTTGAGTATAAACATTAGTGCTTAACAAATGAATGCCCCCAGCGGGACTCGAACCCGCGACCGCTGTCGCAGAAAGTAGGGTATCAACAAACTGAGCCAATAGTGTCGTCGAATATACCTATATGATATTTTTTACTGCGGGAAATTATTTATCTTTTTTTCAGTTATCAGTTTTTCATTTAATATCTAATATATATTAATAATGTTACCCTCCAGTGAGTTTTAAGAAATTAATTAAATTACAAAAAAAATAACCAACAGCTTAAAAATCGATTTTCTACAATACCAATTTTTAGGCACCATTGGGCTGTGACTTATGAAATAGTGACGTAACGCGGAAGATGATACGGAGTTGGCGTGAACAATTAAATTCTCTTACTTCAACCATCATGGGAATATGAACAATTTTCTTTATAAATATTTAAAGCGGTATTACTAAATATCTTTTGATGTAATAAATTAATTTCGTATTAATTTAAAACAACTTAAATCTAAATTTTCCAGTGTACTCTTCCTCAGTGTACTTTACGGCAGTAAATGCGTGCATGCGTAAATCTCAGTATTACTATAGTACTATACATAATATTAGAATCTTTTACTTGAATAAATATTGTCGGCCTTTACACTGTAATCAATTTCAGTTGGCTAGTTTGTAAGATTTCCGCCGTGGCCGAAATTGGTAGGACATTATAATTATAATTAGAAGTACTTAGGACTTAGGAGGTCTCTCTTAATATACGCATACGAATGTAGCATAATTGACAGAATAGACAGGTGATTAATGGTGCAATATTAAGTGAACGATCTGATAATTGAACGATCAGTAGTCGGTAGCCAAGGCCTCATTCATATGCAACAATAAATATTTCGAAATAAAAAAAAAGTTTGATTAATTATATTCAAATAGAAAATAATTGTAGTATATTATCATATAAATTATAGAGTAATTGATATCACAATGAAGGTGACTGGATACGTACTATAAAGCTCTTGTGAAAAGCGGTGGCTGACAGATTTTGGACCTTTTGGTGGTTTTATTTATTTAATTATATTGGACAGGTAGTTAAAGAAAAAGAGTCTCGTGAAATGGAGGTATTTTTAACCATTGGTTAAATTTTTCTACAATATTTTCATGTAATTATTTTTATTGCTTATTCGTGAAACGTAATACATTTTATAATATCTAATTTAGTCTGATGTGCACCATTATAAGATTCGAACATCCATGAATTTTTACGCAACGAAAATGGGCACATCACTAATGTTTAGTGATTAATCGGTAAATTTGGCAGAAATGTTACAACACTATCGATTTTCGATTTGCATCGACACACGTAATTGAGTTGGTCAACATTGATTGGCTTTAATTACAGATTTGTAGCGTTAACTCCGTCTGGACCGTGCTTTTTGTTTCGTAATGTACTTTAAAAATCGCTATTTGTTTTGCAAATCAATAAAAAATATTATATTTTATGAAAAATGTTTATAAGAAAAAACAAAAAATAAGTAAGTAGTAAATAATATTATGAATCATACGGAAAACTTCTATCAGATATTTTGTAACAATTATACTGTAAAACACTGTTAGTTTTGGTCCAAATAAGCTTGCAATTGATTGGTTTCCACTTTCTTCTGTAAAGCACAAAATCATTTTCTTTATAATCGAATAGAACAAATTATAATCGAATAGAACAAATGGCAAAGACCCTATAAATAATAAATAATCCAGACGAATGTACGTGCGGTGTGAAATTAGAAATCGTAATCTTAGTCTCCCTCGCTGCCTTTAATTCGATGGATGAGAGTGTTAATGGCAATGTTAATAGATAAGTTCATTTGAATTTTATAGTGTAAGATAAAACAGCGTGTACTTAAAAGTTTATGAATCGTAGATTTTTTTATGATGGATGGATAGTACATGTGAAAAAAAAAACAAAATTAGTAGAGAGAAAAAATACTGAGACCGTATCTATAACTGTACCCGTGTTGTCTTTTTTCACGAGAGGAACATGACCTTGAGGAGCATGACTAGCGCTCACTTCGCTCGAGCTCGTACCTAGATTTAGCGCGAACGAAATCGCGGCTTCCGCTAGTAAATGCTTACAATAACTTGACAAATTATATACTAAAACCGAGAACCACTCTATCCATTGGTGAAAACAGCATGAAAATCGGTGCAGTATTTTTTGAGTTTATTGCGACCAGACAGACAGACAGACAGACGCGGCGGAGGACTTTGTTTTTTAATATGTAGGAATATATAGTATATACAATATGTACCAGCTATACTCTCTCTCTTGCCCGCGGCTCCGTTCAAAACATAGGTTCTTCGATAATTCGTTTGGAAATTTACTAAAATAATTATTAATATTAATAATGAAACAGTTTCAAAAAGAAATACTAAATAGCATATTCACAATTAACTTTCGCTTTTGAAAAATAATTTGTAAATCATATATTTTTATTAATATTAATAAAATTAATAGGTACAAGTATTTTCTTAAGTATTTACGCGTTAGAAGCGCTTTCTTGATATACCTATTATAATATCACGTTCTTTCCATTGTACTATACTGACACCGTGACAAAGCATTATTGGTGATAAACGTAACTAGTTTCCACTTAATATACCCTAGCGGAAATAGAACCCACGATCTCCTGTTCAAACCCTGGAACTTAACTATCGTGCTATCATATATTCCAGGACTTTTTCTATCCAAGAAGTTTCAAAATGAAATATGAATAAAACTAATGTTTTAAAAACTAAGTTTTAATGAATAAATCTACCTTAAAATACATACTATAGATGTAGAGAGTACTATACATAGAACATATTTCCCTGGAGTATAGATACCCATTGCATTCAATTCCTTAACCAAATGAGAACGAACTCTTCGGAATGTGATTAGCACTTGAAGCACGTCAAGACTTTCGCTCACTCGTAAGTCGTAACTGACCAAGAATTTTCACCTAAAGTAAATAGACGATTAGCTAATTTGTTTTGCAATGTATTGACTTTCCGATTTCGTACATAACTTTTTCTATAGTGACCCGTCCTGACTTCACTCGGGTGTAAAATGACGCTGATGCTGATATGTATGTACATACTCGATAACTTAAATTACCCATTATTTTTTATACCTGGTGTGTATAGAGCAATAAATATTAAATATAGCATAGGCCATTTTTTAACGTCCCACGGATGAGGATGAGCATTCCCTTAATTCAAGAGTGGTTAAGCTTCACTACGTTAGCCAAGTGCGACGGAATTATGTTTCTTTCGTGAACTTGCTAGGTTCTCTCAAACATGCAGGTTTTCTAAAAATGTGTTCCGCCCCCCCTAAGACAAATTGGATATGATTCGTACATGAAAATATCAGAGGTGCGAGACCCAGGACTTGAACTCGTACTACTCAGTTTGCTAAGCGAGAGCTACACATTTTTATCATGTTATAACTTTATTCAACCATAACTACTACTTTATTAAATACAATTTACAAAGCAACATAATAAAAGATCATTTAGTAGGAAACCATTTGCAAATATTAGTTTGTAGTAGAATAGCAAAAAAAACCAAGTTGGTGATAATTTGAAAGTATTGTCGTCCGCGACGTCTGTACGTGAGTAAGTAAAGGGAAAATATCAATGAAAGTAATTTGCCTATTGTGTGTAGAACTTTGGCAATTTCTGGTTGAGCCGTGTACTGAATTTATAAGTTGTGTGGTAAATATGTAAATATATCATATATTTTAGTTTTTATATAAGTATTTGTATAAAATTTATATATGTCTAATTAATTACTTATGTATATATTTGCATGCCAAATTTTACTTTTCGTGTTTAATATTTTTGAGAACGTATGTAACATTTGTTTAAAAACAACGTTAAATCCATTTGTTTTTATTTTAAACTAGCGACTCACCCTCGCTTCGCTCGGGTTCGTCCCTAGCTCGTACCCCCTTTTAGCGTACAATTTTTACAAACTTTAAATGTCTTAGGTACTTATTTATATCTAATCAAAAGGCCAAATAATAGGTTTCAAGCTTCTAGCTTTAAAAATGACGTAATTTCCATAAAAACTGTCATCCCTATTTCAACCTCTTACAGCCTTTTTTTCGCCATTAAAAGCAGCCTATGTCAGTTATAAATAGTGTAACTAACACGACTTTCTTTTATATATATAGATATATTTTTTATTTATTTATATATCTTATTATATTTTTTTTATTTACGCTTTTTTTTAGTTACGACTTCAGAACACAAAATAACAGCGTTAGATAAAAAATAATGTGTCTCAGGCATAAGCAGTTTGCACCAGGTATGACTTTCACGTATTTATTGCGATTCGAATCTGTTAATTCCAGTCATTGTTACGAACAATACAGATATAATCAAGTAGGTAAATAATCAACTGTTCCTACCATTGTCCATAATAGGTGTTTTCAGAGGCTATCCAACTTTTTTAATTGCCGCTGCACTTGTTAAAAATTTTAACAAAAGCCTTAACTAGATCACTCTAAGACTTCATAACGTAATTTCCGAGACAATTTAGATGGTTTAAATAATTTGCAAACACGCCTGCGTGAAAGCCAACAATTAGTTTGAATGTCGGTTACCCGACCGTGGATAATTGAGCCCAGTTTTAACCGAATATTGACTCTCACTTGCATGAAAAGGAGTCTGTATCGGCTTTTATGTTATTCTTTGACACCGAACTGAGAACTTCAATTATAATGGAAAAGTTTGTATACTTGTTACATTTTAACGCTGAAAGGCATGCATCATGCAAGGGTTATCCCAAGTGAACCATAAACTTTGTAATATCACGAATATTTAAACATTCCCTCATATTTGTTGCGACAAAATATGTTGGGACATAAACACAGCGCCATCTAGTTTCGTGGTAAGCTACGAGGCTTGTGTTACGGATACCAGATAGATGATACAGTATACACTACATATATATATATATATATATATATATATATATATATATATATATATATATATATATATATATATATATATATACAATATACATATTACAAAACAGACAGATTGGAGTACAAACGTTCGTGCAAATCACACAAACGAATGCCCCTAGCGGGACTCAAACCCGCAACCGCAAACCGTACAGCAAGTAGTACCGAGTCAAACTTTTGGTCGATAATATATATCGGCGTGACGCCGTTAGTTAATCATATTTAAAATAAATTTATAATTTAAAATAATTAAAATATTTGAAATAATAATAAATTCAATTTCTAAAGTAACTTTTCATATTAAAAAAAATAAGTTGTAGCGTTTTCAATTATGTTGTTGCATAAGTAAAGTTAAATTAAATTATTAATTATTATGAACTCATAAATATTAAAATTAAAATAATATTTGTAATGTTTGTATTTCCTGTCATTTTAAGGTAAATTAAATTATCAAAATATTATTATGAAAATATTTGTAATGTTTGTATTTCCTGTCATTTTATGGTAAATTAAATTATCAATTATTATTATGAACTCTTAAATGTTAAAATTAAAATAATATTTGTAATGTTTTTATTTCTTCTCATTTTATGATAAACTCAATTATCAATTATTATTATAAACTCAAATATTTGTAATGTTTGTATTTCCGGTCATTTTATGATAAATTAAATTATCAATTATTATTATGAACTCATAAATGTTAAAGTTAAAATAATATTTGTAATGTTTGTATTTCCTCTCATTTATGGTAAATTAAATTATCAATTATTATTATGAGCTTAGAAATGTTAAAATTAAAATAATATTTGTAATGATTATATTTCCTTTTCCTCTCATTTATGGTAAATTAAATTATAAATTATTATGAGCTCATAAATGTTAAAATTAAAATAATGTTTGTATTTTCTCTCATTTTGTGGTAAATTAAACTATCAATTTAGAAGTGTAAGCTGTAAGCATTTATAAAAATAAATAATAATAAATATTGTAAAGTTTAAACATAGTACTTCCTATCAAAAGAGGGCGCTATGTCTAAGCTAATATGGCGGGAAAGCGGTCGACCGAGAGGAGGGTGGACGATGGGAGCCACACTCACTTTCGCTCGGGCGTTTTTCTGGTACAGACGATTGACTATTCATGCCTGATCACCCAGTTAAGTATTTAAAATAAATAAATTGTAAATTTGTAATTATAAATTGTGTTTGCTAAAATTATAATAGATTAGAGAATAAAGACTTATCATTTTTGGCCCTCTTGCTGTATTTAATAAACATTAAATTTATTAGTTAAATTATAGTTAAAAATATGAGTGATAATAATGAGGTAAGTGACGCCAGCAACGCTGGCGTCGTTTTTACAAATAATACTTCCGCTCTTCCTTTGTCATCAGAAGTGGGATGCCCTCCCACTTCTGCCGGACATTCTGAAAATACTGGTAATGCCGCGGTGCACGTTAGTACTGAGCCTAACAGCATTAACATTACATCGGAATTTTTCGTGCAAATGATGCAGACCATGCAGCAGATGTCGGAAAAAATGATGTCCCAACAATGTGATAAGGTAAAAATCAACGATATATTTTTACCCTCCTATGATCCAGATAGCTCCGTGGGCATACGAGAATGGTGTCAACATATATCAAAAGCAATAGTCAAATATAAGCTTGATGATTATGACGTCCGAATGAAGGTAGGTAGTTTGTTAAAGGGTAGAGCTAAGTTATGGGTTGATAATTGGCTTATTTCAACGAATTCCTGGGACGAATTACGTGAAAACCTAATTTCGACATTTGAGCCTGAAAACAGGTACTCGCGAGATATTGTAAAATTTCGTGAACATTCTTACGATCATAATAAGGATATATCTGAGTTTCTATCACAAGCCTGGGTTTTATGGAGACGTATAACGAAAGATAAATTAGGTAATAATGACGCGGTTGAGGCGGTGATAGGTTGCATTAAAGATGAACATTTAAGAATTGAATTAATGAACGCTCGCGCAGAATCCGTCCCGGAGCTTATCTCAGTGGCTTCATCGATACGATCTTCGAAGAAACGTTCTCATACTGAACCAGGTACTCAAAATTACGGCAAACGAATTCGATTGAATGATTCTCAAATGTCACTTTTTTGTAAAATTTGTAAAAGAAATAATCACATTACACGCGATTGTCGTTTTAAATCTTTTGAGAATAATTCAAGCGGGTCGCAAGACAAAAACTCTATTCAAAACAAAGGAACGACAATTTCTAATCCACACCAAAATAAATGTTCATTTTGTATGAAAGTAGGTCATACTTATGAAAATTGTTTTAAGCGTGAAAAGCAAGTTATGTCAAACGTTAATTGCGTAGGTAGTTCGAAAACTACACCCATGCGTTTAAATATCGGTGACTTTTCAATACGTGCAATTTTTGATAGTGGCGCTGAGTGTTCCGTTATGTGTGAAACAATAGCTTCTAAATTACCAGGTAAAAGAATTCATGGTGTGAAATACTTACGCGGTATCGGACATTTTCCCATAATATCGTTAGTGACATTAAAGACTATTTGTGAAATAGATGAAATAAATGTCGAAATATCTTTTTGTATAGTCCCGGACTATGAATTGAATACCAACGTTTTAGTAGGTATGGATTTAATAAATAATACAACGTTAAGCGTGTTAGTAACATCGAATAGTACTAAATTATTTCGACAACCCACCGTAATGCATATAAAAGCCAATAACTTTTTATTTGACAAACTTAATTGTGACCTAACAGATAATAATCAACTTGATTTATTGCGAATTTTATTAAACAAATACGTTCATTTATTCATCCAGGGTTTTCCTACGACGAGAGTTAATACTGGACAGCTAGAAATTCGGTTAAAGAATCCAGATAAATACGTTGAACGCAGGCCTTACCGTTTAAGCCCCATAGAACGTGAAAAAGTCAAGAAAATAATAAAAGAATTGCTTGAACATAACATTATTCGTGAAAGTAGGTCACCGTACTCGAGCCCTATTATATTAGTAAAAAAGAAAAACGGTGATGATAGGTTGTGTGTTGACTATCGCGAATTAAACTCGAATACATTGAGGGATCATTATCCATTACCGTTGATCTCCGATCAAATCGATCAATTAGTGAACGGTTTTTATTATAGTTTATTTGATATGGCAGCAGGTTTCCATCAAATTCCTATAGCAGAAAGTTCAATCGAGAAAACTGCATTCGTTACTCCAGATGGATTGTACGAATATTTAACCATGCCGTTTGGCTTGAGCAACGCCTGCTCCGTATACCAAAGATGTATAAATAGAGCACTACAACCATTGCTAGGTGATGCAGGAGTTGCTCAAGTTTACGTGGATGATGTTCTTAGTAAATGTGTTAATTTTGATCAAGGATTATCACACATTGAACGGATTTTGATAGCTTTGCAGAATGCAGGCTTTTCAATAAATGTTGAAAAGTCTTCATTTTTTAAACGTTCAATTGAATATTTAGGCAATATAATTTCTGATGGGCAGATCCGTCCTAGTCCTTCAAAGGTAGATGCACTTGTTAAATCGCCCATTCCTAATAACGTAAAACAAGTCCGCCAATTCAATGGCCTAGCTGGATACTTTCGCCGTTTCATTCCCAATTTTTCACGGATTATGGTACCTTTATATGAATTAACCAAAAAGGGAGCGCGTTGGGAATGGAATGAGCGACATGACCAAGCACGTAATACTATTATTGAATACCTTACCTCAGCACCTGTTTTAACTATATTCCAGGAAAACGCACCAACTGAACTTTATACCGATGCGAGTAGCCTTGGCTACGGCGCTATTCTGGTTCAAGTGATTGATGGACGTCGTCACGCCGTGGCCTATATGAGTATGCGTACTACAGAGGTTGAAAGCCGCTATCACTCGTACGAGTTGGAAACGCTCGCCGTGGTGAGAGCTATAAAACATTTTAAACAATACCTATATGGTCGTCATTTCAAAGTAATCACAGACTGCAACGCCTTAAAAGCGTCTAAACATAAAAAGGAGCTTCTGCCTAGAGTATATCGTTGGTGGGCATTCCTTCAAAATTATGATTTTGAAGTCGAGTACCGGAAAGGAGAGCATTTGCAGCATGCAGATTTTTTTAGCCGGAACCCAGGTACGTTGCAAGTTAATATCATGAATAGAGATTTTGAATGGCTGAAAGTAGAACAACGCAGAGATCCTACATTGCGACCAATTATTGATGCTGTCTTACGTAACGAAATAATAGACGGCTACAGGTTAGAGAACGACGTATTAATTAAGGTGGGGCCAGATATAGATGACCAAAAAGCTGTAGTTGTACCAAAATCATTCCAATGGAGTTTAATTAATACATACCACACTGCATTAAAACATCCAGGCTGGGAAAAAACCTTACAAAAGGTAAAGGAATCTTATTGGTTTAAAAACATGTCCAGTATTATTAGGACCTTTGTTGAAAATTGCGTGGTGTGTAAAACTTCAAAAGGTCACTCTGGCGCTATACAAGTTCAATTACATCCGATTCAGAAGCCTACAGCAGCATTCCAGACGATACATATGGATGTTACGGGTAAACTGGGTACAACAAGTAACCATGACTACGTGATAATCACAATTGATGCATTCAGTAAGTATGTATTGTTCTATTATGCCACAAGCAAGAGCCCACATAGTACTCTAGCTGCGCTGAAACGCACAGTACATCTATTTGGAACACCTAACCAAGTAATAGTTGATGGTGGTCGCGAGTTTTTGGGAGATTTTAAAGTGTATTGTGACAATATCGGCATTAATATTCACACTATATCGCCAGGAGCTAGCCGAGCGAATGGCCAGGTGGAACGAATGGTTGGTACACTTAAAAATGGTCTTATTATGATAAGTAATTATGAAACTGAAGAATGGCCAGTAGTGTTAGACAGCTTACAATTAGCATTCAATTGTACACCACAAAGTACAACAGGGGTTGCACCACTTACACTGCTAACTCGTCGCAAAAATTGCGTACCCCCCGAGCTTTTCCATCTAGTTAACTTTGAAACTCAAACTGTTGACATCGAACAACTATACCAGCATGTACAACAAAGAATGCTCAATGCAGCTGAAAAGGAGAAAACGAGGTTTAATAAAAACAAAGCTAAAATACGTAATTTCCAAAAAGGTGATTATGTTTTAATAAAAAACAATCCTCGTAATCAAACTTGTTTAGACTTGAAATATAGTGAACCATATGAAGTATGCAACATCCTAGATAACGACCGCTACTTGGTAAAAAAGGTTATAGGCAAAGGTAGACCGCGCAAGGTTGCTCACGATCAACTGCGCCTAGCACCACAACCTGGACAACAGGCGGCCGTATCGGCGGAGATAGAAGCAGTCACTAGTCAATCATCAAGAGACAATAGCCTGTTAGATCCACAACCTTCGACGTCTTCTCAGGTGGAGGCGTAAGAAAATACTATGGCTTAAACCTCGAAAGGTTTGTACCTTCTATTATCTTTATACAATCACACTGTTTAAGCAACTAATTCAAATCTAGGTACTTTAGTTGCAATATTCACGTTAATACGTGTACATCTACGCATAATTATTATATAAGTCTAAGATATTTTCAGAGCCTCTGTGTACCACGGTATAAGATAAATACCTAGAACACAGCATCGACCTTATTACCTAATTCCTTTAGAGCCTTTGTGTACCACGGCGAACAGGACCGCCCAGAGCACAACTACAATGTCCTTATAAAGTTATTGGACTTAGTGAGAAGTTTAATAACGACACAATTTTATTAAAATTGTATTAACAATGAAAGAAAAATAATAATTTGGTTACATCCATAGATTGCAGAAATATTAAGATTCCAGTAATAACAATTAACTAATCTATTATGCTTCCTTTCCATATCTTCCAGGTACCTAAATACAGATACCTACTTAAAATCAAAACTTTCATTTTTACAGATAAAAGGCTAGTGCAGGGCGCGCACTGCCTATCAGTATGGCCGTATCGGCGTGACGCCGTTAGTTAATCATATTTAAAATAAATTTATAATTTAAAATAATTAAAATATTTGAAATAATAATAAATTCAATTTCTAAAGTAACTTTTCATATTAAAAAAAATAAGTTGTAGCGTTTTCAATTATGTTGTTGCATAAGTAAAGTTAAATTAAATTATTAATTATTATGAACTCATAAATATTAAAATTAAAATAATATTTGTAATGTTTGTATTTCCTGTCATTTTAAGGTAAATTAAATTATCAAAATATTATTATGAAAATATTTGTAATGTTTGTATTTCCTGTCATTTTATGGTAAATTAAATTATCAATTATTATTATGAACTCTTAAATGTTAAAATTAAAATAATATTTGTAATGTTTTTATTTCTTCTCATTTTATGATAAACTCAATTATCAATTATTATTATAAACTCAAATATTTGTAATGTTTGTATTTCCGGTCATTTTATGATAAATTAAATTATCAATTATTATTATGAACTCATAAATGTTAAAGTTAAAATAATATTTGTAATGTTTGTATTTCCTCTCATTTATGGTAAATTAAATTATCAATTATTATTATGAGCTTAGAAATGTTAAAATTAAAATAATATTTGTAATGATTATATTTCCTTTTCCTCTCATTTATGGTAAATTAAATTATAAATTATTATGAGCTCATAAATGTTAAAATTAAAATAATGTTTGTATTTTCTCTCATTTTGTGGTAAATTAAACTATCAATTTAGAAGTGTAAGCTGTAAGCATTTATAAAAATAAATAATAATAAATATTGTAAAGTTTAAACATAGTACTTCCTATCAAAAGAGGGCGCTATGTCTAAGCTAATATGGCGGGAAAGCGGTCGACCGAGAGGAGGGTGGACGATGGGAGCCACACTCACTTTCGCTCGGGCGTTTTTCTGGTACAGACGATTGACTATTCATGCCTGATCACCCAGTTAAGTATTTAAAATAAATAAATTGTAAATTTGTAATTATAAATTGTGTTTGCTAAAATTATAATAGATTAGAGAATAAAGACTTATCATTTTTGGCCCTCTTGCTGTATTTAATAAACATTAAATTTATTAGTTAAATTATAGTTAAAAATATGAGTGATAATAATGAGGTAAGTGACGCCAGCAACGCTGGCGTCGTTTTTACAAATAATACTTCCGCTCTTCCTTTGTCATATACATCACAAATCACAATAGCAAACATTAAAAAAATATTTAATTTTTGCTTTGTACCGGAAACAAAAGAAGTATCTAATCAAATTTTATGCGTTTCCTACCACAGATAAAACTAGGTGTTTTTTTTAAATATTTAAGCACGTATCTCAGTTGGTTAGCGATGCAAACGCATGCGTTATAACGTTTATTCTTAGCGGCTTGTTACGTATAAAGGTAATAACAATAAAAGTTGAAAATTATAAAAACTTCCTACAAGTGCGGTCGGTACCGGAAACAAAGAACGCGGCGCGGTTCTGAACGCCATAAGAGGCAAACTTGTCTGGCTTAAAAATACACTTCCGTTGCGTAATACCAAAGTTTCTTAGGCGTTTTATTGAAAATACAAGGTTGATTTATATTTTTACAGATTTCATTAAATTAAAAAAAAATGCCCTATTTGGCTCAAAATATAAGATCAATTACCTTTTTAATTTTTATTAAACGGTTTTTATCATTTTCTAATTAAATAAAAGTAGCCTAAGTTACTCCTTATAAAATTAATCTGCGAGTGAAAGTCCCGTTAAAATCGGTCCAGTCGTTTCAGAGATTAGCCGTAACAACAGACACACAAACATTTTAAAAAATAACTTTTTAATATAAGTACCGTATATTTACATAATATGCATTTCATATATGCATTTTGTGAAAAGCTTTTAATTTGAAATTAAAAACAGACAATTTAATTTTTTTATATTATATTATATTGAGTACTGATGGAAAAGGAAAGAAGAAAAAGTACCTACAATGAAAATTACAGTACGTATATATATAAAAAAGCAATAAAAAGTTCGATGATAGAAATAATTGTATCGAGTATCAATATGCGATACGCGTAGAATTCTATTTAAATTTTAATATCGCATCAATTCCGTTTCGTGCGCGTCCCGTTAAGCGTGAGTCGGCGTTTACTTACACCTTGTGGCGGGTTCACATGGACACGTCATTTTTTAATCATTTTGAAAACATAATTAGTAATTATGTACCCACTACATAATTATTTGGACGGTGTACGGTGTTACAGATTTCTTTTGTGATAAAATACAAAGTACCTAATTGACATCAATGAGTACGTTTTTTAAAACCTGTATGTTGGTACGACAAACATGTGAATAAAGCTTATAATTTGCCATATCAAAGCGTATGCAAAAATCAATAGACTTAGAAATATACTTAATATCTTTTTATTTACTAAAGACGAAAAAGAAAGTGAATTTAAAAGACTTGATATTCAAATTATTTTTTTTATTCAACAAAAAAAAATGTAATTTTTCAATAATCAGTGTTTTTAAAGTGGGTTAAATTTTTAATGCTTAAATCTAAACCGTAAATACGTAATCAGTGTAATCTCGCCCTTGCGGTCACGACGGCCGCGGCCGCGGTGACTTGAATACAGAAATATTCAGTAAACGGCTGGTATTGTTGTGGCAAGTGGCTACCTTTTCAAATGCTACGTGTCGAGATGCCAATTCAAAATTTGGTTGAAAAGGGAGTAAATTTTATAATACTTCATGTCTATTTCTTACCAAACTATCATCAAATGTTAGTATTACATAATACTGTTATGGATATTTAACTGTAAATTATACGTATATTATGTTAATTGAAGTTAGTTAATGCTTGAAATTTTAATTATCATATAATGTATTATTTAAATTACGCGTATGTTTTATGTGCTTCTAGCAGAGTAACACAATAACAACAAAAATAAGGTGAAATAATTAAAGTGAATGTTGTTGAAAATATTTTCTACCTGTTGCAAACTTTTAGAGTCTTGCTACAAGTTTATCTAAGTATACATATACAAATGTATTGCTGTTCGTTAGTGGACTGGACTGGACCGATTTGAATTATTCATTTTAAAAAATAATAAATTGCAAGAACCCAGAAAAAAACAGCATGAACATCGAGAAGTTCACAGTTATTTTTTTGTATGGGAATCTTTAGCCCTTACACTTTCAATACTACTTGTTGCATTCCCACCGTAAAACGCCTAACATAAGCTAGCAGGTACCTACTACCTACTACCTACCTACGTAGGTGCATAATAAAATATTGCGATGTAGGCAGTCGCTTGCCAAGGTCGGCTACCACGTCACAATATGTGATTCATTAATATATTCAAAATGCAATGCAATATTAAGACTTTAAGTTCTTATCGAAAGTAAAAAAAATACCTTGAAAAGTAACTATTATCTTCACAATTAAATAAATAATATCGTCCGTACTGGAAAATATAAACTAAAGTATCCCACGGAAACCGAACATTTTTCCGAAATAAGAAATAACCTTTCTGCTATTCCAAACTATAAAATCTATCTCTGTGACAAATTACTCCCAGATCTGTTCAGTCATTCTGGTATGAATGAGTAACGCAATACACATCCATCCAACCAAACTTTCTCATATACAATTAACAATATCTACCTAATTTTAATGAAATTTAAAATATTATCTGAAACAGAAACTACTTGAAAAATTCTGTATGACATCGATAAAGCTTTTCCATATTACATAACTCGCATATTTAATATTTTACTTGTGGTCAAATTACACAATTTGTCACGTAACGCAAATACCATAGAAAAATACTTGTTTGTAACAGTTTTTAGACACGTACGGTGTACGGACGACGCGATGTCATCAACACCAAATAGCAGAAATACGCAAATAACAGAAGCATTATTTTTAAGTAGCGATTTAACCACACTTCGTTCAGATTCATACCTAGGTTGGATAAGAATATATGATAGATCATAGACACATGATACGGCGAACTTTTTAGTACATTTTCCTGATGTTTCTTTAAAGCTTCTTAGTTTATTAGCCATGTAATCGTAAATTGTTTTTTTGCATAATACTGTCTAGGTTCAGCCACTTTATAAAAACATTTAGAAATTATTATAAAGTAAACCTTCTTCGTTTCTAGCTATTACTACCTTTTAGTGAAAACCGTATCAAAATCCGTTGCCTTATAACTGATATAGGTAGGTACTTTAAAGAAATAAGCGGCGAAACAGAAAACAAAAAACGACTTTGTTTTATACTGTAGCGTTAAATATATAACTTTAATTCAAAATCATTCTGGCAAAAGGATTAAAAACTAAAACAATTAAGATACCATTATACCTACTGTATCGACTATCAAGTATCAAAATAGAGTACGGTTCAACCAGTCTCTACTTCCGGCTTAGACGATAAATGTAGAATTGTTTCGATATTATTGTTATCTGTTAATGAAAACAAACAAACATTCTGTTATCTCTGCGATCAGAAATCAATAACCTGTGTATTATTTTATACTAAAGCTTCACCTTTGCTCTGCTCGGGTTTCGTCCCTAGGTACACTTTATCAATTAAATGTAGATTTCTTAAAAATTATCTATTTTCCAGTAATAAAAAGTATCCAATATGTTGACCAGTTAACACTGGTTAACACCATCCCAAAAACCTGAATCTGTTCAATGGTTTTCTAACGATGCGGTCACAGACAAACACAAAAATTCTAAAAAACTTTTAGATTTGGGCTCTATATTGATAATAACAAATAATAATGATATAAAAATATTTTATGTACAGAGTCGAAATAAGTGACCGCACCTCTACTCAAACTCATACCATAAACTTTCCCACAAACAAAAAATACCAATACGTAGAACGAACTTTCATAATAGATGAATTATTAAAATAAAAAAGAAATTCTCGAGTTACATGCGCACAAACAAACACATAAAGTTACCCATTTATCATACAATATTATCGAATGAATAACAAAGTGATTGTATTAATAAAATATTGTAGTAAAAAACTAATTTTTCAATTATGACAAGTGAGTATTGATTGATATTTCATAGAGGTCTCAATAATACAAATACAATATATTCAAATAACCTCTTATAATACTCGGCCTTACTTTGACCTTACAAATTGTAAGCATTATGTAACTTTGCAATTATCCGACACCCGATAAACTACTAAGCATGCACTAAAAATAAACGCTCTGAAAAAATAAACTTTAAGCACATGGAATAAGAACTATGTGTGTACAAGAATGAGGAGAAAAACATTGGAGCAAATATAGTTTAATAACTAAAAGCTACGCAAAGCTAAACCTTATTTTAATGGATTAAGAGTTATACTTTTCTATTGAATGTCGTTGGTAGAGTTGTAAATTGCAGAAAACACCACCCGTTCGTAAATTTGTTAAAGATGGCCTATCGATAAGTCATTCGGCATGAAGTGATGAAATGGGATTAGATGTTTGGTTAAAGTAATAGTGGTTGGTATTAAGACATTGTGAAATTCATACTTACACCACTTTTGTTATCTGGCTGTGTGTTTTGGATCTGTAATAAAGAATAATATTGTTATTTACTTTTCATTTTATAAGTTAGTTTCCTAATTTAAAAAATAATAATATTATTTTCATTTCTTTAAGATTTTAAATATTGTATAACAAAAAAAAATTGAAATATTTTGTCTATTGTCCACTAGATGGCGTTGTTAGGAAAATGTATGATAAAAAATATTTTCAAGCAAAACCAGGTCAAGGTGCTTGTAGTTTATAATATTGCATGTCAAAATAAGTACATGCTGGTTCTAATCTGCACTATCTCTATTCTATCGCACTGACAAAGCTAAATAATAAATATTAATTCATATGTTAAAAATGTAGGCTTGAAGGTTTGAATTGTTCAGTGCGATATTTGCATACTGTCGTAACAAACTTGCTTTGCGTGTAATGCAATATGTGGTCGTTAGCCTTGGAAAGAGAAAATAAAAAAGAAAAAACATAAAAGATATGCCCCGGGTGAGGATCGAACTCACGACCTTAAGATTATGAGACTTACGCGCTGCCTACTGCGCTACCGAGGCTGTTGACTACCATGTTAAAATAAATTATCATATTCCTTTCATTCATTCATAGGTAATCTTATCAAATTAGAATTGAATGACTAAAATATTAAAGTAAAAAGTCGATACGTTTTATCGATTAGTATAGGTATAGATAACATTGAAATGAGTTATTTTCAACCGACTTCCAAAAGGAGGAGGTTATCAATTCGTCTGTATTTTTTTTTTTTTTTTTTATGTTTGTTAGCTCATAACTTTGAGCTGGGTGAACCGATTTTGATGATTCTTTTTTTATTTGAAAGGTAGTGCTTCCCATGTGGTCCCATTTTAATATTTTCCAGTTCTGATAATGGCATCCATGAGAAAACCATAAAAGTCTTAAATTTGCATTAGGTATTTGCGCGACAAATGGACGAATAACTCAATATCACGCCAACCGATTTCGATGATTCTTTTTTTAATGGAAAGGGTATACTTCAAGGGTAGTTTGATGAGAGTTTGGTAAGGTTCTGATGATGGGATCCATGACAAAGTATCGGAACTCTTCAATTCTTAGGAGCAAATTAACGATGCTCGGCCGAATCTTTTATAGGCTATATGGATATATAAGTCACGTACCGTAACTGATGATGGAAGGTACAACTCCTCAACGGTTAGCAGTTTAAAGAAAATTCTTTCAATATAATACGCAATTATGAACGGATAGTTGTATACTTTCAGGCTATTAGGTTTACCTCATAATAGAAGATAAATTTTTATGGTCATTAACACAATACGTATCTACTTTCCGCAAAAAATTTAAAAATAAATTATTTTTAACAAAAAAACAAAAACCGACTTCCAAACTTAATAAATCTAAACTAAAAAGTTGAAAATAATACTTTTAAGGACTTTGTTAATTTTGAAGTCGGTGCCAGCCAAAGCAAAATAACCTTAAATAGATACATATTTGATTAATCTTTCAATTTGTAAACATAATCTGGCTGGCACCGACTCCAAAATTAACAAAGTCCTTAAAAGTATTATTTTCTACTTTTTAGTTTAGATTTATTAAGTTTGGAAGTCGGTTTTTGTTTTTTTGTTAAAAATAATTTTCTCGGATCTTTTCGACTTTAATATAAATGGTAGGTATTATAGTTTATCCATATTATTACGAGTATTAGTGCCTGGATGACCGAGCTTTGCTCGGTATTTTTAAGAAAAATGTGTAGATGTCGGGAAGAGTCATTTTGTGGCAATATTGGGCTACCCAAACGCCACCTTTTTGTTATTTTCTTTCAATAAAAAAAATATTTTTATGTTTAAGTTGATTATCGATAAAGTTTATTATTGAAAACACGAATAAAACAACATTTTCTGAAAATGAATCAAGATAGATCGATTTATCGCCCCCGAAATCCCCTGTATACTAAATTTAAGTTTATGAAAATCGTTGGAGCCGTTTTCGAGATTAAGATTAGATATATACAAGAATTGCTCGTTTTAAGATAAGTATAAGATACTGGTAATAATAATCATCTGTCTATTGATGAAAACCGCATTAAAATTCGTTGTGCAGTAGCAGTTTAAAAGAGCTAAGCGTACAGCGCGGCGTGGGTACGTGGGAAGCGACTTTGTTTTACATTGCGAGAATGTAAAGACTATTGGATAACTTTTCCCTTGTATGTGTTTAACTTTTTTCTGTTAATTTCCGACAGTTAAGGCTTAAGATTGTCATAATTACCAGTTTTTAAACTACTCGTAAACCAGAAAAGTTTGTATACACTTAAACTAAATACTGTTTTGCACCACACATGTTTTGTTTCTAAAAATTTACATACATCTTTCATCTAACATACATCTTTCAACAAATCGACCATATTCGATAAATAACATAATATATATATTAATACTGTTATCGGTTTTTGGTATGTAATTTACATAACAAACATTGATGAGGCTCGTTTCTAATAAATAAATAATTTATCTCGTTCTTTACAAAACCGTTATGAAGATGTTATTGGTAAAAAAAAAATTAAGCAGGTTTAAATAAGCTAACAACATCATTTAATCATTTTGACGATTCGTTTGGCTCAGTTTGTAAAGACTCTATATGCTTTACCAGCGGTTGTGGGTTCGAATCCCGCTGGACATTTATATGTTGAACACGAATGTTTGTACTTTAGCCATCATAAGTCATAGATGTTAATATGTATGTATTTAAAGTTATAATTGTGTAGTGTATCAACTATCTGGTATCCGTAGGTACACACGTGTTGTACCTTAGGCAATTGGATGATGCATGATATGGATTTTTTTATAGTATTCATACTGATAGATCTTCAAAAATAAAGGCTGTTATGACATTAGAGAAGAAACGAAGTAAAAAATATAAGCATAGGCCTGCGATGCTGGGTGGTGAGTCGTAAAATTATTTCTTCTATAATTACGTTTCAAACAAGGTTGCGTTTTACAATTATTATGATAGCTAGAAACTAAAAATTTTAAGAATTTGAAGCATTTTCCTTGTTTGATTATAATATTATCTACATAGTTGAAATATACGTGATAGGTACTGTACGCTGTCTAAATAGAAACTTAATTAAAAGTGATATAAATTAGGTATTAAGTATAAAAATACCTATCATAAATGATATCAAAATTCAAGTCAATAAGTGAAACTATAATTTTATCGTTGCAGTTAATTCAAATAAAAAAACGATCACAGTCATTATACACATTACTATGAAGTATTTGTTTAAAATTGCAAGTCGATCATTTCTAAATTCTAATAGACCTTAGAACGTGTAATCATGTGTAATAGTTTATACTTTAAAACATATTGCCTGGTGCCTGGTGGTGTGGCCAGAGGCAACCACCGCTAGTGAGCTTTCAGATACTTCATTTTGAATCATAAATCAATAAATAATAATTAAATTAATGTAACGATTTGTGAATCAGTATTCAGTAATATTATGTTCAACAGCAGTAACAGGCAGTGGCAGCGGTAGTCCGGTGGTAGCGTGATTGCTTGGTTAACTGAGTGAAGCGAGTTCAAATCCCGGGTCTCGCAATTGTAAATTCACGTATTTTAAAATATTGATTACCACTTGAATTACGTTAAAGCTATTAAATTTTCGAAAGATATGTGAAATCAGCCAAACTACACTTGGGCGCCCTTTAGTAATAGGCATCAGGCCTATACTATTATACTCTATTATACTCTACTATTATATGTGCTTGATCCCCTCGGTCTAAAATTCCTAAGCGAGGTCCGTGCTCAGCTGTGGGATGTTACAAGGGGCTGAATATATAATACAACAGTATCAGGGCCTAATCATGTTTATGGGACTTCTGAAGGATAAAAACAGCCAGTATTTTACATATATCCGTCTTTCCTGCCACTTACAATGTCAGTACTTTCAAAGCAAGAGTGAATAGGCACCTTCTAGGCAAGCGCGCTCCACCTAGACCTCATCAGTGCTTTCCAGCACTGATCGTCGTCAAGCGCAAGCCTATCTAATAATAAAAAAAAAAAATATAATTAATATAGTTTGTAAAGAAATAAATGTTTTGAGGCAAAATTATAAAAATAATTAAGATTTGGCTAGAAACTACCTTTTCGGATTTTGTCGCGGATTTATTTTGATTTTTAGTTCCCGACGTTTCGAATGCTTTACAGCAATCATGGTCACGGGAGAGACTAAGGTATTTGACGTCTCATAGGTTTATATACTTGTTACAGACAGTGCCTACCCACAATTTACAAAAATTTTGAAAATGGCATCAGAGTACCTTATAAAATTTTAATTCTAAACATTTATATTTAAATTTAAATAATTTAAAAATAATTTATAATTATGGCAATATTATTAACTTATTTTTAGCTAGTATTATTATAATTATTATAATTTTTATTTTAATATTAGTTATTCAAAAGTATTATGTAGTGTTGCTATTCTAATAATATGTATATTTTCTTACCTATAAATTGTTTATGCTAAGTTGCATTTTATTATTAAATTAAGTATTAATTTGATATAAGAAAATTAAGTTAAAATATAAATTGAATTTTGATTATTTTAAAGTATTAAGCAACACTACTGCAAATTAAAAATAATTTAATCAAATCAAAATATGCTTAGATTTGACAGATTCTTTTGAATTATAATTTTTAAAAAATTTTTAGAATTTAGATTGAAAGAAAGCTACTGCACGGTTCGGAAGGCAGTTTGTGCAGAGAAGAACCGGCAAGAAACTCTACACTTGCTCTTTTTAAAAATATTTTAACAATATTGCAATACATACAATAATTACATATAATATTAAATTTGACTACTTGTATCAAGATCTACACAGTATGAGCTAACTACATCCGACTGTCTATTATGATTACTTTTATTATTATTCGATTTTATTATATTAATTACAGGATCCCAAGAAGGTGGTAATACCCAGCCGTCCTCTCTATTAAAGTTAGGATGTTTTTTAATTTCAATTGCCTCGCGAATCATTCTAGGTCGATAACGATTCTCTTTCGCGAGTATTTGAGGGGTATCAAAGCGAATATAGTGGCTGGGGCGATCCAGACAATGTTTACAGACAGCGGATGTAGTATTGCGACGGTGTTTCACATCAGCTATGTGTTCTTTGATCCTAGTTCTAATAGATCTCTTTGTTTGTCCGATATAAGAGAGCCCACAGTCACAATCAAGTTTGTATACTCCTGCATCTTGGAGAGGGATATGGCACTTGACTGATGGTAGAAACTGACTGATTTTCTTAGGCGGCTTGAAATATGTTTTGATAGAAGCACGCTTTAGGATGTAGCCAATCTTGTCAGTGACTCCTCTCACATAGGGCAGAATTGCAGGTACGCGCTCGACTGTGGCTGGTTTCACTCGTTCACTGTGACGAGGGCGCGGCACTTGTAGCTTGTTGTCTTGCAGAACCTGCTTGACATGTTGCAGTTCTCCCGCCAGGTGTTGCTCGTCACAGATCCCTCGAGCTCTCTGAAACAAAGATTTTCCCACGGTAGCTAACTGTGAAGGGTGGTGGTGAGATTCACCATTCAGGTACCTATCAGTATGGGTCTTCTTTCTATACACAGTATGACTCAAGGTGTTATCTGGATTACGTTTAATTAATACATCTAAGAAAGCTAATGTATTGTCCGATTCTAATTCCATTGTGAATTGTATTTTAGGATTTATGGAATTAAGATGTTCTAGGAATACAGTTATTTTGTCAGTTGGTAATATTGTGAAAGTGTCATCTACGTACCGCTTGTAGAACCGAGGGGTCACAGGTGATGTGTTTAGGGCAGTCTCCTCGAAGTCCTCCATGAAGATGTCGGCGACAACAGGGGAGACTGGCGAACCCATGGCCACTCCATCCACTTGCTTGTAGAATTCATCATTCCACAATAGATAGCCAGATGTTAGGCAGTGTTTTAAAAGTTCTGTGTATTCAATCGGCATGTTGTAAGCCATAAGTTTCTTAGATATTATTTCAATACAGTCTTCTACTGGTAGGCTGGTAAACAAAGACTGTACATCAAAACTAACCATTGTTTCATTGTCCATGAGTTTTAGATGTTTAACTTCATTGACAAACTGGTAAGAGTCTCTTGTGAACGCACTTGTTTGACCTCTGAGTGGTGAGAGTACTTTTCCTACTAGTTTGGCCAATTTGTAAGTCGCGTAAATCTAAGAAAGTATTATTTGGCTAGAATTTTATACTGCAAGTACAGTTAAGTCTACTAATTGGGTATTTATTATACATAATATTTCAAAGGAAAAATAAATCAATTTTGTATTTGCGAACTTTTATTATACCGGATTTTTGTACGCATAGCTAATATAAATTAAGTTTTCCATATACGGACCGACCTTTTTAGAAACCTAATAAATTATTCCGTACAACTGTTAGATATTCTAGATCAAGTTTCCATAGATTGATGAACAAAAAACCTGTATAAAACCTTATGTAGAACATTTAAATATTTATTTATAAATAAATATAGAACAAGCTGAAGACCTTCTTAAAGGCTGACGAGATTCCAGCACCTTCCTTGTACTGAGTATTGTCCTCGTTGATGCATTTAGCTTTAAACATAACTAAAGAGTATAATGATTTCAATTAGCTAATTATTAGATCGATTAACCCGGGTTATAATACTTACGTCTCACCCTCGATGATGGGCCTAGACAATGTAACAATCGATTAGCGAAAGCGATAGTAGAAAAGTCCAAAATGTATGGGTTTGACATATGACTTAGATATGTCACGTGATCTGTTGTCAACGAGTAAATGATGGTAGTGGTAGGGGAGCCCACGATGCTAAATGGGGATTTACTCGAGCGTCGTAGAGACCTATTGTGATGCAAAGCTTAGATGATAAGAAGAAAAAAATGTTAAATAATATATACCTTTACATCGGTGGGGGAAGCGGCTATAGATTTTTAAATATGTAAAAAAAAACTGTTGCATGGACATCCTCGAGCGCGTCAGATATTGATAGCATCAATGCCCTACGTATTTTTAATAATGTACGTATGTTAATCTGATCGTTTGCATGATGCGGGTGGTTGTATTTAAGGGTTGAAAATGAAAAAAAAAAAATTTTTATCGAGCGCATCAGATTTTCTAAGGGAGTGTTAAGTGCACCAAAAAAAAGCTCTTATTCACTAATCTGACGACTCTGATGGGACGCAAACTCGCGGCCATTTTCATAATGTGCAAAAAAAATCGCCATTTTGAAATACTCAAGCGCGTCAGATTAAGATATATATGGTTCATCCTTATGTTCTAAACGTACTGTCTCATAATCTGACGATTATCTAGAGGGATTCGCCTGATCTGACAAAAAAAATTGTACTTATGACATTTTTGAGCTCAAAATATAATTTATGTGATATTTTGAGCTCGCTGAGTTCAAAGAAATAATATATCTATGCATTTGAGCTCTCCCAGCTCGAAATTCTGATAGAAGTTTCATAGAACACTATTTTTGGAATTTTCAAACCGCAATAACTTTTGAATGGATTATATTATATATAGCAATTTTCACGCGGTTTGCGGCATTCGACGCAGTTTTATCATCCAATATCCAAGTAATTTTGCAATTTTAATTGATCGAAACACAAACTTTTTCGGGTTTCTTTCCTTCACGATATCTCTCGAACGAATCAACTGATTTTGACCAGCTTGGTGGCGATCGACGTGGTTTTTCAAGCTCAAAGGCGGATTAGTTTTTGAAGTTAATCGATAAAGCCGGTTAAAAGTTATTCCAAAAAACCACTTTCAAATAAAAAAAAATCTTATTTCTCAAAATCTATCGGTCCGAATCGGTTCAAATTCACAGGAAATCTAATTTTGAGGGAAATCTTTAGAACGCCGATTTGTAGATTCCGATCGGTTTAGTCGCTCAAAAGTTATAAGTGAGTCACACACACACACACACACACACACACACACATACACATACATACATACATACATACAGACATAGTGACAACATCACGGGGGTAGTCAGGGAAGCTTCCTATGACCTTAAAACGTCAAGATCTGATGAAAACTCGATTTTCGCAAAACGGGGTAAAACCAATAACTTCCCGAATTGTTTTTGTTATTTCGGCTTGCGGAAATCGTCAGATTATATATTTTTCATTACTCTTGAATTATTTCCTTCAAAATAAAAAAAATTTAGCTACGCTCGAGAATGTCGAGATGACGTTTTTTTTTACAACTTTGTTGCCCTCCCCTTTTTTTACGTCACTCTCAAATTGTCAGATTAGTGGAATATACACTTTTTAGGATATAATTAACTCACCCTACCTTAATCTGACGCGCTCGAGAATTTCTGATGGTCATTTTTTTTTTACTAATCTGATCCTGTATCCTTCACGGGCGGCCTTATATATGGGCCTCATGTTTTGTGGAGGTACTTAACCGGGTACAAGGTATCCCCCTGTATATTAATCTGCCGCGCTTCAGTAAATCCCGAAATCCCCGCTTGGGCTCCCCTACTATAGACAATGTACATTCATTTCAATTATTAGTGATGTAAAGTTCAAGATGCATACGCTGCGTTTAAGCGACGACGATTGTAGAAATCGAATCGCTTCATAACGAATGCCGGTTGTCTAGACCTAGAGGCCCTGTTCGTCAGGTATTATTAATTATAGATTTCTTAAGTAAGATATTTTCACGCAGTAAAGAATACGTATGCGTTAGATCAGATAACAAGCTAGCATCATACTAAATTGCATCAAAATCTGTCCAGTGCTTTTTTTGTAATGCCTTCCCCGACAGACAAATCTAGAAAGTATAGATGCAGCACCTGTGTACCGATACTCGATTATAATTACTGTTCCAAAAATATTCAAAGTACGTATTCGAGACAGAATTTTATTATATGTATGTATAGATTTAATTACATTTATGCTTTAAAATTTATTTTTTCTTGGTACGTTACTTTTATACGTGTCGTTTTGCGCGATGCTCAGATTTTTCTAGAGTCGCTAGTTTAGTTAAGTGTTTAAATAAACCTTAATTTGGGAACACCTTTTCATACAATTTGGGAAGTAGAAATTTTCTGTTACCTATTTATATTTTACTGGTATTTAATTGCTCAGCTTACAGTTTCACCGCATAGAAAATACGATTAAGTTAACACAGCCTTGATATTTAAAGGTCGGGTGCATGAAGGGCACTATTCTGTAAATTCTCTCACTAAAGTTGAACCTAAACCATTATTATACAAAAAATGCTTAAACAACGTTTCTATTTTACATATTCTTTTGTTCATTCGATTTAGAAGTACATAATTAATAATGACGATAGGTTTTTTATAACGATTATTTCAGTTACGCCAATTTTAGAATATCAAAATGAATTGTTTTTTTTTTGTTATAACCATTTTTATACCGTCTCAATACAATAATTTTTGTGATTGTATATAATTATTCCCTTGTTGGAACAACAATGTATAAGAAAACTATTAGTAAATAATTGTGTGATGGGTACCAAGGCTGAAGCCATGGTTTTACACCTCAATTATCCAACACTAACGCCCACGGCTTAACTGGATGACGTAATAACTTTGGCAAAGTGTTGTATCAGATGGGTTTTGTAAATAGCTTTTAATGGTTTATACGCTTAGGTGTAAAATAATATGTACTTGTGTAATTACATATTGAATATATTACGTGTTTATTGTAGGCGTAAACTATTGAAAATACAATATGGCTAACCACCAAAATTACTAATTAGATATTATCAAACTCTTTGTAATTATACGTACAATCAAATGATTATCGAGTGAAATCTGTACATTTAACATTTTTTGGAAGATTATATTGAAATAGTTATTATTATCGATAGAGGCCAAATCTATTTTTTAGAATTTTTGTGTGTCGGTGACGGCATCACGAGAAAACAACTGAGCAGATTATTTATTAAGAGGGTATATTTATATGCGCTAACACAAATAAAAATCTTTTATGGAACTGGATTCAGAAATTCAGAACTTCCCATGAACTTTAAAATAACTATGAGTCAGGCCCACATTTTAAAACACAATGTAAATAAATATTATCACACAATTAAATTAGGTAAGCTTAGTCAAAATTTGTTTCTCATATCAGATTGAAATCAACATGCAAACCTGTTCAATTAAGTCCAAACATGATTGCGCAAACGCAATACTTAGACCTGTTAATGTAAGTATGATGGAGATTATTTGCCATGGCATGGCATGCCATGCGTCAACTTAAGACGCATTTATCAATGGTATGGTGGTCGATGTCACAGAGTATTACCTAACTCGGACAAGGCCGTTGCGAGGCGAGCTGCAAGTAAATAGGCATTAGGCATCAATATGTGATAATCAGACGTGATATACTTGTATGCATTAGAATTTATTGCAAACTCTAGTCACTTGACGTCGCGTCGCGTCGCTTCACTCAAAAGTGTCCCAAGCATACAAAAAATTCCATTTTATCGAACAAAGAACCTTCACAGTTTGTTACGAGTAACTCACGAATCACGATCAACGGTTTAGGAACGCATAGAGGACAAACATATATAATCATCTATTTTAATTTAAGTACATATTATATGGATTACGAGTAGCTAATTTACCGGACGCGAGGTTGGTTGTTATGTCCAAACTTCAATAAAGCTTTTGATCTTTTAGTTAATACGAAAATGTAAAGAAAAAAGTTTTTCCCAAAACTTCCCAAATTTTTCGGGAACTTTCTAATTTTTAACTTAAACCTTGAAACTTGTTATAAAAATTAAAAAAAAATTGCTTGACAAACAAACATCATAATATAGATTTTGTTAATGGATACCTATATTTTGAATTGAAACTTATGTTCACTGCAATTAATTTGAATAAATAACAGTGTACACATTTTATGCTTTAGAACGTGACAGAATAAAAGTAAACTATTACCTAGAAATTTTGATTAAAGACCAATATACCACTTCCCACAGATCTTTAATTAGAAAATGAGTAAATTTATCAATCGACAATCAATTATTCGCATAGGTATGACAATTGTATTCGAAATATGAACTTCGCATTAAAATTGAATTAAATGAGCAAATTAATCGTTGAAATCGAGTGATTTAATTACTAATACTGGTAATAGCAGATTGGATTGATAGATTTATTAAATAAAAAATTCGACGACACGTTTGGCTCAGTTTTTAGTGATACTCTCCTACCTACCTACTCTCTGCACCTGTGGTCGCGGGTTCGATTTCCGCTGGCATTCATATGTGTATTTTATTAACTATCTGGATCCGTAACACAAGCCTCGTAGCTTACCACGGAACCAAATGGCGCTGTTTAAAATAATGTCCTAACATATAAAAAATTATATAATATAAAGTTGGGATTTTAATTTCAATTCACTTGAAACGTAACTTAGGCAAGTTCTACCTAAATCGTGTACGAAAATTGAATAATAATGAATGTCTCGTAATTCAATCTTGCAATATTTACATTTACATTTATACAAATGTATGTTCTTGCAAAATATCTAATTTTCAAGAGTACAATTTATTCCATTAGCTTTTAATTACTTTTGTTGTCAAAAATTATAATTGAAAATGTAATACTTTCTGAGGTTTACACGAATGTTGGACATTATAAATGAAACAATATTTTCTTTCTCCCGTGGGTTTTATCTCTCCCGTGACCATGATTGCTGTAAAGCGTTCGAAACGTTGGGAACCAAAAATCAAAATAAATCCGCGACAAAATTCGAAAAGATACTTTCATTTATTTTTGATACTTCATTTTTTCATTGAAGCGTGCCAGGATTTAAAACATAATATAGGTGATTACTGATTACTCTTTAATATGACAAGTGACTCTATGTTTCACTACGTTGAATGTATAAATGTGTTGTGTTTCTTAGATTTATTTTTAAGATATCAGTTAATACTGGACAGTAGTATCACAATCTTGGTTAGTAGTAATGCTGAATTATTTTTAACAAAAAACAAAAACCGACTTCAAAACTAAACAAATCTAAACTAAAAAGTAGAAAATAATACTTTTAAGAACTTCGTTAATTTAGAAGTCGGTGCCAGCCAAGACGGATAGACTTATCTTGCCTTTGCAAGGAACTTTCGAACGGTATTTTGATTATGTTTACAAATATTATAGATGTAGATTAATCGAATATGTGTCTATTTAAGGTTATTTTGCTTTGGCTGGCACCGACTTCTAAATTAACGAAGTTCTTAAAAGTATTATTTTCTACTTTTTAGTTTAGATTTGTTTAGTTTTGAAGTCGGTTTTTGTTTTTTGTTAAAAATAATTTATTTTCAAATTTTTAGCGGAAAGTAGATACTTATTTTGTTTATGTACAAAAAAGAATTTTCCAAATCGGTCCAGCCATCTTTGAATAATGGGGAACATACATAAAAAAAAGTCCCCAACGAATTGAGAACCTCCTCCTTTTTTTAAAGTCGGTTAATAAGAGCCTGAAAGAATTTAACTATCGGTCTATAATTACGTATAATATTGAAAGAATTTTCTTTTAACTCCTAACCGTTGAGGAGTTGTACCTTCCATCATTAGCTCAACCACAGGAGATGATGATAATCAGACGCAAATACTTAAACAGCTTTAGGAAATATATGAAAAACGTGATAAGTGCCTATAAAATTTGAGAGTTGCCTTCGATTTCCCTGGGATCCCATCATCAGATCGTGACTTGGTGACTATGGGACCAACTAGAAACTATACCCTTTCAAACAAAAAAAGAATTTTCCAAATCGGTCCAGCCATCGTCGAGTAATCGGGGAACATACATAGAAAAAAAAAAAAAAAAAAAAAAAAAAGTCCCCGACGAATTGAGAACCTCCTCCTTTTTTTGAAGTCGGTTAAAAATACATAGACGGTAAAAAAATGGAAAAAGGATTTTTTTTTAATTTCGGTTGCTAAGTTTTTTTTATGCTTTTACGCTAAGTTTACACAGCTTTTCAAAATTAATATAATATTACTGAGTGATAATTGATAAAAATGTAAATGGTGCAGATATTTTACAAGGAAGAGTAGCACAAAATAGTAGTAAATAAGAAATAAATGTGTTCAACAGTTGAACCGTGAACGTATCCATAGGTTACACGTTGCCTCATAGGTTCGTGTGCTCGAACTTTTTGTTTGATGACAGACGACGCGGATCATCAGCGATCATCTCAACAAGGCCCTCAAGCTTTTTGTTCCAACATTTTGAATTATATCACTAACAGCTTTTGTAATAGTTACGTCAAGATTAATTATCTAATAAATTATATTAAATGATACATTAATAAGATTTTTTGGCAGATAACCATTTTATATACGAGTAGGTACCTATATATGCTAAATAACGTGTTCGTATCAACCCCTAAAAACACCATATTTAAAACTGAACTTAAAGTACTATTTATGTTGTATGTGATTTTAAGTTATTATTATAGTATCTCTGTAAGAATATCTGACTGAAACCGAAATGGCTTAGTGAAAAGTAATATGAATGTCAGTAATGTTTTAAGGACTCTCGTTTCTCTATAACTAAACTCATGGCGACCCTCAGTCGAAGATGGCGGGCGCATACCAATATGTGGTAAATGTCCTTTTGAAACTAGCACACATGTCAAGGAGCATAACTTGACGATTACTGAGTTAGGTGAAACGATTTCGAAATTCGTACACATACTGATGTATAAGGCGTAAAATATTGTAATGGAACTAAACTAATTATTTATAAGGATTTTTAAAATGAACTAAATAGCATAATATTGCAGTCAAAAGGAATAATATTTCGTCGCAGAAAATAAATTGCCTCACTGGTTGGAAAATTTGATTACCAGTTATCATAATATCAAATTTCATTAAAATCTCTCCAGTGGCTGTTTTCGTGATGTGATCACAAACAGACAAAAAACTTAATTTACTGATACAACTTATTAAGAATTTTATTATTTATAGACTAAATCTTTATTCGGCTAAGCTAAAACTTGGGTAAAATTTTGCTCATTTATAGGCTACGACTTACAGCAAGTAGGCTATTGTTAGACTCCATGGAAGTACCCATGAGAAGTAAGGGCAGTCGCCATTTTTTTAACTTTTAAAACTATTAACTAGGTAATAAGTCGTACTTGTGAACATGCGGAAGACTCGTAGGGTATTATTGTTCGAAATAGCGCGTTATATAAGATTGTATATTGCAACAAACGATGCTCGGTTGCTTTATCTAATTGCAAGTGTATATAGAATTACTTGTACCGTTGACGCGGCCTCGTCTTATCTACTACATAATTGTTCGCATAGCAAGAAAAAATAATTAATAAATTCGTGTTTTTTTTTTTTTTTTATGGGACAAAGGGGGCAAACGGGCAGGAGGCTCACCTGATGGAAAGTGATCACCGCCGCCCATGGACATCTGCAACACCACAGGGCTTGCAAATGCGTTGCCGGCCTTTCAAGAAAGAATACGCTCTCTTCTTGAAGGTTGCCAGGTCGTAACGGTTCGGAAAGACCGCCGGCGACAGCTGGTTCCACAGAGTGGTTGTGCGAGGCAGAAAATGCCTAAGGAATCGCACTGTTGTGGAACGCTGGACATCGAGGTGGTGTGGGTGGAATTTACGGTTTTGGCGCGATGTCCGATGGTGAAATTCTGCGGCCGGGATCAGTTCGAACAATTCCTCAGAACACTCCCCGTGATAAATGCGGTAGAAGATGCAGAGTGATCCAACATCTCTACGCAGAGCTAAAGTATCAAGCCGATCGGAAAGAGCTTGATCGTCTATAAGTCGAACCGCCCTACGTTGAATGCGGTCAAATGGAAGTAGCTGGTACTGGGGAGCTCCTGCCCAGAGATGAGAACAGTACTCCATGTGCGGCCGAATTTGCGCCTTATAGAGGTTAAGGCGCTGACCAGACGTGAAGTACTGTCTCGCCTTACTGAGCACACCAAGCTTCTTTGAGGCCAATTTGGGCTTATCTTCCAATTGACCACGGAACTGGACTTTGCTCGAAATGTCGACGCCAAGTATTCCGATACTGGCTGTGGCAGACAGGGGAGTGTCCTCAAATTGAGGAGTTACGACAAACGGCATTGTTTTAGCGGTTAACGCGCAAACTTGTGTCTTTTTGGGGTTAAATTGGACTAAGTTTCGTCGACCCCAATCCGAGACTTTGGTTAACAAAGATTCGACTTCAGACACAAGTTTGTTCCGGCACTCGTCGACGTATTCCCGAGAAATATTAGCGCGGCCAGTGTACAGGGCATCCACAGTGCTATCGTCTGCATAGCAATGAATGTTGTTGATTTGCAACATGTCATTGATATGCAGAAGGAACAGAGTAGGAGACAGTACGCAGCCTTGTGGTACACCAGCATTGACAAATTTAGGATCAGAGCAAGCACCGTCGACAACGACCTTGATGCTCCGATCTGCCAAAAAGCTGGTGATCCAGTTGCACAATTTCTCGGGAAGCCCATAGGAAGGTAGCTTCGAAAGAAGCGCTTTGTGCCATACCCGATCAAAGGCCTTCGCTATGTCCAGACTGGCCGCAAGCGCCTCCCCCTTGGTCTCAACTGCTTCTGCCCATCTATGTGTCAGGTAAACTAGAAGATCACCGGCTGAGCGACCTCGACGAAAGCCGTACTGGCGGTCACTAATCAGCCGGTGCTCCTCAAGGTACCGCAGGAGCTGGCAGTTGATAATGGTCTCCATTATCTTGGAGAGCAAGGAGGTAATGGCTATTGGCCTATAATTGGACGGATCCGAGCGGTTGCCCTTTTTTGGGATCGGGTGCACTAAAGGCCGGCCTTCCAGGATTTCGGGACTACGCCTAATGAATAGGAGTGCCGGAAAAGACGCGTTAAGACCGGTGCCAACTCCGGAGCACATGTCTTCAACACGATCGGAGGGATGCCATCGGGCCCACTCGACTTATGAATGTCCAAGGAGAGAAGCGCTTTTCGTACTGCGCTTTGCCGGAACTGAACTTCCGGTATCATAGTATCGCACCGCGGGATTGTCGGTGGTGAGTTTCCTTGGTCATCCAGAGTCGAGTTGGACGCGAAAAGAGAGCCCAGTAGATCGGCTTTCTCCTTCGCGGCATGGGCCAGCGAGCCATCCTCCGTGTGCAGAGGTGGAAGAGAAGGCTGACAGAAATTCCCTAAAACAGCCTTTGCGAGAGATTTTTTAAATGAGAGACTTTGTAAATGCATTTCGAATTTACACCACTAGAATATATGAATTAATTTTGTGTAGGTATGCATATTTGTTACACCTTCACATGAAAATGGCTGGGCAAATTTGTATGAAATTAAGTACATAAATAGGTTTTGACATAGAGTATAGTGGTTAATGTAAAGCACGCACGTCAGTTAAGCATAATTTTATATGTAAGACTAGCAACTCACCCTCGCTTTGCTCGGGCTTGTTCCTGAACTTCGCGCGAGCGAAGCCGCGGGTCCTGCTAGTTATATACTAAAACCTTCCTCGATAACCACTCTATCCATTGGTGAAATCTGCATGAAAATTGATGCAATAGTTTTTGAGTTTATCGCGAACAGACAGACAGACAGACGGGGCAGGAGTTTGTTTTGTAATATGTAGTGATTAATTGATTTTAGACTTAACGTCAGTTTAGAGAATGGCTTTTCTCTATATGTATATTGACCTATAGTTTAAAATACACTTGCTCATTAAAATCTACTTGACTATAGTTTTCATTTATTTACTATCCCTGATTATTTAATAATGCATTAATTTAGGACATTCCATCGCCAACGTCCATACCTGATTCTTGTTCGATCAGCAAACTAGTTAAGCAATGTCGGGTGCGGTAAGTTTTGGATGGGTGACCGCCTAGTTTAAAAACTATTTGAAAAAATTACCCAATGCAATGTTACATGAGATATTTCATTTTGCAATTATTTTATTATGTATAAGAAACCGCTCACTACAACTAAAATTATAATTATTTCATACATTCTGTGCAGTTTTGCCAAGATTACATCATGAATACTTTAATCTTATTGAATTGTAGTATCTAATTAGGGCGAGCGAAGCGAGACCTCATACTATCCCACAACCTGAGCATTTTGTGGTACACTTTACTGAAAAACTATCACGCCTATAGACTTGTGCTTTAACGTAGTAATTTAACTTCATATTTAGATGTGTGCTCTGTTTAAAAAAATATAATTTTATAAACATTAAAAAAATTACATTAACAATTTTGGGTTCATTGGATAGAATGTTATTGTACCTACTACCAACGCCCTTTGTTAGAAAACCATAGAGTTAAGATCGCTGTAACATTATTAACCGTTAGAAAAACTACGTCAGTCCTCACAAAGCTCAGTTTTTTGCTAGTAAATACAATAAAATATGATTTACTTATTAAAATACACCTTTATATGTATGGAAATACATAATGTAGGTATTTTTTATTGAAATTCTATTCAAGTATACTATGACGACATAATATGGTACCTACGTCCTACAGTGTATATTAAGTTCAAGAGCTGCCGAGTCCACCATTGATATCTTGTTTTGTATGTGTCATACAATAATTCATTTTATAAAGTATACGAATCTATCGACATTTTTATAAATAATATAATAAAATTGATACATCTATTTGTTTATATAAATACAATATATTTTATGAATGAATATAAGTTATTTATCTAGCAGTGGGCAAGGAATAAAAAGTAACAAAATGTTTGCTTTGTTTGAGTGCCCACAATTTCATTTAAATCAGTCCACATCTATTTTTTCATATTCTTTAAGTGCTTCTAACAAAATATTATGTGTATAGATAATAATAAATAGAGATAATAAAAACTCAATTGAGACAACACAAAGGTTTCCACTAAAGAGGCTTCACAATATCAGACTGTGTGTATTTTTAATAGCTGTTTGTACTACAAAGTACAACATAGAATTACAACATATCTCCGCAATCCTTGAGAACTTGATATACTATTAATCACTAGTCGAGTGTCGACTGAATGGCATTTTTCATCACAATTCATAACATCATTATAGTTCTGATTATAGTTTTAAATACATTTCGACATGTTTCAATCACAATATCGACAATATTGCGAGAGTAATGACTTCCTTTATCATTCAAATAACATTTACATAAGAATGTATTGTAGATTATACCTACTAGGAACAATAAGTAGATTTTCGTCACTTTTGTTTAAAGCTTTGGAATGATATCTAACTAAATTAAAGTAGGACGCGAGTGTCGGCTAATATGAGTAATAATGAGCGTATTTTTAAATTTTAAAATTTTAAAAAAGTACCTATGTATATAAATTAAAATATTTTAGTATTTTAGTTTATATCTTTTAACTACGATTACTTATTAAAAACTTATGATGTATATATAAATAAATATAAACGTATGATGATGTATGATTTCGGGACTACGCCTAATGAATAGGAGTGCCGGAAAAGACGCGTTAAGACCGGTGCCAACTCCGGAGCACATGTCTTCAACACGATCGGAGGGATGCCATCGGGCCCACTCGACTTATGAATGTCCAAGGAGAGAAGCGCTTTTCGTACTGCGCTTTGCCGGAACTGAACTTCCGGTATCATAGTATCGCACCGCGGGATTGTCGGTGGTGAGTTTCCTTGGTCATCCAGAGTCGAGTTGGACGCGAAAAGAGAGCCCAGTAGATCGGCTTTCTCCTTCGCGGCATGGGCCAGCGAGCCATCCTCCGTGTGCAGAGGTGGAAGAGAAGGCTGACAGAAATTCCCTAAAACAGCCTTTGCGAGAGATTTTTTAAATGAGAGACTTTGTAAATGCATTTCGAATTTACACCACTAGAATATATGAATTAATTTTGTGTAGGTATGCATATTTGTTACACCTTCACATGAAAATGGCTGGGCAAATTTGTATGAAATTAAGTACATAAATAGGTTTTGACATAGAGTATAGTGGTTAATGTAAAGCACGCACGTCAGTTAAGCATAATTTTATATGTAAGACTAGCAACTCACCCTCGCTTTGCTCGGGCTTGTTCCTGAACTTCGCGCGAGCGAAGCCGCGGGTCCTGCTAGTTATATACTAAAACCTTCCTCGATAACCACTCTATCCATTGGTGAAATCTGCATGAAAATTGATGCAATAGTTTTTGAGTTTATCGCGAACAGACAGACAGACAGACGGGGCAGGAGTTTGTTTTGTAATATGTAGTGATTAATTGATTTTAGACTTAACGTCAGTTTAGAGAATGGCTTTTCTCTATATGTATATTGACCTATAGTTTAAAATACACTTGCTCATTAAAATCTACTTGACTATAGTTTTCATTTATTTACTATCCCTGATTATTTAATAATTAGGGCCCGGATTAATATGTAAATACATATTTTTAATTTACATGATTTTCGGTCTCGAATGTGTTCTCTATATCGATTATCATATATAGATTGTGAAAAACTAATTTTTATTTTCCATATTTTTCCATATTTCATGGTTAAGTCCATATTTTAAGAAAAAATGTTACAATCATCCATATTTTCGATTTTTATATCGTAGAACATCAGTTAATTCACAAAAATTGATATAATTTTACGTGTTTGCATTCTCGCCACCACACGGCCTCGCGTGTTTCATTTCTCTCGCGTATTATTTGACGTAATTTGATTTTTGATTCTTTAACTTCATTTATTTCACATTATCTGCCCCCGCGCCGTGGTACAAGCGAGTAGCGGCTAGCGAGCGCGCGCGGCGTAATAGCGTAATAGGAAAAAAAGTTTCTGAAGCGGAAGGCCGTATTGCTGAAATAGCTAAACAAAAACTAAAGTATATTTTAGACAAAAATAAAGGATTTTATTGTCTAAAAACAATTAATAAACTTCTGTGCGGAAGTTTTGAGGGTACTGCAGACGTGCCTTACACAATTACGGAACTAAGCGTCTTTAAGTATGCTCCCATTACAATATCATGTGACGTGGAAAGATCTTTCAGCCAATATAAGGCTATGTTAGACCAAATCGACAGAGTTTTAATTTCGATAATTTAAAAAAGCATGTGATTGTGTACTGCAATCAATTTAATAAGTCAGATTTAGTGGAAGATTAATAAAACTTCATTTGTTAATTTGTATTAGGTACCTAAACATTTCGCTATCTTTTTATATATTTTTTTAATGTAACTTGTAGTTACTGTAGTCATTTTTCACACTAAACAATGTTGAATATGAAAGATATTCTTATTTCAACTCCATATTTTTTCCATATTTTACATTTTTTGATCCATATTATATGTACATATTTTGAATTTTTTAATACATATTTATCCGTGCCCTATTAATAATGCATTAATTTAGGACATTCCATCGCCAACGTCCATACCTGATTCTTGTTCGATCAGCAAACTAGTTAAGCAATGTCGGGTGCGGTAAGTTTTGGATGGGTGACCGCCTAGTTTAAAAACTATTTGAAAAAATTACCCAATGCAATGTTACATGAGATATTTCATTTTGCAATTATTTTATTATGTATAAGAAACCGCTCACTACAACTAAAATTATAATTATTTCATACATTCTGTGCAGTTTTGCCAAGATTACATCATGAATACTTTAATCTTATTGAATTGTAGTATCTAATTAGGGCGAGCGAAGCGAGACCTCATACTATCCCACAACCTGAGCATTTTGTGGTACACTTTACTGAAAAACTATCACGCCTATAGACTTGTGCTTTAACGTAGTAATTTAACTTCATATTTAGATGTGTGCTCTGTTTAAAAAAATATAATTTTATAAACATTAAAAAAATTACATTAACAATTTTGGGTTCATTGGATAGAATGTTATTGTACCTACTACCAACGCCCTTTGTTAGAAAACCATAGAGTTAAGATCGCTGTAACATTATTAACCGTTAGAAAAACTACGTCAGTCCTCACAAAGCTCAGTTTTTTGCTAGTAAATACAATAAAATATGATTTACTTATTAAAATACACCTTTATATGTATGGAAATACATAATGTAGGTATTTTTTATTGAAATTCTATTCAAGTATACTATGACGACATAATATGGTACCTACGTCCTACAGTGTATATTAAGTTCAAGAGCTGCCGAGTCCACCATTGATATCTTGTTTTGTATGTGTCATACAATAATTCATTTTATAAAGTATACGAATCTATCGACATTTTTATAAATAATATAATAAAATTGATACATCTATTTGTTTATATAAATACAATATATTTTATGAATGAATATAAGTTATTTATCTAGCAGTGGGCAAGGAATAAAAAGTAACAAAATGTTTGCTTTGTTTGAGTGCCCACAATTTCATTTAAATCAGTCCACATCTATTTTTTCATATTCTTTAAGTGCTTCTAACAAAATATTATGTGTATAGATAATAATAAATAGAGATAATAAAAACTCAATTGAGACAACACAAAGGTTTCCACTAAAGAGGCTTCACAATATCAGACTGTGTGTATTTTTAATAGCTGTTTGTACTACAAAGTACAACATAGAATTACAACATATCTCCGCAATCCTTGAGAACTTGATATACTATTAATCACTAGTCGAGTGTCGACTGAATGGCATTTTTCATCACAATTCATAACATCATTATAGTTCTGATTATAGTTTTAAATACATTTCGACATGTTTCAATCACAATATCGACAATATTGCGAGAGTAATGACTTCCTTTATCATTCAAATAACATTTACATAAGAATGTATTGTAGATTATACCTACTAGGAACAATAAGTAGATTTTCGTCACTTTTGTTTAAAGCTTTGGAATGATATCTAACTAAATTAAAGTAGGACGCGAGTGTCGGCTAATATGAGTAATAATGAGCGTATTTTTAAATTTTAAAATTTTAAAAAAGTACCTATGTATATAAATTAAAATATTTTAGTATTTTAGTTTATATCTTTTAACTACGATTACTTATTAAAAACTTATGCGATAAACGCATTTCCTGAAATAGTTTCTGTTTGTACATACTGCTAATGGTATATATAAAAAAACCGCTAGTATGAACAATGTTAAAAAGTCATTTAAAGTCTTTGCATTGAAGAGGCGATCAATGAGAAAACACAATTTAAAATGTTTATAAGATTATTTCAAAATACTTCATCTATGAAACCTGCAAATGATCTATTTCGTAAAAAGCAATAATAATATATAAATGATGCGGTTAGCACACACTCTACTTGTCTTGAATACCATTAAAAAATAAACAGTAAACTAGTTCTTCCGAACTACGTAGAGTAAATACTGAAGGACTCTCCCGTGACCGTGATTAGTGTAAACAAGCATTCGAAGCCAAAAATTGAAATACTTAAATCTTATTATACTTTCTTAGGTTTTCGCGAATATTCGAGATTATAAATGAAACTACCTTTTCGGATATTGTCGCGGATTTATTTTGATTTGTAAGTCCCGACGTTTCGAATGCTTTACAGCAATCATTCGAAACGTCGGGAACTTCATTTATCTTATTTTTTATTTTATGTTTTCGAAGTACAGTAAAGTACATTTGAAATGTTATCGTATATATGATAATTGAAGTTATCTTATAATATTAAAGAAGCAATTCCTATCAATGTGTAGGTTCTACCTATATGTATTAATTTCGTGTGTTTGACTCTTTCGATTTGTATTAAATTTTAAACTTTTATATAGATAAGGTTTTGTTTCTTAAGTTTCTGAAAAACCGCAGTTTTTACGCGTTTTTTATATAAAAAATTCTTAGCGATACGCGGTCTTCCAGGTACCATGGTTTATCTAAGTAAAATATATATAATTTTTACCTACCTGAATCATAAAATGGTGTAATTTTTTCTCATTTATTGCAATATTTCTAGCAAAACAGCGCAAACTTTATATTCCGATTGATAAAGTCCAACAGCACGCGTAACCCTATGTTGATAAACAAGTTTTTTTCAAAAGCAATAAATGGACAACGGTAAAACAACATTCTACATTTCGACATTGTCGACTAAATTGAGAAAACTTTTCTAGGAAACGTATTTTTTACTACATATTATGGTGTGTTGCAGACTGCTTTTTGCTGTATTACTTACATTTTAATTGCCTAATTATAGGCAATATTTCTTATTCAATACCTGTACAGATGATGTAATTTTTGATGTACCTACATAGGGAGTTGAAGTTGATATCCATAGTCATATATCGTATATTACTATTAATTATTATATAAAAAAATATACCTTTTCTATTAACGAAGTACCCTTCGACTACAAAAACATTCGAAAAGTAATTGTTTCGTTATGAACCATGAATCATTCTTGAGCTTGATTGATTGGAATGTGTTAAAAAAGTTACCCAAAAAATCGGTACACAATCGTTAAAGATATCGTGTTTAACAAAAAACATATCTAGAAACGAATAGGATCTTTCTGCGGCAAACATAAAATTCCGAGTTATAGAGATCAATCTCAACTCCAGGCCGTTACTGTTATTTTCTTAACAAAAAGACTTATCAACAACTTGGCCCGACTCGGGTATCGAACCTAAGATTTCCAGATATGCAGCCATACATGCTTATTGCTTACCTTGTATTATTTATTCTAAAGTATTTATTACTTACCTAACAAGTTATGTAAATATATGTTCCTTCATCTGCATGTCTAACTTTGCCAATAGCAACAAAACTCCATATAAAACGCGCAAATAGTATACCAAGTATGGTCATGTCCTCAATAATGTAGTGTATACAAGAAAATTCTACTAATACATAGTAAAATTAACACAATATAATCTACTGACTACTGAGTAACGTGTGCAGTTTAGTGCATGATGTCATAACATTATGTAGGTATGAGTTGATCAAGATGGTAGAGCTTCATATAATTTCGTAAAATAATTATAGGAATACATAGTATTATGAAGATATAATAATATTCTGTTGTTTAACAAGTAATATTTTGAGATGTTTTAATTCAGATCTTTTAAGTCACAATGCTGGCATGGGAGGACCAGACTAAGTTCGCTCATACTCAGGATTTTTTTGAAAACTTGTCAGGTTCTCTCAGACGTGCATGTTTCCTCGAGATGTGTTCCTTCACCGTAAGACAAGTGGTAATCATGTTGGAAGTGATTTACACATGAAAATGTCACCCGAGACCCGGGATTTGCACTCGCTTAACTCGGTGTCCCATGCGAGCGCGTTCCACTTGGGTACCACTGCTAATTGGATCTTTTACTTTTTAATTTTTATTAAAAAATATAAAAGATTGATGACTTAAATAGAACACCTCCTTTTTAAAATCAATTAACATTTGTCTACTCTTAAATACCTCTTTACTAAATACTTAATATCACGAGTCTTAAGTAATCGAGCACATTCATAATTCATATACATATAAATTATTGTAACGTGCGTACGTACATTAGCGCTAGCAAACCTGTTCAGGCCGCATGCCACAGTGACGTTGCGTCACTTCGTTTAGAGTTCCTTACTCCTGATTCAAAGCGGATATTTTACAGCCATTAAATTGGTTTATGTTAGAAACAGTATCTGCATTTTAACTTCTTCTTTTTTTATTTCTATGTTAATTAACTTACTAACAACTAATATAAGTTAGCCTTCTTATGAATAAGATTAAGTTTTTCAAGTTTAATTGAGACATTAACATGAAAAATACTAGCAAATATTGCAATTATATTTAATTGATTGATAAGATCGATAATTTGATAAGAGTAACGTTTGAAGTAAATAATTAATTTATATAGTATGTACATAGAATAAATTCTGAGTGAAATTTGTACATGTAATTGATGGAATATTCTTTTGAAATTCATGACTAATCTATAGATTTATAATTAATAAAACAAAACATTTTTCACTAGAACTATAACTTAAAAATTAAAACTAACTATAGATAAAGCACTTGTCACGTAATAGTAATGTTAAAATACATATTTTGGTTTATTGAAACAAATAGCTAGCTGCAAGTGCATACAAGCAGAATTAATGACGTTCAGTTCGCATGCCTTGTATTGCGCAACTTCTACGCTTAACGATCCTACATAGTTCCAGCTAGCTCTCTATGGTTATTTCTACATAACGTTAAAACACTTTAGTAAAGTACTCTTTCTTATTCAAACAGTCCTCCCTCAGTACAAGGGGGATCAAGCCATAATCCTCCGCGCTGGTCTAGTGAGTGTTGGCAGACTTCACTTATCTTTTCACGATGTCTTTCGATGTCTTTCACGATATTTTCCTTCACCGTAAGACAAGTGGTAATCATGTTAGAAAAGATTCGCACTTGAAAATATCAGAGGTGCGAGACCCGGATTTGAACCCTCATCATTTGGTTATCTTTACAAAAAACATCTATATCTACATGAATAAAATGAATGGCTAAATTAATTGCTAAGCTATAAACTCCAGAACAGCAAAAGTAATTCGGCTAATTTCACTATTACAAATATTCGTTAAGTCCGAGGTTAGTTCATTCTTTTGAGTATGAAAATTGGTTTGGGAAAATCGCATTCATATTATAAATGCGAAAATAAGTCTGTTTGCCTGTATGTTTCGCCAATTTTGAATTAGTTTTCTATAAAAAGAGAGAGTATAGTATACTTTTTCAATTCATCTCGATCATCCCTACTAACACTTTTAATTTAAGTCATATCAGCCACTATCCACATTATGTCTACAATATATTTAAAAAAAGAATAAAATATATTTAGAAGCATGTTACTCGTGATATAAATGTAATATGCATCTGCCACCTTGATTGTAAGTTATCGTTTGTGTACAGAATTCTTTACAAAAAACTAAAAAGTATTCATACAAAGTGAATTATTAAAAAAATAAAAGTAAATCCAAATTGTTTCCAGAACAGTCGACATTAATTGAGGTTTAATACATCAAAACGTTTAACCTCTTATTGAATTATCGAATGAGCGGGCCCCAATCAAAACTGTCATCTTGTATTTAATTAATAAACCAAGCGGTAGTAATTGTTACATGGCACATATCTAATAACGTTTAAATTTAATATGTGCACATTCATTTATATCTTGTTTATTACGTTGCTGAAGGGCATCAGAATGGCGCTACTCGTACTTTCAATATTAAGGACTTACATTTTGGAATTATAAATTACTTAGCGTATCTTCACAAAATGCTAGAAACACTGGCTTTACTTAGTTCTGAGCCAGTAATGGACCTATTTATGAGAAACTAGTAAACTCAGCCCGCTTCGCTGGGCGCAAGTTAAAATAAACGGTTTTTATAATTTTCTAATAAAATAAAAGTAGTTAAGTTACTTCTTATAACGTTAAAATGTCTTACCCTTGCTTCGGGTACTCCCTTTATTAATAAGTTTTTTTTCACAAGGAGTTATTGTGTAATACATTTTTTTTTTTGCATATAACATTATTACTAAATGAGGCGCACGCCAATAAAGCTCCGTAGTTTTGAGTTTAGCGCGAACAGACAGACAGACTAGACGCGGCGTGGGACTTCTTTTTATAATAGGTAGGTATGTAGTGATAGTTATATTACGTGATGTATTGTATATTCCCCGTTAGGTACCGCTTATCTTATGCGTTCCTGTTATTTTGAAAGATTGCCTCAATTTTGCATCCTTGTTCCAAATATCAATTTAATACAACTAAGCGCTGTTGTTTGAAGCGTGTGACGAACGCACGACTGCGCTCAGTTAAAGTTGGTAAGTAACCTAGTAAAAACTAACATTGCCTTTACATTTCACACATATAAGGAATTCCATTTGAATGTATTTAATAAGTAGTTTATATATGAAACTAGCTTTTGCACGAAACTCTACTTGTGTAGTGCTTGTATTGTACGCGTCAAATACATCACCCTTCTTTGTGCTTCGCCACAGTCGGATAATTATTCAAATCAGACTAACAGTTTCATATTTTCTGTTGCTTTTTCATATTAATATTATAAGCAAAATATCCAACAACATATTAAATAAAGTAAGTATATAATCATATAGTTATTACTTATTACATTAAACTAATTAAAACGATTGTATATTACGTTAATTTTTTTATTAAAAACTCTTATAAAGGAAATTGAGTAGCACAAGCAAGTGACATTGACCGAGATTTTGATGCATTCAGTATTAATTTGCAAGGAAATAAGCAATTCTGCAGAGGAAAGAACCTTCAAAAATTCCAAATACAGTCAAGAGAAAATTAATCATTTAAATAATAACTGATTGCGCTGATGTCGGAAATGAGGAAATTTAAAAAGTCACGTCGCTTTCGTCATATGTGTATAATACATAATTGCAAAATAAAAATCTAATTAAAATCTTAGTGATTGCATTAATAACTAGAGCACTGCCTTGAATGCCGCGTGTTATTTACATTTTACAGCCAAACAATTAGTTTAAAATATCACTAACAATATGAATAAAGCTATTTATCTTCTACATAATGTGTTACTAAACTCAGGTTAAAACATATTTGAAGATAGTTTTTAAGAATATTACGACTCCGTTTAGATCTTTCAAACTACGCAACTAATTTTAATGCGGTTTTCATGAATAGACAGATTAATTTGACTACACGTTTATCTCAGTTGGTAGTGACTCTATTTTCTGCGCCAGCGGTCGCGAGTTCTAGTCCCGCTGGGGTATCTTCATTTGTAAAGCACGAATGTGTGTACTCCAGTCATGGGTGTTTTATTTATAATATGTATGTATTAAAAATGTATAAACAAGCCTGTAGCTTACCACAGAAGTAGATGGTGCTGTTGTAAAAATGTCCCAACATAGTTATTTATTTATTTAATTCATGAGCAAGGTTTATATAATGCACCAATAGTAGAAAAAAGCCGTGGAAATATATAATATTTCTTAGAAATCTATAGAAAAACCTTAAACCGTATTTTGAGCGGAGCGACAATGTATCGCTAGTATAAATAATAAATAATATATATATAAAATATTGGTCGGCCATTTTTAAATTCACCCTCTTCTAGCAAGTGTAGAGTTTCTTGCCGGTTCTTCTCTGCACAAACTGCCTTCCGAACCGTGCAGTAGCTTTCTTTCAATCTAAATTCTAAAAAATTTTTAAAAATTATAATTCAAAAGAATCTGTCAAATCTAAGCATATTTTGATTTGATTAAATTATTTTTAATTTGCAGTAGTGTTGCTTAATACTTTAAAATAATCAAAATTCAATTTATATTTTAATTTTCTTATATCAAATTTGAAATTAATACTTAATTTAAATAATAAAATGCAACTTAGCATAAACAATTTATAAGTAAGAAAATATACATATTATTAGAATAGCAACACTACATAATACTTTTGAATAACTAATATTAAAATAAAAATTATAATAATTATAATAATACTAGCTAAAAATAAGTTAATAATATTGCCATAATTATAAATTATTATTTTTTAAATTATTTAAATTTAAATATAAATGTTTAGAATTAAAAATTTTATAAGGTACTCTGATGCCATTTTCAAAATTTTTGTAAATTGTGGGTAGGCACTGTCTGTAACAAGTATATAAACCTATGAGACGTCAAATACCTTAGTCTCTCCCGTGACCATGATTGCTGTAAAGCATTCGAAACGTCGGGAACTAAAAATCAAAATAAATCCGCGACAAAATCCGAAAAGGTAGTTTCATTTATAATGTCGAATATTCGCGTAAATCTAAGAAAGTATTATGTTCACCCTCTTCATATTTTTTTATATAGAGAGTGACTCTGTAAAAATTGTGATTGCTTAGTAAAGGGTCCCGTTGGCAGCCTTAGGGTACAGATTCGATTATTCTAATAAGAGAGAGAGAGAGTCTGCAGGAAAATAAATAATATATATAATTTAAATTTTTTGCTAGTGTTGAACAAAACTTAGTACAAATTGACAATCTAACTAACAATTTTGCTAAAATCTTAACAAGTGGCATTTAAAATCTGACCTTGCAGTTGATTAGTCACTAATTACTTGATTACACCTCGCCCGTCGAAACAGTTCATCGCTGGTTTGACTTTTATGAATACGCAAAGTACGTATACAATGAGATAAAACACAATCGATATGCGAATCCTATTGTACAGCCGGCCATTGTTCAACGTACACACTTCTGTGCAGTTAGTAAGGTTGAAAAATAAAACACTAATTAATCTATTTTTTCAATATACAAAAAAGAGTTTTGGTACATTTTTTCCAAATCTCTGTTAACAAGCAATCTGAAGTTATGAAATTCTTATCTACAAACTAGGGATTAAAAAGTATAAGTAGTATAAGTAGTATAAGACAGCTATTTTTCATTCAAATTCATCAAAATCTATCCAGTTGTTTTCTCGTGATCCGGTCACAGACAGACAGACCTTTGAATATTCTAAAAACTTTCGACTTCGCCTCTGTATCCATAATAATGCCTATTCCAGTAAGATGTTCCAAAAAATATTTAACGTACAGTCAGAATTTTATCATATCAAATGTGTATGTATGTATTGTCTTACGGTGAAGGCAAAAATCGTGACGAATCTTGCATGTCTGAGTAAACCTATCAAGTTTTCGAAAGACATGTGAGTCCGCCAACACGCACTAGGCTCGGTGGACTATGGCCTGATCCCCCTCGTACTGAAGGAGGCCCGTACCTAGCAGTGGGACATTAAAAGGAATAAAGAGTAAATGTATAGAAAATAAAATATTACATATTTGTTCCTAAATTTGTATTGAGTAAAATGTAAATTAACCAGCGTGGAGCTTAAATTCGCACCTGCAGTCGCCCGAAGTCAGTATACAATTAGGCAATTGCATGCATTCATGAAATTCTTTCACGAACCACCGATTTACAAAGCAAATTCGTATGATAATGATTTAGTCGTTTAAAATTTTTCATTGACTCTAGTTTACTCATAGACTTCTCTACATAAACTTTTATTGGTTTTACTGACAAAATCTAAGGAATTTTAAAGTTTCGAGTACGAATAAAATTCTCTTAGTTTAGGTTTCTATATCTAGTTATTATTCACTTATGAAGAGGTTAAACCTCACTGCATTATTTAGGGTCCAAATTACTTATAGATTTTTATAGGTACTATGCTATTTTATTAAATGTGGGTAAAAATAAGTAATAAGTTATTTACTTAAACAAACTAATGTCGGTTTTTTCAAATAAATAATTGATGAAGTAAATTACGGTAATTTACAAAATTTTGTACTAAGCCCATGTTTTTTGCGAACCGTACAGCAAGCAGGATAATTGGACAGTTGTATAAGAAATGATTACAGACAGACGGATGAGATAAGGCAATAGAAGTTCCGTCGAGTTATATATTGTATCCTTGAATTTTATACTACCATCAGTGTTATTTATACTGCACTATTGTTTTTTATTATTTTTCACACGTTTTGTTATTTTTAAAACAAAACTACAATGTTTAAATCTTTACAATAACAAATGTAAAGCGATATATTTTATATTTAAAAGATTCTCATAATAGACTAGCGTCGTGCTCTCGCTTCTCTCGGTTGTGTCCCTAAACTTAAATGATTAAGGAACGTGTAAAAGATTTTCAGTTGAACCAATTGGTTAGATATTAATTTAAAAGTCTACTAGTATTCATGTAATTAGTTTAATTATTATTTAAATACAAGTTGACCTGGCAAACGTTGTTCTGCAATATAAAATGGAAGTGGTGTGAGGGGGTTAAATATTTTACGATATTAACAAAGCCTATGAAACATGTAGTCGGCCAACCGACGGACGTGACAGCCCAAGCTGCCATACATTCGCTTGGGACACGTCCACTTAAAAAACATTAATTTAGTGTACGGCAGCTTGTTGGCCGACTATACGTTTCATAGGCTTTGATATTCTATTGTCATATCTTCGTTAAAACGTTAATATCGGTCAAGCCGTTTCTGAGTGCGACCACAGACAAGGTGACACAACATTTTTATATATGTACTAGCGACTCACCCTCGCTTCGCTCGGGCTCGTCCCCATACTCTTTAGTATAGTTTAAAAATGACGTAATTCCCATATATAATCGCGTAAGAAACGCTTTCAATTGACCGTTTTTTCTCCTATTCACGTTGCAAAACGGACTACCACGTAAAAGCATTTTTATTTTTCGGTTTTTTATATAACCTATGACACTTAGCAATAATGTGGCTTTCTATTGGTGAAAGAATTTTTTAAATCGGTTTAGTAGATCCCGAGATTACCCCTTACAATTTAACAAATATACAAACACACAGATTTTACTTCTTTATAATATTAGTATAGATTAGATTTTTCCCATCCCATTGGCAAGCATGAAATTGTGGTAGTCTAAAGATAGTACTGGAAAAATAGGAACTACTTTATCAATCTTAGATTAGCGAATTATTAGAATGATTTGATGTTAATAAATTATAGAAGTACCTGTCTTAAAAGATAATTTAAATAATTTCCACGTTTAACACATAGCTATGTTTACAACTAGAATGTGCGTTCCGTAATAAATAATATAGTTGATTAGTCAAGAAACCGCGTTCTCTCACGCACGTTATCTTCGTACGTGATCTGTTATTTGTTAACAGTTGCACTATTGTCATTCCAGCAGCTTCGTTTTCTCTTATTACGTTTATAAGCGTTCAAACTATTATATATGGAGAAAATACATATTATGGATTATGGATAGATCGACTACTAAAAAGCAGAGGTATTCAATTTGTACGTGCATATTTCATTTTTGTTGATTTTGAACTTATTTTCATAATTTTTTAAGTAAACATTGATGCAATAATTTGAATAAGTTATTAAAGTAACTTCAAGTAAATAAGCCCTGTTATATTATATGAGTTTATAAATGTCACATAATATAATATTTATCATTTGGGTTTGGGTGACCCTGTGACCATGTTTGCTGTAAAGCGTAAAAAGATATGTAACGTCAAGAACCTACAAACAAAATAAATTCGCAGTGAAATCCGAAAAGATTATTTTACTGCAAATGAAAAACAAAACATATTCGCGTAAATCTAAGAAAGTACCTATTATAAAAATGGTTTCTTTTTCTTCGAAATTATAGTAACATAAAAGATAAAAAAGAGGAATATGTGTGAGAATTAAGAGACTTCGAATAAGAAATATTCTAGAAACTATAAAAACTGAGTTGCTTTTCGACTAACGTGTGGGGCAACGTGGGAATGTTGCAGCAACAAGAGTCGATTTGTCTACGAGCTGATTCAATACGTACATTTGTGTTATGTTCATAATCTATTAACCTCGGTTACATTCGTAACCGTAGAAGCATGTAATAGCTTTATCTATATCTATTCATATAATAAACTTATAATTTGAATCTGTACATTACATAGTTTTGGGAAAACCTTATCGAAATAGACATTATTGTCGATACGAAGGCCGAATCTATAGTATTTTTGTCTGTCATACTGTCTGGGAACGCATCACGATAAAACCACTGGTCACTGGACGCATTTTGATTAAACTTGGTGTGGTGATAACTGGTTGTCTGGGTTAGCATAGGTATAGCATACTTTTTAGTGCGGCGAAATAACTCTATCCTGACCGTTAAAACTTACCTTAGGACGAATCCGAGTGGATCTAAGGGTGAGAGATTGCTAGTAAAAGTATAAACTAAAAAACTTGAAGAAACTGCGTTTCCTTTTCGTTTATATACCTTATTATAAATAGAAATATTTAGATTTTTGGATGGATGTTTGTCACTTTATCATGCCAGAATGGCTAAACAAATGGATGAATGAAATTTATATGATTGAGATAGATTAGTATGGCATATCATATAGGCTACTTTTCCCGGAAAAAGTACAGTTCCCGTGAGAAAGCCTTGGTTTTGTTAGCCACTGGGGACGAATCAAAACAGGCGAGACCAAGTTGTAGCTATTCGATAATAAACATGAAATTAATGAATCAGAGCTTAAAGTTTATGTTCTCTACGTTATAGGGTTAATGAAATCATAAATTATTATCAAATGAAACTGGTATAGCATATAAGCATAAGATATGAGCAAGGCGTGGCTCACACCGTACTTTGCATATAAATGCTCTTACGTAATAGAAAGTTGTCGCATTGACGGACATAATACACTGGAAAGTTTTTCTTTTCTCTTTAGTTAAAATAATAGTATGTCATTGACAAGGTACTGAATATATTGTATGGAAACTAGAAATTGAATGTGTATTAAATGAGATTATAATTTGCAGCAAAGAAACAACCGCCTTTCTTGAATTTTTTAGTAGATTTAAGATTGATAAAAATTGTATAATAATAATTTATCTTTCAGTCCTAATTTTACAATGTAGGAAGCAAATTCTTTAAGTCGGCAACAAAAAGATTTCAACGCACGCAAAGCTCGATCTTCTCACGAAATTACGTCGTATTCGTATATTTTGGAATTTTATTACAGTAATATGTTAATGCATTTAAATAACGTCTTGGACGTTTAAAATTATTTAAGAGTTTTATTTATAGCTACAATATAAATTTATATTAGTAAGTTCAACGTATTGCATTATGATTAATTAATAATTATGTCTACATAATTTTTCATAGGAAAAGTCAAAATGTCTAATGAACTTGTTCAGTGGATTAATGCCACATAAATAAAAATTGACATTTACAATGAATATTTTATCAAAAAGTCAAGGAAGTCCAACGCTGCAAATTGCAATAATAATTCATATAAATTGATTAATTTTAGAAGTATGCGAATCATTCTTATAGATTATATTATACCAAAATCGCAAGCTGTTTCTTGACATTTGTCTTTCACTTGTAGTTCCCACAGTCAATAAAATGAATAATTACAAAATATGTAATTAAAATGCCTGTTTACTACATTTCATAACGAAACACACATTCTTGTTTACATAAACAATGAAACAGTTCCACGTGACTACACCTGAGCGACCTTCTAGTACTTTTTTACTAGAAAGTACTGACATCTGATAATGTGGTTGCTACGGAATAGTAAGTAGGTACTTGCAAAAATCAATCATATTATACTTTGTGTACGCAATTTTCGAGATTATTTCATTTGTTTTTTTTATTAAAAATAATTTTAACTTCAGTATTAGAAAGAACGACTGTTGATCTCTCTCAGCAGAACTGCTCTCCGACCGGTGGCAGTTTCCTCACCAACAGACTACACTGACGCTCTTTAATTTTAAAGAAACAATGCAAAAGAGTTTATAATAGTCGAATGAAAAAAATATATTTCATTTCTTTGCCCCCGCATTGTAGAAGCGTGTGCGTCTCATTTCAATTATGCTATTGTCGTGGTCTTGTTTAAATTATTCTATAGATTGAAGATGTTGAATGAATTCGAATAAAACTTTCCCATAATGATGAAATAAGATATCACTTTAGTATTATTCAGAAAATGAATACAATAAAATAATAATATTTTATTAGTGATACTATTTCTAAATTACTATCGATTTTCGATTGCTTCCGAAGAAAATATGATCACAGATTTACTTCTAAAGATTGATACCTCATTCTATTACAGTGAAGTGAAGAGATCCGAAATATTCATAATATTATGTTCTCCTTACTTTTAAATATTAAATAAATATTTAAAATTTACCTGCGTTAATAGGTATGTAACTTGAAATGACATCATAACATTAAATCCGGTTACATTCCTAGTGCTTTAAAACTAAACAAAGTTAGGTTTTGTGTTAAATAATATTTGTCTTCTCATTTTATTTACCTGAGATGAATGTTAATTTAATGACTTACAAGTTACAACAAAATTTTTTACTGTGTTACATAATTCAAAAGTAAAACTTGAACTTTAGAAACAGCTTTATAATAGGTATGTATTATAATATAAAACAAAGGTAATGTAGAAAGAACTATAAATAAACTCACCTGACTCACTGGGATCCAATAATCCACGACACTAAAATAAATAGAGATTCAATTTGAATCTATGAATAAAATATCTAAACAATTCGTTTACAAACTAACCAGTTTACATCGAAAATTCCATTCACGTCAAAGTAAATAAGAATATTTGATGATTGCTACAAGTTTTATTAAATGTGATTTTAAACACTGAAGAAAGATATTTTAAAATAATAAATAATATAATTCGCGGGAAACCACAAAAGTTTTTTTTTTTAAATCACTCAAGACGCAAGCGCAACACGACTTGACATTTCCTCGACGAATGAATGACTGTTCAATCCAATAAGAAACTACATTCACTTAAGATTGTGGTGTAGTACGAACAAATTAAAAAGTATACGTCTTCTTAAAAGTTAAACTAACTAAGATACAGTTTTGTAATATCGTAAAATACTATACAATTTTAATTTTTTAAAAGATTTTATAATCTATATCGTTCAGTTTATAGGCCGTTGTCGTTAAAATTATATTGTGAGAGAGCATTGCGAAAGAAATTAAGTTCACAGAACGACTAGTAAAGTATATTTTCGGTTAGCAATTAATGTCAATGAATGCGATATAAATAAAATTATATCTATATCTTAACCTGATTTATTATTGTATTTATATCAAACCTGGACCGCTTCGCTGGGCGTAAGTTAAAATATTTTTTTATGAAATAAAACGATTTTAATAATTTTACAATAATATAAAAGTTATCTGCGTGAAAGTCCCGTCAAAATCGGTCCAGCCTTTTCAGAGATTAACCGGAACAAACAGACGGACAGACTGAAACATTCAAAATTATTTTTTTCACGTAAGTACCGTATATACTTTCATATAAAAGTGAAAAGCTGTTAAAACAGACAGTTCAATTTTATTTATATATATATACAGACACATGTATCTTATCACGGTGAGAAAAGGTTTATGCTGTTAGTAAGTAGTAAATTACGAAGAAATGTTACGTGTTGCGACCTCGAAGGGTTTGTAAAATGCTTACCTGTCTCGGTTATACTGCGTAATGATTTACGATGTTGTGATGTAAGATTACGGCAAATTTTACACTCGTAAACGTATGGTCTTAGAGGCCATGATAAATGATATTATTTTTATGAAAGAATATATCTACATTTGAATATTGATGCTATCTTGAAATATTAGTAATAGGATATTAAATATTATTTTTTATCGCTGATGACCTTTAAAGTCTGATTTAAAATTCCAGATTTACTTAATCAAGTTAAATTTTCCCAAGTTTTTTTTTGATTGATTCCCGTACAAAGTTTCATCCTCTTTTTCACCTTCTTAAGTGATTATTTCCGAAATAAAAACTATACTATGTCCTTCCCAGCGTGCATTTCAAATTATCTTCATAGTTAACCATCTAAATTGGTTCAAACTAATCAAAATACGAAGAATTTCAGTTTTTTTTTGCATTTTAAAGTGTTTATATAAATTATGAGTTCTTTAGGATACATCTGATTAAAAAAAAATAGGGTTCCACAAACAAAATTTATACACATCCACATACCTCGGGATAACTAAGTCTTCAGTCTAAGTTGCATAATGGTAGTAAATAAAACAAACTTTCAGTATTTATAAACTTTAATAAATTCATCAGTGTATCTTATACTAGAATACACAAACCGCGTGTTATATAAAAATAGCTACGAACATACACACTAATACTACGACCATGTTTACTTTCTAATGTGAATTTTCACATTACTAAGATATGCTTACATCAAAACAATATATTAAAATACTACACTTTTTGTTACATTTTCTACACAACATAAAATATTACATTAATAAATATAAATAATACTATATTTCAGATCAATAAAAAGTATCTACATTCGGTCATTTTAAAGTGTACTCTACATACAATGTATTTACACAATCATTTCATTTTTCAAACGAATATTTTCATTTTAATTTCATTAACAATAATTATTAAATTACATTATTAGTTAGGTTGTGTTACCGCGTCAATCTGTGCAATAGGGTATTAAAATACCTCCATATGAAAACCAATCTAAAAATATATTATTAAGATAGCTTAGGCAAAAAGCATTCGAAAAGTGTTGGTTTTAGTTCATAAAATAACAAAATAAATTTTAAAATTAAATTCAAAATTTTCCGTTTTTTAATCTGTTTTTAAACACCCCAAAATAGTGAGCGCCATTTTATTACGTCATACCGCCGTGTACACAAAAAATAAAAAAATTGTTCGGTGTTTTTACACTAGTATACTTGCATTCAGGAACAGCACACCAACAATAAGTAGAATAATAACTCGTTTTTAAAATATAAACAATTATCAATTTCATACAAATCATCAGCACATTTGTTTACAATATCCACTGACGTAGTGACACAGAGTAATAAAGGCGTCCATTGCGTTCAGCGTTTTCGTCCAAATTTGAAAATGTAAAAATTTAAACGCATTTTTATAACACTTATCGATATCGATTGATGTAATATCCCATTAATGATATTGTAACTGAGTCGAATCTGAATTCATTAAATATTTTCTGGAGATTCTTATCAAAATAAAAATAAAAGATACAGAGATTGAATCTATAGTTTGAACAATTTTATCTTTTAGTCTGAAAACGCATCTATAGAAAATCTCTAGACAGATTTTTTAAGAAATCTGGTATAATAAACAAACAAATAAATAAATAAATAATAATACCTGGTTATCCGGAGTCCGGACAAACATTTAGGAACAACTGTGCTGTACATTTTATAATAACCGAATACTAAATAAATATATTTAAATAGCTTATGCCTCTTACACTTTTACTATCACACAACTTTAACAGCATACAAACTACAATACATTATGTCACGTGACTTAAAACATAATAACTATATAAAAAAACTTCTAAGTTATAAACAAAGCAATATTATAATGTAAGTGTAATTTTTGCACTTTGGAAAATTGAAGTAAACAAAATGTTGAATTGAATTTCATGTTGAAAATCTTGGACTAGATCACACTGTAAGTACAAATTACTCAAAGCCATCGAAAATCACCTTCATTTTTCTAGGAACTTAATAAAAGATTAAACGCCACTTCATAAGTATACGTTATTGTTCATTTTTTCGCTTTTAAATACATATTAATTGGTTTAATTAATACTGACTATTGGAGATTAATCAAAACAATGTATTAAATTATCCATTTTTAAGGCTATATACATGAAAGAAGTGTTTGTGTGTCTGTTTACACCCAATTTTTTCAGAACCTATTACGTAATAGCTATAATTTGATACATAAACTTTACATAGCAATGTATAATATGTAAGTAAACAAATTATTCTAAGGATCACTATTAAACCTTAACAACTGAAAGCAACTAAAAACTAAACAATTAGAAAAGATTCATAAAGTCTACTTCATTATATACAAATCACTTTTCATTAATATTTAATATTATAAGTTGTTTTTATATTATGGTACAGAACTTTTGTTAACATAAATTATTTTCTACATTAAATTGGTTTAAGTTAATTTGAATTTCTATTTCTAAACATATTATTAATTATAGCCATTCTTCTAATAATACTAATAGCAAAGTCTATGAAACATATAGTCGGCCAACGGATGTCACAGCCAGCCCAAGCTGCCATACACTCGCTTGGGATATTAGTGTATGGCAGCTTGGGCTGTCACGTCCTTTGGCCGACTATAGACTAGCCAAAACAGAAATGTTACTAAATATACATTTTAATGATAATTTGTATTCAAAGTTACATAAACTAGCAATCCCTGCGGCTATGCTCGCGTTGGTAGAAGAATAAAAATTAAGGGATTATAAGTGTTTTTTGATGCCAAATCATAAAAAAACTTCAAATTTAGAATAATCGTGCTATAACTGACATTATTGTTATGAAATAAAAACCTAATATGCTATCTTCTTTTCAAGTGTAAGTAAATAAAATTTTACTTAATTAGATACGAGTATCGAAAACAGTAGCATAAACTAAAATTACGCTACTATTTTTGAATTTCACATTTACGAGTCTTTTGATGGACTCTCTGTATACATAATTCTTTAGAACGAGATTAAATAACGCATTTAGAAAGTAAATTACTAAAAAAGAAAAGGAAATATTTTTACTTATTATTACTGTTCTATGTACATCCTGTATTTAAATTCTAATAGCTAAGTACCTTTTACGTTAGAAGACTTTTCAAATTAAACATTTTTTTTAGATTTTTTCGCAAATTTATGTACAGTTTTAGTTCCCGACATTTCGAATGCTTTACATTTTGTATTTTTAAGTTTATTTTGTAATTTTGTGGGAAGGCACTGTCAGTAACAAATAATAACGTCTAAAACATTAATCTCTTCTATGACCATAATTGCTGTAAAGCATTCGAAAAGTCGGGATCCAAATAGCTCAATATTTCATGAAAAATCAGAAAGATAATTTTATGTAATACGGAGCAAAAGTATTACAAGAAAACCTTGAGAGTTAAATAAAGCATGCATTTTTTTTGAATAATCCTAGTACCATCCTAAGTTTATAAGTTTGTGTGTGTATATTTGTTAGATGAAATTTAGTACATAGGAAGACTATAACCTGGAATAACGGCACCTAGAGTCCTAGTTTCGCTAATTGGTCTAGACTAATATTACTAAGAGGTAAATATCTAGCTTATAAGAGGTAAATGTCTTAAGAAAATAGCCTCAACCGTTTATAGTAACGCAATACAAAAAATAACATAAAGGCACCATGCAAAAAAAAAACTAAAAAAGAAATGCTAGTTCATCTCTTCTCCTATTTCTCTGTTTCTCTCTGAGACTTTTTTTTATTCACTCACACTGCAAAAACTACAAAAAACCGACGGACATTAAACTTAATTCAATATATTTTTGGTTTGAAAAATTATTTTCATTTAATACATTGTCATTTTAGTTTCAATGAAAGAATAAAGTCCTGATTTGCATTTGCTTAATTTTTTGTTTTATAATGTGTATTAATGTTAGCTGAAAATTAGTTTAAAATGAAAAATTGTCTTAAAACTTAAATCTTCTGAGACAAATACCTAGCGAAGTGTGCAGACTAGTATTAAATAATTGAGTGAGTGGGTGCGAGAGTGGGTGCCCGTCAGCACCCGGGCGGCACCCAGGCGGCGCGCACTTCGTCCCAGTCTATGTGCTTGAAGTACGGGTGTCGTTTGATTTCGTCGATCCCGTCCTTGCCGCAGCCGAGCCTCTCTGCCGGCTCGTAGGCTAAGAGCTGAATAGAGATAATTTTTGTTATTATTTCATTTTTATAATCTATACATAAGTATAAATAAAATTGTCTGTTTTTTTCAAATTACGGGTTTTCACTAAATGCATATAAAAGTATATACGGTATTAAATTGCAGAGGGATTCAATTTTTCATGCAAAAGCAAAGTGGCGGGACTCGACTACGGGCCGGCTGTCCCAGCGGAAGGTCGCGGGTTCGAGTCCCGCTGGGGGCATTCATTTGCTAATCACGAATGTTTGTACTCCAGTCATGGGTGTTAATATTTATAATATGTATGTATTTAAAATTTATATATGTAGTAAGTATATCAACTATCTGGTATCCGTTACACAAGCACACAACGTAGCTTACCACGGAACTAGATGGCGCTGTTGTAATAATGTCCCAACATATGATATTACTATACCTGTGTCAACAAGGAGCGGGCCTCCACGGAGAGGTCGGACGGCAGCTGCAGGACGGTATGGCTTGAGAAGTGCGGGTGTGCGTGCCACAGCGGCTGCGGACACACGGGGATCGTTATTATATATGATGTACATACTAATACTTATAACAGTACTAATATTATTCAAGCGAAAGCAACTCTGTGTTTATCTGTCTACTTTTTCTCGGCTCATTTACTGAACCGATTTAGATGAATTTTGAATTTTGACACACTGTTCATGTTTGTTATATATATGACTTCCTACTTTCTAAATCATTGATCCGATTGTTGATCCAACTGTGATGAATCTAGCAAGTTATTAGTTATACGATTACTATATATAAAATAAAATTACGTAGGACGTTTGATTTTAATGCGTTTTTAACTAGTCAAGTCACTAGTTACATGTAAAATAGTTTCATCATTGTTACTAAATGTAATTTAAAAAAATAAAAAATAAAATATGCACTATAAATGTAAAAGTGACGATTTAAAAGTGCTTTGCACTAATGTAAAAGTGACGGTTCAAAAGTGCTTATAAAAGTCTATTTGAATAAAGTATAGTTTGATTGATTTATTGATTGATTGCACTAACATATCCACACAGCAGGTGGTACATGATGGCTCCGAAGCTCCAGTAGTCGCAGCCGACGCCTTCCCCTTCCCCCGCGGCCGCCCACAGCTCGGGAGCGCCCCGCCCCCGCGCCCCGCGCCGCCCCCGCGCCCGCGCCCACAGCCGCGCGCGCGCCGCGTGCGCGCACACGCCCGGCGTGTACGTCAGCAGCAGCTGCCCGCGCGCGCCCAGCAGGATGTTGCCGGCGTGCAGGTCCCTACAGTTTATAAGGTATGTTGGAGTGTGTAATGGTATAACATGGTATAGCTAAAGCCTATGAAACATATAGTCGGCCAACAGACGTGACAACCCAAGCTGCCATACACGCTTGGGACATTAGTGAGTCAAGCCACCCAGAATACCACACGTGATAAAAATATAAGCTTTGAATATGAAGACAAGAAGCAATTAAATCATATTCCAGTAACCACACCATGGACTTATGAGAATTCTATAATTTACAAAAAAACAAAAAAAAAATAATAAAATAAAAACATTAGCAATAAAAATCCCCACAGGAGCAGTATATAGCCCGCGAGCTAGCGAGCCACATTGTTCACATCATCTCAGTCCTTAGTTATATAAGATAGACATTTCTGTCACATTGTAAAAAGTATTTAATCAAATATTTTTTTATAAAGTCTATCTTTGAAATATTTTGATTAGTGTATGGCATTTTAAATGAAACTACCTTTTCGGATTTTGTCGCGGATTTATTTTGTTTTTAGTTCCCGACGTTTCGAATGCTTTACAGCAATCAGAGTGTCTCTCCCGTGACCATGATTGCTGTAAAGCATTCGAAACGTCGGGATCTAAAAATCAAAATAAATCCGCGACAAAATCCGACAAGATAGCTTCCTTTATAATGTCGAATATTTGCGTAAACCTAAAAAAGTATTATTTAGTGTATGGCAGGTCGGGCTGCCGCGCCCGCACCTGCACACGACGCCGCAGGCGTGCAGCCCCTCCAGCGCCGTCAGCAGCTGCGCGCCCCAGCGGCACAGCGCCGCCGCCGGCAGCGCCCGCGCCTGCTGCTGTTGACCACCAGTGGATACTTGTTGAAGTGAAACTTCTTTAGAATCGTTGTGATTTCAAACTCCATGAAACGAAAAAGCGAGTCCATAGAGACACAAACACGTAAATCAAGTACCAGGCGCTCAGAGACGGGGAAGAGTTAGCGCCACCACATTAGTATTTATACAGTGTGTAAACAGTGAGTGAAGTTTATAAACAAACAAGTTTCACTTCTGACATGTGTACTTTGTACGCACGCACTTTTTTTTTCATTCTAGTTTTTACTTTACTTATTTTAAGGTATTAATGGAAAAATGTTGGGTGGCTTTTAAGGGTCCAACAGAATAGAATTAAGTTATTCGCAAATCTCCCTAAGTAGGGTAAAGTGATGTTTACATTACAACGAATCCGCAAGAAGATAGCTTAATATATAATCATGAATATGTAACAACCAAACACCACTCAACTAGATCTTAAATTACTTTTTAATCATAAACAGATAAACAATTTACTCCAATGACTCTAAACATACTCGTACACATTTATTATAAGGAAAATGATGAACACTAAGGAAAAATTGTTAAAGTCCCACTCCATAACCGAAGCCAAAGTATGGGAGTTTGTCAAAGAAATTAATATATTATATATTATTATTAATAAATATAAATTAAATTAACATTTAATATCCTATATTAAAAATTTCATACTTACAGTAGTATTTGGCGTCCCACATCCATCACTTTTATTATTACCTATTTGTTTTCTCCCTCTATCGTCTCTTACATTACTAAAATCTTTAACTTCACTAATTTTTGGAACATCCGTTAACGCCTTATCTACATTCAACAGCAATTTCTGCGAATTTATCACCAACTGGTCCACCGAGACATCAATATTATCCAAACTATCAGTCTTAATTTCATTTTCATTCACATCTTCTGTCTCTTTTTTACAATTGTCTGTTAATTCTATATTAGGTTTACTACTTTCTATATTCGATAACTGATCTATTCTAGGAGCGACTGCATCTGTAACATCGATATTATCATTTTGAATATCGATATCCTTTTTCTTTGGTTCGGCGAATACGTTTTCTAAATTTAGCTCTCTCGCTGGAGTGTTCGGTATCGATTTCGTGTAATTTTTGATGTAATCGAATAAATTTTCTCCCGGAGCGTAGGCAAGTATAAGGAATATTAGATTATTAGTTTCAACGTAGGCGTGTAGCGGCACCATGTATGGAACAACCGTCGGGAGGATCACTGGTCGGGTCTCGTTATTTCTTTGTTGGAAATAATTGTCGAACTCTGTCAGATTGTTGGGGATTTTTTGTAATACCTGTAATTGTAGTACAATAATTCATAAAATGATCTAGAATCACCTAATCTATACATATAATAAATCTGTAGAAGGGTCAATTCTGAACATTGAAAATATTGAAAAAATAAATAGCAGGGGGTGTTACTGGATCGATACCAAACCCAAATATGCGATTAAAAATTTTTTTGTCTGTCTGTCTGTCTGTCTGTAATCTGTATGTTCAGGCATCACGTGAAAACTAACGGTTCGATTTCGATGAAACTTGGTATAATTATACCTTATTATCCTGGGCATAAAATGGGATACTTTTTATCCTGGAAAAATACGTAGAAAAAAAATAAATCTTAATTTTTCAGTTTTATCCATAGACGTTGTTCTGTAGAACCACGAACACACGTTGCGTTCACAATCGAAGTCGCGGGCACAGCTAGTGTATAATAGAATTAGAAAGTTTCAAACAATTAAATCTATCAATGCTATTTTATCTCTGCAGCATTAAAAGTGCTACAATTGTTTACCATATTTAAAGCTACCACATCTGAGTTTTTGCAATTTTCCAAAAGGTAGCAATAGACCAATTAATCGATGTGACTTGCATAAAAAATAAAATAAAATAAATGAAGTGGAGTAGTGGAGTGACAGTGAAGTGGAGAGCAAGCTACTTAGAACAAACATCCATTAGCTTTAGTTATAACCTTTATATGAGCTGAACCCTATTTTTTTAAAGAAAATAAATCTTTTTCGTAAATGTCCTGCCCAAAATAGGCCAGATAGACCAACCGGCAAAATTTTACAAAAATGTTTTCAAATAATTACATATGCATTTATTAGAAAGCTGTTATTGACATTACACACTGACACTGCAATTGATCTATCTGCATAGATGGCATATAAATACCTTCATAGCGTAGCAGGTCTGGTCCCCCCTGTGCAGCACGAGCATGACGGCGGCGCGCAGCACGGACAGCACGCGGTACTGCGACAGCTCTTCGTAGGGCTTCTTCAGCATGGATAGAGGGATGGCTTGCAGACGACATGCATTATCCCTTTCTTGTAATAACTAGCAAGAATTGATATTATATTCAACTTAAAAGTATATCAATAAATCATCAATGTTTTTTAACAACTAGAGTAATAACACTTTTTTAGGTTTATGCGAATATTTGACATTATAAATGAAACTATCTTTTCGGATTTTGTCGGGCGATTTTCTTTATTGGGATGGTTTGCGAAGTTTCGAATGTTTTGCAGCAATCATGGTCACGGGAGAGACTAAGGTATTTGACGTCTCAGAGGTTTATATACTTGTTACAGACAGTGACTATTCGATTATTGATTCAAAAGAGGTCGTAAAAGTCTATTTGAATAAAGAATATTTTGATTGGATTAGAAAGCTCAGTAGAGCAACTCACGTGGTGGCGGGCGCCGCAGAGGCGGCTGGTGTAGATGGCCTCCGCGTACGAGAGGTACTTGTTGGTCTTCTCCTTCACCAGCGCGCGGCGCTGAGGGTCCGGGTCCGCTGCACACGCGAGGAGAGTGTTACAGTCCATACCACTATAGTCCATGCTGATATAGTCCATATATAATATATTTTGTTTATTTGTTTACCCCCTTTCTAGGCAGTGATAGCCTGGGAACGCGCTCGTTTGCATAAACCATTTCGCGGGTTTAGATCCAAGTTTCGCATCTCTGATATTTTCATGTGCGAATCATTTACAACATAATTACCACTTGCCTTACGGTGAAGGTAAACATCGTGAGGAAACCTAAATGTCTGAGAGATCCTAGCAGGTTTTCGAAAGACCTGTGAAGTCCGCCAACAAGCACTCGGCCAGCGTCCCCCTTGTATTGGACGTTAAAATAGGGCTGAATACTTCCTAATCTATCTACCTAATCCCCCTTTCACAGTCGAAACCTCAAAACTCATTGACATTATCATTACATATATGTACATACGTATACAAGAAATTATTTACTATTATAAGATGACTAATAAAAAAGAAAAAACTCGTGGTTCCTTTTAAAACTTAACTTTTAACACTCACGACAGTAAATATCGAAGGATAAGTGAAATTAAATTAAAGGACTCACAAATATATTTGTTATATTCCGTAATGTACGCACTGATATATAAAAAATCCATTTTCAATTAAACACGTGTCTTCCGAATAAAACGTGGTCTCCAAATGTAGTTTCGGAAGCGATTATACCGTATCAATAACGTTATCTGCATAGAATTGTTTAATGCGGTTTTACCCATACCGATATATTATATTTTTAGTACATATAATATTAAAATAATTTAAAATATACTTCCGGACCGACTGATTCATCAACGGCCAGTAACGAAACACGTATAATATTTTAATGCCTATGAAACTAGTACTAGAAGTACACACTCAATTTTTTTTTTGTTTTTGGGTAATAATATTGAAAAGATTAATAAAATTAGTCGGTTTGTACAGAACCGATTAAAAATACTTTTCAACCAACTTTTTGGAAAAGGAGGAGGTTCTTAATTCGTCTGCATTTTTTTTATTCATAAAGGACAGCCCTTAGATATAAACAATATAAACATAGGATCCAGATAACATACTACACTTCAAAATCCGTCTACTGGTTTTCTCGTAATACGTTTACAGACAGAGAGACAGAAATTTCGAAAAACCACCCCTCTTGGCCGCGTCTATCGATAATAATAACCATATTCAAATATTTTTTTCTAAAACGCATTTATTGTAGCGATGAACAGATTCGACTTTGAATTTATTATATGTGTAGAATATAAATATAGAAAATTAAGCCATATCGATGACATATTTTATTCGAAGACATTAATTCATTATATTAAGTAAAGTAATTATAAGTAAATTAACTAATTTCTTTATCGTGAAGGCACGTCGCGGCCTAATAAAGAGAACTATGTTAATTGATATGAACATTTTGTGTCTTAACGTCAATAGCGTTTTGAACGATAAGGCGTAGCCTAAAATATTTTATGTTAGTATAGACTGTAGTGTTAATATTTTAGCTGATCTGATTTTTTTGCCTTTTTACCGGATTTTTTTAGCTCTTTTAATTCTTTTTAAATAAAAGTTTTTAAAAATGTAAGTATAACCGTAACTATTATACTGTCAGCTACCTACCAGTGAAGGTCCTCTTAAAATCTGTTCAGCTGTTTCAGAGATAGAGAAACAAACAGACACACAATGAAGTAAAGAATTGTGTTTTTATGATAAGTGCATTTGTCCTTTTACAATTATTACATATTCATTTAGTAACAAAATATCGATATTATAAACAAACACTTTAATATTATTTATCTGTATAGATGTGAAGAGATCTAGTCTCTACAAATAAAATATACTTACTTTGAACACCAATCAACATTTTCTCAATACCAGACTTGTAACATTCGAAGGCTCTCTGATAGTCTCCCATATCTTCGCACCTCGCAGCCAAATTCAACATGTAGCCAGCTTCAAACACATAACTATCCTCCGTCTTTGTCTTACTCTCCACGTTAGAAAGAGACAGAGCACTCCTCTTGCTATACAAAGACATCTGGGAACCCCGGTCTTCATTGTAACTCGAGTCATAGACAGTAGAGGCAAGTGACACGTTGTCTGAATCTGTCCTATTTGGCATGGTGTGGTAATCCTCAAATTTAGAAGTCGATGGTGCATCAAAATTAATTAAATCTGGCAACACATTCTTTTTGATACTCGGAAATGTTTTGTCTATGGTCACTTTCGACAGTTCCTCGTAGAGGTCACTGTCTAAGCTGTCTATCGAGTTTATGGATTCGAAACTATTGGAATCTGATAGTTTCTGGCTGGTCTTCGGGGATTCCCGTATTTCAACGTCAGCGGCTTCATATATAGGTATTTGTGACACGTCGATTTCTGTTTGTGCGTTTGATGTGCTCGGGACAGCAGGTTCTGGAGTTGTTATTTGTACTGGAATAATAATAAAAAGTTATTACAAATACTAATCTTTTATATCTTCGAACTTCATCAATTTTATATCTTTGAACCAGCAATTATTGTATTTATATAATATGAATCTCGGAAACAGCTCCAACGATTTCCATAAAATTTAGTATACAGGGGATTTCGGGGGCGATATATCGATCTAGCTAGGATTCATTTTCAGAAAATGTTGTTTTATTCGTGTTTTTAATTTCAAAAGTTTTCAAACTTTATCGATAATCAACTTAAACATAAACTTATTTTTTTTTATGAAAGAAAATAACAAAGAGGTGGCGTTTGGGTAGCCCAATATTGCCAGTTAAACAGAAAAATATGACTCTTCCCGACATCTACTGGCGAATAATAATAACATTATTAAAAATACCGAGCAAAGCTTGGTCATCCAGGTACTAACAATAATTTGCGATGACTGCAATGCTATACCTCTGTACTAAATGTATTTGAAAAAAAAATTTATAAAAAAAAACATGCATTACAAAATCAACCTTACCACAACATATTACAGTATATTTTAATTTAACTCACCGCTCGGACTTCTGGCTTCATCATCTGAAGTTTGGTACTCCAGGGGTGGAGTCTCCTCTATAGGCAAATGCAGAGAGGACCGTATTGTGTTTATGACACCCTTTGCTTTTGTTTCTGGTTCTGGATAGCCAGTCTAGATAAATTAAAATAAGGTGTGTTTTATAATGCAATATGAACTCTAATAAAAAGGCTAAGCTAACATAATTCAATGACACTACCCTTCGTACTAGTTGAACTGTACGACTATACTACAGTAAACTTAAATAATAAATACAGTAAACTAACTTTTTGTCTTTGCAGAACATTTGGAATAATTATATAATAATTGGAATGTAAGTATTTTTTTCAATTCCATTTCTACATGGAATTTTGTAACAAAAATATAAATGAAAAAGGATGTTTAATGAAGAAGAAATTATTAAAATAAACGTAAGTAAACTAAATATTAACAGACAAAGAAACGCGAATAACGCAGTAAGAGAGAGGGCGTACCGCGTGCGTGGGCATCTATGTACCTAATAGTAAATAGCCAATAGGCTATTACATAGATGCGCGTCTCACAAGTATATTTCCGATTGGTTGTGAAACAGCCGGAGCGATTTTGATGAAATTTAGCCCAGCAAGTGATTGTGTGAAGTTTAGTAGCGATTGTTAATATGAACGCGGGCGAAACCGCGGGTGCTGCTTATATGGTATATTTTCACTGATTTCTTATATCAATTTGAAAATTTATAACTTAATTCAAAACAATGAAATATTGAGTTAATTTAATGTTGCCAAGTGCTAGTACAATAATAAAAGAACTTTGTTAATTTTTATTCTTAATAGTTCAATTAGTTCCATACATTAAGCCTAGAAAAAATAAAAACTAGTAAGGTAAGATAGTAAAGTAATAATTGTGAAAAGAAAAGATATTTATTTTATATAATTTAGTATCTTATTTAATTTAATTTTATAGTAAATTACTGAATTGCTGAATAAAATCCAATTTACCTCCAAATCTATATTCATATACTTTTTTTTCATATTCTATAATATTTTATGACTCACCTGTAAAAAGTTTACAAAATCAGTACTTGCAAATAGAAGCCTGTGTTCAGCAATAAACTCTAGCAAGGTTTTTATTGTCTTTGCTCTCTCATCAATAACCTAAAACAAACAATATTTACTTCTTCATTACTAAAAAACTAACTATAAAAATTAAACTTACAATAAAAAGTACCAGTTTATCACATATTACTTTGCCGATGCAATGTCTTGAAGGCAAAATTAGAATTAATTTTTCAATCATTGAGACCATTATGGCATATCTCTTTCATTTATATATAATACTTATAAAATATATATCTTCAATTCAATTCAATTCTTTTGTTAATGGCTTCAAGTGTGCCAGTTGAGCACAGATTACTTCGCCAATGTCACATAGAATGGAGAAGACACAAAGGAGATTGGAAAATATATCTTATGTTTCTGTGAAATATGATTTTGACAGCTTACCTCTTGTTGAAATCTTTTAAAATAACTGCTCTTAGCTAATGCAGGGAAAGTTCCTCGGAGATGTAAGCCAGCGTGCAAAGATTTCATGGATTTATGCAACTGTTGAACATCACTGTATCTTTTCCATACTGACACTACAGTGACTGCTTCTGGTGACCCCAGTGGGAAGAGCTGAAAGTAAAATATCTTTCTATATATTTGAAACTAAATATATTTTTTCTAATATAAAATGTTACAAAATAGTGTTGTTATTTTTAAGTTAAAATTACAGACAAGATAAATGTTAACTTACCTTGTCAATAAGGAAAAACAAAATTAAATAAGAATTATGAAGTATTAGAAATTAAATCTACACTAATATTATAAAGAGGAAAACTTTGTTTGTTTGTTTGTTTGTTTGTTTGTTTGTAATGAATAGGCTCAAAAACTACTGGACCGATTTTAAAAATTCTTTCACCATTCGAAAGCTACATTATCCACGAGTAACATAGACTATATTTTATTTTGGAAAAAAATAGGGTTCCGTAAGATATTTGGGTTTTTCGGACACAAGGTGTAAAAAATCAACCAGAAAAGTTACTTATTTTGCGTACGCTGCCTAAACTATAAAAGATAGAACCATAAAATGTTCTAATTAATTGTAGATCTTATAAATATCTACAAAAAAGTCCGCGACACACTATACCTATCTATGTCGAGTGAGGCACAACAACCATTTTTTTATTTAAAAATTATCATAGGGTTTTAAATATATATAGGGATCTCTCCAGATTTTTTATTTTTTAATTTCAGATCAAATCTTTACTTTTATTTTTTTATGATCTGGCTTCAAAACCTAAATATAATCCTAAATTTTCATCCTTCTACAAACGCGGGCGGAGCCGCGAGGAACAGCTAGTATTAAATATGAAGCAGAAAAATAGTAGGAAAAAGGCATTTAAATGCAGGTTTAATATTTATGAATGGATGTGACTCATTTATAAATCTTTTAAAAGTACATCAAGGTCAAAACTACTGAAATAATAATTTCTTCTTCTTCTGAATTTTATTTAAAATATATACAATTGAATTTATGTTGGTATGTACTGTAGCCTGAAAATGAATGTCTGTTGATCACCTTAGTATTGGTATATATCGATACCTTTGGGTTCAATTGGCGTATAAACCATTTTGGCCAAAATGAGTTATATATACCATTCTTCTCAGAATTTTTTTCTCTATCGATCTGTATAATCCACATATCAAAATTCGCGAAAAAAATGTTTATACGACCTAAAAATATTTGGACAAAAAGTCATTCAGAGGGTTAAATATTGGTGTAAAAGTCAATTTGATATATTTTGTAGTTTTGATATAGCGTATTAACCATAACTTTTTTTACTCGTGGTGTAAAATCGTACGTTAAACCAAAATGGTTTTTACACCATAACTTGTTAAAAATTATATTTAAGCAAAATGTGAATTCAACGTCGTAAATCCACATATTCAAAAGTGTGTTGACGTATAAACCATGATAAATGATAAGAAAAAGAATCCTAATGAGATATACATCAAATATTCTATGAAACAAGACTCACCTAGTGATAAAGTAATGTTATATCAAATATCTGGACGTAAACAAAAAAACAAAGGTAGAGGCAAGGGTAAATCGAGGAGTCGTTCAACTGTAGATAACCCAACTCCTATTACCTACGATAAAGTGATGAATATGATCCCAACTAAGCTCTACAAACAAAAATTACATATATCAGAAGTTAAATCGAGATTTAAAACGTCTCTGTAATGATGGAATAATACCAAAAAGGTATCATGACTATTATTTAAATTTATCCCATGGAGATGTGATTGACACGCTTACATTAACCGATGAAGAAGACGAGGAGGAGTGTGTTGAAGAAACAGCGAGCAGTTAAATTAGCTAGTCTTATCAGTTACTCGTATTTTATAAGAAATGAGAAAGGGATCCAAAGAACTGAACAACTTATAAATAAATACTAGTTGATTGAGTTTCTATTAAGTAGGTATTCGGTTTTAATAGGTAATATCATTACAGTAATCTCGTATTATTATATAATAAATAAATAAATAAATAAATAAATAAATAAATAAATAAATAAATAAATATTATAATAGGTTGTTACGTTAGTATATCTGTGTTACTTATGTTACAATTGTTCCTAGATAATTTATTATTATATATCCTAAGAAAAGTTTCATGACTCGTATATATCGTAGCAGAAAATTGAACACTTTGAACACAACAATTCTTGAATTGCACAGTTTACATTTGCACATAGTAAACTAATAAAAATAATGAAACATTCTTGGAGCTCTGAATTTACAGCAACTTAAAAATATTAATATTAATCACATTTTTTTATAATTTAAAAAATTAATTAGTTCCTATTCTATTTAAAAGTTGATTATGGTAAATAATAATAATAATATTATTATGAATGTTTGTCTTTTGTTAAGTTTAATAATGTTGATTTAGTTACGTATTTCAAGTCATTTTTATGTTTTGCTACAATTATATTAATTATTATGAGCAATAATAAAATAACGTTATTTTGACCAATTTAAGTGGTTTAATTTTATTAATCCATTATTATAATTGTTTTTTGTTATAGGATTGCAATTAATTAATTCCTTCACATTTTGGAAACAATAACATTATTTTAATGGCCAGGATCCGATTATTTCTATTGATAATTAAAAATATTAAGGGTAAATAAAGCAAAAAATCTTCATCAATGGGTTTTTACGACAATAATTGTAATTTAAAATTAAACAAAAATTAATATACGCTTATTAGAATGGTTTTCCTCGGTATTTTCGTGGTCGTAAACACCATAAACTGTATTTTTGCAAGTCGTAACTCCAAGCTAATTTTTAAACGAAAGAAGATAGATACATTTTGATTATTTAACCTTTTTTATCCTACAATTCTAAGAATTATTTACCTTGACAGTTTTTTTATAACTTTTAAAACAAAAAAGTTATGAATTTTTATAAAAAAAAATAATCGTTTTTTGGCTCTCCTGAAAAGTAGGGTTTTGGTTTATACGCCAATTGAACCCAAAGGTATCGATATGGATATTCAAGGTAATGTTACTTTCATCTTAATTTAGCAAAATAATACAAAGTTATAATATTGTACAATACATTTTTACAATAGACTACATTTAAATACTAAAAATGTTAAAATGCATGATCTACTTTCTATTTAGAAATTAAAATAAAGAAAGGAAAATCAAGTACTTTCTAGTTAGACTGCACTTACTTTTGATACTGAAATATGATAATGAGTGTTTGAGTAGGTCATTAATCGATAGTGGGAATCACTTGTATAAACAGACTGTACACACATGAAGCCTAAAATAATGTAATAATATTGAAATCCAAAATAATAGTAGTTTAATTTGTAATACTCACAACTGATGTTATTTTGTAAATCGTAAAGCCATTTTTGTGTTTTGCGGTCTCGTCTATCGAAAACCGGCGAACCCACTTATCCCTAACTGACATGCTTAATAACTTTAATACTACTTTAAATCACTTAATTATACTAATTATTCACATTATTAAACGATATAAGCTTAAATGGTTACACAGAAATACTGATAATTAATTAAATATGTTGCTAATAAAAGTGTACTTATTTTGTACACAAGCGATTTACGTCAATTATTATTTCTACAGTGACAGTGACACTTATTATCGCAACAAGCCTATACGAACCAATTGAGAATGCATGTATAAACGTCTTGTTATATGTTAACGCTATGGCTACATGATTTAGTAGGGTTGTTCAATACATTTCGTTTTACGCATTCTCATAATATAAATCATGGTAATTAAATAATTCTACAAATATTATTTTTAATAAATATACTTTTGTTTTATAAAGGAAATAATATGTGTATTTTTATTTTCACTTAACATTAAGTAAACAAGAGAAGTATTTTAATTACGTCAAATGTTAATAAATATAGATCCCGATAGATGTCGTTAGTCGTTACTGATTTATACCTTATTACTTTGGTTTTATATTACAAGTCAAGGAATTATTTATTTCTTATTTTAACATTATATTTTAAGCATACCTATAATATTTTAAATATATCAGTAACAACAATAACATTCTGTGAAAGCTTTTATTGAAACATAACTGTTTACGTAAAGCCTCTTTTATTTTATCTTACAATGCCGTAACTCGTAAGCACCTTTGATTACATATCCCCTCTACTCGCCAAGTTGAATGGCGTGGCGAGAGGTTGTACTTTTAGTATTTCTCGCGTCCTCGGCTTATGTAGTTTGTTTTTGTGAGTGGAAAAAAAACTAAAATTATTATCCAAATAAAAATGTGCAAATAGTTTGTTTAAAAAACATAGCAATGGGATCTAAAATAGAGTATGTCGACTCGTCGCACTTGTACGCTACAAACTACGTCCGTAATTCGAAAGCTATCGGAGTGCTTTGGGCTATTTTCACGATTTGCTACGCGATTATAAGCGTTGTGGCATTCGTTACACCGGAATGGATAGGTGACTTGGAAACCGAGTATCCCAGGAAGTTTGGACTATGGCAGATATGTAGAACGGATGATTCTATCGAAGACTGCAAGGGCCGGTTGGACGATTTTATGTCGATAAACGGTTTTGTGTTCAAAGTGGCCACTGTGCTGGTCGGAGCGGCGGTGGCTCTCGCCTTGTTTACGATCTGTGCCATGCTGTTGTTTTTCTTCTGTCAATCGACGACAGTTTTCCACATATGCGGATGGCTGCAGCTGATATCGGGTAAGTACCGTAAACTAATGTAACTGGCATACGAAGCAGCTTAAAAGAATACATTGAAATTCATTTGCATGCTGATTTTTAACAATGGTTTAACAGTGAAGTAGGTTACTATTGCTTTAAAGTCTCAACTCTACAATACATAGAGCCAAGTACCAAGTGATTCACTTAGCTTTTTAGGACAGTTACTTTATCAAAGAAATAACTTTTTTAATTTATCACAATAAATTATAACTGAATCTTATTTAAGTGTAGCTATGAAGGTATTATTTTTCTGTGTCACGAAAGTGAAAGTTGAATTTAAATACATCTGACCTTGTATTTATATTGTTGATCTCATATCGGCGGCATAACAATGAAATATATGTATTTAAATCTAGGCTGCAAGTGTTTTTATTTCTTTACCGCAACTTTAGGAGTTTATTTTAAACGAAATACTGTACTGTGTGTACACAGTTTTAATTTTACCTAGTATTTATAATTATTAGTTATTCTGTGGTACTTATTAAATAGAATAAGTGCTATACTTTATTGATATGGACGTAACAAATAGCCAAACTTACAACCAGTTGTAGGTATTAATTAGTCAATGGATCGATGTATTCAACCCTTTTTCATGTCTTACTGAGAGACCTCCCTTCAGTACGAGGGGATCAGGCCATAGTCCACCCCGCTGCCCAAGTGCAGGTTGGCGGACTTTACATGTTTTTCGAGAACATAGGTATTGTAAATTGTTAGGTTCTCTCAAAGTTGCGGATTGGAAATGAAGTCATGGAAAGAATGCTAGCGTTTATTCTTACTTATAAATAAGTACAGCAGTTGTATAAGTCGTTAGCTAAAGTCCAATACGATTTTCTTTTATTTCCACAGATTATGAACGTTTCGAAGTAAGTACCTACGATTGTTAAACACTTAGCTAGGTATAATAGTTTTTTTTTGCTGTATTTGGTCAACCATTTGATAGATATAATGTTAGTAAGTTCTATGCCTACGATCAGGATGATAAAATCAAAGTGAAAAAAACAAAAAATAATAATACCTACAGGCAATTAATATTCGTATTACTTTAGGTAGGTATCTTGTACTTAAAAAATATGTAGGTAACGTTTATTTTAAAGTACCTACCTACAAACTAAACTTTCGCACTCATTTTGATGCTTTAAAAAAGTATTACCGGATGCCCGGATGTGAACATGTAGTTAATAATCTATAATAATAAATTGTAATTAAATTTCGCGAATGTGTAACTACTTGTAAAGAAATGAAGCAACATCGGTAACCGGTAGTAGTTCCTGCGTTAGACAGGTGTTGCGTGCATCCGCCATGACTCTTGAGTAGTAGGGCTATCCATCCTTTGGACCTTTTTGATGATGCTTTGTTAAAAAAGCTATTGTTAGAATTTATGAAATTATGTTTTACTTTTGCAAAACTCTGTCTATTGAATAGGTGTTCTTTAAATACTAAGTTATATTAAAGGCCTAGACTAGATCTTTGGTACGTTTTGATTTTTTGAGCGGAACCCTAATTATTTTTCTAAATTAGAAGTAGCCAATATTACTCCTTATGAGCTATATTCCAATAAAATTCTCTTCAAGACGCGGAACAAAACGACAGACAGACAAAACGTAAAAAAATAAGTTATTCTTATAAGTACATAATTATTTATTACATAATATGCATTCAGCATAAGCCTTTTAGTTAATGTTACTGGTTTTATTAAGATAAAATAGAAGTTAAGGTAATTAAGCAAAATAATAGTCCACTTAGTCAAGCTATCAACCCTAGCAAGGCAGGTGTGGTTATGTAGGTATCCTACAGCCGATTGCGAAAGAATTTCGTTCGAAACGCATAAAATGTCAGCGTTTCGGAGCAATTTTCGAATGAATAAGTTCATTGGAATTTGACATGGCCAAAATGTAATGATTAATATTTAATTACCAGTCTGATTGTGCAATATGTTACCGAGAATTAATTTAGCCAATTAGGTATTAAAATTAGAAACTACATCGATTGAAGAACCTGACGCCGAAGACGCCTCTTTCATATTTGTTAAACTTTTTAGGTATTGGCTATCTAAATAAATAAATAAAAATTGTATGCTTGTACTGTTAAAATAACATAAATACTTTATACCTAATATGAAAGTCTGTATGCTCGTTCCGGCTAATGTCGAAACGGATGGACTGATAGATTGCTGACCTAAGTAGTAGATAATTTCAATTTTCAGCTTATTTAATATTTTGTTTTAGAAAAAGTATTAGGGTTTACGCTAGTCGTGAGTGAGGGTCGCTAGTAAACTATAAATTATAATTCTATGATTATTCTATCAAGTATACCTACTTACTAAGAATTTTCTTCAACAGATTTAGCCATGGTAATAGTCTTCTTTTAGTTTCGGGACAGGCAATAAGACAGTGTCAAGTGCCTGGTAACATTTTCAATGTTCTTAGAAATAAGACGCGAAATTTAATTTACTTACGACAGATATTTACTTCTATCTAAGACTAAACAAAAGTAAATCAAACGCCATCAGGTAGGATTTTATAAAATAAAACAATCTCTACTTTTATCACAGTCTAGCCTAGCCCTAGAATTTTTTCTTCGTCGCGTTATTTTTTTTAAACTTTACTCTATATTTCCACTATTTTAACTTAAAGCTAAGGATTTTAAGGTGCATTTCAAGAAATGCTTTCTAACTTGCCTGTTAATTAGTCAGTACGAGTAGATTTACTCCTATACTTACAGGTATGAGTATGTAGATTATAGATAAAACTTTCGTTTTCATTTTGTTCATGCTTGTTTTTTACTCCACGCTTGAATTAATTTTACAATTCAATATATTTACAAAATAATATAACACGCTTCATAACTTCTTAACTTGCACGTATAGAGTTGCTATAGTTTATTAAGAAGTTAACTTTATTGATCACGGCGTACGCCGATAAAGCTCTATGTCGACATCTTTAACATTATCTTCATATTTTTGTGAATTAATATAAAATCCTTGATGAAATAATCCATTAACCGCATGAAAATCCGTTCAGTAGTCTTTGAGTATGATGGGACAGACAGACGTGGGACAATTTTTTTAACCCGTCAACGCGAACAAACGAGACACAATAGATTTTCAATTGTTATAAATCTATATTGACCGCGCGCCCGTTGATAGGTTAAATACATAGTAATTAAGATAGTGAAGAGGAAAGATCCATGTAGAGATGTAGGAGCACATCTTAAATTTGCTGAATAAAATAAAACTTAGATGCTTAATCAAATAGGATTGTACTCGTAGTAAGTGACAATGGGAACAAAATATAATCAGGTACTCAAACAATCTGAAAGCAAATAAATTGAGTTCCTACACTTTCCTAAATTCTCGTAACAATTTTCTCAAAAATATAGGCATCTCTTTATTTACAAACGAGAAATACAATTCCTAATTAAAATACGATATTTCATATTTTATCAGCACTTATATAATAGGTATGTGGTAAGACTATTATGTGTCCAGGCCAGGGATTTCAATTGCGTTGAAATCGGCTTAGGCTTAGCAATGGTGCGTAATAGTCATCTTAATGAAATCTTATTATGGTAGAATACATAATTATCTACTCTGTGTTAAATGTCCACACGATTATTGCAAACTCATACCATAATGTGCCTTATTTTGAGGTGATCTTCGTGTAACTTATAAGCTAACTTAAATGCTATCTGGCGTGACTCCATACTTCACATTCAGCCCGATTGAGATATTTACAAGCTGGCGAGTTTGTTTGGTTGACGTACTAATCTCGGGGAACTACAGTTTTGAATTAATAAATCATTTTATTTATTGAGGTATATATAGCCTATAAATATTCCTCAATAAGTGGTCTTTAGAACGCGGGTGAAGCCGCGGGAAAGGCTAGTTTAAATATACTAAAAATTATATTGTGTATCGCTGTTAATGTAAAAGTATATATAACTATAAAAAGTCTGTCTCGGTATTCAAGTGAGTAGCATGTAGGTAGGTACGGAGGTATTAAGGTATGTAGGTACCAAAATCGTGGACTAGAAGATCATGACTAAGAAAAATATCATTGAATATTGAACAATGTCCTGATTCTTATCAATATTATAAGTGTACTTAGTTTAAACGTGGCTTTGGTTGGTAGAATTAATTACAACTTACAACTAAATACCCCCAAATTACGAATATTACGGCAATGACTCTCGAAACAGCTCTAAATGTGGATTTATTTATATCTAGTGAATAAAAGGAAAATTATACAGAAACCAGTATTGGCATTCATACTGATAGTGGCGGCCGGTTGTGTGACCTCATCGCGGAGACCGCTAAGCGACCGGAAAAAATGCTAACAACCTACATACGTGATAATCGAGGATGAAAGATATGACTGTTTCTTATGGGAAAGTAGAGTATCGCATGTGGGGCGTGTGTTTGCGTGTTCGTTACACAAACATTGGGAACGTTTTGTAAATGTGCGCAAATAGATAACTGACCGTATTACTATTTTACGCATAAGCTAGAATAAAACTAAGTACCTAATATCACTTTATTAAACAAACTTATAAATAATTAAGTACTTTCAACTTTTTTACATCATATTATTTAAATATGCCACACAAACATATTACACAATCTAATCTATAAAATTCTCGTGTCACAGTGTTTGTTGTCGAACTCCTCCGAAATGGCTTGACCGCTTTTCATGAATTTTTTGTCTATATTTGGTAGGTCTGACAATAGGTGGTAGGCAATTTATTATTCACCTAGGTCAGGGGTCGGCAACCTGCGGCTCCGGAGCCACATGCGGCTCTTTGGATGTGTAGTTGCGGCTCTTTAGTTCCTCTTTAGTGAGTATATCAAAGATTGTTTCATACGTGCATCTGAAGAACTATTTTTTGATTTCAAAAACAAACCAGAAATCTTGAAAAAAATCAAAGATTTGCCACTATCCGCTAAAACAGTACAAGACAGAATAGCTAAAATGTCTTCAAATGTATCATACTTGCAAGTGGAAGACATTCAACTGTCTTCTGCTTTATCTCTTGCTATTGATGAGTCTTGCGACATAAAAGACACGGCACAAATTGCCCTTTTTGTCAGGTATATGTCTTCCCAAGGTCCAAAAGAAGAACTTCTAGGATTGCTACCGCTCTTGGGACAAACGAGAGGCGAAGATATAGCGAATGCTGTGGAAAAATGCTTCGAAGATCATCAGATCGATTTAAATAAAATCGTCTCAATAGCAACTGATAGAGCCAGAAGTATGACAGGAAAAAATAAAGGGACAACAACGATTCTTCAGAGCAAAATAAACCACGAAATTCTTACGTTTCACTGCATAATACATCAAGAAGCGCTTTGTGCCCAAACATTTCCGGCCGAAATAGTTGAGGTTATGAATTTGGTAATCAAGATTGTTAACAGCATCTTGTCAAAAGCACTTTACCATTGTCAGTTTAAAGAATTTTTAAACGAAATGGAAACGCAGTATTCGGACCTCCTTCTTCACAATAAAGTACGATGGCTTTCCAAAGGAAAGGTCTTGAAACGTTTTGCTTTGTGCTTGAATGAAATAAATATATTCCTCAATAAAAAAGGCATTAATCACCCGGAATTAGAAAGCGACAAATGGTTGCAAAAATTTTACTTTATGGTGGATATCACGGAAAAATTAAATGAGCTGAATGTAAAATTGCAAGGAAAGGGAAACCCAGCTTATGTTTTGGTAGAAGAATGATTTGTTGATGATTTATTTTAAAGAAAAATTAATTATTTTTGCAGAAGATATTTAATGCAAGTACAGCTATTTATAGTTGACAAGAAAAAAAGTGTGGCTCTTTAAAAACTTTGAAATTTTGTAAATTGTAATTTTGGCTCTTCCGACTCAAAAGGTTGCCGACCCCTGACCTAGGTGATAAGGGTGGCCCTCTCCATATTTTTTAATTTTAGAACAAGATTTTATTTTTTTATGATTTCTACCATTCATCTACATTTTTAATAGTAATCACTAGACGCGGACGGAGAAGCGGGAATTGCTAATATTGCTAGTATTATTATTAAATATAGAGTGTTAGTACCTACTTAAGTACTTACCTATACATTTCGATATTTTCCCGCAACAATAACTATCGTCGGTATATATTGACCCGGATAAGTACCTACTCGTAGGTAGGTACACCATTTCATCTAAATCTGTCCAGTTAGCTAAAAACTCTAGATTCCTTCTTTGATCGATATTAATGACCATTACAATATATATTTTTTTTAAAATATCTAAAGAAGGTACAGATTCAAGAATTTTATTATATTATTTGCAGATGTTATTAAGAGGTACCTCATTTTTAAAGATGTAAGTTATAGGTACTCATTGTAGAAAGTTATAGGTAGTCATTCTATGAAATTAATCTTATTATTTCACTCTGTTTATTTTTGAATTTTTAAGTAGTCAAAATAAATATGAAGGTCAACGCTGGCCGAATGTGTTAATGTAGACGACGTCGCGTGTTTGATGCTCACATGATAATAATTTTTCACAAAATTATTATAATATGTATCTATTTAAGGAATTGCCGAGAGAAGGTCAGCCAGTATTCGAACAACTTTAAAAAATTAACATGTCAAGTAATATTTAAAGACTTACTAACATTTTTTTATTTTTATTATAATATTGGCACATTATTGTTTTTATTAACTTAGGTTGTTGGTAAGCTTTCAGCCTAAACTTTTAAACAGAAGTCAATCTTAGTTTCGAGCTTTAGTAAGACATCTAAATGATTTATGTTTGTGACCCAACAAATCGATTCGGAATGGCATGATGATTTTACAGTAAAGTAACTGTTGGCCTTACAATGGCGCCGCGCGTACGCGTAAGTGTATTCTGTAATTCTATTTTAACTAAGTAGGTACCTACTTGTAGTGTCTGTACAAATTGTTCTTGACAAGGTAATAGAAGCGTATCTAGGTACTAATAATACTGTTTTCCATGATGTCTGTACAGAACTTCAAATAAGAGGTAGATATTAAATATTATTAAAGGATAAATAGATAAATTTTCTTTTATGAGATCTTCAGTAATTTTATAAAATGGGCACTCTATGAGTGTATAATTATTCTAACAAGTGCTTTTACCAAAGTATATAACTTACTTGTCGTTTTGATCATAATCTCTTATAATAATAGTTTTTATTATAGATATTAGATATCATTTCATCAATAAACATAAAACATACGTTACCAAAACACGCCATTACATTATTTTGACGAAGTGTTCCTTTTTGCCAAGAAAAAATAAATAAACGAAACAACTTGCGTAATCTAGTAAAATATCACCATCAATTTCCCATTAGCCGCTCGTCATGGTGTTTCTTTCCATAGCGAAAAAAGTAAAAGTCCAATTACTAACTACAACCTGCGTATAATATGCTTCATGGCGAGTGCGGTTGGCTTTTGAGGCTTTCTATATTTTGTGAAGTAACTTGAGTGATTTTAAATTATATCATTTGTCACGCCTTACTTTGGTTAGAAGTCTTTGTTCTCAGTACTTTAAAACTTTCAAATTGAGATCCATATTACGTACAAACATTGCCTATTCCAGAAATCAAACAGACATTATTTAAAAGAGCAGTGTTAATCTATCAATCAACTTTCTATAAACGTTTTCACATCAAATGTAATTAAAATTCATCACATATTAACGTGCTCGTGTACATTGTAAATAACCAAGTATAATGTATGGCTTTTAACATTTAATTAGAAATATTAATCATATACATTACAAGATACAAGCGACCTTACGTGGTTATTAGATACTGTTATAAAATATCAGTTCACATGATGTCCATCCTTGTATTAGATACACCTTCGATAAATACGCCGAGTAATAAGAACGAGTAAAGAAAATTTATAAAACATAATTTAAAAGAAGCAAAGTAAGAATTAATGCATTGAATAAATAAGACAATTATTTTTTCGTTTCAAATTCATATACATATGTATAATGTACTGTGAAGTTAATAATGCTAATTTTAAATGACCTACATTTATAAAAATGGCTGTGATAGCCTAATGGTAATTTGCTTACTTTGGAAACTGAGTAAAGCGGATTCAATTCTCGAGCCTCGCACCTCCGATATTTTTAACCGACTTCCAAAAAGGAGGAGGTTATATGTTTCGATGTATGTATTTTTTTTTTTTTTATGTATGTTCACCGATTTCTCCGCCAACTGTGGGCCGATTTCAAAAATTTTTCTTTTGTTCGGTAGGGTATAGTTCTGAGGGGGTCCCATTATCACAAAATCAGGATCTGATGATGGGATCTCAGGGAAATCCAGGGCAACTTTCAAAATTTATAGGCACCTATTATGTTTTTTATATATTTTCTTAAGCTGTTCAAGCATTTGCGTCTGAAAATCGTCATCTCATGTGATGAGCTGATGATGGAAGGTAGAATTCTTCAAATGTTATTTTTTATCTGTGTTCACCGATTTATGCGTCAATTGTGGGCCGATTTCAAAAATTTATTTTTTGTTTGGTAGGGTATACTTCCAAGATATTCCCATTGTCACCAAGTTAGGATCTGATAATGGGATCCTAGGGAAATCGATGGCACCTTTTAAATTTTATAGGCACTTAGTACATTTTTCATATATTTTCTAAAGTTTTTTAAGGATTTGCATTTGATAATTACCATCTCATGTGGATAAGCTGATGATGGAAGGTACAACTCCTCAACGGCTAGGAGTTGAAAGGAAATTCCTTTAAAATTATACATACATATAGATTGATAGTTGTGTTCTTCCAGGCTATTACGTTAATATGATAATAGAAGGTAAATCTCATTAACTTCTAGGAGTTAGGTGGAATAATGGACGTGGTTTATTTAAACTATTTCGTATGGGGAATGTAAACATAAAGATGAGCTCGTAGTTTAGTTACAGCTACAGTAGTCGTAGATCGAGTACTCTTTGGACACCAACATTCCCCCCCCCCCCCCCCCTTTTGGCAGACCCGATAATTAATTACTATTTTCGTCGTTAATGGGTATGCTCGTTGTTTAATATAAAGCTTAAACAGATTTTAAATTAGTGACATATAGTAAGTCACTATAATTAAATCAGCTAAATAAAAGGCACACTAAAAATGTAAAAATAAGTTATTTTTTAAAAAAAAATTAAACCGACTTCAAAAAATCTGCACTAAAAAGAGAAAAATAAAAAGTAGAAAATATTACTTTAAAGAACTATGTTAATTTTGGAGTCGGTGCCAGCCAAAGAAAAATAACCGTATACTTATTCGATAAATCTATCAATTTGTAAACATAATCAAAATACCTGGCTGGCACCGACTCCAAAATTAACATAGTTCTTTAAAGTAATATTTTCTACTTTTTATTTTTCTCTTTTTAGTGCAGATTTTTTGAAGTCGGTTTAATTTTTTTTTAAAAAATAATTATGTGCGAATTATTTCCAACATGATTGTCACTTATCTTACGGTGAAGGAAAACATCATGAAGAAATCTGCGGCTACAAATTTTTGACAGGCGTAAAGTCCGCCAACCCGTATAAATTGTCCAGCTGTGCAATGTTATGAAATTAGAAACAATGAGATAACAAACATTGTTCTCATTGGTCTTCTCTTCACAGTTACCTCTATGTTGTGTATTATTACATTGTGATAAATGCATATTTATTAGATTCCTGCGTAGGTTGAAAACTTAAATACTTATGTTGAAGATTATATATTGTATACATGATAGCCCTTTTCTTGACGTCGCGTTGGGAAACGTATTTACGCAGGCGATTTGCATACTGAAATATAGCTAAGCTAACGTAGTTACCACGTTCAGGTTAAAACAAAAATACCCTAAACTCACAAATCGAAATTAATGGCAAATAGACTTTTTGTAATACATAGGTTGAGAGTTCTTGATAGAGTTGAGTTTAAAGTGTTTTCTCAATATTAGGTAAGTGTTTTCTATCATACATCATAATAATAATTAATAATGTTTCGAATAATATCGTTATAATTATTACCTATTAATAGAAAATATAATAGAAAACTAGTTTTAACGCTCTCAAATCACATAGAAAGTAGTCTGGCGAACAGATACTCTAGAAGTATAGCGTAGACAGTAACTGGATAAGTGGCGGATATTTCAATTGCAAGTTTTCACTTTAAACGGAAAAGAGAATATTAATGACTATGACGCGTGTAAGAACCTGTTTGTATGTAGTTTCAGAAATCAGTAGTCAATCTTTATTCAGACTTTTTAGTGCTAATTATTAGATTTACATACTAGTGACACGCCTGACGCCATGATAGGCTCCATACGTCTTACGCATTAGTGCACATTGCACTTCTTTAATTATCAGTGATATATAATTTATGTGCCTTAATGAAAAACGCAGGACTGTTCAGTTCCTTTAGGAATTGAATTGATTTTCCGTTTTATAAAAAAAAAATAGCAATTCATTGAACACATTTACATATTATTTACGCAAAACTGTAAAGGATGATACGCATTGCGTAAATGCGATAAAATGTGACGCTTTTATAACGTAACACGGTATGCCTAATAATGTTAAAATACAAGTATAATTTAGAATGAAATAATCATTTTATTTCTTTCTTATTTAAGAAGCGTATATATACTTTGTTTAATTATACTCGAACATAATCCAGAATCTATTAACTATGATTTTTATTGTGATTTTTTGTGTCAAAAAGTTTTAAGTCTGCTGTAAAAATGTAATCCTGGCCTGACATAAAATCTACTTTCGTTTTCCCATATACTGTCAAATATGTACATTATCAATATTTATTATTTTTGAGGTTAATTTAATTTGTAATTTACATTTAATATTTTATACAAAGTATCTATTAAAAATGACGTCATTCCCAGAAGATGACAAATGCCCTAAAGTATGCACAGATATTGGTGCATTCAAAAAGGCTGCTAAGACCCCAGAACAAGCTCAAGCGGATACAAAGGCGGCAGAAGAAACAAAAGTTTCCGATCAACCGGTAGAAGAAACAACTAACCAGCCAAGTGAAGACATCATTGAAAGCCGATCTTTTCGAACGGGTGAAGAATATCTACCAAATTTAAAACCGGGTCCCGACGGTAAGGTTGATTGGACCCCTCTCGGTGCCATGACTGGTACTAGACCTAGCGTCAATAAATACAGCATTAGTCGTTACTCTTTAAGCGAATGGAGACATCATAACCAAAATGTACTGAACCCAGAAGTCATCACTGAATCAAACATCGTGGAATACAACGCCAAAACATCAATGATGCAAGCATTTGGCAATATTGACAAACAACAATGTGAGAATTTTAAAAGATTAAAACAAAAAGCAAAAGATATATTTAGATGGAAAGTTGAAGTTGAAAGAGCGTGTAAAGCTATTACTGAAGAAGTGGAACTTCTCGAAATAGAGAGACAACGTTTAAAAGGTGCTTCTAGAGTTTTAATGCTTCCAGAGTCTATATCAAAAGAATGTTTAGATCTTCGATCTAACAGGTATCAACCGGACCTGGTAGCCGACTTGGCTGAGCAAGAACTGATTAAAGAAATGAATTTAGTTAGTGAAGTTCGTGCAACGTTAAAAAATACCCTTAACGAAATTGAAGAACAAATGGCTATCAATAAAGCAGCGAAGCACAGGATAGAATATGACTGGTGCGATAAGACAATGGCTTACAATACTGAAAGTATTAATTTAGGTCTTAACACGAAATCGAAAACTATAATGTTTCGACCTGGTTCCACACGCTTTGGAGAATATACTGCACCTTTAGAATATTGGGAATTCTTTTGTAGGGAAAACGTACAAAATTGTGAAGCAGCACGACAGAAATCTGCTGATTTACGTGGAAGCCTCAATGCTATTCTAGTGAATGGTGGCAGGAAACTACGGAATCAAGCTGATAGAACCGATATAGCGTTAGCGGAAACTGTTGCGATTACTCAGGAACTTTGCACGAAATTGGAGGAAACGTTAAGAAATACACTGCAAAGAATTGCTGATATGGAGTTATTGATAGCAAATTTACAAGGTTCAATCAGAAAAATGGATGCAGCAATGAAGCTAGCTCAAACAAGACTTGACAATAGAAATAATTGGAGACCACACGGAGAGAGTGTGCGAGATCAGCCACATTTAGGTTTAATTGAAGAAGTAAAGAAGATCCATGAAACTGTTACTTCGCTACTGGGTCAGTTGAAGAATGCAGAGAGAGTACGACAGGATCTTTTGGAAAAAAGAATTGTTTTAGAAAAGGACATTGCATCGAAAAGAAAGACCTTAAACATCGATCGCGACAGATGTGGCATGGTTCGCTCCCACTACCCATCGGCTTCGGAATTAGCAGGATATTAATAATATGATCTGAAATTATATTCGTAGTGTAATATTACAAATACATATTTATTCCAAGTTCTATTGCATTTTCCATTCTTATAATCTTATCAGAAAGCTACAGTGCTACAGCTTGAATGATAAAATCTGTACGTATACCTAATGATTTAATTAATATTTTTAAATTGCCACGTAAATGAACGATACAATACTTATAAGTGGTGATTATTCAATAATTGAAAATTTCCAAATCCATAATATTAATAATTGCGTTAAGAAATAAAGATGTATCATAAACTTTAAATTGTTTTCCTCATCTCAGTGAAACTAAGTCGTAGTAATCATGCCTTTCACTATTTATTGTCTCTCAGGTACAAGTGTGAGTTACGCAAGTTGACCGCAAACACAAATGACATTTTGGTTTTTTTTATTTTAGTTGTGACAATTTAAACGACCAGAAAGCCAAGGCAAGTGATAATTGAAATTATTTTATAACATTTGGAAATATGAAAATGTTGATATACTTTTAGTAAAGCGTGAAATGTAAAATTAATTGTGTTCTGTAGCATTTTTCGATAAAGTTGTTAGTATAAAGGTTACTGTTATAATAAAAAATAATATTTATAATAGTTATTGAATTGGTAGTTATTCTAGATGCTGTAATTATATTATTATTATTACTTCTAATGTATAAGTTCTTAATTTTTATCAAACAAAAATATCTTTCAGTTGTTTAATATAATCTTTTTTAGTCTAAATTTTGTATATATACTGTGGTGCTAGCTTGTTTTTTATGTTCAAGCTTATCTGTGAAACTTGATTGAGTTTCGGTTTACTTCAATATGTTTTATTTTATATTTATTAATTGTTCTGTTTGTTTCCCTTAAAAGTTCAAATAAATAAATAAATAATAAAAATCCATGATAATTTACGCTTAGACAATATTTATATTTTATACAATATAATATACTCATTAGTCATTACTATACCATGTAAAACTTAAAAGTTATCGAGTAGTCCCTTAATACAATATCTGTTATAAATTATAATAATAATTTACTATATAGATAATATATCATATTTTCTTGTAGGACAGATTAAAAAGAAGTTTATTAAGGTTTATTAATACAAAATGTTCCTTTAAAAATTGATTCCAAGAGGCGAACAAAGTAGTACGTATCGAATAAACCGTTGCGTGTCTTATTACGGAACACGGAATCTTAAACAGTAAAAATTGCTGGAACCTAAAAAACAATAACATCGTTATCTTCCATCCCATGAGAGTGGGAACTGCGGAGAATGGCTTTTACGGTGACCTTTTCATGGCATATTACTTGTTAGATGTGCTTTGTTTTTATATTCTCCGAAGCGTAGCAAAGTACGAGTCTACTATTACGATTAAGTTATTACGATAACTTTCCTAGTATATCAGCGTTATTAAGAAGTAAATATCTACTACCAGTCTAGTTGAAAAATAAATATGGCCAGACGTGTCCCTGTTCAGCAGTTTCTATTAACTGTAAAAAGTTTCCGAGTATTTTTACATTGTGAGGGATACTATAGGGGTTAAAAGATATTTTTATTAAAGATATTTAGTATATTCCCTAAGTGAATTGGACTCATTTATGCATTACATATTTTCTATTAGTTATATGGAGAATTACGCACATAGCATACTGCATAGTATTACAAAATTAATGTCTCAAATTGTTATGTCTAGCTTCTTATTTAATGAGACTTTAAATAAAGTAATAACAAAATTATGGCAATATATGGAATTAGGTAAATTGTTGCAATATATATAAAATATTTGTATGTTATATCATGGAGGTTAGATAGTTATTAGTTAGTTATTAGGTTTGTATCTAACCTCCACGTGTTATATGTTAAAATGTATGACGTAACTTGTTATTTTTATAACTGGCATTACGTATAAATCATCGTGTAGTAAATTATTTGTATTAGTTATTTGACGCTTAAATGTCACAAAATTTGGATTTTATATTTTATTTTTATATGGTGAATATAAACGCCAAGTATAACTAAATTTTTATTAAAATGTCAATTGGCAACGACTCTTTCTCTTGTCCAAATATATGTCCGAACACAGATCGAAACAGTTATGAAAACAAAAATGAAAGAATTAGGAAAGAAAGGAAAGTGGAAAATATTCATGCATTTCCTTACGTGCCTGGCATGATTGAACCGCCAGAACCAAAAGTATTTCCTCCAGGGGCCCCGCCGAGGTATCTTCCTCAACCTACAGATAGCACGAGTGGGGATATTCTTGGTATGGGTCCCATAGGACCATGGGCTGCAGGTCATATAGATTGGACTCCCCAAGCTGGGACTACAGGAGTACGTCCAGTCGTAGATAAGTATTCTATAACGAGATATTCTACTGGAGAATGGCGAAAAAATAATCAATACACTCTTACACCACGTGCAACTGACAAGGCTAAAGCTTTAGAAATTCAAATTAAGAACGACATTAATAATGCTTTTTCAAACATGGATAATAAACTAGAAGATTCTGATAAAAAAATAAATAAGCGCATAGGAGATTTGTCGCATTGGAAGAAAAAAGTGGAATTTGCCCTTCAGGCCATGATTGAGGAAATAAACGCTTTAGATGAAGACAGAATGCGATTGAAAGGTGCCTGCAGAATCTTGATGATGCCAGAAGCGATATCGAGAGAGTGCTTGGAACTGCGCACAAATCGGTATGAGCCAGACTTAGTACGGGACGATGCGGAGCAGGAATTAATTAAAGAAGTAGCGATTGTTGGTGAAATAAGAAGAGTGTTTATGACTACATTAGCGCAAGTTGAAGAACAAATGGCAAGAAACAAATCAGCAAAAGCATCTATTGAATTCGATTGGGGTGATAAAATGATCACTTTAAAAGTGGATAAGTTAAATGCAAGTCTTTCACCGAAATCTAACCTTACACTCTACCACCCCGGCGTGGCGAGATGGCCAGAAAATGCTACTACGTTAGAGTACTGGGAGCACTATTGTGCGGAAAGTATACGAAATTGCGAGGAGGTAAGAAAAGCATCGGAAAAACTTCGCGGCGATTTGATGATGGTTATAACTAAAGGAAGTCAAGATATGAAAATTCAAGCAGACAGAACTAATTTAGCATTATCAGAAACAATAGAAGCGACTGAAGCACTTTGTGAGAAGCTGGAAGAAACTCTAAAAGATAACCTGCAAAAAGTAGCAGACATAGAAAACCTAATCGATTATTTAAAAGATTCACTACGAAAAGTTGACGAGCGGAACAAATGTGTAATGACGCGGCTGTATGCTAGGAACTACGAGCGACCTAATGTAGAGAACTGTAGAGATGAAGCGCAGTACGCGTTGATGGCGGAAGCCAAATTTGTAAAAGAAACTTCCGAGTCGCTTCAGAATAAGCTAAGGGAAGCTGATAATGTAAGATCAGAGTTGATGAAATACAGAGGAGATTTAGAAAAGGACATTGCTTGTAAAAGAAAATCTCTCAATATAGACAAAGACAGGTGTGCCAGAGTCCGCGCGCACATGCCCACGCCGGAGGAGTTTGCGGCTGGATAAATGGTTCAGCTTATTCTTTTTAGTACAATGTACGAGTACTTATAATATGACGAAATGCAAATATACTTTGTGTTTTTCTTAATCTTGACTACCTTATTATATTTTCATAAATTCGAAAGTATTTTTTTATGTTCCTACTTATCCAATAGATATGCATCTTATACGTCGTAAAGTAACGTAGGCTATTCAAATCGAGTGATTGCAAACTGTTACCTAAGGCTGGGGTCACTGTTAGATATATATGGCGAATGGTAATACGATGAGAATGTTTAGATTAATTATTTAAAGTCGGCACTTCACTTGCTATGTTTCGTGGATGGTAATGTTGTTCTTTCTTGCTGTTCTTTCTGGGAATTGAACCCAATACTATAATCGAATCTCAGTCCAATCAGAAATTAACAGAAATTAGTACAAATAAAAGCCCGTATATCATAAAATTTACATTATACATATTAAGGATATTTTCGCGGATTTATTTTTATTTCTAGTCACTGGAAAGTCTGTCAGGAAATTCGTGATAGATCCGAAAAAAACCAGTTATATTTAAAGAATGTTCTAAGATTACGTATAGTACAGACTGTAGATACCCATTACGAGTGTTAAAAAATGAAGAGTGGCTGCTACTAATATTTCACATTTAAGCGATACTAGAATTAGCATTTCTAAATGCCAGATAAAAACTGGGTCGTGTTAGTCAAAACGTATTATGTTCAATCTCTCACAAAATATATACGCGAGATAACGGACAGTAAGCACCGAATATGATCGCTCACTTAAAAATTATGCACTTTAGTATATCCGACACGACTGCGTAACGATTTGTTATTGAGACTGTTACGAAGAAATTATTATACAATATAATATTACTAAATAATATTTTGGTTGTTCTGTGCATTATTATTTATAGTACATATTATTATTATGAAATTTTAGTTTTCTTTGTTAATAATGCTGAATATAATTTGATAAGACTTATAATAATTGAAGAATAAATTGAATTGACTTGAATAAATTGACGTTCTACAATTGCTATCACTAAGAGGAAACTAATAGAATTATATAAAAATCATGTATGTACATATTATAATTTATAATCAATTTTCATGTATAATTAATTATTCATAATTCCGTAATCGTATTCTAATAACGACTAACAATATGTATCTATAATAATTGTATAATATGCTATTTCCGTATATTTTTGTTTTATATTAGCGATATAGATTGTAGAAAGCAACTTTGCAAGTAATAAGCAAGTGGTAGTGCCATGCTTGTTACCTTCGGGTAGCAGCCGAATGGGCCGGCACGCCCCGTATAGTACCACTCTCTGACAGGAGACCGGCGTGAAGTGGCAGCTATGCTGTCGCGTTTCGTCCGGTAAGTGAGAGTCCGGGAGGCCCACTCCCGATCCCTCTTCCCGTCCTTCTCACTCCTTCTTCCCTCCCTCCCTTTCCTGAAAGGCCGGCAACGCATCTGCAAGCCCTGTGGTGTTGCAGATGTCCATGGGCGGAGGTGATCACTTACCATCAGGTTAGCCTCCTGCCCGTTTGCCCCCTGTGTCCCATAAAAAAAAAAAATAAGCGTTATTCAGTAGACATCACTTGAGTTTTTATTACACCGTTATCACCATTTCCAAATTTTTGAATAAGACTACACTATTTGGAGATTACTTTGTCTTAAGATCGTCATTTCAAAACATACAACTCAACACGATATTTATGCGTTACACTAAGAATCTTTAAATATAATACATATGTATACATTGAATATTTTTTTAAAAATCCTTTTGTAATAGTCATAAATATCGATACAGAGGCAAAATCTATAGTTTGAGAATTTTTGCCTAATTTCTGTCTTGTCTGTCTTTGACCGCATAACGCATTACGAGAAATCAGAAAACCACTGGATATTTTGATGAAATTTCGTATGATGATAGCTGGTTTTCCGGGTCAATGTTCCTTTTTTTGCGAGAAAATTCATCATTTCTCAGTCTCGATCTTTACTAACCGTTAAAACGTATCCGCGGAAGAACCCTAGCGGAGTATAGATGAGTCTAGTAGAAAATATACTATCTTAAAGTTAAAATATGTATATGGAAATTAGTACAATTGCCTGTAAACGTGGTCAGTCGACATGGTCGAGCAAAGTGTAAAAGATATCGATGAAGGAGGCTTACGTAATGCATTAGATAATCATTAATCACCTCATAAGTGTGGCAACACTGGCAAGAGACGAGCAAATCTAGGCGTTACTCGCAGACCGGATGTAGGAAACAAAAAATATTAACACCTTTATGTTCCATTAAAGATAATTGTTAAATCTCCAATCTCCTTTCATTTAATTTTGATTGGTCAATCTTATATGCATTTTTCGCTTTCGTTGATATTATTTTTTTATGTTACTGACATTACATTTAAATTGCAAATATCTCTGTAAAGAATTTTAAGACGAACGTACTATATAATAAAACTCTGCTAACATCGCCAACAGCTACGTAGGTATATAAAATAATTGAAATTGCTGAGAAACCAGTATGTTAGTCATCACTCCTTTAAACATATATACAATATACGAGTATATCCCTGCAATGGCTAATGTTATAGACGTAAAAGTTTTTTTAGTTTGTCGTATCCAGGTGGCTATAATTTTAAAGTGCAGCGCGTGTACGCGCGGACAAAACGTGCACTCTCTATTCCTTTTTCAATTTCCAAATATTTTATTCACCATTAAATTACACATTATAATTTGTTACGTCATGAGTCTACTACCACTCGGAAAGAAGAAGCCTTTGCTGAGAAGATCTGGCGAAAGAAACTCAGCATGACTATTATTATTTGACTTAATCTTTTTCTTATTCTCAGAGTGCGATGGGAGAATAGTTATAATTAATTAACGGCTAGTGAGAGTTAGAACCGACAAACGTGCACTTTAAGGCACGGTGGTGCAACACGATCAACTTCACCACTCCGGGCTACTGATGAAAACCATTACAGAATTAATCAATAATTAAACTTTGCGCCCGACCTGTGACTCGAATCTATGACCTCTGGATTTGCTGCCGTATACCACTGGACTACCGAGGCTGTTGATTTTTTAAGTAATGATGTTTATGAGTTGAACATTGATATAAGCTTCTCTTAAGTATTATTTAATTAGCTTTACTATAGTGTTGTCAAGTAGATAGTAGATACCATGGTGCTTTCCAAACTATCATTACACAATGACAATTAAACAGACATTTTATTTCAAAATATATAATAATAGAGTACAGTACAGTGCTATACGTGAGGTCGTGCCGTTATCTTGTTGATATCGAGATATATCGACATGCTTCACATACTGTTGCGTGCTTAATTCCTTCACAGATTAAATCTGTAACTAATTCTTGCATTTCGTAATCAGATTTTTAGTCTAAAATATTAAATGATTATCTAGTTCAGTGAACGCTCTTAGCACACATTTCTTAAGGTATTTATAATATATTTAAAATGTATGTATTTATGTATGTAGGTTTAACCTAGTAAGTAACAAGTAAGTTAAGTAGCTTTGCTTTTCGCGGATATGAACTTGATGGATTACTGCCATTGGTTGTAATATTATAACAGTTATATGATATGTTAATGTCGCGGTCTTATGAGTACCTTACTCGTACTTCGGTTAAAATAAGTTTTTTTAACTAAAATGTGGCCTAAATTGAAGATTTTAATATTAGACAGCAGCTGGATAGAATGAAATATTGTTTCATGTAAGATAGGATTTGTGAACCTACGAAGTAGGACAGTACAATAAGTTAAAAATAAAAATATATTATTTTTTTTTAATTCTATAGGATTACAGCAGAAGCTTTTAAATTATCTATAACCGGTGTCTAGATAGTAGAGAAAGTTCAAGAAATCAGTAATTTGTTAAACCAAAAAATAAATAACTTTATGATTTCATACAATTAATATAAATAATGTCGAAAATGTATGGATTGACTTTGTTCAGACACTGTGTTGTCTATATAGGTAAGTATGTACCGTTTTTCATCAATATTTATATTTCATAATCCGTATATTAATACATATCCGGTATAATAATACATGAATGAAGAAACGGGAAGTAAAAGTTTATTTATTTATAATAAATGAATATTATAAATAAATAAATATATTCATTTATTATAAATAAAAAAGATCATTTATTTTGGAAACAAACGGCGTAACATTATGTATATTATAATTATATAATAAAAAAATAATTAATAAAACATAAACAATAATAGTTTCCAAAATTATAGTAACAGTTATAAGAGAAAGTCACTAGAAAGCAATACAATAATTTTTAAATCAAAAATTAAGCTGAATTAATCTTATTATAAATTATTTGCTATCCGAATAATTTACGTCGAGTTACTATAGAAGTTATTGCACTTGTCATAGTACGAGTAAATGATTACGAAAGCCATAAATATATTAAATATCTACTAGCACCTTACCATCGCTCCACTCGGATTTTTATAAAATTAATCCATAGGCGGTAAGCGCCCGTGCATTTTGATTTTTATTATTTTTTGTTTAGCGCTCTTTTACGTGGAACGTGGTCCGAAAGTGATATTTTTTTTTAATTTATTTGTTTAATTTTTTAGATTGTATAATAATCCTACATAGCTAATGTTTATACACTATATTTGGTCTTTAAGACTCTGTCCCATCCCTCAGTTGGGAGAGCACAGCTCCACTCGAATTCGTCCCTATTTACTGTAGTGTACAGTTCTTACAGCGATAAGATATTTTCCCACAGTTAAAAGTATTCTAAAACCCGGATGAACCCGGATATGGCTATCATCATACTAAAATTCATCAAAATCTGTCTAGACTCTAGTAGTTTTCTCGTGTGCAAACCGACAGACATAAATTCTAAAAACTATAGATTTAGTCTCTATATCGATAATAACGATTATTTCGATTAGTATTTCCAAAAAAATATTTCATGTACACATTTGACTTACAATTTAGATAAGCTAGAACTTCTATCACACGACCTTTAGCTAAGCAACTATTACCAGGCTTATGAAACACTACAGTATGAAGGACAAATCTAAACTATCTATTAAAACTGCTCTAAAAGCTAAATCTTCTTTCAATACGCCCCGCCCCGCCATCAGTCCCCTGCGCAATAATTTCAACACCCACAAAGTAATGAAGCAAGAAGAAAATGCGAAGTATTTACGAAGAATAGATCAAATCAGGAATTAAGTAACGGTTAAAACAATGACTATCTTCACGCTCTACGAGTTTCTGTGGGAAAATACTCTGTGAAATGTTATTCTATGATCTTAGATGTAGAGTACGATTAACTAATTATTTTAATTGGATTATTACTTGTGATATTATGAAGGCCTATTTAATTACAACTTGTGTCAATTCAAAGTTTTGTTCATCAATGCAATTTTAATAATTTAAATTATATATGAGTGAAAGAAAACTTTATTGACACAAATATGTGGCCACTCAGCTTGTATTAAAATCTGGTCTAACGTTAACTTTTGGGGACCGACTGTTCTATAGGTTCATTACATAGGTTATAATAAAAGAGCAAATAAAAAACTATTTGATACCATCCATCAATCGCCATGATATACTACTACACTAGTAGTCTGTAGTTGTCTAGTTCGCTCGAAGCTTAAATCCATTATGGTCGGTGAGAACAAAAAGTTCTCGAGAGGCTGCTACTTATTTGGTAACTCCATCCAAAAGGTGGACGGTCGATATGGTCAAAGTTGCAGGAACTTATTGGACGCATGTCATGTCATGTCAGTCATGGAAATATTTGGCGGAGTTCTATATCCAATAGTGGACGTCTTTGCGTCAGATTTTGTAATCTAAAGTAACACTTTTAATTAGATATCCTTAATTTGATTGTGGCTATTAGATTTAGGATATTTGTTCATTTATCTGTAAATTATAATTTTAGGAACATATCTGGTACCTTCTAGATGTAGATGTGGGCTACAATTACAACAACCTTCGCTATGAATAATCTACATTGTTTATAATTAAAAGATAGAAACTAAAGAAGGAAAACTATGTTACGCCATAATTTTCTTATAAGTAGTTTTTTTTAATTTAATAGCGCGTGCAGAGGGATGTATTGTTTTAGATCTACTGATGCAGGCTTAGATTCTATTAAATTTGTTTCTTCGCTGTGTTCTATAATATCAGATTTCGTCATCGTACCTGTTTGAAACATTCACATTGTATGCGAATATAAATAAAAGGCTTTATTAGGCCTTGAAGTACAAAAAACCACTATCGAATAATCTCCTATAAAACAATAGGCGCGAATAAGTAGACGAAAACTGATAAGACTAAATTACTAGTTAAAAGATTTTTAAAAGATTTACTATTTAAATAAAAACTTTGTGAACAAGCATTGTTTTAAAATTTAGTTGGTATACCATTAACAGTAGATACTTTGTTCAATTGAAACTTCCTCATCGTTATATCGGATCGTCGTCGCTAAGAAACGTGATATACTCGTATCTTTCAATAAGATAAGAAAATCCAATACCAGTTAAAATTATTATAATGAAAAGGTAACTTTTATTAAAAGATTTATTTATAAAATTTTCTATAAAAGAGCTTGGCCTTAAAATATGACGATGTTGAAGATGTAGAAAAAGTCATGTCGTCACATCGTCAAAAGTTTACCTGCGCCCGTGGCGTAATTGCCTATAATAGAGTTATATGAAAACTGTATATTATTGTTATTGTTTACTATTCTTAAATAGATTTATTAAACCGTAGCATGTGCACTCGTATATTACGTAATATGAGTGCAACCAAAGTTTAGGGTATCTAGACACACCTGAGCAAAGAAAGCGGAAGTCCTAAGTTTAAGTAGATGCATTTATATTTTAGTTCGTTATTGTACAATGGGTGTACATTGTGTACCTATCGTATTATATTAATTTTTTCATTTGGAAATCGATCTGAGCTTCAACCCATCTGTAAACCCGGTGAAACTTGTCTCAGCCGGAGCGTGGAGGATTTATTCGTATCACTTTCAATAGTAATTGCCGTGAAATATCATCGGTAGTGACCAGCCCTTGCGTCATTATGGCGGTGTACTTTCTATTCAAATCTTGACTAATTTTGCCACACAATTTGTTACGCTCTTCAAAACTATTGTATAGAGTCAGGTACATGCTGCTGTAAAGAATTTAATTAGTGAGGAATAAAGCTGCGATTGTTTTTATGCTATAGAGCGGTGAGGGGAAAATTTGTAGAAGTTTTATAATAAAATACGAGTATGTATGAGAACAATATTTTTTATATGATGCAATGTAGAACTTCAAAGTAAATAAGATAAAGCAGCTTGCACTGATATAACTATATAGGCTATTAGTTTTCAAAACTTATTAAATTATTTAAATTTTCAAATATTCGTGTAATAACATTATATAGATAAAATTCATCACATCCAGCCTTGAAAGAGTAACAAATAAACACACTACAAACGTTTTAATTATTCAAAGTAAATAAATAACAATAGATTTGTATTGTTACAGCGCTCTTTATGATCGGAGGCGTGGCGGTGTACCCGGCGGGCTGGAGCGAGACGGCCGTGCAGGAGACCTGCGGCCCCACTGCAGACCAGTACAATATTGGTTCGCATAATTTAAATTAAAACATAAAGAGAGGGATAGAAAAAGAGATCTAAGTATATATTACCCGCGAGTTAAGCTGCAACTATAACAAAATTTAAATTTGAACGAAACTTTCTTGACTTTAGTCTGAGAAAAAAAGCACTAATTGCGGAATAAACCTACAATCTAGCTTATGTCTAGTGATATTTAGTTATGTATATGACGAAATGTGGTTATTTACATGTCAAAGCCTAAGTATTTCAATTTTTTGTAGAAGAATAATACGAGACAGGGGAAAAAGTTTAAAGGCAATTTCTTTCCTAGGTCGCTGTCACGTGCGGTGGGCGTACTTGCTGGCTGTCATAGGGTGTCTGGACGGCATCGTCCTCGCCGCGCTCGCCTTCATCCTAGCGACGCGGCATGTGCGTCTGCAACCTGACACTTCATACCCTGCTGACTTGTACAAGGGTATGCTCATTAGACTATTGTTTATAATAATAATTTGCTCGTATATACCTACGTAGGTAGGTATGAAAAGTTTTTCATTGGCGAAAAATTCTTTTCTAAATTGGCAAACTTTGAATCTATTAACAAGAATATAGTGAATAGAATAATGTCAGTTTCATTACTAAACACCATATAATTGTTGATAATGTCTGCACGGCAGGGGACTGAGTTCCACTCTGATTGCCGCATGTGCACCAGTCACGATACCCGCACACGCGCCGTGACGATGAAAACGAGTTTATTTGGAGATTAATTTGTTTATTGCCGCGAATAACTTGTCAAGAAAACGGTAATATTTAATTTAAAGAAAGGAATTGAAAAAAATATAGTTAGAGCGAAGCCGTTGGTTCCGCTAGTATGTATATCTTTTTAAATTATAGCCTCCGTGTATTAGTTCATATTCTGACGTGTAAGCTTTATTATTGTAAAGTTCCAAAAAATCCATTCAGTAGCTTTTGCGTGAAAGAGTAACAAACATGATGTATACATCTATACATTCTTATAATATTAGTAGCATTCGGGTTCGTTCCCTAGCTGCGTTTAACGGCTAATATAGAGTTCTCATTAATGTGACATTTTTGCGCAGTAAAAGAACCTATCCTAAATTTTGACCCCGAACATCAGCTATCACAATACCAATCAATATTCGTTCAGTGGTTTTCACATAATGCTGTCACAGGCAGACATACAGACAAAAAATCTAAAAACTACAGATTTGGCATCTCTGCGTAGTAGTAGTATTTCAATAATATTCTCAAAAAAAATATGAAAGACTAAGTTATTATATACATATGTTTAGATTATTGTCTATGTATTCATACATACATGTATACTATACAACACAATATGTTAATGCTATTATAATTTTGTCTGAACAGGTTTCAATAATCATTAGTCAGTCCCAGTGATAACCAAACCTCCAACCATAAATTACGCGCCAGAATTTTCAAGTTTTCAAGTCAATTTTCAAGTCAAAATTCAAGTTCACCTCAAGTCTTTTTGAGGCCAATCTGATATTAGCATTGTAAATGTTGACACTTAGGTATTATATTAATTGATTTTGGCTTCTATACGATTTCCATAATAATTTTTAGTTTATAACCCATACAAAAAGATGATAATATAATATTATGTATACCCCTATAATAAGTCTATAAGGTTTTCTATTGTCATGTAAACGGCTACAGGTTGCTTTTGCTATTATTTTAAAAAAAGCCTCTCACAAGGTCTAGTTAGGTCTAGGTACATAAATAAAATTGAAGTGTCTGTTTTTAATTTCAAATTGACAGCGTTTCACTAAATGCATAATATGAAAGTATATAAGGTACCTACTTACATAAAAAAATGTCTGTTTGTTCCGGCTAATCTCTGAAACGGCTGGATCTATTTTGACAGGACTTTCGCTCGCAGATAGCAAATATTATAAGGAGTAACTTTCATTTAATTAGAAAATTATAAAAACCGTTTAATTTATTTTAACTTACGCCCAACGAAGCTGCCCGGGTTCGCTAGTGTTTAATAAATCAACTGTCTATGACTTAATCTAAACGTATAAAGTTAAGAGAGACTCAAATTACCTCACACTTATTCAGTAAACAAAAAATTAGGATGCAAGACACTGCACCGACAGAAAAAGCCACGTACTAATTGTGTCAAGAACGTCTTCCATCGGTGCTTGCACTTTGCATTTACAACTATGAATAATATACATTATGAACTCTATGCGTATTGTTTTAAGAGTCGTAAATAAAACAGGTTACGGCTTAAAAGGTTTCTTCGGTGTCAAATACCACAAAAGATCACTTTACATGATATCCTGTTTGAGATTCTTTGGTTTCTTGATGGGAATATTTAATATTGTAATGGGCGATGTTTCAGCTTTAATTTTTTTTATTACATTATAGATAAGTGAAAATAATATTTCCGTTTTCAATAATATCAAAAATCTTAGTATTTTTATAATAATTTGTAAAAGTTTGTAAACTTATTAAGAGAAACAAATATTTGCTCATAGATGTCACTGTTGAAGCAGTTGGTACTTAGTGTGTAACGCCATCTGTTGATGACTTTATTATTATCGTTTTTGTCAAAATGTATTTTTTTATTGACAACAGTTAATTAAAGTTTTATAGAACTTTAAATATCTCTTTAGTAATAAATTATTTATATATAGATTATTAACGACTTTGCTTCGCTTAGTTCCGTCTCTAGGTGCTCCCTGCTAAATATAAAGTCTGTAGTACAAAAAATGAAGGTCTTTCATATAAACTTGCAAAAGTCTTTAGACCACCTTAATTCAGCTCTGGTGCAAAAGCCGTTCTTAGCTGTCACCTAATAACAATAAAGTACCTCCCTGCCAAATTTCATTTTTATACGTGAAGCTTTCAATATTTTGTAATGAGCGAGTTCTCGCTTTTATATTATTTCTTAAATGTTTAGTTTAATGCAAATTCTACTTTTGCAAAGAAAGACCTTTTAATATACAGGCAGTTTTTCAAGAGAGAGCAATAAATGAAATTGTTAACTATTGAATACTGTTTTCTGGAAACCCTTCTGAGCTGTTTTATATATACACTCAAGGGACCGTACACATTTTGACGTTATAGAGAATTGTCCTTAAATAGAGAGAAGAAAAATCTGTATAAAAATTAAAATCTGAAAACGAAAATGCTTTCAGACTAGTGTTTTAGTAATTACATACATAAAAACAATTCTTATTAAAACGCTATTGCGTATAGTTTGTTAATTTCGTCTGACGTCTTTTGCTGCACCAGTAATTTTGATGTATTTTTTTTACTTATTTTATTCATATCTTGCGATATTGAGGCGTCTTGATGATAAAGAAAGTACTTTGCTAATAATTTTGCTGCTTCCAGAGCTTTTCTAATGCACGGCGGAATTTTTAATAATTTTCACAAATTAAAAAGTACTATTTATTATTTTATTGCTGTCGTTATTGAGAGTGGGAGTAATTATATAGTATAGATTGTATCATTGTATGGAAGACAAACTAAACCAACTAAAGCTGAGTGATTTCGACGTTTTAGGGAGTTTGTCGTTAAATCGAGTTAGGTTACATGGAGTTTGCACTGTATTTATCATTTTGCTTTCCAGGTGAAGTGAACAACGCCTACGTAACGGACGCCACGTCGGTGTCGGGGTCGCGCAAGTCGCTGGCGCTGCAGCCGGTGCTGCTCATGCACCCGCACGCGCCGCTCGACCTCGACTCCTACTCGCACTACTCCGGCCGCACCGCGCGCTCCAAGCACGGCATCTACGCTAACACTATGCACAACTATCAGTTGTAGTTCACACGCGTGTTCACAGATGGCGTTATTTCATAAGTTTGTTGTAGTTCTTTAATTTAATTATAGATGGCGCTGTTTCCCATTTTTGTACCTTGAATTGTGTAGTTGAATTTATCGACAATAGATGTCGCTTTAAAAATTAATTTAACTCAATATTTGTTTAATTAACTTACTTTATAAATATTTCAATGCCTGAGTGTGGAATGTGAATGTTTTTTTTTAATTATTTATATTTTTTGTAATGATGTAACAACACAGAAATTGTTACCCAATAATGAATTTCATTCAATTTAGTGTTTATAATTCTTGCCACTAGATGGCATCACTACGATGTTCAAGTGTTGTATTCAATTTTTATGTGCTCAAAAATAAATGATGGGTCCAATTATAACTTAAATTAATACTTAGTATTTTATACATAAGCCAGGAATTATATTTAATTGTAACATAATATTGTAGTTATTAATGTAAATAGAATAGAAATAGTCTCTAGAAGTAAAGTTAGAGTAATAAATAACAGATGTACAACGACGTTACTTGTGCCTTGCAATTTATACATTTAACATAACATTTAAATACATAATTTAATAAAATAAGTTTTTAATATATTTTAAGTATTTTATTTTTTCTTCAATCTAGATCATACTAATACAAATGAGTTTCAATCACGGACCAATATTCTTAAAAAAAAAACTGGAAAATAAAGTATTAAAAGTTCTAACTGAGTCGAATCTGTTTGTTGAAAATTTTTGGAAAATTTTATTGATAAATATAGTAATTATTATATACAAAGAGGTAGAAATTTTTGTCTGTCCGTCTGTCTGATCATATCACGAGAATACCACTAGACAGAATTTGATGAATTTTGGTATCCGGGTCAACAATCAACATACATATTATATCCTTTTTAGTTTTTACTGTGGGAAAATATTTTATTTCTGGGAAATTAGTGCTAACCGTTAAATCGTAATTCGGGATTAACCCCAAAGCGGGGGTGAGTCGCTAGATTCAGGTTAATAAGTTATACAGATGTAGTCCGCCAAAATACGTTTACTGTTTACGATATTATTTTCTACTTTACTATTGGTAATATTAACTGACGACTTAGGCACAGTTTGTAGTAATCCTTCTTTCTAGACACGCGGGTTCGAGTCCCGCTTCAACAAAACTTGTAAACGTGTAACTTAAACTTAATTCATGAATAAATGAGCGAACAATATAATTTTTTTTCATGATTTATTCAACATCCATACACTGGTTTCTGTAAAGCCATGATTTTCTTCGCACGTTTCTTTCGACAAGTTGTATTTAGCTAGCTGCGTCATGCGACTGCGCCTGCTCGCCGTGAGGCCGTGCCGGCCGGGGTCACCTATGATCACCTGAATTAAGTAGAAATAGTATACCTATTATATTATTAATAAATGTATTTTGGGGTATTATTACACAATGCATCTTCATTCTTTACAATGTGCATTTCGTCGAGATAATTTTTTTTTTAGTTCCCAATGTTTCAAATGCCTTACAACAATCATGGTCACGGGAGAGATTAAGTTAATCAAAGTTTTCAAACTATCAAATATCAGCGTACATTTAAGAAAGTATTATATTACCAAGGTAAATAAAGTGAATTAATGGGATTTTTAATTAATAATATAATATAGTGTGATACCTATTGTTTGAGCTTGGTTCCTGAACAATACATTAAAAAATAATATAATAAATAATAAGCACGTACAATAAAAAACCCCAAATAAATTGTTTAATATTGAAAAAATACATTATTATGCAAATCAATTAATTTATAATTTTAATTTTTTTTTAATTTTTTTTTAAATTAAAATTTTAAAAATTTAGAACTAATAGGAACATTTAAATTAGAAATGAAATGTAATCTTTGAAATATAAGTATAAAGTAAAAACGTACCATTTTATCATTCTCAGTTAGTTTATTTAACCAGTCAAACAGTATTTTCGCAAACTCTTCGTCATAAAACATGTCACCGATAAGAATTGCATCAAAATCGTCACAGCTCGATCCAATAAAATCATTTTGATCGGTGTCAATGTGTACATTATTTAGGCCCGCGTTAATTCTAGTGGCAATCAGTGCATCTGCAAAATATAGATCTTATACGTGTCTCATTTACAAAAAAGGTGTGGATTTCTATTCGTAAAGCTAGCGTTTGACAAAGTAATAATTTTTAATTTATCATTTGTAACTTATAGAAATTGGAAGGAAAAGCTTAAAATTATTTTTAAAATTTACAATATAATGTATTCAGTGAACACAAGTGGATTGATCGTAAGTTATTGAAAGTAAACGTAAATTTAAATCACTACATTGTGAGGGGATGTAGCTCAGTGGTAGAGCGTTCGCTTTGCATGTGAAAGGCCCCGGGTTCGATCCCCGGCATCTCCAACTTTTTGAACTAAATTTATTTTTGACATGTTTATTTTTTGCATCGTATCATTTTTTCGGTAAAGTTTACTCTTGAAATTCAAAAGGTATTGAAATTAAATTAAAGTTCAATTTATTATTTATATTGCAAGTAAGTAAATTGTAGATATTTTTTGCAGCCATCGTTACCATCTAATAATTTCTGAGAAGAAATTATCAATTATATTAAAGAAAAGTACATATTATGTTCAAGAATTTAATACTTAAATTGATTATTAATATTAATTAAAATGTATAAAATTACTTACAAGGATCAATATCATTAGCGATTACTTTCTGAGCTTTCGCAATGGCCGCCGCGACGGAGCCCGCGCCACATCCGCAACCTACGTCCAGTACTTTACGATCTCTTACTAATCCTGGATTGTCTAAGATGTATCTAAAAATTAAACACATTATTTTAATACTAACATAATATAGAATAACTACTATATATTATTCATTATTTTAGATTGAGTAGCTTTTTTTATATAAGGATAGTTTGTACTTTTTATATAAAAGGGAATCTGGAAAGAATTTATTTTGATTTCCAGCAGCAATACTTTGATAGTGCTTTCTAATTTCTATTTTCAACTGACTTCCAAAAAGGTCCTCAATCCGTCTGTACTGATTTTTTTAATTCTAAAACATGATCGTTTAATCTAATAATAATTATTGATGAGTGCTATCTAGTGTAATGATTGATTAACTTCGTCGTTTTGAAAAGAGACCTCTATAAGAAATATATTTAATTTATGTTGATATTGTTATGTGAACTATAATTTTAATTTCTATATCGCCAACGTCCATACCACGTTGAACACACCGGTTCTCGTCCGATCACCGAAGTTAAGCAACGTCGGGCGCGGTCAGTACTTGGATGGGTGACCGCCTGGGAACACCGCGTGACGTTGGCTTTTTGGTATTTTTTAAACAATTACATAATACGACAACTATATTGTAATATTAATTAATTTTTCATTCATATTAACAAAAATATTTTTAAGCATTACGAAATTTAAAAAAATGCTAAGTATTTTTTGATTGTATACTTGTAAAGTTTTACATTGAGTATATTATTTTTGAGTAATTTAACTAAAATTTTAAATCATATTAAAATTTTAATGTTTAACTACATTTCATAACAAAGACTATTTAGATGACTGTTGAAAAATTTAATGCAAATGTGATACAGATTTGCCTTGAAACATATAAAAGAAGTGTTGCATGACTGGTGGAATATGGAAAGGTTAAAAAGCTCCCGAGTTCGAGTTCCGGGACTTGTAAAGAAATAGGTTTATATTATTTTTCCGTCTGAATTTTGATACAAATCGATCTTGAAACCAGAGTTCTACATTCAGGGATTTTGGCATTTATTTTTTCATTTGGTCTTTGAGAGACTTCATTTTGTCCTTTAATTCAATTCAATTTAATTCTCTTGTTAATGGCTTCAAGCGTGCCAGTTTAATTATTCTAGCCATCTTGTCTTGTCAAATATCATTATTAAGTTTGAGTCATTGTATGATGTATCTCGTCACAGAAGATAAACGTATATATATATAGCACTATCACAGTAGGCTTTCGTGGAAAACTAAAAAGAAAATCTCAAATCTGCTTGTATTCAACGAAATTGGTAACAATTTCTTCTTACACGATGTATTGAGAAAATTGAGCCTTAAATTTTCACAAATAAAGTACATTTTCTTTCTTTATGTTGATTGAATATTTGCCAAACTTTTAAGCCAACGACGTCGTTTATAAAACTTTATTGGACGATAAGTGAGAAGTATTTCCACGAAACTGACATTGATAGGAGATTTTCTTGAAAAAACATTTATATCTGATTAAAATCATATGATTTTTCGAAAGAAGGTACAAGAATAAAAATATTAATACTTTCTTTGACTTCGTATGGAGTTTTTAATTATAACTAACTATATTCTTTTTTTTAGTTACTTTATTAGGAACCTAATACTTTTTGGTAAATGTAAGTATTACTTATGTATTTTAATATTATGTAATTTTCAAATATATTACACATAAGTGTAACAAAATAAAAACAATTATATTGTTATTCATTATTAAATACAATATCTATAAATAAATACGATGAAACATTTATTGTTGTGAATGACTTGAGGTAAGACAGAGTAGGTATAACAAGTTTTCACAGTATGATGTTTCAATATGTGCTGTAAATTCATTTCTGCACTCAAAATCTATAACTACTCATTATAAGCTTAGTAAAAGCTCAGGTAGAAACGTTTTTAAAGGACGGGGACGGATTGAACAGTAGCAATAAATTCTATACAAATCATGGAGCCGATTTAAAATCTTATTAAATAAAAAAAAACAGTATTCGAAAATCTATTATGGCTTATTTAAACTCGTATTTTCAGAAATATTTAGTTATTGCGAAATAATAAAAATATATTTTGCATAATTTCCCATTTTTGCATCATTTTACTAAAGCTTGTGGACGTGGAGGTGGAGCTCCACGTTGATGTTGCCACGTGAGGTGTTGACTGTTGATGCAAATCATGATAGGTCGAAGTTCGTATTAATTCATTAAAAATTACAATTGGTTTATATTTTTTAACCGACTTCAAAAAAGGAGGAGGTTATATGTTCCGATGTATGTATTTTTTTTTTTATGTATGTTCACCGATTTCTCCGCCAACTGTGGGCCGATTTCAAAAATTTTTCTTTTGTTCGGTAGGGTATAGTTCTGAGGGGGTCCCATTATCACAAAATCAGGATCTGATGATGGGATCCCAAGGGAATCCAGGGCAACTTTCAAAATTTATAGGCACCTATTATGTTTTTTATATATTTTCTAAAGCTGTTCAAGCATTTGCGCCTGAAAATCGTAATCTCATCTGATGAGCTGATGATGGAAGGTAGAATTCTTCAAATGTTATTGTTTATCTGTGTTCACCGATTTATGCGTCAATAGGGAATATGCATAAAATTTAATTTTGCTTAAAATATCTTTTTTTCCAATCTTTATTATCGTCACATTATGATTAAAAGGTATTTTTTTATTTAGTTATTATTTAAACCCTTAAAATATTGTATAAAAAGTGAATATTAACGGCGGGAAATCGAAACTTCCAAAACGCGCCACCATTGGTTGAAAGCAAAATGACGTCAGTTGTTAAAACATTGGGTTTATCGGCGTCGATATTCATACTAGACCAGGTTTAGGCAGCTTTTCTGAGAAAATTTACTATGATAATGTATATATATTTTTACACCATCACAAAGTAGAGATTTTAACAAACAAAAAGCCCACTAATTTTTTTAAGAAAGCAAATATTTTGACGTGAGAACTTTCGATGGAAAACTAGGGTGCTTTTTCGATATTAAGTCAAAATAAGGTGAAAAAAATAAATATTTTAATCAATAAAAAATACAGTGTATTTAGATCATAAAAAGGTAAGTTCTCACAAAATTTCGTGAAAAATATTTTCTTTTTGTAAAAGATAAAAATAAAAAACCAAAAACTTGTTTTTCTTTTAATTTTTTACATAAATTTTGAGGTTATGTGAAAAAAGTGTGAATACAAAAGTTTTAGATCTTTTTATTACCTACAACATTGGCATTTAACTTTTTTCCATTGGACTTGTAGTTTTGCCGGAAATCGAGATAAACAGTTTTTTACCCTTAAAACACCCCCCTTCCCCCTTCCCGACCTCAGATCGCCCGTAATTTATTTTTCCTTTCATTTATATAATATTAGTGGGTTTTATTCTTTTCTAGTGGGTTTTATTCTACTATTATTTTTTTGGTTTTAAAAATTATCGACACTGGTCTATACTACTTACTAAAAAGTAGTATATGTTAGAAAATTTTTAAAACTGTGTTCATGTGGTGTTTTCTAGTGAATCAATATTAATAGTGAATCAAGGACGGTGACTTAAACTGGTTTTATCAAAGCTTTGAACGAACGAAAAACATCTTTTCATCTTTCTTTCTTTTACTTTCGCATCGCTTGGAATACGAAAAAAAACTTTATCGGGTGTATTTCTAATAATGTTTTTGTACTTACAATACTTGTAAGAAGGTTTTTTAATTTCCTCAATGTTGTGTATAGCAATTAAAACGGAAGATATATAAGAAGTAACTGAAAAGCTTAAAGTAAAAAAGACATTCGTGTGACAAATGACGTCATCGACGTGGCGGCGCTACTGGTGGCGTTTGAACGGCTTAAATTTAGTCAATGTTTTAAATTTCACTTTGCATAAAAAATTATATATTTTCAAGACTATTTATATATTTTTCTACTTTATAATGATGTAAAGGATGGATTTAAGTCATAAAAAAAATTCATGCATATTCCCTATTGTGGGCCGATTTCAAAAATTTATTTTTTGTTTGGTAGGGTATACTTCCAAGATGTTCCCATTGTCACCAAGTTAGGATCTGATAATGGGATCCTAGGGAAATCGATGGCAACTCTTAAATTTTATAGGCACTTAGTACATTTTTCATTTATTTTCTAAAGTTTTTTAAGGATTTGCATCTGATAATTACCATCTCATGTGGATAAGCTGATGATGGAAGGTACAACTCCTCAACGGCTAGGAGTTGAAAGGAAATTCCTTTAAAATTATTCATACATATAGACTGATAGTTGTGTTCTTCCAGGCTATTACGTTAATATGATAATAGAAGGTAAATCTCATTAACCTCTAGGAGTTAGGTGGAATAATGGACGTGGTTTATTTAAACTATTCCGTATGGGGAATGTAAACATAAAGATGAGCTCGTAGTTTAGTTACAGCTACAGTAGTCGTAGATCAAGTACTCTTTGGACACCAACACACCCCCCCCCCCCCTTTCGGTAGACCCGATAATTAATTACTATTACGTTACATACGTTAATAGGTATGCTCGTTGTTTAATATAAAGCTTAAACAGATTTTAATTAGTGACATATAGTAAGTCACTATAATTAAATCAGCTAAATAAAAGGCACACTAAAAATGGAAAAATAAGTTATTTTTAAATTAGTTATTATTAATTAGACCAAAGTACATTGTAGTGATGTATGTTTATCACCTGTTAGCATTAGTCTACAATAACTATTTCAAAAATAAACTATAATTAGTATAGCCGATAGCGTATATTGGATGGGAAGATATCATATTCGACGACACGTTTGGCTCAGTTTGAAGTACTGTCTGTGCCAGGTTCACGGGTTCGAGTCCCGCTGGGAGCATTAATTTGTGTTAACTGACACGTTGTAGTCCAATCATGAGTGCATATATATATATTGAGTCGCATTTTTTTAATCGGCGAATAGAGGAGATTTTACTGTACGAGTTTTTAAGATGTTTGGGTAATTCCTTATTCCATGTCAAATCAACCAGTAGTTAGAATCGAGTCCTTTCAATTAGGTAGGATGTTGGTCAGTAGTTCTTCTTAAAAAATTTACCTTTACACTTTTTCAGTTTACGCAGTCTGAAATAGTTAGTTTTTTCAATAATGTAGCTTCTTAACCTATCAATATTTTAACTCCCATGCAAGACTTTTGCTAGTATTGTTTCAAGGCTAATCTGTATTATTTACTTACTTTATTGCTCTTTGCATGCAATTAAACAAAATCAATTAAGAAGAACAAACACGATTAGTATTGTTAATTATTATTTAATTATATGCAATAAGTGCGGCGTGAAATTGTGTCGACATTGTGTCGAGTGACAAGTGACTTCCAACGCGATACAAAATGCGTAGATGTGACGCGGCGTGCTACTTGCTGGCCCTGGCTGATGTAACATGCACTTAAAACTCATGTAAAATAGAATTAGATTATAAACGTTTAAAAACAATTGAAAATTTAGTTTTTCTTGTAAATACAGCTATGAATTCTAAATAAATAATTTCTTTCTTGGAATAAGTCATTAAATACTTCTCAATCCAACTCATATGACGTGTGTAAGTATTAATTTTATTAATTAATTAATAAAATATCGATATGATTTCTTTTATTACTTAAATAAATCTTTACTTAAATAAATCGGAGGAGAAAATTGTATATTATCCGCTGGGTGCGTGACTCTAGCGCCATCTAACGATACAACTCACGGTGGCTCTTTTGAGAAAATATACATGTATTGTATGCCAAATAGCTATTGAAAAAATAAAATAAACTTGAAAAAAATTTTTTTCAATGTTAAATGTGATATATTACACAGAGTGTACATTAAATTAATTTTTTTTCCGTGGGTCAGCTGAAAACAGTAAGTAAAATAAATACAACAACTAAAACAAGTCTCAATAAGTGAATTAGGTTGGCCCAACTTTTTTTGATTTACGGATTTTTTTTATTTTTAATTATTTGTTCGTCGATTATTCGTTAATGTTCGAATGTAGAAATTGTTTGTACGTCTTTTATTTATTTATAATTAATTAAACAAATGTTCACCTTTAAGTTGGCCCCCTTTACTAGATATCTTTATTTTTATCGCTCAGATTAATTAATTTTGATCAATTATCGTTGGTTCGACGACTATTGGTGATTGTTCGATCATAAAAACAATTAAATTCCCAATTATTAATTATTTTATATCTAATAAGCAAACCATCACTTCATTGTCTGGCAACCGGAAACTTATAAAATTTACAATTACTATTTCTACTAGTATTTTTGCAATCGACTACACAACAACTCTGATGACCCATTTTATTTTATTTATTTAATTTAACTGACACACGTGTTATTTTTATGATCATAAATAATAAAGAGCCACTCGTAGTTCTGTTTTGGTCCGCAGCGGGCGCTGACATCACTTTTGTTTCCCCCACCATGCCTTACGCACCCAGCGGATAGGAGAAATCGGAAAATCCTGAAATTTTTCTATACAATTTTCGTCTACAGTAGAAAGAAAGTTAGTCAGGACAACGTTAGTTTTAATATTCCTAGCCCATTAAAATGAAACCATTTTTTTTAATTAAAATCATTGTAATTTGTAGTTGTCCGTATTTTCTAATCGTTACAAAAATTTATAGAAATGAGGATTTTTTAAAAAACAGTTAGTATTTTATTGAAAATATATGTAACATATACATATTTTTATCTTCCATTTTCATCAATTCTAAACATTAAAGTTAAACACGACGTAAGTTTATCTGCTATTAAAGCCTAATGCATGGTAAAGTAAAAAGCCAGCTATATACATACGCAGAGTACTGCAGTGTAACAACAAAAGAATATTTTGCCCTCGAGCCTAAGTGACTCATTTCATCCCTTACAGGGAATTACGGTTCCGAGAACTGGCGGCCTCCCTTGGGCCTGACTCATGCGGGGTGGCTAGGGGTTGCTTCGTTCTCATAAATCTGACGTGAGGTAATATCTTCCCTAATATACCTTGACTAGTACGCAAGTATAACTGACTCATTATATTTATTAGGTGTTTAGAAAGCAAATGTTTATCTAATATAATCGTAGAAAGAAATGTGTTTTTCAACAACTCAAGAACCAAATATCTTTACATAATAGAAATATTTGGGAAAGGCTGGATAATGGATAGGTAATAGGTATGTAAATAGCTTGTCTAAGCGCGTTTTATTGAAAAAGTTTGAAAAGTTGCCTCGCAAATTGAAAAATTCGGGAGAAACTGTATTTTCAGTAAAATATGCAATTTTCATAATTAGTACGAGACTATTATCTGAAATATTTATCTATTGACGACAGGAAAATGAAGGGTCAGTTATATTATAATTATGGATGTAGGTATGTGTTTATCGATTCATCTTAAAGAATGCTATTGACTCTGTGGACCTTGACTAGGTCACTGGTGCGGGGGTGCGAGGTCAAGGTCAGTTTATAACTCTCGCTGACCTTGTGACCTCATGAATATTTCTTTAGAGACCGTTTTGAACTTATGCATGTAGCAATTTATTATAATGCCATGCAAAGCCACTCTCCAACTTTAGTCAAAAAATTGTGAAATAAATATATACAATGTAGTAAAAGCTCGTGGTAACCTCGGTTCTGACCTCGCGACCTTGCCCTAGACAAGATGTTCAGGGACAACTGACTTGTAGGAACTTACTCATAAGTTGCCGCCTAAAGACACGTGTCAACTTTCAAAGACTAATGTTTTTTAATATTCAGATTTTGCACGTGCTAGTTAGCGAACATTTGAGAAGTAAGTAGGTATACCTTCTTTGGAAATGTGTTCTTCACTCTAGAAAAGGATATAAGGATAAGGATACCTATAGAATATTGTTTCTGAAACTTACATGATAATTGATATTCTAGCTAGAGTATAAATAAGTTTCAGCGTTTTAAAATGTCATTATAGAAATATTTCGCAGAAGGTCCGAGTACGTAGACTACGTACAGAGCATGGAAAATACGAATCCTTTCAATATAACAGGCAACAGCACAAAAGTTTACCTTTTAATCGGGATTTTATTTAACTTATAGCGGTCACTAGTTCGATTATCATGAGGAGTCAATACATAATATATAGATCGACTTTCACAGTTACATGTTACAGTTACTAAGGTTTTTTGTCTATTATAAAGTCAGGCTACGCAATATAAAAATAAAATTGTAAAACGGACTTGTTTCTTAATAAGCTCCTTGTGTAAAAATTAATATTCCACAAAAGTATTTTTATTTTTTATTAAAATATTTAAAGCTTTTTGAGCTTTTCCTGGGATCTCTTTTTTTTGTGTACATATTACTTTTAATACTGTACGCTAGTTGCTATCCTTTATTTGATGACACGTTTGGCTCAGTTGGTAGTGACCCTACTTTCTGAGCCAGCGGTCGCGGGTTCGAGTCCCGCTGGGGGCATTCATTTGTTGAGCACGAATGCTTGTACTCTAGTCATGGGTATTAATATTTATAATATGTATTATGTATGTATTTAAAATGTATATGTGTATTATATCAACTATCTGGTATCCGTAACACAAGCACGTAACGTAGCTTACAACGGAACTAGATGGCGCTGTTGTAATAATGTCCCAACATATTATAATTTATGAACAATGTGTCGCAGTAATCAGAAAATCGCTTACATTCGTATTACACTGCTGTTATCACATCGAAAGTCACGCACGTGATACTGTCAGCTGTTACGGACATACTCGTACAGCGGCGTTCTCGAAATGATTATTCATCGGAATTCCACGTGGTATGATAAATAATTATAATAATATTGTAGAGAGAGTTCTATGCATGTAACACTAATATAATAAAGATAAGGTAATAATTTTTTGACCAACTTCGGAAAGTAAGAAGTACTGAGTTACGAGGAACCTTCGAAATTGAACTGATTTTTATATAGGTCGGTAAATTGAGTGATTACTTCAAGAAGTTCCCAATAAATTTTAAAATCCACTTCTAATGTTCTTGACATTTTAATAATTTATTTTAATTAAAAAATAATTCTTATATGTAAATTTACATTCCTGATTTCTAAAATACTCAAACTAAATAATCTGATGTGAAACCTATAAAAAATAATCTCGTTATTAAGTCCAAGAACCTCTATTTAAAACAAAGTATTATTTTTTATTTTTTATACCTAAAACTAACATACCTACTTTCAATTATTATCATGACTTTTTTCGAAAATATACTTTAAAATATTGATAAGGATTAGATATTGTACGAAAATATGCCCTTATGAGTCATCCTGATAAAATCCAAAACATGCAGGGATGACTCACATCTTGCGTCTCGTTCTCTCAAAAACTAAATAAGCTCTGTTTCGCTCTTTTTTATACTATCCTTTTCCAACGTATGCGTTGCATGCTCCTTCTCTCTCTAAGGCTTCACACTAGGAATGTAAATTAACTTTCTTTCTCTCGAGTTTAGTCTGTATTTATAGTTGAGTACATATTTATATCAAAAAATAATTAATATTAAACTATTTCTTTCATTTTTTATTGGATACACTTATTTATATTATCAAAATCCTAATCCTAAGAATAACTTAGGATCTACACGAGTTTATTTTACTTTGTATTATTAATGATGTTAGCAAAACCTTTGTATGATACAATAATTTATTTATCTTGACAGCTCTAATTTTAATTTTATATTATGTAATGACTTTTTATAGAAAATTGATAATGGTTTCAATCAACTAGGTGGCGTATTTTCTACACTGTATCTTCTTTATATATATTCGTAAAGTAGTCTATACATTTATATTATTTTAAAAAAAAAATTAAACCGACTTCAAAAAATCTGCACTAAAAAGAGAAAAATAAAAAGTAGAAAATAATAACTACTTTAAAGAACTATGTTAATTTTGGAGTCGGTGCCAGCCAGGTATTTTGATTATGTTTACAAATTGATAGATTAATCGAATATACGGTTATTTTTCTTTGGCTGGCACCGACTCCAAAATTAACATAGTTCTTTAAAGTAGTTATTATTTTCTACTTTTTATTTTTCTCTTTTTAGTGCAGATTTTTTGAAGTCGGTTTAATTTTTTTTTTAAAAATAACTTATTTTTACATTTTTAGTGTGCCTTTTATTTAGCTGATTTAATTATAGTGACTTACTATATGTCACTAATTTAAAATCTGTTTAAGCTTTATATTAAACAACGAGCATACCTATTAACGTACGGTACGTAATAGTGATTAATTATCGGGTCTACCGAAAGGGAGGGGGGAGGGGGGGTGTTGGTGTCCAAAGAGTACTCGATCTACGACTACTGTAGCTGTAACTAAAGTACGAGCTCATCTTTATGTTTACATTCCCCATACGAAATAGTTTAAATAAACCACGTCCATTATTCCACCTAACTCCTAGAGGTTAATGAGATTTACCTTCTATTATCATATTAACGTAATAGCCTGGAAGAACACAACTATCAATCTATTTGTATGTATAATTTTAAAGGAATTTCCTTTCAACTCCTAGCCGTTGAGGAGTTGTACCTTCCATCATCAGCTTATCCACATGAGATGGTAATTATCAAATGCAAATCCTTAAAAAACTTTAGAAAATATATGAAAAATGTACTAAGTGCCTATAAAATTTAAGAGTTGCCATCGATTTCCCTAGGATCCCATTATCAGATCCTAACTTGGTGACAATGGGAATATCTTGGAAGTATACCCTACCAAACAAAAAATAAATTTTTGAAATCGGCCCACAATTGACGCATAAATCGGTGAACACAGATAAAAAATAACATTTGAAGAGTTCTACCTTCCATCATCAGCTCATCACATGAGATGACGATTTTCAGACGCAAATGCTTGAACAGCTTAAGAAAATATATAAAAAACATAATAGGTGCCTATAAATTTTGAAAGTTGCCCTGGATTTCCCTGAGATCCCATCATCAGATCCTGATTTTGTGATAATGGGACCCCCTCAGAACTATACCCTACCGAACAAAAGAAAAATTTTTGAAATCGGCCCACAGTTGACGGAGAAATCGGTGAACATACATAAAAAAAAAATACATACATCGGAACATATAACCTCCTCCTTTTTGGAAGTCGGTTAAAAAATGAAAGCGTACTCAGCATCATCCTTTTTCGAAATTCAATAAAGTTACCGCATCGTATAACCTCGTAACAACACTAATGCTCTCAAACTGTAAAACATTGTTATTGTAGAAACGAACTCGAGTTTGATAATAATTTTAAGAATTAACCCATTCTGTTAAGTTTGTTGTTAAATTCTGAGATTTATTATTTTAGTAAATCAGATTTTACTTTAACAAATATACCTATTATTTTCCGTAATCATTATCAAGGCAATGTATTGTTTTAGGAAATCCCAATAATATTATTGTTATTCTACCACTGTATCCAAATTCCAAGTATACCCAATAGATACAACATACATCTTCTAATAATATGATCAAAATATAATTAAAATTAATTAATTTACCATAATTTAAGGATGTTTACGGGAAGACCAGTTGGATGTTATTTAATATTTTCAGAAGAATCAGGATATTCTTGAGTTTTTACATTATTTTATTTTATGATTGTTGGTTATATTTTCTCTCTCTATGTTACTTTAACATAAAGCAAAGTTTCTGTGAGTACACAAGTTTCTAACAGATGTAACTTAAGTACATAATACATGATATGTTATTAAGTCATTGTTTATTAATTTCATCTATGGTTTTTATAATATTAAGTTGGGTTGTAATGGCATCTGTCATATTCGGAATCGAGTTCCAAAAATATTATCACTTTCGTTTAGTTCTATAAGTACATTTTCTGAAAAAATTTTCTGATAGAAACCGTTGGCCCATGCAGCCATAGTGCTAAGCATTTCCTAAAAGATAACACCTCGTCTTATCGCTTCTAACTATTGGTGACAGGAGAGCTGGCTCATTTGTGCCTAAATAATTGGCATAGCCTTTCAGCGAGGGAATGCGGCTAGCATTCTTCCCAGTATTCCACGCGGACATGACTACAGTAATAATAATTAAATGTGCATTTGCTTTGTACATGCAATTAATATTTATTATTTGTATTTTCCTATATTATAAATAAATGTTTTAATTATTCTGTTAGACCTGCGATATCATGTAACCACAGATAACATAATGCTATAATGTAACAGACAAATGTATATAATAATAAAAAATAATTACATAGTTACATGAGGTAAGTATTAAATAATGGCAATAAAAATAGTCACTAGGACTATAAATAGAAGCGTAAACTCCACAAAAGTATGACTCACATCGAAGTATTAGACTTCTTTGTTGCCAAAGTATAAGGCTGAATATTGAATGAAATTCCTTATCTACTTCTATTATTGTAGAATAAGTTCTATGTCTTTTGTAATACGAGTGTTTTTGTTTTGATTATGTATATCATATATAACTTTTTACTTTGGAGATATTTCATTGATAAATATTTTACTACAGTATTCAGTGGACAGTGAATCGCGGGTTTTCTGTACACTTGATAACAAAATATGTTCTGCTAATTGATTGACCTACTTATATAAAATCTACGCTTTTCTTGCTAATTTATTTAATAAGATACTTTGCCAGTGTTTATAGCTTCAATAATAATTATAGTGGGAGACCTATATAAAATCTACGCATTTCTTGCTAATTTATGTACCTATTTATGCTTTAATTATAGTAGGAATTTTCAAAAATATATTCGTACTCAATATCTTTGTTATATGATTTTAGACTGGCTTTTAACTCTGGTTTGGAAAATTTGTTCATATGTAAAATAAAGTTTTCGAATTTAATAAATTTAATTCTAATTAAGTATACGTCAAATGAGATCGAACCCATTATCATGTCATTGCGATAAGGTAAGCTACCCAAAACTGTATTAGGTACTTAATATCGATTTAATACATATTTTTTAAACCGATCAAGGAATAAATTAATTCAAAGCAAATGCGTATAATAAAAACATTTTCCTCAAACGTTAATTTTATATGCAAGCGTTATAAGTTAATTTTAATAATTTAATTCGAGGATTTATGAAATCTGAAGATAATTGTACAAGCGCTTCGACGACATGGGTTTTTGTATTTATTTTTCGATATATACGGTCACGAATTTTATGGTGCTTGCAAGCAAACAATCTAATGTATAATAAAAATCTCGTGTCACAGTGTTTGTTGTCGAACTCCTCCAAAACGACTTGACTGATTTTTATTAAATTTAGGTGTAAATATATTTGATAGGTCTGAGAATGGGTCGTAGGCAATTTTTTATTCCCTTAGGGTGGCCTTCTCCAGATTATTTATTTTTTATTTTTAAACCAAATTTTTATTTTTTACTTACTTATGATTTAGCATCAAACATACTTAAGTCCCCAAATTTTCAACCTTCTACCACTAATCCATATTTTGTAATAAAAACATTATGTTGAATGTTGTTGCTTTGATATATAATCAAAGTGTTGATGTAAATATAATTGGTTGTAGGTATGTTTCCATGGTCACTTGTCGGTAACAAAATTTTCCCCAAATACAATGTAAGTCGTATTACAGATAATTGTAAACGTTTTCCTTGCTTGTATACATATTTATGAGATACGTGTGTCGCTATGCTCTAAGCAGGTGTAGGGAAAAAACATCGGAAATAAACACAATAGCAGGTACTGCAAGTGTTTAGATTTATGTCAACAGACAATACAAAGTAATTAGTATGCACTTTTTAGTGTACAGTCACTTATTTCTTAGATTACCTAATCTAGAGTCTAAATCGAACTTATTAATTCACCGAAATTGGAATTTTAGTGAACTGTTTGACTTTACGATTTCGTTTGATTTTTGAGAATTTTAGTACAAATCAAGTTCTTGTGTATATTTTTTGAAATGAAATTACATAAGTATATATTCTTTGCTTAAAAATATTGTGTTATACATTATATTTAAGCAACGAATAAAATATTTGAATACGGATTTGCTTTCCTTGGGTGGGCTCTCTGGCTGTCTTATACTTACGTACTTATTTATTATGATCTATCCTTGTTATCAAACTCATCAAAATCCGTCCAGCCATTTAAGGCTTAAGAGGTAACAAACAAGCGCACATATAGTACAAACCTTCGCATTTACAACTAGTACTATGATAAGAATTAATCCAATTTAAGTATTTTAAAAGCCTACCTAGCCGTAGCTTGTCCTCCGGGCCAATAGAACCCCCAAAAGGGGTCAGTGAAGGGTGACTTCTCGACAGGCGAAGACCAGAGTTGGCACGAGGGTGTGATAAGGCGAAGCACGATCTCGGGAGTGAGATGACGACGACTTGGTGACGTATGCCTCATGAAGAGATGTGTAAATTCTTTCAGCATTGTCTTTCAGTGGACCCTGTAGAACGTTCTAGAATTAATTTCTTAATAATTAATTCATACCTACTAATGTTAAATTTCGACAGTGTTTTTGTTGTTTGGTCCTACAGAATGGTTTGATGTGACAGAAAAATAGTGTCAAAATAGTTTTAGAATAGGTATATTTTTCATATTTTAAAATTTAACAAAAATATAAAAAAAATCTTACATATCATCCAAGAGTTGTTTTTATAATGATTAAGCAGAAAGTCGGATAAACAAAATGTTAATTATTATAATATTAAAAGTTCGGCAGTACTCGTATTTATTATATTAATATAAGTACGTACTACGTACGTAGGTTACGTGGGTTCAGTGACCTATTTGGAAAATAAGTTTGTTTTTTCGGTTTATTAGTAGGTACATATATAGTTCTATTCTATTTATAATTTTCCTAGAATTTACTAGTTATTACGTTTACCTTTTATTATGTTTTAATTTGAAACTGTTTTTAAATTAATCTGAATCCGTGTGAACTGATGACACCTCTAAGTTCATAAGACCAGATATAACGAAGGAGCAAATGTTTTCTTAGAACTAACGGTATACTAAACTCATTCTAAATGTAAATTAATGCTAAAGCACAATTTTTCCGTATTACGTTTATAACGTCACTAATGACCTAGAAACTAACAAGTCGGTTTCGACGTAAACTACAAAGGTACAGAATTCTTTTAAAAGGTTGATTTATGAGAACGTGTTTGCATATAAATGATTCAATTGAAGTTATATCAGTAGAATCAATTAGATATCTTTAATGTAATACATAAAAGCTAAATAAATAAAAGCGAAATATAAAATTGAAATATTTAAAAGCGAAAGGTCATTCATTCATCACAAAGTTGAAAATATCGAAAACCGCTTGACTTGGCTTGTAATTTGGCAGAGAGGTAGTTTATAGTTAGTTAATGTCCGCTAAGAATTTTGCCATAGGACCGGATTAAGGAGGAAGTGTTATCGTAAGTTTGTATGAAAGTCTTTCATTTCTGTGCTTCAAACTTTAAATTAAGCAGGGAGCATCTGTCGCTAGTTTTTAATGTACTAATTATTGGTCATAAGCCATTTTTACTTTCTATCACGTCATGTAAAACAATGAGTATTAGGTATACCTCAGACAAATTATATTATAGAGACGGACTGCCAGCTCTACCAGCAGTTCAAAAAGTACCTTTGTATACTTCGTGGGAAAATAACCATTATATTTGGAATTTAAATTAAGTGATAATAATCGAACATTTTATAAATTCTATATACATACCTATTACCTACCGGTATTAGTACATAGCGTTTTAATTTTTTCAAGATACACAAACAACTTGTAAAAGATAAACCATAAACAATCTATTGAGATTTGCATAAGCAAAAAAAAAAAAATTTGGGTACTTGTAAGTATAATATACACGCAAAGCGTAAATTTTTGTTTTATAATAAAAAGAACATGTTTTTGCATCTTCATTATACCAATCTTTTTAAATTCATTTTAAATAATATGTCGTAGGATCTTGATACACATTCGTATTGTACAAGCTTGTGTCTAAGAAATATATTATATTTTATTATAAACTACCGACTTACAATCGTTGTGCTCAGGTCACGATTTCATTGGTTTTAATTATTTATCACTACTATTCATTCGTTTTTCTATACCTTTTTTATAGTGGGCCCTTTCCAGTCGAGATAAAAAGCAAACAATACGCGGAAAAACATAGTTTTGCGAAATTGATAACAGTTTTATGATAACATGTGGAAAGTACGCGTTATTCCCGAGAGACGTCGGCCCGTGGCACCGGGGGGCGGCGCGTGCGCACGCGTAGCGCTGTGGTGTGGCGTCTGTTTTAGGCGATTGGTTCTTATCGGATTACTATTTTATTAACGAGAATATTTGTTAGCGAGGAGGGCAATTTGCATGTGTGTGATTTTTATTTGTTACTCCTTATGCTGAAATGGCTGGACGGACAAGTTGGTGGTATTTACATGTCTTTTGAAGATTTGCTTGGTTCTCTCAGAGGTGCAGTTATCCTTGTTATAAAATTCCTAGAATTTTAGTGTTTGACTTGTTGGTTAATTCATATCTCTGACGATGTGTCACAAGACTCCCGCTATAAGCTATTTTTAAACGATTGTGATACAGAAAGTGATAACGCTTGACCGTAATATATTATACCAACATACGCAATATAATTGTTTGTCGCATTACATTCGTTGTTCGAACAATTCAAAAAGATTCTAATGTCTAATAAGTTATCTCTACAGAACATAATTAAAATTAAGTTCAGCAGCTACTATTTGCGCCCCCTCCAATAGCGTTCAGCTATTCGTGGTGGAGGAGCTCAGTAGCGTCCGGCAATCCGCCGGGAGCGAAGCCAGGAGGGGCCAACTTCGGTGGGCGGTGTGTTATGCGAATTGCTCCTGGTATTTCTCTGAGAGCAGAGTGGACTGAGGAACAACCCCTCGTCTGTGTGGTTTTTTTCGGCAGGCCTGTCGGGTCTTAGGGCGTCGTGGTCGAATGATTCTGTGACGCCCCATCATGACGGATTTTCGCGGGTTTTGGTGGGTAATAGAAGGTGGTATGCGTTAATGCATTTCCCAAACTTAATGCTCAATTGAGAATGTGAAATTATATAAATTTTAAAACAAAACAAGAACATCTTAAATGAAGCAAAAGCCTTTAAAAAGTCACAGGCAAAAGCTCGTGGTATATGTAAGCGTACCTACTTATTTTAGACGCACATAACTACATATGTATATAATATATACTTTTATTGTTATTTTTAAAGGACGTTTCGATCATATTTTAATAAAGTATAGCCGATATGTTATAAATTTTACCTAAATTCTTGCAGTCGGTAGGTACATAAACTTTTAATTTATAGTAGTTTGTAGCATCCGTATATCTAAATTTAGGTTCGGTTTAATAAAAAATGGTTGGATAATAGATATTTTCGATAAAATAAACAACCTTCACGAATGCGAATATTCTGGAATTAATTTTCGATAACAACAGCAAATATTAGGTCAAATGGGTTCAATACTTAAATTGTTTATTTGACGGTTTACTCGCGTCGGTCACGTGGTATGAACTTGGTGCCAGTACAATTGGGAAGCCGGCGGTGTTTCACCCCCGTGCCTCGAGAGCACGTGTCGCGTCGCCTCAGCGTCTGACCTCTCACCGCGAGGGTTAAATTTTCCTATCAGAATTTGATTATTTGAGAGTAATGTGATTATTGAGTGAGTCCGTTATTTTTTTGCGATTACGACAAATTATTCGTTTAAATTATATGGTGTAAAAGAGTAAAATAATGTGCATGAAATGCTTAAAGCCTCTAACTTTAAAATGATAAGGATATTTATGTAAATAGCTTTCAAATTATCACTTTATAATCGCCCATTTTTCAAACTATTAAAATGGTTATAGTACGAGTATGTTATCCTTAAGAGATAGACATATACCAACGCGGATTTTCTGTAGACAATGTATGTTACAAAATATATACAAATACTTGAAAATTTATATGCTAAAATATTACAGGCCGAATTATTATTTTTAAGATTTTTTGTCTGATTATTGTCGTCGAGAGGAAATCGTCACTTATAAGTACAATTAAATAACGAAAATAACAATCATGTTATTGAACAAAAAAGCAATTTCTAATTTTCTGCGTTTTTAGACTTCTATACATTTTTACGTGAAAAATAAAAAACAACGATTAATTTTGTTAAGGTTTTGAAAACGAATTGCAATTTTTCTAAGTGTTTACTTAAATAAAAAAAAAAATAACTAAATGTTCTTCTTATTTAATAGGGATTCTTAATATAACTCATCTGCTCTCTACGTCAATCAATTCATTCATGTAAAAAACTATTCAGTAATTGATAATCAATTTCACTACGTCGTATAATATTGTCGTACCACGCCTTTAAAACAGGCCAATGAAATATGGCGTCGCGATTTTATATGACGTATGAATTAGCCTTGTGTTAGTTTAGAGGTGTTAGATTTTTATAGATGAAAGTGAAGAATGTACAAAAAACCGAGAGTATATTTTAAAAACTGCTTCATCATGCGACTACTTACTTATAATTTTTTTACCACTTTATTTATTATTTAATTAATTTTATACTAATTATTAATTATAATTCCGGCCCTCTTGATCGATTTTGTCAACGCAGGTTATTATCCTTAATGCCCTGTACGAGAATTGAACCCGTAACTATATGAAGTTTCTGGATTGTGGAAAAAAGCTCACTGCGTAACTTCAAATGGTATTATTATATTGAGACTTGATATTGTTAATGTAGTGTACACAGTGTTACAGTAAACACACATATACTCGTTTTATTATCATTAAATTATCTAAATATAGTACGTCTTCATCTTTTAAGTACTCACGGTGTAATCTTATTGCGTAAAAATTTTGGTGATTTTCCTAATGGAATAAAACTTTAAACCCGCGGATTTATTTTATACATTCGTAGAAGAAAAAGTTGTTAATTTAATTATAAGCAATGATATCCATCCTTCATCGTATATAGTACATTTAAATTTTAAAGTACGTAAATTTTTCGATTTTCAATGCGATAAATGCCGATGCATTGAAAGAGAGTCCTATTTTTTTTATATAAAAGCGAATTATTCTTTAGTAACATCCATTTTCAAAATAATTACTTTTGCCTTTATATCTATTGCTTGGTAGCTATCGTTTTTACAAATTTGAAACACACAAAATGACCTCATTTTTTTTAAATACTATATAATATATGACACTTTTCCTAACTCATTGCAAAGTTAAACTTATCAAAGTACATAAATGAAGTGGAATTGTACGCAGAGACGTTAGTTGTTAGTCACCAGTGTTTACATTTTGTCCAACAAATGACGAAGCTTTCCAGACATTATAATTAAACATAATTGGTACGAAAACTGTAAGCTTCTTGTCCAATTTTCAAATATGTGTATTTAATAATGAATATTTATTCAGCCCTTTTTTAAATCCCACTTCAATACGAGCCAGGTCATAGTCCACCGCGCTGGCCTAGTGCGTGTTGGCGGACTTCACATGTCTTTCGAAAACTTGGTAGGTTCTCTCAGACATGTAGGTTTCCTCACGACGTTTTCCTTCACCGTAAGACAAGTGGTAATCATGATAGAAATGATTCGCACATGAATATATCAGAGATGCGAGAGTCGGATTTGAACCCGCATCACTCGGTTATCCAAGCGAGCGCGTTATCACTGGGCTACCACTGTCTTTTAATTTTCCAATATACCTACAAAATAATATTTTTTTATCATCGCATAATGAACCGAAGTCATTATAGCATGTAGAACACGAGTTGACCTGGAATGCCAGGTATACGTGGTGCGAGACAGGTCGAGAGATTATTGTACTCACAGACTTTGGTCACGGTTAGACATTAAATGATGCAATTAGGTAAACTTTCAAGTTTATGTGTTATACTTACTCTAGGTACTTAAGTACTTCGGTTGTATTTTTTGAGCGTACTTTAACATTTTTAAGCGATTTAAAACTTTTTTATGTAAAAAGTAATTAGCATTATCATTTTCCTTTTAAAACCAATATTTAATATGGTTTCTTATAAAAATAACAGAATCTCTTCTTATATTTCCATACGTTTAATTCAAAAAGAATAATTACATTTTAATTTAGATGTGAAATACATATCCGGTACGAGTATAGTATTTCAGAGTTTTGTAAAAACAACAACAAATTGCTAGTAATCTGCGTTTAGAAGAAACAATATGTCCACAAAAAATAAAAGAGAATACACTACTACTGCTTTGTTCAACTAAACTTTATTCAATGTATAAATAATTGATTGTGTTCAACACTGCTTAGCATGAAAGTGAAAGTTGCTGCTCGAGTTCTTGGCTCTACGCAGTACGCACTACGACTTCACTACACGCTGCGTATATTTAGATAGAAATCTATATAGTATCTACATTGAAACCTATACGCCTTACGCTACTATGATTGAATTGTGAAGTCGCAAGATAATGAACGTAACAATAAATGTTATATCAATTTCATTTTTATTTGTATCTGCCTTGTTTATTGAAATACTAGCAAACCCGACCGCTTCGCTGGACGTAAGTTATATAATAATAGTAATATAATAAAAGTAGCCTAAGTTACTATGTGCGAGCGAAAGCCCCGTCAAAATCTGGACTGATCTGACCGTGTCACACATAAGCTGAAACAAACAGACAGACACACAAAGAAAAAAAATTTAAATTAATTTTTTGACGTAAATACCGTATATACTTTTATAAGCAATTAATGAAATGCTGTTAATTATAAATTACAAACAGACACTTCAGTTATATTTGTATGTACTAATAAAATTTAATATTATTCAATTCCATTTGATACAAAAAAATACCTCTACAGGTATAAAGATATGGAGAAACTTTTAGAAACTTGTAGTACTAGAGGGATGCATCGATATGCATGTTGGTACCGTTGATTAAATAAAACTATCTCTATTTCTATATGTATATGGATGAAGTAAATTTTTTGGCATTATACAGTAAAATATTATGTATATACCAACAGACGATTAAATTCAAACACAACATATTTATTGAACACCAACCGCCGCGCCGCACTCAGAATCACAAGTACGGAGATTCTTGACTTAATGGTTCATTAAGTGACTCTGAGTGCGGCGGTAAATTATTACAGTTGTGTCGTCGTCGTCGCGTCGTCGTCGTCGTCTACCACCAGTTAGAAAAGTCAAAGCCTTAGCTCAGATATTAAAATGTCTTTCGGTAAATTCGTTAGAACAAATAAGCATTGACACGATGTTTAGTAGGTAGCCTAGGTAGTTACTACAAAAATAATATTTGCAGATAAAAGTACCTTTTCGGAATTTGTCGCGGATTTATTTTGATTTTTAGTTCCCGACGCGACGTTTCGAATGCTTTACAGCAATCAGAGTCTCTCCCGTGACTATGATTGCTGTAAAGTATTCGAAACGTCGCGGGATTTAAATATAAAATTAAATCCACGACAAAATTCGAAAATTCATTTATAATGTCGAATATTCGCGTAAACCTAAAAAAATATTAATATTTGTAGACTTTGTATAATTAGAGAAATCAGTCTTTAAATTCAGTTCTAAGTCACGTACGAGATACGAGGACGTTATCTACACTCATATTACAAGCTAATAGCTTTTTAACTTGGTGTATGTGAGAGTCCTCATGCACTCGCGTTTTTTGATTTTTGTTACTGAATGAATTTGTTTGCACATTCAATACTATCGATTTATGCTTTACATTTTACAATTTTTGACTGGCTGAGACCGCGTCAGAAGAAAAGTAGTGGATAAATTTTGATAAAACTGAGTATGATGATAGGTGGTTATCTGGGTCAATATATAAGATACTTTGTACTGCGGGAAAATATTACATCACTGTGAAATCTCTGTCTTGTCTTGTCTTCAGCCTTTTAACGTCCCACTGCTGGGCACGAGCCTCCTACAGTACGAGGGGGATCAGGCCATAGTCCACCGCGTTGGCCTAGTGCGGGGTGGCGGACTTCACATGTCTTTCGTAGACTTACTTGCTGGGTTCTCTCAGACATGCAGGTTTCTTCGCGATGTTTTCTTTCACCGTAAGACAAGTGGTAATCATGATAGAATAGATTCGCTTATGAAAATATCAGATTTGCGAGGCCCGGATTCGAACCAGCGTCACTTATCCAAGCGAGCGCGTCACCGCTGAGCTACCGCAGCAGTGGGACAGTGTGTCAAAATGCGGACTTTACAGTAACGGACATAAGTCGTGTCATAATATTTACTTTATTAATATATGCAATTAAAAACTTACACAAGGTTATTTTTAGTTTGTCAATCACGATTAAATATTGTACGGCGGGAAAGCCCGGTTGTCTTGCAAACGTTACTAGAGCAGACTTTCCGATACTTTCAGGATGCTGTTGTATGAAGGTCAGGTTAGCTTGTAAAATATCCGGTTTAAAAATGATAATATACCGGCTATATAAGGACAGACTATATAAATTATTTACTTTTGTATATTTTTAATCTTTTTTTTTATTTTTGCTGTAATTTTTTTACTTTTTTTTTTAAATTTAATTTTGTCTTTTGTCTTTGGGTGTGGGTAATAAATAGGGTTGTCAGCAGAGAATGCCTTTTTAAATTACATGTTTTAATTTTGTCATATTGTAGGGTAGACCGGGGACAATAGTAACGAGGGTCAATAGTAACATTGGCAATATTTCGGTAACTAAGTAACGCATCAATGTGCAAGTGCGAGCGGCGATGGTTCTTTCGTGTACGAACTTGTTCGCCAGTCGGCCGCAAGCGCAATGTGCGACGGATGTGTGCTACGCTTAATTCAAAATTCGAAGACACCGCTGTAAGTATTACTAGGCTAATTCATTGTCTCAATACTTTCTACATAATGCATGCTTCAAACAGTTTTATATACCACATGTTTTATGATAGATTAGAGAATTTAATAGCATATCCCTTGACTATTTTTTTAGTTTTCGTGACAGATTTTTTTTACAATTTCGGCAAAATAGCTACCCAGGCACAATTGTAACAGTTTTACCGGGGTCGGTTGTAACGTTTCAATTGACCCCGTGGTACAAATGCCCCCATTTGTTTTAATATTAACCTAAAAAATATTTGTAGTAAAAAAAAACTAATTTTAATTTTAGTTGATTGGCGCAATGCATGAAAAGAGTCTGAAGAAATAGAAAAAAAAGGCAAGTAAAAAAGCAAAGAAAAATCTAAACTAGAAACTAGTTAAGAAGGTAAACAAAAGAAAATTAAGCGTAATGTTTCAAAGAAAAACCTCACAAATGATGTAGAAGAAGACGACGAAGAGAATGAGGAATACTTTTGCCTAGTCTGTACAGAGTCTTACACAACTTGTAGACCAAACGAGCAATGGATTCAGTGCAATGATTGCAAATTTTGGGCTCATGTTGAATGCACAGAACAGGAGGGATCCGCGTATGTCATAATTGCGAATATGATTGATATTTTGGACTGTACAATTTTATTGTAAAATTTCATTAAAACTTCTACTATCTGCCTGAGCAGAAAATTATTGGACTAATTTTCGTAATGTTATTTTCAGATATTGTTGTAATTAAAAAACAGAATCCTACCTATTGACTTTGACGCAGTCGGGTAAAAATAATGCCTATCATGGGTCAATTGTACCACGGGGCAATTGTAACATGCTTGATTTGTATACAGAATATTTGTGGTTAATTACGACTTTAAATTATATTTTTTTTCTGTTAAATGCTATGCTACTGTGATGAGACAAACAAAGTTACTACAATAATATAAGAATTATGTTATTTTGTTTGATTTTATCGAGAAGACGGACTGTTAAGTTTATGTGTTAATTTTGTCAGTAATTTTCACAATATTCTAGTGTCTTATAAAAATAGTACCAAAGAAGAGATGTTAAGTTTATATTATTTAATAAAAAGACTGATTTTTTGATTATACAGCGTTTTATTTTGAATTAAATATGTGTTACAAATGACCCTGCGTAGTGGTCAATTGTAACACTGTTCAGTGTTTACTTTAAAATAAAAATTAACCATGTTCTAGTCAATTTGAGTACATGTTGACTCCTAAATTCTGTAGGTAAGGAAACTAAGTTTCTTAATTTACATTTTGTGTTTATTAAATCTAAATTGTGTCCTCACAAACGAGGCTTAAGTAAAAAATGTTACTATTGTCCCCGGTCTACCCTACTTATGTTGCGTTGGCTTGCCTAATAAATAAATAAAATAATTAAAATCATAGGCTGTATTTAAAAAAAAACTAAAATGTATATTTAAGTAGAAGCATTTTTCTTAACTATTATATAAATGAATGTTATATTTCGTTATATGATATACATATATACTTATAATACATTTGTTTTTATATGTATCGTTAAATGATTTTTTTTTCAGACATGAATTTATAATTATCATAGTTGAAAAGCGCAAATGTAACTATTACTAGAACAAGTAGCCGCAAATGTATATTAGTTCCTAGAACTCTATTCTTATGCTGATTTCAATAACGTTTCGTAACTTTGTGTCTCGCGATTCTGAAGTGAATGACGCATGAAGGTCATTCACTCACATCTGACTGATATTTATTCAATGGATTTTAGACCTTAATGCTCTAGAAATAGCATCTATTATAAAACAAGTTTTCGCCCGCGACTTTACTCGCAGGTATATACATTAGTATTAAAACAAGTAAATAAGCTTTTTTAAGCTCATAATTTCACAAAATTTCCACATTAATAATATTATTAGCATTTTTTATAAGAATCGAATATTAAAACTAAATTAACTTTCTTTATAATTATTAACATTTTAATATACGTAATATATATTTATAATTTATTCGACAGTTTTCCTTATAGTAGGTAAGTGATGTTTTGAATTCTATTGCTAATGCTTTTAAGTTCATATTTGAATAGACCATAAGCTAAACGCTTTGGTTCATTTTCGTGTTGTACTAAACGATTTAATATTTGAACTGATTTTGAAGTAAATATGATATTCAGAGTATGTCAACGACTTACCTATAAGGTACTGTTATTGATACTAATTTCAGGTCGTTTACTATTTAATAATGAGGCAGTGGTAGCCCAGCGGTAACGCACTCGCCTGGATAACCGAGTGATGCGGGTTCAAATCTGGGTCTCGCACCTCTGATATTTTTATGTGCGAATCCTTTCTAACATGATTACCACTTGTCTTACGGTGAAGGAAAACATCGTGAGAAAACCAGCATGTCCGAGAAACCTAGCAAGTTTTATTTAAAAAAATTATGTCTTTATGAGAGATATAATTTTTTTAAGTAAGTACTAAATAAGTATTCAATTTCTTCGCACCACAGATTTTTTGACTGTTTTATTGAAACAGATTAGTATTCCTAATTCCTATTTAAAGCGGGTAGCTACATATTGTTTTAAAGAAGTAAGCAGGGCACATATTTTTGAATTTATATTAATGTGATTTTACTATTTATTTTGCTATTTGTATTGTAGCCATAATATTGAAGATGTACCAACAGTAGATACTTTTATTCTTAAATGTATAGAAATTCTTTAAAAAGATATATTATTGTAATATAACATTAATATTTAACTTACTCTTGATACACAAAAATACCCATTAGTTTTATCAAAATGTGTCATGCAAGTTATCTACATCGTAGCTTCCGCCAGAACGCACTCAGCCGGGGAATTACTAGGATCCTTAACATTTATATCCTGAATACCGCAGAGGACTTACCAGTCACTTATAATGCAGAAAATCTACGGACTGATTACTTGCAAACATTTACTTGCAAAAGGTCACGAGGTTTCTATGAAAATACATCTTGATCTTCTTAATTTAATATACAAAAAAAGAAAGTAGAGGTAGCCTAGTGGTAGCGCGGTCGCTTGGGAATTCCAGGGAAACGGGTAGAGTCAAATCCGGTTCTTGCACCTCTGATATTTTCATGTTCGTACACGATTACCATGTGCCTTACGGTGAAGGAAAATATTGTGAGGAAACCTGCATGTTTGAGAGAACCTAGCAAGTTTTCGAAAGACATGCCTAGTATGTATTGCATATATTAAGTCTTTGTAAATACACACATATAAAAGGTACTAGGAAAAAGTATTACATACGCAAAAAATTAATAATGTTTTCAATTGTTATTATTATGATACGCTTACGAATGATTCTATGATACACTTTAGTCATATAATCCAGTAGGATTATAATATAATGTAACGCGGCCCGCGCCAGTATTGAGTGTGGCCCTAATGGTACGATTTTTTTTTTGGAAATCTTCTACGACCGTTATACTTCAGCCAATTCACACAAAACGGTAATGAAATGTAAATCTGATATTCCCCTTGAATCACTCTCAAAAATATGAAAATCCGTTCGGTAGTTTTTTAAAATTGTTTAATTACATTAAGTTAAACACCGTAAAAGTAAATATGACTTAAATGTACATACATAAATACGTACGAATATGTTAGGAACCGAGAGGCTTTGTTGTAAAGGGGGGGGGGGGGGGGGTGTTAGAGTATTTGTTTTTAATTTTTATGGACGATAGGCAGACCATAAGGAACCTTTAAATCTATTAATTAAAAAAAAAACCAAAAAAAAACTAAATATAAAAAAAAAATAATTAAAGAACCCAATAACGAGATTTTTTTAATGAATAGACGAGTTAAGTAGCAAGTACTAGGGTTTGAGGAAACGTTAATCCTCTTACTGCATTACTTCATAAGAAGTTTGGTGTAGAAGCCCTACTTACAACACTTCAGCGTTTTCTTCTGAGAATTTAATGCATAGCGTAATCGGAAAGTTTTTTTTTAATTTTCCTTGTTTAAAGGTTTACTTTAGAAAGCTAAATAATTTTTCATAAAAAGCGTTAGTTTTGAAAGACTCATGTAAACTAATAATAAATTAAATTAATAAATTCCTTTAAATTGAGTTATTTTTGAAACACGTTTTGTAGGAAGGTACTATGTACTTTATAAGCTCTTTTGACGGGTGAAAAGGAAAGCATGGGATCAAAAGTGATACATACACTGTATCAGTAACCTATTGTATATGTATATATATGCCATATGTATAAAAAATAGTAATGTAATGTAATATGTGTGTATAATGTTTAGAAAAACATGGTACCGAAAAAGGGACAAAATGATCACATTCATAGGTTCTAGTTACGCAATTTGTTGACATTAAACCTACATATTTGCGAGTATAAGTAAAGTAGAACATAAACACTACTGCATCTGCGATTTATTCTAAAACTGACAACTTGATAAAAATTTGATGAGATAACTATTTTAAAACGCACATTTCATTTCAAAAATTTTAGTATCTCAAAAGGAAAAAACGGAACCCTTATGGAACACTTTGTTGTCCGTCCGTCTGTCTATCAAGACCCATTTTCTCAGGAACGCGTGGAGGTATCAAGTTGAAATTCATATCAAATACTCAAGTCTACTGTCCCTTGGAACTGTGATAAAATCAAACTTCTAACCAAACGCAATGAAAAGATACAGCCGTTTATGCTGCAAATTTTCGACACTCGCAAGGGAATCAAAACCTAAAGAATACTTCCAGTCGACCTAGAATCTTGTTAAATTTGAGTAACGGTTTGTAAAGTATGATAGGAATATGTGCTTTGATGTTAAGAATTCAATCTACCCATAAGTATTATGCAGATTATCACAACGAAAAATGTTTATGTAACGTGACGCACGTCCTGGCTTCAAATAATTGTTTACAATTTACGCTCTTGTTAGAATTAAAAGTTGATGATAATAGAGTATTTTTGGAAAACTTTTAAGCTTAAAAAGTATGTTTAAATTGTATGAACAAAATTAGTAGCACTTTCTTTTTAAAGGGCTTTGGAATAGCTTTGATCAAACTCTACATAATGTGGGGCGGACTAGAGTCGTTGTCGCAGTATCTCAGAGAAACGCAGTAGAGACGTCACACGTCAAACTTTGTTTACTTATTAACGCATAAATACATAGATATGTATACACATATCACATATGTATATCTATATACTACGAAATCTCTGCGACACAAAAATTATCTTTTAGTGTACACAATTTTTTATCTAAAACGTATTCGGATTATTTTTGACTGGTTATGACCAGGGAGCTACAAGATGTCATTCTACACACTCGTTCGACACACGAATACGAATTTTAAAAACAAGATCGTACTCTTGATTTGGTTCGTCCCTAGTGAAAAAAAAACGTATCCTGCGGGAACAGTACTTTTTCAGGGATAAAAGTACCACTAGCCTGGAATATCCTACACGTGATATACCAACCTATGTATCTATCTGTGCGTAAATTTCATCCACATCCGTTTAGCCGTTTAATTAATAATTAAATTTTGCAAATGGATATCCATCGATTTAGTTTTAGGAACTTTCACAAATATAATTATATTATATGTCTTACAATCATAATATTCTTTCATGTTTTTTGACTATTTGTTAGTAATTGAGAGAATGATATCTCGCCCAGACCGCTTCTTTTAAGAAAAAATAAGCGAGAAAACTGTTGATAGACCTAAGTTCATCAGTCGTGGCCGGTGGCTGTGCAAGGTCGCTGTGCAGGCGGCGGGCGTCGCCCTCGAGCAGCAGTGAAGGCCAAACACCCTAAGAGCAATAGCTTGTCTTATAAGCGGACAAGGGTTTCATTTTGAGATCAGTATAAGTTACTGTAAATTATTGTCGAAAAAAAACTATTTTCATTTTTATCGTTATTTTGTATTGTATTTGGCGTCGAAGTTCATTACAATTTAAGAAAATAATGAACGAATACAACAAAATTTCAAAATAAAACCACTAAGAGATTCAATAAAATACACCCTTATACAGTAAAGTAATGAACTCTAAAAATTTAAAGCATGACCTAGGATTGGCGTGTGAACGAACTGGCCTAAAAGTCGTCAGTTCAAAACTTATATTAAATCTGGAATGCCGCAGAATATCTGTTCATCTCTATGCCTAAGAGCATTTACCTAACTAAAGTTCAAAAATCATGTAAATCAATGCAATTTGCATATTTAGATAAAGGTCGACGGTATTCGAAGAATGCGTAGAATTTATTATTTTCAATTATGTCAGGTAAGACTTTGCTTGATAGTGAATACATTTCTTATCACAGAACCTGATTTTACGTTATCAAAAAAGTCTTTACAAAAGATTCTTCGTTAAGGTATTAAAGATGTAAAGGTATTTAGTAGGTTTTGTTTTGTTTAATTTAATTTATTATTTATAGCTATTTAATTAATTTAATTGATTCAGATTCAGATACAGTATCTACGTATTAAACACTACGATATACAAAAAGTAGAGTAAGGATGACTCAGTAAATTGCGTCTAAACGATAATTTGGTTAAATAAATGTCATATGATTATACTACTGTCTATGGGTGACAACTGATAACGTTATCTCTTATCAACTATGCCAAAATAAAGAGTGTAAAATGATAAGCATTAAGAGATATTGATTTATATTTTAATATCACTATATTTCTTTTGATATTTGTTTCTTCTAGTATTACGCAATACTGCGTAAGAATAAAATTCCTGATTACCCAAGAGGGTCAAAGGTTAATCCTTCCGCTTTACAAGTATGTTTACATTCGTCGCCTTATAAAGTAGAATAAATAATAGTTTAAAAAAACTAAAAAACACGCTTTTTATAGAAAACCGAACTATAAAATAGAAAATAAATTTTAAAAATTATTTGATTTTAAAAAAAGCGTGAGGTGCATGGTGTCAATAGTGATAAATATTTTACTGACAGATATGAGTAGAGTGATTATCATTTTGATAATATCTTAAAAAGCACCCCGTAAAAAGACGACATTAAACTTGTCTTCAAGTTTAATGTCATCTTTCTCAATGAGGTGCTTTCAAGAGGTTAAAAATATACAGAGAGCTAAAAACCCAGATTCTGTGGTAATTGGCATTCTAGGCGGCGTATTATAAAAAAACTAAGAAAAAATAAATAGGAGTTCCAAATTCAAAGTTGTTTATAATTTTATTAAAACAGGTAAAACATTGTACGATTAATGCAAATATACACGAGAATCGAACCCATGTCTGAATTTAAAATGGACCTATATACCTACATGTTTAGTTATATTTTGCTAATATCAAATATATTGTATGACTACTTACTCGTATTTTTATGGATATATTTACCTAACGTAAGTATGTGTTACCCATCTACCACCTTTTCACATATAGGTGATATATTTTTTTAGGTCACTGTCACATATCTCATACAAATCAGTCCAGCCATTTGAGCGCTATAATATATATATATATATATATATATATATATATATATATATATATATATATATATATATATATATATATATATAAAGCATGGAGTTTTCTTTAAGTTTCCTATCGTGGCTTAAAAGGCCGGTAACGTATTGGCAACTTATCTCATGTTTTAGAAGCCTATTACGTACTAGGAGGATAGCCAGTAGCCACTTACCATCGGATCATTTGCTCGTTTGACATTTTTACTGTAAAAATAGACGTCTGAAAATGTAAACCCATAATAATACGTAGGTAGGTAAAAGCAATGCAAATACTCTACATCACTAAACACATAGGTAAAGCTGCAACCGACCGTGCCTAGTAAATCTAGGTTATCAGAGATTAAGTTAGCTTGTATAAAAAGATACGTATGCATAAATGTTAAGTGCTACTAAAACATAATAATTCATGGCGTGGGCTGCGATGTGGATGACGGGCAAAATAAATTTGCATGAGTAACGTATAACGTATTACATGTCCCACTGCTGGGTACGGGCGGGAGGCCCAATACGAGGGGAATCCGGCCATAATCCACTACGCTGATGAACTGTGGATTGGCGGACATGACATGTCTTACGAAAACTTGTTAGGTTGTCTCAGACATGCAGGTTTCCTCACGATGTTTTCATTTACCGTAAGACAAGTGGTATTCGTGTTGAAACAAAAAAAACGCTATCATATCCATTTAAATCGAACTAACCTTTTAAATTAAAATAATGTACAGCGGTAACGCGTCGCTCGTATAACCGAGTGATGCGGGTTCAAATCCGGGTTTCGCACCTCTGATATTTTCATGTGCGAATCATTTCTATCCTGATTACCACTTGTCTTACGGTGAAGGAAAAACATCGTGAGGAAACCTGCATGTCTGAAAAAATCTAGCAAGTTTGCGTAAGACATGCTCAGTCCGCCAACACGCACTGGGCCAGCGCGGTGGACTATGGCCTGATCCCCCTCGTACTGAGGGAGGGATCAGGAGGGGAGGTGCCCAGCAGTGGGACGTTAAAAAAAGGGCTGATGATGATGATGATGAATGTACAACAACACGTTTTCAGTAATAAAAGGTCAATAAGAATTACACATAAATAATTAAGTTGGGAACGAGTAAACAGAAAATGTAGTAATTTCGACTCGCTGTGAAGAGGAAATTTCATAGAGTTCTTTGAACCAATTACCGCGCGACCTTGGCCGGCACGCGCCCGCCGACCCGCGCCGCGCTCACGTGTCACATGATTCACAACTCATAATTTACAGTTTACACAGTGTCCTACGTGGACGACTCAACGCGAACGCGATTGCGAAACGATCCGATGCGAATTTAATGTAGTGCGGAGCGATGCGGCTACTCTGTCCTACGTGCGCGCGATCCGTCCCCTCCGCGCCCTCCGCCGCCGTTCAGTTCAGTTAACATTAAACATTTGTCATGGGCGGACGGAAGCTAATGTTGTTGGAAAATTCATATCTATACATATAATAAATCTGAAGAAGGGTCAATTCTGTACATTGAAAATATTGAAAAAATAAATAGCAGGGGGTGTTACTGGATCGATACCAAACCCAAATATGCGATTAAAAAATTTTTTGTCTGTCTGTCTGTCTGTCTGTATGTTCAGGCATCACGTGAAAACTAACGGTTCGATTTCGATGAAACTTGGTATAATTATACTTTATTATCCTGGGCATAAAATGGGATACTTTTTATCCTGGAAAAATACGTAGAAAAAAGCAAATCTTAATTTTTATCATAGTTTGATTTTATCCTGTAGTCCACGCGATCGAAGTCGCGGGCACAGCTAGTCTTAAATATGAGATATTGAAGAAGTGTATAACTTTTATTCCTTTTGTCCCAGAATGTAGGACGTTCTTGGATAGCATTAATAAGATGTTCTACTTCCGACATTAATTCAACAACAATTTTGGCTTGAAAAAAATATGGCCGACGCGTCCACTTCGCGCGAAAATATCAAGCCAACTGATCGCGTTCGCGTCATTTCGCGCCGCTCCGCACCGCACCCCACGTGCGTTTGGTCACATAGGCCACTTCAATAGGTTTCGAATGTTTGTTGTTTTCGCGCCGTGCCGCGCCGCTTCGCGTTCGCGTCTAGATCGCTCACGCAGGACGTCGCGTTACACTATGATAGAAGTGACAATATCGTATCGATATTACGAGTAGCAATGTTCGCGTAATCGTCGTATTATTTGTATCTAGGTACTGCAGACCGGAGGCCCTAGGTTCAATTCCCGGGCTGAATCAAAGATAATTGAGTTTTTCTGTTAAGATACTCTCAGCAATATCCCATGGTCGGAAAGTTAGCGGTATATTTCGTGCCTCAAAGAGTACATGTCGAGTCAGTCTAGAACCTGATCTCTTACCGCGAGTGTCAAATTTTTGTATTGCAATATTATGTACATAATAAAGTAAAAAAACAACGTACTTAACCTAAATAACGTCATGTAAAATAAATAATTATTACCTATGTACAAAGTTCGTTCATTTGGCTGAAACAAATAAGTATTTTTTTCACATGAAACTTCGTGACCAGTCGCGTCGATTATTACATGTTAACTAGAAATTACTTATTTAAAGTAAACATTTGGTTTAGGAAGGTTGAATAGTACTAATGTAATGAATTATTACTTTGGATAAAGCGAAAGTGATACTAACTAGCCCATATACATATTAGTGTCTTCGATAATCGTATTATTTCTCCGCCTCTCTAAATATACTTACCTAAACCTACCAATAATTTAATTTTCATGATTTATTATAACCACTTAACCTCGCCTTATTCAGGTCAAATAGTAACGAATCTGTTACTCCAGGACACAGACTATCTCCCCCCCAACGTGCGTTCACCTTGTCGTGGTGGGGGGCTCAACGAAGCCAAGAAACGCGCAGAAGCGGCCCAATCGGTAGGCGCTGTATTATGCGGGTTTCTCCTAGTACTTCTCAGAGTGGACTGTGGAGCAACCCTCTTGGCTGGGTGGTCGGCTTCGGCACACTTGCCGAGCTGTCGGGACGTCGTGGTTGAATGCGCAAGCGATCCTGCGACGCCTCATTAACGAGTGGTGAAGTCTCTTCGGTTTTAGTGGATAGTACTGGCTTTTCTGGCCAGTGAGTCTCATATAACTACCTATTTTCTACAGATGGTATGCGTTAATGTATTTATTTCCCAACAATCAAAAAATAAAGAAAAATGACGCAGTCTATCTGTATTCTCAATTCTGTATACAAAATTTCATCCAAATCTACTCAGACGTTACATAACATTAATTATTATAATATATAATATAATTATAATTTGTACGATATTGGTTGTTGCATACACTAATGGGAACGATAGACAAACGTATAAGTATGCGTACTTGTGATTTGATGACCTTTTTTGTTCCCGTCTCGGCTCTGTCTTGCTTTAAGTTCACGAACTTCAAAGCTGCCGAGAAAGTTCAATGACGATTCAATTCGTTGGAAATTTTCTAGTTCAAATTTCTACTGAACCTAGCTTTTGTATAGGAAATATAGTAGTATGGATAGGATATATATTCTAGTCCTTGATTTAAAAAATGACTCTAGAGCACATCCTTTGTGCTCTGACACACATAATTAACCTAACAAGGCCGCATGTCTCAACTAATAATAGTAGCACATATACGAGTATATAATGTAATTTGAGCAACAATTTAAAATGTGTTTGATAATTAATTAATCTGTAATTTACGCTTTATTTTTAGCACAATCTAAATGTAGTGCTACAAAAAAAATTAAACCGACTTCAAAAAACCTGCACTAAAAAGAGAAAAATCTAAACTAAAAAGTAGAAAATAATACTTTTAAGAACTTTGTTAATTTTGAAGTCGGTGCCAGCCAAAGCAAAATAACCCTAAATAGATACATATTCGATTAATCTATCAATATGTAAACATGACCAAAATACCTGGCTAGCACCGACTCCAAAATTAACAAAGTTCTTAAAAGTATTATTTTCTACTTTTTAGTTTAGATTTTTCTCCTTTTAGTGCAGATTTTTTGAAGTCGGTTTAATTTTTTTTTAAAAATAACTTATTTTTCCACTTTTAGTGTGCCTTTTATTTAGCTGATTTAATTATAGTGACTTACTATATGTCACTAATTTAAAATCTGTTTAATTAAGCTTTATATTAAACAACGAGCATACCTTAACGTATGTAACGTAATAGTAATTAATTATCGGGTCTACCGAAAGGGGGGGAGGGGGGTGGTGTTGGTGTCCAAAGAGTACTCGATCTACGACTACTGTAGCTGTAACTAAACTACGAGCTCATCTTTATGTTTACATTCCCCATACGAAATAGTTTAAATAAACCACGTCCATTATTCCACCTAACTCCTAGAGGTTAAAGAGATTTACCTTCTATTATCATATTAACGTAATAGCCTGGAAGAACACAACTATCAGTCTATATGTATGTATAATTTTAAAGGAATTTCCTTTCAACTCCTAGCCGTTGAGGAGTTGTACCTTCCATCATCAGCTTATCCACATGAGATGGTAATTATCAGATGCAAATCCTTAAAAAACTTTAGAAAATATATGAAAAATGTACTAAGTGCCTATAAAATTTAAGAGTTGCCATCGATTTCCCTAGGATCCCATTATCAGATCCTAACTTGGTGACAATGGGAACATCTTGGAAGTATACCCTACCAAACAAAAAATAATTTTTTGAAATCGGCCCACAATTGACGCATAAATCGGTGAACACAGATAAACAATAACATTTGAAGAATTCTACCTTCCATCATCAGCTCATCACATGAGATTACGATTTTCAGACGCAAATGCTTGAACAGCTTTAGAAAATATATAAAAAACATAATAGGTGCCTATAAATTTTGAAAGTTGCCCTGGATTTCCCTGGGATCCCATCATCAGATCCTGATTTTGTGATAATGGGACCCCCTCAGAACTATACCCTACCGAACAAAAGAAAAATTTTTGAAATCGGCCCACAGTTGGCGGAGAAATCGGTGAACATACATAAAAAAATAATACATACATCGGAACATATAACCTCCTCCTTTTTTGAAGTCGGTTAAAAACAATAAATAAATGTTGCACTGAACCAGAAATGCCCACAATACGATTCATGGGAGTTACAGTACAGTTAGGGAGCATGGAATTATAGAATAAAAAATTACACTTATTTTAAAATAAAATAGCCTCGTCCATTTCGCTACGTTATCAACAATCCACCGAAGGCCACGAAGGTTAACTGCTAGTTGCGCACACGCAGGCTTGAGGAAAACGCTACTTAAGAAAACCCAATGATATTAACAAATGTATTTGTTTCCTATAGATATTATTATTTAATATATTCATAAAGGAATTACCTGATTATAAGTGGCTAAATTTATTATTTTTAGCTCTTCTGTCTGTGTATAATATAATACTTTTACTAATGCACATAAAAGTATATATATGTTATTACGTACTTATAAGAAAAACATAATTTTTAATTTTTTGTTTAACCCATCAACGGGCGCGGGGACAATATAGATTTATAACAATTGAAAATCTATTGTGTCTCATATGTTCGCCATTGACGGGTTAACTTTTTGTTATGGCTAATCTTCGAAACGGTTAGACTGGTTTTGACGGTACTTTAGCTTCTTTGGACTTTCAGCCGGGGCTACAAGGAATAACTTAAACTGTTCTTCTGTAGAAAAGGAGTTAGTACTAGGTTTAAAAAACCGCACCTGAGAGAAGCGATATTAAGTCGCTAGCAAATCATTTTCATATTTTCTAAGATAGATTAATTCTTTTGAAAATTACTATATAAAAATTCTAAGTAATATTCTTTTTTAACTATTTTATTTCTTTAAAAAACAAATCAAATCAATTGTAAATAAATGAATGCGCCAAAGGTTAATTTCTCAGGTCAAGGGCGGGCGGCGGACCCCCTCAGGTGGCATGACCTAAGGGTTGGCAACGATCGATACACGAGATATGTATAAATTCTTATGCATCCTCTAGTTTTTAGCTACACAATATTTTTTTGCAAATTTTAAATTAAGTATATATATACCTAACAAAAAGAATATCATAAAATCGATGAATGTAATTAAATTACATTTATTATTATCTTAATACAACTTTAAGTAATTCTGTGTATTACTTATTTAAAATAAAAATCGATTAATAAACTGCCAATCACCCAATTAAAATGATAAACTAATTAGATAATTATCAAGTTTCATTTTAATGTCTTGATTTATCTGCTTTTGATAACCAGGTGTTAGGACGTATAAGGTTTTTTCTTGTTCCATATTAATACTTTCTTAGATTTACGCGAATATTCGACATTATAAATGAAACTACCTTTTCGGATTTTGTCGCGGATTTATTTTGATTTTTAGTTCCCGACGTTTCGAATGCTTTACAGCAATCATGGTCACGGGAGAGACTAAGGTATTTGACGTCTCATAGGTTTATATACTTGTTACAGACAGTGCCTACCCACAATTTACAAAAATTTTGAAAATGGCATCAGAGTACCTTATAAAATTTTAATTCTAAACATTTATATTTAAATTTAAATAATTTAAAAATAATTTATAATTATGGCAATATTATTAACTTATTTTTAGCTAGTATTATTATAATTATTATAATTTTTATTTTAATATTAGTTATTCAAAAGTATTATGTAGTGTTGCTATTCTAATAATATGTATATTTTCTTACCTATAAATTGTTTATGCTAAGTTGCATTTTATTATTTAAATTAAGTATTAATTTGATATAAGAAAATTAAGTTAAAATATAAATTGAATTTTGATCATTTTAAAGTATTAAGCAACACTACTGCAAATTAAAAATAATTTAATCAAATCAAATTATGCTTAGATTTGACAGATTCTTTTAAAAATTATAATTCAAAAGAATCTGTCAAATCTAAGCATAATTTGATTTGATTTAATTATTTTTAATTTGCAGTAGTGTTGCTTAATACTTTAAAATGATCAAAATTCAATTTATATTTTAACTTAATTTTCTTATATCAAATTAATACTTAATTTAAATAATAAAATGCAACTTAGCATAAACAATTTATAGGTAAGAAAATATACATATTATTAGAATAGCAACACTACATAATACTTTTGAATAACTAATATTAAAATAAAAATTATAATAATTATAATAATACTAGCTAAAAATAAGTTAATAATATTGCCATAATTATAAATTATTTTTAAATTATTTAAATTTAAATATAAATGTTTAGAATTAAAATTTTATAAGGTACTCTGATGCCATTTTCAAAATTTTTGTAAATTGTGGGTAGGCACTGTCTGTAACAAGTATATAAACCTATGAGACGTCAAATACCTTAGTCTCTCCCGTGACCATGATTGCTGTAAAGCATTCGAAACGTCGGGAACTAAAAATCAAAATAAATCCGCGACAAAATCCGAAAAGGTAGTTTCATTTATAATGTTCCATATTATGTTATGAGTATATCGTAAGTATTTGGAACACCGTGTTGTTGTAATCATATTGGTAATAATATTACTTATATTTTTTAGTAGAGACACGTATAATTATATACTATTAACTTAAATAGCAATGATTTTCTGAATAAAATAATGATCTAAATCCAAATACGCGAAACAAAACATAATATACAAGATATGCTCATTCAATATAAAATGATTTATTACTAAAAAAGTTGCTATTTGCAATTGGCTTGTAGAGACTTTTCTATGGAGAAAGCGACGGGTAGAGTACGGAAAGTCTGTTACACGAGTTCCAAAGGTTGAAGATACCTGATAAATTATAATTATTTTAACTAACTAGATAATAGCTCAATAAAGTAAATGCTTAATCTCTCTGACTTTGCCTTTGCATGTCGTTTTGTTACATTTCATTTTTGTGCTCTATATATTTTTTTTTGAGTATGCACATCTTTTATAAATCATAGAAGATTATCTACAATATATTTAAATTTATTAATCATTAGAATAATCATAAGGATATTGATATGTTTAATCTATTTCTGATAAATAATAAATACAATTAAGTAGATAATAGTAGTATCGTATCTCGAACATTGCACTGTTGTTTATAAACATTGAGCAGTCATCACTCTCTGGACGAGTGACCGACTAATTGCGTAATACAGTGTTGCTGCTGTGATCTCTTCTATTACTGTCTCGGTGGCTTAGTGGCTTGTATATACGGCAGTACATCCGGAGGTCCTGGGTTTGGGTCCCGGGTCGGATCAAGTTTAGTTGTAGTCTTTGTTTAGTAAGTTTCAGTTACAAATTCCTTTAAGAATTGAAACAAAACATGGTAACAAAAGAAAACTGTTTTTTTAGTATTTCAGTTTGAATACTAATGATGCATATTATATAGTTACATAGTATCTAGGTATAAAACTGTACGTTTAGATCTTTTAAGCAACGGATTTTTATGAGGAAGTGTGTGGAGTGTTTTAAGAGGAAGGTTTATAATAAGTATAAATACTTAATACATGCATATTAAAGTAGAAAAAGCCGAGAAAATATCTCAATTCAGAAAAAATAATACTAATCGTTAAACCCTATGTAAGGAAGAACTCAAATGGATGATGTCACAAAAAATCTGGAACTATAATTATATACTTAATAATAAAATATTAACTGAATTGAAACTCTACATTAAATATTATCTAGAAAATCTTATTGAAACAGCCTATTAATTATCGACTTAGAACCCGAATCTATAGTTATTTTTAATTTTTGTTGGTCTGGCTGTCTGTCTGGAAACTAAATGCCAGAAAATCACTTAATATATTTTTAAGAAATCTGATACTATTACAGCTAATTAATTATCGGTCATTAATTATTTTAACCTTAATGTATGTACTTAAATCAAGTTCTATTTAAAGCTTGGTATTGCCAAAATACTTATATAAGGACAAAACACATAATATTATTGTATTTAATAATAAATATAATTAGCTGTTACATAGTACTGTAGACTAATTAATTATTACTTATAGTTACATTTAAATATGAATTCGCTCGTATTCAAACCTATCTGTTGTTTATTATTAATTATCAAGTGTAAATCCCAGTGTTGTTATTTCTCCACGTGACAATAATATTTTCAATCTTCTACCAACTTATTCGATCTTCGATCTCTTAATGTGTAAAAACCTCGCCGCGACCTTAACCCACATACGACGCTTGCAAAATTGATAAACTTTTTATCTTTTTCTAAATTCTATCTATCATATAATTATTGAATTGTTATTGCATCTTGGCACAAACATAGGAAAATTTCGAATATTTTTTAACTTATAATTCCTATAGATTTTGGGTACGATAAATTTGTAGAGAAAATAATCATATAGAGCTAGTAATTCAATTACATTATACTTATATATGAGACCTTGAGGTACCCTTTATCGGTTATTGATCCCCATAGAAAATAAACGTTTTTAAACCTAACCTAACTTTTTTTCAGCTGTTTTTTTGCGTATTTTTATTTTTACATAACCACCCTTGAAACACCCTAATAAAAAAAATAATTAGTTAAATCAGTCCAGCCCTTTATGAGTATTAGCGAGACTAACGTACTGAAATTGATTTTTATAATGTATCTAGACTCTAAGCTCGGAAATAGAGCAAAGTATTATATTTTTGAAGAATTTTGAATACATTTTCTATGTCATTTCACCATATTTGCAGACCATTTATAATAAGTACCGTTACGTTCTCATCGGGGCAACGCTTCGGCGCAGCTAAATGCGAAGATAAGCAAGTTAAATCATGTCGAAACATGCTTACATGATATTGCACTATTGCCCCAAATACACAAAAATCGCATCCTCATTGAAGTTCTGCTACAAAACGAATTGAAATATCCGCCTAAATACCCAAGAGTTCTTAAGCAACACAATACCTGTCCTTTCCTAATAAAACTGACGCGGGAATTCCGACTAACGTAAATAAAGCGCACACTAAGCTCTACATTTGTGTGCGAACTCTACACTGTGTAGAGTCAACGAACGTGGTTTCCCCTTTCTGTCGCCGGAACAATGCGGCCACCGGGGGGAGGGGAGGTCGAGGATATCTGGATATTCACCTAAACACGTTGAAACTTGCTCAAGGAGATCGGACTTGCCAGTTTGGGAAAAATTATACACTACACTAAAACACAACACAAACGCAAGTTTGTGCGCACATGCAACGCGACAAGTGGATTTCGAAGAATCTTTTTCATTACTACACACATTCAAACATTGCTACGGCGCATGCGTCAAATTGAGTATAAAAGCCCGATACGTCATCCGTCCCCACTATTCTCACCAAAGCTACCGTAGAAACACCACGCCACTTGAGTTCTTGAAGTGAAATTATTGTGACATTCATATCGTAGAGATTACATTAGAAGTGATTAGAAGTGAAGCTGATAACAAATAAGTGAACATTGAAAACTTTTAAAGCTGTGTTAAGTGAAACCGTGAAAATTCGTAATTACGAATTACAGTTCCCAATAATTTGTGAAAATTTGAAAAGTATACAATTAACCAGCAAAATGTACAACGAGTCGGTCGTTCCTGTGAAAACAGAGTCCTTCAGTGGGGTTGCCGCTAAAAGGTAAATATTATTTAAACGTATCTATAATCGATAGTGTATGTCATAATGTTTTATAATGTTGTGCGATTACTGTAAACTGTTGCACAACTTGGTAGTGGACATGTGCAAACTTACCAAAGTCCCCTCACTCGCGGTTCAACCGGCTAATTAGAAAGTTGTATACATATTTATAAAGAATGTAAAAAAAAAATTATAGTTGCAACTTTTTATAAAAGCTGTAGCTTTTTTTATTGGTTAGTTTAAATCAAGATATTAATTAAGAATTAACAAATATGAGTCGTCGAAGATTTTCAAAGCTACAAAAAATGAGGTATTTATTATAAGAGGCAATTAAGTTTCAATTAACTTATAATGACAACAATCATTGGAAATTCCAAGTTTTTTTAGATACTCAATTAGTTTGATATTTTAGTAGATAACATAAGTTTAGCAAAATATGTTCGTAAATTTCGTTACAACGTATACCATCCTCGGTAGTATAGTGGTAAGTATCCCCGCCTGTCACGCGGGAGACCGGGGTTCGATTCCCCGCCGGGGAGTACTTTTTGTTTTTTTTTAATAACTAAACTAAGCTAAAAGGATTACTTTTTAAAATATTTATCAATATATTATTCTAATAATACAATATTTGGTGGTTGTCTGTCAAATAATACTAATCTCTTATTTCTTTTCACAGCCCAATCGGTCAATGTATCAAGACTGTGCTGAGGAGAGCCTGTGTGGAGAAAAGGCTGACGATCGGTCTTCTTCCTGCCATCCAGTACCTCTCAAAGAATACAAATGGAGCCCTGTTCTGCCTGACGGCGGCCGCGCCACCTGGCGACAGCGCCACGCACATGCAAGAAGTACTTTTACAAGCCTTCTGCGATGAGAACGACATCTATGTTATTAAGGTAAGAATTAAGTTGTTACTATTCGAAGTACACCTTTTTTCTCTCAATCTACAATTATTTAGTAAAATTTTAAGTATGACAAAATAAGAAATAAGTGTTGTTACTGTTCGAATCACATTGTTTTTCCATATCTAACAAAAACTATTTCAATAAAAAATTATTATTAAAATTTTATACATGAAAAACCACACGTGTGTCCAAAAATTTAAAAACATTTATTATTGAACTATGCTAAGAAATCGTTTTCTATCTTTACAGATCGATTCAGAAGCCAAATTAAAGAAGATTCTCGGCTTCTGCAAGACACCGATGGACTTCAGCTGCATTTTAGTCCACTATCCCTACGCTGACCCGTTTAGTGACAGCCAAGAAATAGATCTGTCCATCTTGTCTGAATCTGAGAGAGACTTGATCGATCACTGCGAAACAAACTGGGGATGCCAGATGCCTGTCATCAAGTTGCCAGAAAAGTGAAAACCTTCATTCAGAACCATTGGGAAATGTTGAAAGCTTTGTCAATTAATCGTATATTGAGACGCCTTATAATGGCATCGGCGTTAACGCCATCTAGTGTTTGGTTTGAGTCCACTGACTTTTATAGCAATGTTGTATTGTTTTTGCCATTAACACTAGAATTTAGAGGATGTTAGGAGTATTTTTGTACGAATTGTGATAGTTGAACTTTTCGCCTCATGGCTTGTACGGTTTTACATTAAGTTAAATGATGATAAGGTAAAATAGTAAGTCAGAATTGTTCCTTCAATTTCTATTTTTGTAACTTGAAATAAAGATTTATACTGCAATTTGTGTTTTATTATTTAGAAGAATTTTGGTTTTGCCGGGATAGTCTGAAGTAAGTATTATTTATATAATAAAGCAAACGACGAAAGATTAAAATTTTATTGCAACACGCAAACAAAATCTAATTATAATAAAAAATGACACTCAATTCACTACAATTTTAGAAATTATTTTATAAAAAACTTTTCTATTTCCATAAATACAAACAAAATGAACAGCATTATTTACTTAGCTTTGAGGCTGGATACGATTCCAGTATTTAATAACAAAGTCAACCCCTCTCTCCCCGATCATGATAGTTGGGGCGTTAGTATTCCCTCTGATAACCACCGGCATTATCGACGAATCGATCACTCGCAGACCTTCGATGCCGTGCACTCGGAGCTCGCTGTCCACAACAGCCGTTTTGTCACTCTTTGGGCCCATCTTGCAAGTCCCTACTGGATGGTATGTACTGGAAGTGTAGGTTTTGGCCAAACATATGAAGTACTCTTGCGTGCCCCACACGTAGTCTCTGCACGCCGAAACCTCCTCTCTTACATAACGAGCGCCATTCGCTCTAAAAGCTTTAGTATTTTCTAGTGCTAACGCTATTTCTACACCTTTCAATAAAGGTATAAAATCAGTTTCGTCATCGAGGTAGTTTGGGAATATTAATGGTGGACCATCAGGGTTAGATGCATTTAATAGAAGTTCTCCTCGACTTTTCGGAACTAAATTCATGACTCTAGGAGTCAATCCATTGTAATAAGCTGTGGGCAGAACAGAAGCCGCCTCCACTGTTTCCAGATTGTCTATTAACTCTCTCCAATCTAGTTCGTTGCCGAATTGAAATTCAATGTCGGGAGCTTCTAAGCTTGGTTCGCTTTTAGCAAACGATATAAAATCAGCCGGTCCATTTCCTGATAAAGGTCCCATTTTGATTTTCATACGATCGTATTCCTTAACATCGTTTAAAATCTGATCGTCACTAACTGTAGTGGCCGTTTCATTTGATAAAGTAAGTATGATTCCGTTAAAAGACACGTGATCATGTAAATTTTTTCCGACTGGCAAATCTTGTATGACAGGAATGCCCACATTTTCTAAATGTTCCTTTGGCCCAATGCCCGATAGCATCAAAAGCTTAGGAGAATTTATAACTCCTCCACAAACAATTACTTCTTTCTTAGCATAAGCTGTCAGCTTTTTATTATTTTGCACATAATTCACTCCATACGCTTTTTTGTTATCATCAATTAAAATTTTTGTCACTTCAGCATTTGTTTTGACGACTAAATTATTTCGCTTACATCTTATAGGCTGTATGAAAGCTGTGTTAGTTGATACTCTTTCGCCGTTGATAGAAAATGTCTGCGCTTGATTATTCCCAACTTGTTCTCGGCCGTTAAAATCAACTATGGGTAATCCTATTTCAGCGAAACCGTTCATTAACATAAGTGTAGGTGGGTCGATGTCGGGGAAGTAAGAAATATCTTGTTCTCCTCCGACCCCATGGTATTTTCTATCTACTACCTCAATATTTACATTATTTTCTGATTTAATGAAGAACGGGAGCACCTGTTTTAAGTATTATTTTTCTATAAATATTTATAAGCTGAAGTATTAGATAATTTTCTAAATAATAAATAGCTAATATTCTGGAAATCATTTTGAATATAAACCAGACTACATTTGCACATTCAAAATTAGTATGTGTGTATGTTTGTCCTTAACGCTGAAACTGTTGGACAGATTAGGAGGAAAATTGTACACAGGTAGATTATGTAATATAGTAATAATCAAAAAATATTAGGCGCTTAGCGAAGTAAGGATAGGACTTTAATTCATTGCAAAAACTGCCGTAGAGCAGTGTATAATTTTCATTGTTTTGGGTGATTCCTATGTTGAATAACAGAAAATCTATCCCAGTTTATAGATAGCTATTTATAATAGTACTTGGATCAAAATAAGAGATGAAAGAATAGGAATAGTTAGTGACAGGATTATTGGAGTAAAAGGAGACTTTGAAGGATCAAGTATGAAGAATTACTACGAGTACATATAATGAAATAAGTAGTGTGACGTGCGTATTGTGCAAAGTCGTGGGACTTGCCATGCTTGTTGCCTTCGGGTAGCAGCCGAATGGGCCGGCACGTCCCGTATAGTACCACTCTCTTACAGAAGACCGGCGTGAAGTGGCAGCTATGCTGTCGCGTTTCGTCCGGTAAGTCAGAGTCCGGGAGGCCCACTCCCCATCCCTACTCCCGTCCTTCTCCTTCCTCCCTCCCTCCCTTTCCTGTCAGGCCGGCAACGCATCTGCAAGCCCTGTGGTGTTGCAGATGTCCATGGGCGGAGGTGATCACTTACCATCAGGTGAGCCTCCTGCCCGTTGCCCCCTTTGTCCCATAAAAAAAAAAAGACTTTGCATGTCATGCTATGTGGGGGTACTCACGTCCTCGTAGCTCCATCCCGGGTTGCCCATCGCCGCCCAGCCGTCGTAGTCCACTCTATTTCCCCTGACATAAGCTAGTGAGTTGATCGAACTTGTACCGCCCATCATTTTACCTCTAGATTTTACAAAAGAAAGCTTTGTAAGCAACTTTATTACATAAATGAATATAAAAACGATAAATTTTTTATATGTTCCTAGTACCTATATAATGATGATATTTTTTGTAGATATACAATAATATTTATTAGTATATGATTCATAGACCAAATCGATACTTATAGAATTTTTTGCCTATCCATTGAATGTATGGAAGGAATCCATTCCCAGATGGATATTGGCATTAATTTTGTAATTACTTATGATGAGTAAGAAAATGAATTTTAATTCACTGTACATACGAAAACAATTAACTATTTTCTGCTTTTCTTCTTCCTAAAATACTATGAAAATGATACCTGGGCCACGGACAGCCTACAGGATGAGCCAGGCAGCTTTTCCCATTAGACTGAGTTGTATACCCCCAGTCTACGTTAGACCCCAGCATCGCACTGTAGAGCGCCGGCACGATACTCACGTCCGGTTGTTCAGGACCCTCTTCTAAAAGTAATACCTAAAAATTTGTATCAATAAATTTTTGTTGGTATTGACTCAAACACCAACTTTTAAGTGCAAAAAAAAAGAATAGATAGAAAAATATCCAAGGAAAAAAATGTAATATGGCTATAGCTGACCTTAAATTCAGATTTTGCCGATAGACGATTGGCGACCACACATCCGGCCGACCCAGCACCTACCACTATGAAATCATAACTATTCGGTCTCTCCTCGTCTCTTTCCTTACAATTTTTCCTAACACCTTCGTATTTGGAGCCTCCATACAGTTGTACCAGAAGGCTGAGGTAAACGAATCCAAAGGAGGAGCAAGCCTTGACCGGTGAATGTGGAGGGCAAACTTCAGATAAGTTTAATGGCTGCCAGATCATTTTGCTTTCAAACCTAAGTATAAATAGTTATTAATCGAACATCATTCCTGCTACTATTATTAACTAGGATTTACGGAATTTTAAGTGATTTTATAACGTTTATAAGTCAAAAATACCAACCGGAGACGATTTCGTATATCAAGTAAAGTAATAGTTAGGAATTTAGCACATCACTAGTTATACTACAGTGGTAGTATAAATAGCAATATTTCTAATAATAAGCGTTTATTTTAAGTAAATATGTCCTGTAAAATGTCTATCAGCTAGTATTTTTCATAATAATTATAGAAGTAGGGACGTACCGTATGATCTCGCAACATATACCTAACTGCAGCCCAACCTTACCTTCACGTACAGGTTCTTTAATGACGAATTGTCTTGTAAGAATTAACATTTTTAATCTCTTTCTTATTCGGGTCACGGTATCAAAAGTATTTTAATTATTCATTATAATTAGCACATTATTCAAATGTGCACAGACCTAAATGGTTTTAACCGACACGTAATATAAGTATTCATTCGGTAGATTTTCCGATATTTAGACTTTAATTACTGATTTTGAACTTTGTAACGAAGTATTGTAAAACTTAAAACTTTTAAATGTATTCTTTATTATTAAAAAATAAAAAAATATTTTTTATGTAAAAATTTTCGCAGCCGGTAGGATTCGAACCTACGCTCCCAGAGGGAATCTGATTTCGAGTCAGACGCCTTAACCACTCGGCCACGACTGCTACACTATGACATGTTGAAATATAAAGATACCTTTTAGTACCCTCGGAATAAGTACATACAAATGTTTTTCGTCGGATTTATTTGTTTTTTGAAATTTATATTTTATAACAGGAAATAATATAAATAATATTAAATACAAGTTCTATTAATAACATATTGTGTTATTAATAAACAAAAATTTAAAAAAAACAACTTCCAATTAAACACTTCTATAAAATTTTAAAATGTATAACAATAAATTAAAAATATCAAAAATAAAGAACGAGATAGCCTACATTAAATTACTACATACTAATTTATATTTTCTACTCGGAATATTTTAAAGTTAAAAGGCAAAATGTTTCTCTATAAAAACTGTACCTTTAAGAAGACAGCGTATTCACTCCTGAAAGGCCGGCGACGCATTTGCAAGCCCTGCGGTGTTGCTGATGTCCATACTCGGCGGTGATCACTTTCCATCAGGTAAGTCCCATAAAAAAAATTAGTACCTGCTACATAATAAGCTGATTTTACCATACTATATTATTTACTAGTATCCTATATCCATAATTCATATTATGTCATTAATTTTAATGATTACTTTAATAGATATTATTTGAAATATAAATAAAAACATACAGACGAATTGAGAACATTCTCCTTTTTGGAAGTCGGTTGAAAAATAATTATGATAAGGCGGAAAAAGATAATAATATATTAAAAAGATACAAAGCAAAAAAATAATTGACATTTAAGATAATAAAAAGTCAAACAAAAAATTAAACAAAATAAAAATATACAAAATTAAAAAGAATTGATAGGGGACACCCGGGTTTGAACCGGGGACCTCTCGATCTGCAGTCGAATGCTCTACCACTGAGCTATATCCCCGATGATATTACTGTTCAATTTGTGCAACAAGTGTCTCTAGACCGTTCTATTTATAATTTTTACAGTTATTTACTGTCATTATATCCTTTTCTTACAATATATGATTGAAAGAGACAAAAGATCGTTGCATTTATCAGATGCCAAGGTCTGGCCCTTTTGATAAACTCAAATATGATTCATATTTTGTTGATTTACATGTTTTCGACATTATCTAATGAACTTATTTATTTTTATCATGGACGAGTTATAGGAATGCTTTTTATTTAATTAACTTGAGAACGACTGTATCTATTAAACTCATCTTTTTTAAGATTTCTTATACTTAGTAGAAGATTCTTTCGGAAAAAAAATTAAGAAAAAAAAAAGAAAACTGTGTAATTTGGGAAAACAAGATTTTGATAAACTTCGGTATGATGATAGCCGGTTATCCGGATTTACAAATAGGATACTTTTTGTAGCTTGAAAATATCTTAATTCTTTCGATATTCTTACTAACTTTTAAAGCATACCTAGGGAAGGTGAGTGTCTAAGTCCTATATAATAAGTTATCAAAAGGCGCATAGCCAAGTAATCTAGTAGCGCCATCTACTTGCTCATATTATGATTTAGTTCTAGCTTGTGCAAGGTTTTATATGAAACGTAGCACAGATGGCGCCACCAGGACATCACAAGAGAGAAGTTTTTAATAACGTCATTGATATTCGATTAAAACATCGAAATCCTGAGTAAAATTATAATTCCTCCAATTTAATCCATACTGATATATTTGTTAGCTTTTTTTTCGCAAGTAATAATATGTAGGTAGTTATCGACTTGAATAAGCTAACTCGATATCGGCTAAAAAAATGGAATATTTCAAAAAACGAAATTTCGTACTAATTAAGGTACTGATAATAGATTATTACCTATCTACTTAGAATAATAACATTCGAAGCCTAAAGATACATATATAATAAAATTCTAACATAGTCATACCATACGACTATGTTGTGACTGTACATTGAATATTTTTGGATTTTTTTAATTAAAATAGGCATTATTCTCTATAGACTATACACAGGCCGAATCTGTAATTTTTAGAATATTTGGATGTATGTCTGTGACTACACGAGCACGAGAAAACCACTCGACAAATTTTGATGAAATTTGTTATAATGATAGCTGGTTTCAGGGTCAGGATATAGGATAATTTCTACTGCTGGAGAAGATCTAATTTCTGAAAAATCTCAATCTTTACAAACCAGCTATTAAGCATCAAAGGTATATGACATCTAAGAATTTGGTTTTTTCGGTCTTTAGAGTGCGGGCGGAGCCGCGGGAAATGCTAGTTTAAAATAGTAAAAAAATGCCAAGGATTATTTACATATCTTTGTAGATGTTTTTATTTATATTTTGTGTGTTTAAGTATTTATTTACCCACGTACCTTTTATCTACCTATGTAATATAAGGCATCTATCTTCAGAGTTAAAACGTAGCATTGTTTGTTAGTACTTCAAACAAATACTTGTACTACTTGTACTACATACAATTAGCGGCAATTAAAATTTGCTAATTGGCATGTGCATGTGCAGGTGCATAGAAACCAGGAGGAACCAACACGTCACAAGCAATTTTTAGATAAATTTACTAGGGTTACGTCTTTCAACTTATTTATATCTTTATTTAATACCTTGCTTTTATTATATGATAGTTTTTTATTATTAAAATTGCTGTAAATACAAAAGCCATGCATAATATAATAAAATTCTAACTTCTTCAAATCTGTACATAAAATATTTCTTAGAAAACCCTATAGAAAAAGTCATTTTTATCGATACTGTTGTCTGTCTGTCTGTCTGTTACAACATCACGAGAAAATCATGGGACAGATTTGATAAGATTTAATATAATGATAGATAACATCTCGTCTCTGAGGAAGGTATCTTTACTAAGGTATCCAGAGACGAACTAGATTGAGGGTGCGTCTTTAATCTTATATATAAAAATCTCCTGTGCGTGTGTATGTAATAGAACTCCTGCTAAAAGGCTGGACCGATTTTGATGAAATGTTTTGTGTGTGTTCCAGTGGATTCAAAATGGTTTAGATTAACAATTCGGTCCACTACAAAATGTATTTTTTTTAATTCAATTAATTGAATTAATTGGTTATTTATACAACTAGACAATAAATACAAATTCAATTATAAATAAGTCGTTGCTAGGCAACGTTGTTTTGCGCTTGCGTACTGCAACATTTCACCGGGAGCAAAAGTTCCCAATAAATTAAGTTAAACATATGTAAGGACAATGTCTGTCGGGTCCGCTAATAATATACCCCAGACCAAATAACTTTTTATTTGGTCTGGGTAATATACGTAGAAAAAAATACTACAACCAATTTAAAAGATTTGACGTGACGATACAAATGACTCTGACGTATAAATTTTTTTATACCTTTATTATACCATTAATCAACACCTTTCAAAATCAACTTTTATAAACATAGTAATTTTATCTACCTACCTATCGAGTTAGCCATTTGTACTACGAACACTTTCCCCCTTTTTATTAACGAACCTTAATTTTCAACCGACTTCCAAAAAGGAGGAGGTTCTCAATTCTTCTGTAGTTTTTTTTTTACTTTCTTAAATAATAAAAAGTTATAATTTATTACGAATCTACATGACACTGGCAAAGTAAACTATGCTCAACTGGCACGCTTTGAAGCCATTAATTAACAAGAGAATTGAATTGAATTGAATTTCTTACGAATATTCGACAAATTCTACTAAAATTTAAAACTTAGTTATTCCATTTAATTTGATTTGGTTGATCAGATAATGGACTCTGAAAGCCTATCAACTTATTTGTCTATGTTTATTTTACCAAAGGACACAGTTTTTTAATGCATTTGAAAAAAGAAACCTTATATCTGAATGTCGATTTTACTAGAGATTCACCCTCGCGTCACTCGGGATACGTTTACTGTGTTTGTATAGATTTCTCGGAAAAGAGATATTTCATTTACCTGCAGTAAAACGTATCCAATATGTTGATACAGATTACCAGCTATCATCATACCAAGTTTTATTAAAATTTTATTTTCGTAATACCTTTTCAGACTCACAGACAAAAAATCTAAAGACTTTAGATTTAGTCTATATATATATATCGTTAATGATGACTATTACAATGAAAATTTGAAAAAATATTCGAACAAGTTAGAATTACTTTATAATATGTAAGTAGGTATAGATTAAATAAAAAAAGAAACAATATACCTGTTCCCGCTCCAAAAATGTACATTGTTGGAATTACTTTTTTGCTATTAATTATTATTATCAATAACACTTCATGTAGTGCTGATAAAAATACCATTTGTCTTCAATAATTGCTTCCAAAGGAAATACTATATTGAGGCTAATTGAAGTTTAATCTGCGACAAGTAACATATATTACAAGTATAAACTAAAAACTAAAAAAATTGGTAGTGCCAATATTTTTTACATACTTTTGTAAAATAAGTGACGTTAGGCCTGTATAGAGGGACGTATTATTAAATAATGTTAAAATTAAATTACTCAGGTTTTCAGGTTGTAAAAAAAGTGCATATTTTAAGGAGTTCAATTCATTTATTGTATTTTATGGCTTCTAGAAGTGCCAGTGAAGCTACCCAAATGACAGAGTCCGCCAAAAAATGTCAATGTCAATGCAATTTATTCAATTCAATTCAATTCTCTTGTTAATGACTTCAAGCGTGCCAATGTATGTAAGATTCCCTGATGTTGCCATAAATACTTTTTACTGGTTATATTGTGTATGTACATAAACATTTTTGTTAAATATAAATTTAATAATTTATAATAAAAAACACTTTAATCTTTTTAAAGCTGTTAACAAACTCGCTACCAAAATGGGAGATAAAGTGTAAATATAAGAACTTTATTTCCTTTATAACCCATAAATACCGGTTAGTTTGTTTGTAGAACAAAAGTAAAATAAAAATCCTTAAGACCCTAAAGAAGTAACGGAAACTGAAAATTAATTATTATCAGTTTTTAAATAACTCGCTTGTAGTACGCGAGGCGCAGTCGGTAAAAAGCAGCAATAGCATATGGTACGTATGCGAATACATTTTTAATATTTTTTTTTAAATTACGTTTTTTTTTTTGAAGAGCCATCAAGACGACAGAGACGGACACAGTTATCCGAGGTGTTAATTTAAATATATCTATCAGATATATTACTCCAATATTTCAAAAAAAAAGTTTAAAGGGGGAATTGGGGGAAAACCTAATATTATTTCTTTATTAATTAATAATGTAAATGAAACTTAAATGTACTAAAATATTCTGAAATCATAAACCCCAAAACATATTATTTTAATTTTTAAAGATACAAAGAAAAGGAAACAATCATGATCTGGCAGCCACAAAATCTGTCCGAAGTTTGTCCGCCCTACACACCGGTCAGCGCTTGCTCTTCTTTCGGATACGTTTATCTCAACCTCCTGGTCCGTTTGTACGGAGGTTTCAAGAAGACTCAGAAGAAATGTCCGGAGAGAGAAAATGAGGAGAGGCCATATGAATGTGACTTCATAGTGGTAGGCGCTGGATCCGCGGGATGTGTCGTCACTAATCGACTGACGGAAAACTCTAAATGGACTGTAAGTTCCCGCCATTTTAATAATAGATATCTTTAACTGTGGTTTATTTTAAAAACTTCTTTTAATATTTATTTAATAATAATGTTTCTAAGCAAGAGATCTAATCTAAAATAATTTTTATGAGATACGAGACCTTATAGAAACAAGATTTAAGGCCGATTTACATTTCAATAAGTACAGTAGCGAGTTAAGAAATCAGTCAGTTAAGTATTAAGTTGTAAGTATTAAGTGTTAGTAGTCATAAGTTGGCGTTCCGAGCATAGGACTAGTCGCGTCAGTTGTTTTAATCCAGAAAATGGACGTTGAATTATTTAATAGTAATTTACGTGCTATAATAAGAGAAATAGTATCAATACTTTTACAACACATTGAAAATGAAATTGTAACAGAAATGAATAGACCCACAAGGATATGGGAAAGAAAGTGGATTGCTAGAAAGGAACGTGGTGTCAGCAGTACCCTTCTAACGGAATTGTCTGAAGAAGACACAGTTGAATATAAATACGCTCTACGAATGAGTGAGCCTTCATTTCTATTTTTATTAGATAAAGTTATGCCAGCGATTCAGAGGTCGGATACGTTCATGAGACGTGCTTTACCGGCAAAATTGAAATTAGAAATTATATATACAATATAATTCGCTTATTTTTTTAAGTCCTTGGCTATATTATGTTGACTTGATACTTTTTATTTTAGAGACAGCCTCCTTCGGGCTGAAATCACTCATAGAGATAACCTCACAAATTTTAATAATGGCCGCATCTCTAGTTAGTCTATTGCGGTAATTATTGCAAATTGAATTAAATAAACACTCATGTTTGAGGTATTCTTCTACAAATGCAAAGGTGGTATTGTCAGACCACTTCATTTTAACACAACTAAAAAAAATACGTGACCGCGGCCGCTGTCCGCAAACTTATGGATTGTACTAAACTCGGTCGTCTACACGCCGGCTAGTTAAGTTGGCGGGGTGCGGGAGACGCGAGAGAGGGTGCCACTTCCCACTGGACTCGCCAAAAAATAGGATCGTGATCTATTTAAGTTAACTTAATTAACAACTTACAACTTAACTCGCTTTTGCCGTTCAAATGACAATAACAACTTAACTCGCCGATGGCGCAAGTTAACTCGCTACTGTACTTATTGAAATGTAAATCGGCCCTTAATCGCAAGTGAAACTAACACAGCCTGTACATCTTTATATCTATAGATTCTATACACAAGATAAAATTGAAGTGTCCATTTTTAATTTCAAATTAACAGATTTTCACTAAATGCATATGAAAGTATATAAGGTACCTACTTAAATTAAAAATCAACTTTTAAAGTTTATGTCTGTCTGTTTGGCTAATATCTGAGAACTGCCTCGGTGGTGTAGTGGCTAGCATGTACGGTCATACATCGAGAGGTCCTGGGTTCGAGCCCCGGGTCGGGCCAAGTTAAATTATTGAGTCTTTCTGTTTAGTAAGTCTCAGTAATAGCCCGGAGTTGGGAAGTTGGCGGTGTGTCACCCCTGTGCCTCGGAGAGCACGTAAAGCCGTCGGTCCTGCGCTTTAGCTCTCACTGGTCGTGTCGAGTAGTCGTCCCACCGGAGTATGAGAGTGATAGGAACAGAGAGTGCACTTGTGTCTGCGCGTACACTTGTGCACTATAATATCTCCTACGTAGTTGGTCTGTCTAAATAAGATTGGTGCCATGGCCGGAATCGGTCGGAGAACATTATCTGAGACGGCTAGATTAATTTTGACGGGACTTACACTCGCAGATAGCTTATGTTAAAAGAAGTAACTCGAACTACTTTTATTTTAGAAATTTTATTTTTATGATTTTGTGTCATAAACTTTAAATTTCGAAGGGCGTACTTAACGCTCGCTAGTTAAAAATGAAGTTATTTGAAGACAACGAAAGCTTTAGAGTATGTACCGATCGTAACGCTAACACCGTTCTTTGTGCCAATCACTCAAGGATTAGAAGTAAATATTAAATAATAACTAGCATTTCACGCGGCTCCGCCCGCGTTTTAATGACCGGAAACTAATTCTTAGATTTCACATACCGTGTGATGTTTTCCAGCTGGTTTTCAACGGTTCCTTGAGATTTTATTAAAAGTAGATTTTTGTCAGCAGTAAAAAGTGTTCTATACTTTGAGCCGCATAACCACCTATCATACCAAATTTGATTAAAATCTGTCCAGAGGGTTTCTCGTGATGTCACAGACAGACAGACAAAAATTCTAAAAACTACAGATTCAGCCTCTGTATTGACAATAAATAATAATGACTATTTCAATAAGATTTAAAAAAAAAATCAATGCACAGATTCGACTAAGTCAGAATTTTATATTATCTTAAGATTAGACACAAAAAATATATATGTTACAATTAAAACAGTTAGTAGTTTTGAATAGTTAAAACGCGTTGTAACTGAGAACGGGATTTAACTGTAGTCTGTAACATAATATATTATACCTACCTATTACGTTATTTAACATTGTATAAGTATACTTAACGTCGGTACAGGTCGTTTATCTTTAACTCAAATTTTAAAAATTGTTCTTTACCAAACAAAGTATACTATTAATTTTGTAAATTATACACTAATAGTTTAATATTTATATTATTGGCGGAGTTGGAGCGATTTCCTGCTGAATGCATGCGATATAGTTTTTGTACGCACTTGGCCTTTAATATGAACAATTATGCTATGATCTAATTTGTTCTACTCACGATATAAAATCTAATTGTATATTGATCAATTTACTTTAAATCGTAAGAAATATACAAAAAAAAAGTATTTTTAGGTACTTATTATTTTTATTTTAAACTAGCGAGTAGCGACTCGAATACTTAGGGGACACCCTAAGTTTAATGATCCGTTTTCTCCTATAACGTGTATCATACATATAAACCTTCCTCTTGAATAATCTGTCCCTTGATTAAAACCGCATTAAAATAAAGTAAGTAAAAAAGATCTTAACATACAGACGGCGGGAAGCGACTTTGTTTTATAGTATTTAGAGATGTTGGATGTATTTAATTAATCTTTTCAGACATGTCTCTTCGAAGCAGGTAAAGAGCAGCCAGATGTGACCTTTACGCCGGGTCTATCTACTGCGCTACTAGGGTCCAACATAGACTGGGGGTATTCCACTGAGCCTAATGGAAAAAGTTGCCTTGCACATCCCGGGGGGAGGTGTCCTTGGCCTAGGTAATTCAGATTGACCCTCAGTCGTTTGTTCAATTGTTTATCTATTGTAAGTACGGACTCATTAGCATCCGATAATCCACCACTTGATGGCCCACATAGAATAATGAGACATTCGTTCCGAAGCATTTTTGTATAATATTTAATTTCTTTAAAATACTAACATACAAAGCTTATATTCCTACATACTAATGTAGTTAATTTGCATACATTCTAGAGGTAAAATGATGGGCGGTTCAAGTTCGATCAACTCACTAGCTTATGTCAGGGGAAATAGAGTGGACTACGACGGCTGGGCGGCGATGGGCAACCCGGGATGGAGCTACAAAGATGTAAGTAAATTAGTATTACTCGGTTAATGTTTATAATATATCAGTAACAAATATGATGTTGTTGGTCCGATTTTCATCGAACACCTGAGCGACCCTATAACCATAAATACACGATATAGTTCATCACAATTGGTCTATCTGTCAAGAAGGATATAGACATCATACATATGCATATAATTATTGAAAATCAGTTATACCCATTTTAAAACTACATCGTAACGTAAATTATTTCTAAGTTAACCTATTTAAGTAAATTATTTGTATACAGGTTCTACCATTCTTCAAAAAATCAGAACGTAATATAAACATAGGGGCTCTAGATGCGGAATATCATGATGTTAGAGGCGAACAGTCTGTTTCGTGGAATACCTATATTGACCCACCTTCTCGCATGTTGACTGATGCCTTTAATCAAGGGGGTTTACCGCTGACTGACTACAATGGGCGAGAACAAGAGGGCACCATGCAAGCGCAGGCGTTCTCTGTGAATGGCGAAAGAGTTTCAACTAATACAGCTTTCATACAACCAATAATGTGCAAAAGAAAAAATCTCTTCGTCGAAAAAAACGCTGAGGTAACAAAAATTTTGATTGATGAAAATAAAAAAGCATATGGAGTAGTTTATGTAAAAGATAATAAAAAATACACAGTTTACGCAAAAAAAGAAGTTATCGTTAGTGCTGGAGCGATTAATTCACCCAAATTGCTAATGTTGTCAGGCATCGGGCCCAAGGAACATCTCGAGGATTTGGGCATTCCTGTAATAAAGGATTTAGCGGTTGGAGAAAATTTGCACGATCACGTTACTTTCAATGGTGTTTTTATTGCTTTACCAAATAAGACTGCAACAACAGTCAGTCAAGATGAAGTATTGGAAGCTGTGAAAGATTACGATAAAATGAAAATTAAAAGGGGGCCGCTATCTGGCAATGGGCCAGTCAATTCAGTATCATTTTTGAAAACTGAACCTAATTTAATCGCTCCCGACATACAATATCAAGTCAACCACTCGCCCGACTGGAGAGAATTTTATAAGGATCCGATAACCGCAGAAACCGTTAATATTCTACCGACAGCATTTTATAACGCCGTTGTACCAAGAACAATGAATATTGTACCCAAAAGTAGGGGAGTACTTCTATTAAACTCATCTAACCCAGATGGGCCGCCATTACTTTACCCAAACTACTTCGGCGATGAGACTGATTTCATACCATTGTTAAAGGGTGTAAAATTCTTATTGTCACTAGAAAATACGGAAGCTTTTAAATCACACGGAGCATATTTCGTAAGAGAAAAGCTTCCAGCTTGCAGGCATTACGACTGGGGCACAGAAGAGTACTATATATGTTTGGCCAAAGCCTACACTTCCACAACATACCATCCAGTAGGGACTTGCAAAATGGGTCCAAAGAGTGACAAAAAGGCTGTTGTGGACAACGAGCTCCGAGTGCACGGCGTCGAAGGTTTGCGAGTGATCGATGCGTCGATGATGCCGGTGGTTATCAGAGGGAATACTAACGCTCCAGCTATCATGATCGGGGAGAGAGGGGTCGACTTCGTCATCAAGTATTGGAAAAATGCTGCCTAGGTCAACCCTCATACTTAGTTGAAGCGTTGAAAGAAGAAGAGTTGTCGTTAATTATAATATACAAGATTTGTCGATTTTAATTCAATTACTATCTTATTTTAATGAAGTATTTGATGTTAGGTCTTGTTTAATATCTTTTTATATCCCTTAAATTTTTATAATGAAACGCTATCGGAGATGCCTAATATTTTGTAAGAACTTAAAAATCTAAGAATATTATTATTGTACATTTAGTATGTAACATTAAATTGAATTATGTATTATTTATTTGTAAAATACTTATGTTCATTGTTCGTTCAATATTGTAATAAAATGTTTAAGTTCATGTGTAAAATTAATAAACTTTACATTATTAAAAGTCGTCTTTTGTTTGTCTTCTCTTAATTATACACATCACATATGTATATAAAAAACAAAATTAAAAATTTTGAAAAAACCCACGACGGTTAACAAATTATTAAAAAGGATAAAATAATAAAAAAAAAACCACCGACTTAAAAATAAACGTAATGCGAGATAAAAAAAACCAAGAATATCCGTCGGGGGCTGCCATTAAATGAACTAGTTTTGAAGGTTTATAGTAACGTGAATAATTAGAGATTTTAAGCGCTATATTTACATCCTTAATGGGTAGGCCGTGCACCTACTGTGAGGACCTTTAGAAGTATATTTACGATCAAAATTTAAAATAGTGAAAAACCGTCGGCGTTCGCCCGACCGCGCCCGCCTATCTAAGAACATGCAGCAATCTAACCCGAACCCATAACTGAAAGCTGCATCAAAATCGGACTAGTAGTTTTTGAGAAAAATGTCTTTAATATATATAGTAGCTAATATAAAATATATTACTGCAGCGCCCTCTAGTGAGTTACTACCGTAACATCTATTTAAGAACCCTTACTTATCAACCACAAACTGCATCAAACTACTAGGACTAGTTTTGGTTCTGCACTAACAGGTGTTTACTGCAGCGCCCCCTGGTGAGTGATCACCGTAATACCTATCTAAGAACATGCAGCAATCTAACCCGAACCCATAACTAAAAACTGCATCAAAATCGGATCATTAGTTTAGAAGATAGGTGGGAACATTACTTTTCACATGCGAACACACAAACATCTCTCACCCTAAACGCACATACCGTCTCCGTTCCGTCGTGGGTAAAAAATGAATTATTAGTTAAAGGCAAATATATATTTCTTTACTTTGAGCGCAAGCGAAGTCGCGGGTTTCGCTAATTTGTTATAATAAAATACCAAAGCCTAACGTCCGAGTCACGCGGTGTTCTCAGGCGGTCACCCATCCAAGTACTGACCGCGCCCGACGTTGCTTAACTTCGGTGATCGGATGAGAACCGGTGTGTTCAACGTGGATGTTGGCGACAAAATAACAGAAATAATAATTTTAACAAAACAGAAATATGGCATTCTTATATAATACTAGCGACTCACCCCTGCTTCGGTCGTGTTCGTCCCTAGTAAAAATAAATAAAAATTCTAAAATATAACCTCCTACTTTTTTGAAGCCGATTAATAAGTAGCGTAAGTAGCGCCATATAACATTAGCTATCTGCAAGTGAAAGTCCCGTCAAGATCGGTCCAGTCATTTCACAGATTAGACGGAACAAACAGACAGACATACAGGCATACAAAAAATTTAAAAATTGGTTTTTGGTAAATGACAGAACCTTATAATATACTTTTATATGCATTTAGTTAAAAGCTTTTTATTTGAAATTATAAACAGACACTTTAATTTTTATATCACATAATATATGGACTAGCAGACGCTGAGCTTTGTGAGGGCTCGCGTAGTTTTTCTAACGGGTAACAAATAATAATGTTACAGCTACGTTAACTCTTCAGTTTTCTAACAGATGGCTTTAGAAATAGAATAAAAATCTATTAAATGAACGCAAAATTGTTAATTTTCATTTTTAATGGGTATCAAATTGTATTTTTTGTACAGATATGAAGTTTAATTACTAATATAAACGCACAAATCTATAGGCGTGATAGTTTGTCAGTAAAGTGAACCACAAAATGCTCAGGTTGTGGGATAGTGTTAGAACTCGCTTCTCTCGCCCTAATAATAATATAGAATGCCTTCAGCGGGACTCAAGTCTCAACCCCGCAACCGTTGGCGCAGTTAGTAGGGTACATTACGAGCTGCGGCAAACGTATCGTCAAATATGATAATATATTATCATTTCTTAGCTTTTGGCCTAGTATTTAGTAATAAACAACTTGCCTTGCAAGCTGTATCGGGATATAAGTTATGCCTTGCTTATCAACTAGGTCATGGAATGAATAGATTCCATTTTTTAAATCTTCCCCCATAGATAAGCGCTATCGAGCAAACAAAAACAATGTCCCTACTATAGACACAGTATTATGTTCAATGCTATAAAATATTACGACTATAGTTAGGTATCTATTTGACACTTTTCCAAGTTCGTTTGAAAAACAAAAAACTAAATTATATTAGACTTGATAACGCTGTTGTCGTTTCGAAAACAAAAATTTTAAACTAAAAAATTATTATTAAAAATTAATATAAAAATGGACTAAATCAAAATTCTTATACCCTTATTCACAACTTCGTGATAATTTTTAGAAAAACAGTACTGTGCGAAGTCTCAAGTAAATGGATGACTTAGCAGCATTAATTTAAAATATACTTACTCAAATAGGGAAATAAAAATTTTAAATATTTGGTTTTTATTATTTGATTAGCGATTTGATAGCGCGAGTGAAGCCGCGGGTTTCGCTAGTGAATGTATACAAAAACTTGACATACTTTATGCTAAAACCTTCCTTAAGCTACTCTATCCATTGGTGAAAACAGCATGAAAATCGATCCAGTAATGTTTGAGTTTAGCACGGCCACGAACAGACAGACAGACGCGGCGGAGGGCTTTGTTTTATAGTATTATGTAGTGATACTAGTGACTCATCCTCGTTTTGTTCGTCTTCGTAACGTCACTAGTACAAACTTCCCAACCTTTTCACCCCCTTAAGGGATTACTTTCGGGATAAAACTATCTTAGGATATAGGCTAACTATGTTAGGATATAGGATAAGTTTTTCCACGGTCAAAAACTAACAATTTTCAAGTAAATCGGTTCACCGATAACAGACGAAACGGAATTATTTTCGGATTAATAATGTTCTTATGTAGGGAAAATATAAATTAAACTAGCCTTTCCCGTGGCTTCGCTCGTGTTCTAAAGGCTGGAAATCAAATTCTTTCACTCGTCCGCCCGTCTTGAACGCGGTTATCATTATTTTGTTGCGGAGTTATGTTAAAACTATGATATCTCCTAAGATATTCATTGAAATCCAATTATGTCAAGAGCAATTTTGTTCAAAATTAAATACTTGTGATAGATATCTCATTTATTTTGGTAAGGATTAATATCATGTTTATGCAAACACATTCGCAAATAATAATTGTCTTAAAACAAATTTGATTACCATAAAAAAGGTTACAGCAAGTCAACCTTAAAAGATGACATATGCTAGCGCGGACTTTATTTCAGAACTTTTAAAGGGGAACATTTCAGTCATACATGATTTTTGTATAGCTTTAACCGTTTACGCAGCGCACGCAACGGAAGCTTTTAAAAGGAATATTTTTCTCCCGTTTTTGCAACATTTTTCATTGGTGCTTCGCCCCTATTAATCGTAACGGGATGTAATATAGCCGATAGCCTTCCTCAAAAAACGGACTATCCAACACAAAAATATTTTTTAAATTCGGACCAGTAGTTTCTGAGATTAGCGCGTTCAACCTAACAAACAAACTCTTCACCTATATAACGGCTATATGTATTTAAGTATCTCTTGCGTAATTTGAGGCCAGTTCTCATCGCCTCCGTGGCGCAATCGGCTAGCGCGTTCGGCTGTTAACCGAAAGGTTGGTGGTTCGAGCCCACCCGGGGGCGCGACATTTTTGTTTTTATTACTATAATTAGCAAATTGAATTTAATAACTTTTTTACTGATAGGAGTTAATATTTAAATTAATTTTTCTTTATTTTATATTTTTAGCGTTACCTTCATTTACCTCTAAGACATAATATGAGTATTTCGTATTAAATATAAATTATTAATACATATTTTTAAAATCTTGAACTTGTTCGTTAGTCTCGTTAAAACACAAAAACGGCTGAACCGTTTTGCAAATTCTTTTTGATTTATTAGAATTGAATTTATTAGAAATATAAAAAAAAGCGAAATCCTAAAAATCAACTGGAAATTCGAAAAGTTCAGTTTTTATTTTGTATGGCGATCATTAACCAATAAAATAGGAGCGTATCCGAACGAAGCAAGGGCGAGACACTAGTATAAAGAATTTTAAGCTATGGTTTGTATATCACTATTTCATTTCAACTCACATCTCCCGTATGGTCTAGTGGCTAGGATACCTGGCTTTCACCCAGGAGGCTCGGGTTCGATTCCCGGTACGGGAAAGTATCATTTTTTGTTTTTTTTTTTAATAAACTCTTAACTTCAGAGAAATAATTTTCAAAACTTAAAGAGATAAATTATATAATTTTTAGTCATCAAACTTTAAACTAACATAATGCTAGAGCGATCGAGATTTGCTTGGCGATAATTGAAAGTATACAAAAATTGTGCTTTTACTTTAGAAACCATAATTCATGTACAGACAAGAATAAAAAATAAATAATGATATAAAAATAAATTAATTATTTTTATTACAACATAGGTAAATATAGTGTAGATATGGACAATGATTATTTATTTCACTGTTGATTATGTACATATTTAGCTTAAACCCTAAGATTGTGTACGTCAATGTTATAGTGACCAATTCTTAATAGGTACTTAATTTGTTATTTTGGTATATTAGAAGTAAAGACTAATCAAAATTATTAGAAACCTCTGTTAAAATAACAATATTGTAATTGATGATGATAATTGATAATCAATCTAATTATATTATATATATATAAAATATATCAATGATTGGGTTTTTATAACTTGTACTATTTTTTAATACTTAAGTAATTATGTATTTATTCAAATCAAAAATTAACCTCTCTTGAGACCATATAGAAATACATAATGTAATAAATTACACTTTATTGTTTGTTAACTTATGATAATTATTAATCCTTACTAATATTATAAACGCGAAAGTAACTCTGTCCGTCTGACTGTCGCGTTTTCACGGCAGAACTACTGAACCGATTTAAATGAAATTTGTTACACAGATAGTCTAGAGCCTGAGAAAGGACAAGGCCTACTTTTCAAAGCAAAAAAAGGGCTGTAAGGGGAAAGTAAGTCATTTTTAAAGCTAGAAGCTTGAAACTTTTTTTTTTGCTTGTGATTATATAGAATTTATATATAAATATTAATTAAGTTATACATTAAGTTTGTAAAGAATTTATACTAACCGCGGGGGTACATATGAGTATCGCTAGTTATGTAATTGATATAAATATTATAGAGACGGTACAAGAAAGATAAAAAAAATCTTTTACGGAATTAATTTCAAATAGAAGATAAATTATGTAGATAAAAATATATCACATATTGTTAAATATATATAAAAAGATTTGTCAGAAGTGGGATTCGAACCCACGCCCTCAGAGAGGACCAGAACAACTCGCACCTACTGAGTAGGCAAGGGAACCTTGAGTCTGGCGCCTTAGACCGCTCGGCCATCCTGACAGATACTAACAACGGCGAAATTGTGAATCGTATTTTAAAATAATTTATATCTATAATTATTTACATATTGAAGTATTTTTAACCGACTTCAAAAAAAGGAGGAGGTTCTCAATTCGTCGGGGACTTTTTTTTTTTTTTTTTTTTTTTTTTTTTTTTTTTTTCTATGTATGTTCCCCGATTACTCGACGATGGCTGGACCGATTTGAAAAATTCTTTTTTTGTTTGAAAGGGTATAGTTTCTAGTTGGTCCCATAGTCACCAAGTTACGATCTGATGATGGGATCCCAGGGAAATCGAAGGCAACTCTCAAATTTTATAGGCACTTATCACGTTTTTCATATATTTCCTAAAGCTGTTTAAGTATTTGCGTCTGATTATCATCATCTCCTGTGGTTGAGCTAATGATGGAAGGTACAACTCCTCAACGGTTAGGAGTTAAAAGAAAATTCTTTCAATATTATACGTAATTATAGACCGATAGTTAAATTCTTTCAGGCTCTTATTAACCGACTTTAAAAAAAGGAGGAGGTTCTCAATTCGTTGGGGACTTTTTTTTATGTATGTTCCCCATTACTCGAAAGTGGCTGGACCGATTTGGAAAATTCTTTTTTGTACATAAACCAAATAAGTATCTACTTTCCGCTAAAAATTTGAAAATAAATTATTTTTAACAAAAAACAAAAACCGACTTCAAAACTAAACAAATCTAAACTAAAAAGTAGAAAATAATACTTTTAAGAACTTCGTTAATTTAGAAGTCGGTGCCAGCCAAAGCAAAATAACCTTAAATAGACACATTCGATTAATCTATATCTATAATATTTGTAAACATAATCAAAATACCGTTCGAAAGTTCCTTGCAAAGGCAAGATAAGTCTATCCGTCTTGGCTGGCACCGACTTCGAAATTAACGAAGTTCTTAAAAGTATTATTTTCTACTTTTTAGTTTAGATTTGTTTAGTTTTGAAGTCGGTTTTTGTTTTTTTTAAAGTTATAGTAAAATTACAAAAAATAATTTTTAACACAAAAAAATTTAAAAGTACTAACTTTTACGAAACCCATTATAGGATAAAAACCTAAAATAATATTTTATATATCAGAACTATGTATTTTATAATTATTTTTAGTAAAAATAACTTTTTTCCTGAACCATAAGTTAAAATAATATTTTTATATTATTAAAATACGCCATCTATAAAGCAATTGAAACACTAAACAGAGGTCTATTTTAGTACGAAATTTTTTTATAGATGGCGCTATCAAATAATTTTTCTAACATTTGAATTTCTATAACAGTTTAACTAATAATAATTGATCAATACGAAATATTAATAAAGTACTAGTAAAATATAATGTTACCTGTGCGGTGTGCCTTTAAGTGTATCTAGATGAATTTGATTTCAAACAATCACAATAAAGAAACTTTTCTCTTCCGTGGGCCACTAGCACTTTGCTTAGTTAATTTATAACGTGTTTGATATATTTACAAATAAACTGACTGAATAATATAATAAATATTATGATCATAACTCATAAGTCAAAACATCTAGGTAACCAAAAAATAAAAAAACTTTTACCTTACCTTTTATCAAGAAGAATCAAGATGTTCAATAGCACGATAATTTATCTGCCTTTTAGAAGAACAGACTTACTAAAGTAACTTAGATTAAATTTGATAATGGTAAATAAAAATAAGTCTAATATAAAAATAAACATAAATAATAATCAACTCAACGATGAATGCTTTTATCACCTTCAATTTAAAATTAAATTAATAAATAGACCTATTATATCACCTATTATTTTAATAATCAATAATCATAACAAAAGCGGAAATCAAAGAGACAAAAAAATTCTTAAATAAATTTAATATTTAAAATCCTGCTATTAGTAGTAAATATCTTCAAAAACTGCATGAAGAAACATTTCAAAATTATAAATCAGATTTAATTTTCCTATTTTACTAACTAATTTAATTTAATAAATAATAAGATGTTGTTTTGTAATCAAAATTTGGTGATGTAATTGGTCACTAATATTTTTAACTAGATGGCAAAATTTTGTTAAAGAATTTTTACGAAAATAGTGCCACTTATTATAAAGTTTAATTTAAATTAAATTAAACAGAAATAAATAAATTTTGATAGCCCATAATATATTGATCTATTAAAATTGATGTGTCGTCTACATCAATATATTTTTTTCCCTATAGTATTAGTATTCCTCAGTATTGTATAATCTATGCTAACACAAGTGTCATTGTCAAACCATTACCATTTTGATTTTTGAGGTTATAATTTATGTTGTTTACAAACAAAAAATCGTCATGGATGTAGAAGAAAAAATTAAAGAAGACATGAGAAAGCTAGGATGCAATTGCAATAAGAAAATAGCACTTGCTTATTATTTATACATTTATTTAGTTGATGAGAAACTGATGTACGACACTGAATATTGCTACAACAAAGACATCGATACCCTGTATGTCGTGGCTAGGCCGAATAAAAATGAAAATATTAATATTTATGTCCCAATACCGACTAATTTTGACGTTAGTATGAATTATATTAATATTTTACAAGAAAATTTATGTACCGTGGAAACTGGACCTAGTGTCAGCCTAGCATTTATGGAAAGTGATTTTACTACAGTAATTTATACTTTTACCAAGGGCCTGGCTGAACGCCAGTCTGCAGAAAAAACAGCCCGAATAAGACAGAAGGAGGATAGGAGGACTTTTATAAATAGTGAACTTAAGAAAAATAAAAATAAAATTCTGAATGATGCACTAAATGGTGGTTTTGTGGATGATGATGATGTTTGTCAAGTGCTAGATTAATAATTATTATCTTTAATCACTTTTAAATTGGTTTTAAACTTAGGTTAATATAACTCATTAATTTAATAAACCGGTGCATAGTTTAATTAATAATACTGTTTAATATGTAGTGGGTCATTAAATATATTTTTATATTTGTTTGGACCATGCACTTTGATTTATTTCTGAAATTTATTATATTTGTACTTAAGAGAAAATGGCAATTAATTAAACATTTAAACAAGAATTAATAATTTCTTAAAACAACTGTAAAGGGAAAATAAAATGATTTCATATTATTAATATTTTATTTATTAGTTACATTAGACATGGTACACATATCCACTCTACATAACATTAGACTTTGGGTGGGGTACAAAGCTAGAAAATAAACAACCTATTAAACAATATCACTTAGTTGAAACTTGAAGTATAGTTAGTGCTGCCAGATTCAAAATGAAGTGTGATATATTATATATTTTTGTAACTTGGAAACACTAAATATAAAATAATAATAAAGAATACAACCAAGCATCTCTTAAAATAAAGTCTATAAATATAAATAAATAGTGTGAATACAGTGTTTATAATATTCTCAGTCAATATCTTTATTTTACAAAATGTATAAAAATCTTACTCTAAACTTAAGTACAAAAGCTTACATGAAATATTTTATTTTTAATACATTGGCCACTAACCTTATCATTACATTTTTTAAAAGTTGACCACAAAAATAAATTGTTTAGAAATAGAAATTTCATTAAAGTTTCCATTGAATTTAATCAAATAAAAACCTTGTATGAACTTACTATGTATTTTGGATGGACCTTTTAAAGACATTATTTATGAATCTTAATAATTTATTTAGGGTCAAATATAAACATCTTATTTCTATGGTCATTACTGAAATATTGTGAAATCAAGTAAAGAGACATCATTATTTACAGGATTTCACTAATAAATGTTATAAATAAATATATAGTTAGAATAAAATGAGTACATGGTAAAATTGTCTTTTCAAATTGTCACTAGTCACTATGGATTTTGAACACATTTTAAGCACCTTTTGAGTTCATTATAATATATTTTTATTGGTTTTTATACACCTGCCTCTAAAGCAGATTTCTGTTTCATGGGATACTTCCGTTGACATAGAAGTACTGACAATATTAGACGGATTCATGAAGCTTGACACCGATGATGTCTCTACCTTGACAGATTTTTCTGTTGCATATTCATTATTGTCATCTCGGGTTATTCTTTGTATGTCCATTTCTGTAACATTTTCTTCATTAGCGTTTCCAATTTCAGCTGTGAATTCATCAGGCATATAATTCGATTCAGTTGTAGCTTTTACTTTAGTTATTTCTGTTTCTGTTTCTATTTTAGCCATAGGTGTCGTCTCCAAAAGTTTGGTAGTATCATTCTTGACAATTTTTTTGTGTTCAGACGGTTCTCCAAACAAATAGTCCATTAAGCTGAGTCCATCAGATCTGTCAATGCCTGCATTAGTAGACTCAGTCGGCTCTGTGTAATAAGCAGTATCATCGAGTGTAGGATCTGGCGATCCAGTACCTAAGTCCATGTCACCAGGGTTTACTTTCTCTGTAGAATCAGTACATTTTATATCTGATTTCGTCGTTGGTAAAGTTTCGTTTGCAACTTCTGAACTAGATTCAATAGCAGATATTTTAGGTATTTCAAAATTTGATATCTCATCCACCTGATCTTCATCATAAGTGTCGAAAAAGTCTTTTAGGAACTGATAGTTTGGTTTGTAAGTAGTTACAGCTATTTTTGTATTACCCTTCCCAGACTTTTCCAAGGCACCTTTTTGTACTGACTGTCCAAGCCTGTTGACAACGTTAGAGTAGTACTGTGACTCAGCTACATCAATTTCTTCTGACGTCGGACGCACTTTTTTGACTCTCTTCCAAAATCCACGACGACGATTAGTTTGAGTCGTCACCTCCTGAAAATAAAAATCGTAATATCTAAATAGATTGTTTTTCCTATACTAACGGTGAATGTTTATTATTAATTAATTCGGTATAGGTATATTATAAAGATATATATTATAAAATTGTGCTGGATTGTAATCGGTATTAGGATGTCTTACCTCTGTGCTGTTGGGGGAAGAAGTATTTTCTGTCTGTGGTGCTGTCACATCATCTTGTACTGGCGTAGTAGGTTTTAGAGAGTAATTTTCACCCGACGATATAATTCTTTCTGGAGGAATCTCGCCGATTTCACCACCTTTATGTTTCATCACATTTCCTGTGTATTCGTTTTCGTCTTGTTCTTCTAAGCTTTTCATTACCTCTTCAAGCATAGTTTCAAAAGTTGACATATTGTCACCAGAGTCGCTTTTTGTTACTTTACTTTGCTCTACCAAAGCTTCAAGTGTGGGTGGTATATCAGGTATTTTTTTCTGTTGCCTATTATTATATGCCGGTGTTACTGAAATAAGGATGTCTTCGAATTCATTTTTGGCTGTAATTATATCCAGTTCATCATCTTTTGATGTTTCTTCATGATTTTCTGTTTTTGTATCATCAGCAATGTTATTTGGGTTAAAAGGTTTAAAAGAATCTTTTGAAATTTTTGGTGACCAGCGGTCTGATTCTGGTTCTGCATATTTTGGCCTATTGATAGAATAATTTGATTCTTGATCTTCACTTACTTGATCATCTGTTTCCGTTTCAGGTTTTTTATTGTATCTTTCCGATAATCTCGGTCTGTCTCTATATCTACTGTACAAATTATTTTTTGTAGTAGTTGTAGTTACGTCTACTTGTTCTTCGGGCTTCACAGTTGGCTTTTCTGTTGGTCGACGTCCTCTAAAACGATTTTTAACTTCATAGGTTCTTCTGGTGATGGTGCTTTCAGTTGTAGTGCTGTATGTAGGCTTTCTACGTCTAAATTGACCGCGACGGGTAGAAGCTTCCGTAGTAGATGTTGAAATTGATTCAGTCGTTGTTTCAGGTTTATATACAGGTTGTTTATAGTCTCTAAATTCTGGTCTAATGTGAACTTGCTTTGTTTTTAGGTCAGCTTCAATTTCTTCAATTCTCATAGTAGTTCGCCGTTTGTCAAAAGCTGGTCTATATGTAATAGCTTGTAAGGGTTTTCTCCTTTCACTTTTTATCCTTGCTGATTCTGTGGATGTTTGATGATATTGCCTAACGACCCCTGGGCGTACTCTTACCCTATTATATGAAGGAGTAGTCTCAACAATATTTTCTTCTTGTTCTTGCTCTTGTTCTACATCGTGACCAACAATTTCAGTATTTTCTTCACCTTCAGGTTGCCTACTTACATCATCTTGTTTTTTCAGTTGAAATTCATCATTTATCGAGTAAATGGGTACATTTTGTTCTGTGACTGGACTGGAGGGCCTACTAGAGATCAAATGTTCCTGATGATCTTGTGTATTATATTCAGGAGAAGTTTGTACTGAGTAATTTTCTTCTTTTAATTCATCATAAGATGTAGTATCATGAGATCCAGCATCTTGTGGTTGATAAGAATATTCCTTGTTAGGAGAAGAAAAATTTGGAACATAAGACGCTTCCGATACAGGATTAATGGCTGCGGTAAACTGCTGAGGAACATCTTTTGATTCTGTATGTATCGGTTCAGTAATGGAAGGGTTATCATTACTATAAGCATCCTCAGTGTCAAAATTTTTCGATATTTCGATGTTGTTTGTTGAAATTCCCCTCTCGGATGGTTCTGTTATAGCTTCAATATCTGCAGTGCTTGTTCGTTCCATAAGAGTGACTGGATAATTTTGGTGCAGAACATCCCTTTGATATGCTAAGTCATTTTCTTTGCTATTTTGTTTATTTCTTTTTGTATATATTTCTTCTGTATCTGTGGGTTTAAATTGGATACGACCTCTGGTTCTTATTCTATTTGATTTCGTTGTGCTTTCGCTGGAGTCATATGGTTTTCTCGTTGGCTTTTCCGATGTTATCCTATTTGGTTCATATCTAGTCCTTGGAGGTAGGGGTTTTCTATCTTTAAGAGGTCTCCGAGTTATAGTAGCACGTGTTGAATATTCTCCAGAATCTGCTTTAGTAGTAGGATATCGAGGACGTCCTCTTGTTCGGGTGGTTCTTCTAGTAGTTGTTGTACTAGTAGTAGAGGATTGTATGTCTTGTGAATTATAATCAATGTCATATTGATGATACTCAGAAGGTTTTGTTGACTGAATATCAACAGCAGGTGTTTCAGGTACATTGTTTACAACTTCAGTGTAGTTTTCGTACCTAGGGGACTTAGTATCAATACTTTTAGTTTTTTCTTCAAATACATTTGTATTACTTATTGTTTGAGTATTATCACCAGAAGAACTTTGACTGGAATAACTGTATTCTGTTTGTGGCGCTGTTTCTGTCTTAGTCCCGTATTCATTTGTGTTATAAACTGGATACCTTAAGTTCTGATTTTCATTTCCGTGGTGAATTTCTGGAGAATAATTTTGCAAATAATTTGGTGGTGCTTGCGATTGCCGATTTGGCTGATATGACGCTTGTTGAGATGGTGCTTCTTCAAGTTTCGTTGTTGATGTAGTTGGAGTTGTAGTTGGAGTTGGAGTGGATGAAGGGGATTGTTGTGTTCCAGGAGTAGAGTAAGGCTCCTTGTACTCTTCAAAGAAGTTATGATAGTCTAACGGCGTACTAAAGTGAAAGGCTTGGTTTATAGAATAAGGATTGTGTGTCTCTAATAATTGACTTGGATATGTTGAAGGTGGTTTTGTAGTAGAAGTAATTGTTGTTCTTTGTGTACTTGCAGTTTCAGGTTTGAAAGTATTAACTGCTGTAGCTGGCTCTTGAGGTTTATAATTTGTTTCTTTTGGGAAAGGCTGTGGCACATTGTATTGATTTCCGCGATTACTTAAAAAGTATGAGCCACTTTTTATGGGAGTCGATTCAGTTATATAACTAAAATCGGATTCTTTTAATGGCCGGAGACTGGTTACTGATTGTGGTTCAATTGAGTAATAGTTCTGTTCATGGTTTTGGGAGTTTATGTTGGGAGAGGTGGTAGAATAGTAACTGATTTTTGGTTTTTGTGTTACTGGTTTTTGTTCCTGTTTAGATATAAGTTGCTGGTTATAAAAATTCGTTTGAGGATGAGAGTAAACTTTTGCGGATGTAGTTGTTGTACTTGGAGAAGAAGTATCTTTTATAAGTGAATTTATGACTACAGATCCCACATGTGGAGACGGGAAAGGTATTTTAGCAAAACCTTGTGGAGTGTTATAGCTCAGTGGTGCTACAAAGAATGGCAACTGTCTTAATTTCTTATCAATATTTTCTATGTTTGACAAATAAGGAAGCTCAAATTTCACGTAGTTTTCTGGCGGTGTTAACGAGGAAGGGCCAATGAATACTTTAGGGGCATTGAAAGGATTAACCGAATCCAGTACTGCAACTGTATTGGCACTTTTCAATGAGTTCAATACATCTCCTACTTTAATTTCGTCTTCTTTCTTGGCTTCTTGTGTTAGGAAAATAGCTAAAGGGGGTTGATGAGGCTTTAGTTTCTTAGGCTTAGGCGTCGTCGGTGTGCTTATAGGGAAAGGCGGAGTCACTGTTGAAAATCTCGGAAATTTATCCATTTCATGAAGTTGACTGTTAAAACTTGTAAGGAATTCTTGAGAGTTAAATGTATCTTGAGATTTTACAGGTCTTTGAAATTCTCCTGCAAGATTTTGGATTATTGGATTTGGTCGTTGATTTTGATTAAAAAGTTCTGTATTAAGTAGTTGCGCTGTACTTAACGGATTTCGAAAGTTAAACTGTCCCCTGTTTAAAGATTCCAAAGGCACGTAAAGTAATTGAACTTCTTCTCTTTCCACCTTTGGGTTAGAGTTTAATCCTGTTTCCTTCGACTTGTTACTGTCTTCAAATTTAACTTTTGGTAATGACTGGGGTCTCCTTTTGTCAAAGTTATAGTCGCTACTGTTTTCTGCACGATAACCATCAATATATTTTGGAATATCAGGCTTCGTTTTAGGAGCTTGTGTAATAAAAGGTTTAATAGGAGCAGGTAAAGGGTTAATCATTTTTACCGAATTTTCAAATTTGACCGGATTTCCAGCATTATGTGTCCTGGCTTTTAACTGTGGTACGCTGTCAAAGTTAAATTGTGGAGAAATAAATCCTTGGCTTAATGGGAAATTCGGTTGTGTTAAGCCAAATCTTAGACCTTGACTGAAACCCTGGTCTGAGAGATAATTCTGAGGAGCTGATGGGACTGACTGTAAATACAGTTGCCTGTTAGCTGGGGCATTATAGAATGACCTTGATGGAAATCCTTCTTGACTGAAGCCTGTAGGTCTTATAAAGCCTTGGAAAGGTTCTGAGAGTATTCTAGGCTCCGCCACCGCTTGTCTTCTAATTTGAGGTAATTCCGTGTCCCGTGGTCCCGACAAGGGAACCCAGTCGGTTATGTCAGATGTGTAAGAACTGAGTTGACGAGACCATCTAGTTTGCTCCTTCGCCGTTGAATAAACTGCTATCAAAGCCACAAAGGCTATCACTTTAAGCGCCATCTGAAAATGATTAGAAACAATATGTTAAAGTACTGTTAACTCGTCATAATATACTAATGTAACCCTAAAAAATCATGTAAAATTTCATTTATATACCGTGGTAAAAAAACGATTCACATATTTGCGTAATCGTTACAGTTATGTTACGTATAAAAGTAGCTAATGCCCTTATTATCTGATCGGAATAGCAATTTATGGTTGTGTGACCGTTTAGAATAACTTCCTACGAGGAAACGTCAAATCATACGGTTTCGTTGTTATGCTTTTGTTAAGAAACAAGCGATTTATAAAGGCTCTGAACACGAGCAAGTGAAAAAGTTCAAATAATTCAGTGTGTAGACTGAAAAGATAACCTTATTTTGTAAATTTTCATGTGCGAATAATTTCTAACATGATTACCACCTGTCTTACGGTGAAGGAAAACATCGTGAAACCTGCATGTCTGAAAGAACCTAGCATGTTTCCAAAACACTTATGTTTTGGAAGCCCGTAATCTCGACACCCGACCCGAATTTTGACGACACGCTTGGCTCAGTTGGTAGTGACCCTACTTTCTGCACCAGCGGTCGCAGGTTCGAGTCCCACTGGGGGCATGCATTAGTTGAGCACGAATGTTTGTACTCCAGTCATGGGTGTTTATATTTATAATATATATGTATTTAAAATTTATATATGTGTAGTATATCAATTATTTGGTATCCGTAACACAAGCCTCGTAGCTTACCACGGAACTACATGGCGCTGTTGTAATAATGTGCCAACATATTTATTTTATTATAAACCCGCACTTGGCCAGCGTGGTGGTACTATGGTCTGATGACCCTCGTATTGAAGGGAGGCCTGTGCCCACTAGTGAGACGTAAAAAGGGCTGAAGACATGTATAATGGGTATCATTTTGTATATAAAACCTAAAACATAGCGTTTATAGGCTTGCGTCCAAAGCAGATGCGACTTCATGTAGCCTGAAGGCAATTACGTTAACAAGGGAAGTAGGCACGTGCGATATCAATCTAATATATATACAATATACATTGCACAATTACTTGTAATGATTAAGCATTGTCTAAACAACCTTGATCCCCGATGGCCCTGCGTTTAGGATGGGAGTCCTTTCGCTATATTTACATAGAATACCTATTGAGGTCACCTTGGATGGTAGATAACGTTTAGTTATTATGCTCGAGACACGCCATAGCGCTCAGGTGCAAACTGAAGGATCTATTTGCGACAGACATTCCCTTATAGGATCAGTTTATTTATCAGAAGTATTTAATCAGTGATGAAATGAGAAAGTTTCTTAGACCCAAAGTTTAAAGAAAGTGCTGCAAAACTAAACCTTGAAAATTTCCGTTTCCGTAGCAGATTTATCTCATTTATCACTATGCTAATTTATTATAGTAGTATATTTTATTATGTAGTAGCAATATTATATTAAACTATTAAATTAATTATACTTTTTTTATCTGTGATTATACTAAACTATAATTTCCATACAAAACTTCATGTCCAATTTCGACCCCTTACAGCCCTTTTTTCGCCTTGAAAAGTAGCTCTAGACTCTAGGCTCTATCTGTGTACCAAATTTCATTTAAATCGGTTCAGTACTTTTGGCGTGAAAGTACGACAGACAGACATAGTTACTTTCGCATTTATAATATTAGTAAGGATTAAATAAAAGAATACTATTTTAGCGGGTGTTGTTGGTCGTGACGAGAGAAAACACAAATGAAAGTCTAAATATCGTCACTTAATAAAATATTATATTGCAAAAGTCAACACACACGTAAAAATAGTTCAGAAGGAGAAGTTTAGGAAGGTACACAGTAATACACACGTTAGAAGTACAAACATAATTAGTCCACATACAAAAACTAACGAAAACGATTAAATTATATAAAACAAGTAAGTAGCATCAGCTGGTAAGGCGTCGACTGGTGTATGTAACAAAAATTATAAGTGGCCGGTAGGAGAAAAATAAATGCGTCCCGCCGTATACTACGGGTTTCGCGCGGCTATGCTTATGAATAAAAATAAATATGATTAAATATTAATTTATAAATATAAATAATTAAATGTAAGTGTTGTATGTATGTAGGTGAGTGTATATATGATATTAATACGTAAATTAAATATTAAATAAATTATAAATATTTTGTTTTGGAAAGTTTAATATATAAATATGATAAACTAAATATATTACGTATAAGTCACCTACACTATTAGATGAATGCAACATCCTACATACAATTCATAAATTGTCTGTGCAGCATCCCAACGAAACCACACAATGTCAAAGCGGCAATTTTTCCATATCGATTTATCCAGTGAAAGTGAACCGTGTTTTCTCCTTTGAAGAAAAGCTGAGCTACACACTTAAGTGTCGACGGTTTCAAATTGCTATTTTATTATATCTAATAGCTTGCATTTAGGATATAATAAATACTTAAATGGATTTTCACTTCTTGTCATCTGTTTTATCTTTGATGACAGTTTAATTATACACTTATCAAGCATACGTACATACCTACAGTGAAAGAAAACGTCATGAGGAAATCTGCCTCTTTGAGAGAACCTAGCTTAGCGACACTTCGGAATTGGGATATTGAATACCTACTAATAATACTACTAACTTAGATTTTTTTAACTAAAACATAAATATAAGTAAATAAAATGTTTAGCTCTAAGATAGCATTATAATAATATACGCTTAGACAATACAGTTACTTCTTAAGTTAGCAGCAATACTGCTTGCACGATACTAAGCCCTGCCCTGTCTAGGCCTGGCTTTCGCCCAAAATCATATTATGTATATACAGTAAGTACCTATTACCTCAGACAGAAAAAGAACCTGCGATCTCCGACATAGCACATGTAGTGCAAATCTGATAGGCCTTTGATTAGTTACAGTTGCCGTTTAGAAATACGTACGAGTGTAATTTCCACAACACTTTCCGCCTAACTGGCTGTAATGTCTTTTCACGCTTGCTGCGTGTCGCATACCTACCTATATAATATTTATGTACCTACGTAGAGTTGCTAATCGCTTACCGATATCCTCCATTACTTAATAATAACAACACGGTTTCTTTTGCTCGCATTATGAGTAATTGAAGTAGACTAATTTGAAGCATTATTAAATTCCTTCAAATTCTTTAGTGTTATATAATTTCATAGTAATAAAATGATATTAGCCATACCTATCTACCTAGAATATAGTGAATAAGTGATTGTATAATATATCTAATAATAATAAATAACTAATCGTGTACAATATATGTATATGTATTAAGTATATAATTTATTTTCCATCTCTATTATATATATTTATTTATTATAGAGAAGGTAGCAAAATTCCACTTGTCATCCTTTACAGCTTTTACTAGTAAAATTTTAAGCGTAAAATATTAATGTTTATTTTATAATTACTTTCACATCCAGAATAAAATGCAGCGGTCACAGAATATTTACTTTCCACGTAATAATACAGTTTACTAGCGAGTCACCGGTTTTCTATAGATCATATTATGGTTTAACGGTCAGTACATAATATGTACCTACGTAATGAATTGCTCTGAGTTGAGATATTTTAAAGCACTAGAGTGTATTCTAAAATTATAAACGAAAAAAATACAGGCAAAAATTCTAAATACTGTAGATGCGGCCTCTATAGCGATAGTAATTACTGCTTCAATAATATTTTACAAAATGACAATGAACGTAGAGATTTAACTCAAGTGGAATTTTATTATATGAAACATGTTTAAATGTACGATGAGGATTGATTTGCGTCAGATCTATCCATTTGTGTTCTAATAAGTTCCATTCAAATCCATCCATACTCCTCACTGCTGGTCACAGACCTCCCGCAGTACGAGGGGGATCAGGACATAGCCCACCGCACTGGCCTAGTGCGTGTTGGCGGATTTCACATGTCTTTCGAAAACTTGCTAGGTTTTTCTAAGGCATGCAGGTTACCTCACGATGTTTTCCTTCACCGTAAGACAAGTGGTAATCATGATAGAAAATGATACGCACATGAATATATCAGAGGTGCGAGACCCGGATTTGAACCCGCAACACTTGGTTATCCATGCGAGCGCCTTACCGCTGGGCTACCACTGCTTTAAGGAGTAATATTCATGTACAAATATACACACAAATATTTATAATAATGTTCTGATTTTAACACTTGCTAGTAATGAAGTTAGTACCTATAACCTATAAGTCATCACTATTCGACATTCGTACTTATTCATAATAATATGGATGTTTCATGTTTGTTCCGGTCTGGTTAAAACAAACTCGACTTAGCTCAAGTTCTAAAAATTGTTACAGCTTTGATTAAACTTTTAATTATCATATTTAGATGTATAATTAAAACGAAAGCTTTCTAAAGCTCTTAGTGAATTTATTGATTTAGTAAATGGAAATGTTATTTTATTTGACTTAATATGTTCACTATGTAAGTATTCATAAATATATGTTAATATATATTTTTATATGCAAATATATACTTCTATATAGTTATCTTAAATTTTATAAAAAAAAATTGTAAAAATATGAACGCTTAAGTAGTAGTTTTTCTACATTTAAGTAACATCCGATATGGTCTAGTGGCTAGGATACCTGGCTCTCACCCAGGAGGCTCGGGTTCGATTCCCGGTATCGGAATTCCATTTTGCTTTTTTTTACATTTTGTAACAAATGTCTATGTCACAGTAACCATCTTTACGTTTAAGCCTGAGTGAAAAAATAATAAGAAAGGATTTCTGGTCATATAATGTATTTTATTTGTAACATAGGCTAAAAGAACGAATAATATAACAATTTTTTTTTATTTCATACTTTTTTACCTTACCTGTTTACCATACATTTAATTTACCTTAAACCGGTCAATAAGAAATAATACTTAATTGATAATTTATGATTAAAGTATCGAACTAGATCTGCAACGTGATATCGTATACGTTAAAAAGCGACTTACTTATATAATATGAAATTATTGAAAATCGTCGTTACATCATAATTTTAGTGTAAGTAGACCGATGTGAGTGTTCTGTACGAAAGCGCCTTTCTCTTATAAATTAATTAATTAACATATTCAGTGAATTCGCACTATTTTTTGTAGTTTGTGCAGCATTTTTAAATAATTATTTAAATCTCCAGAACGAATAGTCTACAAAAATATAATTAAGTAGTTCGTTTTCAACTTAACGAATTTTGTAAAATTTAATATTTATCCTTATTACGTTATTCTTGAATAGTTATTGATTTAATGCATTCTACTAGTGTAGAATTAATTGAAGTCATTTTTATCATAGTAAAACGTAAACTAAAATATGAAATATCTCTTTAAATATATATTTTTTTAATCTGCGTAAACGAAGGTTTTAACAGTTTTTAACTTGTCCATTGTAGAGTTTCTCCAATTATTAATAATAAATTAGTGCATTTCAAGATATTTAAAATGTTGAAGTTGCTTTAAATCATGCAATGTATCATTTGGCTCTATAAAACACACGCAGCCCTTCAATACGAGAGGGATCGGTAGGCCACTTTGGTTACATGCAGGTTTGCGGAATACACGTGTTTCGCGAACTTTCGAAACAGTGAAGGTAAAAGAAGAGTTAAAAATCCCATAGTAAATACCATGGTTATTAAAGTAAGTTACGTAAAACGGATCGCCAGCGAGTACGAGTATGTTAACGAGCGTTCCGTTGCACGCGAGCGCAAGTGTCCGATATACGCAGCAGGCCATGTCTTCGATGCCTACTGATTTTGATCATTGTGAAATTGGTTGGAAATTTTTATTTTTATCAGTGTTTATTAAATTCATTGATTTATCTATAGTGTTTATATCTTAGAATTTATTATGTACTAGACTTTTCCTCGATTCTCTTGGTATCGTCCGTAGTTAAATAAAAAGTAGCTAATTATATTGTTTAGTGATAATCATACTAAAATAAAGAGTTCCGAACTTATTGATTCTCCAGTTCATACCTTTTTTTTACTTAAACCACTATTGGAACACAAAAGACGAAAATAAATTCTAATCTGTCGAAGTTTTTGAGTTTTTACGTCGCTTTAAAGTCTTATTTACTTATTTCATTTATTTTTTATCTGTGCATAACAAAATAATATAATAATAAATATAATATTTTGTATGTACCTATATATTTGTATAACATACTTGATTTCTGTTTTAGGTGCATACATGACTTAATCCTTGATGGTAAATTAGTACATAATTTTATTACATAGAGTCGTAATTGTTAGGTTTGAGAGATTGTTAATCCAGAATCTAGGTCTCAGAAGATTTCTCACAGTTAAATAGTGGCCTAAATGCGTTAAATGTTCATTGCATCAATGATGCATTCACTGACCGTTGATAAGCAGAGACTAGTAATTTCTTTAATGGGCTTAAACGGTAAAAAACCTTAGTTTTTATACGATTTCACACTCACTCTTTAATAGCACGTTAAAATATCGCAATCAAAGTTTGTGTCTTACAAGTTTAGTAGGTACCATAAATCATAATACAGTAAAACAAAACTAAATTCATATATTATATCCTACATTTAATATACTTATAAAAATCTCGTGTCACAGTGTTTGTTATCGAACTCCTCCGAAACGGCTTTATCGTTTTTTATGATTTTTTTTCATATTTGGTAGGTCTGAGAATAGGTCGTAGGCTATTTTATATTCCTCTAGGTGATAAGGGTGGCCCTCTCAAGAGTTAACTAATACAATATCTAAGTAATTTTGGAGAAATCTATACGAATATTATGACGAATCCAAGCGTATCGTGGGAGAGTCTCTTGTAATGTAAAGGTAATAAATATTACAGGAAGATTTTGATCAGCTAAGGTTTGTCTTAAAAGGGTTGGTACAAATTTTAAGATAAATGTATTTTTATAGTAAAACACAACCGTAGATTTAGTGCGAGCGAAGCCTCGGGTCCCGCTAGTCAATGTATACAAAAACTTGACAAATTATACTAATCTCGTCAAGAACCACTCTATTCATTGATGAAAACAGCATGAAAATCGGTGCAGTAGTTTTTGAGTTTATCGCAAACAGACAGACAGACGCGGCGGAGAACTTTGTTTTATAATGTGTATATAGTAATAAATGAATATATGACTATTTTAATTTGTTTTTATAAAACAATGTCGCTAAGTAATTAGTAAGAGAAAGCACGTAGCGTCGTTAAGTGCATATTATATGCCTATTGCCTACAAAGTACTACGAGTACACCGTGACCCTTTGTGCGTCTGCGCACTGATGGAGAAATTTAATGAATGTAGATTGTAGATGTCTTGTTAGTTAAGACTTAAAGAATTTGGGTTACGAGTGATGAAAATCGACGTTTTTGCCACTATAGGTTTACAGTTTAAAAATATATTATAAAAAAAAACTTTAGTATTAATTCACTTGTTGTTTACATAAATTGCTCAGATTTAACATAAACGTATTATATGTATAATTTTATATGTAGTAATTATATAAACTTATGTCAAAATAAGACGTTTAAAAAAATGCATGTAGAGAAGCATAATCGCAATATTTATTTAATATTAGATCTAAAAACAGAATATTTAATAGTGAAACTGACAAATATTAAGCTTTATCTAAACAATGTTTAAGGTAAATATTTCTCCAATTCATGTATTCATTTTACAAGTGGTAGTGCCATGCTTGTTACCTTCGGGTAGCAGCCGAATGGGCCGGCACGCCCCGTATAGTACCACTCTCTCACAGGAGACCGGCGTGAAGTGGCAGCTATGCTGTCGCGTTTCGTCCGGTAAGTGAGAGTCCGGGAGGCCCACTCCCCATCCCTCTTCCCGTCCTTCTCACTCCTCCTTCCCTCCCTCCCTTTCCTGAAAGGCCGGCAACGCATCTGCAAGCCCTGTGGTGTTGCAGATGTCCATGGGCGGAGGTGATCACTTACCATCAGGTGAGCCTCCTGCCCGTTTGCCCCCTTTGTCCCATAAAAAAAAAAAAAAAAAAACCTATTAACAGCGGTTATATCGAGAAAGTTTGTCAACATTGTAATGGAAATGGCTTGTTTTGTCTGTGCGTTGGTCGCATTATGAAGAGGAAATATTGAATTCAATATGCCATTTGTTACTGGACTCTTAGTTGAGGAAACGAAACAGAATGCTAAATGGTTGTTGATCATAAGTTTATTGGTTAGGTTTAAAACGAATTAAAAAAATACGAACAATGTACATTCATAGCGTCTAATACAAAATTTAATTAAATCGCTTTCAGATACATAGGCCGTGTATAAAATAACGTATCCGTGTGATGAAAATATATGAAAAAATTGAACTTGTAAAGTATTAAAGGAAATTGCCACCACGACTACTAGAACTTTTTGAAAAAGACAGGTTTTGAAGATTAATAAATTAAAAGTATATTATATAGGTGTTTTGATGTTTTTGTTTAACCTTAAGTTAGATCGAACGTTCTCATTAGTAGCCAGTAACTTCAATTGTGTGAAAACCCATTCTATATATCCAACTTTCTTTAGGAAATAGAAAATTTGCAATTTAAACTGCACAAATTGTTTATAATAAGTTGCAAATTCAATGCGAATGCTGTAGGGCTTAACTTGAGCTATCACGAGACAGAGCGAGCATCGACTAATTTCTAACGCTAAATGATCACTTTCACAACTACATATTCTAAAGACAATTTCCTGCGACCTACATAGAGCCAGGCTAGCTTTGGCCGACCTTGTTGGTACTGGGATTGCTCAAAGTCTAATGAAACTTTAACATTAAACGTAAAATATAAAATAAAAAAAAACCTGTAACCCTTAGTTCGTGTGAAGTTGTAAATGAAAAAATGCCCTTTAATAGTCAATAGGTTAAAATATTATAAGTTAAAAATTTTATATAAATAAATTTGTTTTTAATTTCAAATTAATATCTTTTCACTAAATGCATATGAAAGTATATATGGTACTTACATCAAAAAATCAATTTTAAATGAAATAAAATGTTATCTATACTAATATTATAAAGAAGTAAAGTTTGTGTGTTTGTATATTTTAAAAATTCTTTCACCAATAGAAAGCCACATTATTGCTGAGTGTCATAGGATATATAAAAAACCGAATAATAAAAAGGCTTTTACGTGGTAGTCCGTTTTGCAAAGTCAATCTGAGAAAAAACGGTCGAATGAAAGCGTTTCTTACGAACGCCTTAACTATGAAAGATATATTTTTGAGTTCTAGATAAAAGATGTGGAGCTTAAAAATGCCTACAAAAAAGTCAACGACAGCATAATATGTCTAACTTTTATATTTAAGGTACAAAAAGTAGTTTTTTTAATATTAGTATAGATAATTTAATTTAGAAATTAAAACATGACACTCTGTACTAAAAAAGGATTATTATAATATGCTCTGTAGAATATAAGATCGTTTTTTAAATAGTTTTGCCCAATACTTTCATACATATACGAGAATGTTTGACATTTTCTTGGCTCCCCATGAACATGATTGCTGTGAAGTGTAAAGTGTCGGAAAATAACCCGTAAAGACAGTTTTAAAAAAATGTTTAGGTAACTATTCCTTACAATTTCACATTTAGTTATAAGTTAACATAAGAAAACATAAATATTAATAATATAATATAAATGTAGGTATATAAAGATGATAAGTATGTAGTATCAAATTCAACTGAATTAAAATTTACATCTCTAGTTGGGAACTAATATAACCAAAATGACTTCATACCTTAATTTTCGTCACGAACTTACAACATTAACATTGCGTGTAATACGTAACAGCTTACCTGTAACAAAAAAGTGATTATTAGTGCATTGACCGGAATCAAACCTGCATTACACGAGGCCGGTGAACCGACAATAATAGCAGTATGGTCACTGAGCATTAGTATATTAATAGAGTTCGTGTGAAGAGGTTACGAGGAAATGTTTTGGTATTAAAATTATTTCGATTATACTTTTTATCATCAATAATAAGTAATTTTTTATTCACTTGTTCAATTTAATTTGGTTTGAGAAATATTAGAAAAAAAGGTGTAATATACCTCAATAATTCCGATATTGCTAAACACTTTTACTTTTGAAGAAAACAAATAGAAAACTGGGTCTTTAATATAGATTTAAAACAAAACGCTAGCAAACTTAGTTTTATAATCACATTTTTTTACATTCTTAATAAAAGTATGCGATTTTTAATGGTAGGTACTTCAACTATTTCTTTGCTTAATCAGTTCAATTATATACTGGCCAAAGTAAAATTCACACTGATTATAATAATTCCCAAAGAAATACCAGTAATATATGATTATACTCGTATTGTGATGAAATGTTTATTTTGTTTTTCTTAAAACAAAAAGGAAAATGGTTTCAGAATAAGGTGTGAATATTGGAACAGCCTCTGTGAGCCTCATGTGAGAAATTCTCCACATCCACTCAGGAAGGAATACAGTACTTACAATTTTACTCCCATATAAATGATACTGGACTGACCACATGATGATCAAAACCGAAAATTAGACTCTAAGAAATGTAAAATAGAGTCTAAAATAGATCCACACTTTTTAAAATATAGTATATGTATTAGGTTTATAGTAAAATAGCACTTATTTAAAGCGTTATATGGAATAAAATACCTTTTTTCTAAGTTGGACGCATTTCGTGAGTTAACTAAAGAAAAAAACAAGTGAAATGACAGGAAGAATGGACTGGTCCCAACTGGATTGAACCGGTTAGAACTGGTTTAAGCAATTCGAGGTTTTAAACGGACTTACTTTCGTTTCGGACTTTCGTTATGTCGTAATAAAATGAACTACCAAAATTCTAAATTTAATGTTATGTAAGTAATATGTGTATCAATTGAAGTTGGAAAAAGTGGAGTCCATACACTTACACTTTTATAATGTGAAAAATTAATTCAATATACATACAAATATGTATTATATACATTCATTAACTCCCAACCTCACAATCTTCTATAGACTAATGCACATAATATTATGTACGTACGTACAATGTCTTTACATAGCAAGTAGTAAAATAGAAAAGTAAATAAATATTCTTAATTTTAATATACGGGTCAACAAGAATTTATGCGAATTAATATAATTTATGCTCTGATTTACATATTCCGATAGAGTTCAAATGCACAGCGACTTTCTTCACTTTTACCGGAAATGAATTAACTATTTTAAGAGAAGCAAAAAGAAAAAAGTATTTTCAAGTTTATTTCCGCTTTCTTATAGAATTTGAGAACCATCCTAACAAATCATACTTATAAAAAAATACGTTAAGATCGGATAAGTAGTTTCGGAGTAATAGCGGAACATAACCGTGACAATTATAATAAATAAATATGTTGGGACATTATTACAACAGCGCCATCTAGTTCCGTGGTAAGCTACGAGGCTCGTATTACGGTTAGCAGATAGTTGATATACTACACATATAATATACATTTGAAATACATACATATAAATATGAACACCCATGACCGAATGACTGCCCCCAGCGGGACTCGAACCCGCGACCGCTGGCGCAGAAAGTAGGGTCACTACCAACTGAGCCAATCGTGTCGTATATACAAATATTCTTATTTTTCACTTATTACTTACATATCTAAATCACTCGTATAAATAATGATGTATATATATTACAATCTTAGTTTAAATCGAGCTTTGTCCGAGAGCAATTTACTACAGGTTGTGAACAATCTCTGTCAGGGTTACGATCTTTACGTTACGAAATCGAGGGCAATAAACTCTTACTAGTAAAAATGTCCAAAACATTCCACTCCACTTTTACTAGTAAAAATGTCCAAAACATTCCATTTATAGTTTTTAGTTATTAATTTATAGTTAACTGCTAAACTTATATCCTGTACTGACTTTATAGCGGATTGGTGGACTGCACATATTTTCGAAAACCAGGTAAGTTCTCTCAGACAAGTACATTTGAGATGTTTTTTCATCGTATTAGCAAAGCCTTAGTTCGCCAATGGACGTGACAGCTCAAGCTACCATTCACTAACTTCCCAAGCGAGTGTATGTCAGCTTGGGTTGGCTGTCACGTCCGTAGGCCGACTATAATATGTTTCATAGGCTTTGGTATTAGTAAGTGGTAATAATATTGAAAAGTGATTCTCATATTACTTTAGGGACCTGAGTTTGAAGCCGTTTCACATATTACGAAATAAGCGTGTTACTAAACAATTCTTATTAATGGAAGAGTAAAAGGGCGAAGCCAAAAATCAAGAATTAAATTAGTATTGTAGTTTCTCAAAAAATAAAGTTCATACTAAAAGTTACCCCATAGGTATCGAACCTGCACCCTCCGTAATATTAGTCACCTTTTTCAACGGAACCAATGATCAATCAAAGGAAAAAAACAACTTACGCCATAACTTAATACACATTCTTTCTCAGTAAATTAATAATAATATATTCTTAAAATATTTTCATGTTTATTATAATGTCAGTATTTATGGTCCGCGAGTCCGGAACGAGTTTCGGCGAAAGTGAAATCGATGTGAATAAAAAGTGAGTTTTATTTATATAGCTATAACTTTATTATCTTTATTATATAAAGTGATTTTTGTTACCGTCTGTTTGTTAAAGTGTTTAACGATGGTGTAAAGTGTCAATATGTAGAGGAATAAAAGTGAGAAAATTTTAACAAGAGTAGTGGCGTGTAGAGTGTTAATATGGTGTAAACTTTTAAGATAACTTTATTGTTATATACTAATCGGTTTTTTTTGGATACTGTATTTATCCATAATAATTATGATTTGAATTTGTAAGCTTGCCTTAGAATGGAAGAACGGACTTACGATGAGCATTTCACACTTACGAACCTACAGAAAAGTTTTTTTATAACTATAACATTCAGCCTTTTTTAGCTTCCCAATGCTGGGAGTTTTTTTAATACGAAGGGCATCAAGCAATAGCCGTAGTCCAGTTGCGTGTGGACGGACATCACATGTCTTTCGAAAACTTGCTATTGTTTCAGACATGCAGGTATCCTCATAATATTTTCCCTCACCATAAGACAAGTAATAATTACGTTATAAATGATTCGCAAATGAAAACATCTGGTGCGAGACACGGGATTGGAACCCGCTTCCTTCGGTTTCCCTGGCGAGCGCGTTTCCACTGAACTACGTCTGCCTTCAATAACATTAAGTACTTATATTACTATAGAAAATATTAGCATTATATGCCTATAATTTATATACCTTAGCTATAATTTGGTACATTTTAAGAAGGATCTAAATTAATTAATATGTAAAGGTTAGTGGATCATTGATACCGCCCTTAAAGCCGTTTCCACGACCGATTGATTAATTATTGTTAACGGATTATGGCTTTGACCTTTCGTATAACATTATACTCAGCCATGGAGTACTCACGCTCGCTTGTCTAATTGAAAATCGTTAAAATTTAACTGAATTGGTTATTATTATGCATAGCTAATAATAATAAAAGATAAGCTAAGTCAGAATATATTAATAAAAAAATATGCTAAGGTTATTTACATCTTTAGTATAATTTATCAATAATATTAGAAACAAAGAGTGTTTAAAGCCTTTAAAAACAGAGTCAATTAAGCTTTGTTAATTGCGAATTTGTTATACCTTGATGATTTTAAAAAGAGGTCCGTCGATAGGAATGTAATATTTATTTTAAATTCGGTTATTAATTTTTTGACGACACGTTTGGCTCAGTTGGTAGTGACCCTACTTTCTGCGCCCGCGGTTGCGGGTTCGAGTCCCGCTAGGGACTCCAGTCATATCAACTATCTGGTATCCGAAATTCAAGCCTCGTAGTTTACCACGGAACAAGATGGCGCTGTTGTAATAATGTCCCAACATATTTATTTATCCCAACATGTTATTTTTAACCTTTTAAAATGTTTATGTATATTTAATATATTGTTGGATGTGGGATATATGTATAACATTGACAGAATTCTGCGGATTTGGATGAATTCAGTGGACTGATAGACTATGGTACTGGAGTGTAGGAGTAAATATCAACTATACGGAATTCTAAACGGTACTTTTAAGAAAATTACATGTTTTTCCGTCCGTCTGTATGTTTTTCTGTTTCAGTTAATCTACGAGGGTTGTACTGATTTTGACGGGACTTTTACTGGCAGATAGCTCATACGAGAAGTAACTTTTTTTTTATAATAGGGTTCCGCTTAAAAAAGTAACCCAACCCAAACAAAAAATAACTTCAATATTTCATATTTCGACAATTTCATTTCCTTTTTAAGTAAATCTGAGGCGGACGGGCTTTCTTATACTAATTAGGCGGTTGCGGCAAATCGATCATTATAGAGAAAGTTCGGAATGTGATACCATTGATTGTGCAACACTGTCATGTAATATGTTTCGTTTAGACGTATCTGGATTACAATTTCAAATTACTTTAAATTATTTTTGACACGTTAGTTTATTATGTCTTAATTTGATATTTTGTTCAGATGTGTATAGTAAAAATTAATATTTTATTATAGGTTTTATAATAAAGTTATGAAAAATTCATACAGACGATTAAAAGGAATTTACAAATACATACATACATACATACATACGTACATACATATATACATACATACATAAATACATACATACATACATACACACATACATACATACATACATGCATACATACATACATACATACATACATACATACATACATACATACATATATACAAAGCAAATTAGACGTAATTACACTATTAATTATGTGTACCTGAATATTTAGACGAATCTTTGGGAAAACCTACTATAACTAAAATGCATAGCGTGCAAATTTTGTGTTAAGCAAAAGTAGCCAGCCAATTAACGCGCTCGCTTCGAAAACTAAGTGGAGCGGGTACAATTTACTGATCTCGCACCTCTGCTACTTATATTTTTAACATGATTAACACTTTTCTTACGGTGAAGGAGAACAACGTGAGGAAACCTGCATCTGAAAGAGCCTAGCATGTTTTCGAAAGACATGTGAAGTCCGCCAACCCGGTGGTAACCGGTGGTGGTGACTAAGGCCTCATCCCTTCATATTGGAGAGTGGGAGTGGGACGTTAAAAAGGGCTAAATTAAATATATATATATACATTAAAAACGATTCCTTTTTATATAGAAGCAAGTGGAACCTAGAGCTTTTTCTATATTAAGTACATCTAATCGACCAATTGAATAAGAACTTTGTTTACACAAATACCGCAATAAAATTCAATTAGGTAATGTTAATTAATGAAATTAAAGCACTCAAGGTAAAGAATTAGTAAAAAGTAAAGAATTTTACTTTTATTATTATTTATTAATAATATATATGTAGAAGGCTTTTGATAATTGATATTAATTATAACTGTAACATTATAAGTAATATCATAAAGCCTTCTACATATTATATATAAATCAATTGCTATTTCGTTAAAAATCAGGCGCTAAATTAAATTTGCAAATTTTGTTCTATAAAAATAGAAAAAAACTATAAAATTTTATATTTGTCTTCACGAATGGCAAGCACTAATTAGGCACTAAATTAATACTAGTTTGATTTGATGCTGTGCTATGCGGTTAGCGTTGTAAGAGGCCGACATTGCTAGCTTAATATAAAGCTGGCAGTTTTCTAATTTTTGATCAATCTACTGCAGCGTAAAATTTACTTTTTGCAGCATTAATTAGCACTAAATGAGCACTTAATTCCTGCAAGTGTGTTATGTGGTTCTGCCCACTTGACCTTGCTAGCTTAACATACGTTAATTAATAGGTATTGGTAATAATATAAATAATTGTTGTTGTATCGCTTTTTATATCCCAAGAGATACGGACAGAAAATATAACGAAGGAATAGATTTTTTTCATAACTGAGTTTTTGTAATTAATATTAGTATTGTCAATTCTGAAGGATAATTTTGTAAAAAAATAATTTAATGTTTGTTTGGATATACATAATATGTGCGTCTACAACTTTCAAAAAGTAAAACCCTGATTTACAGTAAAAGGCAAAGTCCCTCTATAAGTATAATTCACTCAAATTGCGCCTGTTGTCTAATTAATTGAGTCAGATTTTTCTATAATTTGAAACTTATAAAGTAAAAAGTAAATCTTATCTGTAAATTTTTTTAATTTTTTAATCATAAAATGATAATTAATAATTATTTAAAGTTATCTTGGTTTAAGATAATTTTCTTCGACTCTACATAGAGTCATGGCAAGTTATGGAGAATAATAACGAGTAAGCACATCGCCTCCGTGGCGCAATCGGCTAGCGCGTTCGGCTGTTAACCGAAAGGTTGGTGGTTCGAGCCCACCCGGGGGCGCGACTTTTTTACATTTTTAATATTCTTTCATAACATATTCGAAAAGTAAATATGAAGTGAAATTATGTATTAAGGCTATAATTTTATTACTATTTATTTTATTTTTTTATATCTAATTTACTTATAAATTTATTACATTTTGTTTGTCTTAGAAATTAACCAAAATTACAATTTACTTAGATTCTTTTATTTTAAAATTGGTTATAAAAAAATAGTATTTTTTTTAAGTTTTGCCAAACTTTAACATAGAAGGAGGTTATTTAAGTAAAAGTATGTTTTATGTAATTTTTTTTTCCAACAAGATAGTAAAAACACCAACAGTTATTAAGCTCTACATTTTTACTTAATTCTCAAGATCCAAGTAAATTTTGTAGAGATTGCTAGTTTAAGTGATAAGCATATTATGTTGTAGCAGAAATGAGAGTTATTTCAAAAATTACACGCGTATTTCAAAGTTTCAGAGCATGACATTAGATTTGGTTGCCAAAACAAGAAAGCATAAAATGTGTGAAGTAATAAAAAACATCTCGGCATGATATTAGAAGGAAAGTTCCCTTAATATTTCGTATTGATATAATTTTTGATCAATTACTTGAGTAGTTATTAACCGACTTCTAAAAAAGGAGGAGGTACCACTGTAATTTTTTTATATTATAGGACAAATGTTTTACACATTAAATTTTAAAAATGATTGCGATGAGTTCAGAATATTTAACCGTAATATCATATCCGATATGGTCTAGTGGCTAGGATACCTGGCTCTCACCCAGGAGGCTCGGGTTCGATTCCCGGTATCGGAATACATTTTTGTTTTTGTAATTTTAGACTAACAAGAATTTATAATATTATTATTAATTTAAAACAGTTCTTTTGTTTATTTTAAGTGATAGTTATTTTATTTCAAATGAAGAGATTTCTTCGAGACTCGAAGGTCAAAGCTGTACTTGACACTGACAGTGATCGAGATGTCGCGACGTGACAGAGATAGCGAGCTTTCGCAACGTTATATAATGAAAAATAAACTCTTGTATTTATGGCTTTAGTAGAGCTGCTGATAAAAAACGTATAAATAGCTTTAAGCTCTTTCTATTGATACTGGATCTTTTAACTTTTTAGACTAAGATAAAACCAACAGCGACCGCCATGTTCATAGCAATTTCTAATTAAGCCATTTTGTAAGCAATTTGACTTCAATGCTAATTATATCAGATATTGCATAGCTTCTGGTATAACAAAATAATGTATATCATACCTGTGAAATGATGATATCATACCATACGTACATAGGTATGGTATTTATTTTCCATTTCAATATGTAGTTGAAACTGTTTGAGCATCGATCTCGAGGGGTTGAAACGTGAAACATGCTTCCTATTACATTTTGAACAATAAGTATACTAATTTCAAAGTTCAAACAATGTTTTGTATAAAAAGGACAAAAAATGCTGTTTAATGTTAAGTTTCATTGTATTTTGCAAAGAGCCTTGACCTGAGATAGTTATAATAAGTGGTACAAAAACCTCGATAGAGTCGCCAGTCTATTTTTATTAAATTATTATCTATGTTGTATATGCGACCTTTTTATGTTAAATGTAACGATCATACTTCATAGTGTCATCCTTGGCTTAAAATCTTTTGATTCTTGCGCAAATGACCATCACACTCTTTGTGTGCAATACAAAACCCATTATTCTCAAAGTCGGTTATCACGTGACATGTAGTGTTAACAGCTGATCAATTAGCATGCGCATGAGTTGAATTTAATTCGAAACTGTGTCTTTGGAAGTTTTTGAATATAAAAATGTACTCATATTACATATAGGTATTTAATATGCAACAAATTGTTATTTCTATATTATTTATTTAATTTTCAAGTAATATGAAATTTAGAAATAATGTTACTTTCCGATGAAATAATGACAGGAAGAATAATGAGTAATATTTTGTCAATGTAATAAATGTGAACTAAGTTTTTCTAAAGCATCTCTAACCCTTTTAACCCAACATCTTATGTTTACGTATTTATTTTTGTTACTTACTAGTTTCTGAATAAGGCCGTTCACATACAAAATACTATTTGTACCACGAAATTTAATTATTATACAATAATTAAATTAAAATTCAAGACACTCAAGTTATGTCATTACAAACAGCGTGTAATGCGCCCGCGCATGGAATACGAATATGTCACCTACATTTTATTACGACGGACTTAAAATTCAAGATTATCTTGTGGGAATTCCTAGATTTGTCATATGTTTTAATGCTGAGAAGTTTTTTTATACTAGTAACTTACCCTCGCTCCGCTCGTGTTTGTCTAAAGGTTAGTACAAATTTCTTAAAATGAAGATATTTGCCCGCAGTTAAAAGTATTCTATATGTTGACCCGGATAATCAGCTTTGACGAAACGATTGGCTCAGTTGGTAGTGACCCGACTTTCTGCGCCAGTGGTCGCGGGTTCGAGTCCCGCTGGGGGCATTCATTTGTTGAGCACGAATGTTTGTACTCCAGTCATGGGTGTTAATATTTATAATATGTATGTATTTAACATTTATATGTGTGGTATATCAACTATCTGGTATCCGTAACACAAACACGTTACGTAGCTTACCACGGAACTAGATGACGCTGTTGTAATAATGTCCCAACATATTTATTTATATTTATTTAGCTATCATTATACCAAATTTCATCAAAATCTGTCCAATAGGTTTCTCGTGATGTGGTCACAAACAAAAATCCAAAAACGATATTGGCCTTTGTATCGATAAAAATGAATATTACAATAAGAATTAAAAAATATTTAATTTAGATAGGATTTAATTTGCTTTTAGGAAATTGTGTGAAAAAGGTAAGCGATCACTTTTACTGGACCAATGTACATGATATTTTTATTGAACGTATTTACGTTGCGTACGTAATAGGAGTTGTGGGCAAGAGTTAGTATTCTATATTCCTTCGTTTCTAACTACATCGGAAGCATAATTCATAGTAAATAAACTTAACTGACGTGATCTAAGTTAAGTAATTGATGTTACGAAAGCGACGTCCGTGAGAGTTTTAAGCCGATTTAACTCATTCAAGGTTTTGTTTAGTTTTGTAACCGTATATCTTAGTTATTACGTGTACGGACACTTTTGTGAAAATTCTTTTCATACTTCAATAGCATTTTTGTTCTAATATTTTTACTAAAGTCGTAAACATTTTAAAATATGTTACATTTCATTTTATATATAAATAACTTTGGGCTATTAAAGTAAGTATGTAAGGACATTTTCTATTAATTTTCTGAGGATAAATGACTTCCACAATTATTTTTATAGGAATCAAAATTTGATAAAAATTACTTATTACTTATTCATAAAAAAATATTACAACATTAAAATTCCAACCAAGTCCAATCGGTACATTAAATATCTTTTAAAAATACTATAAAATACGACTTTACGTGCTCTGAGGTGCTTAATTGAGGTGCAAATTCTTCACAAAATATCTCAGTAATCGAAGTGTATTATTATAACGTGTTATAATAATGTGAACAAGTCTGTCAATGTCTGTTATTTGTTCACACTGTACCAGTTCAATGAGCTTGAGAAAAAATATGGTAAGCAGAGCTTTTACCATGGATTAAGAAATATGCTACTTTTCAAATGACTCAGAGCTTATTGACGACCTCTTTTGCTTAGTTTGTAGTGACCCTACTTACTGCGCCTGTGGTCGCGGGTTCGTGTCCCGCTGGGGGCATTCTTTTGTTAAGCACGAATATTGTACTCCAGTCATGGGTGTTTATATTTATAATATGTATAAATTTTGAAAGTTATATGTATAGTTTATCAACTAACTGGTATCCGTAACACAAGCCTCGTAGCTTACCACGGAACTAGATAGTGCTGTGTGTAATAATGATAATAATGTCCGAACATATTTTTTTTATTATTATTATTTTATTATTTATTTATTTATTTGTCATGCGATCGGAACTGACAAGAGCTAATAAAGAATTGTTGAAATCAAAAAGTTCATGAAAAACCAAATGATAGTTTTATTTAAAATATACAGTGGGACATAGAACCTTCTTTTTTGAAGTCAGTTAAAAATACCGAATATCGTCTAAGTTATTGAACTCGTGTCAGATGACGTCGACTTCTTTTCTTCAACTCTAGTACAAAGTAAAGTGTAATAAAAATCAGTAACATTGTATTGACCACCTGTCGACGAAGGTCGATGACCCCACAAATTACTCGTTGACCGACTGAAAGACCAGTGAAAGTGCTTAGCTGTGAGTCTGATCGTCCACTGACAGAGCCAAGCTATAATATTGAACTAAACTAAGCTTGTAATAATTACAGCTTTTAATTAGGACCTTTAATAATCTGTTATAATTTTTATAAATTACCTATAACATATTTTTTTTAAATTTGCTAAGCCAAGTGATGTAAGACTTTTTAAATATATTGATTAATAATACTTTCTTAGGTGTACGCGAATATTCGACATTATAAATGAAACTATCTTTTCGGAATTTGTCGCGGATTTATTTTGATTTTTAGTTCCCGACGTTTCGAATGCTTTACAGCAATCATGGTCACGGGAGAGACTGAGGTATTTGACATCTCAGAGTCTTATATACTTGTTACAGACACAATATGTAAACCTCTACAAAAATCCGCAACAAAATCCGAAAAATTAGTTTCATTTATATTATATAGATTTTTGATAAGATGTAATTTTAAATTAGGTTCTTCTCAAAGCTATTCACCAACAACATACTCAAGTATCATTTAAAATTTATCAAATCAAAATTAGCTTTACTATGCTACGCTATATTATAATATAAAAGTTTTGTTTAGTGGAAACGTCTTCGTGCTGAGAAACGGAGAAAGCTTTAAATTACGATTTATCGCTTAATATCAATCATCGATGTAAAACCTCTAGTAATCTGACTCATTTCAAGATCACGATGGGAATTTTATGGAAATAATTAGTTTTTAACATCATTTTTTTATTGTCTTTATACATGTAAGTATAATTTTGTCGGTCTGTTAGAGGTAATATTTTTTGAAGAATTTCATTTACAAAGTAGTACAAAATACACGACAATTTCTCTACATAGGTTAGATTATTAGATTGTAATAGATTGCGTTTCAGTCACTTTGATTCTATACAGTACATAAATTTATAATACTTTTTTGTATATTTAAATATTTTGATTTAGTTTATTTGATAAGATAATTTAAGTTCAAGATAATAACTATTATTAAAACTTGAATATAACCAAAATATGCCATAATATAGTCTAGTGCCAATGTTTTAATGTTACTTGGTCTATTACTGCGAAGGTCGCGGTGTCGATTTCGCATGAACATAACGTCAGTAATGTTTTTTATATATATTTTATCATTTTTGTTGAGATAATTAATACAGTGAGATATCAATCTCTAAAGTATAATTCCCAAAGCGGAAAAACCGAAAGAACTTTAGAATGTTACAAAGTTTTTTCAAGTCAACAAGAACTTTACATGTTCATTTACATAATGTTCTTTGCATAATTATTGTGTAAAGCAATAAAAATAATCTAATAAAAAAAGTAGATTGCAAACGGATATGGTCTCAATGTAACAAGTGAGTCACATAAGTTGTTATTTTTATCTAAGCTTTGGTAATACCTTCCAGAAACGCGATTATAATGCGAACTTTGTTTGAAGTTATTTAACAAAGGCTTTGGCTCTACATTTTATATACACATATAAAATACGAAAAACAGGTAGAGACAGTATAAGTATAGAAGGAGATTCAATAAGTAAAGTGCCAATAAGTCATTTAAAACGATAAATATATTTTTAGAAATAGCATTATTATCTTTTGAAAAGTTTAGGATTTAACAGATATTAAATCAATCTTGGCCGGTCATAACTAAATCTAGATTTATAAAAATATTAAAGCACATTGAATATCGTTTTCGTTCATAATGTTTTTAGAAAGATAAATAAATAAATATGTTGGGACATTATTACAACAGCGCCATCTAGTTCCGCAGTAAGCTACTTAACGTGCTTGTGTTGCGGATACCAGATAGTTGATAAACTATACATATAACTTTTAAATACATACATATTATAAATATAAACACCCATGACTGGAGTACAAACATTCGTGATTAGCAAATGAATGCCCCCAGCGGGAGTCGAACCCGCGACCGCTGGCGCAGAAAGTAGGGTCACTACCAACCGAGCCAAACGAGTCGTCATTTATTTATACATATACTAAAATTCTGACTTAGTCTAATCTGTACATTGAATATTTTTTGGAAATTCTTATTGAAATAGTCATTATTATCAATATAGAGGCTGAATCTATAGCTTTTAGAACATTTGTCTGTCTGTCAGTCTGTCTGTGAGCGCGTCACGAGAAACCCACTGGACAGATTGTGATGAAATTTGGTGTGATGGTAGCTGGTTATCCGGGTCAGGATAATGGATACTTTTTACTGCTGGAAAATATCTCATTTGAAATGAAATCTCAAGTAACCGTTAAAAACCAGCTGTAAAACATCACACGGTATACAAAATCTATGAAATAAGAATTTAATTTTGCGGTCCTTAAAACGCGGGCGCAGCCGCAGGAAATGCTAGTTTAAATATAAAATAAAACTCAGTAGAAGTTGAAAATTGACTGAAAATGATATACGCGCAAAGTTTTAAACAACAGTTATTTCAAAAATATCTCAAAATATCTATTTGCAGAATTTATCATTAATACCAGCGAGAGATATAAAATAATTTTTAAAAATAAAATTACTACTTAAATGACTGAATTTGTACTAATTTTTACTTTGCTTTTGTATTGAATACTCAGTAGTACTGATATAGTCCTTGAGCAGACAAAAAACAAACTTGTGTCATGTTTTTTCTTATATTATTCCGTTTGAACTATATATTTTGCTTAGCATTTAAATCTCACATGACTTTTAAAACGGTTGGGATTTGTATAAAAAATAAACCTTTGTTATTGTAATATGTTAATTGTAATTATACTTCATGTACAATGTACATAATATATATTTATGAATGGTTACTTTCTTTACAATATCAAGTAGTGTTTATGAGAATGAAGTATAGATTTTCTTTTAGAAAGCGAACAGATTTGCTAGTCACTCAGAGTAACTGCTCCTATAATGACATATAGCGCTTGCACTTAGTGCTTGATTGTAGATATGATTCATTTATAGGTACATGTTATATTTAGTTAAGTATAACGAAAGTCTCTTTTGGAAAATTAAGTGAAGTAGGCACTCTTCCTCTTGCCTTACAGTGAAGGAAAACATCGTGAGGAAACCTGCATGTCTGAGAGAACCTAGCAAGTTTTCGAAAGACATGTGAAGTCCGCCAACCTGCACTAGGCCAGCGCGGTGGACTATGGCCTGATCCCCCTCGTATTGACAGGGAGGCTCACCCCCAGCAGTGGGACGTTAAAAAGCGATGAATACATACATAACACCATTATCCATTAACTTCTGAAAATATAACGTCGAAACGTTCGCGTCATACCGAGTGTTATGAGTACTTCGTGGCACTTTCACCGTGCATTATAATAATATAGAACTGCTGAAACTAGATCGTTTAAGTGCACATAAACGTTGAGTTCCTGTTGAGAAAACACGATGTAATACAGCGAACTAGATATGCGACTATACGCTAATTGCTATGAAAATTCTATAACAGCTCTGTCTAATTTGCAGTAATTCAATTATTGCAATATTTATAGCTATGTATTTTAAGGGTAATTTTTGTTTAAACTACTACCAAAGCCTATAAAACATATAGTCGGCCAACGAACGTGATAGGACAGCCAAGCTGCCATACACTCGCTTGAGAATGTATGTGTTTTTAGTGTATGACAGCTTGGGTTATAACGTCCTTTGGCCGACTATATGTTTAATAGTCTTTGCTACTACATATTATTAATGTGATTTTGTAAGCAAGTACGAGTACGTTTACTATATATTTAATATGGAACTGCTGAATGAATTTAGATCAAATTTACACAGAGAGATTATGATATAACACAATTAACCCTAATGAAGCATTCTACTATGTTATATTATAAATACAAAAAATGTCCCATCGAGCGAATCTAGAATAACTCGCTAGTTTGAAGTATTGTTACTTCCCTAATGAGCTAAAGGCAAAATAGTTTTTTCGATGAAATGTAATTCATTTTCAGTCTTCAAAATCACGACTACAAGACTACAAGTTTTTCAGTTATCTTGAACAGTTTATCTAATGTTTTTAACCGGTTAACTAAACACGTAACATTTAATAGTGCGCAGGCAGTTCGCCTTGCTCCCACGTGCATAGACCTTTCCAACGTAAGGTTGTCCTAAATGCATGTACACTAGTAACAAAGTAGAAAGAACAATAATTGATCTACGATCAAAATGACTGGAACATACCTACAGTTAGAAGGTTATAGATTTGATATTTATTTAAAAATGAACGTTTGTATGGCTTTTGTATTTTATACAAAGGCATCTACATTTAATGTTAAATATAAATACGTTGTTTACTATTTATTTTATTTATTTATTGAGATTAAGGCTCATTTAATGACTAATGACTCACCCTCGCTTTGTTCGTTCGTTCACATAAATTTCTTAAAGGTCGCGCAGTAAAATGTATCCTATATATTAACCAGGAGAACCAGCTATCCTCATATCAAGTTTATCAAAATCTGTCTAGTAGGCTAGCAAGGCTTCTCGTGATGCGATCACAGACAAACAGACAAAAAATCTAGAAACTATAGATTCACTCTCTGTATCGATAATATTAATCATCGATTTTATTAATAAAATTTAACACATTTGACTCAGAATATATAAATAAATTAAATATTTAAAAAATAAACAACTATAATTTTGAATTATCTTATTAAATACAAACATTGTCTGGCATTTCCGTGCTAATTGTAAGCAGGTCAATATTATTTAAATAAGTTTTGATAAGGCCTGAAGAATCAGACGAAATTCCTAACCTTTTACGGCTGGAAATAAACTAAATATTAGTATAACAGGTTTCAACCGTTCTAAATTTGGCATTTGTACTGCAGTCTAGATGTAATGTAGCTACAAATTATGTAATATATTACAAGGCAATAGAAGTGGGTCAGAAGATAAAAAAATTAATCAGTCAAAATTAAAAATTATACAATTTTTTTTACTAATTATTTAATATAGATTCAATTATTAAGGATTTCTCAGAAATGGCATGGCTTTTTTCTTCTTGAATAATCCTATCTATTCATGAAAACCGCCTTTAAATACATTGCGTAGCTTAAAAAATGTAAGCGTACAGACGGTGACGACTTTGTTTTATACTAAGTAGAGATTTAGTGGAAATTAACTTAAAAAAAATAAAAACAGGTTAAATATTGTGCAAGAGTATTACATACATCTTTTTTAAAGTCAAAACATCATTAAGAGTAACAATAAAATGTCAAAGCAATTCCATATAAAGGCTGTAATTAAAAAACAAAGATTGAACTCCTACTTACAATTTGTTTAGAGCCATGTAAGGTACCATACATTATGTGAAGGTCAAACCAAATGTGGGCGAAATAAGCCTTTGCCTACTTTACGAGGTGTACCTACCACGTACATGCTGCACACCTACATCTTGCTTAAAATTATCTACTTACTTATAATCCGAAACTAATTTCAATATTATATAATAAATATAAAGTAAAAAATATATGAACAAATCAGACGATTTTTTGTTTTTAAAGCTTCTAATAAGAAATTTGAATTAAACTTATAATTATACGACCACTTTCATTAGGATTTTTGGTTTCAAAAGTGTAAAACATGATATAAAAACTTAATAAATCACTTCGATAAATACAAAAATGGTAAAAAGTAGTTACTTTTCTATATTTTTTAAGTTTAATTAATTAATTATTTAATTAAATATTCGCGTAAAAATAACAGAGTATTACTTTCATTACTAAAGTATTTTAAAGAAGGTTAAAATTTATTTAAAATTAAGAGTTAATACAAGCAACTCACCTGTGTTTACTAAACCAATGTGGATACTCGGACTTTCTACGAAAATGATTATAAATCTGAAAATGATTAGAAATCTGAATTTAAAGTAACAACTGTAAGCCTAGCGCGTTGAAATCTTTTACACTGACTGAGATATAATTTAAAATGCTACTAGATTTTTGTATTTCTTATATTATATAATGTGCATTGTATAATTAGGTAATAGCGGATGTGTTTATGATATATTACCATAATGTGTTTCATTTAATATATTTATGTCTGTATGAAATGACTCATTGGACATAATATATTATGTTCATATACGCTTTTAGCCTCTATGCTATAAGCTTTTAACAATTTAATGCGAGTATATACATGAACAGGTATTATATTTATAGTTATTTAGATACGAAATTGTTATTAAAACGGTTGAAATCTAATTGCTAAGTTTATTTTGTATTGTGCGATAGTTATTATTTTATATATTTTTTATAAAAATGACCACGTCTATATCTTTTGTGGGTAACGCTCTGTTATTAATTACAAAGTGTTATTTTAGACTGTAATATAATAAAATTTAATAAACAAGTGTTCGTCTAGTGGTCGTAATTCGGGTATTATCATTATTGAAAATTGGAGAAAAATAGATTTTACTTACATAATTTAAAAAGCTTACTCAATTGTTTTATTGAAGGCTAAAGCTCGTCGATAGCTACTACTAAAACAAAAAGAACTTTTGAAAAAAAGGCGAAAAACTACTGAACTGTCTTTGTGTTACTATATATAGATATTTTTCTGTGAGAATAGTGAAGATACTAATAATAGTAAATATTAAAATCAAAAATATTAAAATATAATGGTAAAAAGATCGAATCTATCATATCTACACACAATGCTTTACATTGCAAGATAGCTTCCTATAATACGTTTACTTTTGTTTAACTAAAGTGTTAATATACTAAAATTACCTAAATAAGTAAATACTACGGACGGACGGAATATTTTTTCAATTTATGAAGTCAAGGCAAGTAACGATTATGAGTTACTTCGTCATCTCAACGACATCCTGGTGTCAGTCTCCCGACATACAACATTCTAGTGTTATTAGTCCTCAGCTAAATGTTAATTGACCTATTCACTGCAGCTCACATATACGAGTACATATTATACACGTTATTTAGAACTCTACATTATATTTAATTACATTTTAAAATAGTCTTAATCGGATTTTTTCACGGATTTAATTAATTCTATTGTGGGAAGGATTGTAATCGGTTTTTTTCACGGATTAAATTAATTATTTTAGTCTTAGTCATCATAAGTATGTAGTATATTGTGGGAAGGACTGTGAACTTTATCCGTATCCTAAACTTAAGTTTCTCCTGTGACTATGATTGTTGTAAAGCATTCAAAACGTCGATAGCCGAAAATAAAATAAATCTGTGAAAAAATAGTTAGATAGTTTATTTAAAATATCGAAAAATCCCGCGAATATAGTAGTAACATATTTACAGTGGTAGCCCAGCGGTAACGCGTTGCTTGTATGACCGAGTGATGCGGGTTCAAATCCGGGTCTCGCACCTCTGATATTTTCATGTGCGAATCATTTCTATCATGATTACCACTTGTCTTACGGCGAAGGAAAACATCGTGAGGAAATCTGCATGTCTGAGAAAACCTAGCAAGTTTTCGTAAGACTTGTGAAGTCTGCCAACACGCACTAGGCCAGCACGCTGGACTATGGCCTGATCACCCTCGTACTGAGGGAGGCCCGTGCCCAGCAGTGGGACGTTAAAAAGGGCTGATGATGATGATATTTACAGTCTTAGTCATGATTATTATTTTGGAAGCAGTTTGGCGAAAATATAGAATAATGAAGGCATTATTTTAGTCTAAGCTTAATTTTTTCGAATGTATATTTATTTAGTTTAAAGCGCAAATTGGTAGTTTTTCTAAATCTTATGCATATTAATCTTACTCACATTTTTTGGTCAATGTTTGCATAATTTGTTATAGATTTTTAATAAAATCATATATTTTAGTTAAGTAAATATATTTTAAGTAAGTTGGTAAATAAGTTTATTACATAAAGGTCGCCCGACGAAGGGTTCAGGTCGGTTTTTAGCGAAAGTTGGTAAAATAAACAAGAAATTCTGTAATACCGGATGCTGTCACGCTGAATGGAAGAGGCGCTGAATCGATCGAATTTGCTTAAACATCCCAAAATAGAAATCTTGAATTTAAGTAATATTATGTTTTGGATAATATGTAATATTATGTATATAAATAATAAATTTAATAAATGCGAAAGTAACTTTGTCTGTTACGTTTTCACGTCTAAAATTTTTATGATAAAGTTTGATAAATAGAGAGAGAGGGAATCTTGGACAAGGAGATACTATATTTATTTCTTTAAAAATGAGACTGGAAAAGAGTGTAATAAGGATTGTTCTTTTTTGCATAATTTTTTTAAAAATCGTTTCTAAAGTTAAGGATAAAAAATCATTAAGTTTGGTAAGAAAATGTTTCGGCGTTTATGAACAATCAAGATAAAATTGGGGATCTCAAGTTTTTACAGTACCTACTTTTCTAAGAGAGGTTGAGTCTGATGATGATGATCAGTATTAGTATATTATTTATGAACACACCATATTATATTGATAGAGTTCATAAAAATAAAGATAATCAATCGTATCTGACATACATTTTGGGTCCTTCGGCTCTACAATCTCATGAGCTCTACTTCTATTAACTAATTTTAAAATAGCTTATAAATTGGTTCCCGATGTTTCGAATGCTTTACAGCGCTCATGGTCACCGGAGAGACTAAGGTATTTGACGTCACAGACAGTGCCTACCCACAATTTACAAAAAAAAATGTAAATGGCGTCAGAGTACCTTATAAAATTTAATTATAGCAATTTTACATATTTTTATTATAATTTAAAAAATTAGGAGAGTAGTAGAAAGTACCTATTATCAAAATAGCTTTTTTTCGGAAAATTTTTATAGTGGTATGTTATCCCGAATGACTCAAGTCAGTGCTTATTATGTTTTTTAGGGAATCTACTTTTGTATCATAAGAAATTCATGTGGATCGTAGAATTAATTTATGTATATTATAAAGAAATTGTTTCTCGGTCTGTTTAGTATAAGTAGTTTCAAGATAATACTTTCGAAAGTCCAAATGAATTGCTATAGGAATGAAATAAAAAAAAATGTGCAGGTTTAAAATGATTATATTTTATTTAATAATCTAATCGGAATCTAAATCAAAACATTGTATTTGTCTTTTTAAATAACAACTTATTATTATAAATACAAACAAAAATACCTTTTTAAACAAGTAGTGTGGTTTTGGATCGTAATAGCTTTAAGTATCAATTTAGTATTCTGACGTCTGCTGCCTTACATGACGTAGCTATACCATGACGAGTTAAAAAAATGCATATGCATATTGCCCTAAAAGTCCCACTCCTGGGCATAGGACTCTTTTCCATGCGAGATCAGGCCATACTCTACCATGCGGGCTAAGTGAAATTATAAATATTTTCGATTCTAATAACGTTTTAGTGCCTTAGATATGATAAGTAAATATGTTCTTGACCGAGTTAATCGCGAGTAAACATTAGAAATTAAAACAGTGGAGTGTGAAAATGAATAGCGTCGGTGAAATACTGCTCTACATAACGTGATGACGGAAAAGTCGACGATCTCGAGGAATTCTCGTATTGTTTCCATTACTTCCGCTAAGTATTTTAAGACTTTTAATAATTAATATTAAAATATTGTCAATACTATTTATGAATGTATTGATTTTTTAACTCTATAAGACAGCAAAATACCTATATAATATATGGGATTGTGAACGATATGGTTAGCTCATATCTATCGCAATACGTCGAATAGTCTTAGTGAGAAAAGTTTGGTGCAAAAATTCCTTTTTATTCACTATGTATTACATGCCTTATTATTTATGCCTACCACAGCACTCAAGTGACGACCACGGACACGCTGACAAGAGTGTAACAACTGAGAAGAAGAAGAATTATTTTCACAAGTGGTAGTGCCATGCTTGTTACCTTCGGGTAGCAGCCGAATGGGCCGGCACGCCCCGTATAGTACCACTCTCTCACAGGAGATCGGCGTGAAGTGGCAGCTATGCTGTCGCGTTTCGTCCGGTAAGTGAGAGTCCGGGAGGCCCACTCCCCATCCCTCCTCCCGTCCTTCTCCCTCCTCCCTCCCTCCCTTTCCTGAAAGGCCGGCAACGCATCTGTAAGCCCTGTGGTGTTGCAGATGTTAATGGGCGGAGGTGATCACTTACCATCAGGTGAGCCTCCTGCCCGTTTGCCCCCTTTGTCCCATAAAAAAAAAAAAAAAAACACCATATTTAAGGAACTTGGTTAGACTTAACGCTGGAATTGCTTAAATCACTTAGATGAAATTTAGTATGCAGTTTTTATTTCATTTGTGAACATATAATATACTGTATATGTCACTATTCTCGTGCACAATGGAAACGCGCGCTCCACTGCGCCACATGCGCGCGCGGCGCGTCGCACGCGACTCTATGATTTGCTTTATTTATAGTTACTTCTTACTTATACGGATATGTTAGACAGTACAGTAACTGAAATTGATACGAATGTATATTCTAGTTATTAAAAAAATGTTTTATGCTGTTTGATGTTTGTTTGTAATGGATAAACCGATTTAGATGTTTGGTATGAAGATAGTTTGAGACCCCGGAAAGATCATAGGACAGTTTTTACCCCAGAACTCCTCTAAGAACATTTTATTCAATTAAAAAAAAACCTTTTATACCTATCTATTTAGCGTTATCTATCTATCGTCTGTCTGTCTGTTCGCGATTAACTCAAAAACTACTGCACCGATTTTTATGCTGTTTTCATCAATGGATAGAGTGGTTCTTGAGGAAGGCTTCAATATACATTTATTAACAGAACTCTAGGTTTCGCTTGCGCTGAATTCAGGGACGATTCCGAGCGGAGCAAGGAGGGGATCGCTAGTTAGTAAGCTTTTATAAAAATATTCTCTACATAAATTTTAAATTTAATATCGTTTCGGTGTCTTGATTATGATAGTGTTAATGTAATAAATAAAAGAATTAATATGCATGGCGAAAACACTTTCTAAATATTTAAATTATTAATATCATTCATTTCCAAATCATAAACAAATAAGATGAGAGCCATCTAAGCAAGAAATCATTTCAATTCGTTAGCAAATAATATATTTCCACCGCTTTCTTTTAAACAGATTTAATATTTTGCATACATTTGCATTGTTTTAATATATTTGGTTTTATCGGATGCAAATGACTATTTAAATCTGAGCGGCGTCTGTGATCTCCTCGACTTTAATGTATATTGATTTATTAATTTAAAATTTATAGCTCTAGCTTCTTAATAAATGTTTTATTGGTTTAGTAAAAGCGTGACCAAAGCTTTTTTTGTATTTTCTACCAAGTTGAGGATAATAAGTACATATTTATTAAAACTTCTATTAATTTCTTTTAAATACAACATGTACTTGCTAGTATAAATAATAAATTTGTTGGGACATCAACCCGTATTACCAAAACATTTTTTTCAGGTTTACGCGAATATTCAACATTATAAATGAACTATCTTTTCGGATTTTATCACGGATTTATTTTGATTTTTCGTTCCAGACGTTTCAAACGCTTGACAGCAATCATAGTCACGGGAGAGACTTCTTTCATTTACATATAACTATCTTAAAAAATCTTAAAACCAAGCCTTGTGTTATGGATACCAGATAGTAGAAAAAAATTTAGATAGTACAAATTGAGCCAAACGTATCGCCAACTTGAGTGGTACTTTTGGTTGTCACTTGTAAAATTAGTTATATATTTCGAAATTTACTTTTCTTTTACTGAATTGAATGACTTAAATCAATATTTGCACATAATTTAAGCTGAAAGTACCGAAGAGAGTTATGCAATTATAGTTATAATAATAAACTTCCGGTTTTCACTGATTTGTGTTGCCAGCTTTAGAAAGCTTAGCGGTCAATGGCGGTGTCTTGACCATAAAAAACGTGAATTTTAAATTATAAGTTATGAATGAAATTATTTTTAACGAACTCATTTCGTATATTATTATTGAAAAATTTCGGATTTACAAGAAAAGGGTAAATAAAGAATATATATGATCATAATTAAAAGTATTGTTTTGACTATTTAATGTATAAAACAAACATACAGACGAACATCCTCATTTTTGCAAGTTGGTTAATAATATTTAACTATAATCAGTTTTAGAACTAATTAATTAAAATTAATAAACAAATAATTAGGCAATAGGCACGATAGCTATCGGTCAGTGTGAAGGGAAATCCGTGCGTATATAAAGCGGATCCGACATCCGATACAAAAAAGTTTCGACAAACTTTCTATTTAATAACTGACACCTTGTAATATAACAGGTTGTTTCAAACACAATAGATTCATCTCCTTCATCTCTGATGCTGCTTATTTAATAAGGTCCATTTTACACTATTGTCAACTATAAAATTAACGTTTCAATTAAATCATATAAAAATATGTTATTTTTAATATATGCATATTTATTCACATAGGAATTTTATTAAATATCGTATTATGAAATGAGAAAATCTTGTACATACATTTTATTTTGTGTATTTCGCAAAAGCCTGTAACGATTTGGATCAAATTTTGTAGTTAATGTTTTAAATTACATCGAAAAAACGTCTTTGAAATAATGAAGAACATTTTTAAAACATATATAATCTTCTTGAATTTTATTATATAACATAAAATAAAACCAGAGCCTATGAAACATAGTCGGCCAATGGACGTGACAGCCCAAGCCATACACTGTCCCAAGCGAGTGTATGGCAGCTTGGGCTAGCTGTCACATCCGTTGGCGGACTATTTTAATTTTTAGTTCCCGACAGTGGGAATTTTCCCACTAGAGACTAAGACCCAAAAGGCATTATATTGTACAGATATAAGAGACTATGAGATGTCTAAGAGGTGTCTGCCTTGACTGTGATTGCTGTAATGCTTCTAAATAAAAAAATTGGAAAGATTTTTACTTAACTCATACATTCTCTATAGATACTTCTATAAATAAATGTGTTAAAAGCCTAACGCCCTTGAACCACAGTGAAAGTTGTGTTTACACGAGCCATGTTGACGTTAACAAAGACTAGTACTGAGACTTTCATATCGAAGCGATCATTAGATGTTTTGCCCATACTCTATGATTTCTCAACCGATACACAAAACAGAGATTTCGATGTGAATCTTCTCATTGCTTTATGTAAATTAGATCTGACTTTCGGTTTTGTAGATTGATATAATGATATTTAGAACATTACGATTTACGCTACACTACAAGGCACGCTTTACGGCCAGTACCTATAGATTTCCCGAACATTCTATACCCAAATAATGTCCTCCCGACCGACAACGGCCACGGCCAATCTCATTGAGACTAGCCATATGTAAGTGTTCGCGCAGACATAAGTGCACTCTTTGTTCCACTCTCATATTCCGATGGCCGATGGGCCGACTTCTCGACCCGACCAGAGAGAGTTCAGGCGCTGAACCGACGGCTTTACGTGCTCCCCGAGGCACGGGGCTGTGACACCGCTAACTTCCCAACTCCGGGCTGTTGATGAGGCTTACGAAACAGAAAGAATCAATAACTAAACTTAGCCCGACCCGGGACTCGAACCGTGTGGGACCACATGCTAGCAACTACACACCGTATAAGCAGTTATCATCATACCAAATTTCGTTAAAATACTGTTATGTTCATATATAAGTGGTTTTCTAACTATGCGGGCAAAGACAGACATATAGATAAGCAAATTTCTGAAAACTATAGGTCATTCCAGTAACAAAATCTTTTTTGCCTAGCTCCTATACAAGCAGTGAAAATTGTTCACTTTGAAATAGATTTTAAAGTCCAATCAAAAAAAAAAATAGTATTGTAAATATTTGAGTTCACTAAATTGAGTAGTTTTAGTTGACTGACGTGTTAGTGCCTCGCTTACTAATAACAGTTACGCTTGATAACTAACTCGTGTAAGCATTACCTAACAATTATAACATTATGTTATTTAATAATATAACATTTCATTAGCGACTTCGCTTCGCTCGGATGCGTTTAAGTTCGTTTTACAATTTGACATACACGTTCTGACTTTTTTATATTTATAATTAGATCTTACTATTTTTTCGAGTACTTCGCGGTTTACATACAAAATAATAAATCATCGTGTTCCATGGTAAGATACACTTGAGTTGTGGGTACCAAATAGTTGATATACATATATGTAATTACATTTTGAATACATAAAATATACATAGTATAAATAAAAACAGTAAACACTCATGATGGAGTATTATACATTTGTGCTCACAAATGAATCCCACAAATGAGACTCGAACCTAGTGGGTTGCAAAGCCAAACGTGTCGTATATAGCTTTTTGTTGCTACAGTTTATTAGTTGATTTTAAGAGGATTTTTTTCGTAATACATTGTTTTCATATTTCGCCAGAGATGCATAGGGTACATTACTACAGTAGGTACATTACTTTGTCCATTTGTGAAAACCGATTAAAAACCTGTTCGGTAGTTGTGTTTTTTACATGTAGAGGGTGCTTATTTATTATAAAATATAGTGATATAATACTCCAGATAGTCTATGCGTATTCAAATTTTCATCCAAATCCGTGGAGCCGTTACATCGCAAAAGACTACAAACTTTACAATTTGGCAAAGAAGCTTTTAAAGCAACCGATACCAACTTCCCTTTCAAAATAAATTGTTCCACGCTTGAACCAATCTGTCAACTTATTGATTATATTTAAATTGGTAATTAATAACTTATTTTGCAAGTGTACTTTCTTAATTACTTTTAGAAGAAGGAAATTTTCTTTCACATTCCGAATGTAGAGCACTTCTTATGCAACTCGTTGAACGTTTTGTTCAACGATGCGTTATTTCTTTGGCTTAAAGTATGTGAGAGTCATAATAATTGAAAAATATATATATATATTTGATACAAAAACCTTGTATGTCTCTTGAATTTAAGATAGTCTTTAATAAAAATATAATAATGATTTGATATATTTTAATTTTATATTACGTTAATCTTATCATTTATAGTAAAGAAATGTTGAATATTTCCTATATAGGTATATTTATTTAAAATAGTAAACTTATATTTCACTTCCGAATAGATAGTGGTAGCCCAGAGGTGACACGCTTGCTTGGGAAACCGAGTGATGTGGGTACAAATCCCGGTTGAGGCACCTCTGATATTTTCACGTACGAATTATTTTCAAAGTGTTACGGTTAAATAAAATATCATGAAAAATCCTTCATGTCTGAGAGGACCTAGCAAGTTTTTCGAAAGACATGTATAGTCCGCCAACACGCACTAGGCCATCGCGGTGGACTATGGCCTGATCGCCCTCGTACTGAGGGAGGCCCACCCCCAGCAGTGGGACGTTAGAAAAGTATTCCTACATATAAGTATACTGGCTTGATGAACCTTTCACAATTTCGGAAAAAATTATATCAATCATAAGAAGTGCCGAAAAAGCTCAGTATATTCATCATTACTTTCTTTTATGAATAAATTTTAATTACAATATATAATTAATAAGAAATTATTTTAATTATGTTTAATGATTAACATTTTTATGGCAAATATTTACTCGTATTTTACCAAATAATTTTGACTTATATGACATATATTGTGTAATATGACATTAACGTATAAATTATCGCGACTCCACCCGCGCCCGAAGGATGAAAATTTATCATTATAAGATTTTTTTCACGACAAATCATAAAAATTAATAATTTTGTATATAAATAAAAATTAAAATATCTGGAGAGGACATCTCTTATCACCTAGGGGAATAAAAATTAACCTATGACCTATTTTCAGACCTACCAAATTTACACAAAAATTTCAAAACAATCGGTCAAGCCTTTTCGGAGGAGTTCGATAACAAACACTGTGACACGAGATTTTTATATATTACAGTATTTAAACTTTTATATAAATAATTTTATACCATATGTTTTTACTAATTATATTTTCACTTGTTAATTTTCATCAACGCAATTTTAATTTTCCAGGTTTCCTTCAATAAATTATAGTAAAAGCGCTGCGTGTAGCGAATGCCTTCCGCGCGTTTTTGCGTTCTTGTTTCTTATTAGTATGGATAATAATATGGCAATTACAAGTTAAATAATTTGAGCACTTTTATATTTTTTACAAATTTATTGCAGAATTATTAATAAAGTTATTTTCTGTACATTGAAAGGTTAACTTATTTCTTAATAAAAAAAATATTTTTTTTTTGAAAAAACTAAAAATTAATTTATAATCGAAATAAATAAGTATTTAAATAATATTTTAAAGCCATTTGGCATCAATCATTACGATTTAACAGCAACTTTTGATTCGATGATTTATGTACATTGTACATACTTATAAAAAATATTAATTAGTTAAAAAAATAAACAAAAAATAATTAAAAAAAATATACATACCTTAAAACTATCACTTCTTCACTTAAAATCCACAAAGTCACTCAAAAAGAGAATTCCAAAAAGAATTCAAGATCAAAATTCAGTTGACTGAATCACATTTTCCGACCAAAAATGGTTCATCATCACAGTAATTTATGATAAAAATCAAAAATTAGGGATACGTCTGTTGCATCCGATGTTAGCGGCGGCCGAAGGTGCACTGACGGAAACTGCGGCTGGCTGCCACAAGTCACTCTCACCAGGGCCGGATTTCGTATAGAATTGAATTAGCGAGTTATGTATTACGACTTCGACTGTCTGGAATGTTATTTAATGTTTAAAATCTCTCTACCAATAATGATTCATAGGCAACACTATAGAAATGTATATAATTTGAAAATTATTGTATAGCTTAGGTACAATGGGGGCGTTTCTGGTAGTATATTTTCATGAGAGGCTTTTTATGACGGATTTATAACTTTTTGCTCCAATCTTTAGATTATCTAATTTGTGATGAGTTAAAAAAATGTAAAATTATTTCTCAATTCAATTTAAATTCAAAATATTTTATTTAGAGTAAAATTTTTACAATTTGTTACTGATCGTTATGAGTCTACAATCAGCAAAAAATCAGTTTTCAATCCTACAATTGGTTTGGACGGTTATAAATTATAATTAATAAGTCAGTTAGATACCTTCCAATCATTTAAAATTTATCATAAACCAATCATAAATCAAACATTTTCAAACCCGAAACTTATTCGGAATAGCACCTATGTATTTACACAAATTGGTTTATCTAAAACTATTGACTCACCCTTGTTTTGCTCGGGTTCGTCCCTAGATTTAGCGCGAGCGAAGTCGCGGGTTCCGCTAGTAAATGTACACAAAACTTGACAAATTCTGTACTAAAACCTTTCTGGAGCACCACTCTAACCATAGGTGACAAATGGTGCAGTAGTTTGAAATGAAATTATTTCTCTGTGTGATTCGTATTCGTTGAGTTTATCACGAACAGACAGACGTTGCGGAGGACTTTGTTTATAATATAAGTGATGATTAACCTAAAAACTCACTATATAGTGTATTGAACTTAAAAGCTTATTATTATCAATATCACGTTTATACCAAATGTACTGTACTTGTATGAGTGTTAACTTTCAGTAAGCAACCATGAATAAAGATTTTTAAAGCATTTAGCGTTATACCTACTAGCAAAAAGAGAGAAGCGGAGGTATTTGTTTGTAATGCAATACTTCTGCAAGATGCGTTTATCTTATAATTTAAATTGCGAAACATTAATGAACTACACTACATAAAAAGAAAATCAAACTAACATTAATGAACTGCATAACCCTATATACCATCCATCTCAGTCGAAATATATCTACAATATTACAGGCTACAGCAAACTCTTCTCTACACTTTTTTGATTCATTAACCGCCTCACTCATAGTCACTTAATGAACCATTAATTCGAGTATATCCATACTAAAGAACGACCTAATGGTTCATTAAGTGACTATGAGTGTGGCGGTAAGTCTATAACATTACGTACGTCACTTTTCATGATTTTATGATTTTATTTTTACTATGGAATAAATAGTGGACCCCTGTGAAAAAAAAAACAAATCTATTTCGCGAGAATCGTCATCTAATTGGGATAAAAGTATCTTATGTATTATTATAGGATATACTAAGATTCAGTGACAAGCATCTAAACTAGCGTATTTTAACACACGACCATCCACAATACCCGTAACATCGAAGTGAAGGCATACACGTGTGACAGATCTACTGACAGACAAACACGTAATTTATTTATTTATTTATTTATATGATATGCCAACAATACATTGTACCTACATTAAAATTATATTGATACAAATTATTAGAGACAAATTCATGTACATGCATTAATTATAGGCATACACAACATTGATATATTTCCGATTTTTAAAATAATAATATTAATGCTATATAAAATCTTATATAATAATTTACTAACAATATTATGCTATAAGAGTTCTGTTTTTACAGTCTGCACACAACCTACATTGTAGTGAACAAATGTAATAACAAAGTTTACGTTCGACTTCAAATTTATTAATTTTAAATGATAATAACGATGAAGACATTATGTAGAGTCTAGTTTTTTGATCAATTGCCTGAGCGATTTATTACTAAATCAGTTTCCAAACGCACGCGCATAATCGATTGTTTCCAGGACGACTTCATTTTAAAGTATCATTAGTCGGTAAAGTGGTTGCTTTGTGCAATAATTGCCAAATACACTATTAAATATTCGTTAATGTGAGCGATACCTTTGATCGATCAAAATATTTGATTATTGACTAATAATTGTTACTGCACAGTAGTCAGGTAGCTTCGCTAATGGGTTTGCATAATAATTTATTAGGTTTCAAGTATTCCGACATATTTTAGATAATGACGAATTTATTTTTTTACTAGTAGTTCTCCCTCACTCCCGCAAACGTTTGATCCGAATAACAAGCTACCATAATACCAAACGTCATCCAAATCGTCCAGCGGGTTTCTCGTGACGGGATAGACAGACAAAGAAAAATTCCAAAAATCTTTTTTTATGTATAGATTAATTATTTATATTTATAAAAAAAATACTAAAAATTACTATTTTTGTTTTTCGAATTTCCCGAACCACTAAAATATAACTTAGGTGAAAACATCCAAAAGCTAAAATGAAAGATTTCTGCGAAATTATGAAAATAATCCGCTATAACAATGAATGTTAAAAAAAATGTACATTAGTTGTACGTTTGCAGTGTATAATGTACATCTATACTTCTATACTAATATTATAAAGAAGTAAAGTTTGTGTGTTTGTATATTTGTTAAATTGTAAGGGGTAATCTCGGGATCTACTGAACCGATTTTAAAAATTCTTTCACCAATAGAAAGCCAAATTAACTGCAGAGTGTCATAGGTTATATAAAAAACTGAAAAATAAAAAAGGCTTTTACATGGTAGTCCGTTTTGCAAAGTGATTCGGAGAAAAAATGGTCGAATGAAAGCGTTTCTTACGGCATTATATAGGGAAAAAACGTCATTTTAAAAACGGGGACGAACCCGGGAGGGTGAGTCGCTAGTATTATATATTTACAGATGAAATATTGAAATAATTAAGATCGTTATGAAAAGTAAAAATGCGACCAAAACCGAGTGGAGTTTATAATCTTTCACGTTGTAAGCTACATTTATGAAAATTCCCACGTGCTTAGAGAGTGAACTTGACGCACTCTGACACTGAACTTGAACAAGCTGGCGTGTTTCCAATCAAGTGAGTCTTGGCTCAACGTGGAACAAAATATAATAAATTACATTGGGCACTGCAGTCTGCAGGTGAAGTTTTTGACTTGATATTTATGTTAATTATTTATTTTCTTACCTAATACAATGTTCATACTAAATTATTAATGTAACTTTTTCTAGTTTCAAAACTTAATTTCTAAAATTTTTAGTATAATTATGTCGTATAAACTAACTTTCGCCCGCGTTTCTCCGTGCATAATAAAAAAGTAACACTGACGCTTTTTTTTTTATGGGACAAAGGGGGCAAACGGGCAGGAGGCTCACCTGATGGTAAGTGATCACCTCCGCCCATGGACATCTGCAACACCACAGGTCTTGCAGATGCGTTGCCGGCCTTTCAGGGAAGGGAGGGAGGGAGGAGGGAGAAGGACGGGAGTAGGGATGGGTAGTGGGCCTCCCGGACTCTCACTTACCGGACGAAACGCGACAGCATAGCTGCCACTTCACGCCGGTCTTCTGTGAAAGAGTGGTACTATACGGGGCGTGCCGGCCCATTCGGCTGCTACCCGAAGGTAACAAGCATGGCATTACCACTATAGAACGCTTAGGGTAGGCACTTTAACTTTTTTTTAATAACCTAAAAAGTTAAAACTTTTATTGTTTAATATTTATGGGTACACTGTATAAATTATATAAGCACTAAAATGTAGACAAAATATTAATATAAAGCTGTCAAAGCTTAACATCAAACTTCATTATCATTTAAAAAATGGATGATGTTTTACCCAATCCGTTACAGAAAATGTTAACATTCTACAACCTGTCATCATTTTTTAAGGTGTTTAAGGGTTTTTTACGCTTCCTCCCCATAGGATGTAGGTAGACCGTAAATGTGGAATCCCACGGTTGTTGTGTACCCTCATCAAACTTATGGTGTAATTTATTATGGCATTATTTTACCGGACTCTAAAATAATATTAATGAGGGTCACTAGTGAAGTAAATATTTTACTAAGTTAAAAGTTATAAATGATATTATGGTTTCGATAAAGTTACTTTGGTGCCATTTAGATTTATTTTTTTTGTAAATTGTGTGTGCTTACCCACTGTCTGTAACAAGTATAATATAGACCTCTAAAACATGCGCTGTAAAGCATTCGAAACTTCGGGAACCAAAAATCAAAATAAATCTGCGTAATAATCCGAAAAGATTCAAAGTTTCATATTTTATAATGTCAAATCTAAGAAAGTATTAATAGACCAAGTTCCAAACCGCTGAAAATATCGTAAAAACTAAAAAATTCTTAGCAGTACCTATACGAGTGGTCGGAAAATTTAGCTGATGATGTAAGTAAGGAAAAATTGTGTAGACGCGGAATAAGTTCTGGAGAGGAGTGGGGGGTGTCAATATATTTTCGTTTTTAGGGGTTTGTACTCGTTTTTTGTGATTTGCGGATAAACTATGCATCCTATCGAAAAAAGTTGAAAGTAAAAGTTGTAGATAATAAAGAAATCAACAACTTTATTTTCACACATTATTACTCATGATCTCAAAATTATTGAGAAAAACTCAAAAAACCGTTTTTTCAGTTTTTATTTTGTAACTCTGGCAAAAACTTTTTCGTTTTCATGAAAATTGGTGAAAATGTTCTTTTTTGTATTTCAAATAAGCCGAAATTTTTTCAAGCCAAAATATTTATTTTAGAAAATTTTATAATTTTAAAGTATCGTTAAAAAAGTGAACAACCGAAAAAACTACTTTTCAAAATACGATTATTCGGCTACCGCTAAATCCTAATTTCATTTGAAAAAATTGAAAAATCGTTGTACGACAAAGTTTGTAATCTCGAGGATATCGAGGACAAAGACAGTACTCACTGTCTCATAAATATTAATATAAATAATACAGGTTCCCTCACGACGTTTTCCTTCACCGTAAGACAAGTGGTTATCATGATCGAAATTGATTCCAACATGAATATATCAGAGGTGCGAGACCCGGATTCGAACCCGCACCACTCAGATATCCCAGAGAGCGCACTACCGCTGGGCTACACTGCCTCAAAATTGAATTATATGGAATAAAATATATTGTATAATATACAACTTACAAGTGGGCCAGCTTACGTTCTTATTAGGTATTTCTACTCGCAGTAATGACGATAAAAATTTAAGATAAGTGCTAGTCTCGCACAAGGGATTTTTATTTCACTTAATCATATTGAACTTTTAGAGAGTAAAGACACAAAGTATCTCACGATCTATTGGATACGTAATTTCTATCATGATTATCACTTGTCTTACAGTGAATGAAAACATCGTGAGGAAACCTGCGTATCTGAGAAAAACCTAGCAAGTTTTCGAAACACATGTCCGTCAACACGCACTAGACAAGCGCGGTGGACTATGGCCTGATCCCCCTCGTACTGAGGGAGGCCCGTGTCCAGCTGGGACGTCAAAAAGGGCTGAAGACAGTAGATGAGTATCAAAGTTATGGCTAAATTCTAAACAATGAAAATATACCAATACACTTGAGTACATAAGTTAGGATATTTTTGACGGGTTATCTATTTTTACCATCCGGTGAAATGTAACGTAACAAGTAAACGAGTCTTGACCAGACAGCTCTGCGACTTGTCCTTTTAAGAACAGTAAGTATCGTCGAACGCGAAAAGCTTTACGTACTTTATTTATTTTCTTCTTATATAAAAATATGAATTGTATATTGAAAATATTTTATACGAGATGTTAATCAAATATTCTATGATTTGCTAATAAATAACATTTAGTGTAAACTAAAGTAGAGTAGGAGTAATCCTATAACTCTCAACTCAACTCTTTTTGCCCTCCCTTTCTTACGTAGTCACCTGTTGGTGAAAATAATTATCATAATATGTATGTATAATGTATATATGTATAAATGTGTAATGTATATATGTATAAATATGTAATGTATATATGTATAATGTATTATTATCTATGTCTCAGTGGATCTTTCTTCTAAATCCGCCTAAACTGTATACACACAAATTTTCCCATTTTTAATATTCATATATAATGCCGGACTAACTTATATATTAAATAAATTAAAGAGTTTTAAAAATAGGGAAAAGAGTATTAAAAATATATTAACAAAAATAAAAGACTATTTTAATCTCACCATTACTCTGGGCTGTCCTCAAAGTAGGTAAACGCATCGTGCGTCCGGCTTTCTTCCGCGCCCGCCGCGCCGGTTGCGTAACCCGACACACGTATAGATATGTATATAATATTAAATTCATTTTTACTTGTGTATGTAACGATATGGCATTGTTGAAATAATTCGGCATGTGGCGAAAGAATACCTTAAAGATTTTTTTAGTTAAGTCAAATTGTTTACATTTACGTTATTACTGTTACTATAGACTTCTTAGTAATGAGATGTTTTCTCGCAGTAAAGTATTAGTATCCTATATATAAAAGTTCAACCAAGTTTTTCTAATAGTTTTCTCGTGATGCAATCACAAAATAAACATAGGCAAAAATTCTAAAAACGATGGTACTATAGAATCGGCCTCTGAATCAGTCAGCCTTTATCGATTATAATGGCTAACTGATTCAGAGGCCGTAATTTTCTCTGTGTGTGACCTCATCACGACATTGACAGATTTTGATGAAATTTGGTATGATGATAGCGTTATTCAGGTTAACATATGGGATAATTTTGTAGGTCGCAGAAAGTTTCTAATAATAGTTTTTATTGCTTATTATTATAGGTCATTAACTTATCAGCGTGAGATAAATATCTGTAGATCCACGATAAAATTTAAATAATTAATACATTTAAAAGTTGAAGATTGAATGTCTCTTTATCAAGTAAACATAAAATATAGCATTTTAGAAGAATAACGTTTTATATACAAACAAAATTGGCGATTTTTATGTATCTTTATACATATTGGGTAACGTGTGTGCGATCCATTAGCATAATATATTAGTTATTGCCTCCTAATTCTGTCGCATTCAGTGAAAGCATTTCGTAACCGTTTTTACTTTCTTCCAACATTTTTGCTGTTGCGTAGTAAATTTCATATGGTATAGAATAGCACCAATCTGACTGACTTTGCTCAGGAGGTTCAAGTTTTTTCAGTTGAAACTAAACAAAATTAACGTGAAATTGGATTTTTAAATCCAGCTATCTTTTCGGATTTTTAGATTATTAAAAGTCGCAAAGACGATAGATTATGTATTATTACGAAAGTATTAAGTATGTCTCGTAGCCAACACAACTGTTATTAATAATTATTATTTATCAATGTTTTATATAGTTAAGTATATTGCAGTAATGTTGCATTACAAACAGATATACTGATAAACTTATTCATATACATAAAATAAATATTTGCTTGACGATGTTATTGAACGGCATCAAAAAAGGTCGGCCGGCAATGGTTATTAGGTATCAAATTACAATGAATATCGGATTTAATAAAAACCACTAAGTATCACTTACTATTCGGAGCTCTGATGTCAATATTATAAAAAAATCTTCTTCAGTTTTAACCAATTGAGAAAAACTGCGGTCGAAAACTGTGCGCATTGTCTTGTACATATATCTTTTTGATTTGTGCACAATCTTATCGTTTTGAACTTCTAACCTTAATACAACATGAAACTCTGACACAAATCATTGTTAGACATTTTTTCGAAAACCTTAATGGAATTGGGACGGCATGGACGACACGTTTGACTCAGTGGTAGTGACCCTACTTTCTGCGCCAGCGGTCGCGGGTTCGAGTCCCGCTGGGGGCATTCATTTGCTGAGCACGAATGTTTGTACTCCAGTCGTGGGTGTTTATATTTCTAATATGTAGGTATGTATTTAAAATTTATATATGTAGTATATCAACTGTCTGGTATCCGTAACACAAGCACGTAACGTAGCTTACCACGGAACTAGATGGCGCTGTTGTAATAATGTCCCAATATATAATATAATAATTATTATCGATGCAGAGGCCGAATCTGTAGTGTTTACATTTTTTGTTTTTCTGTCTGTGATCGTATCATAAGACAATTGTAGTACAGATTTTAATAATGTATCAGAGTCAACATAAAGGATACTTTTTGTTGTGGGAAAAAAGGTTAAGTCGCAAGTGTGCTATAAAAATAATATATTATTGTTATTGAAAGCTTGTTTCAATCATCAAACGATATTACTTTAAGAAAATTGCATCACAAATTGCTCATAATAATATATATCGAATATAAAATATAGTATTAATAGCACCTTCGAACTTAATGGCCTGTTGAGAAATTACTATTTCATTCAAACAGATCATCGAGTCTGAACATGGAGTTCACCAGAGTGTTCCGCGAAAGTGAAATTATAAGAATATTTACTACGTTGTTTTTAATAAAATAATATTATTTGAGATATATAACGAAGGATTGTTCGTCTTTCCTTTTCATGGCAAAGAATAAATGCATATCATGGTGGTCTGTCTATATAGAGACAGTTTATGTGGCGGAGAATGCCATAGACTACTCCTTATTTCTTGACATAACACATCACTAGAAGTTACAAGATTCATTCGTCACTAATATATTCGTAGTATTAATAATATAGTACAAGAATAATGTTATTTATTACAAACACTTTAATACAGCATGTTAGTGACAGCAGAGTAGTTCAATGATGTTTAAACACAATCTGCTAAAACACACAAACTCGGGGAGCATGAAGTACCTTTAAGGTATCTTTTTTTTTATGGGACAAAGGGGACAAACGGGCAGGAGGCTCACCTGATGGTAAGTTATCACCTTCGCCCATGGACATCTGCAACACCACAGGGCTTGCAGATGCGTTGCCGGCCTTTCAGGAAAGGGAGGGAGGGAGGAGGGAGAAGGACGGGAGTAGGGATGGGGAGTCTCCGGGACAGCATACTTATTACTGTTATTATGACGGTACAGGAGTTAAACCGGTGCCTTTTACCTAAGCCCTTCACTTTAATAACAGCAAGGATTGATATATTGGCGATTGTGAACCAGATTTGATAGAAAAACTTATAGAAAAGAGAGATAAAAATGTTGTAAAAAGGACTTTATAGGACGATATGTTCGATTTAGTTTCTGCGGAACATTAACGAAAAATAATTCTCCCTTGTCAAAAACTAAAAGTGTACGCACTGTATAGGCCCACCGCCGGCGGCTAAGAAAGCTGCCACCTGCGCCCGCGCTCACTCCTCTGCGGAATTCGTTACATCACTATATTATAATGCGATACGCTTGTTAATTAAATATCGTTACGCTTTAACTTGTATTCTGAGATAGTTTATATCTAAAGCTATAAAAGAGAGTGTTATTATTAGAATAATTAGTTTTTTAAACTCTAAACTCTACATAACACCGATTTGTGGACGGAATGGCCACTGTTGGTGTTGTAATCATATGGAGAATAGCATTTTGTGATTTTATTATATTGTATTACTATGTTATCTAATTATTTCACTTGTTATAATACACAAGCTGTAGTTATAAACAGGTAAGACATAGACAGCAGATAGGATACATAGATACTTAATTATAATTTATACACGAGGAAATAGAAGATGCACAGAAGGCAGGCATCACTTTAAGCAATCTCTTGCAGGCAATCTTAGGGCGTAGGAGTACATAATATGTGAAATGGTAGGCCGGTGTACTTGCTACCCACAAATACGTATTCTAATTACGTATTTATTTACATACATATTTACAATATGCATACAATGTAACTAATAATATAATTTAATGGATGAAAGGATTGAAAACAGTCTGTTCTAGCATACCTGTTTCTTTTCGAATATAGGTTGTACCAGCCAGAAATACTTTTACTTATTGTTAAAGGTTCACTATGTTTTTACATTGAATAAAAAAAGAATTTTCTTCTAAAACAGTAGCCAGAAACTGGCTGAATACGGACCGTGAGGTCGTCGGTCTTTTCCACCATTATTAAAGATTCGGCAACACGTTTGGGTCAGTTTGTAGTGATTCGAGTCTCGCTGGGGGTAGTTATTCGTTTGATGAGCACGACTACTTTAGAACCATCGGTGCATTAAAACATATAGGTATATGTATTTAAAAGTGGTAGTCCAGTGGCCAGTGGTAACGCGCTCGCTTGGATAACCGAGTGATGCGGGTTCGAATCTGGGTCGCGCACCGATATTTTATGTGCGAAGCATTTCTAACATCATTACCACTTGTCTTATGATTAAGTAAAACATCGTGACGAAAGCTGCATGACGTGTAGTGTATCAACTACCTGGTATCCGTAACACAAGCCTCGTAGCTTACCATTGAACTAGATGGTGTTGTGTTAATATGATATTAAATGTTAATAATATCCCAAGATATTTATAAACATTATTTATATTAAAATAACTCTATTCAAACATCACAATGTCTCTATCCTACAGAAATAGAAACCATTTATAAAAAGGGAGCCCCTGGCTGACGTCACACCAAAGAGATCTCGCACTCCACTCTATAGGCCGTTGAGTGTTAAAGCGAACAAAAGTGAAAAGTTTGTCGGTGTGACGCAACAGCGTTTAGAAATGGCCCCTTTTGTACTGCGATGTAAAAAATAAAGATACTCGTGTGATGAAGAATGCTGCTGAGTGGGTTGTTGCTTTTATTATAACTTTCAATATATGTGTTTAACACTATAATACTTTCTTAGATTTACGTGAATATTCGACATTATAAATGAAACTACCTTTTCGGATTTTGTCGCGGATTTATTTTGATTTTTAGTTCCCGACGTTTTGATTACTTTACAACAATCATGGTCACGGGAGAGGATAAATCCGCGACAAAAGCCGAAAAGGTAGTTTCATTTATTGTGTTTAACACTAGTTTAAGTCCGCGGTTTCGGTTGTGTCGTATGACTGAAACGTTAAATTAGTTGAACCGATGTACAGAATTTAGTGTTAAGACAAACAGACGAACGAGACGAGTATTTCGTATCTAATAAATACCGTAGAACTGTTTTTGAGATAGACATTTGGTATTCACATATGCTTTCTTTATAATCAATAGTAATTTTATAACTAGGTATAGTAATTTATTAACCGACTTCAAAAAGGAAGAAGTTAAATGTTTCACTGTAAATTTTTTTATTATATAATTTTTTTAAGTACAAAAATTAATATCAGAGTAGTTAAAAATTTTAACACGCATTATTATTTTTTAATTTATTGCCATACAGCCCGTATGGAGCATCAACGGTCACGATTTTCGCAGATTATTTTATAACTAATTTTTGTAGCTCATAGGCATTTGTTTCTATCTTTTTAGCATTGAGTTATTATTACTACATAACTCAATGCTTTTTAGTGCTCATCCTTGGACAATCGAGTGTCTTTAATTTTATCATTTGCATATTTTGACTTTCTCAAAGTTACATATTAAATGTATTGTACACAGATATTTATGTCAGTACCTCAGACCAAATACTTTTTTATTAGGTCTGAGGTCAGTACAAGTAAATATTGCCATTGTTGACGGCCAGTGCGCTACTTATAGCGACTCGTGGCAAGATTTTCGGCCTCTATAAAACCTAGTACCTATATTTAGAACATTCATACAAACCATGCAAGTATTTACTATTTATTCATATCACGTGCCATTTTGTTCGTAGATCTCGTCTCACTCGCCTTGACACTGGTTAGTGGTTACACTCGATTGCTACTTATTTCAAATGGCAGGAATTTCGCAATACACACTGTAAGAAGTTTGCTGTAGACCAGGATGCTGCATTTTTATCTGCGACATTGTTTTTATTTATACATATTTACTTTGAAATTATACTTTTTGTAATTCATAAATGATCGTATTTACGACAACTGTTTCTCTTTTTAGTTAATACGGTCCTGGCAGACTGGTCGTGCTTATACTTAGTTTAGGTATTGAATCCGCTTTACATTTTATCAAGAGATAAAGACATATTTGTATATCAAAATATTTATCAGTGACCCTGCAGGCAATACACACGGTTTTTTTTATGGGACAAAGGGGGCAAACGGGCAGGAGGCTCACCTGATGGTAAGTGATCACCTTCGCTCATGGACATCTGCAACACCACAGGGCTTGCAGATGCGTTGCCGGCCTTTCAGGAAAGGGAGGAGGGAGAAGGACGGGATGAGGGATGGGGAGAGGGCCTCCCGGACTCTGACTCACCGAACGAAACGCGACCGCATAGCTGCCACTTCACGCACGCCGGTCTCCTGTGAGAGAGTGGTACTATACGGGGCGTGCCGGCCCATTCGGCTGCTACCCGAAAGTAACAAGCATGGCACTACCACTTTTAAGTATCAATAGTTCTGTTTGTTTGAAAAGGATGTACCTACAATCTATGCTTAAATTCTATGAGAATCATTCCTACAACTGCACAAAAACCCGGGTACGTGCTTATTACAGGGTATTACTTTGCTTCGATATTCAACCGACTTCCAAAAGGAGGAGGTTATCAATTCGTCTGTATTTTTTTTTTTTTTTTTTTATGTTTGTTAGCTCATAACTTTGAACTGGGTGAACCGATTTTGATGATTCTTTTTTTATTTGAAAGGTAGTGCTTCCCATGTGGTCCCATTTGAATATTTTCCAGTTCTGACAATGGTATCCATGAGAAAATCATAAAAGTCTTAAATTAGCATTAAGTATTTGCGCGACAAATGGACGAATAACTCAATATCACGCCAACCGATTTCGATGATTCTTTTTTTAATGGAAAGGATACTTTAAGGGTAGTTTGATGAGAGTTTGGTAAGGTTCTGATGATGGGATCCATGACAAAGTATCGGAACTCTTCAATTTTTAGGAGCAAATTAATGATGCTCGGCCGAATCTTTTATAGGCTATATGGATATTTGAGTCACGTACCGTAACTGATGATGGAAGGTACAACTCCTCAACGGTTAGCAGTTTAAAGAAAATTCTTTCAATATAATACGCAATTATGGACCGATAGTTGTATACTTTCAGGCTATTAGGTTTACCTCATAATAGAAGGTGAATTTTTATAGTCATTAACACAGTACGTATCTACTTTCCGCTAAAAATTTAAAAATAAATTATTTTTAACAAAAAAGCATAAACCGACTTCCAAACTTAATAAATCTAAACTAAAAAGTAGAAAATAATACTTTTAAGGACTTTGTTAATTTTGAAGTCGGTGCCAGCCAAAGCAAAATAGCGCTAAATAGATACATATTCGATTAATCTATCAATTTGTAAACATAATCAAAATACCTGGCTGGCACCGACTCCAAAATTAACGTACTGTGTTAATGACTATAAAAATTTACCTTCTATTATGAGGTAAACCTAATATTAGTCGATAGGTTCAACAATCAACCTCTAGGAATTACCTCATACATTATATGCACTGGGCTTGAGTAAGCTTTACATTAGGTAGGTTCTACACAAACATAAATAAAGAAAATTCGGCAACGTCATTCATTTTGATGGAGAGCTGAAATGGAAGTCTTCTTTCTATGGGACGTAAATTGAGCAGTTTATTTTGTCTATTTTGGTGATGGTTTTATGTGATAAAGCTCTTAGACTATGTGTACTGTATTTCAAAATATTTCATTTACGGTGTTAACTCTTCTTCAAGTACATATTTGTGGTTTAAGACATTAAAGCGTGTCATAACTGAGATACCTATGTGCATGTTTTGTAAGAGGGACACGAAGACAAATACCTAAATAGATTATTATAAAAGTTACATATACTTATCATTTCAGAAGTAATCTGTGCTCAACTGGCACGCTTTGAAGCCATTAAACAAGAGAATTGAATACATTATCAAGTATGAAAAGCTGTTTTTATTTTAAGGAAAAGAAAGTAACAACATAAAAGTTTCAGTACTGTTTGTAAGAATTAACTATTTAAAACGTAGACAGCGCCATCTACGATTAGGTGATAAAAACTGATTAATCGTCGACTTTTTCAATCTTATGCTAGGTACATTGTAAAATTGTGATAAATTATTTAAGAATAAAGAAATAAAGATGTTTAATAATAATTGTTTTTATTAAATAATCGTTTTATAATGCAGCGCCATCTATTATAAAACGGTAAAAATAATTCTCTTTACATAGTAGATGGCGCTAGTAACAAGAGAGTTAAAGTGAATTCCGCCATCTATTGTTGAATATTGATACTATTATACTGATATTTAGAACTATTACCAACTAGATGGCGCTGCATCTGTTTTATAAGCTGTTTTATACAGACAAAAATTCAAGTAGCATTATGTTTTTTTTAATGTATGCCATAAGTTTCTTTATAAATTGCCTTCAAACAGCATAATTCCTATGATAACCATCTTAGTCATAGTAAAAGCTATGTTTTATCGATTTATTCTAATTTGACACGAAATACTAAATGGTATTGTAGAGAAAAACTTTTAGAAACAATTAATTGGATTTCAGTATCTAAACTTAAGCTAAATTTAAGTTTTTAAGCTAAAATTATGCTAATTAACGTCAAATTATACAAATTTGAATGGTAGTCTAAAACAGGAACTAACAAATATAAGGCAGTAATTGAATTTAATATTTTGTTAATTACAAAGAACTTGCTTAATTACACAAAATACGTTCAAAATATAACTTTACACTTCAATGTTTTACTTAATTAAATATTAACAATATAATATATTGTATCATAATGAATCCATATCGTTCATTTAGATTTTAGACGTCAGTCCCCAAGGTAAGGCCGGGCGACACAACGAGTACTTGCCCACCCTCTTACAGCATTCCCCGGAGATAGGTCTTCATTCGTCTTTGTCTGCGCGAACACGGAAAACTCATTAATGCATTTAGAAAACTGTAAAATGACCTATCACTGTTTATTAGGGTTCGGTATTAAAAGGCAATAATGTGCGCAACTGGTTTGTCCGTCTGTCACTGAAAATCGATTATATATAGTTGAATATTATTGTAACAATTATAACTTTCTTAGATTTATGGGGGTATTTGAATTTATTCGGATTTTTTTACAGCTTTAGGTTAAAACTTTTTTGGCTTTAAAGATTCGAGTTTAAACATGATGTAAGTAGAGGATCCTGTTCTATAATTAACTCTAATTTAAGCAATATTAGCTTAGCCTTATGCTTTACAAAGCAGAGAATAATTTGGAAAAATGGCACCCGAAAATGTTTACATTCGGTTAAGTTAAGCGTTTGTTAGTTTGTCAGGACCGTCGTAAAAATACAAAACCGAAAAATTCCAGTTTTACAATTACACATAAACAGAAGAAAAGATTTAGCTATTAAGTACTTGATACTACTAATATTAATACAGCTATATTGTTACAAAAAAGAGTTTTGTCATATCATAATATAGAACATCTTCATACTTTTAAAATATTTAAAATTTAGCTGAATTTTTTAAATATGTGTTTATATGAAATTGTAGCGACTTCTCTCGCTTCGCTCGAGTTAGTCATACTTGCGAGTATATTTCAACGGTTATTATACTTAGATTTCTAAAAGATGAGAAATAAAAAGTATCCTATATTCTTTAACCAAAATCTGTTCAGCGGTTTTTTCGTAATATGTACCCTGATAAAAAAGACAGACAGACACACACTCTAAAAACTATGAATTCGACCTCTGTATTGATAATCATTACCATTACAATAAAACGTTCTAAAAATACGATATGTTACAATTTTATTATATGAAAAGGTCATTGAAATTTGCAATGAAATTAGTCCCGTCTAATAAAGTTCGTATTATATTTGGTAATATACCTGTTATGTTCAACGTTGACGAGCTAATAGAAACAAATGTAGAGTAAACAGACGGACAGGTGACAAAATGTCAGCGCGAGCGATAATTGCACCAGTCTACCACAGTTAATTAATTTGCTCTATTTTTGGTGGGAATTTCCGCCATTGCTAGTACCAAGAAATATAGTTATGTGGGTACTTTTTATAAGAAAATATTTGCATTAGGTAGGTATATATCAGTTCCAGCTAAATAATATTCAATTTTCATTTTGAATTATAAATATAAATATATAGCAAATACTAACGTTCTCTATGTAAATTTTAAAGGTTAGTATAGATTTATCAGAGTCTATGGTATTTTTTTCTGCAATAAAAAGACCCGGAAAACTAACCATTATCGTATCATATTTCATCAAAATCAGTCCAGCAGTTTTCTCGTGATGTATTCCCAGACAGTCAACAGAACGGGACTGACAGACAAAATTGCAAAACTGTAGATTCGGCTTCCGTATTAATAATAATTACTAATATATTATTACTCGGCTAGAATTTATTATAGCCTCAAATATAGGTTAGTCTCAAAGTACGAAGAATAAGCTACTTAAATTCTGAACGTATAAATGTTATCTGTTAAATATCTTAGAGCTTATTTAAACAGAAACGAAAAAGTATCTATCGCAATATTTGAAAATATATTATGAAAATAATATCGTGAGCGCCTTTCACGTGCCACGAACAACATATTGTGTAGATTCACACTCTCGCAAGAAAAGGTGTTTATAAAAAACACTATACATGATATTGGGTTAAAAAACAATTTTGTTTAAAAATATATTGATTATATGCTGATATATTGCTGGGATTGGGCCTCTTTTCAATACGACGGGAATCAGGCCATAGTCCACCGCGCTGGCCAAGTGCGGGTTGGCGGACTTCACATGTCCTTCGAAAAAGCTGAAGAGTTTGTTTGTTTGTTTGTTTGTTTGTTTGTTTGTTTGTTTGTTTGTTTGTTTGTTTGTTTGTTTGTTTGTTTGTTTGTTTGTTTGGTTGAACGCGCTAATCTCAGGAACTACTGGTTTGATTTGAAAAATTATTTTTGTGTTGGATAGTCCGTTTATCGAGGAAGGCTATAGGCTATATAACATCCCGCTACGATCAATAGGAGCTGAGCAGGAGCACCAATGCAAAAACGGGAGAAAAATATTCCTTTTGAGAGCTTCCGTTGTATGCGCTGCGTAAATGGTTGTTTCCCTTTAAAAGTACTAAAAAGAAGTCCGCGGTAGCATATGTCTATCTTTTGAGGTTGACTCGCTTTAACCTTTTTAATGGTAATTAAATTTGTTTAAAGATAATGCATTATTTGCGAAGGTGTTAAATAGAGATGATATTAATCCTTATCCAAATAAATAAGTTTAAATTCATCACAAGTATTTAATTTTAAACAAAATCGCTTTTGGCATTATTTGATTTCAATGTACCTTACGAGATATCATAGTTTTAACATAACTTCGCAAAATAATGTTCACCGCGTGAAGACGGACTGACGGGCGAATGAATTTGGTTTCCAGCCTTTAGAATGCGAGCGAAGCCGCGTGAAAGGCTAGTTGTTAATAAAATACTATTTTTTGATACGGTAGGATTCGATCTGTTTTCTCTGAACTACACAAAGGTATGAAGTGATATGTGCTAGAGAGGAACTTTTTCCTTATCTCGGTACATGTAGGAACTCCTACGGGACATACAAAAGCTAATTAATCGAAGACGAACTACTGAAAAGGACTTAACGTATGTACGTACAATGTTCATATATTATGGTCTATGGAGTTGGTAGCAATTTCCTCTATCCTAATAAACATAAGGTATTTACATAAAAATAAAATATGAATATCTAATATTTCTAATTAAAATTATATCAATCGCCTATTTTATAACGATATACTCGTACCTACTTATTTGTGAAACTATTAGTAACTTAGTATCTTTTACGTCATTTGAGTTACTCGTAGTATCTCGATAAAAATTAGACTAAGTAACTTTTAAATTACTTGCTATGAGGAAAAGGACAAATTATGAAACTTTATATTGTAAGAAATCAGTACCTACTTCTACATTATGTATGCTGTCGTACAAGAGTGTGTAGTGCCATTGCTCCGGTTTCTACACGTAAATAGCTTTTTATTTGCTTCATCTATTATCGAGGCGGGCGCTAAGAGGCGGCCGCACGACCGTTTCGTATGTTTCTTCACTCTATAGTCTATACTTTCAACATTACTTGCAAATGATTTTGTAAAAGAAAATATTATTGTGATAGATTTGACTACAGTTATCTACCGTGACTGCGTTTAGAATAGTCGGCCAACGGACGCGACAGCCCAAGCTGCCATAAACTTATGTCCCAAGCGAGTGTATGGCAGCTTGGGCTGTCACGTCCGTTGGCCGACTATATATTTCATAGGCTTTGGATGTATGCCAGAAGATAGCTAGTAGCAGTGGGCTCATGGGGGTTAATGACGGTTCTCATTAATCTTATAATCTAAAGAAATCATATCATTTGTTAACTTTTGTAAAGAAAACTTCAGAAGGATACATAGGTTATTGAGGTTTGTTAAAGAGAAAGTGTTAACCACATAGGATCAAGGTTAATGATGCTTCATTGTTATCAGATGATCAGAGATCGATCCAAGTTTATGGTTATCAATTTATTGTTTAGGTAAATAATATAGGTTACTGGTTAGAAATGTAATCTATACATGTAATAAACAAAATCCTTCGCCGCGTCAGTCTGTTTGTCTGTTCGCGCAAAACTCAAAAACTCCTGCACTGATTTTCATACTATTTTCACGAATGGAAAGAGTGGTTCTTGAGGAAGGTTTTAGTATATAATTTGTCAGGTATTTTTATTTATTTTTACGAATATCTAAGGAGTAATCACAAAATAGCAAAGACGCGAGAGTAACTGACTCACTAAACGCAAGTGCTGCTCCAAGCGCAGCTTCGCTTTATGCAATCGCCGACCCTACCCCGCACAGTCTTGCCTACTGTTTAGCGAATAGCTTTGATTTGGCATCATAAAATACTTATTTAATTTTCAACGTACTACCACTAATTCCTATTTTTAGTAGTGATGAGAACGCGGGCGAAGCCGCGGAAATTGCTAGTTTACTATATTTTTAAAATTTTAACTTAAAATATTTGCTATAGTACAAAATATTTCAAATACATATATCAAATTCTTAAAATTTATACATTATATGTTAGAAAGAAGAAATATTTAAGAAACAGAAATTTAAAATTTGCAGCTAAAAGATAACACTTACAAAAGAATAAAAGCGTGTAGTAGTAAAATTAAACAAAGGTACACTATAAAAATAAGAAAATCAACAAAGCTTTGTAAGTCCCCCGCAAGACGTCACAATATATCGGATGGCTTACGAGCTTATTAGCAATAAACAAAAACGGCCTACAACTACCGATCCTCGGGCGCCCGAGTTATAGGCGGAAGCGGAAACGTATTGTGTAAGGAAATAAAACCAAATTATGATTAGTATTAGATGTTGGGAGACCACAAACGCATGTACATTCCAAAAAGTTTATATCACTGATGTTTGTTTCAATTGTTCAATAAAGGTGGAAATTAGAAGAGCTTTATATAAGGCAATAGCCATATTTTTTATTTAGTCAATTTTTTTAATCTATACATAAATTAGTAAATTAAAGGAAACTCCAGGCAAAGAAATGTATTTTGTTTGTATAAGAAAAGAGAATTTTTGGAACTGCTAGATTATTCTGCAAAATTCTTAAAATAATAGAAAGTTATATCAGCTTTAAGTGTAAGTTTAAGATAATTATAACAGTAGTATCTTGCGAGTCAACAAAAATTTGTACCTTCTGAATTATCTTTTAAATATCGCGTATATATGACAGTATTTATATACAGATATTTTATCGTATCTTCCGTGACTGCTGTAAACCATTAGAAACACCGGGAAGAAATTAAATCCGCGAAATAATCCAAAAAGATTAATTTTATTTCAAATTAGTAGGTAAGTACACAAAATGTTATGTTTGTAAAATAAAAACAAATAAGCCATAATCACTCGTCACTTGGACCAAATGAGATAAATCACTAAGGTTAAAACATCATTAATATTAAATCACGCGTCGGCTTTATGTGCGGGGTCACACCCTCCGTCCTTGCCCTGCTCTGCCAATTAATTGTACCAGTCTTTTCACACTGCATATTTGCTTATTTTAAAATTATCTGTCTTTGTATACAAGCCCTACAACCTGGATCTACTCGGGGATAAAGTATATAAGTAACAGTATTTTCATAAGTCATATTCAGCCCTTTTTACGTCCCGCTGCTGGGCACGAGCCTCCCTTCAGTACGAGAGAATGGAGGAATAGGTGAACCTAGCTGGTTTTCGAAAGACTTTACATGTCTTTCGAGAACTTGCTAGGTTCTCTCAGACATGCAGGTTTCCTCACGATATTTTTCTTCACCGCAAGACAAGGGGTGAAATGTTAGAAATGATTCTTTACTTTTCTTATAATAATATAAATTTTAAGCTGTTTGAGTTTAGTAGAGTATTCGTAGACTATTAGGCATACTTTTTATTTTGGTATATACATACATACTCTAATAGTGGTATGTTTGTAAGTTTTATTTTCTGATAATCTATATTATTATACGAGAGATTCCATATTATTTTTCTTATTTTTTATTTTTTTGAGCGGAACCCTAATGTTTTTTAAAAAAAGCAGCGTTTGTTACTCCTTAGAACCTCAGCAATCTGCCAGGGATTTTTTGTCAAAATTATTCCAGAGGTTTAACTGAACAAATAGACAGATAGACAAAAATTAAAGTACCTAAATAATGTGTTCTTGTTATATTTATTTTATAATTATATACTCATACATATGGAATTAATATACATATTATTATAACTTTAATTTTGTCATTGCGAAAAGTTACTTAAATTATTATTAGTTAGTCACAAATGTTCGACCTTACAACATGAACGCTAGTGTTAACACTATGTAAGATATATTTCAGACTCTCGTTGTATTATTTAGGAAAACACAAAAAATCGATAGTTCGATATAGATTGGGAACTGTAAAGTTTCCAGCGGTGTGAACATTGCGCCGTGCGTGGCTCATTTACATATATACAGTTGGTTTAAAAAATAATTTTTTTGAAAGAAAAATAATTTTTATATATACGACGTGTTTGGCTCAGTTGGTAGTGACCCTACTTTCCGCACCAGAGGTCGCGGGTTCGAGTCCCACTGGGGGCATTCATTTATTGAGCACGAATGATTGTACTCCAGTCATGTATAATATCTATGTATTTAAAAATTATATATTGTGTAGTATATCAACTATCTGGTATCCGTACCACAAGCCTCACAGCTTACCACGGAACTAGGTGGTGCTGGTTTAACAATGTCCCAATATATTTATTTATTTTTAGTCAGAAGTGAGTCCACTTGCTGTTCCAACGGTCGCAGGTTCGAGTCCCACTGGGGGTATTTGTGATGACATAGAAGGTCAGTAGGCCCAAGCGAATTGAAGCCATTTCAATTTGGGCTTAAGGCCGAATACGTTTCTCGTCTCGATAAAGTCTTGTTACAACTTGACTGTACGTCAACGTGCGTGACTTGAAAGTTGAAACAGCTGGCGAGATTTGGATTGACTTTTGTACAAATATAGGCTAAAATTCGCAGTACATATAGGCTACATTTAGTCACCCGAGTGAAGCAAGGGTAACGCACTAGTCAATAAACTTAATGTTCATAAGTTAGAACACCCTGTAGTCAGGGCGTAGTTCACATGGCATCTTAACGTATACTCGCTAATGAGCCGCCGCTACTGTACGCCGCTTCCGGTACGCACGTATCATTCTTCTTTATTTTTATATTGGAATATCACGGACATACGGACAATAGCGTGTGGGAGGTCCGCGGCCTCGGGAGGTTCACCCTTTTTGTACTTTGTTCTTCCTAAGAAAAATCTGTAAAAAATAACTTCATAGGCATATACCTAATAACCTTTTTTTGGAAGTCGGTTGAAAATTATTATTAATTACTATTAGTAGAAGTTCTGTGAAAAGTAGACCTTGAAAACAAAAGGAGCTATTTTGCTCTGTTTTCAGAAAACTGATTTCAGATTATGCTTAAGAAGTTGGTGTTATCGCCATACATTTTAAAGAATATTTAGGGGTACCGTATGATTAAAAAAAATTGAATACTGATTTCAAAATCATCTGATATTCCATGCAAATCGATATTTGTAGATTTAATGATTCACACATCAAATTAAAAAGAATGCTTGATCCAGAAATCAAACTCACTTCAGCTTGTGTTCCGAGCGATCACGTTACCATTGGGCTACTACTACTTTTTGTATAAATACATATAATATATTTTAATTACAATAAGTATAACATTATAACAAAAATATAAGGGATATCCCGATATCTAAATGAAATACAACATCAAAATGATATGGCGATGGGAGCAAATTCACAATTTCATAGCACGAGGTATTGATTAACGTTAATGAAACGCCCCCTCTGAAACAGGCAGACTACCGGTGTATATCTATGGAAGCTGCTCTCAGCTCTGTGCAGTTTGCTAAAATTAGATGTAGGGGTTTCAATTTAGCATTCTAAGCTTTTCCAAAACCGAATATAGAAACGATTTTTATAATGTTTATAATATACTTATAAAGTTGGACTTTTTAATATTGCGTGGATGTAATAGAATTATTTTCATGTTTCTTATTTAATATTAAATATAAAAATCTCGTTTGGCATCTTGTTTTTTATTGAACTCCTCCGAAACGGCTTGACCGATCTTTACGTTTTTTTGTGTATATTTGGTAGGTCTGAGAATAGGTCGTAGACAATTTTTCATTCCCCTATCCAGGGTAGCCCTATCCAGACATTTTTAAACCAAATTGTTATTTTTTATATATGATTTGACGTCAAAAATACTTATAACCGCCGCGGGCCGCGGGAATTCCTAGTAACTTATATTTCAAGCATTTTCTCGCATGCCATACTATTTAAAGTAAATCTATAAATATTGATAAGCATGGAATATCAGATGATTTTGAAAGCTGTATTCAAATATCTTTTTAATCACAAGGCACGCCTAGATGTTCTTAAAATGTATGACGAAAACACTAACTTCTTAAACATAATCTGAAATCAGTTTTCTGAAATAGAGCAAAATAGCTCCTTTTGTTTTCTACTTTTCGAATTAAATTTTCAATATTTTTAACACTTGCCAAAACGATAAAGGAAAATATAGTAAAAAAAAACTAAAATTCTGAGAAATGCTATCTAAAAGATCTGTGTTTGTAAAAGTGAAGGTCTCCAACTCGCACTTGGCCGACTTGGTGGACTCTGGCCAGATTTCCCTATTCAGAAGAGATATAAAACGTTTTGTTGTATTAAGTATAACGTTGCTAACGCGAATACTCACTTTATGTATGATATAATAAAACAGTAACTTAGCGAAATCTATATATTTTTAGACAGTGACTACGAGTATAACAAAATATTATATAATTTTTGACAGAGTTCTAAGTTACCAAACAAAAAGAATTCGAACTGACAACTTCCTCCTTTTTTAAAATCGGTTTATCAGTTTTTTTCAGGCAGTACCAGTATTAAAAATAATATATTAATAACTTTTGATGTGCCTTTTCAATTCAGATGAAATCATCATTTCATCATGATCGTAGCTTTTGACCCTCTTTTATCTATAAAGTTTTATTATTAATAAAACATACATGTTATTATACACCTTGGCCACGTGCTATAAGGGCGGTTCACACGTGCCGCGTAATCGCGTAATATCTATTTGTTGTTCGCAAGCTCATTAACGCAGCAGGGTGTGGGCGCGCCCTAACAGTTGTAGGTTCGCTGAAAGATGGAGCGATTATAAATTGAAATTAAGTTATATTAAAAACTTTATTACTAAGTTAGAATCTATTTGTTAATCCACCAATAATTTTTGTACTTTAAATTAGAGAGCTTTTTCGTCTATTAAAGTAAAGCTTATTTCTACGATTAATATACAATTAACATGTGCAGTTAGAATACATATTTTCGGTTATTTTAAAGTAAAGTGCGTATTTTATATTGTATAAAAAGTAAAAACTCTTTAAATAAATCAAAGACTAACCAAAGGCGAATTAACTGAATTCAAATTTAAAACGACAGAATGTAAAACAAATTAATCTAAAATTGATGTAAAGTAAAGAGATTGAAAGATTACTTGCGTATAGATTTAAAAGTCCAATTATATATAGCAAAATAGTAGTACCCAGTACATTACACTGTACTATATTTAAGCGAATATTTGATAGTTAAAAAAAACCATCTCTTCGGAATTTTTTGCTGATTTATTCAGATTTTTGTTTCCGAAATTACAAATACTCTGCAGCAATCACAGTCACCGAAGAGGCTCAAAGATCATGATATGAAGTTGTTTGTAACAAGTAGGTATACTATAAAATAAGTAACTAAAACCAAAATATTGTATGCTAATAAATATATTACATATTATGTAAAAATACTTTGATTGCATTTATATGTAACTAAAGGTGCTATTTTTCGTACATATTTTTTCGCATGTCACAATATCCAGTTAAGGCATTTAATTGTAATATGATAACAAAACTCCGAAATAAGCACTAAGCACAATTATTAACATTATTTAATTTAATTAAAAAAAAAAAACAATAGAGACTGTCGCATCCTCTTTTTTTCAATGGACTGTAATCCAAATCGATCACCCATCACCGAGCTCAGTCCAAGCTATTTTTAATGCTTAATTGAGCTGTCTTCGTCATGTCTTTGTATTGCAATTACTGTGGCGGGGGGTCGCTCGTTCTGGGGGTTCATTTGAAGTCATGAGAAAAAATATGCTAAATAATATTAATTATATACACTGAAATTAACAAAAAATAATTATATTCATTTTTATAATTTCCTTTCAACATACCAATGATCCGCAGTGGTAGTCCAGTGTTAATGCACTTGCTTAGATTACAGTGATGCGGGTTCAAATCCGGGTTTCATACCTCTGATTTTTTATGTGCGAGTTAATTCTAACACGAATACTACTTGTCTTACGATGAAGAAAAATATCGTAAGGAAATTTGCATGTCTGAGAGAACATAGCAACTTTTAGAAAGACATGTGCTCTGTGCAGTCCGCTAACCCGCACTTGACCAGTAGGTACCATAATATACAAAAAAAATTATTGTTTCAAACCATTTCGAGTTAAATATAATCTAAATATTTTAAATAACAAAGTCATGTACATGTGTATCTATTCCTTTTTATAGTCCAACTGCTGGGCACGGGCCTCCCTTCAATACGAGGGGGATCAGGCCATTAGCCCACCATGCTGGCCATACAATAAAGTCATACTGAGATATAAGCAGTATAACTTGACCTGAAATTAAGAAAAGAGATGAAGAAAGCATTACTGTACTTATATTTGGAACTCTAAATAACTCTAAAATTTGTAAATCAGAGTTTTTTAATAAGCTTTAACTTATGTTTTTCAAATACTTGCTCTTATAGAATCTTTGAAATTATATACATGACAAAATTTGGATATATATAGGTACTTCTAAAGAAAAGTATGTGACGTTTAAACTCAAACAAAAAAGTAAGGGCTCTCATACTTTTAAAAGGCAATAATGTTCCTTTCAACGCATTTTTACAAAATTAATTCTAGTTCTAATTACTTTTGCACGTCAATTGGAGTTACGTCACTACATTCTCATGAGAACAGACGGACAGTTGTAATCCGAAATATATACAGTTCGAAATCTACCAAAAGAAATGATAATTAGTACTGAAATGAATTCTACAGTAATTAAAATAAGGACTCTATCTAATTTTGCCGTAGTGTAGAGTTCGCTCGAATTGAATCCCCTTTTAATAAACATCAATCAATTGACTATTAAATACACCTTTGTAGATATTACATTCAGCTCCACTTGGTCCTCGTGTATAGAACCGGTATTAATAATATTATACTACTCTTTGCTCACAGCTACTCTTATATCCAAAATATTATAAATTATTAAATAATTATGTAATTAATTGAAATAATTTTGAACCGATTTATTTAAAAAGCTGTTTTCATTAAACGTTCTTTTGTTCAAATAATTCCAGACAATGCAAATAAATGTCAGAGCTCACGGTCAAGAAGACAAAAAAAATTTAAATCATTTTTTTTTTCAAATTTTCTCAAGGAATACATTCTCAATGGCATAGAATATAATAATTAATAATATATTTATGATATTCTATGGCATCAAAATATTTAAACTAGCAAAAGATGACACTTAGGAATGGAACATATTATGAATGTAAGTTTGTTAGTAAAGCTTTCACACGAAAACTACTAAACCTATCATCATGAAACTTTGTAGGCGTACATATTGTTTCAGGTATTAGAAGTAACATAGGATACTTTTTTCTTTTTCTTTTCTCTAGCGGAACCCGCGGCTTCGTTCGCGCGTACAACATAAACGCGGGCGAAGCTGCGGGTACTACTAGTATAAAACAAATTTGAAGAAAAATATTTTATATAAAATAGCTGATTTTAGACAATATTAGTATATCCGATATGGTCTAGTGGCTAGGATACCTGGCTCTCACCCAGGAGGCTCGGGTTCGATTCCCGGTATCGGAATTTTTTTTAATATAATTTTATATTTAAAGTGTTTTATATTTTACTAATATATTATGTTTGATTTTAGTTCAAAAATCTATATTTCATCTATTTTTCATATCACTTTTCTTAATCACAGAAAAAATAACATTTTTGAGACTAACAAAAAACAACTGGTTTTTGAAGTTCTGTCTAATATGTTTTCCATTCTGGCATGAGAAACCGTAATTTATATTCAAAATAATCGCACATGTAGCTCCCGGGTTCAAACCAGCCTCACTTTGCATTTCTAGCGAGCGTGTTACAAATGGGCAACACGCTCGCGGGTCGTGTTATATCTGGACTATACATTTACATATTGTGCATATTTTCATACGAGTACTCGTATATTATATAAAAAAGCTATATTAAAAAAATATATTTTAAGATTTATTTAAACTTTATTATTACACAGTACAATTCAGTCAGTCCGAAATAGAAGCGACGCCATCGCCACCTGTCCGCGGCACGCGCCATATTGAGTTGTGCCTGTATATCGCATTTGCTCTAAGTCAGGGGGCACCAATTATTTACAGGCGATGTACCGGCGATGTATCAAAAATCATAAATGTTTTGGTAACTGGTTTTATAATACATAATATCTCAGAATATTCATATTTACGTACATATATGTACTTATATGTCTTAAAAATATTTTTCTTTTTAAGTTTATTCATTGAATATTATATACTCATTAAAATAATTATTTTTATGAAGTAGTACGAATATAAATCATATTTGTTTGTTATATTTTACCTATAATATCTAATAGGTATACACAATATGCTTTACGTTACAGAACTAGGTGCACTTTAAAGCGGACTCCAGTTCGTGATCCCTGCAATTAGTCCGTAGATTCTATTGATGTTGAAAACAATTTATATTGTAAACGCACCTTTGATTCGGCACACGACTTGTCAGAACTGTTTAACTTATTGCAGGATTTCATTGCTTTGCCCTGTTCTAATCAAATAGGGAGATATTGCTACGTATTGTTTCGTTCTATATCCTCATTCCTCAGTGAGCATTAGAAAGATTTTAAAATTAAAAATGTTAAGTCTTCAATCAAAAGATACGCGGTATGTAAAATTTAAAATTAATACTATGGAAGTCCAAACTTTTCAGTTTATAACAAAAAATATTGCTCATTAAACTTAACATTAGTATTTTTTTTTAAATTTTACAATAGAAATATAATATTTCCTATCCTTTCCTTCTCTCTCCTTTCTCCTACCTATCATTTTAAAATTAAAAATGTTAAGTTTTCAATCAAATAGTTCACATTTGTTTTGATTTCTTTCTAGTCAACAGCTGACTGGTGCAAGTAATTCTGTTTTCATTGGAATTTCCTTGTTTTTCATTTTTTACGTAACAATGTATTCTCTAATTTTATATTATACTTACATATTGACTCTTTATATGTGATGTATAATTAAATCAAATTTAAGTGACTATACAATAACTTCTAATTTTATAAAATAACTAGTAATTTCCGCGGTTGCGCCCGCGTTCTAAGCACGGAAACTTGATTCTCTTTCACATTAATAAATTACTCGTATAATACCACTTTCACTGCTAACTGCAATATTGAATAAAATGTCAGAGCCTAAATTACAGTGCTTCCCTTATAGAGAAATTAAAAATAGCCTACGACCTATTCCCAGACCAACCAAATATACTTACACAAAAAAAAATATAGAAATCGGTCAAGCCGTTTCGGAGGAGTTCGATATCAAACACTGTGACACGAGATTTTTATATATTAGAAGATTTAGACACGATGACGATTGTTGCTGGCTAAATTATAAGACACTTATTTACGACTAGCGATTCACTCTCGCGAGTTTGTCCTTATTCTTAGGTACATTTAAATATGTTTTGACATTATTACAATAGCGCCATCTAGTTCCATGGTAAGCTACGAGGCTTGTGTTACAGATACCAGATAGTTGATAAAATACTCATATAACTTTTAAATACATACATAATATTATAAAATATATAAACACCCATGACTGGAGTACAAACTTTCGTGCTCAACAAATGAGTGCCCCCAGCAGGACTTGAACCCGCGACCGCTGGCGTAGAAAGTAGAGTCACTACCAACTGAGCCAAACGTGTCATCTTAGTGTAGATTTCTCAGACATTAGAGATTTTCCCGCAGTAAAAAATAAACTCCATATTATGTTGACCTGGATAAACGACTATCATTGTACCTTTCATACAAAGTACAGTGGTTGTCACGTGATGGGTTTCCAGACTGAGATATAGACGAAATAAGATTAAGATAATAATAAATATTTTAAATTGGAGGCAGGGGTAGCCCAGCGGTAACGCGCTCGCTTGTATAACCGAGTGATGCGGGTTCGAATCCGGGTCTCGCACGTCTGATATTTTCACGTACGAATCATTTCTGTCATGATTGCCACTTGTCTTACGGTGAAGGAAAAAATCGTGAAGAAACCTGCATGTCCGAGAAAACCTAGCAAGTTTACGTAAGACATGTGAAGTCCGCCAACACGCACTAGACCAGCGCGGTGGACTATGGCCTGATCCCCCTCGTACTGAGGGAGGCCCGTGACCAGCAGTGGGACGTTAAAAAGGGCTGATATGACTACTATTTTAAATTAAAACAATATGATGTATCAAAATAGAATATATTTTAATGTAATGTAATATTATGTATGTATATGTTGTATGTAAATAAAATTTAAAAATATATTTCATATACTTTCTACGATACAAACAGACAAACATGAATTTTATTACATGTATACAGGCGTATTTGTTCCAAAAAATATGAAACAGCGAAGGCGGTAAGCCATTTTATAAATCAAGTGTAATACTTTGAAATATGCCCGCAGTAATCGGCAGTTTGTATGCAGCGGCGGCGCGGGCTCTGGCGGGCTCGGGCGGGACTGGAAAAAGATCGCTTATACGATATCAGGGATTACGACTCCATTATAGCGATAGGATTAATATTATTTACATTATTTTATAGTCTGTTTTTGTAGTAAAGTACTTCACTACAAGTTACAGTTGAGCTTTCGTTTGTTCAGACTTATCTATGGGAATGCTGTGCCATTTTTCATACGATTTTTGTTCGTAAAACGATTATCTACCGAGTTGAGGTGGAACTCAAAGATAGGTAGGGTATAAGGTATAAAAGGTAAGGAAAATATTTTTGAATAACGTCGGAAAAGCCTTTCTTTATAATAATTTCTTTACGGTTTTCTAGACTAACATTTTTTTGAATTTTATAGACTCGTTTTTCACGGTACGGTAAGTACTTATTTAAATAAACATAATATCATAAACCTATTAATTATATGGATGGCCGTTTGTATTTTTATACCACAGTAGAATATAACAGCAACACAGTAGAATAGAACGGATTTGAAAGAAATTAGGCACATGCAGAGGAAAGCCAGGATGAGAGGCTAGTCTAGTAGAGGTTCGTGTAAGCACAAAAGTATTCTTAATTTGAAATCTAAAAATGCAAGAAATGCATATTAAAACCTTAACCTGAAACACAGGATGTTAACCTAGTTCAGGTAGGTTCCAAATTCAATCTGTTGTAATTTTAATTTGTTATTGGTACTTTATGTTATTTGATATGTTTATGAATGAATAAAAGTTATTATTATTATAAAAGTCTAGTGAGGCAATTCACCACTTACACTAAAATACGAGTATCAAGCGCAGGAAAAGCGTGAATACGCGCTTTTCGAGCCTCGGAGATTAAAACTGTAAATTTCCCTACTAAAATTGTAATCGTAGTGTTTTTTTAAAAGCCCAATAATAATCCAAGATATTTAGCTACACATGCTAACCAGACCTTAGAGATTATTACATTAACAAAAGCCTATCATGCGAGTCGTCGCTAACAGATTCTAGTATACATCGTTGCTCATAGATTAAGCTTAAAGTTGAATAGTATCAAGGGACCATTTTACTAAGCGATTTTACTAATTGATCAAAGTCAAATCTCGCGATTATAATGTATATTAGTTCAGTACAATACAGTAGATACAGCTATCTCCTTTTTTTCCAAATAAGCTCGTATATATACTATCTCACTCACTTATTATATATTTTACGCAAACCAATCACCAAAAGTGGATATAGAAGATATGTTATGGTTCCCTTAAAAACATCTTTAATGTTACATTTTTATGTTACAGAATAGAACCAGTGACCTGCGACGTATCCAGTCATACCGCTGTTCACGACTGTCCGTTGTCATCCACATTACTGCTAGCTAAATAATGTATTTTATAGTGAAATACGATTAATAAACTAAACATAATTTCCAAATAGCACGAGTACGTTCCAACATCTCGGGAACAAATAACAATATATTAGCTCTCCGGGGAGAACAGGGCTTAGCTATTACAGACCGGTAGTGATGTCATGTTACTTATCGACTATGTAGCATTTTATTATTAACATTATTCGAATATATCGTATTTCTAGACAGTATTTGTGAAAAAAACAAAATTAGGCTATTTAAATGTTACTTAATCTGAACGAAATGCAGCGTAGAAGAACGTATACATTTTTAAGATGTTTCAAAGTATTAATATAACAATTAATTTATAATCAATAACATGTTTAGTTTGAAAATAATATATTAAACGTAGCATTAAAGTTTATCGATGATTTTAAACTACATCCCTATTTAAGTTTGCGCTGAACTTTATGCGGTGAAGCGATTTAAATGGGCAGAAATATTCATTTCCCTCTGAAATGTTCCGTCGCCACCAAACCGGAGATTTTATTAATTTCAAATCTCTCATTTTACATTTATTAATATTAAAACTCAGTCTTTATGTCGCAGTTTTATTCTCTTAGAACAATGTTATTATTGCATTCCTAGCTTCCGTGAAGTTTGCTGCCGTAGTAAGTTTTCTAACAATTTATAGTTAAGATTGTTCCATGCTGCAAAATACTTGAATTAGTGCATGCATTTGTATAGAAATAAGGTATCCTAAATAAAAAAAATTCTCCTTAATATATGCATTATATAAGTAAACACTTAAACAGTTGTGATTTTGATATTAAACAGACACTTCAATTTTATTTATCTGCGTAAACTCATTTCCGAATATAAACGATTGATATAAAAATTAAGTAGTAAATAAAAAATGGATAAAAGCTTTACCTGTAAGGTATTCAAGTTTTTTTTAATTTATGTTCGATAATTATGTCATATTATAATGAACTTACAATGAATTATAAATCATTATGTTAGAAAAATAACCTATTAGTATCAGATTTTGGTTAAAGTTAAAGCACTCAGTAACGGGTCGAGCTTAGCGCTCCGACGTCGCCGCGCCGGGCGCGGGCCGGGCGAGTTAAAAACCGTGTAAGTTTATTACAATGGAAGTCGACTGGGGTGCGAGTACACCACAGGCCAGATTAACTATATCAAATATTTTAAGATTTATCAATATTTGTACGAAGATTAATTATTGAATTATAGCTAGAGCTATGATTTAGTAGAAGTATACTAGCTTTATCTTCATGCCTCACTTTGTGCGAACATACATTCAACAACAGTTCTACATAGGTGACTGGGACTTCGTCCCCCACTTATAGTAGTAGCGCGATTCTATATAAAACATACAAACATACTTTTGTAAGGTAAAAATATTATGTACGCACATATGTACATTTTTATAAAATGAAAATATGCCTAATTTTAAATTAAAAATAAGAAACTATTTTTCTTATCTCGTCAGACAGATTGCAAGTTTATACTCGTAGGTACTTTTTCTACCACGCAGTGTACCACGATCTATTCGCTAAGGCGGGGGCGCGTATTAACTTATAATAAACTACGCGTGGTTTTACGGCTACAATGCGTTACCTTGCCTTGATCAATTATAAAACATCCTAAGACTTAATCTTTTAACAGACAAAATCAGTCTTATTATATGCGAATAGAGTTCATTTTACATCTCCAATGAGACCAGTCTCAAAATTTGCCAATATAAATGGAGTTTGGACTTTTAACGTGGAATTTTAAAGTATATTTTCCTTAGTCGTTACTTTTTTGATAGTTATTTTTGTAGCGGGCAAGGAACGAGATACCCTAAGGCATAACCGATATTAAAACGGGGGTATTTTTTATTAAAAATCATCGCTTAGCACCTCTGCGCCTGTTAATGGCATATTTTTATGATACGCTTTGTTTGCATAAGTCGTGTTCATCTATGAAGTTGTGTTAGAGCTTTTTATAAGTCAGAAGTTAATGACGTAAGTTTACATTGTTAAGTTCAAAAGCTCTGATTAAGTGAATACCCTGAAAAGTCTCTTGTAAGTTACAAAGGTATAAACAAATTGATTTGAAATGTGAATTGCATTGAGTCTATGACCTACATTAGATATAGTAACATTGCGACCTTACTGTAGTCTATCATTATCTTGGAAAACTTAAACCGGCATTACATTTTATAACAGAAACGTAGACATCTTCTTGTGCCGATCTATTTTATTTGGAATTTTGCGGTCTCAGCTTGGATCATGCCTTTCTACTCAAAACATGTATAAATCGGGAAGGATATCTGCTGTCATTTGATTGACTTGAAGGACAGCCAAAGATATCAGATAGATGATATTATCGAATTTATGCGTGTAATAATAGAACTAGTTCAAGAAGTGACAGATTTTCCGCTTTAGCGAAATCAGTACTCAGGGTGTATCGCCTTTAATTTTACCCTGACGTGTGGCTTCTAACAGTCGGTCAGTACCTTTTTTTTTTTAAAACAGATGGGCTTACTCTTGACCTTTAATTTAGCTTAAAGGCATAGATAAGGTCTACGATGTAGCGAGTTTGCCCAGGAGAAGCCTGTTAACACGCACCTTAAAGAGTTTCAGGAAAACCTGAACCCTCTAGAGTGCCAGATATTAAGAACTATACACCTTCCTTAATTAAACTTGTACCAAATTTGTGCATTAATAACTGTCGCATATCCGTTGGGGATCCCCTGGGTTCTTTTGACCATTGTTGAACGAGATGATTTGTGATAATATAATAATGATCTAATCCATGGATACTCCTTGTATAGTAAATAATAGGAATATATGATTCATTCCGATTTATTTTGTATTGAACCTACTTTCTGTGCCAGCGTTCGCGGGTTCGAGTCCCGCTAGGGGCATTCATTTGTTGAGCACGAATGTTTGTACTCCAGTCATGAACGTTTATATTTATAATAAGTATGCATTTGAAGTTTTATGTGTGTAGTACATCTACTACGGGTATCCATAACACAAACACACATATTAAGCCTCGTATCTTAGTATGGATCTAGATGGCTCTGTGTAATAATGTTTTTTTTTTATGGGACAAAGGGGGCAAACGGGCAGGAGGCTCACCTGATGGTAAGTGATCACCTCCGCCCATGGACATCTGCAACACCACAGGGCTTGCAGATGCGTTTCCGGCCTTTCAGGAAAGGGAGGGAGGGAGGAGGGAGAAGGACGGGAGTAGGGATGGGAAGTGGGCCTCCCGGACTCTCACTTAGCGGACGAAACGCGACTGCATAGCTGCCACTTCACGCCGGTCTTCTGTGAGAGAGTGGTACTATACGGAGCATGCCGGCCCATTCGGCTGCTACCCGAAGGTAACAAGCATGGCACTACCACTTGAAAATGTCCCAACATATTTATTTATTACTAGCAATACCCGCGGCTCGGCTAAAGACGTAAATACAAGCGGGGTTTAATTTCTAACCTGCTGTTTGTATTTTTCTCAGAGATACGTTATTATAAAATATATATTAAAGTATACAATATATTGACCCGGGTAACCAGCTAACATCAAACCAAATTTCATCCAAATTCGTTCAATGGTTTTCTCGTGATGCGGTCACTGACAGACAGACAGACAGACAAAAATACTAAAAATAATAGATTTGGTCTCTATATCGATAATAATATCTATTTTAATTAGATTTTCCAAAAAATATTCAATGTGCAGATTCGATTCAGTTAGAATTTTATTATATGTATAGATTTATTCAAACTGTCACTTGGAATAAGAATAATGTTAGTTGTTACTAATAAAAATTGCCAATGTTGCCATTTCCCGCTTTAGGACATATATTATTATTATAAATATAGAAGGATTTAAGAGGCATTTAAGGATATACTCGAGCGAAGCTAGCATATGTCAGTAGTTAAGAACACGAAGAAATATGAAATAACGAGCAAAGTGTTCTAAATCAATTTCCACTTAATCAAAGTCAGTCCTCAGTAGTAAACGTAAATAGCCGTTCGATGTAACTGGCAACTTAATGGCGCTGAAGACGCATTAGCGCTAATCTGTTGAGTGAATGGAGATCCTGCTTTATTAATGAATAAACTTGGTACGATTACACGGACTCAGTGTAGAATTGTGTATTGGACAATTATAATAAATGCAAATGATAATGTTTGTGTGTTTGTTTATTACTCTCTACTTGATGTAGATGAAATAGATTTATAATTAATTTTACCTATAAGCGAAGCAAGGGTCAATCGCTTGTACAAAAAAATAACTTAGAAAGGTTTATTTTGCTCGGTTCGTCTCTGGTTAGGTTTAGACAATTACTTAGTATGGAATGCATAGACGCTATTATATTAGTATAGGTAGGTACATATACCTACGTTTCCACATTATATATACATTAGAATGATGAGTTTTAATTTCCGTTACTTGATTGATTGAAATGAAATTACTGAAACACAAAGTTTTATCTCCCTTTTTACTGCCTTAGGGAATGATTTCTGGTATAAAAACTTCTATGTTCTTCTCAAAGTCTCAAACTACTGTCAGAGGAGTACGAATTTCATTTTTAAATATTGCAATAATAAAATTACGAATTCCATTTTTAAATTTTGCAGTAATAAAATGCATAACAATTGAACAATTTAACGGTATGTACAATTAAATATAGACAATTAAAACCATATTTTTGTGTACTTTAAATGTTTTTTTTAATGAAAAGTACAATTTTTTATCGTTATGTACTCGTATAAATAATATATTTTATCATATTGTATCCTATCCTTTATTATACTATACTATTCGATAAGTTAATTCGAGTAAATTTGCAATGTGGGCGTTTACAACGATTACGGCTATCAACCCAGGCTTCGTATCTGGGAAAATTAGTTTTCCACGTATTTTCACGCAGAAAGACTTGCCCACGCAATGTTGTACGTAGTTTCGCTTTGAATTAAATTAATATTCTTATAATGATTAAATCTTTTATATTTATTTATATAAATTTACAAGCAATTCCCGCGGCTCCGCCCGTGTTCTAATTACTAATTTGAAAATTTATGGTAATAAGTATTTTTCGATGTCCAATCATAAAAAAATAAAAAGTAAGAATTTGGTCTAAAAATAAAAAAAATAAAAATCTGAACAAGGCCACCCTTATGACCCAGGGGAATAAAAAATAACCTACGAGCTATTTTCAGACTGACAGAGTATACACAAAAAATCTTAAAAATCGATCAAGCCGTTTCGGTGGAGTTCGATAACAAACACTGTGACACGAGATTTTCATATATTAGATTTCGTTTCTTGTGCGTAGCATGTGCAATGTTGCAATTATATACTTATTTTCTAAAAAAACAAAAGCCGACTGTCGCATGTCGCTAGATAAATACATTAAAATCACTTATAATACATATATTAATACAAATACTCGTATATACGCAGTTATTTTGTATTTAATAAGACTTTGTTTCCACGTATTATATTAAATTCTTACATTTTCATTTGATACGAATGACGTACTTGTATACCTCAAATCAGGCTGTTATAAAGTTTGCATCAAAGCTCCCTCTTCTGGGCTCTCATGACGCAATATACCTGTAGCCGCTGCTACGCTCAAAGCAGGTATTTTTAATCTACATTCCTGAGAGATACTACACAGTAATTGGTAGGGTGGGCTTGATACATAAATGTCAAATATGTAGAGTACCTAGAGTCAAGTCGAATATACGAGTATGTATGTGTTATACCTACTGGGAATATATTATGGATTTAAATTGAAATTCGACTAAATAATTTATAGGTACATTAGCATTTCCCGCTGCTCCGCCTGCGCTTAAAGACCGGCAACTAAATTCTTAGATTTTATATACCTTCTTTGAAATGAGATATTTCCCAGCAGTAAAAAGTATCCTATATCCTGACCCGGATAACAAGCTATCATCATACCAGACTGACAGACAGACGATGTACAGATACTACTAAGTTAGAATTTTATTATATGTAACCTACCTATAGATTATTTTGGATCTTTTAATAAAATGTACGGCTTTATCATGTTATTTACTTTCTTTAAATAATAAAAACTTAATAAATAGACTTTCGTTTGAATGGTTTCTTTTCATTAAAAACATCTAAGGCACTGTGCTTACATATTCTTTATTTTTATTATTTACATTATGTGTATTTACATTAGAAATACTTGAAACTAGGTTTCAAATATACCTAAACTTATGCGATCTTTACATTATTAATACTCGTAGAATTAAAATAACTCGTATAACAGTTTTAATTTTAAGCACAAAACAATTAATTATATTTTAATTAGTTGGATAGAAATAGTACTCAAAGAAACAATTAGCTACAAACTTTATTTTAGCTTTTATTATGAAGAAAAAGCTTCGAAATTCAGATTACGTACTGTTAATTATTTTTATTTTTGTGCTTCACAGCATTACATTAAAATATAATATACGTGCAGAAAAAAACGCAAAACTAAATTCAGCTCAGCCTTTTAAAGCTATTTTTTTGATAATTAATACTTTCCTTTTATTTCATACTGATATTTATTGATTTTGAAAATTGACTTACAGCCGCACGCATAGTCATTTAATGAACCATTAAGTCGAGAATCTCCATACTAAAGAACCACTTAATGGTTCATTAAGTGACTATGAGTGCGGCGGTTAGTATAATTGGTTCTTAATGTTAAAACTATTTACGTTAAAAAATAATAAAGATGCATATTTTCGATTTTTTACGGATATTTTGATTTTTGCTAGTATAGTCTTATGTTATCTGTGATTTTTGTTTCTACTAGTAGAAGCTTCTAATGCTTTACAGCAACCATGTTAATAGGAAAGAAGGTCTAAGGTTTCAGATATTAAATGAATATTTTTTCAATATGCTTTTTTATTTTAAAAATGAACATACTCGCTTGTAAATACAAGAATCACAGACGTTAACAGCACAAGAAAGTCCGAGCACCAAAGAAAATTAAGTTCAGATTAAAAAAAATCTATCGCATTCCTTATTCAACGACGTCCGAAAACCGGAGACGCTACAAGATATCGCACTCAAGCTCTGAAATATTTCCAATAGTCGTATTTACCCTGGCTATAGCTCTACATCTATACCGCTATATCACGCTGTATTTGTTTTTTCCATTACAAAAGAACGAAACGCCCTGAGATAACTATACACATTATATTTCAATATCACGCTTAGGCCGGCCCTGTATCGAAGTGATTTTCCCGCTCTACCATTGGTCGAAACGTCTCTACCACTCTACAAAATACCCAAATCGCGATGAAGACAGAGATAGATACATCCGTTTGATATTCCACAAACGTGAGCCAGAGCGGGATGGATAGATGCTAGCTTTAATATTGTAGAGTGTCGTATCAATAATATGTGCACGAATGAAATAATAGATTATTCGTTTGTTCAAATCGGCCGTAAACAAAATGTTAACATCCATTACTGATGCGACCGACTTCGTCTCTATGGAACTGTACGGGGTTGTGCGAGTGCGAGAGGGACGGATATACGTGTGTCTGCTCGTCTTTTGAACGGTATCTGGACAACAATGTGAGGACTATCTGTTTTGTACCAGTCGTCGGCGAGTTTCCACATTAAACGATCATTTTAAGGGCGAACCAATCAAACTGCAAATTTATACAAATTGATACTAAACGGGTTATATTAATTTTATAACAAAAATTAAGTGTGTAAATAAGTTGAGCGGAGTCGTAATTAAAACTAATTGGGTATAATACGGCGTTAATTATTTTGTGTAAAGGCGGCTTTTTGCTGATATCCTGACATTTCGGGAACGCGAGTGTGACGAATCCTGGACTGTGATAAGGGACTATTAAGATGCTCTACTGCAAAGGATAGCCGAATATAGAGCTTAAGTTAGTGTTTTAAGTGGTTTTGTTGAGTGTTAGTCAAAATTAGTGCGGAAGTGACAATACGATGTCGGCATAGGGGGCGGGCTTAGCTGGGCCTTAGAGGCCATGCTTAATAATCTCACTGCGACAGCTTTAGGAGGTAAGTCCTATTGTATTTAAATTTTTATATTTATAGCTTTTATTACCTTTCAAAACAAGGTTATAGGTATAAGTAAGCTATGACTTAAACATGTACTGATATTTAAATGAAATTGAAGTGGCTGTTTGCAATGTCACTATATTACTGAATAGCAGCTTCTTCATAAATATATTTGGAACAGTTGTTTATATTATGAGAAAAACATATACTTTTTTTTCTGTCTGTCTATTTCTGCTTATCTCCGAAACGGATAGGCCAATTTTGATGAGACTTTCACTAGGATAAGAGCTAATGTTATAAGAAGTGACTTATATTAATTTTATAAAAAAAAAAGAATCAGGGTTCCGTTAAAAAAATTAAAACAAACTTATTTACCTCCTCTAGTAAAAACTATTATTTAAGGATAGTTATAAGAAAAAAAAAATCGAAACACGAATTCAACCGAAGTAAGGGACTAAGTATGAACTTAACTATTTGCTTATCTATAAGCAACTAATTTATTTTACATCGGTATTAAAATTACGTTTCCGTAAAAACATCTAGAGCTTGCTACAATCTTCTGTCACGAGTTTTGTATCATAACAATAAATTAAACATTAAACCGCAGTTAATTATACTAATTAGAATAGTTTCTTGTCTACTTGTCTGTTGTAATTATTTTAAAAACAACAACTTATCATACTACGCAACATTATAATTTCGATATAATATAACACCTATTATTATAATGATTTGTAAGAGTTTTCGAGGCACCGACTTCAAAATTAACAAAGTCCTTAAAAGTATTATTTTCTACTTTTTAGTTTAGATTTATTAAGTTTGGAAGTCGGTTTTTGTTTTTTTGTTAAAAATAATTTATTTTAAAATTTTTAGCGGAAAGTAGATACGTATTGTGTTAATGATTATAAAAATTTACCTTCTATTATGAGGTAAACCTAATAGCCTGAAAGTATACAACTATCCGTTCATAATTGCGTATTATATTGAAAGAATTTTCCTTAAACTGCTAACCGTTGAGGAGTTGTACCTTCCATCATCAGTTACGGTACGTGACTCAAATATCCATATAGCCTATAAAAGATTCGGCCGAGCATCGTTAATTTGCTCCTAAGAATTGAAGAGTTCCGATACTTTGTCATGGATCCCATCATCAGAACCTTACCAAACTCTCATCAAACTACTCTTGACGTATATACTTTCCATAAAAAAAATAATCATCGAAATCGGTTGGCGTGATATTGAGTTATTCGTCCATTTGTCGCGCAAATACTTAATGCAAATTTAAGACTTTTATGGTTTTCTCATGGATTCCATTATCAGAACTGGAAAATATTAAAATGGAACCACATGGGAAGCACTACCTTTCAAATAAAAAAAGAATCATCAAAATCGGTTCACCCAGCTCAAAGTTATGAGCTAACAAACATAAAAAAAAAGATAGGTATAGAGTAAGCATTCAAACTAGGTCCAATATATTAAATGTAAAATGAAAATGATTGGGACAAAGCTTAAGTGAAAAAAGCACTGGTTTATAGTTAATCCTCATCATCATTATTGATGGCCTAATAGATACTAATAATTAACTTAATAATACCTAGCGTGGCGGATAGGATAACTTTTGTACTATTCTATTGGCATTTAACGTGTATCTCGTAGTTTTAAATTAATTGAAATTTATTGAATTCCAATTAATTTAAAATTACGAGGTACACGTCCTTCCTTCCATCCTTTTATTGGCTTTTATGAGAACAAGTTATTTTATGAAGTGGATTCCTTAATTATTACTTATTCAAATATTAATCTGACCACTGATTTTTACTGTTTCTATCAAGCATTAAACACTTTTAAACAAAATGTCTCTCATGACTGTGATTGCTGAAAAACATTCAAAGTAAAAATAAATCATGAAAAAAAGAAGATAATTTTATTTAAGAAATTAAAGATATAAACTGCTCATGTCAATCTAAAAAAAGTACTAGTTATACCATTTTTATATTAACTTAATATGAAAACGTAAGTTTACTGAAACAGATTTAAGGTGCGTTCTTTTTAACGATCTCAATTCAATCAAAGTCGCTTTACGAGTAAGATCCCCGTGATTCGGAGTGATTTTGGCTTACGTTATAGCAATGCAGTTGAAACTTTAGTGAGTAGATTTTCAGTTTGAGACAATTTTGACATTTTTCATGAAATATTAAATACTAACGGAAAGTATTTCTACTTTATAAATGAAACTACCTTTTCGGATTTTGTGGCGGATTTATTTTGATTTTTAGTTCCCGACGTTTCGAATGCTTTACAGCAATCATGGTCACGGGAGAGATAGGAAGAGATAGATATATATGCACAATAATAATTAAATATTATTCATTTTATACAGATTTTTACATTATTATGACATTACACCCATAAAAATGTTGAATATAGTAGATATTATCCCAACATTAAATATATTTTGGATGTTATGAAAATTTGAAATATGGAGCATATGAATAAATGCTTTTAGAAACTTTTTCTAGAAAATAAGAAAAATATCTAAATTATTTCATTTACATAAAGAATCACTTATATCATTATTATTAATTTATTTTCTGCCAGTTAATATTTCCGAAAGTACAATGAAGTAGTGGGGCTGTAAATACGTCGTTACACTTTTTTAGTAGATTTAGCATTTATGTTAATACCTATAAAAAGATTGAAATGTAAGCAGTGACTATTAAGTTTCAATTTCTATACTTTTCGTATATTTCTATACCTACTCGTAGCTATACAAGTATAAATTATTAATAAGCTAAAAGTGGTTGCTTGTGTCAAAAACAAAATAAGTCTTATTTTTGTAAACATAACAAGATTTTATTTTTGCAATGACTTAATTAGCATATAAAAATAAAATATTTTTCCAAAAAAAGCCATCGGATCTTTAATATAAAAAAAAAATATATATATATTTTATCTTACATTAAAACAGCCGATACATACACCATATTCCATATAGAAACATGTGACAAAATAACTTGTTTCATAACAGTTTAAAATTTAAGTTAAGTCCTTACCTACCTTCCCTTATAAGAACATTTATCACTCGAAATATTTTTATAAAACATAAGGAGCCAAATACAATAATAAATAAAAATCTAGGTAATTTATCTTAAAAAACCTATGTAATAAATTTAAATCTGTCGTAAACACGTCACATATCCTGCAGGTCACAAAGAGCAGTGCTCAGACAGCAAGCTCGAGCTAAAGCCGAGCGTGGAGCGGCACCATGCGCCCGCGCGCCTCCTCGCGCACTCCATACGAGCCGACCACCTGCAAGGTACTATCAGATAACTAAGTATGTTCAACCCTTATTAATGTCTAATGTATAAGGGAGATTAGGCCATTCATTCATAAGCCCTTTATTCCGAAATGCAGATTTACTAATTTACTTAAAACTTTATAATTGTACTTTCTATTTATAAAAGAATATCTCGCAATTCGGTGTGTCTCTTGGCATAGGCCTTCTTTAACATGTTCCATTCAGTTCAGTCACGAGTTGTTCTCCAATGATGTCCAGCTGTAAGATTTATATCATCCTCCCATCTAATATGTTGGCGTCCATTTGCATTTTCCATCTCTGGGGTAATCAGAAACAATTTTGCTCCATTGTTCCTCAGAATCTCGCATCATGTGACATACGAGTACCTATATAGTTATCTATTCTATACTAAAGGTTAAAACGCAAGAATTTAGAACCCTAGCGAAGCAAGGGTGGGTTGCTAGTTTTACAATTAATTATAATTGAACATAGAAAAAGCATATTTTCCTCTGATGCAGTTTTATGGGATTGTTGTTGCAGGCGGCATCCACCAGCAGCACAGCGGGCACATGTCCACCGTGCCCGTCAGCATGTCCTCGTCCGCATCAGACAGTGATAAGCCTGCTAAGCAGAAAAGGCATAGAACTAGGTAATTTATAGTTATTTATTGATTTCATTTCCTAATGGTTTAGATTTCGTTAAGTATTATTATTTTTAGCCAAATAATAGTGACTTATTTTGTTGGTAGGTATATTCATATGTAATAAGAACTTAGTGTAACTTATTCAATTTCATAAAAAAATATAACTATGATTTATTTTTTATAGAGAAAGAAAAACTTTTAGTTTTTTTATACATATATAGCTTTTTTAATACTTTTAAGTATATTTAGGTCTACGTTGTTTTTATTTTTTACATTTTTTTATCTTTTATTTCGGTATTATTATTCCCTATTTTATAAAAAAAGTAATTAGTGCTTTATAGTTTCAATTTTATACTAGGAATATAAGTTTTATTTATTTATTAAAAGTGTAACCATAAATAAAAAAAATCTGTCAAATATATCTTTCTTGTCATAAACAACTCGTGTAGCAGAGAACCTCCCGCAACGGCTTGAACGATTTCTATGAAAGGTTTAATGTATGTACATTTGTTAGGTCTAAGAATAGGTCGTAGGCTATTTTGCCTTAGGTGATACCTTGGCCCTCTCCAGGTTTTTTTTTATTATTTGGAATCAAAACTACTTATAACCCCAAATTTTTTAACTTTTTCTTCTTAACCACCAATCCCTATTTTTTATAATAGTGATTAAAACGCGAGCAGAGCCGCGGAAATTGCTAGTTCATTACAAAATATTTGAAATTAAATGAAATATTTGTGTCATAAATGATACGATTTTAATGAATTGAAATCCTTAGTAGTTAGTTGCTATGTACCTTTACATTTATGGATCAATCTAAATCTGGTCTCTTACTTTTGTTACCTACATTAACTGGCAAAAACTCTTAAATGCAACATTATAATGTAAGCGCTAGTTATTAATTATGTAAACATAAAAAATGTAAAGTGTTTTATTTTACTTTTTAAAACCAACAATTTTTATTCTCATACGACAGATTGTGACCCCGGGGAGAGAGAGAAGGCCATGCTAGTATCACAATAAAGTTGACATAAAGGTTTAAAAAAAAAAACAAAATATGAGGTCTTGTCACAATTAACCAAAGTTGAAAAGTATGTATTATTTTAGTATATAAACATTATTTTTGAATTTTTTCATCCTTGTACAGGTTTACGCCGGCACAACTAAACGAGCTAGAAAGATGCTTCACGAAGACTCACTACCCGGATATTTTTATGCGAGAAGAAATTGCGATGCGGATCGGCCTTACAGAGAGCAGGGTGCAGGTAGGTGCATTGTCTTAGATCTGTCAATACATTTAATACTATACTTTTTTATTCAATACATTTTAAAAATAGTTCATACATTAAAATAAACTAACAATGAATTAAATAATGTTTTACAATATAAAGAAACTATCTTTACCGATTTGGTCTTGGATTTATTTTGATTTTTGGTTTCCGTTTTCATTTTTTTTGTGCATTAACAGCTATATAATACCTTTCAGACCTCTAAAATCTCAGTCTCTTTGTGAGAATGAAAGTTGTTAGGCATACGCATAAATATAGTTCCATTTATAATGTTAATTAAATTTTATGGATTTTAACCTTATCGTACTTTTAAAAATATTTACTTGTTTTTTAATATAATTTACTACATCCTACCTCGAACGATCAAAGAATGATATAAAAAATAACGCTGGTACAAATGGATCACCTTGCGTGACTCCCACTTCGCATGCTCCGTACAAAACTTGCACTACATCGATACATTTCACGAGACCTTCTACCTGAATCGACCTTAGTATGCAGAGTTATAAATATACATACAATATTAAAATACTAAAAATATGTGGATACTAGCGTCTAACCCTTGTTTCGCTCGGGCTCGTCCCTAGCTCTCTTTTTAAAATTCAAAGTTTGTAGCACAAAAAATGAAGAACTTTCATACAAAGCCTTCTTAATGCGGCCCTGTCGTAGAATCCGTTCTTAGCGGATGTTTACAAAATATATACACTAAATGCCTGCCCAATTTCATCTTTATAAGTCAAGCGTTTTTCGATATTTTGTAATGAGTGAGTGAGCGATTTTTCGCTTTTATTTAGATAATAATTTAAGTTTTCTTTCAATAATTGTAAAACAAATTATCGAAATAATAAAGACTTAACATTACTTATGCCACTTAGAAGGTAAAATAAAATAAATCGATTTTCAAGTAATTTAACATTAAGTAGGATATAAATGCGATAATTATTCTAAATTCTTCAGCACATGAAGTATAAGTATTGTAATGACAGTTTCAGTTATCAATACCGACGTTAACTACTTCAATTCACAGTTTAAATGTAAATTGTCGAATCATATGACGTGTAGTAATCTGTTAATAGCGGCTTTGTACAAGCATTTAGTTTCAAGATAAACTATACTTTGCGTTAGGAATTAGTCGCGTGTGTCGCGTGCTCACTAATATTTGTATTTCGTTAACGCTCTACACATGGCTCTACCACAGCTAGCTCTATGCCTCTAGCACAAACTGACTCTATCTTTTTTAATACAGCATTGAGGTCACCATATCAATCTTTTAATAATAGTTGTTCTTATTTATTATTATTATGTAAAACATAAATAACAGAGAGGCATAGGTCAAAGTTGCTATGCTTAAAATTTTCTTATAAAAGAACTTACAAAACATGTTTTGCTGTATATATAAATTACTATAATAAAATGAATATTTGTGAATGTCGACAAGGCAGTAGTGGTGTATCACATTATAAAATGTAATCCGTGAAAGTTATAAAGTTGTCGATAATATGTTATGTGTTGACGTCGAGTGTTGACCGATCATTGAAATATTGGTTCTTTGAGCGCTCGTTCATTACTCGACTGTAAACATTCATTAACACGAGTATTAACGCTGAATAGATTATTACATATTTAATCTAACAATATCTTTTATTTATCTACACATTAAGAAATAGTGTGTCTAAAGAGAGTGATAGCTCAGTGGTACTTATGTGGAAGTGGTTTGAGTGGAACGGCTTCAAATCCCGGGAATATTTCAGTATATTTTAATGTGTGAATCATAAGTATGTTGGGACATAAAATCAAAATATAGATGCATAGTTTTATTTTATCTACAGTAAGTTTCTAAAGTAGCGCGATCTGGTGTGAAAAGTTATTTCTTTGTAGAACCAGTATCAAAAGTTCTCAGAATTCAGTGCATCAGTCCCACACAGTTCTCATGTTTAGATATTTGCTGAGGCCGGCGGCGTATTAATGGAGCAAATAATGTGGACCGTGTTTGCAAATACGCGGCTGCAACAAGTAGAAACCGTATATAAGAAGGAAATAAATAATTTATTAATAGAATGTTCTTAAGTTTTAACTTCGTTTTGTAGTTAAAGTAGTTTATAATATGGTAAATCAAATGAATATATTGAAATAATACAAAACCTTATTTTCTTTTAAGAACTTGAAAATCTTCAAAAAGGACATCAAACCCGCGATTTTCTCCTTCACGAACACGGATTCGTTTCATGGTGCGCTTACGCAATATCAAACTAATATTGCTCAGATATTTGTACTTCCACCAAAATGACGAGGTTTTCTTCCTCTACCATGATGTAATGAAAAGCATGATTGTATAAAACAAACAAAATCCGATGACTGAGCGTTGTACCACACAACACGATACTCATTTAAAGCCCATTTACACTGTAGGAAATAATTAGGCCCTGTGAAACAGTAGCTTTTGTCTATTGCACCGTATCCAAAACTTGCCACACAAGTGAACATTAGACGGTGGGCCCTTAAGGCTAGTGAAGCACTGAATATAGCAGACACTAGCTACGAATTGGCTTTGTTTAAAATATTTTTAATAATTTACTTATATAAAAAATTGGGACAGATATATTTTTTAAAACATCAAAGTAAAGGCTAGGGAATGCAGTTACTCAAAAAAGTGTAGCAGCAAGTTTATCTAAACTAAATACCATTCGTTACTACTATTTGTCTCCGATTTAATTTCGGCATTCCTATCGCAGTGTAAGTGTATTTAAAACTACTACGTGTAACATTTCTCAGAGACGGTACTTAATAAAAAGTTTCCTATATACTGACAGAAAACTAGCAAATTAGCAAATTTCATTGAAACATTTTTTCATTGGTACAGTGGTTTTCTCATGATGTGGTCCCTCATACTCTTATATTTAAAAAATAAAAATCTACTGTTCTCTTCTTATCTAGTGTTTTTTTATCGAACTCCTCCGAAACGGCTTGAATGATGTTGGTGTTGGTGAGGGTGGCCACCTCTCCAGATTTTTTTTATGATTTGGCATCAAAAAATGCTTTTAACTCTAAATTTTCATCCTTCTACCACCAATCCCTACCACCATTTTTATATTTTTTTTTTTTTTTTTTTTTTTATGGGACAAAGGGGGCAAACGGGCAGGAGGCTCACCTGATGGTAAGTGATCACCTCCGCCCATGGACATTTGCAACACCACAGGGCTTGCAGATGCGTTGCCGGCCTTTCAGGAAGGGAAGGGAGGGAGGAGGGAGAAGGACGGGAGTAGGGATGGGGAGTGGGCCTCCCGGACTCTCACTTACCGGACGAAACTTCACGCCGGTCTCCTGTGAGAGAGTGGTACTATACGGGGCGTGCCGGCCCATTCGACTGCTACCCGAAGGTAACAAGCATGGCACTACCACTTGAAAAAGTGTCATAATGTATAGTCATTATAACGCGGGCGGAGCCACGGGAATTGTTATACATTCAATAAATTTGATATCGTTGATGTTGATGCGATACAAGGCTATGTTCCGATGAGACTACGACCTTTCCAGAGACTACTTCGCGCCAAACTGCGAGATTCTTGTAAAGTTTTTATTATTTATTTTTATAGTGCGAGTCTTTGTGGCTACTTTTTTAAGGAGTGAGGTGTAATGTGGACTGTGTTTGCTGAGTTTGTGCCTTTTATTTTTTTAATGTTGAAGCTCAAGGTCCAATTTGAACAGATATTTTAAACTTCACGTTTTTCCTGACTTCTTTTACGTCATATAAATAAATATATCTTCTCTCCATCGATGCAAACTATTTTCAACCGACTTCCAAAAGGAGGAGGTTATCAATTCGTCTGTATTTTTTTTTTTTTTTTTTTTTTTATGTTTGTTAGCTCATAACTTTGAGCTGGGTGAACCGATTTTGATGATTCTTTTTTTATTTGAAAGGTAGTGCTTCCCATGTGGTCCCATTTTAATATTTTCCAGTTCTGATAATGGCATCCATGAGAAAACCACAAAAGTCTTAAATTTGCATTAAGTATTTGCGCGACAAATGGACGAATAACTCAATATCACGCCAACCGATTTCGATGATTCTTTTTTTAATGGAAAGGGTATACTTCAAGGGTAGTTTGATGAGAGTTTGGTAAGGTTCTGATGATGGGATCCATGACAAAGTATCGGAACTCTTCAATTCTTAGGAGCAAATTAACGATGCTCGGCCGAATCTTGTATAGGCTATATGGATATTTGAGTCACGTACCGTAACTGACGATGGAAGGTACAACTCCTCAACGGTTAGCAGTTTAAAGAAAATTCTTTCAATATAATACGCAATTATGAACGGATAGTTGTATACTTTCAGGCTATTAGGTTTACCTCATAATAGAAGGTAAATTTTTATAGTCATTAACACAATACGTATCTACTTTCCGCATAAAAGTTAAAAATAAATTATTTTTAACAAAAAAACAAAAACCGACTTCCAAACTTAATAAATCTAAACTAAAAAGTAGAAAATAATACTTTTAAGGACTTTGTTAATTTTGAAGTCGGTGCCAGCCAAAGCAAAATAGCCCTAAATAGATACATATTTGATTAATCTATCAATTTGTAAACAATCAAAATACCTGGCTGGCACCGACTCCAAAATTAACAAAGTCCTTAAAAGTATTATTTTCTACTTTTTAGTTTAGATTTATTAATTCCTTTCACTCTTTTAAATTATCAGTTTGAGGCTTTCACAAATTGACTCTGACTATTAATACACTTTTTAAATATATTTTCTATTCTATATCTAGAGATTAAGGTCTAAAGTTGTTGACAATATACACATAATTTAAAAAAACCCATGACAAGTACATTAAATCATGGATATTTTTATATAAGACTAGCGGACCCGACAGACGTTGTCCTGTCTACAATCAACAACTATTATGTCCAAAATCAACAACTACTAATAAATTAAAAATTAATTAAAAAAACATTGTCCAGCGGACAAAATTGTGAATCTAAACCATTCCCAGATCCCCTTGAACACACACAAAAAATTTCATCAAAATCGGTCAAGTCGTTTGAGAGAAGTTCAGTGACATACACACTCACAGAAGAATTATATATATAAAGATTTATTATCGCATTATTTATTATAGCCGCCATACACTAATGTCCCAAGCTAGTGTATGGTAGCTCGGGCTGGCTGTCACGACCGTTGGCCGACTATATCATTTTTCATAGGCTTTGATTATAAAATATCTAGACACGCACAATATCCAAAACCCATGTTTTGAAAAAGACTAACAATATACGACTTAATACACTTGGAAGTTGGAACTTCGATTTGTAAAAGCTAAAAATAGTTTTTATGAGTTATCGATCGTTTTAGCGGGTCAGTAAAAATATTACAAATCCTACTTTTATAGCGGCCGTGTGAAATGGAGTTATTTGCACTGGTTTATGGCATTTGTGGAACTCGTGTGGATTGTGAAATTTACAATAGGCCCTTTGATTGTTATTAAGGGGGGTAGATGAAAATTATTACTACTATAAAGTAGTTTTTACATTTAACTTAAATAAAAGTAAATACTTTTAACAATCGTGATAAGGTCTCAATTAGAGTATGCATCGTAATTTTTCATCACTAGTTATCACTTTAATTTAATACTGAATGATAAGAACAGTCTACTTCTTAAAAGATTGTTCGCTATTTTTGCCGAGACCCGATATAGAACTAACTTCATAACTGTAGCGGGTCTGACACCGCTTAACCAATGAAGTGGCTAATAAATAATAAAGATTAGTCTATATTATTATAAAAGCTCAGTACGTTTTAGTGCGACCGTCGTATTATGTAAGGAACAGTTTTCTTTACATAAATATAGGCTGTCTTTATATAAACATATTTATAACATTATTCTAGCGATATCTTGTGGATTCCTTAGAACCTACTATAACTCTAATACTAGAACCTATTTAGACCTCTTAAACTTGCTTGATGCATTGAAATAAAAAGTAGTAGGTACTCGATATCATTTTCTAGTCTTCTGATCGATATCGACCACCGCTATAGTTTGCGCAAGCCCCATGGGACAACAATTCGGCACTATCTATCGGATAACAGGTGAAAACGAGACATTTTCTCCAGTGCTCTTTAACATGGACGTTAATCATTAGAGAATTAGAAACCAAAACCTTCGAATCTTTAGACGTACATGTTAGCAACTAGATCAATGATAAAATTAAATATATGCCATATAAAATACTTAAGTTATTTATTTAAGCTTTTTACTTTAATTTAAGAAGTCGATATTAAACTTCTAAACACAATAAAATAATTATAAACAAACTGCCTAATTTACATTTAAATTAATAGTTGAAAAATTTAAAATAAACGTATTCATTTAAAAAGCGGCAAGTGTTGAGATATCCAATAAAAATAAATAAAAAATGTCCCCGCATCCCCTCGCTCGTGATTCGCACTTTGTTTACTAAATCCTTTCATTATTAAAAAGATGTACGGCACAGGGACGTTACGACGCACTATCGATATCGATAGTATTAATATTCTTTTAAGTCGATATTGAATTTCAAAACTGTGGCTATCACAAGTAGTTACTAGTGATAGATACAATTTTGACATTCAAAAATTACCATTGCATAGCTGAGTAGCCCATTGGAACAGTTTTAATTCTATTTCATGACAGTACTGATATATTATTTTCTCAAAAGTTTATAAGTTATAACTTATAACCTTTCTATATATACGCATGCTCTGTAGGTGAAAACCTGAATACAGTAGTTTCTGACAAAAGCGCGATAAATTTATTAATAATGTATAGTTCTGATACTTAACTTTAGTTTAGTAATGTAAAAGCTTAAATAAAAGCTCTTCCAAAGCATTAACTTTATCGTCGATGAAAATATCTTTTAAATACCGTAATGAGCTCAACCAGCACGAACAAGGGAAATGTTTCTCAATCATACATTATTCTGTGTTTTTTAACGCAAGTGCGTCATTGTTAATTGCATTATAGACACGATCAGTGTTGACTTGTGTCTCTAAAAAGACAGTATTTTCCACTCTTGTTTGTTTAATAATTAACTCAGTTTTAATCGCAATACTATGGCTACCGACTATTTTCGTATATTTTAGGTAAAGAGATTACCTTTGTTTTCTAGTTAATTTAACACTTAGCATGTTATGCTGTCTGGTAGTTGTACACTCTTAACATATTCTAAGCGAATAAAGCCAACTTAACAAAACAACATATATCAAACTAATAAGCTTCCACGCCTAATGATTTAAGTACTTTAATGTTTCTATTTCTGTCCAATTGTTGTATAATATCATTTAGATTAAACCTTTTCGTAAATTCATTTTATAAAAATAAAATTTAAAAATTTTTAATATAGCAAAATATATACAAAAGGCACGAATGCAGTCATCAATATTTCTAGAATTACTTGAAGTGTAGAAAAAAGCCATCTTTAAAAATATATTAACAGTTACATAGAATTTATAGTACTTTTTTGTGTATATATATATATAACATATTGTATACGTAGGTATATATATCGACGCGAGTACACCCCTGCATTAGGGGCATTAGCGTTGCCGCGCGACATTAAGATTTATTAGCCCAATAACTTACATTCAGCGGTCATCGCTACGTGTAATGTTTGCTTATAATTTTACTCTTATAGCATAATGCGTACTAAAACTGTAATATTTTGTTGAAAGTACACGTTAGATAGCGCCATTTTGTCCAAAAAATATATAATAAAAGGCAGTGGTAACACAGGAGTAGCTTATTCGTTTCGGAAAGAGTTTGGTACCTTTGGTACTCTTATGTGCGAATCATTTCCAACATGGTTAATACTTGTCACATTGGAAGATAAACATAAAAACATTATAAAATATAAATGAAACTACCTACTACTACTACTAATAAAAACATTGTAAAAAAAACATGCATGGGAATGACCTGGTAAGTTTTCGAAAGACATGTGAGGCGAGGGGCTCGATCCCACTCGTATTGAAGAAAGGCCCAGCTGATTAAAATATATAGTATGAAGCGAAATACGGTAGGTAAAAGTAATACGGTAGAGTCTAATCGAATGTAAAGGAAGAAGCAAACTGCAGGAGGAGGATAAATCGATGTTAGATATATCTCTCGTGACGACGCATATGACTCAGTTTGTAGTGACCCTACTGTCTGCACCAGCGGTATCTGGTTCGAGTCCCGCTGGAGGCATTCATTTGTTGAGCACGAATGTTTGTACTCCAGTCATGGGTGTTTATATTTATAATATGTATGTTTTAGCCTCGTAGTTTACCACGGAACTAGATGGCGCTGCATGTAATAATGTTCCAACATATTTATTTTATTTATTTATTTCTAGACTATGTTGATAAATCAGAATTTCGCGATTTTTTAATAATTTTATTGATGATTTTGCTTACCTATAATGCCATGTTTGATTTATCCTGCTCTATATAGTTAACGTTTCAAATTACTACTCTATGTAACTCTCCCAACTATAAATTATAAATGTAAAAGGTCTTGTCAACCTTTTACTTTATGTACACATTTCTTCTAATAATAAATATAAGGAAAGGAAAAATGGTAGCGTCACTCTCCGTAAGAAATACTAAGGTCGCATATAATATTCTTAATATTTTAATACAATCTCTATCTTACCCTTAATTTACAATAATAATAAAAGTAATGAATATAACATATCATGCTCTTAAAAGATATTTGAATATTAAAAGGGGTTGTTAAATGCAATCAAATCTGCACCTGGAGCCGCGCCTACGTATCGATTGACAGGTGATGTACGTCACGGAACATCACTAATAGTTTGGATTGTTTCTTTATAGCATATTAAATATATTAGTCTAAAAAGGGCACCATAGGTATATATGTATTTGCGAACAAATATCTATTCAAAAAGTGGCGTCGACATGTGACAAAAAAATCTAACTTTTCTGTCTAAGCAAAAATTGGACGCACGCTACATGAAGAACTTCTTTAAAGATGAGAAAAAACGTGCATTGTAATTTAAAATGTTGTATCTGAGAAAAGCAATTAACGAAAGAGATGTAATATAACGCAATAGAATTTTAAATTGTACATTTTTTCTAATTTGGCAATAGAAGCTTTTTGAACGTTGTCGAGGATCCTGTTGTAAAATCGTAAAATAAGAATGACATGCATATGATAATATATAACAAAATATTTCGTTAGTTATTCTGCCTTTCTTACAGACATGCTAATTTTCAAAAAGATAGCAGAGTCTACTTAATTTTTTCTCAAAATTTATCAAGCTCAAAATTTCAAAAGTCGATAATCGATAATTTCACCAAACACTGACTCAAAATATAAGATCACTATCAACTTCCAATGCAAGTTACGAGGAGACATACTCCTAACCAATAATTTTAATACAAATAGTTATCACTATATAAGGAAACATTACACAACAGAAGCATATTTCAATGGGTATTTGCGATACGTATTCTAAACAAGCAATCGCCCCAAAAGGCAATGTTAATAAAAAACCGATCTGCCGTCACGAAATGTGCCATAAACACTTTTCTCTATAAGAACGTGCAAAGCCAGCGAGTCCCTCCGCTTAGCTTGATTTAGCGTTATAGTACGCAATTCGCAGTTACGACGCGTTCTGGATCAGGAATATCCACAGTAATATTATAAATACAAAAATGACACTATTAGGTACATTAAGGAATAAGCTACATTGATGATAAAGTTAAAATATTTTTTAATTATTTGAAAAAATAATATCTTTTCGAACTTTTTCGCGGATTTATTTTGATTTTGGATTCCATAATTTCAAATATAGCAAATTGCGGGAGAGATTTCTCGAAAAAGATAGTTTTATGAAAAAAAAAAACAATCTAAGAATGTACTGAGCTTCAAAGCAATTACATACCTAGTTCTTTTAAAATTTCCATACTTTTAATTTAAATATTAATAATAAATTATGATTCAAATTTACTCGCACATTTTCTTTCTATTAATAATTTTTGTAATAATAAAACAAATCTTTTACCTTTTAATATAAATATTTGCAAGCTACGAGTCTACGCCCCCACAGCAGGCTTACAGTGACGTACCATTATTTCGCAATTTGCAATAACGGCGTATTGCGGATCAGTGGATATTAGGTGGGGTCAGTTCGAATCCCAGGTGACGCTCGCTATGACCATTACTTTGTTGAACTTTTGTGTTATTATGGTATAATTTGTTAGTCTTAACTCTATATCGATGTTGACGTAAAAAAATTATACATCATTAGAAAAATCTGCCATTTTTGCAACATTGCTTAAGATTGAATAAACATGTCTATTTCAGTATATTCTACTTTGTGTCTAACATCCAAATCCAAAAAAGCATACCTAATAAAAATAATAGCGTACCTAATATAAGTAGCGAATAGAGATAAACCACTTGTAAAAAAACTCAGTGGAAAAGTTGAGCATTCGTTTAAGCAAAGTTATATATTTCTATTTCTATTTAATATATAAATTACCTACAATTTGATTATTATTTGAGGGTCAGAAACCTCCGCAACTCATCGGAAATTTATAACCAACCACAAATTATTGATGTCAATTATCCAAATGAAATAAATTCATATTGTAACATATACATTTGTGTAGATAAATAGACACTAAAATGAATACATTAGACTGTTATAGAAATAGGAATTTAGTTATAAGAAAATAAGTGAAATATTCAAAGATTTAATCAAAACTCAAATAAGAATCAGTGGCTGTAACAAAATAAGCAAAATAGCACGTCCCTCATTGCTGGCGAAATATTTAAAAAAATGCAATACAAAGTATTCATAGGATTATCTCAGCGGGACAAACATCATGTATACAGTCTAATTGAGCGTCTAATCCGTTCATAACCACCCCCGGTACTGATTTAAAAGTCAATATTCGGTGGTGAGGGTAGAATAATTAGAACCCCGCACCCTGCGCCCTTGCGACGGGGGACTGACGGTGTAATGAATAAATTGTTTTGTTATTAACTTTTTTCTTAAACGTATTTTACAACAGTTAACAGCAATTTCTTTGTTGGTTTTTAGGTTCGATAAAATTTGTCGGTAAAAGTTTTTGGTGAACGAAAACATCGTGAATAAATCTGCTTATAATAGAAATTAGCAGAAGCAGGATTTAAATATTTTTAATTTAGGGATCCCAGTACTTTTTCATCCCATCTTTGGCATCCAACTAGTGTCATGATGACATCTAGCCGATTTCGGCCACAGCGACTGCATTCGATAACTTTCTAGGGTGGTGAGCTTTGGTGTGTTGCTCTTTCATGTGCTCTTATGTGACTAGCATATCCAACTTTGGCTGAAAAACTCCGAGCACAAAGCGGACATGTCAAAACACCGTTAATGAAATTGTAGGTAATGGCTGTAGGTGGTCTAGCTTTAAGGTCGTCACGTTTTGCATCTAATTGCAACCTTCTTTCCTCTTCAAAGGCATCGACCTGACGATATACGTAACGTCTCCACTCGAGCCGATTTTGTGCTTGCTTTTCCCATACCAAGGGGTCAATTTTGCATCTTTTGAAGTGTCTATTCTGAACATCTTTGTAACGCAGCAACTGACCACCACGTTTTCGTTTACCATTTACGAGCTCAGAATAGAACATGCGCTTAGCTAGTCTATCTTCATGCATTCTAGATACATGACCACACCATCTTAGCTGGCGCCTCATCAAGTAGGCCTCTATGCCGAAAACTTTGGCACGTTTTAAAACATTCGTATTTCTAATATGGTCTGACCATCTGATGTTCAATATGTTTCGGAGGCATTTAAGATGAAATTTGTCTAGAGTTTTTATATGCCTACGATAGAGGCACCAGGTTTCCGATGAATATAACAGGTTTGGAAGAACTATTGCCATGTAAACCGAGATCTTGGTGGTCAATTTGAGATCGTGAGACCGAAAAACTTTGGATTGTAGTTTGCCAAAAGCTGCTGCTGCGGCACAAATCCTGTGATTGACTTCTGCGTCTAGATCTCCTTTATATGTGACCATGCTGCCCAGATATTTGAAGCTCTCCACTTGCTTCAGTCTGCTGTTGCCAACTAAGATGTCAGGAAATAATAGCTGGTCGTTTACGTTCACAGCCATCACTTCACTTTTCTTGACGTTAATGGAGAGACCAAACTTACAGCAAACGTCGTTAAGGCAACTTATCAGCGTCTGCAAACCGTCACAGGTGTCGGCAACAAAGCATAGGTCATCAGCGTACATAATCTCGGTTATGGTGGTATAAGAGACCTTTGTACAAGCCTTCAATCTGGCCCGATTGAATAAATTGCCATCTGTTCGAAAACGGATCCGAATTCCTTCTGAAGTTCGTTTCAGGGTTTCTCGTATGACGACAGCAAAGTACAGAGCAAAGAGTGTTGGTGCAAGTACACATCCCTGCTTCACGCCACAGGTAACATTAAAAAAATCTGATTGCTCGTCTTTTACCGTGACGCAACAGATCATATCGTCATGGAGGAGTCGTATCAGCCGTACAAATTTTTCAGGGCATCCTAGTTTTATCAACAGAACCCACAGAGCTTCTCGAGGAACACTATCGAATGCCTTTTCAAGATCGATGAAGCAGAGATATAGGGGTCGACCTTGCTCTTTACTTTTCTCTTGCAGCTGGCGGATGGAGAATATAGCTTCACAGGTTCCTCTCTCAGGACGAAAGCCAAACTGGGTCTCTGGAAGGATTTTTTCAGATATTGGAATGAGACGGTTCAGAAGGGTTTTCGCAAATACTTTTCCGGGGGTCGATAACAGCGAAATTCCTCGGTATGAGTTGCAGTCTGATCGGTCGCCTTTGTTTTTATAAAGAGTGCTTATTCGTGATACTTTGAAAGTATCTGGTACCCGCTCCTCATTCCACATGGTCACGAATAGATTCCCGATGACCTCATGAATTTTTTCACCCCCGTACTTAAGTAATTCCCCTGGGATATTATCAATACCAACCGCCTTTTTGTTATGTAATTGTTTGATAGCATCTTTGACTTCTTCTAAAGTTGGGGGCTCGTCTAGTTCAGCGGCTGTGGGTAGCGTGGACAATGATTGGATAAATGTCATATCTGCTGAACGATCTAAGTTGAGAAGGTCGTTAAAATGCTGAGCCCACCGCGCAAGTATTTCTTCCTTCGACGATAGACGCAAAGACCCATCGCGTGATTTAATAGGGTGTCATATTAAAATATCTGAATACATATTACATAATATGCGTATGTACAGTGAACTCGTATATAGATTTTGCTTATATACGTAGTATATAACTATGTAGTCTTAATAATTTCTTCTTTAAGATACTTTACGTAACTAAATTATGTCAAGCATTTTTTAATATGCCTATAATTTAAATTATTGTTGTTTGAAACTTATTATACCTACTTTACAGGGTATGTAGAGAGCTACTCGTATATAAGGTTTTCATGATACAGGCTTGCTTTCAAATATTTACCAATATCAATAATTTCATTTGAATATTAAATAACCAAATGGTGATCTACTCGCTTACAAAATCTATCTATAACTATAAAAATCAATGGCACTTTTCGTTGTAATTTTATAACTAAACAACGGGCTCACCTATCCAAACCAAATGTTTAGGCTTTGTTTGGAAATTTAGTAGATGGTTTATGTGAAGTTTGCACAAAATCGGTCGAGCGGTTTTTCATTTATCACATTTTTTGGATAATTTTGGTAATGTGGATTTTGCTGTCAAATTGTAACTTTTTTCAGTGTTGACAGTACAATCGTGTTGTTATGCATAAATAAGTAAGACATTCAAAGTTTATAAAAATTTTATGCCAAAGACCTATATACTATACCTATATATTGTATTTTACTAAATTGAGAGAACCTTTCGTGTAAAAATGGTCTTAACCTTCAGAATATATGTAGTAGAGAAACCCCTTAAGAGCTTTGTACATTTCTAATTCATATTTCTTTTAATAGATAATTAAAAAAAATTTGGTAACTAATTGTATATTTCTATTATACATATTTTCTATCAAACATTAAAAGCTTTTAAAGCATTTACAAAAACATAACAAAATTCAGAAGGATAATATAAAACGCTCCATTAAGTTACATTTTATGAAACAACCCACAAGTTATATGACAGATACACGCAAAGAGACTCACAGCCTCCCTCGGGTACAGATGATGCATCTGGCCTGCATTCGATCTCCGTAAGTGCACGTTCGTGTTGACTTCGTATAACTTGCGAAAATAATATATAAATCTACCTGTTTCACCTAGTTATGTTCGTTTACTATTTTTGATAAAAGTTTGTTTTAAAGTTAAACTTTATACTTATAACTTTATATTACACTAGCGACTCACCCTCGCTTCGCTCGGGTTCGTCCCCAGGTGTAACCTCTTTAGTATAATAATTTAAAAATGACGTAATTTCCATATATAATCGCGTAAGAAACATTCGACCGTTTTTTCTCCGATTCACTTTGCAAAACGGACTACCAAGTAAAAGCCTTTTTATTTTTCGGTTTTTATATAACTTATGACACTCAGCAATAACGTGGCTTTCTATTGGTGAAAGAATTATTAAAATCGGTTCAGCAGATTCCGAGATTACCCCTTAAAATTTAACAAATATACAAACACACAAACTTTACTTCTTTATAATATTAGTATAGATAGTATAGACTAGCATTTCCCGCGTCTCCGCTCGGGTTTTAAAGAAACTAAATCATTAGATTTCACATACCGTGTGATATTTTACAGCCAGTTTTTAACGGTTAATTGAGATTTCTCAGTCTAAAAAGTATCCTATATCCTGACCCGGATAACCAGCTATCATTGTACCAAATTTCATCAAAATCTGTCCAGTGGATTTCTCATGATGCGGTCACCGACAAACAGACAAACAGACAGACAGACAAAAATTCTAAAAGCTATAGATTCTGCCTCTTTATCGATAATGTTGACTATTTCAATAAGAATTTCCAAAAAATATTTGATGTACAGATTCGAATAAGTTAGAATTTAAATGGCATATTAATGAAAAAATTTTGTAAAAAATTTTTATGTGACTAAAAATTATAGGGGTCAACCGTAAATGTTCAAATTAGTATTAGAGCGTCTTCTATCAGTATAATTCACTCATAATGAACGTCTTTTTGAATTATTTTTATTTTCACGTTAACAGTAGTTACTGTAGGAAACTAAAACATGAAGACAACATTTTATAATACTTTTTAAATAAGTTTCTTTAAGAATCTGCTGTTATTACCATGGTTGTAATATCAGGCAAGAAACTCATTGTTTACTACGTTTTTTAAAAGCTAGAAACTAGTGACATACCCTCGCTTCAACTTCATGATTTTTTTTTCATATAGTAAATACCTATTATGACTTGTCATAAAGCTATCTGTTAGGCCCGACAAAACATTACTATTATGAACTTTCATAGATTTAGTAAAGAACTACTATTTTGACAATACAAAGATAGTAAGTATTCAATTCAATTCAATTTTTCTCTTAATGGCTTCTAGGAGCGCCGGTTGGGCACAGTTGACTTCGCCAATGTCGCATAGAATGGAGAATACACGATGATAATAAGTATAATAATAACATTTTAGTGATTTTAATAAATGAGTTATAAAAGAAGGTATTTAATTTTGCGAAGAGCTGCGACGGACGTAGCGGATAGAACAATGAGAGAATTGTATAGGACGAGATTAAGATGTCAGCGTCGCGCTGAAATAAGATTCAATAAAAAGTTTGCCTTCGTAAAATTTTAATATTATTAAACATTTTTTACGTTGAAATATGTTCTTTTTGTTTATGTTTGAATTTTTCAAACAAAATTCTTTACGAATTGTGTTTTTTACTATTTTTTTTCTAATAGCTTGGTGTTTCTATTTTACCTAAGTAGTCTGGTAGTAGGTACTTTTCGTAATTTCTCTCCAAACGAAGTATTTTAAGAAACTAAAAATTTGTCCTTTTAAAACATTGATGTAGATTCGTCAGAAAGGAGATATTATTTCAGTTTTTTCCACTGTAATATGCATGTATTGCACATATAAGTATTTTTTTGTTGTAAAACTAGAGATTAAATATTACTTTACTTCGGTATACCCAAAGAAATCATATAAGCATAAACAGCAAAAGCATTTCGTCTATGTACGAGTAATTCGTAATTCGAGGTCTTTATTTATAAAGTGGCTTAGCAATAGATAAAAAATACCTAAATATTTAATGAAAACTTTGAATGACGGTGAAAGTTAATAAAACTATTAATTTCATTCAGATTCAGAAACAAAACACTTAATTAAAACTGTCAGAATTGAAACTGTATTCAATAAGGTTCCAAAGACATCGATATAGTATTAAATTTATTAAAAAGAAAAGTTCTATAGTAATATTATCATGTACTGTCAAAATTGACTTCATATAAATGTTGAATATAAAAAAATATACGTATGTGAAATTATTGACTAGTTTCATAAATAATTTTTTACAATTAATTTTATTTTATAATAGCTATCTTATGTGCCATTTTTTTAGTTTCCGAAAAAGCAAGAGCCGAGAGCTATACAAGTTAAAGTAATCATTTTAATGATTTAAATTTGCTTTAATTGACCACTATCAACGAAAGTAACATTGATATCAAAGGTAAATATCGAGTTATTTATGTATATATTTCAGGTTATATTGAGATTTAGTTTTATTCAATGATTTAAAGGTATCATTAGTGTTTAGTCTTATAAGAGTTTGAAAAAATCACATGCGAATATGTTTTTTTAATACTATACCAAATACCATTCCTTTGTATGAAGATAAGGCACACTAACAAACGTACCAACTACAAACTAATCAAAGACAAACAACATAATTAAGTAATATAATTAAAAAAGTGGTTGCTAATTAGGTACCTAAAAATGGAACTAGTGGAATGATGAGTCAAATTAGGTATGACCTATTCAAACGATCCTAGATTTTAATTTCTTTTATTACCCAATCAATATTTTAATTATCATACGATATTGGTGTCAGCACTAGTGCTTATTTATAGTATACAAGCTTATAATTGAGTAAAATACTTCTTTACACTATAATAAGGTCTCGGAGAGTTTGTGTGCATTTTAGAACAAAGTGAAAACTTTAAGGTTTAATAATAATTAATTAAATAAATGTAAATATTTTTTCATTGATTTTTACCACGTAACTAAAGCCGCGACGGAAAACTAGTTGTTATACATGTAATGTATACATATTGAACAAGGCGTGCATTCGTTCATACGTATAAAGCAATTTAACGAAGCGGAAGCGTAGGGCGGGTCCACTGCGTGTCGAAGTTAATGTCGATAAGACACTGTCTATTTCTTAATAAATTATAGTTTAATTTACATTGTGGGCTCAGTCTCCATATAAATATTTAATTTTGTCTCAATTAATTTACAATTATAATATTAAATATAGGAATTTTCTATTTTTTATTGGCTGTTTAGTAAATGCTGTTGAATTTGAATTGTAAATTGCTAATAGTAAATTATTTAACATGTATAAAATTACATACAATAAGAATAAAACGTTGGAAATTTAAAAGAGTAATTTTAAGGTATATATATATTTTATATAAACATTTTTTTGCAGTGATTTAAAAGTATTAATTAAAAAAATGTTTCGATTTGAATAAGTCTAAATGTGGCGAAAACGTAACATGTGTGTTGTGTGCGTAACACAGTTGGTTTTTAACGGTAAAAGCCTCCATAAATAATATTAATATAACAGATGAATAAGTTTTTAATCGATAAACACTGTACAACACTAAAATGATCGGGCGTTTACGCTTGCGCGTTTATGTATCGAGCGATTCTCCGCCGACTTCCGACTGAACTATGTACATAGCCTCTATGTACGAGGTACGGCTTATGTACGATAGCTATGTACTGGTAAAGTGGAATCCTTTGTAAAGATGGTTTTAGTACAATATGGCTAGATTAAAAGCAGGCGAAGACACTAGACAGGAACAAAGTACTTGCTTTGTATTAATATGGAAATGTACATGTGTTTGTTTATTTGCCTTTATTTTATAAAGTAGAGTCTAAACCAGCTGGAGCTTTGGATAATCTTATTTTATAAAAAGGAATAAAATGTAATATTCTTTCGAACTATTCTATCAAAAATGAATGTTTGATACGAACAAATTAATGACAAGAATAATATTTATTAATAACTAAAACTTTGATAGTCGTATGCCATAGGAAGAAATCTGCATATCAGAAATTAAAATATAGTGGTTATTGTTTTTCTTTTATTATTTAAAAAGGAAGGTTCTACACTCAATCTGTTACTGATCATGAAAAAATCTACTATACTTAAAAACATGTTCAAAGCAGTTTTTCAGCAATATTCATTTCTAAGAATCACAGTAATATTTGACATCTAATATCTATACATGTAATAAAATTCTACTTTAGTTGAATCTTACATTGGTTAATTTTTGGAAATTCTAATTTAAATAGTCCTTACTTACGATACAGAGGCCGAATCTATCGTTTTTAGAATATCTGTCTGTCTGTTTGTCTGTGACCGCATCACGAGAAAAGCACTGGACTTGATGAAATTTGATGTGGTGATAGTTGTCAAAATAAAGAATACTTTTTACTGTAGAAAAATGTATGATTTCTGGTAGATCTATACTAACCTTCAAAACGTGTCTCTAGTTTTAAATAAAATTATTTATCCTAACTATCGTCATCATAAACTTAAAGTGTACAATAAATTATATGATCGATTTGTATTTGCATTTATCGTGTGCACTTTGCCCTGTTTATAATCGCAAATTACATGCAAGTTGCACTACAACCGCGCCTATGCATACTGTACTATATACACTATACATACAGTATACTGCGTACAAGTAGGTATAGTTAAGCGTGTACGAGGAGAGGTGGCAACAGTTAGCTACCGTGAGCTGCCTGTTTGTTCTATTCATTTGCGCGATACGTTGCGAGCGATGGTGTAAGCTATAGCCGGTAGCGATCTTGTCGTTCCCGTCTATTAACCTTCTACTGTAATGTTTTTATACAACTTTTAAAAAATAAAAGGGGTAAGTCGGAGCGATGATAGCCCAGTGGTAACGCGCTCGCTTGTATAATCGAGTGATGCGAGTTAATTCTGGCACCTGTGACATTTTCCTGTGCGAATCATTTCTAACATGATTACCACTTGTCTTACGGTGAAGGAAAACATTATGAAGTAATCTGCATATCTGAGAAAATCTTGCAAGTTTTCGAAAGACAAGTGAAGTCCGCCAATTCGCACTTGGCCAAAGTGGTGGAATATGGTCTGATCCTCCTCTTATTGAAGGGAAGCGCAGTGGTACGTTAAAAAGGGCTTAATTCAAGGAGTATTATTATAAATAAGAAAGTATTATCTGTAAATACTTGTTGTTTTTAATTTTTTGTAACGAAACGACTGGGCTTAGATAAAAAATTCTATCATATTATTGTAATATTGTCACATTCATAAATTTCGTTGAGTCATTATTGTCGATTTTATGACTAATAAGATGTAAAGTGTGTAAACTGTTTGAAGAAGTAGCAGTAGGAATTTTGTAAAGTAATTGATAATAATACCTTTTTCTGATATAAAAAATGACTAAGATACTAGTCAGAGCGCTATGACGAATCTATTTTACTGTATTAGACCCTTGTAGCTATATAGTAAGGGTTCGAGAGGCTTTTGAAAAAATTCAAATCCAAAATTAAAAAATCATTATTGAATAGGGCTTATTACACCGTCACGAAGTACTTAGTAGATGCAAATGTGAGGGATTAATATCTGGTTGAGTCTCACGTAACGTAAATAGATAAATATTGAAATGTAATATTATTATTACATATTTTTCTGAAAAGAGCAACTGCTAAGTTTCTCACCGACCCTTCTTAGCAGAACAGCCTTCCTAGCCGGTGGTAGCTTCCTCGTAAACTTACATACTGACATTTAATTTACATTACTTTAATAATATTAAAATGACGATTCAAAAGAGTTTGTTAAAGTCTATTTGAACAAAGAATATTTTGATTTGATTCGATATAGGTTCACACTTTTTTAGCCTGAAGAGAAACAAACATACTTACAAGTATATATACTTACAAACATTCGCAATTATATAAGTATTCCAATAATATATTTTGAATAACCCGCTGTATCTTCAACCTTGTACCACAAGACCTCACGAGGCAGGAAAGCCAGACGCGCACGACGCGCAAACACGGGGCGTAGCGTTAAGTCGATACTCACGCGCTCTGACGAAACTACTTGTAAATGGAGCGAGTACAATTTGAGATATTTCATACCTAGGTTTACTACATTATATGTATTTGTACATATAAAATAGGTTTTTGCGTAAGTTAAATTTGAAACTTGTGATAATGGCAAGTTTTCGTGGATTATGTTCTCTTTAAATCTATACAAAAACACATTTATTCGTAATCAGTTATAATGTATTTGATGTTTCTAATTCATTTTCGGAAATCTAATTTAGTCTTGCTAATTTAGAAACTTTAGTCTTGTTAATTTACCTCAGAAAATACTGTATACATTTTCGTTTGGTTTTTACCAATAGAAGGGAAATTATTATTATTTTTTTTTAACCGACTTCAAAAAAAGGAGGAGGTTCTCAATTCGTCGGGGACTTTTTTTTTTTTTTTTCTATGTATGTTCCCCGATTACTCGACGATGGCTGGACCGATTTGGAAAATTCTTTTTTTGTTTGAAAGGGTATAGTTTCTAGTTGGTCCCATAGTCACCAAGTCACGATCTGATGATGGGATCCCAGGGAAATCGAAGACAACTCTCAAATTTTATAGGCACTTATTACGTTTTTCATATATTTTCTAAAGCTGTTCAAGTATTTGCGTCTGATAATCATCATCTCCTGTGGTTGAGCTAATTGATGGAAGGTACAACTCCTCAACGGTTAGGAGTTAAAAGAAAATTCTTTCAATATTATACGTAATTATAGACCGATAGTTAAATTCTTTCAGGCTCTTATTAACCGACTCTAAAAAAAGGAGGAGGTTATCAATTCGTTGGGGACTTTTTTTTATGTATGTTCCCCATTACTCGAAGATGGCTGGACCGATTTGGAAAATGCTTTTTTGTACATAAACAAAATAAGTATCTACTTTCCGTTAAAAATTTGAAAATAAATTATTTTTAACAAAAAACAAAAACCGACTTCAAAACTAAACAAATCTAAGCTAAAAAGTAGAAAATAATACTTTTAAGAACTTCGTTAATTTAGAAGTCGGTGCCAGCCAAAGCAAAATAACCTTAAATAGACACATATTCGATTAATCTATATCTATAATATTTGTAAACATAATCAGAATACCGTTCGAAAGTTCCTTGCAAAGGCAAGATAAGTCTATCCGTCTTGGCTGGCACCGACTTCAAAATTAACGAAGTTCTTAAAAGTATTATTTTCTACTTTTTAGTTTAGATTTGTTTAGTTTTGAAGTCGGTTTTTGTTTTTTGTTAAAAATAATTTATTTATGGGACAAAGGGGGCAAACGGGCAGGAGGCTCACCTGATGGTAAGTGATCACCTCCGCCCATGGACATCTGCAACACCACAGGGCTTGCAGATGCGTTGCCGGCCTTTCAGGAAAGGGAGGGAGGGAAGAGGAAGAAGGACGGGAGTAGGGATAGGGAGTGGGCCTCCCGGACTCTCACTTACCGGACGAAACGCGACAGCATAGCTGCCACTTCACGCCGGTCTTCTGTGAGAGAGTGGTACTATACGGGGCGTGCCGGCCCATTTGGCTGCTACCCGAAGGTAACAAGCATGGCACTACCACTTGAAAGGCTAATATTATAGGTATAGGAGTAATAAAAATTTTACGAAGATAATGCACCGGTATGATGTTAGTGAAAAATCGTCCATCACTGTATCGCACCCAACTGAAATGACAAGTATTGTTTTTTTAAAAAAAGGCAATACTTCTTTAATTACAAATGATATTCAATGTGCTCTTTCTGATTACATTTAATATAACTTATTTTTGTAAAGCGACTGCTATCAACAGTCTAAGACGTGCGCCGCTTTTTGATTTTCAGAAACGCGTTTTCCCTCGGTGGTGACTGAGTGCACGGTTTTGAATATTTATTGGAAATATTTATATTTTGTTCTTTGCCGAAGTGAAGTTACTGTTCAAACGTCTTAGGATTGTCCTTAAGAGTTTCTCTATAGCCACTGAAAACGTGAAAGTTTGTAAATTGATTGCTTCTACTTCACGATGTAATTTCAGTTTGGTTCAGTGAATTTGATTGATTATATTATGAATATTATAACAAATTGTTACAATTTCTGCCTATATTTGTATCTAAAAATAGTTCCAAATGAAATGAGTTTTCGACTTTTTGGTATTGTTTTAGTAAAAATGTGCCTCTACCTTTATATATACAAAAGCTATCCTTAATACAAGGAACTGTATTAACATATCCAGGCGATGCGACGGTAAGTCGCTACTGGTCTATAGGTACGCTCCGTCATGACAGAGGTAGCCCAGTGACCGAGTGATGCGGTTTCAAATCCCGGTCTTCGCACCTCTGATATTTTCATGTGCAAATTATTTGTAACATGATTACGAACATTTTGCATGAAGAAAATCATCGTGAGGAAACTTGCATGTCTGAGAGAACATAGCAAATAGCAAGTTTTCGAAATACATGTAAAGTCTGCCAACCCGCACTGGACCACGTGGTGGACTATGATCCCCTCGTAATGAAAGAAGGCCCGTGCCCAGCAGTGGGACTTTAAAAAGGGCCCCGTTGTAGTCCTTGTTCTATTATCCAGATGTTAGGTCTTAATATAAAAAAATCAATAAATATTGTAAGTTAATAGTTAACGATGCTTAGTTTCTTATCAATAAGAGATTTCTTAATGAAAAATTGTCCTACTTCCTAACAATTAAATTGAAGCAAGTAGAAGAACAAATTACAAAACCAACATAAGTACGAATATCTCGTTTTACTAAGTCTGGCAAAGTCCACAACTTAAAGTATTCGCCGTATTCATTACGACACGAAAATAGAAAATTCAGGGAGCCATTATGACATCGCCGCGGATTTCGACACCAAGAATGAGAAAACTTTGACAATTTCGCTAAGTTCTTGAGAATGCGCACATTTTAGGGTTCAAATGGCTATCTATACACTTCGTTATATATAGGTTTATGGAGTTTTATAAGAGCAAAAACATAATATAAAGATTTTTAGATACATGTGTAATACATACTCGCTTATTTAACTTTTACTATAAGATGCCTTATGAAAATGAACCCGACTGCGCAAAAAGCCATTTTACCAACCTTCTTACAAATTTTACAAATCTTCTCAAGGGGCCTCCACTGTAAGTCTCTATTCAGAATCGATTTTAACTATTTCAATGGTGGTCAACATTCAGTATTAATTGTCAAAATACTAAAGTACCTACTGGGTATATTATTTACTTTTTAATTTTTATTTAAAATATTTTTTTTCACGTATTATTTAATAGGGAATATGCATGATTTTTTTTATGACTTAAATCCATCCTTTACATCATTATAAAGTAGAAAAATATATAAATAGTCTTGAAAATATATAATTTTTTATGCAAAGTGAAATTTAAAACATTGACTAAATTTAAGCCGTTCAAACGCCACCAGTAGCGCCGCCACGTCGATGACGACATTTGTCACACGGATGTCTTTTTTACTTTAAGCTTTTCAGTTAATTCTTATATATCTTCCGTTTTAGTTGCTATACACAACATTGAGGAAATTAAAAAACCTTCTTACAAGTATTGTAGGTACAAAAACATTATTAGAAATACACCCGATAAAGTGTTTTTTCGTATTCCAAGCGATGCGAATTAAGTAAAAGAAAGAAAGATGAAAAGATGTTTTTCGTTCGTACAAAGCTTTGATAAAACCAGTTTAAGTCACCGTCCTTGATTCACTATTAATATTGATTCACTAGAAAACACCACAGGAACACAGTTTTAAATTTTTTCTAAGATATACTACTTTTTAGTAGTATAGACCAGTGTCGATAATTTTTGAAACCAAAAAAATAATAGTAGAATAAAACCCACTAGAAAAGAATAAAACCCACTAATATTATAAAAATGAAAGGAAAAATAAATTACGGGCGATCTGAGGTCGGGAAGGGGGAAGGGGGTGTTTTAAGGGTAAAAAACTGTTTATCTCGATTTTCGGCAAAACTACAAGTCCTATGGAAAAAAGTTAAATGGCAATGTTGTAGGTAATAAAAAGATCTAAAACTTTTGTATTCACACTTTTTTCACATAACCTCAAAATTTATGTAAAAAATTTAAAAAAAACAAGTTTTTGGTTTTACATTTTTATCTTTTACAAAAAAAAAATATTTTTCACGCAATTTTGTGAAAACTTACCTTTTTATGTTCTAAATACACTGTATTTTTATTGATTTAATTTTTTTATTTTTTTCACCTTATTTTGACTTAATATCGAAAAAGCACCCTAGTTTTCCATCGAAAGTTCTCACGTCAAAATATTTGCTTTCTTAAATAAATTAGTGGGCTTTTTGTTTGTTAAAATCTCTACCTTGTGATGGTGTAAAAATATATATACATTATCATAGTAAATTTTCTCAGAAAAGCTGCCTAAACCTCGTCTAGTATGACGATATGATATCGACGCCGATAAACCCAATGTTTTGACAACTGACGTCATTTTGCTTTCAACCAATGGTGGCGCGTTTAGGAAGTTTCGATTTCCCGCCGTTAATATTCACTTTTTATACAATATTTTAAGGGTTTAAATAATAACTAAATAAAAAAAATACCTTTTATTCATAATGTGACGATAATAAAGATTGGAAAAAAAGATATTTGAAGCAAAATTAAATTTTATGCATATTCCCTATTAGTTTTTACGCAATCGCGATTTTAGTGTTCTGATTTATTAATGTACCGTAAAATATTTACAAATCAGTCGTTTGAAAAGAAAATATGAATAATACTCGTAACATCAAAATTAACTAATTACTCTGACTCTTTTCATCTAGAAAAATCGGTAAAAGTTTATGTTACTCATAATATTAAGTAATATACTATAATTTTATGTAATTTTGAACAGTGTGTAGACGATCACAATAAGAATATTGTAGTGTGCTATTAACTACAAAATCATTCAATGTATTTAATTTTCTTAAAAGAAAATTCAATCATAAGTCAATGCTTTTAATAATGAAAAGAATGAAGACGTTTATGGATAAAGGTGATATTATGTTGCAAGTACATATTTTTGAATTTTCACTGTGTGTATAGATGTTGTTTTATAATGTCTTAATAAAACGATGGTAAATATAATGGTTATTTATTTTAGATACTTTTAATCTCACATATTTACTTAATATTAATTAGCTGATACATCTTTTAGTTCTTTTTCACTTCCCAACGCCACACCCCGAGACAGATATTTTTCACAGATAATTAAGGCCTACTTCCACAGATAATCTAAAATATACTAATCTCTATACAGATGTCGATGTTAAGCACTAAAACAGTTTTAAACCTTAAAACCTCTTTATTTTTAATAATTATAATTCAATTCACACCACTTGACAGCCATTTTATACATGAACTTCTACATTACATAAATATTGCACTCAATGTTCTCGAAATTAGAATTTTGGCGACATATTACCTTCATCTATAATGTCTTCAATTACGAATTATACATTTTCTATACATACATTTTAATAAGTCACTCTTCTGCAGTGATATAAAGCAAGAGCAGTGACAAATGATGCAGGATTAGGTACAAATCGGGCGCCATGACTTATTGATTCCGGGATAAGCTGGGCGCGCCCTCGGGACTGGCGGGACTTGATCGCTTAGATTTTCATGAACTGGGTTGTCCCGAAAATATAAATTGTTATTTTCTACTAGTGACTTACCCTTGCTTCTCTCGGGTGTTTCGCTAGGACCTAGGTCTTATAGGTACGCTAGAGAACCTTTGAGCTGTTCCGGTTCGTAGTATTTTTGATTAATCAATTTCACTCAAATTTGCTCAGTCGTGTTCTAGGGTAACAAGCTTTCAAATATGTAAACATTTGCATTTGTAATCCAATATGTATGGCTAAACACAAATATGGCAGGCATAGGCAGTGGTAGCCCAGCGGTAACGCGTCGCATGTTTATACCGAGTGATGCGGGTTCAAATCCGAGTCTCGCACCTCTGATATTTTCATGTGCGAATCATTTCTATCATGATTACCACTTGTCTTACGGTGAAGGAAAACATCGTGAGGAAACCTGTATGTCTGAGAAAACCTAGCAAGTTTTCGTAAGACATGTGAAGTCCGGCAACACGCACTAGGCCAGCGCGGTGGACTATGGCCTGATCCCCCTCGTACTGAGGGAGGCTTGTGCCCAGCAGTGGGACGTTAAAAAGGGCTGATGATGATGATGATGATGATGATGAAACACAAATTTATTAGTGTTTTACTCAATCTTAAATGACTGACGTGATAATTCGATTGGTATCATTGCCGTTACTCAATTTTCATGCATACTTAAAGATAGTTGGCAAAAATGATGTTGCAGTATTAAAAAAATCAATATTTTACTAAATAAAAATTAAAAAGTATATCTTTATCCGCACAACGTCTGTGATAAATGATCACAGATTACTTTCAGAATTTGGATATTGATTCGACTGTTCGGAAAAGCTTATACCGCCCAAGGGAGGCTGCGTTTAGGATATCGTGATGAATGATAAAGATAAAAAAAACTCGTAGATGTCAGATCACAATATTATATTTGGAATAAACATTAGGCATTAATTGATTGAAATGTTATAATTGTTATACGAGTATATGTATATAACATTTTATACAAGAGCCTATCTAGAATAATTTTGTTTTTAAAACGTGTTTATTTGACAAATCACTTTCATAGAAAAAAATATATATATAATAATAATGTCAAATTTTAATACTTGCTAGAACATTATTTAATTTAAGCATATTATTATATCACGTAAAATGTTCAATGACTTGATTTACAATGTTAAGAAAATTTACTGTTAAAATACTGGTGCTTGTATTGATTTTCATTCAAAAAAAGAAGGTACTAGAGGTAGGCTTTTATTTTATTTAGGGCAACAAAACATTTATTATATAATATTGTTTTTTTTTATATTATTAAAAATAACTATTGTGCGTTATTGACAAAGGTATATAGCGAAGTTCAAACAAAAACTCTAAATTAACTTTATTTCATAATGAATAAAGCTTAAACAAGGTTTGTCTCTGTCACATAGACAACGAAAAAAATCAAGATGAAAAATTCCTATTGCGTACAAATAAAACCTTCGCGACGAACCATAAATAATAGAGCTTGGTCATGACACGCCAAATGAGGGTAGCCCTCCCTCTCACACTAGCCTATTATACATCTATCTTTTTCACGCTTACTGAAAAATATGTAATAAGTATTGCCGTCTCTTTTGCACGGATACGCTACAGGTTTTTCCTCTCTTTTCATCGACGCTGCGGTGCATTTTTAATGTGATTGTCGTATACAGTGTTTTGCTTTTTAAGTTTTTTTATTTTCCTTTTCTATTTTAAATTTGTACGCTTTAAATTTTAATTAGACTATAGCTGTAAAGAAAATAAGTTTTCAAAAAAACAATTTACGATTATAATGTAATTTAATAAGTAATTTCCCAATTTTATAGGTACTTAATCTTATGATATTTTATTTAGTCTAACTAGGATACACTTCAGCATCCAACTGTTTTAGAATCGGTACATAGAACATTTTTTGAAAAAGAAAAATATTGAAACACTCCTTATTATCGACACAGAGGTCGAATGTATAGTTTTTGGAAATTTTATCTGATCGCCAACACGCACGGCCAGCCCGGTGGACTATGGCCTGATCCCCCTCGTACTGAGGGAGGCCCGTGCCCAGCAGTGGGACGTTAAAAAGGGCTGATGATGATGATGATGATGATGATGATCTGACTTTGATCCCATCTCGAGAAAACCACTAGATAGATTTTGGTGAAATTTGGTATAATGATAGCTGGTTATATATGTTGACATATAGGGTACAATTTTACTGAAGGTAAATTACCTTACCTCTGAGATATCTAGGGAACGCGAACGGAACGAAGGTGAGTTACTAGTAGAAGGTGGTTTTTATAGTAATATATTATGTATCTATTATATATTTATACTAGCCTTTCCTGCGGCTACGCTCGCGTTCTAAAGGCTGGTAACGAAATTCTTTGGTCCCGTCCGCCCGTCTTGCACGCGGTGACTTTGTCGCTAAGTTATGTTAAAAACGTGATATCTCGTAAGATATTTATTGAAATCAATTGACGTCAAGAGCAATTTTGTTCAAAATTAAATATTTGTTATGAATAACTTATTTATTTGGATAAGGATTAGTATCATATTTATTAAATACCTTCGCAAATAATGCATTATCTTAAAACAAATTTGATTATTATAACAAAGGTTAAAGCGAGTCAACTTTAAAAGATAAACATATGCTATCGCGGACTTTTTTAGAACTTTTAAAGGGGAACAATTTCGTCACACATGATTTTTGCATAACTTTAACTGTTTACGCAGCGCACTCGACGGAAGCTCTCAAAAATAATATTTTTCTCCCGTTTTTGCAACATTTTTCATTGATGCTCCGCTCCTATAGGTCGTAACGGGATGTTGTATAGCCTATAGTCTTCCTCGATTAACGAACTATTCAACACAAAAAGAATTTTTCAAATCGAACCAGTAGTTCCTGAGATTAGCACGTTCAAACATACAAACATACTCTTCAGCTTTATAAATAGTATAGATAGATGATAAACGTGATTATTTGCTGATTTACAATAAAGGAAATTACAAGTAAACTTAACAATATTTACAAAGCAAATGTACACTTAATTATTACTGTACAAGTCGTGTCCGCGCATTCCCCTGCTGAATGGCAATGCCGATTCTTTGGGCAAAAATGTGCCAGCTCTCCTGTCACCAATAGAGGCGATAAGACGAGGTGTTGTGTTTATTTCATGTAAAATAAGAGCACGACGATGAGCGATAAGTTTGATTTTTGTATGAAAGTATTGATGGCTAGTGAGTGAATTAAGTCACTTTACCGAGGAAAATTATTTTATTCCAATAATAAAGTGCGTTATAATAATACTCGTAATGTTTTTTCGATTGGCATGTGTATTCCGGTATGCTGATGGTATACAGTCATTTGGTTGGTATAGAGTTCAAGAGTGATGTATCACTTAGGTATATATACGTTAGAGAACGGGGCCGAGAGCGAAGCGATAGCACATCTCCAGTTATATAATATTTTAGAACATAATACATAGAAAGATAGTATATTATGTAATTTGGCATGTATAATCGTTATATAACAGTGTTTGAAAATAATAAAGCACTATTATCAGGAGCTTATCCCGATCAACGCAATTTAGGTGTATCGATATTTCGATAACGTACGAACTTTAGTAATCCAGAGTCAGTGAATTTGTCACTTAATTCTACTATTAAGTGACAAATTTTGATAAAATTATGTACGCACATAGATTACGACACACTGTATAGTATAGCAGTACCTGAGGGCATACTCGAGCTGATACTGTTTGTATCAGAAAATATTGTAAAAATTAAATGTAAGAATGAAAATAATATCATTAATTATTTATATTATTATAGATCATACTATATTTTAAAAGGAAGACAATAACCTAATGTTAGATAACTTAAAAAAATAATAATCTTAAGTGTCTAACCTTCGTCATTCTCACAATACGAATATGTATGTTTATATACATACTATACATATTATGTATGTAGCTTTGTAAAAAGTAAATAAACAAATAAATAAATATTCGCGACATTATTACACACAGCGCCATCTAGTTCCGTGGTAAACTACGAGGCTTGTGCTACGGGTACCAGATAGTTGATATACTACACATATAAATTTTAAATACATACATATTATAAATATAAACACCCATGACCGGAGTACAAACAGTCGTGCTCAACAAAATGCCTCCAGCGGGACTCGAACCTGCAACCACTGGCGCAGAAAGTAGAGTCACTTTGAAGCCAACCCTGTTGTCATATGACAAAAATATTACTAATACTTAATTAGAAGTTATTTATCTGAAGTTTTCAAACAATTAACATACGAATCTATATTCCAGGTGTGGTTCCAGAACCGGCGAGCGAAGTGGAAGAAACGCAAGAAGAGCACGAACGTGTTCAGGTCGCCCGGAGCGCTGCTGCCTTCGCACGGCTTGCCGCCCTTCGGCGCGGGCGACGTGTGCGGGCCCGGCGTCTTCGCTGATAGACCCTGGTCTATGCCGGCAGGTCAGGAATGTGATATATGCTTTACATAGTGTCCCTATAATAATTTTCTTATACTTCACCTCCATACTATATGAACGAGAACTTAATCTGAAATATTAAATCTTTATTACATAGTGGATATAAAGCAAAATCACTCACGCTGTTTGTACGCTAAGATCTGTTAAGCTATACGACGGATTTTAATGCAGTTTTCAGCAATAGATAGAGTGGTTTTAGAGACAGGTTTATATTGCGTACAATACTGCATTTATTTATATTATAGTAGAAAAAACGAATTTTTGAGGCAACTCTAAGTATTTCATGGCAATAGTAAATAAATAATTTCTATCTTTGAATATTTTTTACAAATTAATAGTAGCGATATGGGTATCAAAACTGGTGCAAAAAATTATTAACTTTAGTTGGTTACCTTACAATTTTTAGTTCCTTACTTTACTGATTCATAATTTCTTGCTTCTCACAGGTCTAGGCCAGCTCTCGCAAGGCGGCGTATCCATGGGCGGGTTCGGCGCAGGCGCACTCCCTCAGTTGGCGGCCGATCTTAACCCATCGCTACCGATCAGCTCTGTCGCCTCACAGCCTTACCAGTCGCACTACCCGCTCAATTCACTAGGTAATCATTTAAAATCTTACGAATGCTTTAATTAAAGTCCAAAACTTTTGACTTACAGTGAGATAATCGTGGTAGTTTGTAAAAATAATGTGTACCTCGTATTTCGCACTTTTCGAGCGTCCTATAGCTGGCCTGCTGCTGGGCATATACCTTCCTTTTATATGAGGGGAATCTGGCCATAGCTAACGTGAATTTACGTATATATTTGAGTGTTTTGTCAGGTACAGTTGAAGATACTTTGGATTCGAGCCCTGTGTTGGTCCAAGTTTAGTAATTGGTTCTTTCTTTGGGCAGTCGGTGGTGTTTTACCTCGTGCCTAGGAAAACATGTTAGGAAAGTCCGCTTGATCTCTCACAGATCGTGTTAAATTCTCGTTGTACAAAGCGGTGAGAATAGGAATACCTAGATATAGAGAGTGCACTTTAATATCTACGTAGGTAGGCTAGTTTCAGTGAAATTGATCGGCCAGTAGGACATTTTCAATATATGCTAAACTAAACTAAACCTTCTTTTTCGCTTTAATCTCAGTTAGTATTCGTACCAATCCGCAGGAGACACGATGATGTCGTACTGCAACAACCTGAGCGGGCAGCAGGGCGTGGAGGGCTCGCCCACGCCGCCGCACATGGCGCATTGCGGCAACAACAACGCATCACCCACTACTTCTGGTAAAAATATTATTATTTTTTTGTATTTTCTAGCCAACTCGCTCGCTTCGCTGGGAGTAAGTTGAAATATATTAAATGGTTTTAATAATTTATTCATAAAATAAAAGGTAGCCTTAGTTACTCCTTATAACATTAGCTACTTGTGAATAAAAGTCCCGTTAAAATTCCAGCCGTTTTAGAAATTAACCGTAACAAACAGTCAGACAGATAGGTAAACATTTTAAAAATTGATTTTTCATGTAAGTCATGTAATATTATAAACTTTCCTACGCATTTGCATACGGTATAAACTTTTCATATTATGTGAAAAGCTATTAAAATGAAATTAAAAACATATATTCTCTATTGTATATCACCATAAACTAGTGACTGACGTGGACTTCGCTCGTGTGGATCCCGCAGGTGTCTAATGTCTATTCCCATTACATATAACAATAATGTTAGAGTTTTGTAAATAACGCAATATATAACCGAGTGGTTGCAAGCAGGCGGCGGCGCGGAGGGCGAGGAGGAGATGTGGCGCGGGCACAGCATCGCGGCGCTGCGCCGGCGCGCCTCCGAGCTGTCCGCCGCCATCCCGCCCTACCTGCAGCTCAACTACGACGCGCACAGCCCCGTGTACTGACCGACAAACCCCCACTCCCACTCCCACACCCACGAACAACCCCACTCCCACCACCACACACAGGTGTACCCGTAACTAAACGTCTATATATGTGTACAATATTATAGGAAAGTGTTGTACTCGTGGACGATTGTGTCTGTGAACACCGGGTATATTGAAAAATTTAAAATATTAACCAGACGAACTGACGCAACTGTGAAGTAGCTTATTAACAAGTCTGACAGACTAGCTAAAGCAAAATTTGTCTAGTAAATAAATCTTATTTTGATTAATAAATCGTGTATGTTCACAGGTACAACACCTTCTCATTTATAATATTAACTGGCATACATATATTTAAGCCCAGACTCAAACTCAAATTTATGTATACATTCAGGCACAGACTGAGGCATGGCCTCAGTCATAAACATAGTCACAGACGCGTCCACACATATTAATGTACGGGCTAAGCAAAAGTGCTTCCGTAGCAAATCTTATTGCAATTGCTATTGATGTGTTAAGCTAACTACGTATTTAATTTATTTCATTGTTAACGTACTGATTTTCTTATTTGGTGCAATCGTCAAAAATTCATATATTTTTTTGTAATTATATCTTTAACCTAGTGACTTACCCTCGCTTTGCTCGGGTTCGTCTAAAAATAGTCAAGTTAAGTTACTCTAGTTAAAAATTTAATTTTTTTTAATATCTTTTTTTAGTTCAAGTTACTCCTTATATCATTGACTATCTGCGATTGAAAGTCATGTCAAAATCGGTCCAGCCGTTTCAGAGATTAGCCGGAACAAACAGACAGACAGACAAAAATTTGAAAATTGATTTTTTGATGTTAGTACCATATTATATAGGTACTTTCCACATGCATTCAGTGAAAATCTGTTCATTTGAAATAAAAAAAAGACACTTCATTTTTATTTATATAAATACAAATATACATATTTTTGAATTAAAGCTATTGTCATGTCGATTTTTATAAGCTACAATTATCGAAGCAAGTTTGTGTTAACTTTTGCACAAAACTTTTAAAATGAGGCTTAATTTTATTTTTTGATGTTAATATATATTTATTGGTTACAAATATCATATTCTCAAAAATACTCATAGAATGATTAGCTTAACACATTTAGACTCTATAGGCAAGGTCGAGAAGAGCGGCATTAACGGTAAATACTAGTATAGTTTATTTTTGGCTTGGACATTCATTCGGACTCCGTCTAGAAATTAGCACATTCACATTCTGTAACTATAAAGAATTGTATTTAATTTACTTAAATTTGATTTATGAATTATAGTATAAGAAAAACAATTAAGAAAAATATTAAAATAATGGTTATAACAATAACCCATGTATATAACAATAAAAACATTCTTTGAAACTTTAAAAGAATGCAAAACACAATGTGTATACGACATTAATTAAATTTTTATATTTTACAAAATTATTGTCTAAACAATAACGTTTATCAAATAATATTTACGTTAATAAAATTGGGATATCAAAGGAAAATTAAAGCTATAATCGAAATTGCCAAAATGTAAATAATTAAGATCTTAATGTAGTGCTCTGTTACAGGTTATAATCAACCAAAAAAACCGTATTAAACAAGGACATGCAAAAAATATAGGTACCTACCTCTGAAACTTCTTCAATTCAAAACATACCCATAGAAGAATTTCCACAGACACTTTACATCAATAGTTTTACTAAATAATTATAGGCTCTTTGTAAATAAACCGATTTGAATTTCATGGACATATAATAATGTAAGTTAGTGTAAAATGTGAGCTGTATTTGAAAATACATACATGATGTATACGCGTTCGTACAATAATAAATGTAATGATAGACTTCAATAAGCTATTTATGTAAGAAGTATTAGGAGGACGTCGGCGCGGCGGCGGCGCTCGGACATTCCGTTACTTACGATATAGGTATTGTAATAGAAACAAATTGTATTTATCACTCGATGTTTCAAATATTACTAAGGAATAAACAAACTTTCTTAAACTTTCTTTGTTATTTTTACGTACTAGCAATGAAATAAAGCTGAATAACACCAAAGTTCTTGTATTTTTAATGACATTTCAAGGAACTCTACATTACTAGTAGCTTATTATTCAAAGCTCGAATAGAGCTTTGAATTATTATAAAAACATTTGCATAAAAATTCCGCATAAAAGCTGTTATATGCAACATTTTTTCTTTATTTTTTTAATGATTTTTATCACTATTTCAGTTTAAATATTCGGAAATGTCAGAGATTATTCGTAATATCCATATGTATACGTTTTAAATTAGTGTTAAAATGAATGTTTATGTTATTTTGGACTGTGGCCACTAATATTTAACTGTACACTAGGCAAGTGGTTGAAGTTCCTACTTATTTGCGTTGCGGTTCCGAAACACAAAGCGTGTTTTATTTATTTTAAACAGTTATAGAGCCGTCCCTCGATTTGTATAATATATTGTAAGTAGTCATAACTTTGTGTTTTCTAATTTTTTTCAAACTTTGTAATGTTTTTCTCGTCTCATTGATAAATCTGACGCATTGTAATTGATATTTTCATCTATTAGATATCTTTATGGATAATATGTGTATCTAAACTGAAGTATTTAATTTAAGACATTGTTTCAAGCCATTTTTGACATATTTGCATTATTAATAATGAATTACACTGGATCAAGAAACAATATTTTCAGGCGTCAGAATTATTAATAAGGCATTTTTATTTCAAAGTTAGAGCCAAAGCGATCCTAAGTTTGGTATAAATAAGTTTAACACAATATGGTTAATGTATGTATATTTTGTAATATTTTTAAGTATAATTTTGTCTTCGTGAATGCGTCGTTTAATCAAAATGTCTGACTTCTTGCTTTGTGGCGTAGCTCTTTGTTTTCTTTTCTAATTTACTAACAACTCTGTATATGCAAGTCCGATGAAAATGCACGCATAAGTTATAATATTTATGTAAGTATGTAAAAATACGATTTCCTTCCTCCAACCGTACTTTCGCCATTTCGGATGGTTTATAATAATACGGATATTGATAATATTATTTTGGAGCTTTTATTTTACTTATAATATAATAGATTTTGTCGCATTTTATTTTATTGAAATATATCTTGAAGTTGATGAACTTTGACTTTTTATGAACTTGTGTGTGAATTTTCAAATCTACACCTGCTGTTTCAATACTTAATCTTAATATTTCATCGTTTATTTCGTATAAGTAAAGGACTGAGTGATCGTAAATAAATATTTTATATAGTAACGTAAATAATACACTGTTTAAGAACTGGCTCTTATAAATATTAGAGGGCATTCAAAATTAAAAATAATGGATTAAAGTCAAAATGAGCTTTCTGTATACAATTTACGTAATGAAATTATTTAATGCTGCGAATATGTAAGTGGTTTCGGCTCTCGGTGGAAATGCGACTTGTCAGAGCATGTCTCCGCATTGTATAGCGACAGTAGATCGGTTTGTTAGCTCTAAGTATTAATACATTAATACGTACATAGACAATGTTCATTTTTTTGTGTTTTATTTCGTCATTCCCGACCTGTCATATTTAACGAGTAAGGTTCTAACCATGGAGGTTAGAGAACAGGAGAACCATCGCTTCATACTAAAGCATTACCCGCCTGTCCCAGAAAATTTGTAGAATTTAAAACATGCTGTCGTCGGTAAGTAGTATTTGTGAAGTAAGCTGTTTATGAGTATTGTCACTATTGTGACAACGTGAAGTTAGGCATTGAGACAACATAGCGATCGCAGCGCCTCCTTAGTTTGACAATATTTCTGAGACACTACCTTCTAGGGCGATGGTACTCCTGGTCTCTAATGTCCATGGTTCTAACGATATTGACATTCGTTAACTGTGCTTATGAAATAAGCCTTGTATTTTTAATGTGATTAATTCATTAATTCAACTATAATTCATTTTATTAATTTTAGACATCATGTTTCATAGTAATATTTACTGATTAAGACCTACACAATCGATATTTAAATAGAAATATTATTAGTTTTAATTTTTAAAGCGTCCGGGTTCGATTCTCGAGCTGAGTATTTCTTGTTATTACAATCGATGACATGGTATCCTAGAACTTGTCTTCGTATGTCTTACAGTTTCAGACTTCCCCATACTAACCGATTTAAATGTTACACCTGGTATTCTTTTGCATTGACTTGGAAGTTTTACTGTATGTAATTAATTTTGGAATGAGTTGTTACATGAATACTTTTAATATTATAAATATTTTAGTTATAAGCTCTACTTAAACTTTTACATACACATACATTTTTTAAAATACAGCGCCATCTATTAGGCTGTATAGTAACTACGTAGTTGAGGGTCAGTAAACTTAGATTCAAACCTCCTTATGTTGGTAATTTAACTTTTCGACGCTAGATGGCGTAGGTTCGATAAATTAAATATAGTAACAGTTATTGATAAAACAACATGTTGTTTAGAATGTAATTGTGTTTTTTGATACTTTAAAGATGTCTATAAAATCACAAAAGTCTCTAAATGATGAATGTTCAGAAATATTCGAGAGGAGCTACTCCGTGAGAAGTGTCTCTGAAGAAAGTTTGTCGAGGTTAGTAGAATTTTTGGATTAACTAATATTACTACTACATAATATTATAAAACAAAGTCCTCCGCCGCGTCTGTCTGTCTGTTCGCCATAAACTCAAAAACTACTGCACCGATTTTTATGTTGTTTTCATCGATGGATAGAGTGGTTTTCTCGAGAAAGGTTTTAGTATATAATTAGACAAGTTTTTTGTATACGCTTAATAGCGGAAACCGCGGCTTCGCTCGCGCTAAGCCTAGGGATGAACCCGAGCGAAGCGAGAGAGAGTCGCTAGTATGTAGATAAATGAGTACATTGCCACATCGGTATTACTTGGCCTAATTGGCCTAACAATAGCAAACATTATACATTACTAGGTTTATAGAGACTAAAAACTTAATGTATAAACAAAATGTATCTATGGGCAACCGAGGATGAGTGGCTTGTTATAGGTCCTAGTTGTAATATAAATATATATTAAATGCTTCATTCTATTACAAGAATATGTTAGGCTTTTTTAGCTTCATAGTTTTGAATTGATTTATGATTGATTTAAGTTTTTTTCTAAAGTAGTGAAGAAGAAGAAGAGTCCTTATCTCGGGAACTGTTGAAGAAACTGACGCCGGCCGTACTCAGCAAGCTCCGGCGCAGCTTTAAGAAATCTAAGGAGAAGAATGCTGCCAGGGATATAGACAGGTATCGTTTCTAATTAGCTGCAAGCTAATCTAATATGAAATATAAAAGATCGGGCAAGTGTGTATTTGACAACTATATTTTTTAACATGCATTGTAACAAAATATAAAATATTAATTATAACGTATTTTTAAGTATAAGTATTTTTTTTATAAAAATATTTTTGCAGCCCCATACATGCTACCTAAAATATGATTTAGAAATATCTAAAAAAATTAACATGTTTCTACCAAAGTTTTTTTTTTTTTAATGTTTATTAGACTAAATAATTTGAAAATCTGGGTTTTCTTTTGTTAACTACGGAACCCAAATTTACAAGAAATTAAGGGTTATTAGTAAACTTAAATATATTTTTATACGTGTAATACTATTCATTATACCATATTCAAAAATGTATAATATATGTATATATATATTTCAAGGCGAGTAGAAGAGGTGATGCGCACTGCAGCCGCGGAAGAGGGCATCGAGTTCGCTGCGCCTACGCAAGTGTTGCCCAGTACTCTGTACTTAGACGAGAGTGGGTTCATCACAGCTTTTAATAATATTTTTGGTAATTATGAAAGTTCATCATATGTTTTTTCATAATACTAAAATAATACCTGTGCATGATTAAGAAAAAAAAGTTAACAAATAAGACTGCTTGCGCGAGTTAAAATTTTGAATCTATTGCTACCTTTGCTTAGCCAGCGCATTAGTAGCAATAAAAAAAAATCATCAATGAAAAACATTTTGTCAATAGCTACAAAAACTATTTATAATATCAAAATCATTTACATCATTTAAGTGGTAAATATGTTATGGACAAAGTGGTTAATTAGGACAGTTTTCATAATGTCCATCACTGGAGAACGAAATCAAAAATATTTATTTAAACTGTCAAATAATTGATATTGCGATAGTAATTTTTATCGTCTGTAATTCAGCAAATATTATGAAAGTAACTGAAACTTCTCAGGTCACAGTAAGTACACGAGCCACGCTCGGCAACTGTTTCGGACGTTGGACACATTCAGCAGCGGACGCGTTTGGTGGCGGCAGGTGGTGTCGCGGCTGGTGGTGGCGGGTGGTCGTACCACCACCTCGCGCTCGGAACGGTGGAGCCCTGTTGGTATTGGGGGGATGGTACAGTTGAAACATTGTAAGGTGAGGGAAATACGAAACAACTAACAACTTACCGTTACTTCGTTTGGGTCTTTAGGTTCATTTACGTCCAAATACCGTCTGGATGTATTTTTGCGTGAATAAGTAATTATATTATTTATATTCTTTATTGCACTTAAAGTAAAATATATACAGTAATGCGAATAGAAACTTAGTTTGCAAAGGTGGACTTATCTCTGTAAGAGATTTTTTCCAGCTAACCTGTGTTAGTGAGAAGTACCTAGTGTTATAAAGCAGGCTAAAATAGTGCAGTTGCGATACGAGTATATATAGAATACTAAAAATATATAATATCATCAATACATATTTATATATGTATATAAATACAAGCCCTCATATGTATAAACTTTTACATAGTAGTCACATTTACTTCGCTTATTCGCATTCCTCGTCATATAAAATTAGCCTAAGATCCTCCAGAAGCTACGGCTTTGATCCATATCTGTCTCAATGTTTTAGGGGGAGTAACAAATACATGCTTTCATCTTTAAAATAATAGCTCGATTGTCTTTTTAAACTAGTTCCTATTTACAACTTCCTTTATAAATATTATTCAGCGGGAAACCATTATAAAGCTAGTGAACATAGAGAGAGAAGATTCCTTTTGCTACGCCGCCGTGTCGAGGGGCGGGCGGGTCGGCGTGTACAGTGGGGACATGCAGCTTCTAAATACTTATGAGGTAATATGTTGGAATAGTAAAAAAAAAGTTTTTGTTTCTTTATGAATCATAGCTATTTTATTTTTTAATTTTTACATACACATACACGTACATTGAAATCGGCTTAGGCGTTTATTTATTTATTTATTTCTAAAGTACACTTACAGCATACATAAATAATGTTTTCCAAATAATTTTATAACATAATAACAATATACCTTATATGCATGTCAATAACAAGTGCACACAGCATTTCCAGATTCATAATTTAAAAGTACAATGTCAAGATAATAATAATAATAATTCTAAATAAGTGTTATTTTATAAAAGAAGTCAACTATAAAATAAAAATCAAAATCGTCATAATATAATATCATACAAGTATTATAATAATAGTGGTTAAAATTAAAAATAAGACTTATCATGCATTTTATAATAATTGAATAACTTATTTTTTAATATTAAGGAAGACTCATAAAAAATGTCAATGCCAGGAATTGATTTAAGGATTAGGTTTAGAAGTTATGGTGGAATAAAAGAAACTCACAAACATACATACATACGTCATGAACCCTGAAAACATAACACTCCCTTAGGCCAGGAGTAGGTACAATCACTCTATAAATTTTCATCACAGTGAAAATATTATTATACAAAATCGGTGAAAGAAATGATAAAATAATTTTGGCCAGGTTTTTGATATAAATACTCCTATGTGCGGCGTATATATTTGTATACACATAATTATACAGTTAAAATAAAATAATACTAAGCCCCGTAGTAACTCAATAGAAAAACTTTGCCTACTTTCAACAAACAGACTACACAAAAAATAATACAATGAATAATTACCAAAGAAAATTGTAAAATGTTTGTCCCAGGTGTTCTACCACAGGACTGGAGTGCGTCGTCGCGTCAAGAACTGCTGGATCACTGATGCTATTTATATGAACGTAAGATCATAAAAATATATTAAAAAGTTAGAGATTTTGTACTGGTCTCTGGTACAATTTATGAGAATAAAAAAAGTACTGTATTAACATTAATTAGTATACTATTTCGAGTAAAAATAATAAATTTACTTATGATGATTCCAGGACGTGCAGTGTCTGTTACTGTCGGCGTCAGACCGAAGCCTGACGATCTACGACGTGACGACCCTCACTCACTCACCCATATACTGTATCACCGGCTTACCCAACATACCCACCGTAAGAAATTTAATTTTTATATAGAATATGTATTCAGCCCCTTTTTAACTTCCACTGCTGTGCACGGGTCTCCCTTCAATACGAGGGGGATCAGGCCATAGTCCACCGAGCTGGTTCTAATGCGTGCCTCAAGGCCTCTCAGACTGTACTTAGTGTATTGCTTAATTTATTAACCCTCTAGCAGTCAGCTTTTTTATTACTATTACTATATCCTCTAAAGACATAAAGACAGTGGAAGCCCAGTGGTAACGCGCTCGCTTCAAAACCATGTCTAGCACCTCAGATATTTTCATGTGCGAATCATTTTCTAACATGATCACCACTTGACTTACGGTGAAGGCAAACATCGTGAGTAAACCTGCATATATAAGAGAAATTTGCAAGTTTTCGAAAGACTTGTAAAGTCCGCCAACCCGCACTAAGACCAGCGCGGCGGACTATGGCCTGATCCTCCTCGTATCGAAGGGTGGCTCGAGTGCTCGCTCATCTCTCTCTCTTGCCCCTTCAGTATATACGAATCGTAACTCTCTCTCTCCTTGTATCTTCACTAACTTATATCTCCCTCTCAACTTCCGTTCTCTTACTCCCCAAGTCAAGCGCGCGTAAAGTAGTTTTACTTCAAAAATATTGCTTTCAGTGTTTAGCTTACACACCGGCTGTGAACTCCTGCGAGTCGGAGTTACTATTCGGGTCAGAGCGCGGCGACCTCACGCGCCTGCGCTTCCTGCAACCACGTCTCTCGCTACTCTACGTGAAGTCTCCGGATAACATTAATTATTACTATTGGATGGTAATTTGTATTTTTATATTTGAAAAGTATAATACGATATATATATATATATATATATATATATATATATATATATATATATATATATATATATATATATATATATATATATATATATATATATATATATATATATATATATATATATATATATATATATATATATATATATATATATATATTTTCACCAATGATAGAGTGGTTCTCGAGGAAAGCTTAAGATTTTGTATACATTTGCTGGCGCGAAATCTAAAATTAAAATAAAAATATAATTCCATGTAGGAGTTATCATCAGCTCCTCACACGTCGTACTGCAGCAGCAGCATGTGGCGCGGCGTACACGCCCGCGCGGTGCGTCGCGTGGCGGCCGCCGGAGACCTCGTGTTCTCCTGCTCTCACGACACTAGTGTCAGTGTCAGAGCTCGCCACGCGCCTGGGAAGCTTCCAGATTATATCTTCCACGTGCAAAGGGTTAGTCTGAGACATGTTTAAGTTTGGTACGGATTTAAGTGACGTCCATGTTGCTAAATGGAACTGTTAAGTAATGTAAGTTGAAGCAGTGGGAAGAACTCAGATTATATACATAGACTAGTGACCCACCCTCGCTCCGTTCGTCCCTAGATACTTTATAATAATATTAATATACCAGCGAAGTCGCGCTATATTAGCTAGCTAGCTAAAATAAATAAGATTTCTAAAATAAAACCATCATCTGTATCATAATTACTATCTGCGAGTGAAAGTCCCGTCAAAATCGGTCCATCGGTTTCAGAGATTAGCCGAAACAAACAGACAGACAGACAAAAATTAAATAAAATGATTTTTTTATTTTAGTACCGTATATACTTTCACATGCATTTACTAAAAAGCTGCTAATTTAAAGAAATAATATTTATATGTATAATTGCATAGATTTAAGGACCCATATTTGTAGGGTGTGACGTGTTTCCACCTGGTGCCGTCGCTGCACATGCTGGCCACCGGCAGCCGCGACGGCGTGGTGCGGCTGTGGGAGAGTCCGCAGGGCGCTCCCTTCGCAAGCTTATCAGTACCTGGATCTCCTGCCGTTTTAGACGTCGTCGTTATCGCTTCTTTGGAAATAGTAGTGGCTTACTTCAGTAACTGTGTAAGTATTTCAATTAAATTGTCAGTGGTTACAAGTACCATAAAGTTTTATAAATGTTACTATACTGTGACGATTCGTTTGGCTCAGTTGGTAGTGACCCTACTTGCTGCGTCAGCGGTCGCGGGTTCGAGTCCCGCTGGAGGCATTCATTTGCTAAGCACAAATGTTTGTACTCTAGTCATGGGTGTTTATATTTATAATATGTATGTATTTAAAATTTATATGTGTAGTATATCAACTATCTGGTATCCGTAACACAAGCCTCGTAGCTTACCACGGAACCAGATGGCGCTGTTGTAATAATGTCCCAAAATATTATAAATAACTCAAGACATGCTTATTCTTGATTATAACAAGTATAATCCAGTTTTTTCATATGGTATGTATTTATTTAGGTTATTTATTATACCTAACTCGTATTGTGAATGAAATTTCACGTTATATTGTTTAACTTGTTTTATTATTTTGCTATTATTTTTCCCATAAGATACAAACATCCACTATTAATATTATTATTATCCATTCGTATAGGTACTATGAGCTTAGTTTAAAAAAAATAGGTGCGTGTAACGTTCACGCGCGGTTGAAGTAAAACTTCGTCGACAGCGCTACGTCGACGCAACGCTGACGCAACGCGCCGTGTGGACCGGCTCTTAGGCATATTACAATCACATATTTATAGAATATCATGTATGGAAAGAATATAATATTATGTACTTGTCAGACAATAACAACGGTTGCCATGGCAACATGGGAATGTATTCTATCTCATTCTCTCGCCGACTTAATCCTATACATTTATGTATTTATTTCTTTATCGTGACGCATTTTCGTTTCATCGAGTTTCAAATCACAACGATTCTATAGAAGTTTCACTTCAAAAAATCATTGTGGAGTATTTTGATGTGGGCAGTCTGCAGTGTGTTAATCTTATTTTACCATGAAAATAAATCGTTTGTTAACCGACTTCAAAAAAAGGAGGAGGTTCTCAATTCGTCGGGGACTTTTTTTTTTTCTATGTATGTTCCCCGATTACTCGACGATGGCTGGACTGATTTGGAAAATTCTTTTTTTGTTTGAAAGGGTATAGTAAAAAAAAGAATATGATATACAACAGGTGAATAAAGTTAAAAATGACAGCAAAAAATTATGGCAAACACTTAAAAATATCACAAATACTTCAAAACAAAATCATCAAGGTAAGGAATTATTAAATTTACAAAACTCCCCTCAACGATCGGTGGAATATATTAACAGATATTTCAACAATATAGGCGAAGACCTTGCGAGGCAGTCCCATGCTAGGCGTAATGTGGATGGTTCAGATAAACATACACCCTTACACTCTCTCTCTCACGCACATACACACACGCATACACACACACACACACACACACACACAGACACACAGATGGAGAGACATACACACATGCACCACACCGCTCAACACATGTAAACACACTTACAATAATATTAGAGAGGATCACACAACAAAACCACTGATTATGTAGGTAGATCTTTGGTTTTTATCTTTTTGTTTTTTTTTTTACTTTTGTTTAATTTTGTTTTTTACTTTGTTTGAAACACTACTCGTGCATGTCAACCATGTTTTTAATGGAGGGAATTGGCGCTGCAAGCTGGAATACAGGTTTCCTAGTTCAGCTACAGATGCTGCATTCACTTATTAGCGATATTATATTTTGGCATATATTATTTTGTAAAACTTGTAAACATCTTTTTGGATAATAAAGTATTATTATTATTATTATTATTATTATAGTTAAATTCTTTCAGGCTCTTATTAACCGACTCTAAAAAAGGAGGAGGTTCTCAATTCGTTGGGGACTTTTTTTTATGTATGTTCCCCATTACTCGAAGATGGCTGGACCGATTTGGAAAATTCTTTTTTGTACATAAACAAAATAAGTATCTACTTTCCGTTAAAAATTTGAAAATAAATTATTTTTAACAAAAAACAAAAACCGACTTCAAAACTAAACAAATCTAAACTAAAAAGTAGAAAATAATACTTTTAAGAACTTCGTTAATTTAGAAGTCGGTGCCAGCCAAAGCAAAATAACCTTAAATAGACACATATTCGATTAATCTATATCTATAATATTTGTAAACACAATCAAAATACCATTCGAAAGTCCATTGCAAAGCCAAGATAAATCTATCCGTCTTGGCTGGCACCGACTTCAAAATTAACGAAGTTCTTAAAAGTATTATTTTCTACTTTTTAGTTTAGATTTGTTTAGTTTTGAAGTCGGTTTTTGTTTTTTGTTAATTTCTTTATAAAGTACATATTGCTTTTTACTCAACATATTATGTAATGTGTAATAGAATACAGGCCATCTGATCGCTTCTGCTACATTTACATTTCCCTTCCTTTTAGCTGAAACAGCACGAGTACTAACCACTGACTTATTCAAAAACTTTTGCATTCTTAATGAACCGTCCATTATCCACTAGGTAGTGCGACTTCGAGGTCAAGTAACTTATATTTTATTATATTCTTTATCATACTTTTGAGGTCAATGACACTGATAAATGAGGGCAAGGCGGACTTACCTCTGAGAGGAATCACGTCCAGCAAAAGTATTTTATCTAATACTTGCGATATGATATCGAAACATGTATGATTTATGTAAATATTATTTCCCGAAAATCAATTCTAGCTTAAGCTTAGCTTCCAGTAGTGATGTAGTACAACTATTGCCGACTTTATTTTATAAATAAATTGATATTATATATGTTAAATTGGCAGTGGTAGTCCAGCGGTAACGCGTCGCTTGTATGACCGAGTGATTCGGGTTCAAATCCGGGTCTCGCACCTCTGATATTTTCATGTGCGAATCATTTCTATCCTGATTACCACTTGTCTTACGGTGAAGAAAAAACATCGTGAGGAAACCTGCATGTCTGAGAAAACCTAGCAAGTTTTCGTAAGACATGTGAAGTCCGCCAACACGCACTGGGCCAGCGCGGTGGACTATGGCCTGATCCCCCTCGTACTGAGGGAGGCCCGTGCCCAGCAGTGGGACGTTAAAAAGGGCTGATGACATAATAAATTGGCTAAATGAGTCTGTTTTTGTGCATTTGTCTTTAGTTTCTGCACATTTGGGATCTATATGAAGAATGTCTTCTTCAAACAGTCAAAATAAAGTTTTCGTTCCTCGGCGTGCTCGGGAAGAAGGTTGAGTTCGGGACTTATTGTATTCACGCTGGTATGAACATTTTTGCCTTTTTATTTCTTTCTTTTTTCAATTGCACTTCATTTTGTTTAGTTATTATAAGACAGAAGTAATGCGGGTTCCATTCCGACTTTCACAGCTCTGATATTTGCATGTGCAAATTATTTCTAGCATTATTACCACATGTCTTACGGTGAAGGAAAACAACGCAAGAGTCGAAAGACATGCTCAGCCCGCATTTGGCCAGCGTGGTATTGAAGGGAGGCCCGTGCCCAGTAGTGGGATGTTAAAAAGGGCTGAAATCTGAAAACATCAAATTAATTTTATGTTTTATGTAAGTATTCTATGATTTACTACTTAATTACATGTTACTGGAAATGTATATGATACCTCTGACCATGATGACGACTGATGAAAAACGTAATGTGGACACAGATAGTGAGAGATATCAGCATATGTCATTTGAAAACTTAAGTAATTACGTTGTTTTAGTAAAATGACCTTGTTTTTGTAATAGCGAATACGTGTTTGTTGCGTTTTATTTCGCAGATTTTAAAATGATATCAGTGAAGAATGATTTTTTATCAAACCGAGATAGCATTTGTGTTAATCAATGTTTAGTTTTTTCGAGTATTGACTTTTACTGTACAGTGGAGTGATAAGATTATACTCAACAATTGTTATGCTTATGTAGAATACCGCGGTAGGTACTGCTTAGAGGAAGTACCATCTTGATGATGACCTGGATGCCTAAAAAAAAGAGCTTTTAGATAGGAGGAACTTTTTGCAGTGTCTTGTGGTGCAATTTGAATGCATCTTAATAAGCATGTATACTAAATAATCCTTACGTATGTTAAAATAAAACTTGTAAGCTATTAGGAAAAGAAAACAAAACACAAGCACGGGTAGTACCTAGTAGAAGTCTACGATTCTCCAGGTCTATCGATACACTAAATTTCTTCTTTGTACATTCTTCTATGAAAGGTCCTCAAATTAAGAAATCGTGTGAAGACGCAGACGATGCATGTGGCCTGTCGCGTCGTGGGTCCAGTGTGTACCAGGGGTCTACCGGGGGCCTGATCTTGCAACCAGAACCTTCCCAGACCATGGATGGAGTCGAAGGAGACCCGTAAGATTTTATATTATACAATTTTAGTTTTTGAATTTCAATCTTTGAATTTTGAATTTGAATCTTTCAATTGAATTTGAATCGACCCTAAGGCGTCCAGCGTTATATTATACTAGCGACTTACCCTCGCTTCACTTGGTTTCGGGCCTGGGTACTTATAATAGAATTGATTTCTTTATGGAACGGTTAGTGTAGTTTTTTTAGAAATTAGATGCTTTCTCGCAGTAAAAAGTATCCGATATTTTAACCCCGCAGAAATCATCATACCAACTTTCATCAAAATCTGCGCAATGGTTTTCTCGTGATGGGGTCACAAACAGACCGAAAGACTAAGCTAAAAACTATGGAATCGATTTCTGTATCGATAATATTAACTATTTTCAAAAAATATTCATTATACAGATTCGTTCTAGCTGGAATTTTATCATAGATATGTTTATAAACATTCAGAAGTACACGTGCTAACTTTGAAACAGTGGTACGTACGTATGCGTCCCAACTAAATAGCATACCTTTTTTTTTATTTCAGAGAAAATATACGTTTTAATCGGCCAGAGCTTTTAATAACGTGCTGTGATTATGTATGCGTTATAAAGCTACGCGACAGAGAGGGCTCCGCACTGCCGCCGCCCGGAGACACGTTGAGGGCGCGACGTCCGTCTTTTTGGGAACTACCCCCAGATTTAATGGGTCGGTATATGTAACCATCACTCATCTAATAAGAAAATAACAATGTCCTCCCAACCTATTCCGGTCACGGCGGCTAATCACGCTAAGACTAGCCACCTGAGCAAGAAGGGAATAAAAAATAGCCGACGACTTATTCTCAGACCTACCAAATCTACACTAAAAAATTCATTAAAATCGGTCAAGCCGTTTTGGAAGAGTTGGACAACAAACACTGTGACACGAGGTTTTTATATATTCGAAGAGATTTTATTTCTTACATTTATTTTGTATTTAATTTTACTGCAAGTAGTTAAAATTAATTTAATATTTACGATATTATCTTCACATTCTCATTATAATTTTATTTAAAGACTGTAATCAAAGTTAACCTTTCTCCGCGTCCATTTCCAACTGGATTCTTTAAAGTACGAGTAAATTAATTTTATAGTTAAGATGATAACAACAAATATATTATGAGGAAACAGTTACATTTATTTTCGATATTATGTTTTTTATACAGTAAGTCGTTTTTTTTCAGGCAAATTTATAGCTAGAATTACAAAAACGAAGACTTTTTGTTACTTTTAACGTCTAATTTCAGAACCGTCCATACCGACGCGCAAATCTTCGCTTCCATCGCCGAACCTCCTGGCGCCGGTCGAATCTGAACACCCTTTAAAAGATCTCGACGATCTTTTAGAAAAAGCTGGTAATGTAAAATATTTACTTATCTTGTTATTCTGATATATTTCTACTGATGATGTGATTTATTTTTACACTACAGATTGTATATTTTTTTTTTGGTAAAATTAAATATTTGTTATTTTATAGGTCTTCAAGGAATAATAAACAAAGACTTTGTCTTGATGCAGGGGCTAAAGCATGATTTAAACAAAAAACTGTACGAAATGGAAAATAATAAGGAAGCTGTAAGTATTATATTTCGCTTTTTGCTACTAAGCTATTGTAGTTTTCTGTAGGCCTTATTCATAAGAGGCATATTTCTAGTACCTACATTGTTTTGATATATTTCTTAAAGTTCAGCCAGCGTTAGCCATTGAACGATTTGATAGACAATTATTGGGTTTTCCCGTGGAGATCAAAGATTTTTCTGTAAAAATAAATAAAAGAGTAAATGTTGACTCAAGAATAAAATTGATAATGCACGAAATTTAGTCTGATTCGATTGAGTACCTACTTTTTGAGTAAAACGCGCACATCGATTTCAGTAAGTTACTCTTTTATTAAATTGTCTTAAAAATTATACATTATTTTATATTATTTCATTTTATGTCTATATTCTTTAATTAATAAATAATTAAAAAAGTCATTAATTTAACCATATTAATAGTGTAACATTAGCATAAATTATTGTGGTCATGTAGATGAGGTCGGCGGTGGGCGCGGGCGCTCCTTACTTAGCGCTGAGAAGCTACGAGCCGGACCCTTTACCTACCTTCGAGCATTTAGCCGAGAAATGCTCTCGTGTGATGAAGTTAGTATTTTTTCAACTTGCTTTAATATTTATTTAAATCCTGGGTAAATAGCACCCCGATATTTTTGTGGGTCGCTAGCAGTCCATAAAAAATATCGTCTAAATATAAATAAGCAAATATAGTATAATATGAACTATTATTGACTCATCTCCTAGCTACAAGTATGTCTTAACAGATAGTGTAGATTTCTCAGGAACTAGCAAAAAGCTGAGCTTTGTGAGGGCTCGTGTCGTGGATAGTTTTTCTAACAGGTAATGTTAAAGTTGTGATAAACGAGAAATCGAATGCGTTAAGAGAATTGGAGTAAAACAAGATGGAAAAATAAGACCTGTTCTAGTAACCACAAAATCCATGGGATTTAAGATCGACATACTGAGGAATAGTAAATATTTGAAGGAGACAGGACTATACATAAAAGAAGACTATACTCGCACAGTTTTAAATAGAAGGAAGGAGTTGCAAGAAGAATACAGGAGTAGAAAACAAAAGGGCGAAAAAATAATATTGAGAAGAGACAAAATAGTAACATTATATACGAAGCAAAAACAAAACAGTAACTTATACACAAAGGATGACAACAACATTAAAAGCACTTATAAAAGAAAACCTATTTTCTCCCCGGAAGAAGAACATTCACCAAATAGAAATTAGAAACACATTAAAAACCGCAAAATAGAATAAAATCACAGATTACAATAAAAAAATGACATCATATTTATTATCTCCTTCTTCTTCACAAACGTAGCAACTAAAACAGGCCCCTCTCCACACAACCACATACAACAAAAATCCCTTGTCACAAAAAAAAATGAATAACTCTCCCAATACGGCTGGTCCCCGTGGGAGTAGTAGACCACCACCCTCAACCAAAATGAAATATTTATATATTGGAACGTATAATATTCGTACTCTTGTCGCTGAAGGAAAAAAAAAGAACTAGAATATGCTCTACAAAATATAAAGTAGGATATGAACGGAATCGGATGGAGGAGGCCTATACCCGAAAAAGGGGTTCCCAAGACATAACTTAATGTATACTTAAAAAGTAAATAAATAAATAAAATGAATAAAGAGGATACAGAATAACAACATACATACAATTTATAAAATTGAAAAGAAAAAAAAACATAATAAAATATGTAACATGAATACCTAATATTATCATGCATGTGAAACAATAATTTATTTAACTAATCTATGTTTAGATGTATGTAATGATGTAGTTCACATGATGTGTAAATTACTTTATTTATATGTAAATAACTATTGCTGATTCAAAGTCTGTAATTAGTTTTTTGGTGTCTTGGAAAATAAAGGCTTATTATTATTATTATCTTTATTAATTTGATTTCTTAAGTTAGGTTTTTTACAATAAAGCTATATCAAAAGTAAAATACATTAAAGAATTTACAAAATATAAATACATTATAAAAAACCTAAACTAGGGTGCCGCCGGCAGCGGGGCAGGGCCCAGGCTACCGGTGGTTAGGGCTGCAGAGAGAGGAACCTCCTGACAATGCGCGCCGTGTCCAGAAGTACCGCCTTCTGCATCCGACCCTTGATCCAGCCATCTAGCGAGAGTCTCTTAAGATGTTTGTCGAGACTCTTCGCTATAAGACCGTTCGCCGAAACGACCAACGGGACAATGATCGTCGAGTCAACATCCCACATGGCGGTTACCTCGTGAGCCAAATCAAGGTACCTGCTGAGTTTGTCCTTCTCAGCCTTCACGAGGTTCTCGTCATGCGGGATGGCGACATCGATGAGCACTGCCTGGCGCTTTGATCGATCTACCAGCACGATATCAGGCTTATTGGCTACAATAGTCCTGTCCGTGATGATAGATCGATCCCAATAGAGCGTGGCACGACCATTCTCAAGAACCGGCAATGGTGCGTACTTATAATATGGCACCTCAGACCCCACAAGACCGTATCGAAGAGCAAGTTGCTGGTGAATGATCCTGGCTACTTGGTTATGTCTGTGCAAGTACTCGCCGTTAGCAAGATGAGAACAACCGGAGATTATATGCCTGAGTGACTCACCGGGACGGCGGCATGCCCGACAGATGTCGACCGTACCGTCCTTCAGGATATATCTCCGGTAATTGTTCGTCATCATTACTTCGTCCGCAATTGCACAGACAAAACCTTCGGTTTCCCCGAAGAGATCCCCGAAGCGTAGCCAGTTCACCGACGCGAGCAGATCTACATCGGGCCCCGTGAGGGCCTTGTAGAATCGCCCATGTAGCTCCTTGCACTTCCACGCAGTCCTACGGTCATCGGTGCTAAGCACCTTTGGTCTGCGCCAGTTCTCGTTTGCCAAGGAGAGAGAGGTGAGGCCTTTGTCAACTGCTACAACATCGCGATGAATCCCACACTCGTTGTTTAGGAAATACTCCCTAAGACTGCACACCTCGCGGTTATGGAGGTCCTTAGCGTTTAAAAAGCCACGGCCTCCACACTTACGCGGGATGTACAGTCTCATAACTGACGAGCGTGGGTGCCTCATGCGGTGTGCAGTGAGAAGCTGACGGACCCTCGTATCCAGGGCGTCCAGCTCAGTCTGAGTCCACCTTAGTATGCCAAAGGAGTAAGTGAGCAGAGGCATTACCCAAGCGTTGAAGGCACGCGCCTTATTGCCACCGGATAAAAGACTGTTAAGTACTTTTGTCAAGCGACAAAAGAAACGCTGCCTCAACGCCTGCCTAATGTCTCCGTCCGCAATACCCAATGACTGTGACAATTATTATTATTATTATTATAATGGTAAAGCAATCTTAACTCTTTGGTTTTCTAACAAATGGCGTTAGTAGTACAATAATATTCTATCTGATGAACACAAAATTGTTAATGTTTTATTTAATGATCTAAATCCAAGACTCTAAGAGCTTTTAACTGGAACTAAAACACCGCTTCGATTGCCTAGAAAGCGACGTAGACACTTATAATGATGGGTTCGTGGAAGCTGTCCAAACACTTGGGTCTAAACATTTGAGATGTCCCTCCATAAATAGACCCAAAATAATCTCTGATCCCACTCTCGAGCTCATGAAGGAAAGGAGAGAAATGAACTTGCAGTCATAGGATGACGCCTTCAAGTACCGGCAACTTAAGTTTCAAAGTTCGGGCAGTTTTCAAAGTCCCTAAGACGTGATCTTTGCAACTAACTTTGTAATAACAAGCGTAAATGATAAATTTATCTATTGGACAAAGCCGGCTTATCAAGCACAAAACGGTATGATCGTTTCATCTAATCCTGAGCTTATTACAGAGATCGGGAGAATTTATGGATAGCTATTTACATCAAAGCGACAACCCATCAGTCTGAACAACGATTCGAGGGGCAGACTAACCCGATATATTACCGAAGAGATCCCAGATGTCAGCCTGAGCGAGATTAGAGGCTCTCAAATAACTCAAGAACAACAAGTCAGCGGGTGTAGATGGAATTACAGCCAAACTTCAGAAGGTGAATAGAGAACCCATCCATAGGGCCCTTCAAAAGTTTTTTAATTCCATCATATGCAAAGGCGAAACCCCGCGAGCATGGAGCAGAAGCGCTGTGGTACCGTTCTTTGAAAAAGGTGATAATGCCCTTTTTAAGTACTACAGACCCATAGCGCTTCTGAGCCATGTATACAAACTGTTTTCGAGAGTCATTACGAACCGTCTTGAAAGCAGGTTTGACGACTTCCAGCCTCCCGAAAAAGCTGGCTTCCGCAGAGGCTTTAGTACCGTAGACCACATTTATACGCTGCGGCAGCTTATACAGAAGATTACGGTCTTCTTGTCTCTTTGCTTGGCGTTTGTGGATTACGAAACAGCCTTTGATTCGATCGAGACCTGGGCTGTGCTGCAGTCTCTCCAAAGGTGCAGAGTAAGCCACCAGTATATCGAAGTATTGAAGTATCTGTACGAAAACGCCACTATGTCAGTCCGACTTCAGGACCGGGACTGGAGACCCAACCAACTGCAGAAATGAGTACGTCAGGGCGATGTCATCTCGCAAAAATTGTTTACTGCTGAGTTGGAAGATTTCTTTGAGCTCCTGGACTAAGACGGACTGGGCATCAATATCAACGGCGAGTACATCACACCTTCGGTTTGTCGACGATATAGTGGTTATGGCTGAGACCATGGAGAACCTCAGTATAATGCTTAATGACCTCAAAGAATCTCCGAACGAGTTGGTCTGAAAATAGGCATGGACAAGAGGAAAATTATGTCGAATGTCCATGTTGCTACCACTCCAGTTTTTATCGGGAATTCTTTGCAGATTCTATGCGTCATGTAGCTCCTAATTTAACTATGAGGCAGTACTCGTCATCGCTATGACGTATAACAATAGTTCATTCATAAGCGTAATGTTATGGTCTAAGATACTAACCTAAATCGACCTTCACCTAGCTGATATTAGAGTAAAACTTATTTTATAAAAAATTAAGTGTATAAGAAAATATAATAAAAATGGGTTGGCTAAAAAATCCTGGACAGAATATTTTTAATTGATAAAGAAAATGATTTTTAATTGAATGTTGCAACATCAAGATAATAAGAAAATTTTATCCTGACTTAAAGTATAGAACATATATAATGTGTAGATGTTGGGTTATCTATTATTTACGTGGACGAACTACCACCGCGAGGTGGTCATAACAAGTCCGGCAAGCCCGGCAACGAAACGAGTCAACGCATAAAATATAAGTATACCGTACAAGTAGTACGCGTTTATTACAGATAAGAATACAACATAAAATAAAGAAGAAAATTGATGTACAGTTTCAACTCAGTTACAATTTTATTATACTATTATGTAAAACTATAGAGCTTAAAAATGATGTAACTCTGCCTACAAAGTATGAGTATTATCAACAGAAAAATAAAGTTTATTAAATCTTTACATTTAATAATTGTGTTATTATGAACTTAAAGTTATCTTAACGTTATTATCATAAAAATAAGGTAAATTAGTCATAACTTCTGATAAATAATATATAGATATAGACAGAGTAATAGTCGACTTATTTAACAAAATTTAATACTATAAGCCGCCGAAACCGTTAACCTGTTTATAGTACAACCCAAAAAAATAGAAAAATTAACTACTTTACGCACTATAAAACTACCTTTTCGGATATTGTCGCGGATTTATTTTGATTTTTAATTCCCGACGTTTCGAATGCTTTACAGCAATCATGGTCACGGGAGAGACTAAGGTATTTGACGTCTCATAGGTTTATATAATTGTTATAGACAGTGCCTACCATGGGCGTAGCCAGGGGGAGGGTTTAGGGGGTTTAAACCCCCCCCGAAAAATTAAGATTTTAACATTCATAATATTAAATAAATAGAAAAAGGCGAGAGGCATAACTTTTAAATAATTATTAACCTAAGTACATAATATGAATTTTGACTTTGCCCTCTCTACCACCCACCACTGCCCGCGCTGCCGTGCGCCACCGGCTGTTGATACTACTCGTGCATACTCGTCGTCGTCGTATAGGTCGCGCGATGGTTTAAGATCACTCGAGGAAAGTAGTGGGGGCAATTCAAAAGTTAAAGTCATTTTTTCCTAATAATTTTCGAATATTATATCTACACTATTATTTTCTCATTTAGTTAATTTTTAATTGCATAAATTAATAGGTAAACACTGCTAAAGTCTATGCTTTGATTCAATTTTTTATGGAACTGGAACATTTTCAACGTTAATTATAATAAATTTAGTTAAAAATGTATAAAAAATTCCAAGAAACATTTGTTCCTATTATTGATTTTATTATTTCTTTTAAATCACATATAAATTCATGTGACTCAGTTTTAATAAATTTATTAACTTCGTACACCATTTATCTTGCCTGCCGAGTTAAAATCTCGGTTTTCGGCATCTTAATAATTAAAAAAAAATTATATATAATTACTTAATTCGTGCGGTGCAGCGCGGCGGGAACTGAGCGGCGCACGCCTCGCCCGCGCGTCCCGCAAAATATACCCAAAAATTAACTTCTACGCATTCAAGGTCAGCTCTCTTAATTCGTTGCGCGACTTATACTCGTCGTCGTATTTAGTCTGTTGCCATTCATTACGTTATCAAGTGAGTGTCTAGTAAAGCAGATTGCAATTTGCAGTGTACCTACGACGTTTTTTTGTCATTTGTGTGATTTGACATCGAGTAAACACTTGCGTTATAAACACAACAGTAAGTAAACACTTAAGAAAATATTTTAATTAATCAATTCTAAGCGAGCTGTAGGGAAGTAAAAACTGGTCAATTATTTTTTATATTAGGTTGTCAGATACATTTAACGGATTTTATTCAAGTAATTAATCAAATTATATAAAAAGGGGAAAAGTTGCGGTCCTAATTGGTGGGAGGCGCACCGCGCGCGTCCGTTTGCGCGGGAATATAATAGACGTTAAAATATCTTTCAACCAAAATATCATTGCTTTCAACAGTTACTTTCATACGAATAATCGTAATGAAAAAAATAATTTACTTAGATACAAATATCTAAGTAAATTATTTTTTTCATAAAATTTGTAAAACGTGAATTGTATTACCTCTTAGTCTTATTTGTTTTAATGCGTTTTTTTATTATTTCAGGGTACGAGAATATGGAGAATAATAAAAGAAAAGGTGATAAGCTTCAAGTTATCGACTGCTGGAAAAAGTGGTGTGGTCAAGCGGCTTCCCGTAAACAAAAGAATTTGGAACCAACAACTAGTTTGCATGCCGGCAATGAGATTGTAATGACAAGTGAGCCTTCGACCTCAGTTGCAGTATCGAATGTCGAGACTAAGTCGGAGTTTCCCCTGGCGGCCTGTTTCATGCCTTCGTCTACCGAGCCTACATTTAGCCTAGAACCGACCAGCAGCAGTACCAGCTCATCTGTAATATCTTTTCATTCTGTAGCTAAATTTGATGTTGGTTTTTACGCGAATCAGGAGAAAATCGAAGATGAATATTTAAAGGCCCAAATTTTAAAAGAACCTTGGACCCCACCTAATGATTATAAGTTTCCTGTTTTTACAAAACGAAATTTGCGCTTCCAAATAAAATGGATTGAAAGGTTTCCTTGGTTGTCATATTCTGAATATAAGACTGGAGCATACTGTAGAATTTGCGTCGTAATGAGACGTTCGCTGGATGAAGGAAAAGGGGGACATCAGCGGGTCGGCCAGCTTGTAACCGAGCCTTTTTGCAAGTGGAAAAATGCACTAGAAATGTTTGAAACTCATGCGAAATCTGGATATCATAAACGTAATTCGGAGCTGGCAGATAACTTCCTTAAAGTAATGTCTTCTCAAGGCTTTTCAGTCGATGAGCAGTTGTCTTCTGAGAGAAAGAGACAGCAACAAGAAAACCGAAAAAAACTAATACCCATCGTAAAAGGAATAATTTTTTGTGGCAAACAAGGCATACCCTTAAGAGGTAAAACTGACTCAGGGCGGATCCACATTACACCAGAATCTGAACAACCACTTAATAATGATGGTAATTTTCGAGCACTGTTGCGATATGCAGCCGAATCTGGGGATAAAGATCTTTCTGAGCATTTGAACTCTTCTCAAAAGAATGCCCTTTATACAAGCCCTCAGATCCAAAATGAAATAATAGACATTTGTGGTGAAATTGTTCAACATAAGATAATCAGTGAAGTAAAAGAAGCAAAATTTTTTGCTATTCTCGCTGATGAGACGACTGACATTGCGCGTATGGAGCAAGTCTCGCTGTGCTTGCGATATGTTGATTTCAAAGATGTTAAACATCATAAAGTTAAGGAGATGTTCCTGGAGTATGTTCCAACTGTTGACTTGACAGGATCCGGTCTTGCAAATATCATAATTACAGCTCTGAAAAAGCATGGACTTGAATGTTCTCACTTGGTTGGTCAAGGTTACGATGGGGCTGCAGCTATGAGTGGGTATTTGCACGGTGCCCAGGCATATATACGACAAAAATATGCTCTTGCTCTATATGTACATTGTAGTGCACACTCTCTCAACCTTGCTATTGCTGACTCATGTTCTCAAGCAGATGTGCGAAATTGCGTTGGGATCGTGCAGTCTGTTGGTTCGTACTTCAGACATTCTGCTCAACGCACAGCCGTTTTGAAAAGTAAAATTCGGGAGCAATTTCCGGCTGATCAGCAAAAAAGCCTGCTTGCAATGTGCGAAACAAGATGGGTTCACAAGCATGAAGCCGTTATGCGATTTAGGGAAATTTATTCAGCGATTGTGAATGCTCTCGAAGAACTCCAATCTAGCCACAATAAAGAAACATCGCAACAAGCCGTTCAAATGCTTAATACACTGCGTTCTTCCAATTTCGTTATGTCCTTAGTGATCCTTCAAAAAGTGATGAGCTATACATTGTCACTGTCAAAACAACTGCAAGCAATTAACACTGACCTCATAACCGCATTCCGCCATGTGGATAATATTATTAATGCTTTGCAACTTTTAAGAAATAAAGTCGACGAAGAGTACCTTCATCTCTATGAAGAAGCAAAGGTATTACTCGACGAAAATGGTGGTATACTACAAATCCCACGAATCGTCGGAAGGCAGTTGAATCGCTCTAACATTCCTGCGTCAGATATATGCACATACTATAAAATAAATTTGTTCATACCATTTGTAGAACATACGATTCATCAATTGATTGAGAGGTTTACGAAACATCGTAAAGTAGTATCGGCACTATCTTGTGTGCTACCTACAAATTTTGCGGCCAGTTCGGAAATTGAAGAGGCAATTTGTATGTACTCGGCAGTGCTGCCCGAAAAATGTACATCTGTTGTCAAAGCAGAACTAGAGGTGTGGAAAGCAGCTATGACTGTCGCCTCTCCTATTCCAAAATCTGCTTTGGAGTGCTTGGATAATTGTGATAAAGAACTATACCCAAATATTTACACATTGTTACAAATATTGGCCACTCTTCCTGTTTCGACTGCTACCCCAGAAAGAACTTTTTCAAGCCTGAGGAGACTAAAAAACTACTTGCGAAACACAACGAGTGAAAACAGATTGAATGGCTTAGCCCTCATGAATATTCACTATGGAATAGAAATTGATGTGAATGAAGTGGTAGATATATTCAAAAAGAAAAACAGAAGATTAGTTCTGTAATGTGTATGTAATCATATGAACCTGCTGTTTTCTTTTTCATATTTCATTTATATATTAAATTTTTTTCATGCAATTTTAGTTGTTTTATTTTCTTGAACTTGAATGTTTTTCTTGAATTTGTAATTTAAATATATTTATATATACTAAAACCTTCCTTCCTTGAAAACCATTCTATCCATTGTTGAAAACAGCATGAAAATAGGTGTAGTAGTTTCTGAGTTTATCGCTAACAGACAGACAAACAGACGCGGCAGAGGACTTTGTTTTATAATATGTTGTGATTTTCTTTACCCGCCAGGTTATTCCCCGCGTCTAGTGCGGTGGCGACACCAACTGGAAGTGAAATCTCTTTGCCACGAACGTCCAAAATATTGAAACCCTAACTTCATCTATGTCTAAGGTCAATTTTCCCAACACTTCACATATCGTACAAGAATATTGGAAAAAAGAAGATCTGATATTGTAAACTCGTAATGTCAGATGGATCTGATATTGTCAAAATCGTTTATTTGATATAAGTATTCTTTAAGTATTCTAATTACAGTGCACCAAATTTCTTGCGCCAGTTCTTTGGCAAACTGAGGTATCTTCAGTAGATGACTTCATGACGTTAAGTTAAAATTGTAATAAGTTAAATTTGAGTAAATTATTTTAAATTACAGTAGGTATAATTTATTTTATTGTATTTAAGATAAGTAACAAATTAAAATGTAAATTAGTCATTTACTACGAATACGCTTAGAATAAATTGGTTATATCTAATTTATTTAGAAAGTTGATAGTTAGCTCGTGATACACTGAGTCGACAATAGTACACCGACATTTTTGGACATTTAAAAACTTTAATAAAAAAAAAAACATTTTATTTTATATGTAAATGAAGTTTTGCTGGCTCTTCATTGAATTTAAAATATTATCTGTGGTGGTGTTCTTAATTCTTCTATAAAAAAAATCACTCTGCTTCCACTCAAGTTAACCACGCCAAATCAAAAGAAATATTTCAGATTAAAAAATATTATTTGAAGCAATAGCTTTTAATATTGTTTCTCTTTTCAGGTTTGTGATTAATAATTATTTGTAATTAAATTTAAGTAGTCATCCCAAAATTCATCAGCGTTGATTTATTAAAAAAATAAATTTCTCTTTTCCGAGCAACAACTTGAGTTTTTGTTTCAATAAACTACCTATCAAATATATTTTATAGAACTTATCTTATTTAAAAGGAATTTATTAACCTAACTATTACCCGCTTAAACCAAAGTAAAATAGAAGTACCAGGAGCAACCCGCGTCACATCTACCGAAACGGTAATGGCCCTGCCTACACATTTCTTGCCGAACCTCTTTCTTCATTTTGGCGGACGCTATTGAAAACTGATAAGACTACTAACTTCTACACTACGACAAGGTAAACGTGCGTTGGGAGGGATTGATATCGATACCTGTATCAAGGTGTTGTTATTACATTAATTAGTGACGTCAGAGACTTGATTAGAACAAAAACATAATTAATAGAAAACTTTATAGCGCATATATTTTATTTCGTGCTCAACAATTGAGAATATATTATAGGATTAAAAATTAAATTATAAACATAAAAAAATAATAATTGCTTGGAAAAACTATTGAAGTTGATATTATTTTGTAACTTTTTTAAGCTGAATTTAATTATTATGGTCCCCGAATGCTTTACAGCAGCTTTGATCACAGGAGAGACCAAAAATCAAAATAACTCCGCGACAAAATCTTAAAAGATAATTTCATTGTTGATTAATTGTTTATTTGATTTAGTACGAAGCTTCCATATGCGTTGAATAAGTCAAGTTTATATTTGCAGATTCACTTACTTTATTGTATAACAAATAACTAAGTATAATATAAGACGCAGTAGAGAAGAATTGGTTACTGTTCGGTCAGTAACCGAGCATTTATGTTGTACTCAGCAGAAAATACTAAATTAGGCCAACGCCGTGCATTTTATTTCAGTGCATATTTTATCGTGTATTTGATCGGATGCGCTCATTAACATTTAAATAACATTTTTAATAAACATTTTGAACCTTTAGTTCTTTCTAATTTAACATTTAAATAAAACATTTCGCTAAGGCTCAAGCATCCTACAGTTACAATTTTCTTCTGGTTCGATTTTCATGCTGTTGTTGTGTACGTTTTAGTATATTACAATTTGTCAAGTATTTTAATTTATTTTGTATGCGATTTCTCAAATTTCGCTAAAAATACGGACGCGTGAATAAAATGCAAGCGCTGCTTCAAGCGCCGCTTCGCTTGATGCGATCGCCGACCCTTCGATCATATACATGTATATGATCGAAGCGGCGACCCTACCCCGCACCGTCTTGCCTATTGTTTGGCTAATAGCTTTCTTGACTAGAACGCGGGCGAAGCCGCGGGAATTGCTAGTAAATAGTTTAAATTATCTCAAATGCCACATATATTGTTAGCTATATCTTAAAACTTAGTCATCACTACATCACTACATATTATAAAACAAAGTCCTCCGCCGCGTCTGTCCAGTTTACACCAATGGATAGAAGCTTCTCCAGGAAGGTTTTAGTAGGTATATGATTTGTCAAGTATTTCTATACCTACTATGGCTAAAATATGATATCTGTTGGAGGTGTTGGAAAAAAATAAGCCGTCTGGGAGCTTTCCACGTATAATGGAATTGTGTATCTTATACCTATTGGTCTACAGAAAAGTCCGCGATGGCATACTATGTCTATCTCTTAAGGATAACATACAATATCTGTTTAAATTCTTAAGAAAATGGGCAATTATAAAGCGGTAATTGGAGAATTATTTACACAAATACGGTATTTATTTTACATAAGTTAGAGGATTTAAGCATTTAATGTACATTATTTTACTATTTTACACGATATAATTTAAACTAATATCTGTGGAGAAATCGCAAAAATTTTTCGGATGCGAGACAAAATATTCAAGCGCACCGTCTTGCCCACTGTTTAGCGAATACTAATGGAACTCGCGGCTTCGCTCACACTAAATCTATGGACGAGTACGAGCGATGCGAGTGCTAGTCGCTAGTCTTGAATAATTAGCAGTGACGAATTTTAAAATCATTATCTCGTCGATATCGATCTCTTCGACTCATTATATACTTGGGTCTGAACGCGGGCGGTTCAAATTGTAGATTAAAATATTACAATAAATAAAATAAGAAATACATAATAAAAATATAGATTAAATCGTCATATTTATTATAAGTTATTAGTGTAAATAGTATTAAAATGCTAGTGACCGTAAAGATGTCGAAAATGAACGCAGAACTTGTAAAGAAACTGCTGGACGTCAGACCTATTTACAACGGCATTAAGAAGAAATACTCGCAGAAGATCGAGGATATTTTTAAATTTTATAAAGAAGACGAGTGCTACGCTGATAATAAATACCGGGTTTTAGAAGAAAGTGACTACGACAGGTTCATCAGTAAGCGAGCTTCGATCAGGCAGCCGTCGCTTACGAGACACATCAGTAAGTAAATACTTAAAATACTTTGAAATATTAGATTACTATATCATCTATCATCATCCAGGGATAAATTATACACTTTATACTGCTATTTTTTTTAAATCAACAAGGTACTATGGTAAATTCAAAAAAACGAGTGGCCTACGTTTACGTTTATTAAAAATTTGGTCGAAAAATAAAAAATAAAATACCTGGAGAGCCGCCCTTATCACCTAAGGGAATAAAAATTAGCCTACGAACTATTCTCAGACCTGTCAAATATACACAAAAAATCATGAAAATTGGTCAAGCCGTTTCGGAGGAGTTCGATAACAAACACTATGACACGAGATTTTAAATATTAGATAACATTGAGGATTGTGTTATGAATACCCGATAGTTAATACACTACATATGCCTTTAAATACATACTTATACAATTAATATAAGTACTGGAGTACAAACTGGGACTCAAGCCCGCGACCGCTGGCACATCAAGGATGGTCACTACAAACATTAAGTCGAAAGGGCATGATGTCATCCTGACCGATCTCATTGCGACTAGCCATCTGCGCGGGAGATATTATAATGTACAAGTGTACGCGCAGACACAAGTGCACTCTCTATTCCTTATCACTTTCATAATCCGGTGGGACGACTACTCGGCACGACCAGTGAGAGTTAAGGTGCAGGACCGAGAGCTTTACGTGCTCTCCGAGGCACGGGGGTCAAACACCGGCAACTTCCCAACTCCGAGCTGTTACTGAGGCTTACGAAACAGAAAGACTCAATAACGAAATTTGGCCCGACCCGGGACTCGAACCCAGGATCTTCCTGTGTGCGACCGTACACTGCTAGCCACTACACCAAGGAGGCAGTCAGGAAGTACATTATATTAATACCAACTACTTCATTATGTTTTTGAATTGTACTTAAGCTTTTGCTTTGAAACCGTTTCTCTAATAATTTGCTACTTGATGACGTACGTATTTGAGATGACGTGATAATAATTATTTTAATGAGGATATTAAAGTCCAGTACGATTCTTTCTTTAATATCGGCTATATCATTAATTTGCTTTCTCAGATAACATATTATTAAAACGTTTCCTTTATTATAAAATAACTCGCAGCGTGTAAACAATTTTTATCGATAACTGTTATCAGTCAAGAATGCCGTGCCTTTTTATTTTGCTCATTATTTTAATAGTTAATGTAATACCAGACTAAAAGATAACACAAAGCGAATGTTTGAAAACAAGTTAACTTATTACATACTCAATATTTAATTTCATCAATTCGATAACTTACTGAAACACAAATTTTGGCTACAATTTCGTAACTTGCAGATAAAATAGTATCAATGAATATAGATAATATTAAATCATTGTAGAAAAAATTAGACCGTAGATTCTATAAAATTCGTTCTCTTTCACGAGTACTTAGTTGAATTCGTTCAAGAGTCGGTAGAATAATGACGACTGGCTCTAAAGAGGGACGACGCCTGATCCTAAAGGCTATCGATCTAAGGTTATGTATGGGCAGTTAATAAAAATATATGCCATGTTTTATTTGATTTAATCAAACGAATGATGCAAAGTTTACTTTAACAGTACTATTTGTTATTTTAATATTAATATAATGGTATCATATTTTTATAGTCTTCTAGCAAGTAATAGTACACACGCAACACTGCCCTTTGTAAACTTATTGTAATGCTCTAACTAAATTACATCATCTAAGATAATTCACTTGATTAGCATACATCAAGTATCTTATAACTATCATAATTTCGTATTAACAACATAATTAAGAACAGTACTGTATCATTACAAATTACAATATTCATAGTATTCTAATAACTAATATTTCGTCTATAATGAAATACTAATTCGAATGTGTACTGTTGAAGACAACATACAAGTTAATATTTTGTAACTGTGTTAGTTTAAATAATAAAAGAAACTTATAGAGAAACTTTTTATTTTCCATCTAACATCTTCTTGCAATGATGTTATACAGGACTAGATACGCAATGTACGGCGTCGGTACTTGACAAGGTCTAATATGTCCGCTGACATATTAGACCTCAGTTGACAGCATGATGTCATAAGAGTGATTGCTTGGCAACAAAAAAATACAAAATGGTGAAATGTGTTGTTAAAGTGTGCCAATCACGGTCTGAAAAGATAAATAAAGCAAGTGGTGTTACTTTTCACAAGTAAGTTTGTTAAATTTTCTTCAGATTATCCATAAAAACATTATAAGACGAAATAAATTTTTCAAACATCGTTTTGTCATTGATGACACATTAATGTGACCAGAATATTCGATTTTGAATTTCCCGGATTGTTGGGAGTTTAGTGAATAACGTATGTACTCGTATGTATGTTAGTGTAAGTGTAAATTTATTATTAAAGTCTGTTGTGTTAAACGCACTGTAGTATCATACTCACTCACTGAACGAAAAAAACACACTCACGTTCACAGTTTACTTTACCTTAATATAGACAGATATATTTTTATAATATAAATAAATTTGTATAATAATATTATATAAATTTTTATAATATAATTATTTTATAATATAAAACAATAATATTAAAACAGCTTTGTTGCAAAAACGCTTATAATTTCGGATCCCGAACCCGTAGTACGTAACAATAGTTATTACTTATTTCACCTTGATTTTACAGTTTTGAAATACATAATATAAATATATTATATATATATATATATATATATATATATATATATATATATATATATATATATATATATATATATATACATAAATACATTGACGCATTTTTTAATCATCCTAATCTACTTAGTCATCCTTATTAACTTTTCTAATTCTTTAAATCTATTGAAAGATCCATCGAACAATATTCATAGTAATTAATTCAAGCCTTGTGCAGCAAGAAAAAAATCAAACCTTCATTCATTCTGGGGAAATTATGTTGATTAATGACAACATCTAACCGTTTGTCAATGACAATGTCTTGTCTCTTTCCAACGTAATAGCTTGACGTTAGAAAAAAATGAGACAAGCATACATTATTTGATCGTATTGACATATTTATGTATCAGTTTCAAAGCTACGACTTTAAACTCGTAAGTTGACACGTTTTTTTGCAATATTTTTGTTAGACATTGCTACTCTAGTCTTTTATAACTCAATGTCTTCTTGTTACAATTTTTTAATTATAAGTGTTGCTACTCTAAAAGTACAGGAAACCGTGAACAAAATTATTGCCAGGTTGAATTATATTTATAAACTCTATGTTTGGATTTCTAGATCCAAACATAGTTGGGGCGGGCAGTAAATCTAAAATACTTTTTTGAATATCTTATTGATTTAGTCAAATTTAAATTCAAATTCAAAATATTTTATTCAGCATAAAATTAATACAATTTTTTACTACCAGTTCGGTAGGAAGAAACCACTGACCTGAGAGGAACTGGCGAAAGAAACTCAGCGGGACTAATATTTTTTTGTATCTGTTTTAATATTTTTTTAAATTAAAATTGAAATGAACAATAATTCTATGGGTTGAAATAGCCTGGAGGCGATCACATCATTCCCAAGGCGTACTGTCTTCTAAAAAATCGTTAATCGAATAATATTCTTTACTACACAAACGTTCTTTCACATTTTTTTTAAATAAGGTCATTTTTGTCGATACAAAGGCTGAACCTATAGTATTTTTGCCTGTCTGTCTGTGAACGCATCACAAAAAAACCCCAGGACAGAATTTCATAATATTTTTCATGATGATTGCTGATTATCGTATCAACATATTATTTACCTAATATTTTTGATTGCGAGAAATTTTGAGAAATCCATACTAATTATTATCATAACGTACGTACGTACCTAGGGACGAACTTTGGCGGATTGTTATTAAAAACAATATACTAGGTAAATTAAAGGGAATCTGAGCCAAGCCTGGCGTGAAACCTCCCATTATGAGTAGCGTATCAGTCTGGTATCCTTACCCCGTCAATGGCGAACATATGAGACACAATAGATTTTCAATTGTTATAAATCTATATTGTCCCCGCGCCCGTTGATGGGATAACACAAACCCCATAGCTTATAATGGGGCTGCGGTGCTGCGTGTTAATGTATGTTCCTAAATAATAATAAACACATGGATGGATGAAGATTGAATGTCGCTGACTGAGTTTAACGTTTGTGTAATGTTCTAAGCTAAACGTAAAAAGCAGCGAAAATTGAAAATGCAACATATCATATTCATCCATTCACGTCTTCAATTATTTCTTTAAAAGTAAATACGAGTATGAAGTAGTATGAATGATGTATTAATTTAAATATCAATATTTCCTACCCGCAGCATCCATGGGTTACAAAGTGGGAAAACAGATGTTTTCTCTAGCTGAGGGAATGCCTAACGAAGCAATATTCCCATTCACAAGACTAGAACTCACTACTCGGAGCGGCGGCAGCCTGGTCTTAGATGAGAAAGATCTTGCATCCGCCCTACAATACATACCATCACAAGGGTAACAGTTTTTTTTTATTTTTTACGTATTGATTATGATTTAGCACGGGCGAAGCCGCGGGTTCCGCTAGTAAATGTATACAAAACTTGACAAATTATATACTAAAACCTTTTGTTCCTCAAGAACCACTCTATCCATTGGTGAAAACACCATGAAAATCAGTGCAGTAGTTTTTGAGTTTATCATGAGACAGACAGACAGGCAAACAGACAAGACGCGGCGTAAGACTTTGTTTTATAGTATTAAGCAATGATAGTTAAAAGTACCTTTTGCAACTAATTGCGTTTTTATTAAGTCAAGGATTTGAAATTTGTTACGTGGGAATATAATTCCATTAATTATTATTTATTAATCATTGTTGCATTTTATGCTACTACAAAGCTATTAATTTAAATAACGATCGATTAATCCAATTATATTTTACTATAACTGCTTGAACCACAAACTAAGCGCGTGTGCGCCAGTTCTAGCTAGAATTTCTTGGTTCTTTATCGCTGCTTCTTTGAATACAGGTTGTCCCAAAAGAAAATATCTCATTTTTCAAAAATTACAATAGAAGGTTAATTTTCGATTTTAACTTTATTTAGTAATTTAAAAAAAATGATATGCTTTTTTTTCGAGTAGTCATACCAAGATTTATCCTAATGCCTGCTTATCGTTTAATTTTTGGACCCCTGGTATATGTGTTCATAAGATTTTACTTTGTAGTCTTCCATCCCTCCTCACGGAAATTCGTCAATTCCAAGAAGAACTTCACCGGCCGCCGCTGATTCCGGGCTCCCGCGACGTAATCGTCACCAATGGTTCACAAAACGGCATCTACCAATGTGTGGAGATGCTCGTCGATGAGGGTGACCCCGTCCTCACTACCGAATACTCGTATACTGGGTTCCACAGCTCTGTGAGTGTTAAGTGATACATGTTATAGTAAGAGTTGAAATAAACTGTCTGACACAATGCAACTAAACAGCAAATGAGACCTAAACCTGCCTTTGTGGTCTAGTGGCTAGTGTATGCCAGATCTATAAGTCCTGGATTCGTATCCCGGGACAGACTGATTTTATTTACTCAGTAATAGCACGAAGTAAGTCACGTGCACCCTTAACTCTCGTCAATCGTGTCGCCCCAAAATTAGTTATATCCCCATAGGACTTAGAGAGTAAAATATAGAGATGACAGTAATTATTAAGAGTATAATTGATTTACAATTTATGTAACAGTCGATTTATTTGTAGGTCTCATTATGTGTTCAAACTAACAAGTCTTTTATAGACTAACAGATTACGTATACAATTAGTTATCATGACTTTTACTAAACTAAATATTTCTTCCAGCTGCGTCCCTTCAATCCAGAAGTCATCGGTATACCAGAAGACGAAAACGGGTTAGTTCCTGAGACACTGGAGTCTATACTAAATAATAGAGTAGCTTGTGGCCTTAAGATGCCAAAAATGTTGTATATCATTCCCACGGGAAATAACCCCACAGGCACTGTGATCCCGGAAGAAAGGAGGAGGATTGTATATGAATTGGCCTGCAAATACGATTTCTTAATTGTAGAAGACGATCCTTATATGTTTCTAAATTATGATGGGGTGAGTTCTTATCAGTTGAAATGCAAAGTAATATTATATTTACTTCACTTATATGATGTTTTTAGGAAAGTAGATAATATTTTTAGTTTTGCAATTAATTACTTTTCATTGAAAATCAAGTCATTATGAGTCCGATGTTCATAATTGTTGATAACAACACGGAAAACATGAAGATAATTCAATCTAATCCTTACTAATGCTATAATTTTTAATAACAAAATTATGTTTCCTGTCTTTTCATGGCCAAATCAATGAATGTGTTTTGTGCAAATATCGCTTACCATTTTTTTTTTTTTTTTTTTTTTTTTTTTATGGGACAAAGGGGGCAAACGGGCAGGAGGCTCACCTGATGGTAAGTGATCACCTCCGCCCATGGACATCTGCAACACCACAGGGCTTGCAGATGCGTTGCCGGCCTTTCAGGAAAGGGAGGGAGGGAGGAGGGAGAAGGACGGGTGGAGGGATGGGGAGTGGGCCTCCCGGACTCTCACTCACCGGACGAAACGCGACAGCATAGCTGCCACTTCACGCCGGTCTTCTGTGAGAGAGTGGTACAAACCACCATACTGTAATAATTCCGTACTATGGTACAGACGGCCATGTAGAGCACCTATTAGTTATTTAATGTCTCTCTCTCTCTCTCTCTCAGCCCTTTTTAACGTCCCATTGCTGGGGGTGGGCCTCCCTCAGTACGAGGGGGATCAGGCCATAGTCCACCGCGCTGGCCTAGTGCGTATTGGCAGACTTCACATGTCTTACGAAAACTTTCTAAGTTTTCTCAGACATGCAGGTTTCCTCAAGATGTTTTCCTTCACCGTAAGACAAGTGGTGATCATGTTAGAAAACGATTCACACATGAAAATATCAGAGGTGTAAGACACGGATTTGAACCCGCATCACTCGGTTATCGAAGCGAGCGCGTTACCACTGGGCCACCACTGCCTTTTTTATTATTTAATGTATTTGATATTAATTAACACGATTGTTCATATATCTAGTGTCCGTGATTAGATATACCTAGATAACATTTTTCCTGACATTGAATACATTAAAATTTATTCAACACCTAGGCTACTATGTAGTAGAATATTCAAATTAACCTACCAAGCTGAAAATTTATAATTTAATCAAGTACTACAGATAACTCCGCAATAGCATTTACGTGTATCTCAAGAATTGGAGAGCAAATTGATTCCTGTAGATATCGATTTAAAAAACAAAAACAGTTTCAGTCGCAAAATATCTAACAGTAGTCGGATGAATAAAATTTTGTTATTCATCCGATAATCGGATAATCGGATGACACTTCCTAACGATAACAACAAGGAAAACAAGATTGAAGATTGTACTGTTTATTTGTCCATCATACTTGCTAGGTTAGGCTATAAGTGAGGCATACAATTTATAACATAGATCCTCGTACGTAAAAGTGTGTTCCAGAATAAGGAATTATTTACTATAGGTATGCAATGTTGGTTTCCTATTTAATAAATAAATATATATTAACTGAAAAGTGTTTGTGCAAATCAAATACATTATATATTAAATAAAAATACTTTAAAAATACTTTAATTAAAAATAACCTACATAACCTTCCGTTGTTATTTATTAAACTTGTTATTTTATATACTTAGTGCTCAGCTTTATTGATATCTTTAATACTTACCTCTCATGTAACATTATATTCCGGGAGGCAGCGTTGCAAATCACAAAAGCATTTCAGGTCGGCTAATTCATATTGAAATAAAATATAGTGTTACGAAAGTCAGCAGGCTCAAAAAGGGTGGAAAGGCGGGTTAAAAAATTCGATTATGTAAAAACATATATCTAAAAGCGTGTTCAGGTCGCTTATTATTTTGTTGAGTGATTGTTCGCATAATAAAAAAAATACAAATATAATCAGCAGCATAGATTACGGTGGATTATACGTCAGCAGCTGATATACACCTGAATAAAAAAATATTTTGATTCATTTCAGGTCGAATGAAATTAATACACAACAATCTTTTCATCAATTCATTAATAATATCTAAAATTGATCGGCCTGAAATCACTACGAAAAACCGACTTCCAAACTTAATAAATCTAAACTAAAAAGTAGAAAATAATACTTTTAAGGACTTTGTTAATTTTGGAGTCGGTGCCAGCCAGATTATGTTTACAAATTGATAGATTAATCAAATATGTATCTATTTAGGGCTATTTTGCTTTGGCTGGCACCGACTTCAAAATTAACAAAGTCCTTAAAAGTATTATTTTCTACTTTTTAGTTTAGATTTATTAAGTTTGGAAGTCGGTTTTTGTTTTTTTGTTAAAAATAATTTATTTTTAACTTTTTTGCGGAAAGTAGATACGTATTGTGTTAATGACTATAAAAATTTACCTTCTATTATGAGGTAAACCTGATAACCTGAAAGTATACTTATGAGAAAGACTTTTATGGTTTTCTCATGGATGCCATTATCAGAACTGGAAAATATTAAAATGGGACCACATGGGAAGCACTACCTTTCAAATAAAAAAAGAATCATCAAAATCGGTTCATCCAGCTCAAAGTTATGAGCTAACAAACATAAAAAAAAAAATACAGACGAATTGATAACCTCCTCCTTTTGGAAGTCGGTTGAAAATGCATCGCTACCTCCCGGACCATTAGTAAGCAATAGATAATATAACAATCAAATTTACATACGAGTATATTATAAGGTTCTTAAGTGCCATTTTTGTGTTTCATTTGAAGTATCGTGAACCAAAAAATCTTAATAAATGGTCAAAAACGTTCAAAAGATCCATTAATTTCAAAAATATAATATAATAACCTTGTAATTAGAATGTTCCACCATCGTTCATGTCGATGGATGTCTGCGGGCGAGTCATTCGTCTGGACTCGTTCTCTAAAGTGATCAGCGCCGGGCTCCGCGCCGCCTGGATGACGGCCCCCTCTGCACTTCTGCATCGTGCTGAACTACACGCTCAGGCAGAGCTCCTGCACTCAAACAGCTTGGGTCAGGTGAGTTAGTAGTGAAATAATATGTCAGCGGGTATAGTACAATTCAAACTTAATGGTGGCTCCGAATATCGTACGTTCCGATGCGCAGATCGCAATTTTTAGATATCAGCGGGACGTAACGTTAACTGAACATGCGCGTACCTGCACTCGTAGCTAACTTCCGAGCTGCCATTAGGTTTGAATCGTACTATAGCAAGTTCTTGAGAGACATATTAATTTCGCCAATCCGCTATTAGACAGATGGAATATAGCTTTAGTCCTGAACTCTCTCGTATTTTACAATACACAGTGGGATGTTCAAAGGGAATACAAAACTATCACCAGATTCAGAAAGTAAACACATAAATATCTTAAAAAGATTTGCTTTTTCATGAATAAGGTGGCTGTTTTGTTAAAATATTGATAGATAAAAAACAAGGATATAGCTAATGTTTTAATATTGCTTAACTTAACTCATTTTTTTTTTCACCTTCTTCATATGAAAGGTGAAATTACGAATTCTAAAGACACTTACGGTTAAATAGAATTTAGAATTATGGACGATAAAGCTTATGACTGGTTTATTTTCTTTTAGATTTATATATTATTAAATACTTCTTTATACTTTAAAATTGGAATCTATTGAAACTATATGAACCCGAATGACATTGATATAATATTGTTATATCATCTTACGTGCCAGTTTTTAAATAATAATTACAATTGATAATATGTAATCGCAGTCGATAATGTGCTCTCTGGCCGCAAACTGGTCTCTAACTTTTATCACGGCGTCAAGGTCACTCTTTTTGCTTTTTGATTAATAAATGTAGTCCCTAATCACTCGATATTATGGTTAATATAATAGATCTGTCAGAGATACATATATTCTAATATATAAAAATCTCGTGTCACAGTGTTTGTTATCAAACTCCTCCGAAACGGCTTCACCGATTTTTAAGATTTTTTGTGTATATTTGGTAGGTCTGAATAGTTTGTAGGCTATTTTTTATTTCGCTAGGTGATAAGGGTAGCCCTGTCCAGATATTAAGTTTTTTATTTTACGAACAAATTTTTATTTTTTATTTTTTATGATTTGGCATCCAAAACTACTTATAATTCTAAATTCTATTTAACCCTAAATTTTCATTCATCTACCACCGGGATTAACCGGGAGAAAGGCGGAGCCGCGGGAACAGCAAGTTTTATATAATATGAATTAAATATAATAAAAAGAGATTAATAATTGTAACTAATATGTTGTTATAATGCCAGTCTCACAAAGAATATACGTGTGTGCAATTTATAAGTAAAAATCTAAAGTTATGTGCTATTTCTTTGAAAGTACGCGGGTGACGGTAAATATTTTTGACGAAACGTTTGGCTCAGTTGGTAGTGACCCTACTTTCTGCGTCTTAATATTTATAATATGTATGAATTTAAAATTAAAAAAAAATGATTTGTTTTTGATCTGGTATCCGTAACACAAGCACGTAACTTAGCTTACGACGGAACTAGATGGCGCTGTTGTAATAATGTCCCATATTTTATATTTATATTTATGTATATTTTTAATAACGTTATACATACCAATTTTGTATGATGTATCAGTATACATTTATCAGAAGCAGTGCGAAGTAAATCTATACACATAATAAAATTTTAACTGAGTCCAATCTGTACAATAAAAATGTTTAGAAAATCTTATTGAAATAGACATTATTATGGATACTGAAGCCAAATCTATTGTTTTTGAATTTTTTGTCTATCTGTCTGTCTGTGTCCGCATCACGAGAATACTACTGAACGGGTTAATTAATATATAGGATAGTTTTTACTGCTAGAAAATAACTAATTTCTGAGAAAAAATAAAAAATAGGTAACAAATAAAACCACGCTGAAAGTAACTGTGAGAGTGACATTATAACATCTTACAAGATAACTTACAAAATCGGTAAAATTATTTCAAATACTTTCTCTTGAAGAAAAGCAATACCAATAGCCACATGTTGTAGGTACATAAATCGACAGATATATTTTTTATAATTTACAAATTCCTCCATATAATCTTGAAATGGTAGCGCCATGCTTGTTACCTTCGGGTAGCTGATAGTACCACTCTGTCACAGAAGACCGGCGTGAAGTGGCAGCTATGCTGTCGCGTTTCGTTCGGTAAGTGAGAGTCCGGGAGGCCCACTCTCCATCCTTCTCCCTCCTCTCCCTCCCTTTCCTAAAAGGCCGGCAACGCATCTGCAAGCCCTGCAGTGTTGCAGATGTCCATGGGCGGAGGTGATCACTTCCCATCAGGTGAGCCTCCTGCCCGTTTGCCCCCTTTGTCGCATACAAAAAAATGTGTGACAGAATATTAAAAGAGGTTTTATTCAATTATGTTTCGCGTTATATTTTTGTAATGTCAGACATTACATTGTACTTTATACCTATTCATTAAATAATAATTCATTGTAAATAATTATTGGAGATTTCGTATTTCCCCAAGCCCCGACGTCAGACGTCATGTACTGTGTATTCGAAGAATTATTGTACATATATAATATGCAAGAGTTTTACACATTTAAATCACCATGTCGCCTATCACAGATAATGCCTAGAAGATGGTGAAAAAATGTGTAGTATCCTGTAATTTTGATTTACTGCATTGTTGCTTAGTCAGGCAACACTCAACATTTTTAAGATTTTCTTGAAAAATAGTAAATATATTATATAAAAATCCAAAAATACGATATATATTTTATTTTTTTGTTGTTATGTCGATTCCAAAAAATTAAAAAATACTCGAGTTATATGTATACAAAATACATATAGATATTGTCTTAGAAATATGGTGTCTAATGCGTGTGAAAGTTGTGTTACTTCTATGAAAATACATTGCATTTACAAAGAAAATATAATTATACAGCATTTTTGTGTGAAATCACTACATCATCACTACACAATATTATAAAACAAAGTTCTTCGCCGCGTCTGTCTGTCTGTTCGCGATAAACTCAAAAACTACTGCACCAATTTTAATGCTGTTTTCACCATGGTTCTCCAGGAAGGTGTTATTATATAATTTCACAAGCTTTTGTATACAATGGCTAAATATAATGGTATTTGTTGGAGGAGTCGGGAAAAATAAGCTGTCTGAGAGTTTTCAACGAAAACGCTTCTTAAACCCTTTGAAGTATAACAAAATGAATGGTAGAATTGTGTATCTTATATAGGTCTACAAAAAATTCCGGGATCTCATATGTCTGTTTCTTAAGGATAACATACTAGATCAATTTTAATAGTTTAAAAAATGGGCATTATAAAGCGGCAATTGAAAAGCTATGTACACAAATACGGTATTATCATTTTAAATACTCAAAAGATAGAGGCTTTCGTAATCACAGAAAAATTACGCACTCGTGAACAAAATTCAAAAGCATTGTCTCGCCTACTGTTTAGCTAATACTAGCGCTAAATCGCTACTATACTATATTTAAAAGCAATTTCCTTCCTTTCATCGTAAAAGTCAGTACATATATTTATAATATTTCCTCTCTATTTCAGGCTATACTGTTCCGTTTGCTATCCAACCGTAGCGCCCTAGCGTCACACTTACACTCTACGCGCTCCTTCTACGAGCTACGGCGTAGCGCCCTGAGTGCAGCGCTACGCGGCGTAGAGGGGCTGGCGGAGTGGGTCGAGCCCAGCGCCGGCTTGTTCCACTGGCTGCGAGTGCGCGGCGTCGAGGATGTATACAACATGGTAAGAAAATGGTGACCCTATTTTCTGCGCCAGCGCGGCGGTCGTGGGTTCAAGTCCCGCTGGGGGCAATCATTTATTGAGCACGAATGTTTGTACTCCAGTCATGGGTGTTAATATAATATAATAATATATATAAAAATATTAAAATTTATATGTGTAGTATATCAACTATCTGGTATCCGTAACACAAGCACGTAACGTAGCTTACCACGGAACTAGATGGCGCTGTTGTAGTAATGTCCCAATATATTTATTTATTTATTTATAGTCTACTAATTCGTTATATTTCTATACTGATATTACAAAAAGAAACAAAACTTTTTTGTATGTCTGTTTGTAATGGATGTACACTAAAAATCCCCTAAACAGGTTGAGATGGCTCTAAAGATGATAAATTGAAACTGGTCGTAGAATAGTTTTCATCTTGAGATCATTCCGAAGGGAGTGAACCACTTTTCACGGAATTATTTTCAGAAATTCATATATTTTTATATGACGAATCAATTGTACGTGAAATTCATCATACATTGGTTTTATACTTTTGCATTGATTTACTGAATAAATTGTGACAGGACCTACCGATTCTTGATAGAATCCGTAAGACTACTTTTAATTACAATCAAAGTTTTTTTACAGATTTTGATTTTTTTTTATTACTAAAACCTTCCATGTTCCTTAAATAAAAAAAATAGCCAAGGTGATCGAGCCGTTTTCGAGAGTTGCGCTTAGCAACATTCATTTTAATTTATATAGATATAGATTCTCTCCTTCGTTGGATTCATATGCAATGATTTTGCAATGACTATTACCTACGTATCAAGTAAACGAGTACTAATACATTATGTAAATTATAATTCAATATAAATATGCTAGATTAAAGTAAAAATTTATGTCGCAGATTCCTTCCCAAAAATTTTAATCAACAAATTTTAATCATTTATCATCAAGAGTCCTTCAGTTTATACGTATAATTTTAAATTACACTAAAAAATAACAATTTACCATCACTTTGCTACTTTTTCACATAAATGCGTTGAGCCATTGCTCTTGAGCTTTGGGAAAAAGAAAATAGATCTATCTCAACGAAGCAGTACATTTAAAAAAACTTATGTACTAATCTATATTATAATCTATATCCGTGCTAAATTTCATCTAAATCTGTTCAGCCGTTCTGCTGTGATTGAATAACAAGCACACATACAATTTTTCTCATTTATAGTAGTTGTAGGTAAGATATACAAAGAAATATGGATTATTATTATAAGGTTTTTAGGCGCCGTATATATAACTATAATATAAAATAACATGTGATAAATTACTTTTCAACCGACTTCCAAAAGGAGGAGGTTATCAATTCGTCTGTATTTTTTTTTTTTTTTTTTTTTTTTTTTATGTTTGTTAGCTCATAACTTTGAACTGGGTGAACCGATTTTGATAATTCTTTTTTTATTTGAAAGGTAGTGCTTCCCATGTGGTCCCATTTTAATATTTTCCAGTTCTGATAATGGCATCCATGAGAAAACCATAAAAGTCTTTCTCATAAGTATACTTTCATATTCAAAACCATAAAAGTCTTAAATTTGCATTAAGTATTTGCGCGACAAATGGACGAATAACTCAATATCACGCCAACCGATTTCGATGATTCTTTTTTTAATGGAAAGGATATACTTCAAGGGTAGTTTGATGAGAGTTTGGTAAGGTTCTGATGATGGGATCCATGACAAAGTATCGGAACTCTTCAATTCTTAGGAGCAAATTCACGATGCTCGGCCGAATCTTTTATAGGCTATATGTATATTTGAGTCACGTACCGTAACTGACGATGGAAGGTACAACTCCTCAACGGTTAGCAGTTTAAAGAAAATTTTTTTAATATAATACGCAATTATGGACCGATAGTTGTATACTTTCAGGCTATTAGGTTTACCTCATAATAGAAGGTAAATTTTTATAGTCATTAACACAATACGTATCTACTTTCCGCTAAAAATTTTAAAATAAATTATTTTTAACAAAAAAACAAAAACCGACTTCCAAACTTAATAAATCTAAACTAAAAAGTAGAAAATAATACTTTTAAGGACTTTGTTAATTTTGAAGTCGGTGCCAGCCAAAGCAAAATAACCCTAAATAGATACATATTTGATTAATCTATCAATTTCTAAACATAATCAAAATACCTGGCTGGCACCGACTCCAAAATTAACAAAGTCCTTAAAAGTATTATTTTCTACTTTTTAGTTTAGATTTATTAAGTTTGGAAGTCGGTTTTTGTTTTTTTGTTAAAAATAATTAGATAAAAAGATAACGATTTTGAAAACACTTTTACAATAACAAATGTTAGCTATTATATAGATTTGTTGCTACAACTCTGGAAGATAATACGTACTATTGACTCGTATCTCCACATGACAAAAAACACGCATTGCACGTTTTTATCTAAACACCTGATTTAAATTAAATTTATGGTAGCGATTAATGTATTTGAATTTGTATGTTTTCAAAGATATCAAATCTTCCTACATTTTATCTGGAGTAATATTATTAACTTAGATTTTTATTTATTGTTCATCTTCAAGACTTGAAATATCTCTGTTTTAAATTACAAATTACAATTTATGACAATGAATGAATATTATGTAGATTTAAAGCTTATGTACGCACCTGGTTTTTTGGTTTTATAACAGATGGCGTTAGTAGTACAGTAACATTTTGTCCAATGAACACAAAATTGTAAATGTTTATTGTTCATTTTTTTTAATTCTTATAAAATTATTATTTTGACGTGATAACGTCTTATAAATTGATGAACACCAGCAACACACATGAAAAATAGTAAAGTTCCGCGTAACGTTCCACCTGAGCCTGTGCGTGCAAGCGAGAGCGCGCAACAAGCGATAGAGAGGCACGATAAAACAAACGATAGAGAGGCCTAATATAAGCGTTGGCTTGTGACACACATATCTCTCTTCTCGCGTGAAATAGTAACGTTCCGCCTGAGCCTTTTAACTCCTTTTTTTGTATTACATAAAATAATGATTATGACGTTATCACGTAAATCTATCGTCCGTAAACCGACTTTACAGACAACCAATTTTTTTAACAGATAATATATCTGGATATGAAGTTGAATTTCTATGTTAAAGCACAAATCTATGGGCGTGATAGTTTTTAGTAAAGTGAACCATAAAATGCTCACTCGCTTCGCTCCCCTTTAATTATGTATTCAGCGTTTCAAATATGTTCAACGATTTACATGGATTGAATCACAAATATTCGTACATATTATTAAACGTTCAATATTATAATAAATTACAATGTAATAAAGACAATGTACGATGTTCACAAGAATGCTTTTTATTTTCTAAACTTAAGAAAAAGATAATCTTTTTAATTAATTTTAAATTGTAAAATAATGTTTTTTTTTTCAGGTTTTCAACACGGCGTTACAACGCGGCCTCATGCTGATCCCGGGACACGCTTTCCTCTACGACACCACCACCCCCTGCCAATACATACGACTCGCTTTTAGCAAAATAAACTTGGACGACATTGAACCTGCCGTGGGACATCTGGCGGATATCATAAGACTTGAACAGAAAATCAAACAACCGAGGCGGGTTGCTACTGAAGGGTAGATGGCGTTAGTATCGCAACGTCACGTAAATAATTCACGTAAATATTATTGTAATACGAAATAAACAAAATATGCTCTTATTACAAAATTACGTTTTATATAGTTTAAATAACTGTAATTTACGTATTTAAAAAAGTCTTAGATACTTATACTTAACTACTCAGCAACAGATGGCGCCACTCAGTCTTCAGCAATATAATAATATACTCCAAAAGTAATTTCTTGCCGTTGCATTCTTACTTTGAAAACTTTGTATATATTTAAATATTACGTAACATCTTATTGTACTTATAACTATACTTTTAAGGTTTAAATATTAATAAATTATAATATACATATTTATAATGTTAGTCTCGTTATATTTTAGTAGCGATTTGACATTTTAGGGTTAAATCGGTTAAATTATTAAATAAGTCATTAAATTAAGTTGTACAAATTCATGAAAATACTCCAGATCATTAATATATATAATATAGAATTTAAATCGAGCAGGACAATCGATTTGTGAGTAGTGTGAGTAACACTTGTTCGGTGAAAAATAAATTATTTGGATGTAGAACTTGAAATATTTACTAAGCTTATCACTTAATGCTGTTACACGCGTATACACGTGACCTGGCGCTTGTACTAGAGCTGAAATATCGGGACCTGTCTGATAAATAATAAACATATTATTATATTCTTTATTGCACTTTAAGTAAAAATATATACAGTAATGCAAATACAAATTTAGTTTGCAAAAGTGGACGTATCTCTAGAAGACATTTCTTGATCAGAAACATATTACCTTATTATCTCGTTTCACATCACAATAATTTATTATAGTCAACAGCCTTATTGCCCAAGCTTAGCTCGGCTTCAGTCCCTAGGTACGTTTTAAGGAGAGCATACGTTTTTTAGAGATTAGATATTATTCCGCAGTAAAAACTATAAATGAAGACCCGAATAACCAGCTCGAATCATGACAAATTTTATCAAAATCGGTGTAGTTTCTCGTGACGGTCACACGCAGACAGCAAAAATTATAAAAATAGATTCGGCCTGTTATTATAATTACTATTACAATAACATTTTTAAAAAATATTTAATGTACAGTTCAACTCAATTAGAATTTTATTATATGTAATATAGAGGGTATAGAAAATATGCCTGTCGATAGAGCGTTCATTCGTAGAGTATACGAGTACAATTAATAACATACCTTAGCCTTGTAAAGTAGGAAAAAATGTTATGATATTTGTATAAAACTAAATGTATGTGAAACCCAGGTAATACTTTTTACAAGGAGTGTTATTTTTTCCATCATCTACATTCGGTATTGTAACTTTACCTGAACAGTGAACTTTTGTAAAAAAACTGAATCCAAGTGCTTATTTAAATTTTTCCTGTAATAAAATATTATCACTAATTATTGAAATGGGTTTCTTTAAAATGTCTCAATTCATAGAATGCATACAACATTACACACGTTCACATTATACATGTTACAGAAGCATAGTTTCATAGAAGCACATCATCTATTTCAGTATGAACATTAAAAATGCGAAAGTTTGTAGTGTAAGTATACTCGTATATACTCGTAAATGTGTATTTTTGTTACGCTAAAATAAAGGGACGATTTTTTATAAAAATTAGAACACAATTAGATTATAGATATGAAGTTGTTTTGCTAAAATATTAAATTTTGAATGAAAATGTTAAAAAAACTATATAATGTTTCTATGTTTTTAAATATTCTAATTTTTTTATTCCTGTAATTCTTGAATATTAATTCTTATTAATTTGATTTATTTTTCTATATTACCATTAAAAATCCTTTTTTTTAAGTAATTATAACAGTCAATGTTATAATTACTTAAAAAAAAGGATTTTTTGGTTTATGTATTACAACATTAATTGGTACTAATATTACGAAGTATCATCGAATCTTATATTTCATGTATGGTACAGTTTTGAGATACAAAATATTTTTTTATTTTTTTATTTTGACAAGAGTCTCTAACGAAACATAGACACTTAACATTTTAGAAAACCCTAAAGTAATTATAAAATACAGTATATTATGGCCTTCTTTAATGAATATTATAGGAGACCACAACTTGGTCATTTATGTATTGTGATTAAGTAATTAAATGTTAGGTAAGTATATTTCAAAAAACGGTTTTAAAGGTATATCGAGAACTACAACATATTATATAACAAATACAGATTTCAATTTAATGTCTTACTTATTTATATAGATTCAAAGGCTTAAAAAATAAGTTTCAAGCTTCTTGCTTTAAAAATGACGTAGTTTCCATTCATCTTCCTTCTTTGCATATAACTTTCATCCCTTATTTCAACCCCTTACAGGCATTTTTTCAATGAAAAGTAGTTTATGCCTTTCTTAGGCTTTAGACTATCTCTTTACCAAATATCATTTAAATTGGATCAGTAGTTTAGGCGTGATTGGGTAACACACAGACAAACAGAGTTACATTCGCATTTATAATATTAGTAGGGGTTAGTAAGGATTAAAACAAAAAGTAAACTAATATACAAGAAGCACGAAGCAGACATAATACAACAATAAAGAATTATAACTAAAGCTGTCAATTTAGGAATTTAGTAACACTTGTTTTAAATACAAAAAGGTTAGTAGGAAATATATCTAGTTCGATGTGTTGTTTAGAAAACGTACTCGTATTGTACTGTCTACACGTCCTTGGCATAGCGGCATCTTCATTCAACTTTGAGCTAAGGGGTCAGTAGTATTTTTGTTATTAAATCAGTGACCAAACTATTTATAAGACGCTGAGTAATGTACCTACATAACTGTTATTTCTCTATGTTTGCCTGCTCTGTAAAAAAAAATTAACGTTCACTAAGAGGATTTCAAACTTTTCACATTTTGAACATTTTTGTTCACTAATACCTAATGAACTGCTAGACAAACGAGAAGAAAACAGTCCGAAGATGGAGCAGACACTACCTTATGAAATACCATTACCAGGTAGAAAATTCTACTTTATATAATGGAATATATAGATTTAGGTTTAAACGCTAACGTTGTATCAATATTTAAATAGCCAAACAGTAGTTAAATGTGAGCGTAACTCGTAAGAGTTAAGGAGGAGCCTGCCGGCGTGCGGCGCATCCTCAATAAGCGCTTAGTTAGCGTTGCCGTGTGATTCTGCTCACTACTGTACAGAGTACTGTGGCGTCAGACACTCAAGACTTTTGTATTCATGTGAGGCCAGGCCCGCGCCTCAATTTTATGCGCACTCTACTCAGATTATCAAAGTGGAAGCAATCAAGACACGCGATACAGTTCCACAAAAGCTCGATTCACTTCTCTCTAATAATAATAATTATTAGATTATTAGATTTACGCTAATATTTAATATTTGAATAAAATCTTTATTATAGAATTATTTCGCGGATATAAGTAAATTAATATTTGGTTTCCGCCGTTTTGCCTATTTTACAGCAATCATGGAAACGAGAGAAATTATGCTTATAGATTAGATTATGCTCGAAGATATTATATACCTAGTTGTTAGAGACTGTCTACCCTCAAAATATATAATTTTGTACACTTATTAATAGTTTTAAAAAATGCGAAAATGACGTTTATAACATTTTTTTTGCTAACTTTAATTTTAAACATTTTTTATAATTTCAACAACTTTTATAATTGAATGTGGTATTACTATATATTTACTTATTTTTATTTTATTGATAACAATAATAATATGATTTTTGATTGATATATTAATAAAATGTAAAAAAATGTATTTTAATAGCATTTCTATTATTTTGTCATCCCCTCCTCTCTGTGTCTCTCTACTCTGTGTATACTTTCTCATTATTAGCGCAAAGAGTTGTTTTATTCCGACGTCGCCGAGTTAGCTCACAATTTCCCATTTAACTCTACTCATCAATTACTGCATTACATTACACACTTTAACACTTTCGAATACGGTTTAAAATACTTTGACAGTAATTGACTTGGAAATCAGCATGTCTTATGAGATGCAAGTTGAAAGAATTCGCACCTTACAACGACGTAATTAAAGTTTAATTTAATTTAAGCATTTGTGTATTGGAATGAAACGTTTTTAAACGGGCAATCGCTCAAAATTAAGGAAATAAGCACTGTTAATTGGCGAGCGATTATTCGTAAGCGATTTCGCGAAAGCTTTCGGAATTAGTCTTGAGATTGAATTGTGATGTTTATTTGTTGTTGTCATTACCCTTTATGAAGGTATCTATCAACTTTATCCTTTACTTACCTTTCAATACTTCTTTCAACTAATTACTTTAATTATTTATATATGTGTGTATCAACTATTTTACAAATATATTGTCTTCTATATAGATAGTCTTGGTTAGATTCTGATTGCAATTGAAACTTTCAAGAGCTTAACTATAGGTATTAATTGCATGTGAAGTTTAATTAGCAACTGGTAATTTAGCAACTGTTCATTTATTTAATATTAAGTGTTATGATCTATCTAGACATAATTTAGCTTTTATTTAGTTATACAAACTAAAGTGTCTATAAAAATATGAAGTTTTTTTTCATCAACTGATTCTCTATATGCGAGGGTGAGTCGTCTAGATAAGTTTTTACTTTAGTATTAGACTTCTTAGATATGACCTGAATAATCTATCATAATATAAAATTTCATCAAAATCTGTCCACCGGTTTTCTCGTGATGCGCGACAAAAATTCTAAAAACTGTGTAAGGAAATTTAAAATATAGCCGCATAGAAGTTCATTATGTATTAAGTTTTGATACTAAAATTCTGCTTTATCATCTTTTTAACCGGCTAACCTTCAAACTGAACCAATTTTGACGGGACATGTATTGGCTGATGCTGAGGAGTAACTTAGATTACTTTTAGTTTCGCATAGTTATTAGGGTTCCGCTTAAAAAATAAAACGTATTAGTGAGGATCTATTTTTATTATGAATCTTTCGCCATAAGAATTGTATTAAAAGAAATGTTAAAACTCCGCGTTGAAGCGGCAAGTATTTTATAACAAAACGCGGTAATCTTCGGCTTACTCGAAGCCGACACATGTTTTCAAACAACACGATATAATCGCTCTCAAGGGCTCTACATTTGCGCAAACTTGCAAAAAATTGTCAAATGTAACACTTCATAATCACTAAAAACAGAAATAGAAGCGTTTATAACTAAAACATTTTTCAGAATTTTGAACTCTCATTACATTATCTTAGATATTTGGTGGCAAAATATATCGGAAAATGTAATGTTGTACCTTACTTTGGCGGTTTTATACAATGGTTTTATTTGACACTTTCTTACAAAGTGATTTATCTGTAAATTAAAGTGTTAAACTCTTATTATAACTGAATAGGGTTTAATTTAACTGAATTTCGAGTTTCATGGTAACATTTGCCAGTATTGTGCAAGGCATTGTACGTAACTATAATAGTGCGAAACTGATATATTTGTTGTAGGGATTTGCTCAAGGAGGCGGCACATTTGATTTCTTTGCATTACAAAAAAAAATAATCTCCTCGGTGCAAATCTAAAGTCTAAATTACACGTAATCTGTATTGAGAAGGTTTTTGTAATACTTGTAGATGCGGCTTGGGACAAAACAAAGTCTGTAACTATTAACAAGTAAGTCCTAGAAATGTAGATCCTTAGGTAATTGAAAAAATTAAGAGAACAAACAAGACAATGTGCGGTTGAATTAGTTATAATGTGTTATAAAAATAGAAGTACTCTATATTATCCTGCACCACAAGTAAAATTCATAACTTATAATATAATAATACATATTATGCACGATTTTACTCTTAGTCACAAAATTAAATCAGAGTCAAGAGAGTGTTGAAAATATTCACGTATTATATTGCAGTTATACGGATCGTCAAACTAACAATCTCCAGATCTAACCAACGAGCCACACTTATCGTTATAAGAGGATGTTAGGTACAAAAGCCTATATGTACCTATATATAAAAGACTATCCTTATGGTGTTATTTAAAATTATTATAGAAAATGCAGAGTGCCAAATATTACGAGCCGAGTATTACATATCTGTTTTGATTTGTCAATTTCATTATATGATGTAATTAGTTCGGTATTTTAGCATTTTTCATATATAATATAATCATAACATCCCGTATTTATGCAACATTGTTCTTCAGTGAAACACAAATAAGAGTCGAAATAAACAAAAGTTCAGAACAACATCGACAGTAAAGTATAGAAGCTCGTTACTCGTCTAATTGCGAACGAAATGAAATAGAGAGAACGCGGGAAATGGGAACTTAATCGTATTAACGGCACTTGTTCATTGTGTTGCCGCGGAGTGTGGGTCACGGGCGGTAGCGGAAAAAGCGCAGCTGGGCGTTAGCGCAAATACTATAGAAAAATATATTAGTAATATACTAGCAATTCCCGCGGCTCCGCCCAGGTTCTAGTTACTATTAGAAATTAAAATTGGTGGTAGAAATCATAAAAAAATTAAAAAATGAAACCTTGGTTTAAAAATTAAAAAAAAATCTAGAGAGCCTTTATCGCCTAGGGGAATAAAAATAGTCTACAACCTTTTCTAAGACCTACCTAGAACAAAATTTCATAAAAATCGGCTTAGCCGTTTTGGTGGAGTTCGATTACAAACACTGTGACACGAGCTTTTTATATATTACATTTTCAAAGGAAAAGAATGTTCTTCTTTTTTTAAGTTCATTCATCACTAATGCTTTATAGAAACGTGATCATGGGATTGAATAATGACAAAGGGGTCAAAATGTCAGACAGATCAAAAACATAAAAGACAATTTTAAAAATAATAATCATACTAGCAGTACCCGCGGCTTCGCCCGCGTTAATATTTTAAATATTAGGAGTCAATCCCGCGGGAACTCCGGGATAAAAAGTCTTCAGCTACCTACATACCAAATTTCATCGTAATCGGTTCAGTAGTATTTGCGTGAAAGAGTAACAAACATCCATACTCACAAACTTTCGCATTTATAATATTAGTAGGATTAACATCAAGTGCATTTTTTTTTTATTCCACAACAGTTTTGACAATGTAACCTAGTATTATTTTTTGTCTAGGTATTGCTAGGCACCCAAAGATGTATTAGTTTATCAAATTACTAGTTAAGTCGTGTAGAAGAAAAATTTAAGTCGTATTGTTAATTTGAATCTGCATAACTCTCGCCTTTCAGCGGTCTCGTGTGACTTGAACCTTACGAAATAACATAGGATGCTGAATGCATTTTCTTTATTACTTCCTCAAATGCAATGCCTCGACTCATCGGGTTTTAATTTGAAGCGGACGCGAGACGGTAATTTTCTTTTTATATAGCAATTGCCGGTAAAATATATTTTTTAATTTAAATTATTGCAATAAAAATATAATTAAAAGTACAGTTGAATTACAAACTCTTATAGGCATTGTTCATTTATGCAAAGGACGCTTCGTACGAGAAAGTTTTCAAAAGTAAGATTACTTAAAAAATAATGTTCTAAAGTAATTAATTCCAATTATTATTATTTTTTTCATTTATATGTCACAAAATAATTATAATTTAATAATATATACAAGGTGTTTCTAATAAAACGACCTTTTTTAATATATTCTTTCTCGACGTCCTCATATTGTAACATCAAACACGATACAAAGATTAGTTAACAAACAACCGCTCCGTGCAAAATTTGTCACATTATTAATATCATTAAAAGTAATTTCCAATAGGCTATACTTAATTCCGTGTAATCTCCTAAACAGCTCGACCTCACGCTGTTATATTCCTTTAATAACCATTTCTATGGGGATTACGCCAAAATATTCCCGAAAAAATAAACCCATAATAAGGAATTTTAGCAATTATGTTATTTATTATAAAGCCACAGAACATAAATTAGCTTGAATATATTAAAAATGCAAAGACTACGGTAGAGTGTACAAATTCGTTCCACATATCGGTTCAAGTAGAATTTGCTTCATAGAATTTACTTCCTTAAAATAAAGATAATAGGGGTATAAATTGCATGTTGATTTTAAATTTTGGCACAATTGTTGTAGAGTTTAAGCATTTTGTATATTAATGCCTAATGGTCATAGATTATGAGTGAGACATTTCACGGTTTGATGCGCGCGGAGAATATGGAATCAATTTGAGTACCTACATGGTGTTAAAAAAATTGTCTGTTTCTAAAGAAAAATATAGTAGTACCTGAATTATTATTTTTTAAATTATAATTATTATAAAACATGCTGATTACTTACAATACAGTACAGTAGAAGTATACTAACAATTTTTTATCTCAAAATATAACTAAGAGATAAAAATGAAAGTAATATCTAATTACCCAGAATCAGGTACTTTTTTCGTATTTATTGCTTATAAATAGTGTGTTTTACTTTTGATAAAACATAATTAATTTTATTAGTTAATGAAATAAACTTAGCACGTAAGTCGCAAGATTTAATTAACTGTCTCATTCAAAGTATAAGGAATGTTGTCGTCAGTTGTTTAGAAGTGCGTCCTAAATCAACAGTGAGTGAGCGAGGGTCGCGACGTGAACGACTACTGAATGAGTAGTGTATAAATTCTAACTAATTTAATTCTCTTGCCTTAACTTTAGTTCAATTAAGTAGCTTTGATTATTTAATTTATTTGCTTTATTTATTGGAATAATTTAAATTTCTTAATTGTACATTATCCACAATAACAAAAAAAACCATACCTGTTATCATTAAAATTATTATGTAGTTAATATTTTTAATTGGTACTAATAACGATGATATTATATTTTTATTTAGAGATTCTTACGAAAAGTCATATATTTTTCTATACATTTAAAAATTAATATTATCTGAATGAAAAAATAACGAGTAATTTCCCTTTTTAGTATTCCAAGGATATTTATAGTTCTGCAATTAAAAATAAATAGATAAGTAAATTTATCTACAATTACAACAAAAACAATATACATAAATACATGACATCTTAGAACATGCTGTATGTTAGAGTTCTCAAAGCGTGTAAACCCCTCCCTGCCGCATATTAACACCTTTGCGGGATCATCTGCACTATTGTCGCTAATGTTTGCTCGCGATAAAAAGTGGGGATAATAGAAATGTTTCATACTGAACTACACCAAGTTTACTTGGCACTTAGCAGTACATAAGTTACTATTCTAAAAATCGATAATTCAATACGTGGTCCAGTTAGCTTAATGTCGTTATCTAATCAATTTTCATGCCTTTTACTTAACGTAAAAGAGTTGAGTAAGAGTTAACTAGGAGGTTGATCTACTCTTTAAAAATAGTTATTTTAATAAATAAAATTAAGTGAAAAAGTTATGTAAAGGTAATTGTTATCTAATTATATGTAATTTTATTTAATACGGGAAATTTCAATTCTAGACAATGACCTAGACCATCCTAGATAACAGTCAGATAACTACAATAGTATCTTCTTTATGTAACTTACTCTTGTATTTGAACGTCAAAATAAGAGACAGAGAGAGAGAGAGAGAGAGAGAGACAGGGGGGAGAGAGAGAGTATACGAATAAATATGATTTATCTCGATGAATGTTTGCCTCGGTCTGGCCCTGGCATATAATACTGCAAAAAAAGATAATACTCAGTACTTTCTATATCCCTCATACGTATATTACCTTTAATAATATTTTCTTAAAATAAGTACTTATATTATTTTTGCAAATATAAATTTTTCTATTACCGTAAGTAATACAAAAGATTTTGTACTTTCAATTTCCACCTTAGCTTTACATATCCTCATGTTTATAAATTCTAATAACGCCAAGACGTACTCATAACGTTCACTGCACGTTACATGCACTCCAGGTGTCGGGAGGGGGGATTGAATTCGATTCCCGGCTATTGAAAAGTTTCAAGAGGCGAAAAGCTTCGACAAACGACGCTAAGTGAATTTCGTGCCCTCGGAAAATACAGAGACGGACTTTGGTTTGTTATCTCTCTCTTATATACACTAGTAGCTGTTTTATTGCTTTATGGGATACATTATGAAGTTGTAACTCAAGTGTTAACTCCTGCGAAGAAATTAACGGAGATAATGAGATTAATCTGTTCGAGGCAAATGCTTATCTTGGTCGTCTGATTCAATAAAGTATCCATATTACAAAATTTAAATAATTAATATAAAATAAAATTTGTCTGATGTTGTGCAAATAATTATTTTATCATTTCGATTGAGCTTATCAATAATTTAATTCAAAAATTAATTAATTTTCACTTTGTTACGATTGTTACAACGGCTGATACTGTTATAACATTGTAAGGTATCTCAAACGCTTTTGTAAATCATTTTATTGAATTATTTTCTTTGAATTATTGCTTCTAAAGTTACATAATGTTATAAAGATTAATTTAATAAAAAAAAAGTTTATTTTATAAAAAATAAATATAAATTATTATTCGTGCAATAAATATTTTATGCTGAAACTGTAGAAGCGGCTCTGTACGGGCGGCTTGGTTCCAATTTTTATCAATCCCATTTCATTTCCCCTTACGAAAGTTTTCCTCCAATTTCGCTCTCTCGTCCCGCCCCTCTAGTGACGAAGAGCAAACACCATTTTTATCGATATCGATATGTATATTTACAAGATTTAAGCCGAATTATTTTTGTACGCTGACAGTTCATATTATATTTAAAGATATATACAGTTACTCGAAATCCTGCCAAGATTTTTTCTCCTGCAGCCATATGAAAGATAACATAAAAGCTAGTGAACAAGAATAACATTTTCAGTAAACATATTATTGGGGTTTCTGTTAATTAAAGTTAATTATGTAGTATAAAACTCAATATCGATTAAGTTTCAATTAAATTGAAAACTGTCACTGTAACATAAAAAAATTTGTTTGTACTTTTGTTACTCCTCCATTCAGGTCATAGGCTATCCGGTTCTAAATTCCATGAAAATTAGAACCGGATAGCCTATGACCTGGATTTATACTCGTACATAAATTACTGTAAGGCAACTAAGGACTTAACAAAAAAAAAAAGCAAAAGTATGTCGTTAGTTAATAATAAAGTCAAGGTTTTAGCTCGATACCCTATGGTGTCGCACCACTAGTGGTTAAGTATGGGAGTATTCGTCAGCGGACGTATCACAATCGTTCCCCGTCGTCCCGATCCTTCATCCGCACTGCACTTGGACTGGCGCTATTTATGATAATACCTTATCATAGCGTCGTATTTATTTTATATATTTATTTTTTTCTAAATGTACGTATGTTTGTTACTTCTATATGTTGAAAAGACTGGACGGAATTGGTTGAAATTATTTCATGATGTACTAAGGCTTATTGTTAAGCATCGGTGAGTGCACGTGAGTGAAGCCAAGCTTGCCCTTAGACAGAGGCATGGTGTATACATACATATTGGTTTATTTTACGGAGGAACTAAGAAACCAATGGAACTAGTTTTGACTGATCACAAAACAAAAGAAACCTTTTTAATTCATTTGCATTTTTATAGATATTTTATTTAAATATCATCATCATTTGTTAATTTTAATTTATTTGTTTGATGATAAGGACTCCATTTAAACTTGAGAAACTTTTTATAAGATTATTCTCTTTCTCGCTTTCTTCTGCGCTTACAGAGTAAGTTTCGTGGGACACGCGTGAGACACCACAACACCACAAAGAGTTACAGACCGAGCCTTAGCGAACTGAAACAGATCACTTAGTATATATACTGAGTATGAATAATTTATATGATATATCAAACATAATGGCTTTCAACATTTAGGGAAATGTGGAGGACATTTCATTTTGACTCCAAAGAGACAATAAACTCAAAAAATGACAAAGATATTTAAAATAAATGTTGGAATAAAATTTTACACAGAAGTAAAAAAATATTAGAAATTATTTTTCATTAGAGTATGATAATAATTCATTGAATTTCTACAATATGAATTAAAATTTTTAAGTAAAGTAATGTGCAGTGGTAACCCAGCGGTAACGCGCTCGCTTGTATTACCGAGTGATGCGGGTTCAAATCCGGGTCTCGCACCTCTGATATTTTCATTACCACTTGTCTTACGGTGAAGGAAAACATCGTGAGGAAACCTGCATGTTTGAGAAAACCTAGCAAGTTTTCGTAAGACATGTGAAGTGCGCCAACACGCACTAGGTCAGCGCGGTGGACTATGCGCTGATCCCTCTCGTACTGAAGGAGGCCCGTGCCCAGCAGTGGGACGTTAAAAAAGGGCTGATGACAATGTGCAAACTAACCATTGTAGTAAGTTTCACGTTTGAATGAGATAAACTACTTGAATTTGTTCAATAACAAAATCTAATCGTATAATAAACCACTCGATGTAAAAAGCTTCAAAAAAAGCCACTCATACATACATTGTGTAGTCCGGCAGCACTGAACCAAAACCAAACGCCGCTGAATTCTAAGAACTTTTTTCACGAGCTTTTCAAAAGTTTAATTGTATTTTTTTCTGTGTAGAGCTGACCGCCGCCGCATACAACGTGCTCAGGTTACTTTATAGGTGTGATGTACAATGAGCCGTTACAAAGAAGTGTAGTGAAATGACCAAACCTCGGATTTAAGACGATAGAAGTAGCATTTTGTTACGTTTGTATATGTAGAGTCTATTGTCGTTGTGGATTTTATACTTTAAATGTTGTTAGAGCTTTATTTGTTAACCGTTTGTAGTTCATAAGTAAGCAGTAGCGTATTGGTACGTTTTTTTTTAAGATGTCACAAATTTGGATTAGGCCTAGGAATTGAATTAGCCTGTAAATTTAGTAAATTAATATCATTCTTATCAAGGGTTATATTTGTTTTTATTAAATCTAGCCCTTGCACCAAAAATAACAAACAGGACTTAAATGTTTTTATAATGGTTTTTACTGAAATAAAAATTCCGGATTTAATTTAATACTGTTAAAAATGTGGTAGTTTTTTTTAATCTTATACAAAAATAAATACATACATACTATTGTATTTATCAATACATATTCATTAAGTGTAACTCAATACTATCAAACTCGATCTCTGGTACATTTGCGTGTAATGACAGGCCGCAAGCTCTACCAAAGCCAAACCAACCGATCTCGACCGCGATACAAATAGAGATTGTGCAAAAATGTAACATGACCGCCGCAATCAGTACCTTTGTGTCGCCGAAAAGTCTGCTCTACAGAAATTTAATACTTTCTAAGAAATCCCATTTTCCTTTAGATAGATAATGTTGGGTTACTTTAGGATGAATGTTTCTTTTTTGAAGAACAAGTAAACAGTATGTTGCTATAAATTACACCAGAGTTAGTTAGAATATATTTTTAACTGCTGAGAATTGTTACTTTAAGGCTAAATATACCAATGCTTAAAACCCCTACGGTTTATATAAAAGCAATAAGTAGTTTCCAAAAAAAATATTATTTTTAGAGATCTGCTTAACGGGTTGTCTGTATTTTTGTGCGTTTGAACGCACTGTTTGTTTTGTTTAAATCAGTTCATAGAAAAAAAAAGTTATGTCAGTAAGAATCACCCAAGGACAAGCTTGAACTAAGCGAGAGTGAAATAAGTTGTAGTCTAGCTTTTCATTCCTGTTAAAAAACCCTTTAAGATGATAGATGATGATAGCAATGCAAAGTATTCAGTAGAATATTTTCAATGTATCCATAAGTGTAGTAACTAAGTATAATTATTATCATCCTAAGGTATTCCAGACCCATTTTTCCTTCTTTCTAAATTAATGCATTATTTTATAAATAGACACTATTTTATATTTATGGTTTTAATAGTTGTATTCACTATGATTTTAGAGACATCACAAACTTCAGTTTCTGGGATAACCATAAATGGTATTAAACACTCAAACGCTAGGAATCATAGTCAAAACATAATCGCGAAAAAATCGAAAGGAATTATTTCATTTGAGATATTATTACTACTTTATTTACATTATTACTTACTAGCAGTAGTAGTAATCAAGAAGCTGAACTTATTTAATTTCGCAAAGAAATAAGTCTATTTATTTCCTTGTACCCTAAATAATTTGATCATCTTCACGCGACTGGACCCCAAAGTGCTCATTAATCTCATTTTAACGACATAACAGATACAAAATATTGCCATTAAAAACAAATGAGTGTATTCAAGCGGACGACCCTCCAATTAAAAATAGAAAAATTGAATTTTATTTCGAGGCGCCATATTGGGTCACCGCCTCGTGCAAATGCCGCGCTTTTTAGCAACAAGACTATAAAAATGTAGAGTTCTACGATTTTAGGTTTAATAACGTCGTGATAGAGCCCACGATAGATGATTCTACAAGTTTGTAGAGAAGTCAATGTAATTCTTTTTGTTGATTTTGTTTTTTATTGTGTTACAACGTTTATAAATCACTAACGAGACGCGTTGAGTGAGAGAGGCGCATGTGTGAGGAGTAGTCGCGAACGAGATAGCCGTCCATAATATTCCGGATGTACTTTTTTTATTACTGCCTTTATATAAATATTGTGTTGAATAAATATACCTAATCATTTCTTATGTCTTATAACAATTATATCCAGAAAATTTTTATGTTTAGATATAATTGTTATTCTAAATTAATACTACTAATATTACACACACACAATATTAGGATTGTGTTATGGATATCAGATAGTTAATACACTATATATACTCGTAATCACTCATTATAGTGCACATCACACACATAAATGCCTACATACTCGAACCCACGACCACTGGCACAGCAACTAAAGCACTACAAACCAAGCCAAGCATGTCGTTTGACAAGTCTACAAGTTATTAATTATTGCAAGAAGTTACACATATACGGTCTTATTCATAAACATCTCTTATTATAGGTTTACAATGTTCATTAGCTAAAATGCTCAATAGGCCTATTAAACGTTTCATAACTTTCTTTATTCATAACGGGTCAATAAACGTCTCATAACTAAATGCTTGCTATAAGCTGGATTCGTTTTATTGTGTTGTCATTCTGATAAATTCATGGACAATATGTCAAAAATACTGGTCTCAATGCTCCGTGAATCAGTTTGACATTTGATTTGACTTTTCCGCCAAAAGTAAATTAGTGAACAAAACCATTTTTTAACTATTGAAAAAGGAATAAAAGTAGCTAAAAAGAGAGACAGAAGTGCAAATAGGTTAAGCTAATAGCAGGTTAGTACAGAATTTAAACTTCAAGCTACATAAGTGTGTATTTGGTGTACTTCCTTAATCCTTTGTATTTCTACGTGTTTACTTAATATTTTCTCGCGCTTATTTCTTACCGTAGCATTAATTATTATTGACGGAGTTGGTCAGGGTTGGTTGAGAGGGTTTCCGCCATTGAAAACAAAAATACAGAGACCAACACAAACTCTAAAGAGCAGGCAGCATGGGAAGATTTATTCAACAGGTATAGTGTTTTTAAATAAATACAGTGCATTATTAGTGAAAATAAAGATTAAACTGTAATATTGTTCACAGTTTTCACTGCATGCGGCACTGATTGCAAAGGGAGCAAAAATGGAATATTACGAGATGAAAAATAAAATGCTTTAAAATAAAATATATATTTCTTTTATTAATTTACAATATTATATCATAGGTACTTTTAGAATACAATTTTTACAAACTTTGAATGTCTTATTTATTTATATCTAATCAAAATCCTAAAAAAATTTCAAGCTTCTAGTTTTAAAAATGACATAATTTCAATACAAACTTTCATCCCCTATTTCAACCTCTTACATGCCGTTTCTCGCCTTAAAAAGTAGCCTGTGTCCTTTCTCAGGCTTTAGACTATCTGTGTACTTAATTTCATTTAAATCGGTTCAGTAGTTTTGACGTGAAACCGCGACAGACAGACATTTACTTTCGAATTTGTAATATTATATTAATAATTTATTATTTTTTCTATCCATAGTTAAAATGCTCATCAATAAATGCTCGCAGGAAAGTACTGTTTCCTACTCTTCCTCTTTCACTCATATTAGTAGGTGCTGCAAAGCCATTCTCCTGAATAATATGAATGTCATCATCATTTTCTGAAATAAAATAACATTTGTAAAAAATATTGCTTACATAAATAGTAATAAACATGTGTTGATGTAAAGTTATGATAATATGATTAAAATTACCTGGAACTGTGTCCTGATGATCTATTGCAATATTATGCAAAACTGCAAGAGCCACATATGTAGGTTTTACGTTACGCATGTGAACGGTGTCTCCATACAACAAGCTTTGAAACCGTTGCTTTCAAACACCAAAGCCAATGGCGGCTATAGTTTGGGGAGCTTGCATTATATCTTATATGGTATCTTGGTTTGATACACAGCAAAAAAATAATTTTAAACAATGTTTTACAATTACGCAATGTCACTAGACACCAAATAAAATAATCTCACTTCAAGTTTAATCAAATTATGCGCTGTCACTGATGACAAGACGACCATCTTGTCCTTTATTAAAGGTTTATAGTAGGCTTATAGTAGGCCTCAAGCTACTATAAGTTACAGAGCCGTTATTGAATACTTATAGAGCGTTTTAGCACTATTGAACGTTTATGAATAATGTTTTTGAGAATTTGCTTATTAACAAGCTAATAAAGCTTCTATATTTTTTTATGAATAAGACCGAATGTGTAAGTTTTGACAGCTTAACTTTTTTCAATGTTGATGGATTCTATGGTATTCGTATTATTCATTTATTTAACACTAACACTATTATAATACATAGATGGTATCATCTTATGTTCTAGATATATCGGTGAAAAGTATACAAAAAGGTATCAATATAATACGAGTAACAACGTCATAAAGACAAGATGGCAATGCGAGTACTTAAAATTTTAGCTAAATAGATGATTAGTGATTTTTTTAGAAATAGCCAGGATACTTGTTAAACTTTTTATATATTTTGTATCAGCTCGAGACTTTTAATTAATCCTTTTTATTATAACCTAATATTACAATCTGCTCCATTAATGTTTTAATAGATAACTTAAAAAACATCTATGCATCTAAAACACTTTAGGATACTCTTTATTCTTTAAAAACTTAAAAAGCTTACCGTAACACGACAAAGTTTCGTATAACAGCTAGTTATAAATAAATTGGGTTCAAAAGTAATACATTTGTCGTCCTCAAGCCCCTACGTGTTTGATGCTTTGTAATTGCAGTTGTTAGTAGAGATTCGATTACAATAACTGTATCAGAGAGCGATTGACGCCACCCGCTGACTTCGTCGGTAAGAGAGATTGGCCAATTCACTTGAAGGTTCTGCACATTTTTTATTTCATTCAATTCAAATTCATATTATAAAGTAACATTCGTCATATTTTAATAATATAAGGATTATATCTAGTAAGCACTGTAGGACAGAAGTCTTAAGTTCCTTGTGGGTAAACGATTAGAACCCTAGATTCATCTTCCACTCTTAATTTACATAAATTATACAGTTTTTTCTCCACAAAATTAACACCTATATCATAGGTACTCTATATCCACAACTCATTACATTATCACTACATATTATTTAATTCAACTGTTTGCTTCCGCTGGGTAGAGAACCTGTTACCTCTAATAAATTGCCAGTCATAGCTATCTGGACAGAAAAAAAAAATTAAGAATTTGGTTGTAATGACGAAATAACAGCTTTGGACTAAACGTAAACCTACCGCTCTAAAAAAATGCACCCAAGCGAAACGGTGTACTTACCCTAGTCACTAGTGCCCGAGTAAGAACAACAATACTTGCTATGGTCTTCTATCTTCATGTTTAAATAAATTAAACACTATATTAAGGATCTCTATTGATACAACGAATCAGTGAATAGCATCGCGGTGTCCCGCGGCGTTGCTCGCTAATGACATGTTTAGACGACAAACTGCAGTGTCGATGGCTGAATGGATATGGGAATTATAATTTGCTTTTCGTTTCCTTAAATTAAATAGTAACCGAACAACTGTCGCATTTAAATTTAAACTGTAACTTTAGAGCTATGCATTACATAAATTGTAAAATGAAGCTTAGCTTAAGTTTATGAACGTATGTAATAATTTTAAATAACATTATTTTTTCATATTTCTCCGCGGTTTTATTTCGAGTTTCCGATATTTCGAATGTTTTACAGTAATCATCACTTCACGTAAAAAAAATACATTCTAGTCTTTTGTTTGTTGTTGTATTTTGTTTGTTGTTGTATATATGCTTTTTTTGAACAACAAACGAAAAAATCATTGAAAACTTTAAAAATGTATGTACTCTTTAGTTAATTATACAAAAATATTTTTATGAAGAAAATTATAATAATAACAATGACATACCATTTCGCACCAGGTAAATCTCTAAGTTACTGAATTCCATTGTAAAATCGTTTATTTGTTATTTATAACATAAAAATAAAACAAGCAAACAAATACAAATTTGTGATTTTTGAAGTCGGTTAAAGCAATACGTTATTTCATTACGCGACAAAGAGATGCTATCTAAACAATTACCCCGTCGCAGTTGATCGCCGTCGCCGCGATAAGTCGATACAATGTTTGTTGAGTGACGGAATAAAGGGGTGCTACACTCGATTTTGTGGCGATTTAAATAATGAGATTGAGGTAGTTTTAACAAAACTTGATAATTATGTAGCAATTTTAACTACTAAGATAATTGTAGTTAAAATTGTGTCTATTACTAGTCTCGTTACAGATTTACTAACAACTAACTACCCATGCGTCCGTAAAAGTAAACGAAAACAATCTAAATATCCCAGAAGAAGCGAATATTTTCCCGGGATCAACAATAGTTTATAGGCCATTTAAGACGATAGTCTATCTCTGTTAAATTTTATCCAGATCCGTACTACCGTTCTGGTGTGCTTCAATAACAAACATGGCATGTAGAGTCAGCAAGATGAAATATACATATATAATTATTATTTTTATGTTGGTAAATGAAGCTTTACTCTGAAATGTATAGAGTCACAAAAACATTTTATTATATACTTTTTCATCGTTAAGTGATGTAAAATGACAAAAATTGCTTCGTCGAATCACTGGCGTTTTTTAATAATTGTTTTACGCTCTAACAAATGAGTTTGAAATTGGATCGGGCTCCGAGCGCTTACAAAAATGGATGCTTAATGCAATTAGAGAGACGGGGACGGAGATAGAGCGGGAGGGCCCTTGTTGTGTCTGCATCTGGGACGCTACTCGCGAAGTCAAACACACTTGGTTGTTACACCTTCTAAGTTTCCTTCGAAGACATGCTTGGTCAATTTGAATGACCAGTGAGTGTGACAGCAGTCGCGGGTTCGATACCCGCTAGGAGCATTTGTATGACGACCACGAATGTTTCTACTCTAGTCATGGTTATGCTGAATATGGAAGAAGGATAGGCCATTAAACGTATATTTTTTTTACCACCAAACAAAATATTATTTTTCTTTTTACGTATTCAATCACATTTTACTATGTAGTTCAAAATTTGTAGAGTTTTTAATGTTTTCGAGATTCTATTGAACTAATAGTAATTTATTAACATTAACCTAAACAATACTTGAGAGATGCCAGGACATATCACTAGTGTATTGTAGTTTTATTACAATTAAACTTAAATGGCATCTCATTTAAAAATCATTAAGAAGGTCTTATAATCCTGCGAAGGCTATTAAGGCGACAAGCGGCGCTCGTCTTTCAATATAAAACAATAAACACAATTACTTACAGCGTCCAACGGGCAACGACTATCTCCTACTAAACTAATATAGCGCTTTATTATTTCTAGATAATTACATTATTTAAAACTTCTTTTTTTGTTTTTAATCAGAATATGTAATTAAAAGGAGGACATTCTACTTGATGTTTTAAATAGGTAAATTTATGTTTGCTCTGTAGTTATATTTTGGTTATATTTTGCTTTTTTGCTTAATTTTTTGTTTTTTTTATCCTATTTAAGTTATTAACTTAATTTTATCTAGGTTAATATTACCTAGTATCATCTTTCGTTATATGAGTAGTCGAGACCTTCTCAGACAGATACTTTGGCTCTGTGTGATGTCAGCCAAAATTTTTTTCCATATATTTTAAATATAAAGTAAGTGGTTTACAAAGTATGCAATAATTGTAAAGTGCAAGTCCAATTGTTAGGACATCATTCATATATTTCATTATATTTATAGCTTATCTTCTAAAAGGTAAGAATGAATACAATTCGAAGTAATGCGTGTAAAGGGTTCGTTTAGTACAAATATTTAGTTTGATTTCAAATCAATGATTTTTGTCAATGCGTAAACTGCATTGGTTTTTGTTAGCCTTTTACAGCTTAAAGTGTTTGTTATAAAAAAATATAATGCATTAACATTTTAAAGCTATCTTTCGGATTTTTTCGCGGATTTATTATATTATATTTTGGTCCCGCGACGTTTCGAATACTTTACAGCAATAATAGTTATGGGAGAGTTTAAGGATTAAGATATCCAAAGGCCAACACTTGTTTCAGATAGTGTCCACAATTTTTAATTCTATAAGTACGTATAATAAAATTCTAACTTAGTCAAATCTGTACCTTAAATTTTTGGAAATTCTTATTGAAAAAGTCATTATTATCGATACAGTGGCCGAATCTATAGTTTTTAGAATTCTTGTCAGTCTGTCTGTAACCTCATTACGAGAAAAACACTTGACAAATTTTGATGAATTTTTTTATGATGAAAGCTAGTTATCCGGATCAGAATATAGTATACTTTTTACTTCTGGAAACTATCTAATTTATGAGAAATCTCAAATAACCGTTTTTTTTTTTTTTTTTTTTTTTTTTTTTTTTTTTATTGTACTCATCCACAGGCGTTAAGCGCCCGTGCCTTTTGTTACTTTATTTATTTGTGGAAGGCGTTTACAATTTTTATTTATATAATATAACTCAAGACAAGAGTACTACAAACTACTTCTTAAAAACTACAGAGGGCGAGGCCCGACACTGTTTTTTTTTTTTTTTTTTATTATTAGTAAAATTTTTTTTATTATTATTATTTATTTATTTATTTATTATTATTTTTTTTTTTTATTAGTCTAACCCGCTAAGTTTTGGGCCCTGCCCCATCCCGCAATTGGGCGAGCACTTCCTCCGCGACCTTCGTGTCGCGTTTTAAGATGGATATTTTGAGGTTGTGCTCTAGGATGGTCTTCGCTGAGGCCTCCTGCGCTCTGCGGATGAATCTACCCTCAAATAACCGTTAATAGCCGACTGTAAAACATCACACGGTATTAAAAATCTAAGAATTTAGTTTCCAGTCTTTAAAACGCGGGCGGAGCCGCGGGAAATCCTAGTTGACATATAAAAATTTAAAAATTCAAAATACCTTAATGTGGTTGATGGCAGTTGTGACACAGAGAAATTTTTTTTGTACAATTTCAAGTGAAAAAAAAATACAAATGAATTGAGAACCTCCTTTTTGGAAGTCTGTGGGAAATAAGGCTATCACTATTAGTTTACTCGAGTGAACATTACAAGATATCGTTTTATTACATTACATGCTCTTGTTCTTCTTTCTCTAGTTAAATTATAGAGCTGTAAATGTCTGATGTTTGCTAAATTTTATTCTAATTTCAGGTTTTGTGTTTCGAATACTAAATCTTTTAGAAAATTTATATTTGCCACCGATCAGAAACTATGAATTTTTATACATCCAAAGATAATAGCTCGTAATAACTTTATCAAATGTATAAAAACGGTAGTTTATACGTAAATATATCGGTGGCCGTTCTAAAAGCACTCTAAATGCCATTCGAAACTTTTTTACTCCAAATATCTAAGAAATTAACATTACTAATAAGCCCATATTACGAACACGCCAATAGTTAAAGAACTTCTACATTAAGACATCTGCTTTTACAGCTCTTAGAACTTTGAAGTCTATCACAATCTAGTAGGAGCTATTTTTAGTTGTGGATATGAGGGGTCGAGTTATACTGGTAGCGCTTTTTCGAATCTATTTCTGTGTAGGCAGGTATTAATTTGAGTCCGTGTTATTATGATCCCTGTGATGGATTGGATGAGTAAGCGAATATTTGTTCTGTAGTTTTAAATGGAACAAATGTTTGATTAAATGTAGTGCGGACAAATTGGTGCGATTAGAGTTTTTTTTGGAAATTACAGTGTGCCGTACTTTGCAGACGAGAAATTATTGTTTATGTATATTGTTGATGCGAAAATAATAGCTAATTTTATAAATTCTGCTTTCAATAATGTAGAATTAAGATGTAGCAGTGAGGCATCGCTGAGCGGATCTAGTAGCATCTTTCAATATATGTACGAGTATTAACCCTTTTTAATTTAATCGGATTACTTGGTATATCTCAATAAGTAGACTTCTAAAAAAACGACACTTGATGGAAAAATTCAGTTTTAATAATATGCCATAATTATGTATGCCATAATTAATTAATTGATAAATAAAGAAATAAATAAATGTACGTAAAATTGAATGAACTTATTTTGAAAACCTCTTCATTACTTGTATATATACTCATAGTCCTTAGTTAGTAATTAAATATTAAAGCATACATTCATAGATGTTTAAAGTCACAACAATATTTTTACTGATGTGATTTTGGATGACTTATTTTAATTTCTATGAGTTTAGTATGTAATATGTTATAGTAAGTATATTATGTCATTATATATACTTGCCTATGCATACTTATAGATATAATTTTACTTTCAATTATGAAAAGTAAAAACTACTCGAGAGATAGTTATCATATTGTAAATTTTTTCTAACAACATTTTGTAAAGTTGTCAGCAATTTGCGGCTTCCTAATGACAGGCCTGAGTGGCTTCAAGTGTCTGCACGAGCCGATTTTTTCCCTTCGATTGTTATCAACATAATCTTTAACATTTCTCCCAGTCATACTTTCGCTATTATTACCATTTACAGATGTAAATATACGCTCTAATTTGTATATCACTAAATTGTAATCTTGTGAGTTACAAAATATATTATTAGAGTTCTCTTCAACATAGAAAACATATACAGTGTAAATATATACAGCATTCATATTATGTAAGGTAAAAATAAAATTAGTTGTCTGACAAATATGTACCTATGTACATAGATCGACTGAAGTGATATTCAAACGAAGGCAAAGGTTAAAAGTAGCTTAAATTCAAAAGAATAGATTGAATTGACTAAACCTTTTAATACAGATCTCTTAATAAAATATCTAAAGATTTCTGTATTAAATCACTAATACACGTAGGACATGCGTTCGATTACAATTTTTTAAATTTTGGTCAAAAACTTTTTATAACAAATATTTTTAACTTTAATAACGTCATTCCCTTTATAAAATACGTAGATAGAAGTGAAATCATCTTTTCATACGAAGTAGTATTTATATACGCTTATACGTTATTATGTAGCGTAATAACTTAGAAGATTGAATTCGCTCCCTCAGTTTAGTTTTGACTATCGAGTGCGGGGAGGCTGGGCGTATCTGGGCAAGTGTTAGTTTCTCAAGGGAGCGCAAAGTGAGTTAGCGCTGAATGGCGCTGCGTATTGCCGCGGTCAGCGCTCGCCACTTGTTCTGTCTTGTGATTGCTTGCTGGACGTCGCGTCGACTAGTATGTCAGAATATGTTAGATGAAACATTGATATTCCTTTAAAATATTAAATTTATTATTTATATTAAAATATTTTTATATATTGGAGATATTGTGGTTTTATGAATCTAATTTACATATTCTTCTTGATTGATCATTCATCATCAGTCAGTTTAAGAATGTTTGATTTTTTGAAATATGTACAATGTACTAGTGTACACTGTATGTATGTTTCAGTAACCAGGGATTAATTTCAGTGCAGCTATCACGTTTCTATCATCGCATCCTTCGCCAACGGGTTGGCTGTCAGCAAGTCAGCACCATTCTTTCGAAGCATTCCATATATCACGATCATTTCTACCTAGCTCGTGTAATGATGATGAATGATTGAAACTCTTGAGGTTTTCCAAGAGCACTAAAATATTCCGCCATGTAGTTCAAGAATCGTGCCTTCGCGTCTCTTAAAGCCCGCTAACGCCATTCGTAACTGCTCTTAAACTGCATATGTCTAGCGGCGACGATAGCAATTTACCATATTGTCGATTGTTCGTTCGTTTGACCCTTTTACTATGAAAAAACATAATCTGTAAGGATAAAGTATAAAACTGATGGTTATAGGTATTTTTTACAGAACGGGGTTTTTTTTTTATGGGACAAAGGGGGCAAACGGGCAGGAGGCTCACCTGATGGTAAGTGATCACCTCCGCCCATGGACATCTGCAACACCACAGGGCTTGCAGATGCGTTGCCGGCCTTTCAGGAAAGGGAGGGAGGGAAGGAGGAGTGAGAAGGACGGGAAGAGGGATGGGGAGTGGGCCTCCCGGATTCTCACTTACCGGACGAAACGCGACAGCATAGCTGCCACTTCACGCCGGTCACCTGTGAGAGAGTGGTACTATACGGGGCGTACCGGCCCATTCGGCTGCTACCCGAAGGTAACAAGCATGGCACTACCACTTGCCATTGCAAGCCTGAGAATAAAAAAAATCCAATAACTATATTTGGCTCGACCCGAGACTCGTCCTCAGAACCTCTGACTAAGTAGCCAGTCCAGTAGATCGATACCAGACCAAAGAGACAGGTAAAATATATTTGAAACGATTCGCACCAATATCAGAGGTGTGAGGCCCGGGACTTGAACCCACTTCATTCGGTTTCCAAGCTAGCGTGTTACACCTGCTATGTATTGAATAGAAAATAATAATAAATAACTTCAAAATCCTTAAGTATTCATATAATTAATTGAAGAGAATACTAATTTATTTTTCACTGTCCTACAAATCTTAGGTTATAAGTATAAGGAAAATAGAATGATGTAGAGATTTCGTCTGCTCTATGTGAATGTCCACAAGTCCGCTGCGGCCGGCAACTGTACAGTAACTCGATTGCTCGCGATGGGTCCGAGCAGCGTTGAGACGAACACCTTGGTAATTGACCTCTTGTGCATTATTTATCATTTACTTTATGTGTAATCACGACTCTTTGACCACATGTAACTTGATAAAGTTAGTATTAACGAGGTGACAAGTTTATGAGTGTCTTTAAATGACCAAATTTTAGATTTTTCTTTTAGGTCATACGTATGAAAATCTTAAAATTCTAGATATTTTTGATACGAGTAGTTTATCACTATTGTAATTATTAACAATTAAATATTAATGTAAAGTATTAGGGTACAAAGTGATATGCCTGTTATATACTTTAATTTCGATATTAGAATATTTTTATCGCCTTCGTTTTAAGTTTAGCTACCATACTATAACAAAAACCCTAATGATCGCCCGACCAGAAGTTTCAGAAGTGACCTTACAAAATTTATAATTATTGATAAATATAAAAAATATTGTAAAATTTTAGTCGAGTAGGTATTTATTAAACAAAATACATATATATCGAAGTAGGAATAAAAGAACTGAAATATGTATGGAACGTGGTGATACATCTAACATTAACCTATCAACGGGCGCGCGGCCAATATAGATTTATAACAATTGAAAATCTATTGTGTCTCGTTTGTTCGCGTTGACGGGTTAAGGTGAGACCGCACTAGGCGTAACTACACTGCACTGCAGCGACGCGACACGGCACTGCAAAATATTCTTTGTATGAAATAGTATGAGGCATACCGCACTACGCGGCAGCAGCACTACGCGACACGGCACTGCACGACAAACTTGACCAACTCGCCAAAAATGCCGCGGCGTGCTGCGTCGTGTAGTTCCGCTGCCGCTAGTGCGGTATAGCAAGCGACGCGACACTGCACGCCAATCAAGTTCCTTGAACCTTTTTAATAATAAAATGTAAAAAATATGGTGGGATATTTAACGTATTTAATTTTTTTTCTAATTAATTTCATTTCATAACATTACATCTAAATAAAAATATAAATACAGTTGAACAAACAATTTGATTGATCGAACAGTATAAAAAATAATCTATCGAATAAAAAACATTACATATGAGACATAATACGCTAACTTGTAAAAAAATTATTTTTATTTTTTAAAAAGAAACATTTATCGAACAAATAATAATTTTAGAAGACCAAACGATTGGTATATAAAAAATAGTCGAAATTTTTTTTTGCCACCAGGTTCAAGGAATTCGCTAATAATGTCATAGCATATTTAATGCGTAAAACGAAAGGTTGCTTATAAAAATGGCTCTATACGAAGAACGATGTTTAGTTTTACTTGTTGGCCAATATCCAAAGATATAATATTATGATCTCCAAAATGACATTGAATGAAAAATACCAGTAAAAATGTTAGTTTCATCCATCGTGCTCAAAGGTTGCCGAACTACTGAAAAGCAAAATCTGTCGCGTAGTGCCGCGCTAGTGCGGTATACCTGTTTTTGCAGTGCCGTGTCGCGTCGCTGCAGTGCAGTGTAGTTACGCCTAGTGCGTTCGCACCTTTAAAGAAAAAGTGAATACTTTAATGCCCAATAGTAATTCATTTGTAATATTACCATCATCACAAATTTCGTTATTGAAAATTATAATTTACTTAATAAAGCCATACAAATAATAATTTAAATAGCAGTTTTATATTAATTCAACATAATTTATTATTCTGTCATTACGCCGTCCTCAGAGACGTCTAGTTTTTCAATTTCCCTTCACATTTAACCCTCATTATAAGGTTCATGATAATATTTTTCCGAGCAATTACTCAAACTCTTTGAGGCGGTAATCATCGTTTAATGGGCCCGCAACAATCACGGCGGGGGAGGTGCGGGGAGACGCGGGGGTGAGAGGGGGAGGGGCAGATAAGGGGGTACATTTGAACCTTCACGTGGAAAGGATAATTCTGCGATCAAAGCCTGACAACCACAGGTGAAGTAGAGTGGCCATGATTTGAAGATGAGCTCATTGTCTCTCTTATATTATTAATTGTACATAAGATATTAAAAAGTTATATAAAGTAATTTGGTTATATTCTATTTTCACAATATAGTTTGTAATTACACAAATATTGTTGTATTATCTGTAGAAGCGTATATTATAATTATTTTTTTCATATTATTGTGTACTATCATTTACCGTGGCTCCTGTTTATTTTCAAATCAAATCAAATCAAATCAAAATATTCTTTATTCAAATAGACTTTTACAAGTTCTTTTGAATCGTCATTTTTACGTGATTAAACTTTAAATTTTAAATTAAATGTCAGTCTGTAAGTCTGGGACTTGGGAGTAAGCTACCACCGACTCGGAATGCTGTAGGTATTATTACGATAAATACCAAAATATTTTATTATATAAGGTAAATAAAGAAATAAAGTCACTACGGAATAAAAAGTGGCAAATCTTCTTGTATAAAGTTTTTCATAAGCATTTTAGTTTAACTTTGTTTTTAGAATACCATAAAATTAAAAACCGTAATGTTTTCGTTTTCAATTTTTCCTCACTAACCAGACGACGTGGTGTCAGCAGTCGCCTCCCGCAGAGTGCTATATTAATGGCCGGTCCGCGCTATTAATTAACTTCGGTTTGTCTCTCTGTACACCGCTTATTTAACCCTTTTATATCCCACCGCTGCTCTAACTCTACATAAACGTTTACATCTTCTTTTATATATTTACTTTTCATAATAAAAAACTAACCTACCATTTTTATAGACTTACGCGAATATAAGAGTATGGTATTTTAAATAGAACTATCGTTTAATTAAAAAGCAACTACTCTGTTTAAGCACTCGCTAATAAAAAATACTCTTGATTTCCTTTGTCGTGATGATGATTTGACCTGATGGTATAAGGTATTTTTTTTAGTATTTTAATATAGGTATAAAGTACAAATATATTAAAGTGAATTTTGAAAATTTTAATACGTATGAATTTTTCAAACTGTCTTTAGTATTTAGTATATTTTATTCGGCTATATTTATTCGGACTTTTGGTTTCCGACTTTTCGAACCAGTATTAATGATCACGGGAGAAAATTTCTCTGGGAAGAAAGATTTTTTTCCTGGGATCCCATCATCAGATCCTGACTTGGCGACAGTGGGAAAATTTTGGAAGTATACCCTACCAAACAAAGACGAATTTTTTGAAATTAGCCTACAATTGACGGAGAAATCAGTAAACACACATAAGAAATAACCGTTGAGGAATTGAACCTTCCCTCATCAGCTCATCCCCATGAGATGATGATTTTCAGACGCAAATACTTGAAAGGCTTTAGAAACTGTATCAAAACATAATAGGTGCCTATAAAATTTAAGAGTACCGCTTGATTTCCCTAGGATCCCATCAACAGATCCTAATTTGATGACAATGAGACCCCTCGGAACTATACCCTATTGAACAAAAAAAAATTTTAGAAATCGGCCCACAGTTTTGGAGAAAACGCTGAACATACATAAAAAAAATATATAAACAGTGGAACCTATAACCTCCTCCTTTTTTGAAGTCGGTTAAAAAATTAAATATTCGCTTAAATATATGAAAGTATTATGGCTTTTTATTATTTCTTAGAACTAGCAAGGTAATAAATATCATTGAACAGTATTCCGACACTTAGAAATTTGTAGTGAGGTGTAAAGTTTGGGTCTATCCCGGGATTAGCCGACCACACGGAATCGGGAGGGGGCGGAGGGGGGGCGAAACCAATCAATGTCGGTTAATTGGCGCTTTAATGCTGCCTCATTCAACAATTACAGCGCTGTCAACTGACAGGTAAAAGGGATGGCCATGAGTCGATACATGTGACGATTTAATTTTGTGTTTTAATATTATATATCTTTCATTCGTAATTTGGCTAACTGAAAATGAAATTAAGAAGTTACATACAAATTAATAGATAGAGTAAAGTTTTATATTTAATGGTTTTTACCATATAAAATATCTTGGATGCAATATAGCAGTTTAATTTTTCAGATATACCTAGACAATTTTTATTGATAATATTTTTTATATCGGTATGTACTCTAATTTCTTACCAACGAACATAGACTTGTCGTTTATTGCATAAAAAAAGGCATAGTACAACAGTTTTTTACATTAAAATGATAGAATCTTTAAAAATACAAACTTATTTGAATAGGCCTAATATAAGGCCTATACAATGATTTGTTAAAATTAATTCTGACCCTTGCAAAAATAAGCATTCAAACCAATATCACTAAGAAAAAATTTTGAATCATATATCACAATACATACATATCCAGGCTTTACCATATTATAATATACTTATATGGTATACGACGATCACGTGTTTCTTTAAGCGGTAGTAATTACAGAATGTAAAGATTTGAAACAGTAATTCATTCTCATAAGAGGATTTTTACTTCCTGAAATACATAAATAGATTTGAATGAAACTTAGTAGGTACATAATGCATATTATAACTACCTCGGTAGGCACATAAGGGTCTACGCACGATGCAAGGGTAGAGCTGCTTGTTTTTATCATAATAATGTAAATTTATCGACAATTTGCAACACTAAAAGCAAAATGTTATATGGTGGTTGTAGATTAGTCCCCCTCCCACTTATCCGAATCAATCTGGGACGCAAACTCGTTTAATTTAACGTTCAATTCTCTATTAGCGACTCATTATTTTAACTTAAAGGGTAATGTAGAGCTGAGCGCCGCAGACTGGCGCTCTGGAAACGTTGCTGGCTTACAGTTTTATTAGTTTATATTTTGTCATATTTTTATGAGCATTTAATTCATTTAGTAGCAATTTGTGTAAATTTCTCCATTCTCCTCCAAACGAAATATTAATCTTTATGTTATAAAAAATATGTGGTATTTTTATTATTTTATCCCTTGTTTAAGGTATTAGGTAAAATAGAAAGTTAAACGTTTGAAATTTAACTAACAATTTAAGGAAAGTCATAAATATTTACAAATCGGAAAAAACTTGGCAATTAACATTACTCGATAATTGATAATCAATACATAACTAATGAAGCAGATCGACTGTTTCTAAGCAGTGCTATAACAACGCTTACAGCGCTGGCGCAGGATGGTTACAGCATTCGGTCGGTTCAGCGAGGTCGGAATTAATTAATAGTTCAGCTCTCAAAGTGAACAGATGAGATGACGTTCAAATACATTCATTTCATTATATGTATATTACTCAGTTATTAGAATGCTTTGACAATTCTCATTGCCTTATTATGTTAAGTGTCTAATGTTCTATCACACATTATATACGATTTGAATGATATATTACGTATAGTTGATATAAAGATAACTTCTTATTGTATCATATACGAGTATTATCCAAGTATTTCTGCTCTAATAAGTATATTCTTTTTTTTATTTACGGGGACATATGGCATTTTATATAGTTAATACTACCTTTACGGTTTTTCTCGAGAACTTCTCTCCTGCGACCATGATTGCTGCATTACATTCAAAACTACGGGAACCATAAAACAAAATAACTCTGTGAAGAAGATCATTGTTATAAATTTTTATTTGAAATATTTTTGTATCTTGTTCCCTTACATTTTAAATAAGGATATGAGAAATATAGATGAAAAATTTTAGCGTTGAACAAAGTATTATTCACCAAGAATCCCATTATGATACTACTTCATTTTCAATGAATTACTTATGCGTATTTACGATTTCAATTGAATGCAAGTTACGTGTAAAATCAAACACATATCGTACGAAGGATCTTTCATACTCTAAAACAATTACTGCAATGGAAAATGATTACCAGTCATTGGAAAATTTAATGGGTTTACAATGGGGTTCAAGCGAATACCTTCGCGCGGACGCGGTATTAATGTATATATCCGCATTAATATTCCGCTTTAATTTGAGTAATGAACAGAAAATATCACGTAATTGTATATTCTACTTAAAATATTTTCATTACTTTTGCGAAGTAATCTCAAATTCATTCTAAGTTGGTTCTAGCAAAGGTATACTGATAACATCTACCACCTTGGTGGTGTAGGGGCTAGCATGTACGGCCACACATCGAGAGGGCTTGGGTTCGAGACCCGAGTCGGGCCACGTGTAATTATTGAATCTTTCTGTTTAGTAAGTCCCAATAACAGCCCGGAGTTGGGAAGTTGGCGGTGTTTCACCCCCGTGCCTTTTGGCTATGTTTTAAATAAAAATATATTTATCCAATGGTATGGTATAAGTATAACTGATGGACGGGACTTAGTGTACCTACTATCGACTGCAAAGGTCACCCTAGTCCCAACACACTTGTCTATTGAAACGCTTATGAGGAGTAATATTCCATTTTTTTATCAGTTATTTTTTTTCTCAAATTATTCTACTCGCATCATTACTTATTACTAGACTTATTGAAGTAAGATGCTAGCCTACTGGCAATATAGAATTATTTATGGAAAAATTACCGAAACTAATAAAAAATTATCGATTATTTACAATAATTTAAAAAAGTTAAAACGTAAAATTAATCAAAATCTTATTAAGTGAAGTTCATTTGATCTGATTTTTCAGTCCGCCATTAAGTAATCACAGTGCATCGTTTCATTACGCGATTGCAGTTGAATATTTAACGAGTCGCCGAGTAATTACTTTTAAAATATACTTTATTAAGCAGTTTACTTTCCATGATGTTTGCAGACACGTAGTGGGAAATAAGCTTAAAATTGTACACGAACAGTTTATTGAACAAAAAAAGATTTTCTTTTTTATCTTGCATACGTATTATTTATTACCTACATTTTTTATTACGATTAAAAACTTGTGCTCTATGATTATTGTGTAGGTGATTGTGTATTTCAAGACTATTCAATAATATATATTTTCAGTTTTGTTATTATTAAGTTAAGGTTACGTTAAGGTAGCTTAATCAAATAAACTTATAACAAATACTTAATGTCTTTAAAGAAATGTTTAAATGATGTAATTTTCTATTTAAAACTTGAAATTATTACATTTAAACGAATTCAAAAGACGTCGGGAACGTCGGATAACAAGGTGCTAATGGCGCTAACTTTAAAAAAGCCGGTCGAAAGCTAATGTAGTTTTGTCTAAGCTACTCGTTATTCTCCAAGTTAACCCTCTAACGCGACGCCACTGCACAAAAGAACCGTCACAAAAGACCCGCGAAGAAAAAAATACTGCTACACGATTGGTCGATACGCCGTGACGTCACGCTTGCCACGCCCCCTAGCAACCGTCGCTAAACTGAGATGAGAGGGAGCAAGACAAGCATCTGTAAAAACGGGACGGATGTAATATTGACGATAGATCCTCCAACTTTAAAAGAACTCAAGCTTTCAGGTGAGATTCTCACAATTTAGACTTTATTATAATTGGTTACAGCTCATTTTATACTGGTGATGAGGGTTTTAAAAGATGTATTGAAGCGGTCAATCGTAAAAGCTGTTATTGTTGGGTTACCGGTTTACCGATTTGGTTAAATTTGTGTGTTAACAGACAGATGCCCGTCTGTTTGCTCGCTCTGACTCGCTCCATTGTACTCTATCTACCAATTGAACGAGTAATTGCCTCTCTGATTAATTTGAATTCAATTACATCAATCACCTTTCAAGTTTGCCTTTTCATTTGTTGATTTCAGTTGCGTTATTGTTTATCTTTCTTATGAGATAGAGGGTATATTTAAGGGACTATCCTTAGTTATGAATAAAAATAGTACTAATGTCAATGTTGTTCTTAACTATAGCTATTAAACAGTTTAAGACAATTATAAACGGCAAATATATTTTACAACAGTATTTTTCCCGAAGTACAATAAATTTATAATACAAACAATAGTTGCTATCAAAGCAGAGCCAACAAAAATCTTTATTCAATTTAGTGATCACAAACTAAACAGTAACAGTAACAAGTCAGATGCTTCTAAGAATACGATCAGCCAACACTCGACACAATCGGCCCAATCAGAGGTGAAAAACACTATTGAACGCCTCAATAGCGCAAGGAGCTCCCGAGGGGAAAATGCTAATAGCGCCTCGCGCCTTGCCAAACAAAATCACTTCGCGACCCGAAAATTCGCACTTTCAATGGGCAATTTCACCCCCACCCCTAGCTCCGCCCCTTTCACAACCCCGACCGAGCTCCGGACGCCTCGGCAGTCACGCTCGTCCGCCCGAGCAAGATGGACGTTTCAGACGACCGATTTTACGGCTCCCAGACGCCGGACCGATCCGAGACCAACAGCCCGCGATCTCAAATGAGTAGTCCCAACTCGACTTCATCGATAAACGTTACGGACCAGTCCATTTCAATGTCACAGCATCAGCAAAATTTGGAAACTCTAAACCGCATGGGAATGTTCTTCCATGCTCAACAGATGCATCTCAATCAGAGTTTTGATGCTGTAAAGTCCAGGTTAGGTTTGACCCAAGTGCCTAATGTGAACCAGGGGCCGCGACATACGATAGATGCAATATTGGGGTTGAATGGGGGTAGGCAAAGAGTGCAGAGTGATTTCGAGGCAAGAAGAGAAGATCGGGAGCGAGAGTGTGATGCTGTGCCTGTGTCGCCCGGAGCCGTGGAGAGTGCGGGTGAGTTGTGATGTTTTCCATTAAAAATCGTGAAGTTTATTACTTTATCTGTTCGCGTTTTCCGTTTCGCAATTTGAACAGACAAATTTTGGTACAGGATCTGTAGTAGGTAAATAAAGGCATAAAATGATCTATTACCTTATACACATTCATTGATTCTATTAAAATTTATAACTAATGTTTCATATCCGTAGTTTTGTATTAAAAATGTTTGTACCTTCTTTTAACATCAAACCATTACATACTTATAAATTATACATATTGTATTCGCTATCTAATTTAGCATATAAGAAAATCGACAAAGCTTTTAAATGCTAGAAATTTTAGATGACTAAAGTTCTATTTGATATGTATAGACCATAGTCACGTCTTATGTATCTCTGTTAGAACCTAGAGCGGTAAAGGGATATGCCGTCGGATGAAACCCAACTACATTAGATAAATCTTAATATATAGAAATATATACAAATATTGTCATAAAACTGCATTGATTAATTGTTATATTTTGTTTTTCTTCGTATTTTTAGTCTATTATTTTAAACTAAAAAATATAATCCTATGTATATAAATTAGGTTCAATCATTTGAAATGCTCCATTGACACATCGTACCTACAACAAAAGGCTACCACTTGGTATTTATTAAAGTAACTTGTTATGAAAGTTGCACAGTAGTTGCTACTTTGTATACAAATTAATTAGTCGTATGTAGAACAGTCTCCCGCTTTAATTGATCCATACTTAGGTATTCTTATTCGCAGCTATTGTTGCGTAAACTTATTGAATATTGTTTTGTTGGACATTTGCAGATTGAAATTTTACACTTTCAGTGTTTCGTCATAAATTATTTTGATAGACTGCTTATAATAATCTTCTTTAACAACATTAAATATATGGTCATCGCTTTAAGATATATATAAAAGATATAAAAGCTTTTGTAATTCATTCAAATCCTATGAAAGAGAGAAAGAAAGCGTCGCTATTTAAATTAGTTCGATAAGTACATACCTATACTTGGAAGTAAAATATACAAAGTGACTATTTGTACGGGTACTGGACGAATAAACTATATTTATTCGTACATTTATCGAATGATTAGCTTGTTTATTTTATTATTTTATGCTATGTTAAGAGTCGGTGGAATCTTAAATAATAAATTTTCAGCGCGGTAGGTTAAGGTTATTTTCTTTTTATATTTTGCATATATCTTGCACCTAAGACTCACTTATTTTTTATTAGAAAGCAAAAAAATTGTAATAAATATTCGTATAAACCGACAATTGTCGGACGAATAATATTTTCTTTATTCATCCGATTAGCGGACGACTTACTTTGTCCAGTACACGAATTAATAATTATAAATTGTTCGTACGGTAATCATATTAATAGACTCAACCTAAAATATAAGGGTTGACTTTATCTTATAAGTCTTGACTGATTGATAAATAGGTATGAATTTGGATTTTAACGATGGATACTTACCTACACAATTGCTTGAGATAGGAAGAAGTGGCAACTAAGTTTTCATAAAAACGAGTAACTGTTCATACATTATGTATGATACAATGATACATATGTAGCATTTTCTCCTTACCTCGATTATGCGTACGTTCGTTTGCGTCTTATCTAACGTATGATTTTATAAAATGCTTTATTTTTCCGTTTAACTTAAAATATGATATTGTTTTTATAAAATGTTATTATATTATTATTAATCTTTATATATAAAAATGTATTACTGTTCGTTAGTTTCGCTAAAACTAGAGAACGGCTGCACCGATTTGGTTAATTTCGGTCTTGAATTATTTGTGGAAGTTCAGAGAAGGTTTAAAAGGTGAAGCACCTAGGGACGAACCCGAGCGAAGCGAGGATGAGTCGCTTGTAATAAAAATAAATCGAATAAGACGTTTAAAATAACCTTACAATATATACTTTACACTATTGTAAAAATTATTAAAACGCTTAGTATGATAGTATATAAATTAATAAAATTTGCGATGGTAAAAAACAGAATTACAAAATAAAAAACGCCGTCTCTATTAAAAGCAAACTACAAAGAAGATAAAAGTTAGAGAAGGAACATAGTATAACGCAGTCGGAGCCACTCGCGACACACACTCAGCTATCTAAAACTTTTATCTAATGATGTAGGGAGATATCCGACAACAGCGACCATATGATCGCGTTATCAAGACGAATCAAATGGCGTAAGAATCATCAAAATCGGTCCAGCCATAGTACATAACAGTCCAAATATGAAATACTCCTTTAGGGTTCGCCGCAGTTAAGTGAAAATATAAAAGTATGATTTCTTTTATCCTTCAAATTACACATTTATAATATTATTTCTTACTGCAAATTTTTTGCAAAACCCTCAATCTGAGCATTTTGCGGTACATTTTACTAAAAAACTATCACGCCAATAGATTTATTCTTTAACATAGTAAATTAACTTCATATCTAGATGTGTTATCTGTGAAAAAAATACTTTAACAACCTTTAAAAAAATGAACATTTACAATTTTGTGTTCATTGGAGATGTTATTCTACTACTAACGTCATCTGCTAGAAAACCAAAGAGTTAACATCGCTGTAACATTATTACCCGTTAGAAAAACTACGCGAGCCCTCACAAGGCTCAGCTTTTTGTCAGTTTATACCTATAGGTAGGTATTATCCAGACAGAGTAGGTACCTACAAAGCGAGTAAATGTAATAGCATCAGTGGGCGTTCCGAGTTCGGACCTTTTAAAATACCTTCATACATTAATTGTGTATAACAAATTGCTTATTCGCATATGTTGTGATATTCGTTTTGAGTGTTATTTTATTTGAAATTTAGAAATTTAAGGATTTAAAAAAAATATTTTTTTTTTAAATATTTATCTTCTATAAATTATTAATCGCATTATAAGAGATGTAAAAGCTAGCTTTAGCTTTAGCTTAAAAAGCTTCGGATAGTCGTCAGCCAGACTTTCACTCTTCGGTAGGTACTTTTAACTTTACCTAAGCTCGGTTTAGCGGTTCTGAGATAAGTATGAACGCACAGTTGAAGCATTTAAAAAAAGTTACCTATGTATATAGTAACATTGTGTAAACCTCAAACAATTTTACTTTTATTTACCTCTTGTTCACACAACATACGTGAGAGAACCGCGTAACCTCTTCATTTTACTTTTTATTATATTTTAAGTAGGCACCTATATAATAAAAAGTGAGAGCACTGTAGCTCCTAAATAGTTACTTAGAAAAATAAAGAAAATCAGTTTACAAAGAACGGAGACCTGGGTATATACCTAATTCATTTATCTTTGCCTATGTATATGTAGATAAACTCGGAAAGTTAAACTTTAGTTCTACTTTAATTAATAATTTTTTTTATGTTAATTTGTGGTGTGCAATAAAGAATTTTTGATTTTTTTATCGGTTAAGTAAATCTAAGTATTTTAATTTAATGATAATTCAAAAAAACCTTTAGCCTTCTAAAAGGAAACTGTAAAACGTAGTTTAATTTTCATTTTATGATAAACGTACCTACTTATGAATTTCGTTAAGGTCTAAATAAGACCATATTAAATATGGTATAAATTTTATCCAGGATATAAGCTTTTTCCAATACTGCCGTCAAATCTGTTGAACTGTAACAATTTGAAGAAATTAGGCTTATTTTGTATTACTTATATACTCGTAATGCTCTTCTTTTATCTTTCACTAAAATGTCGCTGATCTAAACTAAATAAACAGCTAAAACTTTTAAATAACCCAATAAATAAATATGTTGGGGCATTATTACAACAGCGCCATCTAGTTCTGTGGTAAGCTACGTTACGTGCTTGTGTTGCGGATACCAGATAGTTGATATACTACACATATACATTTTAGATACATACGTATTATAAATATTATTAGTATATAATCACTTTCTTAGTTTTACGCGAATATTTGTCATTTTAAATTAAACTAATTTTTCGAAAGTCACTCTTAATTGTATGAACAACTTGATTATTAGCATCGCCTGTCTTGCAAGCAAGACGGCACTACTTTATTTTCATACATTGGTACTTTTACATACTATAAAATTTCTATAAATTCACTCATTTTTGCATAATAATATATTATTTTTGCTATTATTATACCGGATATTCTAACACTTATAGTCTATACTTACAGCTTATATTCTATTTGTATACAAAAATTTCATTCAAATTCGTCCAGTTGTTTTAAGTGAATAAATATTTATATATTCCAAATTACAGCGTAACTTAGTGGGTCCTGGCGAAAAAATAGAGGTTTCGTTATCTACGAATAAGTAGCCTTGTCAATCAAAAGTGGTTAACACACTTTGCCATTCTTTTATTTAACTCTGTTACATAAATATTTATCAGCTTTTTACATTTTAATTTATGTTAACATTTTAATTATCGTTTTTATATCTCAATAAAGAATAGAATAAAGTTTAAAATCTATACTAATATTATAAAGAAGTAAAGTTTGTTAAATTGTAAGGGGTAATCTCGGGATCTACTGAACCGATTTTAAAAATTCTTTCACTAATAGAAAGCCACATTATTGCTGAGTGTCATAGGTTATATAAAAAACCGAAAAATAAAAAGGCTTTTACGTAGTAGTCCGTTTTGCAAAGTGAATCGGAGAAAAAACGGTCGAATGAAAGCGTTTCTTACGGGATTATATATGGAAATTACGTCATTTTAAAACTATACTAAAGAGGTTACACCTGGGGACGAACCCGAGCGAAGTGAGGGTGAGCCGCTAGTAAAGTTATAATTAAACATTTTTTGTAATAATTCTTGACGACGTTAAAAAGGAAGAAGTACTCCTAGCTTCTCAATTTGATTATTTGTAAATAATATCAAAGATATAGTATTAAAGTTTTTGAGTGCTTCTAAACGTTTGAGTGCTTTGAAACCTATTACTGAAAAGATGCTTAACATAAAGATATGAATAATCTATTATTTTGTCTTTTTTTTGATGTACGAAATACATTCTACAACTAATATGCAAGATTCAATAAAATCATCTACAACGAAAACAGAGACTCATTTCATATTAAGATCCAGGATTTTTTTGAATAATAATATCAAATAAATCCAGTAAAAGGAACTTGGTAACAAACTAGGTCAATACGTAGTTCAAGTACCTAATACATAATATTAGACCTCAGACTTAGTTACAACTAAATAAACTAAGTCCGGCATAAATGTCAAATTTGAATTTTGTAGCTTGATTTGTTGTTATGCTACTATTCTAGATTTTTACATACCTATAATTAATAATATTTTAGATTGACGTTTAAAAAATTATACTTATACTTCGTCTAAAAACTTCTAGTTTACTAGAATTATAAACTAGAATTTGATAAAATAATGTTATATTCTACTTGTATTTAAAAGCAATCGTTCTCTTTTTTCGTCTTCCCCGGGAAAGACAGCATAGTATCAGTTAGTTCGTTTATTACAATAAAATCTAAATAAATAAAAAATACCTATTTATATTTATTTATAATATATTTTATTTACATATCATTCAGTATGTATACAATGATAATCTGTATACCCACTGAATGACCTGATACCATTTAATTTTTTCATATTAAGTTCTATGACAAATCTATATTATACCTCAGTCTGATCATTAAACTTACTAATCTAGCTCTAGAAAGCTTGTATAAAAGCTCTACTACTCCTCTTGTAAACTGCAACGGTTTCACATCACATTGCAATGACATTTACAGCGAACCTTAGTAAAATGAACTATACATAAGTAAAGTATAAGTAATAATAAATCCTCATTTACACGCTCCGACGCCTCCGCCAATCAGCACAGGTATGTGGCTAGTGCATAATCACCTATAACATACGTTCTTATGCTGATTGCTGTTAACACCTGTTTAGAGCAACATTGTATTGCCTTACATCATTTAACAAAAAATAACTTTTCATATATAATGTAGCAAACATTAAAACACTGTACTAAGTTTCATTGTTTTTTGTTTCTTACGGATTATTAACAAATTCGTAATAGTAGTACCTATTATGAATTTGTTAATAATTGTCTACACAAATAGTATTTGAAAGTGTTTCTGCTCTAGTTTCACCATAATATGATACAAAATATACTATAATGTAAAAATAATGTCACTGGGCGCTATGAAGCAGGCCATTTGCCTTATAATTCTATTATATAGCAAAATAAAACTATATTTTCTAAATTTTTCACGGATTTAGTTACATTTTTAGTTCCCAAAATGTTTAATGCTTTATAGTTAATTGTCACGGGAGAGAATAATATTTTAGAGGTCCCAAACTGTCCTGCTACAACACTTGTAAAATGAATTCAATGATATCTAAATGGCACCACATAAAATAAATTAAATATTTTGGTTACTTACATTTGGTGGTTAGTTACATGAGTTAGTCCAGTGCCTATGATAAAATACAGAATACACTTCTGCCCTCCTACTTAGTACCTATCTCTATGTAGAGGCATAGTGAAAATATACCTAATCCGTCTATTTACTAGTGCAATAAGATATTTTAGGGTATTATTTTAAAATATGCTTATTGCTAAATTTCAGAATATTAACTAATTAGGTTTTGAATTAAAGTGTAACGTCCTGAATATTAATCTGCGATATAAATAATTTGTCTTTCGTTATAGATATTAAACTAGCGGCATACCCTCGCTTCGCTCGGGTTCATTTGTTCATCATGTTCATCCGGCTCGGGATTTCTTGAGGATAGTACCGTATATACTTTCAAATGCATTTAGTGAAAAGCTGTTAATTTGAAATTAAAAACAGTTACTTCAATATTATTTACATATATGTAAAGATGTACCTACTATCCGATTTCAATTCTGGAGAACACAACTCTAATGGTAAAATGAAGGTAATAAAATAACCCTCATTAGTCGGAGCTTGCACAATCACAGTAATAAAATGATCTATCGCTCGATAACCGTCGCGCCAAACATTATAAAACACTTACCTCGCAACACCTGACAGAGACATCCGCTCTGAGCGATCACACATACATATGTGTGTATGTTTTTACTATTAACTTAAGTGTATTTGCTAAACCAATTTACCAATAGTTAATAGCCACATTATTAGAAAATGATATAAACGTAATATATGCTGTTATGTCTTCTAATGTAAGAATAATAATGTCGTCCGATTCCGGCCACGGCGGCCAATCTCAATGAGACTAGCCATATGTGAGGGAGATATTATAGTGCACGAGTGTACGCGCAAACACAAGTGCACTCTCTGTTCCTTATCACTCTCATATTCAGGTGGGACGAATGCTCGACACGACCAGTGAGAGTTAAGGCTTCTAATGTAGTATGTAATGTAGATGACACGTTTGGCTCAGTTGGTAGTACTACTTTCTGCGCCAGCGGTCACGGGTTCGAGTCCCACTGGGGTCATTCATTTGTTGAGCACGAATGTTTGTACTTCAGTCATGGGTGTTTATATTTATAATATTTATGTATTTAAAATGTATATGTGTAGTGTATCAACTATCTGATATCCACGGAACTAGACGACGCCGTTGTAATAATGTCCCACCATATTTATTACTTATTTATTAAACTACTAAAAGTACAAATTTTTACAAATTAAAAGAGAATAAAATATGAACACAAAACGGTATCGTTATTGGTAACCGTAAGACAATTTTGTTACAATTATTGTGCCGCTAATCTTATAATTATATTGACAATTTTTTTATAATATTTATGAATCCATTTTGTATATATATAGATTTAATGGTTAAGACCAAATTTTTATTTAGATAAGCTTCTTCTTTTAAAGTTCTTTATTTAAGTATTAGGTTTATCCTGATTACGATTTTCATATCTTTTCCGATAAAGGCCAAAGAAGCTCGGTTAGGTACTATACTATATAGACAGATGTCCTATAGTTTAGTGTAAATCAAATAGGTATATGTGTTCAGTTAAGTAGGTATATTTAATGTATTCGAATTTTTAAATCGTTTATGAAAAGTAGTTATTGAATGTGCTCTACCCACCGACAGTCACGCCACCTCATGATCGTCACATTAATTAAATTCGTTATAATTTCACAGAAAATGAAAAATGTAGAATGTGAAAGGGCGCTAATTAATACAAATTCGGCTAAATCGTCGTAATAATTAACAAGTGAAGTTAGTTGCGGACGCACGCAACCCTGAATACTCGGAAAGTCGACGCGAGCTTTGCGCGCCGCTGGATGAAGTCGATGCTCAAAAGCTACTACGTTAAATTTAAATTTTATTTATTTTCTTTCTTTTATTAGAAAGTTTGCTTAATTTTTGTTTCACTTTTTTTAGTCTATTTAAAGTTCTTATAATAACGACATAATGTACATATAAAGTAGAATAGGTAATGTGGTATAAGTATTTAAGTCTTCATTTCAGCTAAGCGTAATTTTTACTAGTAATTAAAAAATTTGGTAAAGTACTTGTATATTTCTAACTATGTACTTTATTTTTTAAAAAAAGTCGCAATTTAGAAGAAAAGAAGAAGCTTAGGTATGTGCCTTTATTATAAATCATAAACTAAGTGCTTATCTAATTGAATAAAGTTCACTTTCATTTCATAATAATTAAAAAACGTAATAAAACAGATTTATTGCCGCGTGTGAACAGTTTTCTCGTAATAACAAGTAAAATGACTTTTAACTAACTCTACCTTGTAACACTAAATTAACTCACTGACTCACTGTATAATACGTTAGTGTGTAATTTTAGTTTTATTTTTGAGTAATTATAAGAATTGCTGTACATTTAAAATGTATACAAAATAAAGTAGATTTCAGCGGACGATAAGCGATAAAGTTAATTATTAATTTCACAGTACGCGGCCTTCACCCAAAGCTTATAAAATTTTACTATGTGTATTTATTTTTATGTTTATAACATACCACTTGATTAGTGAGTGCTTTTAATTTAACTCTGTACGTCAATTCGTCATTCATTCGCCCTCAAACCTTTTAAACCTTAATTTTGTTTATTTAAAGCAGTTTGATTTTTAATATACTGTAGAGTGTAGAGTGTATGTATTTTAATGAATTAAAATAAATAAGTATTTATATTATTTAATACTATAAATATAAATGATTTATTATATTACACAAAAGCATTAATTCAATTATTAAATGTACAAAAAAAACTAAGTATCTACGTGAAATGACGTCTACGTACTGTTGACTAAATCATTAACCACTACTGTTTGTTTTTAAAAGTGTAAAATTGGTATATGGTACCTATATATTAAATATTATTCATTCATATGTAAATGTTACGATATATCAGAATTATGTTTACCAAAGTTAATGTCAATTCAACTGCCAACTTCCCCATTAGTTTCATCTTGATATAGCACAAGTATCAGGCATCGAATAAATCACTATTAAGTACTTTATCTTGACGTAATCACTTGTTTATTTAATACCTTCGCGAGGAGATAAAGGTGTTCGTAGTTGCTAATGGTTATACAGATATCTTTACGAATCGCTAATATGCATATTTATTGTAGAGCCTAGGTATACCTTTATAAGGACTAGAGACTCGCCTACAGTTCACACATGCACTTTAACAATTAGTATGAATTTGTCAGAAATTAAATCGTTTTCAGCAGTAAAAAGTAACCTATATGTTAACTCGGATAATTAGCTATCATCATTCCAAATTCCATCAAAATCTGTCCAGTAGTTTTTTCGTGATGCGGTCACAGGCAAAGAGACAGACAGACAAAAATTCTAAAAATTAAAGATTTGGTCTTTGTAATAATGACTATTTTAATAACATTTACCAAAAAATATGTAATGTACAGATTATGTAAGAATTTCATCCGCCCTGAGTTCGGCCTGATCTGTAGCCGTAAATGCCCAGACTAAACCACCGAGACATATATAGATATACAGCACACATATATCTATAGTAACTGTTAACTATTGGTCTTGTATTGTTAATCTAGAGGAAGGTTGCGGTGCTCCTAATACAGGTTTTTTCTTGTACGAGCTCCTTTGTTATATTCTTTCCTAGTATGTCAAACAGTTATATAAAGAGTATCGTCTTACGACCTAATCTTTTGCTTTAAATAAATAAAGTATAACAAATATATCTCAGGCCACGCAAGCGCAGCCGGAAGGCGAGGCATGTACAGCCACCAGCGAGATGAGCGGCGGTCGGTCTGATAATCGAATCGCAGTGAAATAGCACGAGAATCGATTCTACACCGCAAATCGACTACTAATTAAGCTTTCGGTTGTTCCATCAGACGAGGGACAGGCGGCAATAAAAACAATTATTATTGTTTATTCCTCTATGATTTTTGATACATTGGATTAACGTAAACAATTTTTGTAAGCAATTCTAGGTTTTTGACTAAAGCTAAATTCTAGGTTCAAATGGTTCAAAAAGGTTTTTGTAGATATTTAATATATAATATAGTTAAGGCCAGTGAAGCGAGCATTTTGTGATTGAACTACGCCCATAGATTTGTGATTTATTGTATCTAGATGTGTTTTCTGTCAAAAAATATAATTTTATAACCATTAAAAAATGTACATTAACAATTTTGTGTCCCTTGGATAGAATGTTATTGTTGTACTACTAACGCCATCTGTTTGAAAACCAAAGAGCCAACATTGCTGTAACATTATTACCCGTTAAAAAACTACGCGAGCAATCACAAAGCCCAGCTTTTTGCTGGTTTAATACTAGGTAAGTGTTCTAGGTATTAGATATCAGCGTTTTTCATTTTTCCTTCTTTCCACTTTCAAGTAAAGTAACCTACATTTACTTAAGTCTCATAATCTTCATTTACAAGCATGTACTTATTGTACATTTATTTAAACTAAGTAATAAAAAAAATAAAGTTGTTAATAAAAGCTCCGATTACTGAAACAACATCTTTAGGGATAAATTAATTTTCAGCAACATCGTTAACAGAAAAACCAAAAAAAAAAAAATATACATTTTATGTGACCACGTGGCTTGGACATCTCATCGTTATATATATACATATTTGATTTTCTATAAGCGATAGCGATAATAGAATGTAAACTTGTTCAAGCCCCCAGTGTAGTTATATACTCGTACATCAATAAAGGGCGGGACGAATCGTGCTGGTCACTAATCGAATCCCAGTAATAACGCAAATCGATTGTACACCGCAAATCGACTGCTAATGAAGCTTTAGATTATTCATCTCGTAGATAGAAACGAAATTGAAGAGGAAGTTTCATTCGGTTACTCGTTATGATCGATTAATTGTTTTAATTTAAAAACAATGTGCTGAACTTTAATTTTTCGTTTAAGCTTTAATTTCATCGTTTGGGCTTTAATGTCATAGCTTTATTTGAAATAACTAACAGTACTCTATGTGATAGAGAGCGCTTACTCTCCCTTTATTCTGTTGGTAGCTGCTTAAGAGGACCTAGTCAGGCAGTTTATCGAGAACAATTAACGAACGTAAACACACAAAGCTTTCGTATTTATGCATGATAATTGAGTAATAGTAAAGATAAAAAAATATACATTTACAGTATTATATAGCAAATATATTTTTTTATTTATTTATTTTTAAGCAATAATTCTGTGCCTGTACCTTCTACACTTAAATAAATTGGCATACATAACCTAATGTACTACTCGTAGATTTTATCAACGAATCAACTTTAATATAATTTAACGGCTTGATCGAATTATCTGCCGAAACAGGATTAAATAAACATTTTAATTCAATAAAAAGAAATTGACATCAACTGTCACTTTTAACATAGATTATAAAAAATCACAGTGACAAAATTGACAAACGGATTGAGAGATCAAACGTCAAAACAGTTGCTTACTCCCTCGCACACTAACGAGCATCTCACGGCAGAGCAAGATGAATTAAGATAACTCAAGATTACGCAGTAGAAAACAAATAAAAACATTATGGGCAACGCATTAAGATGTTTTACACTTATCGTGATACGATCTCTCGTCTCCTTTTTGTAATAATTATCGATAATCTGGCAACACTCGCGGTATCAGAGGCATAATGGGTGCTTTTTTCTCTGGCAACCCTAATCACGTGTCAGATTTGCCGTGTTGCTTATATTAAAGCTCTTCGGCATTAATGATTTTACAAAATGGGTTCGTTATCTAATTTCTTTTTTATTAGCACGACTTAACCGGTCGCGGTACCGACAATTACGCATCATAACTTTTGAAATTAAAGTGGCGCCCACGCTGGCACTATGGCTTCTCAACTATACGCTGTTTTCTGACTACGCTCGTGACTTATTCATTTAGACATTAATTTAAAAAAATATTCTAAATCCTTCAACAATAAATTGAGTAGAGATGTAGAGATTAAAACGTTCATATAAACAAAAGAGAAACATCTCTTCAACCAGCTTTAAATAGGAGGTTCTCAATTCGTTTGTATTTCTTATAATAATATTCTATTATATTATTTATGTCTTTAATTTCTAAGAACGGTTTCCCGAAGCCATTTAGCTGTCGGCCTTGTTTACCTAATAAACGTAATTGATTATAAAAAACTAATATATAAACGTTGCTTGATATCATAATTAGACGGAGTCACTGAGCCGTTGCGAGCGGAATAGTAATACTCGGTTACAACACAGTAATTATACGACAGTGCAAGTAGCGCCCAAAACTGTGACAAATTATGCGCAAATACTAAATGCTAATCGAGTAATCAGTAAGTAAGTGGGACGCGTAACTCTTACGTGTTGTTCTATAATTACACCTGTCAATTTGAAATCAATTAAATTCATGCATCGTTATTAGTGCTGGTGCTCTTTCTCGACTCTCGTGACTTCAAAAGCGTGAAGGACGCTATTTATCATCGGCATACACTTTCGATATTTAATTTGTCATATTGTACTAGTTAAAATGTGGGTTGGATTCTCAGACTTACTTTCATCTGTCAGACTAGGTAAAGCACGCCGGCAAAATTTAAGCAAATTGTGCGGGTTGGCAAACTAAGTACACATTTATTTCAAATTGATTTCCTTCACTGTAAGACAAGTGGAAATCATGTTAGAATTGATTCAAAATAATGTAGGTTCGAGACCCGGATTTTAACCCGCTTCACACGGTTATCCGCGAGTGCTTTACCAATGGGCTACCTCTGAATTTCTAGGATAGAGTAGATATATTAATTAAGAAAAAGAAAAATAGTATGACTAATATTATAAGATCAGTATACATAGTGCCTTCTTCTATGAGTTATACTAAACCTGAGGGAGTCATAAATTAACATAGTTAAATAGAACCAAGCAGTGGTGGTGAAGGAAACTGAGCGTATGCCAAAGCAATTATTGCGTCGTGGCGTATCGTGCACGTTAGTTTGATTAATAGCACCTTGTTCCTTCGTTGAAAATACTAACATTTGGCTTTTATTGTTTATTCAAATTTGATAATAATTAGTTTAGAAACAAGAGTAAAATTAAAAATAATAAGATAATTTATTTCAGAGGCGGTAGGTAGATGTTTTACAAATTTTATTTTTAACAGAAATCGAACCAAGGTACATGTTCTAGTTCATTGCATTTCTACGTACTGCACTAAAGAGTCAATACATAAAGTTATTAAGTTTACTTAATTTCCTTTAATAAATTCATTATTCTTGATTTAATTTAAAACGGCAATTAACAACAATGTAACCTATTTACCATAATGACTCCTTTAAAAGTCAAATTTAATACTTTTTATTAAGCATTTAAGTAATTTCCACACTCGTAAACCAACATTTATTCCGTCTGACAAAATTGTATTGAAATGGGAAACCGCTGTTGTACGCTATCATGCAAACAGTACGGGCTGTGTAAATAATTGACGTCCGGAGCGCTGTCTGTTGCGAGGATCATTCCCCTGATACAAGTCATTATAATGCACAGTACATACGTAACATATCTACGTCATTATATCATCATTTTATATTCCTACATATAACGGAAATCATTCAACTTGGTCAACTGCTAAGTGTGAAAACACAAGATTGTGTACAATTTTAGTATCGAGTACTGAATAAATTTAAATTTTATTCGCACACCCAGCTTAAAGAAAGAAAAAACTGCTTTAAAAAGAATAGAAGGGAATAATTATACATATTATGTGGCTTCTCTAGCTATTTAAAGTTTGTAAATAATGTTGAAAGAGTTGTGTTAAGTGGTAGGAATTATAATATTTTGCTTAGTTCAGTCCTTATTTCTTCTAAAACATGTGGGAATACTTAAAATGTCCTTACGTATTCCCACAATGCATGTTCCATGGACGTGACGGTTCAAAAGAATATTAATTAATTATTAAAAGTCTTTTAAAATAATTTAAACTATACCTTTAATAATAATATGTAGATATACGTTTTATATCACCTTTATTACGTGTGTAACTCATCTGAGGACACTTTTTTAATACATTTTTTTTTGCATTATTTCGAATTCAGTTTAATAAAATTTTTAGGTAAAGTTTGTACGTATTTCATACGTAATTTGACATAGCAATAACCTAATAAACACGCAGATTGACGCACAAATTGACTCCTTATACGTCGTGTTTAATTAACAATTCTTATAAGTGAACTAAATGGATGCGTAAACTATGTAATAACTAATAGGTGAATTCAAGTGTTATGAAGTACCAACAACTGTTTTGAATATAATTGCATTATCTGGAGGAACATTTGCATATATTAGCTCTACAACTGTGCAAATATCACTGAATTTATTGCTAGTCTAATTGCGGGCTACTTGCTCGCGTAATGCAGTACTGGTCTGCCCCGACGTGTACGTTATAGCGGAAACTTTTCAATTTATTGTACACAACTTATTTACATAATATAACTACCTTGTAACTTGGTTTTACGTTAAATCTCAGATGAATTTTGATATTTTATGTTTTTTTTAATAATAAATCTCATGAAAATCATTTTTTCATGGGATACAGTCATCATTGATGCTGAGGACAGCAAGCATCAAGTACCGAGACAAAGTGTATAAGCCTATATATCTTATCATATATAGTGTAAAGAAATAACAACTCATATTCGAACTCGACAAGCTTTTATTTCAGTTTTTCCAATTTTTAACTGTCCACAATATTGACTTATTTCATTTCACATTACGAACATTTTTATTAAGAATTAGCCAAATCAATAATAATGCAAGCGAGCAGCATAATTTTTGTTTAAGTAGAAGATAGATATATGCTTATAAATTTACACTAATATAAAGCTAAAGAGTTATTTCTTCTGTTTTACGCCTAGTTTCTTGTTATAGGTTATTATAAAAGTAAAGTAATTGTATAAAAGAAAATAATGCGCACTAATTAGCGATTAAACGCTTGCTATAAAATTAAATATTAATCATTAAGTAACAAAACATTCTTCCTTACAACTATAGCCGTACTAATCTCATCAAACCATATTTTTCCAGGGGAGGGATCGTGTAATAGCAACGACGGCTTCCAAGCGCCGGCAGACGACAAGTCAGCGAGCGACGACGACGCCCCGCGGCCAGGCTCGGCCTCTGACAAGAAGAAACACCGCCGTAACAGAACAACCTTCACGACCTACCAGCTTCATGAATTGGAACGTGCGTTCGAGAAAAGTCACTACCCTGACGTGTATTCGAGGGAGGAGCTGGCCATGAAAGTCAACTTACCGGAAGTAAGAGTTCAGGTAAGCTGGTGTTGCCTTTGCTTAAAATAAGATTGGGTTAGATTCATTGTCTGTCATTTAGAACAACAATATTAAGTAGATGTCGAAATACCTAATTTTAATTTTGTTTTGAGATCAGAAATATATTTCAGTCTATAACCAAATTATAATCGTCCAATATAAGATATATTTATTTTTTAAAAGTACTGAAGTTCTGTAAGAAAAAATATAGTTCAATAAAAATATAGTCATTTGCTATCTACTTGTATATATTACTAACCAAGCGTAATCAATAAATTATATACTCAACCAGCAATTAGCCAGCTTTTAGCAATTAGCAAACATCAGTGTTATCACACATTGCTTTATTGCATTACATTTCAATCTCCAAAAGTTTGTCGAAAGTAAACTAATAAAGCCCGTCTTATATTAACTCCGACCCATTTAACAAAAAGCGGAACTAAATAATATCGCCCTTTATTAAGTGAAATGTGAAGTTCGCAAATAGAATTGGCTAGAAGGGTAAGGCCTATAATGAACCAAGGGGCTTATGTCACTCAATCCCCTGTACGCAAGACGAACATATGTCAGCCGCGGCCAGTTTCTAAAGAACTCGCCATCCCACCCCTAACGGTGCAGCTCGTAGGGACCAAACGTGATTGAGAGCTCCTTTCAACCTGGTTGCCTCCTAATTGCTTCTTTACTACAACGAAAAAAATAAGAAAGTTTAGGGCAATTTAGTTTTTATTCCAACGAGTGAAGGGTGAGTGCGGACGCAGGTTTTCGTTCGGTCGTTTGTCAAATGATGCGGTTGTAGCTAATCTGTAGTTAATAAAGGGTTACGAATGTTTTTGATGGGAAAATGTGTCACTTTGTGTGACGAGCGCTCGCACCGCTTGTTGCTCTTGTATTGGGAACGGCAAAGCATTTTAGAGTTCACCTTACCATAATATATAAGAGAATTTAATTAAAATGTTAAATATAATAACCTAATAATAAATAAAGGTCTTTATTTTATTATTATTAATTAAATTTCTAACTAACTAATGTAATATAAACTAACTATTGTAGCGCTGTAATAAAAATTTATACATGTCTTTCAATAACTAGTTGGGTTCTCTCAAATGGGCTGCAATTATTATAGATAGATAATTATATATCTTTCATATAGAGTGTTTAGTGTCTATTAATGATAGCTATTATAGAATCGCATCTTGTCAAAGCCTTCTTATGTCTAACTAAAATTCTATTTATTTTTACAAAAACAAAACACCCTATAGTTAATTACATCTCGTTTTTCAGTTAACCAATTTCTTGGATGTTTCCATTACCAACCCTTGCTTGCCACATTTCCTCCCCCGCGCTGTCTTCACACTGATCACTAATGTCTGTCCAAATTACACTTGTAATGCCTTAATTACCACCAAATTGCCTTTTTTCTTTGACATGCCCCGATATAAATAAATAAAAACGACTAATAATTTCTGTGAATGTTAAATTAGATACCTATTAGAGCTGAAATGAATAAGATTTTTGGGCTTTTAGTTATAACATCATTTTGAATACAATACTATTACTAATAATTATTATTTTAATGTCTTTCATTTCGATTCTATTATAATAAAAAAAATGTTTTATGTAAGTAAATTCAAAGATAGAATATTTAAACATTTTTATTAAGTGAAATAAAAATAATAATATAAATAAAAATAAAATGCTTAAAAAGTTAATAGACGAGGCTATCGTAGATTCTAATTACTGTACTTGAAAAATTCACTGAACTAATTGATATCAATCTTGAATACATCACTATTTATAATATAAATATATATATAATATAATAATTTATAAAATATATTCTGTGGAAAAGTATTCTATTCCTCTAAAAGTTTCGGCCAGTTCAGGTAAAATATCTAAAATTTATCTCGATGGGACAATCAGATCTACGTCGCAACACGCTAAATGAATATTTCTTATATTGACAAAAGTGTCAATCATTATTTTCTTGGAATAATTTATAATATTAAGATGGTACACATACTATTAATTAATTCTTTTTCTAAAGTAAAAGTAGTCACCGTTACTCCTTTTAACATCAGCTGTTTGCCAATAAAAGTCATCATTATCTGTCCTTATCACATGTATTTACAATTAAATTTTATTTATCATTACTATATGCATAAGTAACGCTATTCGAGAATATTTTAAGAAAATGAGGAGCATTTTTATGTAAAGTCTCAAAATAATACTGAAACTACATGTACATATATAATGTGCACTATGGCGCAGATTTAAACGAATTACCGGTCGCGTCCGCCGCCTAACTACTCTATCGTACACATATTAACATCTTCTCCCTACCCTCCTCTGTACATACACTAGTGGCGAAGGGTCCATACAAGACGATTCCCACCGTCTTACCTTTTAAAAATCCAATAAAGTTTTAATTATACTACATAATATTTATTTTTTAAATTTACATGATTACTAATTAAAATAATAATTTATAGTAATAATCCTTTTTTTAAAATAACATAACGCCTACAATAAGTCAAAATCAACAAAAATGTATACTTTGCTAAAATGCGCCTTCATAGAAATGCCGCGGTAAGACGTAGTAATTCGGCTTACCTTTTCCATACGAATCGTGTTTCATTCATACTTTTGTATTGGAACATTTTCAAGTGATTTCATTCATAATTACTCAGATTTTTGGTCGCGGTTAAGACGCTCCCGAGCAGCTTATTTTGCATGTGATTGGTGGAAAGTACAAAACGTCACTATGATTGACCAATGACAAGCGACAAGTATTTAAACAAATTAATATGGCCGATGGCGATTCTGTTTACAAGTGCTTAGTGCATTATTTGTGTTTTTCTTTCGTTTTATTGAGTTTTTACTCGATTTTAGCGTAATAACTAATATTGATATTTTGTGTTGAGTCTGTATAGTGTATGGTTCATATATGTTTTAATTACGGTGAGTTCTATAAGCCATTATTAAATTTGCGTATTTTATTGAAGTTGGATTGTATGCAACTTTGTTTTCGAAACTTGCATAAGTCAAGTAATTTGTAATAAAACTTTCTATTAAAATTGTGTGTAAGTGCTAAATTAGAAAAATATTGTGTTTGTTTTCATTTATGTTGCAGTGAAAATGTTTTTAAGTTATTTTATATGCGTTTCCTTGACAAAATTATTTTACGCGTATTAGCTTAAACAGTTTATTCGGACTGGAAGGAAATATCAAGTAATGCTGTAGGATATTGTAATTAAATTTTAAAACCAGTAAAATCATCTTCATATTTCAAAATTTTAATTTAACTTTGATAAATAAAAAATAAATCAATCTCTTCAATAAGATAGCAAACGAACTACGAAGTTTTTCAAACACTTGTCACTAGATGGCATTGAGTTTACGTAGTAATAATAACTCAATGCTAGATGGCGATATTTATTAAAATAATGATTTATATATTAATGTAAAATTAACAGAAGGGAAAAACGAATATTTAAATCTCACAAAATTATGTTTAGGTTGAAATTAATTATATTTATAATGAATACAAAATAAAATAATGCGGCCTTAAATCAAATCGCCGTACTTTCACTTTTTAAATGATGCGTAATGATTTCTCATAGATGGCGTCATTAATATTTTTATATTATTTTAGTAAATATTAAATATATTGACTATTTTGCTATAACTTTACATAAATTAAAAAAATAAACAATGACATAAGACTTTATGAACACTTTTTTACTTTTTAATTATTACGAAAAAAAATCTTCACTACAACATAACGGATACTTACGAGGTACTAGTAGATACTGGGTACTTTTGCATCGCATGTATTTATTTAGTTTTTGTCATTTTTTTGGACAGCTTACCTCTGCTAAAATTTCACCCTTCGCCACTGACATACACTGTACATGGCGCGATTCCTAAAGGCTTACCATGATTTTAATTTGTAGTAAATGAATTAATCACTGAAGTTAATTAAAAATAAAGAAAGAAATATCTAAAACCGTAACTTCTATTAAAGTAAAGTAAAATAAACTATATTTGAAATGTGATGCTCTACCTTTAGTCAATAATAGCCCCGCATAATACAAACTATTAAGCACTTACGATGTTTATCTTACACAGTGTAGAGCTGAATAGAGTCACAGCATTGTTAACCGTCGAATCTGTGACCTCTTGAGATGAACAGGCGGATAATACGACATTTTGTATAGCTGTTAAATGTATTGTTAGCAAGTGACATATGTACCTATTTTTCTTAATAACTGACTTTAAATAAGTCTACAATTTAATAAACTTCATATTACATATAGATTAATGTAATGTATCTTTAGAAAACTTTTAAAGCAATCCAAATGCGTATGTAGACTTTAATAACATGCAAATTATGACTTTATTTAAAGTTAAATTGTAAAATCCAAAAAATTCAATCACAAAATAAAAGGTGTGTGTGCGATTCACACACGATAGAAGTGAAACTTCAGTAAATCGACAAAAGAACGAGATGAATATATATAAAAAAAGAAATGTCAAAAATAAACAACGGTTACCATGGCAACATGGGAATGTATCCTATCTTATTCTCTCCGACTTAATCCTATACTTTTATGTATTTCTTTCTTTATCGTGACGCATTTTCGTTTCATCGAGTTTCAAATCACAACGATTCTAAAGAAGTTTCACTTCAAAAACATTACTTATAATTTGTGGTACATTTTTAATACCCGCTTCATAATTAATAGCATAATAGACACAACCTTTACACAAAAAATATTTGCAAAAGACTATTAAAACGTTTATTTTATCAATCAATGTATCGCTTACGAGCCTCTAGCGACAAATAGATTGTATTGTATTTTAAAAGTGCATTAAAGATGAAAGCACAATAGATGAATGCGCGATAGCCATCGAATTAGCTTCGGTGCACGCACTGTTGGGTTGGGGTGGCCATGGGAATGATGTACAAGGTTTTCTATAAAAACATTTGTTTTTTATTTTGATATTAATTATAAAATATTTAATTGTTAATAATCATCATTTTAATTCTTTCAATTTTGTTAGACTAGTTGAAGTCATCATTTTTCTGTTACTTACTTGTGGCGCAAATAATATGTCATTAATAATAATCATAGAATTAGTTTCACAATAAACTTACTACGTATTCCTAGGTACTTTTTAAAAATAAACTTGACTGACTGTACATTATTTATAATGTTTTTAATAATGTAATTGTCGCTTACACTAATATATTATGTGAAATTTAAAAAAAAATTACGAAAAAGTAAGAAAAAAAGATTTTTTTATTTAATTTTTATTTTACACTTATTCACAAGTATTTTAACTGTCACTTACTTTCAAGAGAAAAGAAAATAAATGTCCCCAGATTCTGAACCACTTGCTCCCCCTACATCAATTGCTTGTCACTTATCACTCGCACGGTCGACTTGCCACAAAATGCGCTAATAAACGTTTTTGTACTGAGCAACTCTGGATAAAACTTCAAGCTGGTCGATTCTCAACTCTCTGCTTATGAACCTTATGGTTTATATTCAATATAATAATCATAAATGTGACTCTATGATTCAAACGAAAAATGCTCTAAAACGTTTCATCATTGTATTTTGAACCTTAAAGCTTAACTACAGAGCTATTATTTTAATACCTTCAATAATTTTTAATTTAACTCTCTATTATTAAAAAAAGAACTCTATTGATCTTAACATATGTTACTTTTTGCAACTTCAAGAAACATTGATATATAGGGTGGCAATAAAAATACGTTTTATAATGTTTGTTTGGCGTGAACGTATTGTTTCGGGCTGTTTTGCGCGTTATTTTTTACTTTGGTATGGGTTTCAATAGCGCTTTTACTGTAATTATGGGGTTGATCAGTATCAAATGGCTTGTTATAGTATCACCAGCTGTGATAATGCCATAGGTAAAAGGTAGAAAACAATTAGATATGGAGGATATAGCTTATTTCTTAAACGAATAATTTCTTTCTTATTATAGTTAAAAGAATTCGTAGAGTTTAACGTCTTATTTCTAGCAAGTTATAAATAAATCCACATAAAATTATAATATTTTATATTCCCTCATATATAAGTACATACTCTTCATAGCTTGTAGCCTTTATTGAATATATGAAACATCCCGCTTCAAAGTCGGTAAAAACAACAAACTCTGCAGTAACGAGTTAACAGAGTGAGGCACTCGATTATCGCGACGTGTTAGCGCGCTATTAATAACTATTATAAGTTGAGCTTCACACGGCGATAGACCACAACTAGACTTGCAATTTATTTATACGTTTACTCAGATTCATCCCTACGTACACATTTCTTAGAAATGAGATAATTTCCAGCATTAAAAGTATCCAAATTCAAAGTTCATTTTCTCGTGATGCAATTAGATTGCAGATGCATTACAGACAGATAGACAGACAGACAAACAAAAATTGTAAAAACTATGGATTAGGCTTCGGTATCGATAATAATGAACATTTCAAAAAGTTATTGAAAAAAAAATATATTAATGTACAGATTTGGAACAGTTTTATTATATTATGTATAGAGGACAAGTATTCGTATTAAGATGAAAAGATCTGGAATTGGTATTAGAATCCTAAACATCAGAAAATTGTTCAAATCCTTATAATATATAAAGAAAAAAAAATTAAGTTTGATCCATTTTATAAGTGAATATTATGTCCTTTCATTTAAGAATCTATTAAACTTTAATCGTATCGCAATTTGAAAATTATAACAATCTTTTTGTTTAGAACTCATCTAGAGATACCAAAATCACTGTGAAGTAGAGCACTGATATAATTCGGTTAAGCGCCGAGTCTCGCTCCCTCGCTGAGTATATGGGCTCTCTATTACATAATACGATAATATTATTACATTATATACTAGTGATTCTCGCGGCTCCGCTCGCGCCCGAGGGATGAAAATTTTTGGGTTATAATTTTTGATGCCAAATCATAATATTTCATTCATTTATATTTCATAATATTTCATTCATCATAACATTATCATAAGTACAAAATAAAAATTTTGTCTAAGCATAAAAAATAAAAAATCTGGAGAGGACCACCCTTATAACCTAGAAGAATAAAAAAGTTGCCAACGACCTATTCTCAGACCTACGAAATACACACAAAATAAAACATTAAAATTTAAAATCGGTCAAGCCTGTTCAGAGTGGTTCGATAATAAGATTAAGAATGATTGAAACACGCTCGCAGTTGTTCTTAACTAGTTTATAAATAAAATTTATTACCTAAATAGTGTGTGTTTTGCTAACGACAGATAGTAAGCTGTATAATATTTCGAAGTTCTAATTGGTTAACTAAAATTAGTTAGCTTAATAAGTTCTAACTTCTAAGTACTTGCTACTTTTAGTAAATTAACAATTATTACTATTATTATTTCGATGGTAGAGACCAATGGTATAATATAAGTAGAGTAATACTATATAATTTGATGATGTTGCATTGAATGAAGTTTTTCATATTAATAACAGTCCATACCTTGACAGGTCATCAAATAAATTGAACCTAGGACCCTTCTAACGGATTATGGGCTTTATAACCCTCATTACTTCAAAACAGGCGAAAAAAGACGTACTCTCCCTAAGAAAGTAAACATGTAACTGTATCACATCAACGATTGTTACGAATTTTGACTTATTCAACTCTACATAGAGACGAAAATTGTGTGCAACTTTGTATCATAATAAACTGTGTGAGTAAATTTCAAAGTTCATCAAATTTGTACAGTCAGTTTTCATCGTTATGTCCAGTAGTTAAGGTTTATATTGGCATGTTTTAATTTGTATTTCGAAGGCTGTAGCGTATCAAATCGGTTCCACGCGGGGAGTCCCACGAGTCTTATCCGCTTATTTCTTGGGATAACCCTTGAATGATAAATAAAATTAGCCAAAATAAGTGATTTTTGAGCAATTTAGTAAACTCAAAACTTACTTAATTTAAACAGATATTAGTGCATGCTTTTGTTTAGAGGTAAGTCCACAGTTGGTTAGAAAGCTTTCTTGAGGACTTTTTTCTTGAAAGTTTATAAGACATTTCCAGGTAAAAAGGCTTAACCGAAGTAGTTTTAATTATATACAACCTTCAATTATGCTAATGAACTTAACTGAATCCGTTTACAGATAATAATTATGATAAACACATTGTCAATGCTAGAAGCTTGTCTACATCCTCATTCATTTATCATGGTGGTATGCCATAAAAACACATTTATTATAACTAATTAATGACGGTGATATAGTTTTTGGCTCTCCTTAGGTTTAAGGCGTAAGTCTTAACTGACGAACTAATCAATGTCAGTTATCAATCAACTGGCGATCACCAAATCGATAATAATGGTTCAAAGCGCTTATAACATCGCTAATCAATAGAACCTAACATCAATAGGGCAAATCATAACTCTCATTGTACTTGAATAATTTGATTAAAATTTGACGGCTCCTTCCTGTGGAAAAAATCTTTTAAAAATAAAACAGGAAACTGCCAAATAAGGGTAATTCAATTACTGCATATAAAAGGCCTATTTATCTCGACATATAAAAAAGCCCTGGCCTCAATGGAGTCGTTAAACTATAGAGGGTGTATATAATTTAGCCGGATTAACAAAGGGTTCTGTACGGCTAATGGTAGGTTCCGTAGGTATCATATCGGTATGGATTTCGCCGGCGGAACTCTAAACTTGATATTTCCGCTATTATTTATTGACCTGTTTGCTTTCGCGATGTTCTCATGATAGCGGCGGAATGTATTGCGTATTTCATTCCGGCCATTCGGCGAGTACGTGTATAATGGAAACCTGAAACGTTTTTGTGCTTAGCTAGCTTTTTTGAGTTTGATTGTTTTTAAAAAACTCGTAAAGACTAAAACATTAATTTTCTTCATGAATGACTGAACAATTTGTATACCTCTTTTTAAAGCATATTTCTATATCAAATAGTTTAATATGTAATTGAGCATATTTAAAATCGTTACTAAATATAAGCAAATTAAAAAAAAACTTAATCTAGACAATACTATAATAATTAAGACTTAACTTTTTTCTTTTTATGGTTAAGTTGTATGGATAAGTGAGTTGAATCTATTGACAAATAAGCGCAAACATCGAGTTCCCGAACAGTATCTAGTTTAGCGACATCGCTCGCACAATGGCGGCGGCGGCCGACACAAACAGATTATCCGTCTAATTTGACAACTATTCAACAGAATTCAATTCCATTCAAACTATTCACCTTAGTGCCGAGTGTCGGCGCTTCATAAGGATCACGAAACAAAGTTCTTGAAATACAATTTAAATAATTTGATCCTTATTACAAAGGAATTATGATTGAAAATACTCATTTTAAGCAGCAACAATCAAATTTGCCAGGATATAACAAAGATGCCTAAAACTTATAAATTTCATTTAAATTTAAACTCTAAAATTATTTACTTAAGGTTTGAAATCAGTTTCTTCTGACTTGCAGAACTGCCAAAATGAAAATCCAACGGCCATTTTATTAAGATACTTCCTTTACTCCAATTTAAGCGTAACTTAGTTACAATAAAGTCTATGGTAAGTGTTGTCATACGCTGGTTTGCTAGTGTTACCCGACACTGTCAATGAGCCAGGATTTCTTAACATTGGGTATCGAGTTTCCGCCTTTATAGCAAGTCGGATTATAGCCTACTCGGGAAGGCCGATACAGCCGGCTCCTTTATAATAACTATCCGTATTTTGATCTATTTGCAGATTCTATTTCACTTTCGTTGGACGAAGTATAAAACTTTGAAAAAGTTATGCATCTATTTCATTTCGTTTTAATTTTATAAAGCGTAGCCTAAGGCTAAGATAAATTAATCGGAATAATTGGTATCTGGTATCTGTTTCAGAAAAAAATGTTTTACTAAAATTGATTACAGTTAAAATATTAAGTATTCTTATATAGTTATAATACTATTGCTAATGCAAACTGAATTTTTACTTATAGGTACTAGAACCTATAATTAATAATGTCTAAATCTACCTTTAAAAAGAATATCTGCACAAGTACCTACCGATTTCATCAAGTAGGTATTAGTACAAACACCTAATTGATGAAATCGGCATCGGCTATAAGATATTTATGATTATTAGAGTCGAACAAGGAATTGTACTTGTACTTATAGCAAAAATCTAAGAAAAGCTCGTGAACTCAAACAATAAGCAAGACAAATAATGAAAGTAATTAAAGAGCAGTGTTTCAGCGGCTCTCAGCCGCCGACGCGAGCTGCTAATTACGTAATTAACAATTAAGAACGCCGCAATTACCTTCGCTTATAAAATACTCCGAGCTTTCTAAGCTTTCTGAGTTCTTTCTCCCTCAGCTTCAATTTATTAATCTTACTAATATTGATTAATTATAAATAATTTTGATATCGATTTATCATCGATTTATCACTAGTGTGATCAAATTCGTAGATGTTAAAAGCTAAGCTAGTATATAAAGCTTTTCAAATATTTTCTACATATTATTTATAAATTTTAATATCATTATATCTAAAAAAACATAGTTAATTTTTATTAACGTATGTAACATTATTCATAAATGCATCACATATTCGTACATTTGATTAAATAAATTAAATTACATAAATGGTAATGAATAAAACGTTAAATATAACCTCCTCCTTTTTTGAAGTCGGTTAAAAATAAAGTGTAGGCGAATAACACTGAGTCTCTACATACCAGACCCTGTACATAGAGTACAGGCTGAGTGCAATCAATAATGGCCCGTAATAGAGAAGTGTTAAGATCCTTCGCTCTAATTGAGCGAAAAGCCGGAAGAAAGCGTCGGAGTTGACAAATACTAAATTAACCTCTTAGCTAACTAAGTATGGAAGGAATTTCGATGGGATAATTTATTAACTAAATAGTGCCTACTATTTATAGAAGAAAGTTTACAAGAGTAAGTATTCTGTACGAAACTTATTATGATAATTAACCAAACATTTGATTAAGGTTGGATCAAACATATTTCAAGAGAACCGAGAGAGTATAGCATTATAAAATACCTACCATTTTTAAGAATTAAAATATTGATCAATGATAGAATTTGGGATACTGCAGCTGCACATAAGTTAAGATTATTCTTTACTATTAGATCTTGCTACTTTCGTAGTGGCAGGATAAGTGTAGATCTAGAAGTCATGAAACAAAAGAATGAAATTGAGAAATTGATATAAGTGGTGTATATCAATTATATGGAATTAAAGCCGTTTCCACAGTGAGCAGACTTAAGGGATAAGATAAATCAATTAGCGGCGCGCCGGCGCGGCTTCCACCGTAGAGCTATCTACCTGCCTTATATACTTCCTCTATGTAGAGACGCGCTAGTTGCGACATCATTCGACTTATTAGAGATACTCTGTTCTCGTTTTGCTTCATCCATGTAGTATTTGCAAGTCAGTATAAAAATAAATATTTATAAAAAACTGACAACATGAAAGAGAGTTTTTCAGATATTATTGATTTATTTAAATCAAAAAACTAATGGTGTAATAAGTATGATAAATACTTATTATACGGACGAAATATACCTACTATATTTTTCAGTTAAACGCAAAAATTAAAAAGGTCACAGAATACATAAAGGACAACCAAAACTAACTTATTAAATATAAAGTTACAAAATAAGTTCGTTGACATAACAAACACAAAACTTGTAATTTTGAAGACGTCTTTCGTACTATACGACGCCCCAACTTGTCACAGAGTGTAATAAGGAGCAGTCAATAATCAAGCTCTCGCGACCAGAAGCTTTCCCTCGGCATCCCTCAGCCGCCCTCAGCAGGCAAGTAAGTATTAGTTAAACAGCAAACTCATTATGATGTAACTCGATACATTGCGTGGATTGGCGGTTGCGACGCGGCCAATTAAAGGCCGGCACGTGTCCGACACGGGGCCGACACGGGGCCGACGCGGGGCTGACACGTGAAATGCGACTTTTGCATTTTTGCATATGTTTGCTTAATGTTTGATTAGTTTCGCTTGCAAACTTTGTGTCACTGTTTCGTTCCATTGTAAGTGATTGTTAAGATAAGAGTCCTAAAAATAATCTTAATAATGTAAGTGAATTATAGACGTTTATTACTTAATCCCATGTTAACTGAGTGACTATAAATATATATCGGATCAACTTAATAAATAAATTTTGTTAGTTTACCTTATATTATATTCAAGTCCTAAATATATCAATGCATTATTCTGTCCAAGAAATGTTTGAAAATCTAAGTATAAATTATATTTGTCACTGAACTATACGTGAACGTATAATTCTTGTCAATAGAAATCTATATTTTTAATAACTTGATCGAGATAATTATGGGCTAACTAACTAAGAGCACTAACTATCTGTAATCTGGGTCATATCTGGGATAAATATGTAAGCTTTGCAGTGTCAAATCAGAATTATTAGACACATATAATGCTCTACAAAGTCGCAAGTTTGTAAAATTAACATGGACTTTAAATTGAACTGTTGGTTCTGTACTTGTTTGTTACGCAAATTATTTAAAAATGTAACGTGAAAATGCCTTCTATTTTAAATAGCAGCGAAAACAAAGTTTAATCACTCTGTAAAAAGTTTCAATTTGTTGCGAACAAAGCTCAATAAAATGTATCGTTTAGCTTTCGAGGGTCAACATTGTGTTAACGGCGACCTTAGAATAGGCTGTCCCTTTATCCTTTTATCATAGTTACAAATTTCAAAGCGATAATATTGCAATTTCAGCTTTATCTTCATTGGAATTGGATTTATAATGCCTCATATTTACTATTTACGCCACGTATTTCACGTTATATGTAAAATATATTTACACTAATATATCAACTATATCTATTCAAATAGAGATGAGAATACTTTACATAAATCAAAAGTTATTTTATTTGTTGTCGGTTGGTTGTAAGGGGTCTGTTGGACCGAGTGTGGTGAACAACAATAGATAGAGCGCGCATTAGCCACGGGTAGAGTTGCAATTTAATAGTTTTTTGTGTCGCGGGTAATTGCGCTGTTGTATTTTGGGGGAGTTTTCGCCTCATTAGTTCTCGTTTATTATTTGTAAAAAAATTACAGATATTTAATATAGTATTACTTCATATTTGAGTAAAATTATTGGAGTCATACACATAATTTATTGATTTAGAAACGAAACGCAAACCCAATATTGAATACAAGTATTATTATGATACATACATAGAAATTCGATAAAATATACATACTACCTACTTTTATAATTAAATCATACTTTGAATCATATAAATAGCTTAGCTTTGAGGTGAAAAAATAAAAATTGATTAGAGTTTAAAGTAAAACGCACAATAAAACGAGTGTTGTTTGCGGCGGGCGAGTAATTAATTTGCCTTCGAGTTTATTTGATTGCTTTCGGAGTTCCCTCCGTGAAGAGAATTCGGAATAGTACTCTCATGTATCTATTTATATGCCAACTTATTTCGAATTTGATTTTTTATCTATGTACCTATGTCATTATATTAGGACTTTTCACTAAGTTCATATTATCTACTTGAATATTTTGCATATTAAGTTTTTGTCATAGGAAAAACAAAATAATGAATATAAACACTTTCAACTTACAATATAATATATGCCATAAAATGATATTAAATTGATATTTTAGAACCAAATTAACGACCTAAGAAGTAGTTGATTCATTCTATCTATCATATATACCATTTCTCCATTTACACTCACTTACACGCTTGGTACTTACTTTTATAAATTATTTAAAACAAGAGACGGCATACAAAATCTGCTATAGCTATAGCAGATTGTAACAGTTGATGTAAAACGTTAGTAAACATAATAATAATAATATAATTAACACATGTTTTGTGAACCGTAATTAAACCGGAGAGGTTTAATTAAACCTTTATCCACTACAATAGGTAGTAGCGCGTAGGTACGTAGCACTCAAACTGCACTAATTAAATGCTTTTCATCATTCATTTATCTGTTTTTAATATAACTTTCATAATGTACACTAAATTATGTAACATAATACAAGCTTTTTTAGGCGACTCTACTTGCATTTTGGTGCCTGTAAGTAGTACCAGTATATAGTCATCTTCTGTCATGACACCAAACCATTTTCATTAGTAGAATATATAGTAAAATATATTTTCTATCAATTTAAATAAGCAATACCAAGACTCCATATACAGTATTGTCCTTATATTTTATTAATTTGCCAATAAAAGGCACTCTCTTCTCGTTAAATATTATCACCAAAAGTAGATTTATATCTATGAAATACATAGAAAAGGAGTCTTAAATATAGAATTCTTTAAATATAAAATCATTTATTTTAATAAATTAATAATTCATTTATTTTTTTAATACTTATTTTAGTATCTATACTATAAAAAGTCTTCGCTTATAGGCTAAATATCAACAGTTTAGTTAGATTTCCTCAGAGGTTAGAGAAGATCAAAACATTCAGAACCCTCCACCGGCTTCCCTCTCGACTTTGAAACAATGTTACGTAACGACTCAATCCAGCGTAATTCGTTTTCAATTAGATCGCATGCAGCTTTGTAAAGCGCCGCGATACTTAATAACTTTATTGATTTACTGAATTCACTTTTATAGCTAGTTCATTTTTTTTTACATTTCTTTATCTTTATTTATAAAAGATTTTGGATTCTATCGAACCCTTTCCTTTTAAATAAAAATATATTTTTGAATTTCTTTGACGTCACGTGAAAGACCATAATTGCTGTAAATCATTTGAAACATCAGAAATGAAAATTAAAATAAATTCGCGAAAAAATCCAAAAACCTAGTTTTAATCAAAATGTTAAAATTTCGAGTAAATTTTGACAGTATTTTGTTAAGCTCTGCCTCACGGAGATAGGAATTCCTATTGCATACGAAGATATAATATGGTCTTAACAATAAAAATAAAAGAAGATAATATTTTGATATTTATAAATCAAAATCATAATTATTAATAAACCGAACCCGAGAACTGATATTCTCAAGTGTAAAAAATTTACCACTTGTGTTACGACAAAGGAAAACATCGTGAATTTCGGAAGACATAACGTGTAGTCGCCAACCCAAATTCAACAAGCGTGGTGGACTATGGCCTAATCCTCCCTTACATCGAAGGTAAACCTGTGCCCTGAAGTGGGAAAATAAAAAGGGATGAAAACAAAGAAATAAAGTGCTAAATTTAAATGACTACGATAAAATAGAATAGATTTTTTCAAAGTGAAATACTAATAAAGTGTATACGTCGCTCTTAACAGACTTATAATTACCATACAAAGTGAGTCGGCGGCCCGCAAACAGAGCGCGGCCGAATAGCAAGTACCAAGCGAGGGCCCGCAACAAAAATACCGCTAGGGCTATCAACTATCGTAATATTTGTTTTATTGTTTCTGTAGAGAAAATTTATCACTAATTTATATCTATTATTAATTATTAATGTATTTTAATGATTAAGATTTATGTAAAATAAAGTATTTAACCTTTAACGGTCTCTGACCATTTATTCAGGATGTTAAATGAGATATTACCTCGCTTTGCTCAGTTCCATCTCTAGGCACCAATTATAGTTGCATGGACTAAATGGAACTAATATTAGTAGGTGTACACAATACACATAGGTATGATGAGTTTCATATCTCTTGTCTGTGATTGATTGCCCATACAAAAATTCATTCCGCTTCTCTGCCCTTTAAAGTATGATACCCGGAATAAAAACTACCCTTTTTCCTTCCCAGGGTCCCAAACTGTTTTCAAAGTCAAAGTCAAAATATACTTTATTCAAATAGACTTTTACAAGCACTTTTGAATCGTCACTTTTACATTATTATACGAATTTAAATCAAGTGTCAGTCTATAAGTCTGGGACTTGGGAGTAAGCTACCACCGACTCGGAATGCTGTTCTGCCGAGAAGAGCCGGCGAGAAACTCAGCAGTTGCTCTTTTCAAAAAAATATTTGATTAGAATATTTATTGCATTACAATATTTATCTATTTATCCTACGTGAGACACAACAAGACAATAATCCCACACGTTTTCATCTTCTAAGTATTCCGTAATGGTGTAATAAGCCTATAATATATAATATTTCATACCGAATTTCACGTAAATCGGTTCAACACTTTTTATTCGTTCATCTATTAAAAACAAAATACAACTTATCTCGCTAGTAATTCTTTTTTATGTCATTTACTAAATAAAGACATAAACGTAATGGTAAAAAAAACTATTTTTTTTAGGATAAGAAATTTTAAAACACATAAAAGTATTATTATCACTTTTAAATAGAAAAAGAGTAGCCAGCCCTACATTTGTACCGAGGGGATGACGCAATGTTTGCGCGCACTCTTATTGAATTTGTACAAAGATATTGCCGTTTAATTGCCGGGGACTTGGCCTCTTATCCCGCGCCCCCGCGCCCGCGCCCCGCACCCCGTACCCCCGCGACCACCCGCCGCTACCTCGCTACCCCATACATATAGTACATTTTACATGGTTTTATGCTAAGAACTTAGATCTAGACCAAAATATAAAATAAGTACTTCATTATTAGATATGTTTAGATTTAAATCCTTTTATTAACTTTAGTGCAATGGACGATCGCTAAGTAACATCTGATAGTATGGGTTTGATAAAAAAGCATTTTTATGTTGTGTTTTAATTTAACTACTACAATGAGTTAGAAATGGATTTGACAATAAAGTAACAACATCGTTCTATTTTAATTGATGGTTCAAACGCTTGGAAAAGTGTTGTTGAAAAAAGTGAGTGTGAATTTTCAGAAAGAGTAACATGAAAAAGTAAAAAAATATAAGTAAATATTTAATCTCTGGGAACTATGATTTAAGAAAATAATATTGAGCTCTACCTATAAAATATTGCTTGAATTTATTTATCGCTTACATACTCTATAAATTATAATAAAAATGATATAAATAAAATAAAATATTATTAAAAAAATATTTTATATTGAAATATTTTTGTATTAGAGTTTTGGCTCTTGATATTTCGAATTCTTAAAACACTTCATAACAATCAAAAAAATCCTAAAAGATGGTTTTATAATGTGAAATATTTGTGCAAAATCAAAAAGGTATTATTTTTTTAAGTAATGTATTTTAATACGATTTTCAAAAGGTGTGAAAACGCTTCTTACTTCTATTTAAAGAGTTGTTTTAAAGTAGTGTGTTTGTTCGTAAAGGGATCACCCCTCGTGGAGTTAGTATACTTAAGTTTATTATTAACTCAATTTCTTGTTTGATGTTTTTTAATGACTTTTAATTTCATAACGTAACCATTGGTACAACCCGTACCTAACTATATCTAACAAAAATGAGAGGCTTTTTAAATATTTACAGGCTAAAAATATATTTTATACTTACATAGAATATTACAAACTCTTTATAGCTCTCTCTCTCTCTCTCTTTCTTCTTCTATTTCTATGACTCTCTCAACCGCTCTCTCTTTTTATCTATCGCTCTAAAATATTAGCTATTACGGATTAAAAAGCTTACTTGATTATTTATAAGTGCTTTAAAAAGCGACTTGATTATTTAGAAGTGCTTTATTAAGTTCTGTTAAAAATAATATGTGAATTCCACCAAGCAACGATTGTTTTAACACTTATAATAAGTTATTTATACTTTTAGTATATACCCTTGATATTTGTTACGAAATATAATATAACAACATCATGACAATAAAATAATGATGAAAAAAAACGAGCCAACAGTAATAGCCCGAAGGAATCACATGCAGGCTCCGTCAAAGACACGCATCGACCCTCCCCTTAAGACGTTACAAACGTTATTATTAATTTTAACCCACACACCTTGTAGCCAATTTTAACTTTAACAAAACACAGTAAAGTCTAAAATTCTTCACAAACAAAAGTAGATACGACCTTTTGTTGTTCTATAAAGGGAGTTATTGGCTAACTTTTGGTCCAGAGGCTGCATCTAAGATGGCGAGGGTGTTCTATCTCCTTTCTTCGTATGTATTCAACGTATTTCCATCTCCTTTTGTTTCTTGAAAGAAGTCAGTGTTTGTGTTAGAGGGGGGTTGTAAAGTAAATAAAGAGGTATTGAAGATCGATGGAGGCGAGACTTTGGTGGAAAGGTTACTTTACGTTACTGTTTTCCATTTTGGGTTTAACAAGTTTAAGATACATTCTTTTACTGTTTTAAGTATATACTAAATGTAATGTCTACTATTTAAAATTAATAAACAAGATTTTTATTTCCTTTCCTTTTTATTTCCTTACAATACATGATGAGTAAGTACTATACACAATACTTAGGTATTTTATGTCTACAATATACATCTTATAAGATACGATCGATCTTAAAAATAAAATAAGTTTAAATAAATAAATTGAATTTACAAAAGATTTATTTATACATTTAAGCAACTAAGGTCCGATTTCACCAATGGTGTCGTAATCGAAGAATAGCTATGCCAGGTATAAAATTATTCGCTGCATTTATTCTCAGAATAACTTATAGTACGTTTCACCACTTTGTAAGGACAAAAAGTTACTCCTAGTATTACTATTCTTAGATAAGTGAATGCAGACAAATTAAATAGGCTTGTCATGGTCTAGTACAGTATAGCATAACAGGACATTTCTAATTTAGTCGTCACTTTGAACTTGTGTCAATGTTTTATATATGTAGCCTTAGACTAATAATACCTAGACTGATAGTTTCATACATAATTCCGCTCAATATTGAAGTAGCATTAGTATGAATGTGTGCGTAAGTGTCACAATCTAATGGCGTCTGATTTGATTTGTTTACAAATTAATTTTCTGTATAGACGAATGTTTTACTTTAAATTATAAGTTGCCAAATAGTACCTACCTGTGAAATGTGATTTTCTTTTACTTAGTATTATTATGTGACGTGTTATGACACCCTTTCAATGCACAGCAAGTCATTTTTAAATTAATAAAGCGGGAGTTGTACGTATGTAGTTGTGTAACTTGACAATTGACATTGACACGACGGGAAACGTATCTAGCCATATCTCGAAGTCTAGCCACAAAAAGTGGTTACAATTCGCTTGGACCTACACTCCATCTAGGTGTTATATATCTATGTATGTAGCAATATACTCTATGGTCAATGTGTCAGTGCTATTTTTCAAACAAACTGTCTGTAAAGTCACGCTGCCTGGTGTTTAAATTTCATTTAGTTTGCTTTGTGCTGTGTTTACTGTTTTAAAAAAATATCTTAAAGGAAACGAAGTGCTAACTTATATGCTTATTTATATTTATTTATTTATATAATGGTCGCTCAGTAATAATGTACTCTAAGCGCTCAGGTGACATAATTTTGCCACCATTTTGATTTTATCTGAGGAATAAGCCGGTTATTCCTTCAAAATTGGTGGTATAAGAGTTACTCTCGTATAACTTTGTTATGCTTAGGATAAGTAGTTGGTGAAATGAAAGTATGGTTATCTGAGAGTAAATAACAGCTTTATCCTAGGAATAAAATTTATTCTACTTTGGTGAAATCGGACCTAAATGTTAAGATTGAAAAACTTATATTTCAATAAGAAATTGTGTATGAAATGGAACCCTTTATTTTTAAAGTTGGTTGAAAAATAAAGACGACTAAAGGATACGTAATAAAAATCGAATACATACGTTCGTCTTTTTGTAACCCGTAGCGAGTTCTTTTCTTTTTCCGCCGACAAGCGGTTATCGATTGTGACGGCAGTTTCAAATACGAGTTACGTTACTTCAAAAAAATTGACATCGGTTAGAGTTCTGCTCGTTTTGCTGCGAGTGTATATTCTAGACAGCCTATTTGGCTTTTAAAAAAAAGCTCTTAAGAGAGTCGTGTGATTAAAAAAACATTAACTTTATAAGATAGTTATTATTAATTACAATAATAATATAAATTAGCTGACATTTAACTTCAATTGATATTGTGAGCAGATTTAAGTTACAAAATTTAAATTACGTATCAAAGCAAAGCAAAGCCTTATATTGGCTGCACTAATATTATAAATGTAAAATTTGACAGTACCTACATACATAAAGGTATGATAAATCAATACATTTCTTCATGCTGTAACATTAATATAACACAACAATACAATTAATACGCATTAGTAAATTAGAAATAGATGAAATTCATAGGTATTCTTAAGAAAGGAAATAAAATTTTAAATTTGGTCAGTTAAATTTACTTAAAAGTATATGTAAAAAATATTTTTTCTATAATAATCTAACTTACATACTTATATTTTAATTTAATAAGGTACAAACGTATATCGTATAGAATATTTCCTGAGCGCTACAAATCTGTTTCCTGCATGTTTACCTGAAATCTGAAAGCTCGCCTTATTAGATCGGAAGCGTCGCGTCGCGGGGCGCGCCGAGTGCCGACACTTCCGTAATGACACGTTCCTGCGAGCTTTCAATGCGTCGGATGTCACTAGATACTAATTTGTTTTGAGTGCGATTACTTGAGTATGGAGCACGAGGCTGCTACTGCTTTAGTGTATTTACATAAATACCGTCGTCGTGTTTAGACATTCTTATTACTATGCCATGTTAAAGATAAAATAAAAAACTAATAGTCATGAGTGTCTTTTGTTAAAAATAATTAATCATTAATATTTTATACTAATTATTATAAATAGTATTTTATGTAAGTACTGTAAGAAGAGACATGATGCGATTTACTCACAGTCCTTGTATCCACAACCTAACATTATGAGAATGCTTCGATCTTGAATATACGTGGACTTGTTTACTTAGTCAGATTCTGGTCGAATTACTGCAAAAATAAACACTGTCACGCACAACAATCAATATGCATAGTCTATCAAAAATTTAAACGGTATCACGGTGTCGACGACACGTTTGGCGCAGTCTGTAGTGACCCTACTTTCTGCGCCAGCGGTCGCGGGTTCGAGTCCCGCTGCGGGCATTCATTTGTTAAGCGCGAATGTTTGTACTCCAGTCATGGGTGTTTATATTTATTTGTAATATGTATGTATTTAAAATTTATATATGTAGTATATCAACTATCTAGTATCCGTAACACAAGCTTAGCTTACGGCAGAACTAGACGGCGCTGTGTGTAATAATGTCCCAACATATTTATTTATATTTATTTATTAATAATTGAAGAGTTTATAATGCGATAATTGAGTCCGCCACGTCTTATGTAAAGTAGGGCGAACGTTCGGGCCCGGAGTCCGGACACGCACGCGCGCGCCCACGGGACCAATTAGCCGCACAATTCTTTGCACGAACTTTGTAATTTTTAATTTCTCAGTTTGTTACATTAATGCAGTCATAAAAGTTGTAAGTAAGATTATAGATAGTAACTATTGTTTGTTCCTTTTTTTTTCAATTTTAAAATAAAATATTAACTTTTCTAGCTCTAAAAAATTTTCAGTGAAGAAAAATATATGACGACCATTGTATTCTAATCATCATTTTAGTAAGATTACATTATAATATATATTAGGTAGGTACATAGATATATTCTATATAGGTACAAATATTCAATTCAATTCTCTTTTTAATGGCTTCAAGCGTGCCAGTTGAGCACAGATTACTTCGCCAATGTCACGTGGAATGGAGAAGACACGAAGGAAATTGGTCGGTAAGGTACAAGTATTATTAGTGATCAACTGATGAGACACTGACTAATTACTAAATAAAATAAAATTTGACAAGTTAATTTTTCATGTAGATTTTTGTACAACTTTTTAAAATCAGTTGATTTTCATAAATCGTACAAAGTATCTACTTGAATTGAATTGCAGACTAAACGCATAAACAGGAAATTGTTAGATTTTATAAAAATTAATTTAGGAAGCTTAAAGTTACACGAAAGTCAATTCTATTTATTTTTCCGTTTTAACAATGTTTTAGACGATGTGTTCTCTGAGGATAAAAAATAGGGAATAACGAGAAACTTAGACGTGGATAATTATTAAAAAATAAATAAACACGGCGAGTGGACTTGCAGAGAAATGCTAGTGTATATATTAAATGTATAAATTAATGAGCAGTAATTTAAAGAGGAGAACAACAAATGAAAGATTGATCAAATAAAAACTACAACTGACAAGAGGAAAGCTCAATAATGGCGAAACTTAATCAAGTGACAAAACGAAAAATAATTCCCCCAAAAAACATTAAGCATTAAAAGGCCTCAAACAGGCTCGTTTGCGAAATTCAATTTGCGGATATAATATTGTATTACTGCGACGAAACAACACATGTTACTAGCAAAGTCAATTTGTCACTCGATTAAAACTCCTACAAGCGTGGAATAACTCAATTACACCCAATCCAATATAACAAACAGCACTCGAGACTATTCGATATTTAAATGAACCGCGGGCGACCAATCACGGCGCTCGGCAAATCTGACATCTGTCATATTTGAGCGTCATTGTTAGTGTTTTGACGTTTCTTTTTTCTTTTTTTTTGTGTGACAGTTGGCGCGGGCGTATTCGGTTATTTTGTTTTATTGTGTCGTTTTATTCAATCGGACGTAAGGACGGAGGACCTGCTGCGTGTCTTTGTACGTAGGTTTGTGATTAATGGACGACGCGGGTGTTTAAACTAACACGACCGCGACTGGGCTTTACTTTTTAAGCTACGTGTATTTTAAATATGTCGACAGAAATAATTTCAAAAAAATATATCATTGTTAAATGAATTTTAATTGATCATATCACATGTTATTGCGTTAATATTAATAACACTGACCTTATTTTGTTTAATGTAAGAAGTGACGAATGAACTTGAAATATCTATAATGAAATCGTTAAATTAAACTCCGTGTTTTTCGAAAGTTACACTAACAAGGACTCGTAAAATTATGAAGCGTTTTTATTTGTAGTACATTTCGTTTAATGCTATTCATAATTCCTCGGAACAAGCGAAGTTCCCGCCCGCGCGACCGTAGCCCACCACAATAAGGTCCACCCGGCGTCGCCCGCCACGTCGCGTGACGGCGGCACACTTGTTACCCTCTAACAAACGGAGACCAGTCGTTTCATGCTCGCGAGTGTAATTTTACTTTTATTAATTACCAAAACAGGCCTATTTGCCTTCGTTTGTCGAGTTATAATTAGATTTCCGAACCGCCGCCACACCGCTTTCGTTTCATCGATGCGGGACTCTGACAGCCCGTAATAACTTGGGTTGTTTGTGATTTTTTATTAGTTTTCTGCGGTAATTGAATTATAATGGTTTGGCGAAACGACTATAAGTTGGATTAAAATTGTTCGTCGACTAGATCGTAATTCGTTTTTGTCTGAAACATTTATTATATAGGTTTATCAAATTATTGAACTTTACTTCAATTTCTATATAGTATATTTGTATACTGGTAGTAGATTCAGTAAAAATAGTAATAATTTAACGCTGAAAATATTTTATTTGAATTTCATCCAACTATTTATATATTAACACTAGGGACGTAGCCATATCTTTACCCCAGACCAAATAAAAAGTTAATTGGTCTGAGATCTTCACTATATATTCGTTGTGATGTAGTCAAAGAGAAGCCCTATTTTCCATTCTAATTCTAAGTAGTAGTAAACAAATATGTCATTTTTTAAATTAATATCCGTTTTTAATATCTAATCTTTTCTATCCATAACTATTAATAAAATATAATAAAAGTAGGGGCAGCGGGCGCGGTGCGGTCCCGCCGCGCCGCCCGGCACCATCCTTCATGTCACCGCTCATTAAGTCTTTAGCACTTTCTTCACAGCTATCAATGCGACACACATTGCAATCGTTTGTACAATCTTACAATTCAAAATTTTACAGAATTTTCGTTAATTCGTAGAGTTTTAATTCAATTCTATTGTTTAATGGCTTCAAAGCGTGCCAGTTGAGCACAGATTACTTCGCCAATGTCACGTAGAATGGAGAAGACACGAAGGAGATTGGTCGGTAACATAGAGTCAATAAGTTTATATTATTTAAATTTTATTGAATAAGAGTTTTAGTATTTTTGTATAATTTAAATAAAACTACCGTCAATAATAAATAGGTATCTCATGTCAGCCAAAGTTTTCTTCAAGGTATGGATTAAAAATACTCTTTTATTTTTAAATTATCTTAACACTTTTGCTACTATAACAAAAAATATCTAATATATTTTATCAAGAAAGACAATTCGTATATCACCTCATAATAAAACTAACGTTATTATCCAATTTATGCAGCCGTCGCTGAGCTTTACACTCAAATGTCATTTATGGCGTGATCCGCGAGACCCATTTCGGTCGAATGTTTAACGAATTTAATACGTTTGACAGGAAAGCCATCAAGATCGCATGTCGCGACCTGTCTCAGCGCTGGAATCGAACCGGTCACGCGACGCTCTACCGCCGATCCGTTCACCCCCGAAATATATCATTTCACACTACTACTTGACGCCGTATTTATAACATATCTGCATAAACGATGCTTCGAATAAGCTCTATTCTAAATGCTATAAAGTTAAGTTTCTCGCAAGAAATAACTAGTGAGGTAAAAGACCCTGATGGCACATTCATATGATTGAGTTCGCGTTTCATGCTACACTGTATTCAAAGTTTTGCTATGTCTGGCCTCAAATCGTTTACTGACGTGTTTCCTCTCTGATTTATTGTCAAAGTGTTTCGGGGTTTATTGGTGGAAACGCGAACTTTGATACTATAATGGTATTATAGATGGCGATCAATTACTTTCAACTCGGTGATAACTTGTCTTTCACTTCGTTATAGTCCCTCGAGCGCAGTGTCGCTGAACGCAAGTTTCACAGTTCGGAACATTTATAGCGTCATGCAAATGATTCTTACTTAAATAAACGGACAGAAAACAATGCTCATGAATGTCTTTCACGTTCTTATTGTGAGTTTAATTTCCATTTTCTACATGACATTGGCGAAGTATTAGGGTTCAACTGGCACGCTTGGAAACCATTTACAGGAGAAAGGAATTCATATCCTTTATATTAGAAACAATTGTGTCTGAAGACTAATTTGGCCGTCGGATATTTTTTACACATAATTATTCAACATGTGTTCATCTTATCGTGGCGGGGAGGCTCATTAGCGTCCGTCAAGCCAAGAAAGTTACCGGGACATGGTCCACTTCGGTGGGCAGTGTGCCATACGGATTGCCCCGGATATTTTTTCTCTGATAGCAGAGAGCAGTGGCATGGCATGGCAACCTTTCGGTTGTGTGGTCTGCTTAAGCACTCCTACCGTTGGAGAGAGCAACATAACTACGTGCATATGCATGCAGATGGTGTGCATTCCCCAAGTAAAAAAAGGAACATAGTAATATAGTTATATATTTATTTTTCAGAATAAAAAATCAAACTTTCATACATAAAGCCAATTAAAAATAATATGTTTTTAAATCAGACTTGTCCTACTCGATGTGTGTTTCTTAGTCCTTCACACTATATCAGATTATTATACTCATAAACTACACTTGGAAGATAGTCTAATGTTAGGCAACTATTTTTTTATGGGACAAAGGGGGTAAACGGGCAGGAGACTCATCTAATGGTAAGTGATCACCGCCGCCCATGGACATCGGCAACACCAATGCGTTGCCGGCCTTTCAGGAAAGAATACGCTCTCTTCTTGAAGCTTGCCTGGTCGTAACTGTTAGGAAAGACCGAAAAAAATAGGGATTGCCCAAGTGAAGAGAGTGTCAGTCATTGTTATATTATATTCTTTACTTATTTAAAACATTCTTGCTTCAGGTGTGGTTTCAAAATCGACGCGCAAAATGGCGCAGGCAAGAGAAGATGGAAGCGGCGAGACTCGGCCTGTCGGAGTACGGCGCGCCGGTGCCGCGGCTGTCCGGCCTGGGCCTTCCGGTCGACCCCTGGCTGGCCCCTCCACTACTCACTGCTTTACCTGGTAAGAAACAAAAACAACATTCATTATATTATTTTCCTCTATGTCAATAAGAAATAGGCTGTATCAGACAACCACGATTATTAAGATTGGCGTTTGACATTCCTACAATTAAAGTGATTTAATGAATAAAACCGGCATAATTGATCTATATCATACGTGTTATACTAAGTATCAGACTTTCCTTCTAAAATGTAGTCGTGTGGGGTGTTTTAAATCTTACTGAGCTTAAATTGCAAATCATTTAAAATAATAATTCATTTTACGCATATAATTATTTTTAATTAATTGTTAAATTACTTAACATAGGTACTTAATACTTATATAAGAAATAAATCTTACCCCTTAGATACTATTTATACACCAAACATTTATTAATAAATATCTTTGCCTTTTCAGGGTTCCTGAGCCACCCGCCCTCCGGCTACCCGAGCTACCTGACGCCGCCCGCCCCCGCGCCGCCCGCGCCCGCGCCCCCCGACCCCCGCTCGTCCTCTATAGCCGCCCTACGCCTAAAAGCCAAGGAACATGTAGAGAGCATCAGCAAAGGCCTCCAAATGGTTTAGTTGACTTCATATCTGATCTTCGACTGACATTCCATATTAAAAGTCCGCTTCACTGACTGTTGTGTATGGCTTCAATATACAGTATACGAGTTAATAGTAGAATTTATATTTCTTTTTTCTAATATAATTTCTGATCGGTGAAGTCATATGCAAGGGTTAGTAACGTTATAGTCACAGTCAGATTGACTTATATTTTCTTTTGAAGAGACATTAGATTAGAATAAGTAGAATAAAGCAATAATTGTACATATAAGTATAAGTAATTTATATTTAAAATAGAAGTAACAACGTATTTATATCTTCGATGAATTCAGAAGTAGATATGTCCTCAAGAAGATGTACTAACTAAATGGTTTGATATAATTTTATTTTCACATTATTACTAAAGTATTGTCATATATTTTGCTTGTATATTTTAATAAATATTAAAATAATTTATCTATATAAGATAAACATTATTTAAAAGAATATTGTAAATAAGTATTAAATCTAAAAGTCACTACGACATCTTCGATTTTAAAATATGAATGCCTAGTTCATATTTTTAATCGTTCTAGCTAGATGATCCATAGTACTATCTAACTTCACCAGGTACAAATAAATGTCTGTCCCATAGTATTTCCTTCACGCGAGAATCAAATCTGCGACCTCGAAATGACATAATATATTAAGTTAAAAACTACTACGGTTTAATTATATCTGACTCACGACCTTATGTGAATGTAGAATGCGACACGATAACCAGTTATCCTTCTATCACTTAAAAGAGTTTTAAGACATTGAAAAGTTAAGAAAAATGTATGTAAATTTGTGTAAATATACATTTCGTAATTTATTATAGAAATGCCATATTCTGAAAACTATTATAATACTTACTTCTAAGAAAAATATTATTTTTATGTACATTTTTGTGATTTTTCTGCTATACGTATCTATGAGAAATATAAACATAGCCGTTTAGTTTTATGACTGTCCTCGAATTTTTTTATAATACTAATTTTTGTATTAGAACAAAACTGCCTCTTCTAATGTACTTAAAATCCTAAATGTATTTAGTAAGTATAATAGAATGAATGAAAGCATTATAAAATGGATCTAAATTCATTGTTTCGAAAACCTTAACAGATCATCAAATGTTTATCAAAGTGGTTTCAGATGTATGAGAAGTGTGTAAATATTAGTATGTGTAGCGTCTCTAGGCTAAGTGTAAGCAACAGTATACATGTGTATGTACACGTACATGTCTGAATGTACGTAATGAGAGATTAATAAATGTGTTCTTTCTAATACCTCTTTTATTATTTTATATTTGTCACCCTTTTATTTGCAGACCTTCCTCATTTTTGAAAAGCAATTTCAACTTTACAAAATTTTTATTTATAAATTAATAATATTAAATAATTTTAATTATTAATAAAATGTAAAACTGGCCAGTTCCTCCTCCTAACTGAAGAGTTTCTTGTTGTTTCTCTTCTGTTTAATGTAAAATTAAATATTTAAGTACTTTTTCAGTTACACATTATTGTTAAGTAACAAAGAACAAAGATTTTTCATAACTGGAATACGCAATAATGCCACAACCCACAAAGGCGCCGATACTGTCACAAATCGACTCTAAAAAAACTATCTCTTTGTTCTATTTTACAATGTTTTTTGGATGAAGATTTTGTAAGTTGCTTATTTTGATTCCCTGAAAGTTTAGTTTATTTTCTTAAAAATCCTATACGACGTTTAATTTTACCATTTGGAATTTTCTATATCTATCAATATCGATTCCTAATTATAAATAAGTACACATACATTACAAATAAAAATATAAAAGTAAAATTGATGTAGCTCTTCTGGGTATAATACGTACCTTTTTGCTGAAAAGATTTTGATGAGATTTTGTTAAGGTATGAAAGGATACTGGGATGAAAATAACTCACCTTTCAGATCCGCAAGTAAGTGTTGCAATAAATTATTTTCATTTTTGTTATTTTTATTGTGTATTGTATTATAATAAAAATATAAAATGTTCGAAAGCTCACAGACGATTACCATCCATTAACATGTAATTGCGACCCCTCTATCCTTTTTGAGGGGCCCTTTCCTCTTGACCCTCTCGTCAGACTCCTTATACAAACAAATATTAACAATTGAATAAAAACACTTTCAAAGTGATTCGTAGAAATATTGTGTACAACTTCTTTTGAATAAGATTTAAATTTTTTGATTCATTTTACTCAAATATTTAGGTATATGAAATAGTTCAGTGCTAACATGAGCAGAAGCATAGGCTTTACTTGTCTTCGTCTTCTTATTTAGAAAGGTTTTTTTTATTATTTATTTATTTTATTCTTATCGCAAGACTTACCTACTTAATTTTATTAACTAGGTTCTCTTTACTACTTAATTTTATTATTTACGGTCGTACAATGAACATAGTGACACAGAAATGACAATAATAAATACGACAAAGTCCTAAAGATACCAGAAATTGTAAACGTTAATAATAAATTTTACTCTCTACAGAGCTTTTCGTGCTTAAGTTCCTAAAGTCTTTAAGAATTTTTAAATGTTTAATTCAAGGATAATTTAAATATTGACTTGTTTTAAAGTCTCCAGTGAGTTTAAGAATACATTAATCTAACTTCTACAATACATCTAATTTCTGAGAATAATAGCTCGAACAAACACACGTTTTTTGCGGAGAGGACCTTCATTTATGATACATACCTACTCATTTGCGTAGTATTTTCAACTGGATCAAAGCATGTTAAAAAGCTTTATAAAAAGTAAGGCAGAGAGTTTTAAAGGCTACTGAATAGAAAACTGTTGTTGGCAATTTAAAAAGTTACTAAAATATTGAAGTTTCTTATTTAGTTATTATCCAGTCTTGTTTAATGTGCCACGGCTGGACCGGGCCTCCCTTCAATACGAGGTCAAGTGCGGGTTGGCGGACTTCACATGTCTTTCAAAAACTTGCTAGATTTTCTCATTCATGCAGGTAGCAGCGGTAATCATGTTATAAATGATTCGCACATGAAAATATCAGAGGTGCCAGATCCGGATTTGAACCCACATCACTTATCCAAGCGAGCGTGTTACCACCGGGCTACCACCGCCTTACTATTCATACATACTCATACAATATACATACATATATTACATACATATCAACTTTACTATTTAAGCTCCAACCCAGCGCAGTCCTGCCCCGCACTACGCCACACATCAGTCACCGTTATCTCCCATCGTAGTAATAGTAATGCTGGCTTTCTACATTTATTAATATTTACATGTCAAGCCCGCCAGGCTGAGCGGCGCTAGACGTAACTGGTTCGGTATTTTCGTGCTTGGGTGTATTAGCGTTTATTACATCTAGAAATATTTTTATAAAAAAACTAAGACTTTTGGGAAAATAAGTATGTTGCTTTCAAATTATTAAATCGTAAATTGGCAATTGGTGGTTAACCATTAAAAGTCGCCATTTTACGCCTAATCTCTCTTATTTCCATTTTATTTTTAGTACAGTTTATATTATATACCAAAATGTCCAGAGGTGAGACCTGGTGTCCTCAGGTTTTATCTTTAACAAGCACAAGTGATCCACAACGAAATTTTTTATCACCCAGCTTATGCTAAGACCATAACTATGTTAGGTTAGGTTAGGTTTTATTATTTTGGTGTATGGTAAGAAATAAAGTTTTTTTTTAATTTTAGGATACTCTCCTGCGCAGATCTTTTTACCTAAAGATTTGTACTTAAGATTCTTATCTTATTAAAGTACAATTTGAGAAAACTATACATTTTTTTTCTTCTATATTTTTGAAGGATTACATCTATGAAATGGTTTCTAAACCATGCCACTCTTATATGAACTACAAACCATATCTTATCTATTCTACTTTTTCAAATTGTACAATTTTATACAGCATTCTTGCTTTACTCGATAGAGGTGAAGCAAAAATGCTGTTGTAAATCCATTTTATTTAATTGAAATTTTTCAAATAAGCATCTTCTGCTTGCCTCATTCCGAACACACTCCATTAAAATATTAATATATATCTTCTACAATTCTATACTCTGTCGGATTTGACTTGTCCATTAAAAAGGTAAAATATTTCAATGTAAGGTGACCGGAACGAAGTCTTACACTTGTTACAGTATCTACTCATATCGGCCTGATTGATCCATGAATATCGTCCTGTGGTAGGTTGAATGGTCTTATACCAAATACTTTTGTATAACGATTTGAAAAAACTATAGATTGTAACGATGTTTTTGTGGAACCCAAAATATGATTAAATCCAACAAATGAAGGTGATTAGGAGCGAATATTTTAAAAGTGATTTGCATACAGCGCCGCTTAGTTTAACCGAATCAACGAATTAATGCACGTTCTCGTAGTAATTGTAACTGATGTAGTGCAGGAGCCGGCCATTTATTGTGAGCTCACTTCTGCTTACTGTATGAACTGTGACACACTTTTAGAATGTCAGTGCAATAATAAAAGCGTACATAAATAACAAAACTATGGTTTTCTATAGAAGAAAATACATCAAGTTTACTAAATAAGGTTTAGTGTTTTGAGTTTTATGCTAAATTGATCTTTGAGATCTTCTTTAAATTGGGAAGTTATAAAAGTATTAAGTTATAAAAGGTTTTATAAATAGCAATCTGTGCATTTTCGAATAAAATAGGTACATATGGGCTTCTCAAACAACTGTTGCTCAAGAATGCCCCGTGCCTACTGCCGGGTAGTTCTTGCGTTTGATCCTAGAATGTAATGTGAATGATTTATTTAATATTTTAATAATTAATTAAAATTGGTTATATTGAAATTTATAGCCGAAATATTTTAAAAGTAAATATGTGCATGTGCGTGTGTGTATGTGAGTGTGTGTGCTGAAACCACTGTATGGATTTTAATGAAATTTAGTACACAGATATAGGTACTTGGGTAACACATAGCCTACTGTTAAACAACTGGGCGTTCAAACGAGTGATATGTGAGTAAGTCGCTAGTTATAAAATACCTATGACAAACTGTCAGCTGGCTCCTCGAGTACAAAAGTGGGCGTTCAATAATGGAAGATAAACATCGTCGCGCACGGCAAGCTCGCATTACGCGCGAGCGCCCGCGAACACAAACGAACTGACGCGCGTATTAAATACACTAATACGCTTAATTAATAAAAATACACAGATTTTGTATTGTTCTTTAGTTATAGACAGAAAGTAATGTCCTTGCTACTATGGAAAGTATATTTTTACATTACTTGTAAGTTGTATGGTATCTACCTCTACTGAAATCATAATAATAATAGATAGCAATACAACAAAAGAATATTCTTTCCTAATTGTTCCTTGTCCTAATCTAAACTAAATAACTGAAGAAGAAAATAAGCTCTAAGATAATCAGAAAATATAATTATATTCCAGAAAACACAGTGAGATTTAAACATAAAAAGTTCTTGTTTATGTCTATTCATTTTACTAATATTAAATTACAACTGAACTGTATGACTTGAACAGCTTTTAAATTAAACACACTACTTATTTGCTTTTTCACAACGATAAAAATATTTTTTTCTTCTTAAAAGGCTTACTCTAAGCACGTAATGAGAAAGAACGACGAAGAGACGACGGCGAGATGTAATGTGCATAACATTACTCCACGACTTATACCTACCTAATTAGCTTGCTCCCTGAATTAAAAATTAATTAAGAAAACTTTAAGTCAAAATTACATTTTTTCTGTAATTATTTTTATTATTAATTAATTTTAAACATATTATGCACTCGAGCATGTAATGTACCTATCTAATAGTACCTATGCATTAAATGAATATCAGTGATGTCCTGACATATTGATTGTTTATTTATAGTTAGTATATTTTAAAACAATACTTTATTATTTTTTAAAACAACTAATTATTATTTAAAACAACACCAAGAGCTGATCGTTGTATATCCTAAAAAACTCATATATTCGAGAGGCCACGAAGAGAGACTATAAAGCTTACAAGATTTTTGAAGAGAACTTCTCCTGGTTTTTCAGATTATTAGTTAAAATGTACCAAATAATAGTAGTAACAAACATGTTTAAAAAATTCCAATACATTTTAACATTTTTGCACAAATCAAACACATGTTGTTCTTCCAGAGACATCTTCTGTTCAGTAGAAAAACTGTTGGATATCACGTGTATAAGTATATTTTCAATTTTATTCCTATGTTATAAAATTTTATTTAACTCGCATTTTTCTTTTTATGAATGATATGAAATGAGATGAATACTTTCTTAGATTTGCGCGAATATTTGAAATATATATTCGCACTTACAAGAAGCACACAAAGTATTTTAAAATAATTTAAAAATATCTTATTGAAGTTTCAAAAGTTAATACGTACTAACTAACTTAGTTCCGTGTCTCACCACAGCGCTGTTATCGTACCAATTTTTAATTACGCGTCGCGTCGCCGGAGGCCCGAGGGCGGGCGTGCTGTAGGGCGGGCGGACCTGGAGGGCGGGCGGGAGACAATTTGCAATTCAAAGCCGCTGAAAAAACCCTAAAACACCCGACACACAGCCCTTTGGCACTCGCGCAAGAATAAAAAATACCATAGAGCCGCGAAAATATATAATTTATATTTATAATTCTGTTGTATCTCAATAAATCATGCCTTTTTATTTTTAAATAAATCCGTGTAGCTTAATAAATTAATATTAATAATATGTCTAACTCATTTTTTAGTTTTGCGTTCGTTTTGCTCCGGTATAGTATAAATATAGTAATAAATGCATTGATATTTTGGACATTTTTCTTACACTACATAACAGTGTCTTTTTCTGTAATCAAAATACAACACTCTTTATGTTTTCATCATGAATAATGTAAAGCAAACATATTGTATGTAGTGAAAAGTAAATAATAAATTCTATGTAAAAATTCGTATATTATAATAAACACATATTATATACTACTAACTAGCGATTTATCTCACCTTGTTTATATCTAGACATTTTTCTACAAAATTTCATCAAAACTTCATCCAGTTGTCTTATCGTACAGAATAACAAACATACAAATACATTCTTCCGCCTTTATTATACAAGACTGATTAAAAAACATCTTAAAAATTAGTAATATTCTTAAGTGAAGGCCGACTCCCGGCATCCCGCGTGCCGCGGCGCACTCTCTCAGAGGTGAATTTCGTTAGCTTTCATTTGTTTTGTCGTAATTGCAGATATGAGGCCGATCGCCGCCGCGCCTTATTGCCTCTACCAGCCTTTAACCAGTTTATTAAACCTTTGCTTAACGGCTTATGTACCTACCTACATTATCTTATTTGTTTTATACATGTTTTATACAAGTTAGTTACTTATTTTTATTTTATACATAGTTTAATATGAAATGAATGCATGTTTGCTAGTTTTTTGGCCGATGATGCCGACGAAACACAATAACTATTATATAAGATTATATATGTATCTAAATATATAATTTGCAGGCAGTGGTAGCCCAGCGGTAACGTGTTGCTTGTGTAACCGAGTGATGCGGGTTCAAATCCGGGTCTCGCACCTCTGATATTTTCATGTGCGAATCATTTCTATCATGATTACCACTTGTCTTACGGTGAAGGAAAACATCGTGAGGAAACCTGCATGTCTGAGAAAACCTAGCAAGTTTTCGTAAGACATGTGAAGTCCGCCAACACGCACTGGGCCAGCGCGGTGAACTATGGCCTGATCCCCCTCGTACTGAGGGAGGCCCAGCCAGCAGTGGGACGTTAAAAAGGGCTGATGATATAATTTGCACGTGAGAGAAACCAGGTAGATTCAAGTAATCCGTTTAGTTTAAAAGTAAACGTAATATCAGAACAATTTGCGTAAAGTTACTTTTCCCTAATCTGAAATTTTATTTTTAAATCATTCATTCTTTTGAAATTAAAAAAATAAAGTATACTGTGTATGTTGCATATAGCGCCATCTATGAAGAAAATGCTAAGTACCGTAGTCACCTCAATCATATGCTGATAGTACAGCGCCATCTAGGGATGAGTAGCAAGAATGTTTAGTTACTGAATACTGACACAGATGTCATAATTTTTTATATCTACATTTGAGTTAAATTGAATTGTTATAAGCATCAGTAAGAAAAAAAAATACATGCTATTTCTAATAAAATACGTAAAATTTAAATGTACGTATGATGTTAATTAACAATTAACTATCCCTTATATCTTAAAATGCAACTCATCTATTTCTTGTGTCATTTTAACATAACTTAATGTTACAATCTTAAGAAACTTCAATTGGAATTATTAATTTCATATCGGAATTTATTCAAAAACATAAAAAATCTACCAAAATTGTTTGCTTTCCGTAAATTTAAAACCGAAAAGTTTACGAAGATTGTCCTATAGAGGGCATATGAAGGTTATGAAACAACTATAGACAGCACAAAATTCTAATAAATATTTTCTTTGTTTCCAGAACAGTGTATTAAACCTGTCACATATAATATACGTTTAAAAAATTAATGATTAAATACTTATGGAATTCAATTGAAGTAGATTATCTTTCAACATCTACTTATCATAATGTAAAATTATTGAAGTTCCAAAACACCTCAAGAAAGTGAAACAATTAAAATTTCGTCCAAGCAAAATATAGAAGGTAATTAAAAAGCGTACCAACATATTGTGTATGTGCACGTCAAAAAAATCTAGTTAAATTAAATACCTACATTTCTTACTATGAAAATTATTCATTGTACATTAATAGCCGGCAGTAGCAGCCCAGTGGTAACAGCTCGCTTGGATAACCGAGTAAAGCGGGTTCAAATCCGAGTTTCGCGCCTCTAATATTTTATTTACGAATCGTTACTAGTATTACCACTTGCCTTATAGTGAAAGAAAACATCGCCAGGAAAACTACATTCCTGAAAAAATCTAGCTGTCGAAAGTCATATTTAAAAGTGGACTATGGCTCTTTAGAATTTAGGATTAACTTTATGCAATATAATTATCATTTAACTTATCTTTTATTCAATTTAAATAATGTTCTTAAATTAGTATTTAGAAATATTGTGTTTCATAAAAATAAAAAACTTATATTTACATTACGAGGCGGGAGTTGATGATACCTACAGAGTAAGTATGTGTTACAAGGCCGTTAATAAATAGTGCATACATTAGTTTAACAATTACAAATAAATTTTATTCATTCTTCTATGCTTTTTTCTAGCGTGAACTTTGATACCATTTAAAACATAGAATGTTTAAGATTCGTTGGTTATTTCCGTATTTCTGGAGGAGGTAAAGAAATTATAATCTCATGATGATCGCATCTAAAATAATAAACTTATTACGTAGATATGTTAATTATTTTACAGCAAAAACGCAACTTTACTTTTTGGTTCAACTAGTTTTTTTAAATGTGCTATTGCATAACTAGGAGGAAAAATATAGGTAGATATCTTTCCTAACACAATATAGAACAATATGTAAACAGCAGCAGTAAACTGATAATGAGTGATAACTAAATAAATGTAAATAAACAACAATAGTTAACGCGTTTTATTCAAGTAAAAGTATGCTATCTCTCTTCAAGGGGTAGAGAATGCTTTAAAATACAAAAGAATACATATATAAATTTCCATTATTCTTTAAAGAAAGAAAATTATCGAAAAAATGATCACACTAGCATAAACAGCAAATCAATCTACTTTTTTTTACTTCGACATTTATTTTAACAGACTCTGTCTATAAAATTCTTAAGTCTGAGACTCTCTCTCTCTTTGCGTAAAGTAAAACCAACCAACCAACCATTTTTATCAGTTTCTTGTAAGTTAGTATTCTGTGTTAGTATGTTTCTAATTAGACATACTTATGTCTAGAAAGGTTCGATCTCACTCTGGTACTTAAGTAATTTAATATTAATACTGTAATTCTTATAAGAAATAGTTTTTTGTCTTTCTTTCCTTTATCCATCTGCAATCAGTCTTTGGACTATAACTGCAACTGCACTTTCGAGTTGGAATTGCACATCCAATGATGCTACATCCCTTTACTAGAATTACTAGTATTTAAGTAATTTTTGTTATTAGTTCTATACTAGAGGCTCACGCTCGCTTCGCTCGGGTTCGTCCCGAGGTACGTGTTGTATATTTACTTCGCACCGCCCGGTATATATTTGAGTTGATTATATGAATTACCATTGCACGCACCGTGGCAACGGTAATAACATGCTACGTCAAACGCCGTTAATTTTATAAAGTTTTTTTAAATTTCCTAACTTTTTTCGATATAGTATGTTATCCTTAAGAGATAGACATATGCCATCGCGGACTTTTTTGTAGACCTATATAAGATACACAATTCCACCATACATCATCATTTTGTTATATCTCAAAGGCAGCGTGTTCGTTGAAAGCTCCCAGACGGATAATTTTTGCCCACACCTCCAAACAACTATCATTATATTTTAAGCGCTGGAGTATCACAATATTTCATTGGCTTGCTGAACCCCAGAGCTGAATGCTGAATACGTCTACACCGGCTTGATGATACTTTTGTATATGAGGACCTTGTTTTCATAACTTAATGAGCTTTAACTGTCTGCCTTAAGAAACAGTTTAAATAAGAAACTAGAGCTTTTGGAACACCTGATGTTGCAATAAATTATGCCTATACCTACTATATATTTTAAAAGAATATAGATTACAAAGTGATTAGATATATAAAAGTTTTAGGCATGTATGTCATTAAAATATTAAAATAACATCATAAACAGAAATATTGTTAATGTATAATGGAATATTTAAAAAAAAAAGTATAATTAGCTTTAAAAAATGAAGATAAGTACTATAGATAATTCTTTATATTAACGGAAAAAGAATGAAACTATGATACGAAGGAAAATCTTAAAGAATTTGCGGGGGTTGGTAGTCAGTAGTGGAGTGACAGGTAGACAAATTATTTTCAGTGATACAAATGCCGCAAAACTGACGAAATAAATATAAAATAATACGTTGCTATGTAATATTTTATTTTCACATATATATCTCGCAGTTCGAGCTTACAGTCTGTTTAATGTAGTCATGGAAGAAAGGTAGTAGTTAAAATAAATGCATGTTTGTTAAGACATTAATGACGTAAGTTGTGCCTCGCATTACCGCGTGTAATGAAATCTCCAACGACATGCACTCTGCGTACGAACGAGCAACACCGCTGAGTAAGCCAACTACTGCTCTATGTATGCATGCGTGTCTCCACACTGGCCGACCCGTGTCCGACACGATGCTACGCTTATGAAATGTTTATGTAATGTTCAAATTCATTTCAATTTTGTTTTCATTATAAGAATAGTTTAGCAAATAATAATATCTGTGTTTAAATCAACGTGTCAAAATAATGAAACATACTAATAAACTTGCTCAAATAATATCAATTTAGAAATTCGACTGAGACAGTTCGTTGTCATATTCAAATCCAAAATATTTTATTCAGCATAAAATTATTACAATTTTTTACTGAACCTCATGAGTCTACTACCAGTTCGGAAGGAAGAAACCACTGACCTGAGAAGAACTGGCGAAAGAAACTCAGCGGGACTAATATATTTTTTTTGTCTTAAACTGTTTTTGTTTTTTTAAATTAAATTGTAATTAACAATAATTTTATAGGTTGAAACAGCCTGGAGGCGATTACATCATTCTCAAGGCGTACTATCTTCTAAAAAATCGTTAATCGAATAATCCTTTAATTTACAAACGTTCTATCACATTTTTTTTAAATTTGGCAATAGAAGCTTTTTGAACGTTTTCTGGGATCCTGTAGTATAAGCGTATACATAAATCGTATGATCGTATCGGATCGTTTCTACATCGCGTGATGTAAGGTCGTGGCTAGTGCTAACGCGACCCGAAGGACAATTTAATAAAGAAAGCTAAGCTCTACCGCCTCTACGCCGCTACGGCTCTACGCCGCTACGCCGCTCCCCGCTACCCTTAACGACGTTTGTAAAAATATCCGCAGATACACTGTTAAGGGGCGGCAAGTGTATAGAGACAAAATTAAACCACATACAACTTATTAATAGTTAAAATAAGCAATTAGATAACGTTAAGTGTGAATACTTTATGTTTAGTAACTTTTAACAAATATTTGACATTTTAGATAAGTTATTAATAATAAAACACTGCGTTTTATGTTTTTTAATTACTATTAAGATAGAGATAACTAGACAACAGGTATTCTTTTATGTCTTAACAAGAAAAATCAATCTGAAAAATCACGAAAAATCATTTGAAAACAGAATCACTCTACCACGGTGGCAAATCTTAACTTTATTGAGAGTTTTAAGCCCCAAATAGTCCTTATTGAATATAATGTTCTCCTGTACATTCTGTATTACCTACAGTTACAGGTACAGATAGTACGAAAACTTGACCAAATTGTGTTGAACTATGAAAATAGATGATGAGTCGTGGTTCGTGGAACATTTTCTTAAAAAGCTAAAGGTTTAATAATATTTTTAATAATTGCTTAATTTTCAAATCGTCGACACGAACTTGGCCTTATCGCTGGGGTGCGGTTTCGTAGAGTTTTATTTGCGCGTCGCCTTAACCCGCGCTTCAATATTAAATTCTGCAAGCCTCCTCCCCTCTCCTCCCCCACCCGCGAGGGAGCTCTCCCCCCCCCCCCCCAGGCGTACTCGCGCTACACGATTACATTATGTACAACTTATGTTAATTTAAAATTATTTTAGCAGTAACTTGATTGATTAATAGCTTGTTCCAATTTCTTCAACGTTTACAATCATAACGTGTTCTGTCATTGGCTTGTAGAAGTACTTTTATTATTTATATATTGAGTTTTACTTGCCCCAAGAAGCTCTATTGTTTTAGGATTAAGATTAAAAGTTGACAAAAGTAATTTAAAAAATTATACGTTCTAAATTACCATTAAGTTAAAAGCGAGGTATAAGAAAAGAAAAGTTTACAGAAAAAATGCAACAGAACCGAAAAAATGAGAAAAGGTAATTGTAAACAAAAACTTTTCCGATTATGAGATCGAGGTCACGGAAATGCATTAATTGCAAAGCTTTAAAATGTAAACACTATGCAAACTGAGGACTGTATACTTATATAAATGCTAATGACTAATGTACATATTAATACTGTTTGTAATTATCGAAATGGACGAGTAATTCTATACATATACATACATATATACATACTATACATACATACTATACATACATACTATACATACATACATAAAAAAATAAAATTGAAGTGTCTGTTTTTAATTTCAAGTTAACAGCTCTTCACTCAATGCATATGAAAGTATATACGATTCTAACAACAAAAAAACAATTTTCAAAATTTGACCTTTGACGGGACTTTCACTGGCAGATAGCTAATGATTTAAGGAGTAATTAGGCTACCTTTAACCGACTTCAAAAAAGGAGGAGATTACATTTTAGAAAATTTATAATTACGGGTTACTAGCGGAACTCGTGGCTAAGCTGACCTAAAATCTAGGGATGAACCCGAGCGAAGCGAGAGTCAGTCGCTATATGTAATAAAATCCTGACTTAGTCTAATCTGTTCATTAATAATAAGAATTTTGATTTATCTACCTGTTTGTCTCTCTGTCTGTAATCACATGCCGATACTGGACAGATTTTGATGAAATTTGGTATGATGACAGTTGGTTATCCGAGTCACCATGTACTAACGGTCAAACCCAAGCGGATCGAGTGTAAGCTACTATTAGTGAACATAAATTCAATTGATTGTTGTATTTTTTTGGTTGAAATAAACAAATAAATCTAAACACCTATACATAAATAATAAAATTTGAACTTAGTGGAATTTGCACATTAAATATTTTTTTGGAAAATCTTATTGAAATAAAATTATTATCGATACAGAGGCCGTATTTATAGTTTTTTGAATTTTTGTCTGTATGGCTGTCTGTCTGTGACTGCAACACGAGAAACCCACTGGACAGATTTTGATGAAATTTGTTATGATGATAGTTGATTAGCCAGGTCAGGATATAGGATAAGTACTTTTTACTGCAGGAAAATATTTTATTTCTGAGAAATCTCAACTAACCGCTACAAACCGGCTATAGAACATCACACGGTATGTGAAATATAAGTATTTGGTTTCTAGTCTTTGTAGAACTCGGGCGGAGCTACGGTAAATGCCAGTAAATAAAAAAAATGTATGATGATCTACAAGATTTTTCTTACATTATTTATCATGTATAGACAAACTCAAAGAAAACCTACTATTTATCACGACAATGCTTTCCGTAAACTATAGAACTTACTATATGAAGTTCAGCAGACAGAGCCACAAGGCAACGCTAGTGTTGTTGTCATCAGATCGTCTCATTACAGATGAGTTGGCATCGAGCCAGTACGTTTTTATCTTTTACAACGAGCGACTGTTGCAGTGTCGCACTCCGGCCGTCGCGCCGCGGTGCGGGTTACTTTACACGATGGAATAACCGTTGAGAATTCATCTCGTACATTAAAAAATATTAATACAATAATTAAATTTTTATGATATTTTGTTATTATTACAGAAATTATCTTTTTACCAATTAACGAAATTTGATCTGACATTGTTTCGATGTACCTAGATTTGTAATATGCTATGCTCGGCAAGTGGCAATTGACTTCATCCGGGAAACCGGCGGCGGTATATCAAAAAATCGGATTTCATTCCAAAACACTACCCGGCAACGCAAACGTTTCCTTGAAGTTTATTATTCTTCTTCTTCGGCTTATACCGTGACGCGCGTACGACATTCTTAACATTGATGTGCCATTCATTGGTACTATTAAGCATCGTCATCATAATCGTTTCTTGACATTCATTCCTATAAATTATTTTCGAGTTTGAGTTAAAATTGGCTTTAAAATCTACTTAGTTATAACCTATTGAGCACGACCAGCGACTGCACGCTACACGTTGCACGCTGCACTCTCAGTAACGCTCACAAACAAATGAAAGAAACTAAAACGTTTTATAATCCATTGACAATGGACAGACAAACTGACAACGAGACTTCAATTACACAATGTTATTGTTTTCACATGAACAAATCGCTCTCATACATTTATTTGTTTCGAAAAAAGACTTTATTATGGCAGAAATAAGGTTGCAATTTTTCTATCGTAATAAGCCTACTTAAGAGGGGTAGCGATGTCAAACAAAAGTATATTACTAGGGTCTTTAAGCTAATGCGCTGTCAACTACTGTATCTATAGTTTTTTTTTCTTTTTTTTCAACAAGTTGAATAAGCATTGATATATTAGCTTTTAATTTAAAAGAAGGATAATATTATTGTAATCTGCCTATTATAATGTAACGCTACGCATGCGAGGGCATCGCTGTGTTGACTTCAGTTAAATAGTTTAAATACTTGTACCTACATCGTTTAATTGTATTTTATAGTAGTTTTTTATTATGACAAGTCTAGATAATTCTCACGCTAATTAAGCTCTCGTGTTATTTTATAAATTGATAAAATATTAATAAAATACCTACGACTAGACTTAGACTTCAACGATTGCTTATCCAATTGCGTCATTTGTACGTAGTAGACGGTAGCTATCTACCTAAGTAGGAAAAAATGCAGTCTATAAAGCAAATTGTTTTAATGAATTCTTTATAACTTGGGAATTTTTAAACTGCAACTTCTTAGAATCGTAGATGTTTCACTAAAAGAGCCCAAAGCTTAAACAGCTTACCGCGCGGAAGTCCATACACTGGCCATTACTTAGTAAATACTTAATCTCCCTTTGTGTCTCCCGAGCACAAGCGACGAGAATAATTAGTTTTACTAAAGACTCCAACAGTGATGTAATACGGGTGGCTCTGCTTACAAACAATTAGCGTCATTTTTTCATCGTTTCAAAACAGTGCTACTTTCTAGATATAATGCTCATTGTGCTCTTCTAAAATAGATGTTTGTCCGCGTTTATTTAATTTAATTGCTAATACAAGTTGCGTGAAAAAACACATATGTATTTAATCAATGATATTTTAACTACAGATATGTTATACGCTCACTAAACAACCGAAAAAAGTGTTCCGCGCAGCACACATACACACTTTTCATTCAAGGTACATTTCACTACAAGTCAAAATGATAGAAAGGGGATAGTCAATAAGAAAAAAAGAGACAGCTAGTGTTGTCAATTGCGCGTCAATGTAAACAAACATTAGTCTAGCGACCGATGACATATCAGAATATTAGGCAAATAATTAAAATATATTAATAAATCGAAGTATACTATGAGATCCCTTGTGTTTTATTAACTTTGGTATCATAATTGGTGAATTTCCTAAATACACAGGATGGCATTTTTTAAAATTTTGTAGCAGCGTACCACTCGTCGCCATGCGTGACACAGACTAAAGGCAATACGTCCTAATTAGGACGTTTTCGAGTTTTCACGATTGCGCGCTCATAACATATCTATAGTTAAAATATCATTGTATTTAATACATTTTTTTTTAAAAGCAGACTAACAATATCATTAACTTCATATTATTTAAGATAAACTTGTAATGCCTGTGACTCATTTACGCCGAGTCAGTAATTCTTTTTATGGACAATGTATAAGCTTATACAACAGGATCCCAGAAAACGTTCAAAAAGCTCCTATTGCCAAATTTAAAAAAATTGTGAAATAACGTTTGTGTAGTAAACGATATTATTCGATTAACGATTTTTTAGAAGACAGTACGCCTTGGGAATGATGTGATCGCCTCCAGGCTATTTCAACCCATAGAATTACCTATTGTTCATTTCAATTTTAATTAAAATAATTAAAACAGACAAAAAAAAATTAGTCCCGCTGAGTTTCTTTCGCCAGTTCTTCTCAGGTCAGTGACTTCTTCTTTCCGAACTGGTAGTAGACTCATTACGTTCAGTAAAAAATTGAAATAATTTTATGCTGAATAAAATATTTTGAATTTAAATTGAATTTGAATTTGATTTTATGATAACCTTCCTTCTTGTTAACTTATTTCTTAGATTGGTAGATATAAAACTTTAAAATGAATTTTATTTTTATATAGGTAGAGTCCATACAAAAAGGATTCTGAAATTATAAAACATGAAGTCATCTATTATTAAGTAATGATTAAAGAATATATTTAGTAACTTACATGAACTTAAGTTAGTGTATAAGTTTACAAACACTATCCTGACTTCGCACGAGATCGTAGACCGTGTACTCTGTACCTACACTTGTACATTGTAGAGTGAGCGATGCATCTCTACATCTACTTCACTAAATACAATAAAACGTGAGAGTTACGATAATATTGTTAACTATACGAACATCAATTCATAAAATTCAGTGATACAATAGAAGTTCTGAGGAGTATCGACTCGATTTAATCGTCCAGGTAATCTCATAATATACAGCTAAACCATTTTCCTCCAACTCTATTGCATTATTACATGGGACTCTACTATAGCATAGTTATATCTAGTACAAAGCACACTATTAAGGATTAGTATAATTATAATATATAATTTCTCTATATCAAGTGACTTAATTATTTTTGATATACCTACGACTAAATATGTTTAATGTTTGCACACAAATGATAGTGGGAGGAGGAGACTGGCGCTGCGCTACTGCGTACTGGGTTATGTACGATTATAATGAGATACTCGTACCTAGTGTAAAACTGAATATTGTAATGAAAGTGATGTACGAACATTAGCTCGATAAGAAATTATGGTGAAGGGAAACTAACAAAAAAGTAAATAAAAAAACTAAATATTATTATTAGACTAGCGACTTGTCTCGTCGCGCTGGGGTTCATCCCTATATTGGATTCATTTTTTTTCAGAATTCTATTTCTTTTTTTATATTAAAGTAGCCTAAATCACTTCATCTAATATCGATAAAGCCCCGTCAAAGTCGGTCCAGCAGTTTTGTAGATATGCCGGAAAGAAAAGATATAGTAAAGACATTTTTTATAGTGTTTTTCTTATAAGTACCGTAATTAATATATAAATCCATATAAAAAAAATAAAAATAACAAGTATGCATTTACTAAATCTCTGTAGGTAAAGTATGGTAGGTACAATATTATCGGAATACTGTTTTGTTTTTAAAGAAATACATACCTAAGTGTGTAGATTGAAATACATACCTAAATGTAGGAGTAGCCAGAGTAATTTTCTTTCGATGAAAAAAACTAAGTACTTTTGATTATTAAATTCACCAGAACTCCTCAAGTACACACCTATTGGTGTGTACTTGAGGAGTTCTGGTAAATTTCTTCCATAAACATTTGATCAAAAAATCTCGATCATCACTAAAATCACGCAATATAAAAATATGAAAAGTACTTATATAAAATGTTATAATAATTAAATCACTATAATTTAATATCATAAACGAATGAACGGCAAAAACGTCGTAACACAAGGCGCGTGGTGGCGCCCCCCGCACCCCCCGCCGCCGCCTCTCGACCGCGACTATTTGCGTCGACGATATTAGACAAGTTGCGCTTTATTTAGACTTAACGACTCTAAACTATATTAATCATCGTTATTAACCTGACGGGGGTCGGGGGTGCGGTGGTGGCATCTACAGGGTGGTCCCAAATTAAATACTTATAATAATATATTTACTAGGTATTATAAGTACAACGGCACCTTAATAGTAAAGTTTATACCTCTTACATTATATAATTTAAAATCAACTATTATTAGATAATATAATATTTAAATATATTTCTGTTGATTTCGAAAGTGAATGCGAGTGAAAGTTATTTTTTTCCACTCTATGTTTAAGAAAGCTACATTTAAGAACTAGCTACAGCTTTATTGTATCGACTCATATTTAAAAATTCCTTTGTAAGTATTATGTTCTGTTATAATGTACTATAATGAAGTAATAAGTCCGTTTCCGTGCTTTCGTCGCACCCTGTATAGCGTCAAAGCATAGATGAATTTAATTGTCGCAGGATCAATAAGAGCCGGAGTCCCGTGGCATGTTAGTCTTTTGAAGGCGCTCAACCGCGTAGAGCTTTGAACTTTTTATTAATTTCGACCTTAACAACCTGATATCCGATTCCAATATTGTCATTTTTTGCACAATAGCGCCGCGCCTGTCGATGATCCCGTACAATGCCACCTGCTACAATGGATATTGCGAATTATACATTATTCAAATTTCATGAGCATTTCATCGTTAATTGCGAATTGGACGAGTGTTTGATCGCTTTGTCACGTGATGTTGTGCGCTGTGTCGCTGCTCACTTACTTGTGACTGTCCAAAATACAATAAGAGATTATCTTTCACGGGATGTATTAAATTATAAGCGAAAAATGATATAAACGCTTATCTGTTATTAAGTCTAAATCTGTATGATTAATATTTTTATAGCAATTGTTTGTAACACAGAAACGGAGGCATATTTTGAATTTTTTACAGCCGCGTCTCCGCGCGATCTTTATGTTGTCTTTTTGTGAAATCCAACGATAATACCTAGGTATGAAGGCATCTGTCGTTAGTATGTTTTGGGGTAAATTTATTGAAAAATGAAAACATAAACGGAATACTCCAATACGCTGGGAATAGCTCATACCAATCATCCAAATCATACTCCTAACTGGAAATCATTTTGAATGAATAAATATATATTGTTTTGTTTCCTTTCAAAGTAATTTATATAATGTGTACTTGTAAATAGAAGTGTTCGTTCTAAAGAGTTATCTCAGAGTGAAGCTCAGTTTCTCAATTAACAAACGACCGACGCATCATTTCAATCAAATTCACCGACAATTGCTACTGTATACCCATATTCTTCCTTCAACAGTGAGCTTTACTCCCTCGCAATAAGAGTTACCGCTTTAATACCCACAAATAGCAGATCCAAACATTGTTGAAGGTTTAATTACTTTTCTACTTTTGTTTTGCGAGTCGTGAACCCTCGTCGATTTGAATAGTGCACGCCTTCCGCGCGTCTTGCCGCCGCAGCGCGCGCGGGCACCGGCGCGGCCTCTTATTGGCTTGAACTACTTTAATACTGGTTCAAGATCTCATTTAACCTTAAATAAATACATTTCTTCTTGATTGAAGAAGTTTAAAATACATCGTACTAGTACTCGATTAACTAACATAATATGTATGTGTGTATATGTATATAAATAAGTATAATATTATGTATCTAATACATAAATATACACTTTCCAAGTGTTAACTTCATTATTTTATTGAAATCAATAATTTAAATTGAGCGTACAAATAGGATATACTCGTAACATTACGTACACTTAATCGAAAGCATTGATTTGGAACAAATCCCAAGTTTCACCGTCTGACGAGTACTTTCAAGATATGTAATATATATAGTACCTACTAATTAATTTTTTTTAATCTAACGCGAAAATAAAGCCAACAACCATCGATCTGTTTTTCATGGACACAAATGCAGCGGGATAGAGTTATAGCCCTTTTGGTAGCCCTTTCTATTTTGGTACGTAAAACAAGGCTTCATCAAAAAAGAAGGTTACTGTAAAAAGGGAAAGACTAGATTACAAAGTCCGCCTGTAACAAATGACAGACGGACAAAAATTTCGTTCGCCTATACTCTATATCGATAAAAATAATAATTATAAATGAAACTACCTTTTCGGATTTTGTCGCGGATTTATTTTGATTTTTAGTTCCCGACGTTTCGAATGCTTTACAGCAATCATGGTCACGGGAGAGACTAAGGTATTTGACGTCTCATAGGTTTATATACTTGTTACAGACAGTGCCTACCCACAATTTACAAAAATTTTGAAAATGGCATCAGAGTACCTTATAAAATTTTAATAATTTAAAATAATTTATAATTATGGCAATATTATTAACTTATTTTTAGCTAGTATTATTATAATTATTATAATTTTTATTTTAATATTAGTTATTCAAAAGTATTATGTAGTGTTGCTATTCTAAAAATTATTTTTAACAAAAAAACAAAAACCGACTTCCAAACTTAATAAATCTAAACTAAAAAGTAGAAAATAATACTTTTAAAGACTTTGTTAATTTTGGAGTCGGTGCCAGCCAGATTATGTTTACAAATTGATAGATTAATCGAATATGTATCTATTTAGGGTTATTTTGCTTTGGCTGGCACCGACTTCAAAATTAACCAAGTCTTTAAAAGTATTATTTTCTACTTTTTAGTTTAGATTTATTAAGTTTGGAAGTCGGTTTTTGTTTTTTTGCTAAAAATAATTTATTTTTAAATTTTTAGCGGAAAGTAGATACATATTGTTTTAATGACTATATAAAATTTACCTTCTATTATGAGGTAAACCTAATAGCCTGAAAGTATACAACTATCCATTCATAATTGCGTATTATATTGAAAGAATTTTCTTTAAACTGCTAACCGTTGAGGAGTTGTACCTTCCATCATCAGTTACGGTACGTGACTCAAATATCCATATAGCCTATAAAAGATTCGGCCGAGCATCGTTAATTTGCTCCTAAGAATTGAAGAGTTCCGATACTTTGTCATGGATCCCATCATCAGAACCTTACCAAACTCTCATCAAACTACCCTTGAAGTATACCCTTTCCATTAAAAAAAGAATCATCGAAATCGGTTGGCGTGATATTGAGTTATTCGTCCATTTGTCGCGCAAATACTTCATGCAAATTTAAGACTTTTATGGTTTTCTCATGGATGCCATTATCAGAACTGGAAAATATTAAAATGGGACCACATGGGAAGCACTACCTTTCAAATAAAAAAAGAATCATCAAAATCGGTTCACCCAGCTCAAAGTTATGAGCTAACAAACATAAAAAAAAAAAAAAAAAATACAGACGAATTGATAACCTCCTCCTTTTGGAAGTCGGTTGAATAATATGTATATTTTCTTACCTATAAATTGTTTATGCTAAGTTGCATTCTATTATTTAAATTAAGTATTAATTTGATATAAGAAAATTAAGTTAAAATATAAATTGAATTTTGATTATTTTAAAGTATTAAGCAACACTACTGCAAAATTAAAAATTAAAAATAATTTAATCAAATCAAAATATGCTTAGATTTGACAGATTCTTTTGAATTATAATTTTTAAAAATATTTTTTTTTTTTTAATTTAGATTGAAAGAAAGCTACTGCATGGTTCGGAAGGCAGTTTGTGCAGAGAAGAACCGGCAAGAAACTCTACACTTGCTCTTTTTAAAAATATTTTAACAATACTGCAATACATACAATAATTATATATAATATTAAATTTGACTACTTGTATCAAGATCTACACAGTATGAGCTAACTACATCCGACTGTCTATTATGATTACTAAAATATTTAATGTTCAGATTAAGCTCAGTTAGATTTTTTTTAATACACGTATAGATATCATCTTTTTTTTAATGACATGTTATAAATACTGAATGTAAGAATTCACTGAGCTTAAAGCTCTATGAATTAGTTGACACGTAACAAAACGGCCGGAGTGTCCGACACACGCCTACAAATAGCGCGCCGCTCATAAATACGTTTATTATGCTCGTACGAGTATGTCAGTGACACTGATTCAAATCGTTTAGGAAAATTAATTACTTTAAAGATTATCCAAAAATAGTTGTGCTGAAAAATATCAAATTACACTACGACTAGGCACAAAATATTAATCTAACCTGAAATTAAATATAAGAAAACATCATATTTTTAAACTAATGACTTATCTTATGTGTAGTGTTGCGTTCAGACAGACAGAAGACTAAAAACTGTAGATTTTACCTTAACAAATAAACCGTTATAATTTGTTTATTTACTGGATAAATAAAACAAACTTATTTTTAATAACACTTTGTTTTATTATGTAGCATATTAAACACTTTTTTTTATTGCAAAGTTAATCACTATCTAATAAACGTAGGTTTTAGAAAGCTCTTCTAAATGGCCTTGCTAGGAACAGGGCTCCATACAAGGTCAATATTATAAATCAGTCATTGAACTGAAAACTAACGTTATGATTATCAAAATATCTGCTTATATTTAAACTACATTAAAAGGTCTTTCATTATATCGGAACATTAAACGCCCAACATTATATATCCATTTATAAAATACTCAACGAAAATAACTTGATCACAATTGTATAAGCTAGTATAGTATTATGTGGTATGTGGAATAACTAAGAATCCTTTAGAAATTAATATATAATAAAGAAATGTTTTTAAAAGTAATACTAATGAGAGAGAGAAATGATGATTGATAAAAAAATAAGTTTTCAATGACCTTCATAGTAAAATTATAAAAAAAAAGGTGTGTGTGCGATTTACACACGATAGAAGTGAAACTTCAGTAATTAGTGATTAAAATATTCGCATTGAAAAAAGAACTGTCAAAAAATAAACAACGGTTACCATGGCTACATGGGAATGTATTCTATCTCATTCTCTCCGACTTAATCCTATACTTTTATGTATTTCTTTCTTTATCGTGACGCATTTTCGTTTCATCGAGTTTCAAATCACAACGATTCTAAAGAAGTTTCACTTCAAAAATTAACTGACCTAGTTTGATTGGCCTTACAAGGAACCATTGACTTTTCTAGGAAAACTACCGATATTTTGACTGAAATCATAATAAAGTGGTGACTTTTATTTTATTACTATAGCAAACCCTTATTATTAATTCAGAGTAACAAAAATTAATGAAAATAATAGGTTATTTACCTAAAAACTTACGTTTCTCTGTGAGCGCGACTTTCAATTTTAACGTCGATAAGAGAAGTCAATATATCGATGGACCGCATTGACATAATACCGGCGTGAGGGACTTGCCGCCGTGTCTATATCCTTAAAATAGTTAGGTATTAGTGTAAGTAAAAGGAATTTGTCATCATGTGGCAATAACTATGACTTTTTGATAATTGGCCTTCGAAGGAACATGGCAAATTATAATAATTTACTCAAGTCATAAAGTAACAGTTCGATATGAATATACAAACATATACTTTTAGTTCAGTTTTTTAAACAAAAACGTTAAAATAAAAGAGTAAAACATTGTTAACAATATATCGATATACAGATCCTGTTACAACACTGCTTAGAATATTTTTTAATTCAACTAAAAAGTAATATTTAAAACTACTTGCTTCTATTCCCTATTGTATAATAAGAGGAATGCTACATTAATGCTTTCAAATTGCATCGCAGAGTACAATACTAGTACTACACAAAAGCTAAAGTTGTTGCGGACCGTACCGTCAGGCGTACTTGACTGGACTTCAAAATAGACAAATTACCCTCTAGTTGGTTTACAAATATGTATACTGAAATTAGTATCCATTAATAGATTCTTAGAACATATTTTTTGTTAAAATAGATTTATTTATTGATTGAACGTAGACTCGTATACACTATTAACTGAACTCCGGGTCTCACACAATTAATATTTTCATGTGCGAATCGTTTTCGATATATTAATAGAAATATATCATTAGGAAGCTAGCTAGTATTTTTTGTCTCCAGCCCTTTTTAACGTCCCACTGCTGGGCACGGGCCTCCCTCAGTACGAGGGGGATCAGTCCTTAGTCCACCGCGCTGGCATAGTGCGGGTTGATGGATTTGACATGTCTTTCGAAAACTTGCTAGGTTTTCTCAGACATGTAGGTTTACCTTCACCGTAAGACAAGTGCTATTCATGATAGAAATGATTCGCACACGAAAATATCAGAGGTGCGAGACCCGGTTTTGAACTCGCATCACTCGGTTATCCAAGCGAGCGCGTTACCGCTGGGCTACCACTGCCTATTATCACTTAAACATTTTTTATAAGCTTTCATATAATTAGCAATGCTTGTATGTATGTTTGTTTGGGTCAAAGAGTTTTAAGCAGTTATCCTCAACAGATTCGATAGTACCTTTGTATACCTAGTAAAAGTTACTATAGATGACAACGAACATTAATATATTTCTAAAGTAAAATAAAGAAGAGTTCACTATAGACTAATACATTATTTAAGAAAATTGACTTCATTCCAATACCAATAAGGTGTACTATATTATACTCAAATGAAAGGGTGTGATGGGAAGAATTTAATGAAAATTAAAAAATAGAAAATAAACGTTAAATTTAATTAATCAAAGCCGTTTATTATGTATAAAAGCTTTTATTAATATTTTTTATATTATTTTTTTATTCGCTTCAAATATGTTTATGGTTCTTGCAGATGAGGCACAAGAATGAATATCAAAGGGACTTGTTTGTTGAAATTAGGAATTAATTAAACTAACACAGTGTGTTATCATAGTTTCATTATATTTCATGAGATTTCAATAATTTACCTACCTATTTAAAATAAAGACTACAAATTTTACTAATTAAAGTTAGTTATGTTTACATTTTTTCATCCTTTATTATACGCAAATAAACTCGTATTAGATTATAGAGTTACATAATATTAATAAGTAGAGTTTTAAAATAATATATTATTGTTACAGTAAGAATATTGACGATGACCACAAAAAAGTACAAGGAGTACTTATAGCTACCTGTTATCGTTCAAATAATGTATTCATGATATATTTTTAACTCGGGTCTTTTATAGTAGCGCGTGCGTCGCGCGCCGCCTGCCGCCGCCGCGCCGCCGCGCGCCCAGCTGATCGTATGTAGAGCTTTAGATACAATTCAGTTTTACAGTACATTGCAGAATGAATCATTACACAGTCATATCGCCACTCGTCATAGTTGTTATTTACTACTTACTATTTTTATACATTAAAATATATTATGTCATTGATCTGCGATATAAAGCCGATCTGTTGCTCTACAGAAGACTAAAAAAAAGAAAAATAAGCTTTTGCAGTGAAGTAGCATTTATTAATACAAAATCTCGATAGTTTAATTATTTTGTTGTTGGTCAATAGTAAAAATTAAAATCCATCATTTAAGCATATACATAATATATGTATAAGTTCTGCATCTCATTTATTACAGGAACTGTCTAAACATATTATAAAACATCCTCTGCCACGTTTGTCTGTCTATTCGCACAAAACTCAAAAACTACTGCTCCGGTTTTCATGCTATTCACCAAGGGAAAGAGTGGTTCTCAAGAAAGATTTTAGTATATAATTTGTCAAATATTTTAATTTATTTTGTATACATTGGCTAAAATATCGCAAAAAAATACGGACGCGAGAGTAAAATGCAAGCGCCGCTTCACTTGATGCAATTGCCGACCCTACCCCGCACTGTATTGCCTACTGTTTAGCTAATAGCTCTTACAAAAATTCTGAAGAATTTTCAATGTTCTACCACCAATTCCTATTTTTAATAGTGATTAGAACGGCTGCGAAGTCGCGGGAATTGCTAGTTTCTAATAAAAATACATTTTTGTAGCTGAAATGATTTCATTGTCTTCATTGCTGGCGGCAGCTTAACAAAAATTGTACATTATATACTTAAATTACTTTCTTTTTAAACCGATATACATATATACGAGTACCTGCCTACCTCCTTATCCAACCTAAAACAAAATCTGTAAAAAAATTTTCTCCATTATTTAATTCAAAAAGCTACCCATGATTGTAAGTGCTTTGCTGAACGATCACGATTAACATCAATACCATTTTTCAAATACAAAAGAACCATTAAAGAAATATAAAATGCATCTTATTGCCTTTCCGATAGAATCAAAACACGTCAAAATTACTTCGCACTGATTAAGTCAATGATTGCACAACCAAGTAAATACGCCAAAATATTTCTGAATGTTGATAGTATTTAGGCATGAATGGCAAAACGTATAGAACGGAGTTTCGTGAAATCTAAGAAGTGAACGAGCCGAGCGCCGCTCAAAATATCCACACTCGGGCCGTTGCTATTTCAATCCTCTAATTACCCGCCGTGTTTACAGTATAAGGCATGTATGTATGAAGCATCAGGTGACACTAAAATAAACACAACTCATTATTAACTACCTAACTACCTATTCGGTTAGTAAACTTAACCTATACAGACATATGTGACAATGCGTTACGATATGATGTCTCGACTCTCGACCACTCGTAAGCTCGAGGAAACAAAACAAAATGAGTCAGGACTCGAAAACTCTTGAAGTATTCATTTGACAATATAATGAGTGTTAGAGGCATGGTTAGATGTCGACGTCACGTCGATGTCACAACTCGGCGCTGGTCGGTCCGGGAGTCGCGTATTAATAGCCCGGCGCATGGTGCCTCAGCGGGCCATGCGCGATATTTACGGAAGCACGTGCTTTTAGCGACTACTACACCTATTCCTACATCGTTAGGCTCAAGTTTCTATGGCAACGGATGACTCCCTACTTTGATAAAATTAGAAATGGTTTGAACGCGGGAGTGGTGTTGCCTATTTATGGTAGTGCGAGCGGCGGCGCACGCGCAGGCGTGGGGCTCTCTCGGGCTAATTTTGGATATCTACTAGTGCCGACTTAAATATCGTTCATTCTAAAGGAATGCTAAAATTTGACGAGCCCCTGTCGAATGGCTGTCGGGCTGTATATTGTATATTATGACTGACCTATATTTGAACAGGTGCATTATTTCTTGGCTTAATATTGTTTGTTTTGTATGGCATAATTATATAATATATTTTGTAAGCAAGACAATGTTACTATTGCGGTTGACCGAATGTCAATCGTGTTATAATAATTATTATATTACAAGGGTAGGAATGAGGTGTGAGGAAGTTCGAATTAAAATCCAAAGTCAATGAATGTATAAAAAGAAATAATGTAATTAAAATAAATAAATTAACCGTTTATTTATTAATTACATTTTGGCGTGAGATCCACAACGATCCCAAGTATAATAAAAATAAAAAAGAAAATTAAATTTATATAAATTTTACAATAAATTACATTACGATAGATGGCGTTATATTAGATGTTCAGTTCTGTCAGGTATCACTACGTACAACGTACAAAATGCTTGCGTTCCGAACTCAATACAAGAGCAACACAACACACAGCACTCGCTCACGCAGCGACCGCAGCAGCGGCGCGAGGGTTAACGAGATGCTTAGAAGCACTTGCGGTGGACGATGCCAGGGCCGGACTCGTCGTATTCCTCCTTGGAGATCCACATCTGCTGGAAGGTGGACAGGGAAGCCAAGATGGATCCACCGATCCATACGGAGTACTTCCTTTCGGGGGGAGCGATGATCTTGATCTTGATGGTGGATGGAGCCAAGGCGGTGATTTCCTTCTGCATCCTGTCGGCGATACCGGGGTACATGGTGGTACCACCGGACATGACGGTGTTGGCGTACAGGTCCTTACGGATGTCAACGTCGCACTTCATGATGGAGTTGTACACAGTCTCGTGGATACCGCAGGATTCCATACCCAGGAAGGAAGGCTGGAAGAGGGCTTCAGGGCAACGGAACCTTTCGTTTCCGATGGTGATGACCTGACCGTCGGGAAGTTCATAGGACTTCTCGAGGGAGGTGGAGGCGGCAGCGGTGGCCATTTCCTGCTCGAAGTCGAGGGCGACATAGCAGAGCTTCTCCTTGATGTCACGCACGATTTCCCTCTCAGCGGTGGTGGTGAAAGAGTAACCCCTCTCGGTGAGGATCTTCATGAGGTAGTCGGTCAAGTCACGGCCAGCCAAGTCCAGACGGAGGATGGCGTGGGGAAGGGCGTAACCTTCATAGATGGGGACGGTGTGAGAGACACCATCTCCGGAGTCCAGCACGATACCGGTGGTACGACCGGAAGCGTATAGGGAGAGCACGGCCTGGATGGCGACATACATGGCCGGGGAGTTGAAGGTCTCAAACATGATCTGGGTCATCTTTTCCCTGTTAGCCTTAGGGTTCAGGGGGGCCTCGGTGAGCAGAACGGGGTGCTCTTCGGGGGCGACGCGCAGCTCGTTGTAGAAAGTGTGATGCCAGATCTTTTCCATGTCATCCCAGTTGGTGATGATACCGTGCTCGATGGGGTACTTCAGGGTGAGGATACCTCTCTTGCTCTGGGCCTCGTCACCTACGTAGGAGTCTTTCTGGCCCATACCGACCATCACACCCTGGTGACGGGGGCGACCCACGATGGACGGGAAGACGGCGCGGGGCGCGTCGTCGCCGGCGAAACCGGCCTTGCACATGCCGGAGCCATTGTCGACTACGAGCGCAGCAACATCATCGTCGCACATTTTGAAGTTTGTGTATGTGTATCGTGACGCGCTGGAAGTTGACTCTACGGCAGCGAGACTGCGAGTGCGGCGGAGAGCGGCCCGCGGAGTTTATATACAGCGCGCGCGCCGGCGGTGCGCTCCATACAAGGCGCGCGCGGGCGTCTCTATCGCGTCGGCCGCGGCGCATAGCCGCCTCGCTACTGTCATACACTAACTTCCCCCATTTCATCCCTTACACATTATCTCTCAATAATATACACATTAAGGCTTTCAAGGGATAAGTCCAAAGGGTTCGTTGTCGTTCGTAGACGTTTGCGCTCGCGCATTCTTAGTTCCATTTCAGGCGATTGCCGCCTGCCCATCGTAGCGTTTCGCTTTTGCTTAAGTTTATATGAATTTTTTATCTGGAATTATTAGAATATAATCAAACTCTTCTTTATTTTAACTAAAGGATTCCTTCTATTTTATATTTTAAATAAATGTAAAATAGAAGCAATGGTAATTAATTAGAAATTAAAATATTTTTTACAAACAGTTGAAAAACTAAAACATTAAAAGAAAACATTAATAAGAAACATTAATTTAATATAGAAAGTATTCTTAGATTTAGGAAGAGCTAAGGAAAGCTCACGAACGATTATTATCATAATACATTTTTATGATTTTTTCCCATTGTCATGCAATAAAAAAAATCCTTATAAATAATACTTTATATGAATATATATACCAGCAGTCCACAGAATGTTTATTTAAGTTTGGTCAACTTTGGCACGACTTTTTGAAAAACCAGTGGTAAATACTGAAAAATTAATATTTCAAAAAAGACAATTTGGATCTTAAAAAAAATGTGAGGTACATTTTTTTACTACTTTTACTATAATTAAAAATTATACGCCCTATACCTTAAAAATTGCGAAGACTGTCAAACATAATCGATAAAAGTCGCGCGTGCAATTTAAGTCAAAATATGTATCTGTTACCGGGGTTAGTATGACTTAAACGTGTAGTCAAGGTAAGTAATGCTAGTACGAAGTTTAATTTTTAACTTAGAGTTTAACTAGAGTATATAATGAAGTAGTGGTTAAGTAAGTTAAGTAACCTTTGAGTTAAGTTGATTTGTTTCAGATTATGTACTAAAATGGCAGCGGTGGCCCAGCGGTAACGCGCTCGCTTGCATAACCGAGTGATGCGGGTTCAAATCCGCGTCTCGCACCTCTGATATTTTCGTGTGCGATTCATTTCTATCATGAATAGCACTTGTCTTATGGTGAAGTTTAACATCGTGAGGAAACCTGCACGTCGGAGAAAGCTTAGCAAGACATGTGAAGTCCGTCAACACGCACTAAGCCAACGCGGTGGACTATGGCATGATCCCCCTCGTATTGAAGGTAGGCCCATGCCCAGCAGTGGGACGTTAAAAAGGGCTGAAGACATGTGTTAAAATCTTATCTTTTTATTAAAAATATAGTACCTACGACTAAGTGCTACAACACTGTTAGGTCTTTTATAATGTTTGGGAGTTTCATACTTAATAAGCACTTAAAACATTATTTATATTATGTCTTAAAATCTTTTATATTATGCAGTCTTAGAGAATGTCTACTACTTACCCTATTTTGTACTCATACAACATACAATATGTCAAACTATCTGTGATAAGGTTGCAGTCAAAAAATCATAAAATTAAAATAAAACTAAAAATGATTGTAAAAAATGGTTTTTAACTTACTTAATTCGATAAATCTATACGCTATTTAGTGAACAATAAATAAACTGACTTCTAATACAATTCCCATAAACTTCTAAACTACTATTATTACAGAAAAATAATCAGAGTTCTGCTCAAAAAAATCCTACCTCGTATCTAGAGGGACAAACTCGAGTGAATCAAGGATGAGTCGCTAATTAAAAAAAAAAACCTGTACAAAGTAAACTTTTTTCTTTGTATATGTAATATTTTGAAGGCTGTAGTCGACGCGTCCAGGGATTAAAAAAACATTATTTGAAGAGATACTCGTAGTTTTGCTTTTGAGTCACTTATTTTTCTCGAAGTTATATTTTAACTTGATTTCCAAATTTCGTAAAAACTATTTCAAACACAAACAATGTTTTACAACTTTAAATGTACTTACTACCTATATAAAATGAAATTATGTAAATGTGTGTGGATTCAGTCAAGAAACATTCATTGATAAATTCATGAGAAAGTAATACGACATCTAGTTTCCCGTCTCTTATATATTAATATACTTTATCGTATTTATACATTCCATTACCCAATATGTTATTTTACAATACTAATAAAGGCAGCTTACAGTCGTAATGTCGTAAATAGTAAATAGTAAATGTCGTCAAACATAAAAAAAATTGATGCAAGTGCACTCGAGTGCATTGGCCGAAGCTATTTACGGGGACAGGTGTTTGAGCGTTGTATATATTTGGTAATCTTGGCTTAATTTGGTGTTTTGCGCTTCTTTCATATTATATTCTTTACTTACCCTTGAAACATTTGACTACAAAATATAATATAATATATATCCAAAAATCCTCTAAAAACACAAACAACAAATTCTTTTCGTTCTTTCTTTTACTCATCGACCAAAGCCACGGGTTGTATTCCCGCGTGGTGCATATCGTTTTATTAACCACAAAGTACGGTTTGATTTAAAGCCAATGATGCATCGTCAGATGCTGTAACGATATGCTTCTAAGTATATACGTGTAAGGTGGATGCAAGAGCAAATCTATAGGAATATGTGTAAAAATTCTCTCTATAAACTTTCGTAAACTATCTGAAATTAGCTTCAGTAAGCTTATACTACAAATACTAATTTTATTTATCACTAGAGTGATAAGCATCCATCGTTCTCAACCTCGGCGGTAGAGTCTGCCAACGCGACAGCTGCGACCTGAACGTTACATCATACTTGTAATTCATTGCATTTTTATCTTAAAACATTGTTTTTTTATCAAGTCAATACTTTGTAACATTATCAATATAATATATAAATATGTGGTGTGGTGACTAAATTGAAATATCAAGTACGATTTTAATTGATTTTCAATACTTCTTTATTAATGTTTGTATACTAAGTCATATATTTTTTGTTAACGCTTACACACACTCTAGTGTTGATGGAAACCGAATTTAAATAGAGAGAGATAAGTCGTTATAATTACGAGTAAGTGAAAAATCATAAATGCCCACTCAATTATTTTTCGACGTGTACTTTTAACTATGTGAATATGTACGCTGTACATATATGGTGAGAATGCAGCGATGAGGCACTGCATATAAATAGACAACAAGTTCACTGCCGACCGCCGCCACGATCGCCCGCGCGGCCACTACGCCGGCGACGGTGGCCGATACTCTTACACCCCCAATGATAATTATATACTTTTTTAGGTTGGTAATGTTAAAAAAAAGCGAACCAGACCTTACGACGAATATGTTGTTCCCACAGTCCACTCTGCTATCGTAAAGTACCGCTCACCGAAGCCTTCATATTTAGCTGGTTTGCCAGACGATACGGATAAAAAGATATGATATTACTAGCACTAACTTCGACGATGATTATTGAAAAAGTAGCCTACTGACCACTATGTACTGGTAGTGGCCTATATTATATGTTACCCCAGATTACAGCCTAAATTAAATTTAAACATACATTAAAACCTCCATATTTATAATAATAATTACTGATATATTTTATATAATTATATAAAGAAACAATTCACTTGATGAAGTTGAAACAACTTTATACGTTATATGTATATCGTGAGTACCTTGAAGACAACATAATAGTCATGCTAATTAACAATTTTTGAAGTGAAACTTCTATAGGTTCGTTGTGATTTGAAACTCGATGAAACGAAAATGCGTCACGATAAAGAAAGAAATACATAAATGTATAAGATTAAGTCGGCGAGAGAATGAGATAGAATACATTCCCATGTTGCCATGGCAACCGTTGTTATTGTATGACAAGTACATAATATTATATTCTTTCCATACATGATATTCTATAAATATGTAATTGTAATATGCCTAATATGCCAAAGAAGTTTTACTTCAACCGCGCGTAAACGTTACACGCACCTATTTTTTTTTAACAAATGTTCTAAACAAAGATTTGCCAACATTTAATTCAGATTAACAAAATAATATGTTTTGTCTTTGTAAAGTTTTCAAGTAATCATTATTTTGACTTAAATATTAGAAAATTACTATGTATCTTATCTCATAACTAAGTATGTATCTTTGTCTAATTTACCGATGCTTTCAGAATTTTCATATATGTACTTTCTTTCAGCGAGATATTTATCATTGTTTATCAATAAAAAGATTATGTGTATATATGGTGAATAACTTTATACTAAGACTGCCGACAGCTGTGCCGACAGATGTGTTAAAAAACCTCCCAAAAGAGAACGAAGGTAGATAATTAAATGGCCCTTTCCACCGTCGACTTTACTTCGTTTCTTTTTCTAAGGTAAACCAAAAAGTTGAAAAGTATATAGGTATCTGATGATGATTCTGTAAGCAAGTCCACATCGTACTTTTTGATAGAACTTATTTATGAATTATTTTATTAATTATTAAGTTAACGTATTTTATATGTTGAATGTAAATTTATTCACTTTATCTACCTTTTTAGACTATTAATTATATTAATACAATATACTGACATGTTGTGCCGACCCCATATAGCGTTGGATAAGGACAGGAAGAAGAAGAAGAAGAAGAATTATATTAATACAATATTATCCACTATTTTTTTACACGCTTATTATTAGCTTCACCTGTATGTTTGTATGTTTGTAACCGACTTCTTTGGGCGTGATTTTGACCCACTTTAAACGGCAAAATATTAATAAAATAAAAGATATTATCAAAATGATAATCACTCTACTCATATCTTTCAATAAAATATTTATAACTATTGACACCATGCACCCCACGCTTTTTTTTAAATTAAATAATTAATTTAAATTCATTAAAATTTTCAATTTTTTAGTTTGGTTTTCTATAAAAAGCGTGTTTTTATTACCTTTTATACCCGAAAATAATACAATATATTTAGTCACTTTGTATACCATAATATTGTATTAATACGCGGTATAGAGTTTTTATCTCGTCAAGTAACAAAACGATGAACATATCGCTGATAGCGTTGTGAGCGCATCACCCGCTAATTGGTGCAAATCGGCATCAGTAATCCTCCCTCACATCTCAACTTTGCGCGTGTCAGAGCAACGAGTTTAATGGCCGTACACGGTCCACTCTCTTCAGCATTGTGCACTTTATTGCCTTCGACTACGATTGGTTTTTGTATGTGGCATGCTCGTGTTATAGATCGTTTTGTCCCGAGAGCTAAAGTACATTGAGTTAGTAGATATTGGTTTGATCTGCTGATATTAACTGGTGGATACACTTGTGTTGTAACGAGATGGTCTTCGTTTTGTTTCCCACAGTTATTTTGAAGGGTTATATTTCACGTAATGGTAAAATGAAATGGTGATATTATTAAGCTGGATGTAAAAATCGTTCAACTAACTCGTACGAAGATTAATACCACATAAAATACTATATTCAAGTAGTACTAAACAAGTAGGTACTTTTAAATCTTCAATTTTCACATTTAATTAAATGTGAGTATTTTAACACTATTTAAATTTTAACTTGTTGGGTTACCTAATTTAATGTAATAACGGGCGTCGGGACGTGACGACCCCACCGCCCACTGGTGGGATAATCTAGTGACAGAGATTATTCCACCAGTGCAATCAGTCAAACAAACCAGTGGTAGTGCCATGCTTGTTACCTTCGGGTAGCAGCCGAATGGGCCGGCACGCCCCGTAAAGCACCACTGTCTCACAGAAAACCGACGTGAAGTGGCAACTACGCTGTCGCGTTTCGTTCGGTGAGTGAGAGTCTCGGAGGCCCACTTCCCATCCCTCCCCATGATAGTGCGAAATTCGGTCAGTCTACCCCAGGAGGGTACCACCAGCGCACATCGCGGTGGAGAATCCCTCTCTGGGCATCCATGCTCAGATCGTTCACTCCCTGAACGTGGATGCCCAGGCTGCCCTCCGAATTCTGGGGGGGGCAATTTTGCGCTCTCGTCTTCTGGTCGGGGCAAACGGAGCAGGCATCTTAAGGCTACCCCTTTCACGCTTGCTGTGGACTTCTGCAACATTAGGGGGTTGAATTCCAACTTGAACGCCGTCCACTTCCACCTTGAGACGGCGAAGCCGGCCTTGCTCTTCCTCACTGAGACGCAGATATCCTCTCCGGCTGACACCTCTTTCCTCTCTTACCCTGGGTATAAACTGGAGCATTCCTTTATACCTCGGGCTGGGGTGTGCGTGTACGTCAGAGAGGATATCTGCTCTCGTCGCCTCGTCAGCCTTGAAGGGCAGGACCTATCTATCCTCTGGCTACGTGTAGACTGCGACGACCATCCGCGAATCTACGCGTGCCTGTATAGGTCCCATAGCGGTAATGACGAAACTGACCGACTCATTGAGCACATGCAAATGGCTACAGATTCCGTGCTGCAGCAGATTCCATCCGCAGAGATCGTGATTCTCGGCGATTTTAACGCCCATCACGCCGAATGGCTTAGATCACGCACCACCGATCATGCGGGGAGATCTGTTCACGATTTCGCATTAGCATATGGTCTGACACAACTGGTCACCTCGCCAACGCGAATCCCTGATGTGGAGGATCATACACCTTCCCTGTTGGACCTTCTGTTGACCTCTCATCCGGACGGCTACCTGGTATCCGTCGATCCTCCTCTTGGTTCGTCGGACCACTGCCTTGTTCGGAGTATAGTGCCAGTTACGCGCTCAGCACGACCTCGCTTTGCGGGCTGCCGCCGCGTATGGCACTACAGGTCAGCGGATTGGGACGGGATGCGGTCATTCTTTGCGTCCTACCCATGGGGGCAGATTTGCTTCTCGCCGGATGATCCAGACGTCGTTGCTGACTCTGTCACCGATGTGGTACTTCAAGGTATGGAACTGTTTATTCCGTTCTCTGCAGTGCCCATCGGAGGCAAATCCCAACCTTGGTTTGGTCGCTCCTGCAAGGTGGCATCTCGCCGAAAGCTGCAATGCTACCAAGCCTGGGCTGTCGCGTCGGCGTCTAATGATGTAAATACCAGCGCTTTTAAAAAGGAGTATAACTTTGCCTCTAGGTCCTTCAAAAGTGTAATTGCTAATGCGAAGTCGAAGCACATTAGCAGAATTGGCGAGAGATTGGGGCGTCTTCCTTCAGGAACACGTGCGTTCTGGTCTCTCGCAAAGGCTGTTTTAGGGAATTTCTGTCAGCCTTCTCTTCCACCTCTGCACACGGAGGATGGCTCGCTGGCCCATGCCGCGAAGGAGAAAGCCGATCTACTGGGCTCTCTTTTCGCGTCCAACTCGACTCTGGATGACCAAGGAAACTCACCACCGACAATCCCGCGGTGCGATACTACGATGCCGGAAGTTCAGTTCCGGCAAAGCGCAGTACGAAAAGCGCTTCTCTCCTTGGACATTCATAAGTCGAGTGGGCCCGATGGCATCCCTCCGATCGTGTTGAAGACATGTGCTCCGGAGTTGGCACCGGTCTTAACGCGTCTTTTCCGGCACTCCTATTCATTAGGCGTAGTCCCGAAATCCTGGAAGGCCGCTTTAGTGCACCCGATCCCAAAAAAGGGCAACCGCTCGGATCCGTCCAATTATAGGCCAATAGCCATTACCTCCTTGCTCTCCAAGATAATGGAGACCATTATCAACTGCCAGCTCCTGCGGTACCTAGAGGAGCACCGGCTGATTAGTGACCGCCAGTACGGCTTTCGTCGAGGTCGCTCAGCCGGTGATCTTCTAGTTTACCTGACACATAGATGGGCAGAAGCAGTTGAGACCAAGGGGGAGGCGCTTGCGGCCAGTCTGGACATAGCGAAGGCCTTTGATCGGGTATGGCACAAAGCGCTTCTTTCGAAGCTACCTTCCTATGGGCTTCCCGAGAAATTGTGCAACTGGATCACCAGCTTTTTGGCAGATCGGAGCATCAAGGTCGTTGTCGACGGTGCTTGCTCTGATCCTAAATTTGTCAATGCTGGTGTACCACAAGGCTGCGTACTGTCTCCTACTTTGTTCCTTCTGCATATCAATGACATGTTGCAAATCAACAACATTCATTGCTATGCAGACGATAGCACTGTGGATGCCCTGTACACTGGCCGCGCTAATATTTCTCGGGAATACGTCGACGAGTGCCGGAACAAACTTGTGTCTGAAGTCGAATCTTTGTTAACCAAAGTCTCGGATTGGGGTCGACGAAACTTAGTCCAATTTAACCCCAAAAAGACACAAGTTTGCGCGTTAACCGCTAAAACAATGCCGTTTGTCGTAACTCCTCAATTTGAGGACACTCCCATGTCTGCCACAGCCAGTATCGGAATACTTGGCGTCGACATTTCGAGCAAAGTCCAGTTCCGTGGTCAATTGGAAGATAAGGCCAAATTGGCCTCAAAGAAGCTTGGTGTGCTCAGTAAGGCGAGACAGTACTTCACGTCTGGTCAGCGCCTTAACCTCTATAAGGCGCAAATTCGGCCGCACATGGAGTACTGTTCTCATCTCTGGGCAGGAGCTCCCCAGTACCAGCTACTTCCATTTGACCGCATTCAACGTAGGGCGGTTCGACTTATAGACGATCAAGCTCTTTCCGATCGGCTTGATACTTTAGCTCTGCGTAGAGATGTTGGATCACTCTGCATCTTCTACCGCATTTATCACGGGGAGTGTTCTGAGGAATTGTTCGAACTGATCCCGGCCGCAGAATTCCATCATCGGACATCGCGACAAAACCGTAAATTCCACCCACACCACCTCGATGTCCAGCGTTCCACAACAGTGCGATTCCTTAGGCATTTTCTGCCTCGCACAACCACTCTGTGGAACCAGCTGTCGCCGGCGGTCTTTCCGAACCGTTACGACCTGGCAACCTTCAAGAAGAGAGCGTATTCTTTTTTGAAAGGCCGGCAACGCATTTGCAAGCCCTGTGGTGTTGCAGATGTCCATGGGCGGCGGTGATCACTTACCATCAGGTGAGCCTCCTGCCCGTTTGCCCCCTTTGTCCCATAAAAAAAAAAAAAAAAAAAAAAACTTTATAATGCATGAAAAGATTTGTTAGGACTCTAAATACTTTGCATTTTACTATATCTACTATGAATTGTTAAATATTAATTGATTGAAATATCTATCTATTGTTGTTGTGATGATTTTTAGAATACATAATTATATTTAATTTATTTGATACTTTATTTAATGTACTTAAATGAAATGAATCTTAGAATTTGCTTGAATTCCAATTTTATATTTTTTTATTATGTAATGTTAAATATTTACCTTTAATTGATTGGAATATGGCTATTTATTATTATTGTTATGATTTGTTATGCATGTATGAAATAAATAAAGCTTTAATATTATTATTATTATTTTAACACCAGCAAAAAGCTCAGCTTTGTGAGGGCTCGCGTAGTTTTTCTAACGGTTAATAATGTTACAGCGATGTTAACTCTTTGGTTTTCTAACAAATGGCGTTAGTAGTACGTTAACATCCTATCGAATGAACAAAAAATGTTAATGTTAATTTTTTTTAATAGCTATAAAGTTATATTTTTTTACAGAAAACACGTCTAGATATGAAGTTAAATTACTATGTTAAATGTTTTTCAGTAAAGTGTATCACAAAATGTTCAAGTGTTAGGGCTCGCCCTAATAAACATATAGTCATACAAAAATTTTGGGCCCTGTTTTTATCAAATAGAATTAATTTCAACACATTTATAAAATATTCCATAATATAAAAATTTCCTTAGCTTACAAGCACATTTTTTTAATATTTTAATTATTTTAATGACAAATTTTATAGCAACTTTTTATTTAACACATTTTTATCTAACCTATGCACGCGCCACGCCGTGAAGACGGAAGCTCTACAGAGTACGCTAATTTATCCGTTGTTTACATTTTATGTTATATTCAATATTACGAATTACATCACATTAGATTTATTTCATCACGAAATATCTAAAACCGCTTGACGTATAAAGATGAAATTAAGCAGGGACGTACTTTATAGCTAGCAGTCGTCCGCTAAGAACGGATATTGCGACAGGGCCGGATTAGGGAAATTAAAGGCTTTCGCAAGTTTGTATGAAAGTCGAATGAAATAACGCTAGTTTAATATATTTTATTAATTATAACTTTACATTTTTTTTATAAAGGTAAAACTATTCATTCGAACCAGTTACCAACGATTACTTTTATTGGATATCTGTTAATGTTCGCAAGCAAATAAGAATATTTATCCGAGATTATAAATCAATTAGCACGCAGATTGTTGCAATAAAGGCGCATCTCCCGGGACCTGCGCCGGGCGCGGGCGAGCAAATAAGCTGACAAATTAAATCAGTACAGATTTTGGCAAAGATTAAACATTTGCACAGATGCTGCATACAGGATATTTAGTTTTTTTTTATAAATTTTCTGATTGTACGTTTTCAAATTCAAATAAATCTGTATGGTTTGTGGGCTAGAATGTAAACTTTTATGAGAGTCCTTAATGACTCTAAGTAGAGCAATTAGACTTTACAACTATAAGAGGAAATGATAATATATGGGATCCATGGTATGACATATCAGTCTTTTGTTAATGATCGCGTGGTGCGTGATACCAGCTTGAGTAAAACAGTTATATTAAATATAATTTAATTAATTATTATAATTCCTCTTTCCCCATTTTTGCTATAATTGATATGAATAATTTTAAAAAGTTGTAAGTATGATTGTTCCTCCTTCACGTTACATAACACAACCTTTAAATTAGTGTACAGATAGACTATGACTTAGAGAAACACATAAGTTGTTGTGCACCTAGGGAAGCACTCAAGTGAGGCAACGGTAAGTCTCTAGTCTCTATGATAGTATGTTAAGTAACCCTTGCGAGTAGGCATGTACGTGATATTATTTTGGCAGTTCTGGTGGACGAGTCCCGCGCGTGTGCTAAGCAAGGCGGGCGCGTGCGAGCCGCGTGTGAGAGCAATCATAGCACTAATTGACGGACGCTGCATGCTGTACACTGCAGGCCAGAGGGAATGTATTTAAAAATATAATCCCTATGTATAAATTAAAAAATTAAATGTAATTGTAGTTATAGGTTTAATCTGAAATGTAATAAGTATCATAACGTTCCTATAAACACATGTATGTACATTCCTATTCCAAAGAAACTTCACCTCCTTAAAACTACATGTGTTGATATTTGTAAATATTTTATTTTGATAAGAAAACCTGTGTCTATATAAAGATCTATATTATTTTTTAATACATGCATTTATACACTGAAATAGAAACTTTATCACCGATCATCATCATTTTAAAATAATTTTATACGAGTATATTGTAAATACCAAAAATAATGATTTTATAAATAAAGTATATTATTACATGTTTTTCAAAGTTTTATTATTCGTAAACTATTTAATTCAGTTCATAAATAAACAGATCGAAATATCCTCGCAATTTATTATGAAAGTCAATGCGTACACTTTTCCTGTCCCCAGTTGCACTCAAAGCATATGACGGTAATCTGGTAAAATTATTCGGTGGGCTGTGTACTTAATTTGTCCTTTATTGTATCCGATCGCGATAATATCGCTCGCGGTTCGTTTGCTCCATTAATTGGGCATTGTTGGCAATTTCAGCCATTATTGGTCGTAGTTGGCCTTTTCTGGTCGCTCGTGGGCTCCGCGGCCACGTGGCGCTGACAGATTGATTTTGTTAACTCTACGGAGTATGTCGATTTTATCAATTTGCTCGTTCACTGAGTATACGTCGCGCTGGGAATTTATTTATTAGATTATTAGGCGAGAATTGCTGTTATAGTTTGATTTATTGTATGCTGAATGAACTTTCTGCAATCGATGTCACTAATATATAATTACATTTCACTATAAAAGCTTTGCCTTTGCTATCACTTTAAATAATTATTCCCTTCTTGTGGGTAGATTTTGTATTAAATTATAACCTATTTAATAAAAACAATTATAATGAAACCTAAGGTACCTGAGGCAAATAACGCCCACCCAACAAAAAGTTTATTTTTTTCTATAATTGTTATTTAAATGGAACGGGTAACTAGACTAAGAGATTCGTCATAGTCTTCTAAATCGAAATATAATAGATAAGATGTGAAACCCTTTATAATTTCCGTGCTAATAACATGTTTTTAAAAACGTTTTCTTAGGCGTTATTAAACATACGTTGAATACCACCCGTTTTGCTAGACGCAAAAAATACGTTATTAGGGGTTATACATAATATACTTATTAATTATTCAGAAAAGATATCGATTTACATACTTACATAAAAAATACATTTAAATTGAGGTCACTCAATTAAGTTTATACTAAAACTATATACTCGTAAGTTAAAATAAATTTTCGTATGTCAATGCGTTCGAAACCATTGATCAGATATGACAGTGATTCGAGTAAGTAACATTAGTCAGCTAGCTTGGTACCTACTTAAGCTCTATCTCGTTTCATACAAATTAAGAAATGGAAGGCCGTTGTTAAATTACTGATAGCAGTTAACGTGACTAGTAAGACTGATGATAAAATTATCTATGCTAAAATAAAACAACGTAAATTTCTAAAATCCTAGAATATACACTAAAACCAAATATACACAAAAAAATTCCAGTAAATCGGTCACGCCGTTTCGGAGGAGTTCGATAACAAACACTGGGACGAGATTTTTATATATTAGATTATATTTAATACAAGTACATATATAATATAGAGTTCTGCAACACGCAGTTCCCACGCGCACTATATAATGTCACATGGCTTTGTTTACTGTAATAATTCAAAGCGCCGTCCACCGTCGCCGGGACAGCGGGGCTGGTAGATCGCGTCGGGTAAACAACACGGATACAAAGGGTAAATGTGACATTTCGTTTATTAGCAAATAGGTCACGTGGCTGACGGCTTACAATTATTCAGAAGACGTATTTTCATTCATTATTTTTTGAAATAATATTCACATATAAGTGAAAAAAAATAATATCAATTGTATAAAAATATCGTATTTAATTTATTTGGATCATTAACCTCATCGCTATAAGGAAAAATTCTGTTTTTCAGTCGATATTTTCTCTTTGAATTGGGTAGTCAGTAACCGCCAAGTAACGGAAATAACGAAGATTAACAAAAATATAATACATATAACAATATACATAGAACACAGGTCCTTGATTAATGATTATTACTTTACAAGTCATGTCCGTGGGAAATACTCGTAGTGGCAAGAGTGCTCGCCACATTCCTCAGCCGAATGGCAATGCCGAATCTTTAGGCAAAAAACTAGTAAGCTCTCCCGTTATCTGTCATCTATGTTCCATGGTCTAATTTCAATTTCAAAACTCTACCAGAGTTTCCAAAACCATAGAGAGATACAGAGAGAGAGAGGGAGGGAGGGAGGTAGAGAGAGAGAGAGATAGAGAGAGGGAGGGAGGGAGGTAGGTAGAGAGACTTAGTGAGTTTGTATACATACAGGAAAAAAAGAAAAAAGTATAGTTAAGTATAATTAGTATAGTTTTATGTTTTTAATTATTTACAAATTGTGCAAAGTTCACAGTAAATAAAGGCTATTTTTATTTTTTTTATTTATTTGGTTAGGTGTTAGCTAATTGTTTATACATTACTAGCGACCCGCCCTCGCTCCGCCCGGGCTCGTCCCTAGATTTAGCACGAGTGAAGCCGCGGGTTCCGACAGTAAATGTATATGAAAACTTGACAAATTATATACTAAAACCTTCCTCGAGAACTATTCTATCCATTGGTGAAAACTGCAAGAAAATCGGTGCAGTAGTTTTTGACTTTATCCCGAACAGACAGACAGACAGATGCGGCGGAGGACTTTGTTTTATATTCTGTAGTGATGAAAATATTTTACTATCGGCATATTTCAGACAGTCGACATTTGCATACTAGTAAGTATGTCTAATTCCCGTATATGTGTACGTCGCCGGGGACGTGGGCGTCGCGGCGGCTCACTGACACACTGAGCGCGTAATATTAGCCTCACCAGATATACTTCTGTAACCAACCGACCTCCGAGTTACAGCACTGTTTATAATCTTATCGTTAATATTTTATTTTTATCTTTCTACCTGTATGTAATACGTGAATTCTAGTTATTTAGTTACGTAAAGAAACTATTTAGAAATTCTTAGAAGTCTATCTTTAACGTAACTAAGCTTGTTGTTCCGTTTTCTTAACCCTCTCCTCCTTTTAGGGGTATAACTATAAAATTAATATAAAAAATAAATAAATATGTTGGGACATTATTACAACAGCGCCATCTAGTTCCGTGATAAGCCACGTTACGTGCTTGTGTTACGGATACCAGATAGTTGATACACTACACATATACATTTTAAATACAAACATATTATAAATATTAACACACATGACTGGAGTACAAACGTTCGTGCTCAATAAATGAATGACCCTAGCGAGACTCGAACCCGCGACCGCTGGCGCAGAAAGTAGGGTCACTACCAACTGAGCCAAACGTGTCGTCGATGTAACTATATTATATCATAACAATTTAAATATTAAAAATATATTTCTATGGAAAGTAATTTCTCGTCTTATTGAAGCTCAAAACTGGCGGGAAACTTAATGGAGTAAGAAGTTGTTAAAAGTTTCAGCCTCACAAACGTTTTATATGTCCTTTTAAACCTTAAAATTAAACCATATTTATCTTCAGATTAATCACATTTAGAATTTTGAATATAAATCGTCTACCTATACAAAACACTCACAAAAGTTCATAGAGACAGTCCGTCCTTCTTTCTGTTCGTGTGACTAAGTGTAATAATTTTAAATGCTATGAGCTGCACTATTCAGGAAAAATGCTGTATACCTGTATACCTATTTCAATAAATTGCCCTAATCTTTATACAAGCCGGGCAACGACGGTATTAGTGAATCTGTGGTACAGCGTATCAGAAATTTGTAAAACTTTAAAAGTTTTATAACGATAACTAAAACTGAATTTTTAAATGTTATTTACAAGTATGTATTAACGTCCCATAGCTGGATATGTGCCACACCTTCAATAAGAGGGGATCAGGCCATATTCCACTACGCTGGCCATGGTAAAACAAATGGTAATCACGTTAGGAATGATTCGCACATGAAAATATCAGAGGTGCGAGACCCGTATTTGAACCCGCATCACTCGGATATCCAAGCGAGCACGTTACCACTGAGCTACCACTGTCTCTGTTTACAATACAAAATATTTTAATATTTAGATGCCTTTTTGGATACTCAATAGTTATTTTTATATTTAATAGTTATTTATATATTTGTTCGTTTAAATTGGTCCACAGCAACGCGTCACCATTGCTGGTTTGATTTTATTGTACGGTCACATTAGATAAGACGCGGACGCGAGATTCTATGAAACTTTTGGTATATCGTATAGAATGCCAAAACAAAAGTTTATAAATCTTTCATTTTTTACTTCTACCGTTTTATTATTTTTACACCTAGTATATAAGTACGGGTGCAGATTAAGGGATACTTGGTTCGAGTCCCAGGTGGGGCTTTAATAAGTACTGCGTTTTTTCTAACACTAGGTATATAATCATTATGAGTCTGGACATGAGCTAGGTAGGTACTTATAATTACATGTTGCTACTTCTGTTGTGTTGACGCAAGTTCAAGCGTCGTCCTCAACGGAACAGAACTCGACGCCATAAATAGACTGCATCGCGACAACCGAATATATTGCATAATGTGTGTTCGCTGACTCACTGGCACTGTCTCCCACTGCGACCACCTTACGACCTCTGTGCATGCTCACCAGTACCGTGGGAGCCTGCCTATCTCTGTGCTTAAAGTCAAGAGCTTAGTTATATATACTAGATATTATAAGTATCTCGCAAGAAAGTTAAAAACACCGTATTAGGTAGTTGCATAGTCACAATGTTGAAAGAGGTTTTCAATCAAAGTTTCACTCATTCAGTGATAGGTATTTTGGGAAAATTTTCAGTCTCCAGAATGTAATGCTCTCTTACAGTAAGATCGGTTCAATATTTTTACGTTATAATAAAACAAACAACCAAATATTTACACGTGAAAAATGCCCAAAATCTACATACATTTTTACATCGAATATTGTACGAGTAGTATAGGTAACTCTATATTATTATAATAATGGTGTATTTTAGATACAGACGTATGTATCCATATTTGTGTGTACAAAATCATTGCCATATTTCTATATGTTGCATGGAAATCTCGAAACTAGCTTAACTGTAGAAAGAAAACCAAAAGTCTTTGGGAGAAGACTATTAAAATAGTAATAAAAATTAGTGGTTTCTTATCAATAGTATCCGATAAATCATTTTGATGCGAAGTTGAAACCAGCTGAAAGTACTGTGTTAATCAAATATTTTTATTAGTCTCCACATTTAAAAGTCGAAATTCATCTGTAGTGCTAATTTGAATTCCCAAATTATATAAAAATGATGAATTAATCCTCCCACACGTAACACCTACACCTGTATAGAGTATAGGTGCTAGGTATGGTATAATGGGTTTATACGGGCGGTTTCTTCCTGAATAATAATTTTCTGTACTTACTCATTGTTATACCGTCTAACACTAGGACATTGTGTAACCTAACCATTCATAGTTGTAGGCAATCTGATAAAGAAGCATCTTTATTACTATTAATACTTAACTGCGATTGAAATCACAAATTGCTTTTAAATTACTGTTTTTTATAGTGCAATAAAGAATAGTATATATAACTTGCAATATAACGATTAATATTGCATTCAGCTCATCTTAACGTCCCACTACTGGGCAGAGCCTCTCTTCAATACGAGGGGGATCATGGCATAATCCACCACGCTTCATTTTCGCTTCACATGTCTTTCAAAAACTAGGTTGTCTCAGACAGGCATGTTTCCTCACGATGTTTTCCTTCGCCGCAATACACGCGGTATTCATGTTAGAAATGATTCGCATATTATGAAAATATCAGAGGTACGAGACCTTGTACGGTTCCCGAACGAGCGCGATACCACTGAGCTTTCACTGCCTTGATGGTCAATCGAATATGGGAGCTTGAATAAATAAGTAATATGTATTGTTGAGAATAATACTACTATAATATGTAAGTATTTAAAGTAATATACGTGTAGTGTAGTAGCCAAAGCATTTATAGTACAAGCCTCGTAGCTTACCTGCAACATTATGCTCTTTATATATTTTATTCAAGTAAGTTAACTGATATTACCGCTCATAGCTAAATTGATTAAAATGGGTTTACATTGTATTATTATTTTTTTCTATTTTAGAAGATAGACCCGAGCATTGCCCCTTTTAAGGGCACGTCGTATTACGCATACCTTCGTAGCGCGTAGGCGAGCCAGCTGAGTGTAAACTGTAAACACGGGCACGCTCATGCTACGCGCGGTCAGCACGTGCTGGCCAGGTCGACAGAGACGGAAATACTATTTGATTGAGTATTACGCATGTGCGAGAGGGACAGGAATATTGCATCGCGACACCATTTCAGGCGAAACTCAATGCAACGTAACCTTTCATTAGTCTTATATCTATTGACGCGTATAAACGAAAGTAAGACGTAAAACAATGAGGTAGAGTTGATTTCACATGAAACAGAGTATGTTTAGTTATTTCTGGATTTACACAGCGCGGAACAAATTTCATTTCAACCGCTAAAAGTTTAAAGTGCAATTTAAATATTGTGGGCGGGTGCCTGTGGGTCGGCCGCGGCTCGCTGTACTCGCTCGCCGAGCTTCAGCACCCAACTTTAGGCAGAATGCGAGACTCTATCAGACACGGAGAGGACAAGCAAATTAACTCTTGCACGAAATGAAATGAAACGTTGACACTGTGCCGCATCCTGCCCTCTGTTGGAAAACGCCCAAAGACCTGCAAAATACAATTATTAATAACTAGCTGACCCGGCAGACTTGTACTGCCTCAATTGAAAAATACCTACACTATTTTCATATTTATTCACCTTTTAAGCCTTCTCTGGACTTCCACAAATAATTCAAGACCAAAATTAGCCAAATCGGTCCAGCCGTTCTCGAGTTTTATCGATACTAACGAACAGCAATTCATATTTTTATATATATAGATTAATAATGACAGGGCAGGTAATACGAATGGACGAGTTATGTCAGTTAATTTGGAGTTCTATAGCGAGGAGATAAGATACATCGTCCCGTAGCGGTGTACAATGTATTAATAGGTGGTTGCAGAATGCGCGCGACTGACTTATTTGGTGAGAGCGCGCGGCGGCTGGCGGTGCAGTCGGAGACCAAAAGCAGAAAACTAGACTTATGCGCCAAATTATAAAAATATAAAAAAAAAACAAATACCTCAAGGCAAAGCCGAGAAGGTATTCTTATCTACACGATAAATAAAATTCAAATGTATGTTTGTAATATCCAAATAACAAAGTATATAAGTACAGTGCTAATAAAATAAGAAAAAAATTTTAATTTTTGGTCAGCTTTTTTGTCTGGCTGATCTTCGAAATGGCTGGACCGATTTTGGCGTGTTTGTATCTGTCAAATAGTTGATAATATAAGGAGTAATTTAAGCTACTTTTATACTTACTAGATAGGGAACAGAATTCCACGTTAAAAAATTATACACATATGACATTAATTATAATAATAAATATAAGATTATTATATAGAATATAAGCAGGTAAACTTATAGTGAAAAATATTAAAATAAACCAACATACTTACATAACATTTTTATACAAATGTAAAAATCGATTCGCGCACTTCGTATAAGAAGCGTGAAGGTATTTTTCTTAATAATCGATTTTTTAATGTATGCGATAACAGGTATGATAAGATATTAAGAAAAGGAATGCTGGGCTGATCGCAACTAGAGGCTTACTCAGATATTCCTACACTTCGAATACATTCTTATCCCAAAACGTAATTGTTTTAATACATATATAAATAAATAAATACATTAATGTGTACAATATAATATTTTCTCTTACCCATTATAATTTTTTTTACATTAAACTCTTCTCTATTTTGTTCTAACAGAATAATCGTAATTATTCAACATAACCGTGATAGAGCTTCTGACTATTTTTTATGTCTACTGTACATACAAACAAAGAACAATAAAAATTTTAGATCCTATCTATTTATTATTTTAATAATATTTAGCTATTTCAAAACTTAATAAAAATATGCTTATAATTACGTATATTTATGAAAAAAAACTTCACAAATTATTATGAGCATATGTCACAGTAGTTGCGGGTAAGAGGCCGGTAGCACCCATAATATTAAAAGTTAACTAGCGGTTTAATAGAACGAGGTTTTATATTGTAATTGCGATATTTGTTTGATTGATATTTAATAAAAATTATTAAATTCAATCATCATTACAATAATTTTATATTTTGAAGTAGATTAAAAAAAGTTAATAATTATTTTGAAAATGATTTTTATTTTTTTTAATACATAAATAAAACCGGCATTACAAAACAATAAACCAGGTTACTATGTAAATATTGCATGTTTCCAACTACATAATACTATGAAACTACGTCTTATTATTTGTACATATCTGTTTAGTTCGTATTACACACCGTCGGTTTATTTTTCCAATTTATTTTATATTTACACCTCAACTAGTTTTTAAATTTGAATTTAAATTTTATTCAGCAAGTTGATATCCTAAAATGTTTTAAATATTATAAAAGATGAATATATTGAGAATACCTCGTCGTTTGTGATTTTATATACTAGATTTATTAATATAATATATGTACTACATCTAACGAGGTATCGTCATCATCGATTCAGACGTTTAAGGTTAAAATCATAGAACATACAGGTTGAACACATATTAAGCTCACTTTTAGCTTAGTATAAAACTAAAAGTAAAAAAAAAACGAAAATGATACGAATTAAATAGAAATATAATTTTATGGAACACATTCTTGTTATTAAACTAATAATTGTAAGTTATAACAAAGTCAATGAGGTTACATGTTTACTAATTGCATAATAAATTTCGTCTTTCGTGAACAAAACCACTGTTTAACAACGTTTACTATTAGCAGTGAAACCGTGCCTCTGACGTCACGCGTTGTCTCCCGCGCAGCTTTCATCGTCACATGTTTCAGTAACATTCCTTCAGTCGAATTATTCAGACGTTCGTTCCACCTCATGCTTCACATTCGTACACATTGTATCGTCCGGAGGTCGCCTCGCCTTAAATAGTATTGTTTATTTAAATTCGCACCTCGCGATGTACTGACTGTGGGAACAAAAGTAGACAGTATTGATAACAATTAAGTGTGTTCTTCTCAGTGGAACTTCTTTCAATATCAGTTTTTCAGTTTTTATACAGCATTTTCGCGTATTCTATTTTAAGTATTCACGGTTTACCTTAAAATATTTGAATGATCCAATAGTTTTTTGGTATATTACTTATGTAAGAGCAACTCTGGTTAAATTCTATTTAATGTAATATAATTTTTATTTGTGTCCCTGCTACGGGCGATGTATGTACGTTGCTAAGTGTGTTCAACATGCCGATTTTATGAAAAATTAGCATATGAAAAATAATATTTGTGCTTTTTTACATCAAAAGATATTTAACGTATAAGTTTATATTTTCGAAGCTGAAAATAAAATAGTAGTTGCAACATTATAACAAAATAACTTATTGGCGAATAGTTACAGCAACGGGACTATAATTTTCTGTATATAATTGACAGTATAGAGAAACAACTACAACACGTTAGGTTTAAGGCAAAAAAAGGTTACGTATATAAAGTTAGCCGAGTACAGGCCGCGTCATAGATTGTCTTAAAACTAGGAAATATAAAATGGATAAAGATTAGAAAATCTCCAAAAAACAATTTCTTAATTTTCTATAGCTCTACTTAATAGTGGAGGACGATTGAGTTCGTCGCACTGGTTATTAAATCTTAAGCAATTTTATACAAAAGTAACCATCTGCTCAGAGTTATATTTAAACATTTTCTCAATATTGCTTTAAATTAATAATATAAAATACAAATTAACTTTGAAAGTATACATGTAAAATGTACATACACATTACACACACTCGTGAGTCTCGCTCCAAATAGGTTTACCTTTACACAGTGCGTGGAGGTAAAATATCTTCAGATCTCGGCCGATCGAGATAACTCGTACATAAACGTTAGTTTTCATTTTTTTTTATTATTATGCTATCTACTAAAACCTTATTTTTTAAATATATTTCGACATGCTTATTTATGTAGTTTGCTCAGAAGGGCATAAACGCTTTATAAATAATGCTCAACCTTGGTACTTCAAACTAATATTTTATCTTAGTACTAGTGACCTATCGATGTTTCATAATTAATCTTATACATATTTATGTGTACTTACTGTTAGTGTTTTATTAAATAAATAAAATAACAGTGTAATTAAATAACTTAAGGACATAACCTAGTAGTTTCCCAAAGTAAACCTTTCAGTATTTCACACGGATCTCCGCCGTCTAAATAGGTCCCTTCCCTCAAAGGCGGACTCGCCGCTCGCCGCGTCCCAGCGGGTGTCACTGATATGTCCCACTTTGTATTTTTTGCGATATCCGTGCGAATGCGGTTTTTGGGTCAGTTTTTTTAAATTCTTAGATGTCAATACAGCATCTCTATCAAAATGCATTCGGGCGTGAATTGATAAGTGCCAAGAATATATTGTTGTGAAAAATGTTATTTGTCGAGTCTATAATAGAGTATTGGGATGCTCTTTTGAGATCATTTGTCATTTTATAGCTATATTACTTTACACAGTTTTTATAAAACGATATTTTATACTATTCATTATTATTTGGGATATGATTAAGAAAAGGAAAAAAATTTTTTTCAGACCTTACTTTGTGAGAGTTGTACCAACCAATAGCCCCATTAGTTATTTATACTATTATTTAGTATTTACGTAAGTATAACCTAACAAGTATGACTATTGATATAATATGATTACTATTTATTGATTATATAAAAATTCTAATTACTTATAGCTTTTTAAAATAATTGTATCGTAATATAACTGTATAATATTTAAAGAAATAAACTTTATTAATAATATTAATTTCTAGGACATGTTTGATATTAAAATATATTTAACTAAAATATAACTTTTGATATGTGCCAATATTTGTCTATTGTGCTCATTGTGCCTATTATAAAAATGAATAACAGTTTGTCTGAATACGAAACATTTTTCAAAATTGTTGTAATGAAGCTTAACCCTTTCGATTACTTTACTTTTAAAAATAAATTGTAAAGAACATTTCTACCAAAACATTACCCCATTACATCAAATAATAACATGTCTCACAACTAGTGTATGTAACTCTTTACGGTTACATAAACTATGAAACTAGAGAACCATTAAGTGCTTAGAACACAAAAAAGTGGAACAAAAGTAATCCTTCGCTGTGAATTGTTACTTGTTGATATTTATGTAGTAATATTTACGATTATTATGTTATAATGGCTGCGGTGCCAGCCGCGGCTGCGCGGGCGCACAACGGCGCGCCGGGCGGTCTCCGCTACACTCCATTGTATTTATTTACAGAGGGGTATGTTGTACACTACATTGCGTTTTAATTGAACTTGTAATAAACAAATCATATTTATTTATACATTTTTTATTATTAAAAAATAATTATTAACTGCAGTGTGTTTTTATTTTGTTTCCTTATCAATTAAAAATAAAGAAGAAGTTTTAAGTTATTTAAAATGAAGATTATAATTATTATATTAATGCATGAACTAAAATATCAGAAAGCTATATAAAATTTTTTAAGATTTAGATTACTTATACTCGAGAAAAGTCACTGTAAGATGTAGCCGTGCTCGATCCCGCGGCACAAAGCGCCTGCGCATGAGTAGACCCACACACTACACACACCACGCGTTTCCGGCCGCAATTATCGCCTCGCCTTCACACAAACTGTCGCACAATGGCACCGCATTTAGTACACATATTTTACTCTTTTATGTCGCAAACAAATATATTGCCTTTGTGTAATTGATACGTTGCCATTTCACAGACGTGCTATTTAAGTCTCAATTACAAGTTTTCTCCGAGATCCGGATCGGAAATCTTTTTTACCTTTCTATTATTTGGAAATAGTTATATTTACGACTATTAGGTTATTTTTAATATTCCTTGTACTACTTATTTAGTTCTTACAAATAATCTTTAGTTGGCACCGCCGTCGGCCGCGGGCCACGGCGCAGAGCGTAGCGCGGTTATTTTAATGAACGAGAAAAGAAAACCTCCTGTCATATCTCCCTCGCAAAACGACGAAAATTGTTCTGAACAAATCTGATCTTTCAATTTAATCTACCTTAAATTAAAAAGATTTCTAAATATTAAGGGTTTATGTTGGCATACTTTAATTCTTTATCATCCCTCTACAAAAAACTTAAAATGATGTTTTCGCAGTATTTACAAAGCCTCATATACACCTTTTGTTATAAAAAAGTTAGAGAGATTTATTTAACTCCGTAAAATAATGAACTGTGCTCTAACAACTCGGTCAGATAATCCCACGGCCACCCACCGCTCAGCCCCGACTTCTACCTACACTATACACTATACAGCCTAGAGCAGTGAAGGTGTCACAATGAGGACACACGCTCGGTTAACTCACATTAGGTAAATATTTGTGTCAATTAGTCGAATTCGGTAGCATTGTCGTGTACAACATTCAGATACACTTTGCGTCGCTTGCGATATTAGCCCTTATTACACTTTGTATTAAATGTAATTATTGGGTGTTTGAATTTGAGATATAAGTATTTTTTACACTGTAAATAGCATTTAAATTTCACTTCCTCGTCGGCAGCGTCTGTTCCGACGAAGTTATTGTATTAAAGGATTGTCGATAACGAGGGTGGGTTCATAAAAATTGAACACGATTATGCTCTACCAAAGAAATCTTAATAAAAGACCTTTTCAAAAATGTTATTACTTTTATTCATATTAAAATCTTTTCAAATACAAGTTGTCAGAGTTCATCAAAAAGATTCAGTAATGTAATAAATATCCCATTCAATGTTTTGTAATGAAAAGATAAGAGTTAAAAGCTTGTTTATAAATTAGTATTATTAAATCCTATCAAGCAAGCAGTCTCGGTACGGGATTGTGGAGAAGTTATATACAATTAAATTCAGACGGTTATATTATATATAATTTATGTAATATGTAAATAAATAAGTGGCGTTTTTGTTAGTCTTATTTTAAAAAACAAAGATACAAAAGTAAGTAGACTCTCTAACTCATTTCTGACAGTTATCATTTCCGGTATGTAACTTTGGGCTGATCGAAAGATGATTTTATTTTGTAAATAATATATTTTTTTAAAAGTTGAGTAGGTACTTTTTGTGTGAGTGTGATGAAAGAAGCATTCACAGTAATTATTATTTTAAATATTTCTAATAAAATTCTCCATCGGATAACTTGAGGGCGTACAGATGCAGGGAGCGGAACTCGCAGAACTGGTTGGTGCACCAGCCGCCGTGCCCGTCCGTACACCGGCAGGAGTCACACTCGTCCATATATTTCTCTCCCGGAATACATTTGAAGAAAGGATTTTTTATCACTAAAATGATGAACAAATATCTATTTAATTACACAATTCATTTGCTCAATGCGACTACAAAGGACCTTTCATCATTGTGTAAAAGTTTATAAGTCACCTACAATTTTTTACTGATTATTGAAAATGCATCCCGCAAAATCATTAATAAAATTATAGGTAAATAGATTTAGAAATCTTCTTATGTTAATTGTTTTCTTTCTATTAAATTATCTTAGTTAACCGTCATCTATAGGTAAGCTCATAAAGCTCGTGGACTTGTCATGCTTGTTACCTATTTAGTATTTACTCATATCATGTACCTAATAACACACTGTGTGTTTATCGTAAATATTTTGTACATACATATATTAGGTGGATGTTACCTGTACACCGCAGGCACGGGGTGCTCCTCTCGCAAAGCGCCGTGACGGTGGGCTCGCAGTACACGCAGGACGGCATCGCCCGGCACGCGCCCGAGTCCTGCGTCTCGCACAGAAGACAGTTCCGGTTCTCGGGGACCAGCGACTGCGACGTCTCCTCCTCCCAGTACTGGTGTGGCGGCTTCGGCTTCACAAACTGCGACACCACGTATCTGTACGAGTATGTACATATCGGACGTATTACTATACCTATTAGTAAAAATTTCAGCGTAACCCAGGAAACGGTAACCGCTGATTGATGCGTAACCGAACCGTATGGTACGGTAAATGTATTTGTTAATGTTGCTTCGGAAGTTTGTATCAATATGAAAATTGTATATTCAAGTATCTCTAGCATGCTTTACTATTTAATGTAGGTAGGTATTATAAACGAAACTACCTTTTCGGATTATGTCGCGGATTTATTTTGATTTTTAGTTCCCGACGTTTCGAATGCTTTACAGCAATCAGAGAGTCTCTCCCGTGACCATGATTGCTGTAAAGCATTCGAAACGTCGGGAACTAAAAATCAAAATAAATCCCCGACAAAATCCGAAAAGTAGTTTCGCTTATAATGTTGAATTTTCGCGTAAACCTAAGAAAGTAGGTAGGTATTTAAAAAAATCAAAAAAAAAATTCATAATATATGCATAGCAATATTCCCCTTTCATTTTTTAATCAAAAGGGCTGAGGTTGGGACTGTATATTATGTGGTATGTAACTGTATAACCGACGGTATGGTATACTTACGCCTGTGAGCCGGGGCGGTAGACGGGCGGCGAGTGCTCTCCGCCGCCGCCCACCGAGCTCAGCGTGCCGGCCAGCGGCGCGCCGCGGCGGTGCTCACCTGCGAATTAAACATATTATATGCCTATAGTCTCAAAAGTACATAATATACAAAAATTATCATACTTTCATTAACTATTGCGTATAATTAATAACCTTTTTACACAATCAAAGGATTTTTATTGATGAAAATCGTATGAAAAAAACACAGTAGGTACTTAGATGAGCCCGAACTAATACGACCAGCGAGACGAGATACCTGCTTTACTTTATAATAGGAATGTAGTAATAAACATTACTTGTACGCAAATTCTACCAATATTATAAACATTTATTATTGTTAATCTATCCCTTAAAAATAAATAAATCTGAGAAGGATGTCCATAATAATTGTCAAATAAATATGTTGGTACATTACATTTATTACCTACCTTCTCCGTAGGCCGCGACAGACGCGAGCCAGCCCAGCAGCACGCTCAGCGGGGTCATTGCGGGCTCCGACGCAAGCACTCGGCAGTAATCTCCTGCGAGTACAGCTAATTTATCGACACACCAATTACACGGGGATTGGCTTAACCGAGCTCTCATATACAGGCGGGGTGTGCAGAGATGCAACTATCATCGAATAAATATTATACATATTCTCTTTTTATTGTACACTAGAAACTCACCCTCGCTCCGCTCTGTTTCGTAACGGGGTATTTTTTAACAATTAGTTTAGATTTCTCAGAAATTAGATTTCTTCCTGCAATAAAAGGTGTCGTATATGTTGACCACCAGCTATCATCATACCAAATTTCATGAAAATCTGTCCAGTGTGTTTTTTCGTGATACGGTCACAAACAAAATTTCTAAAAATTATAGTTTCAGCCTCAGTCTTGATATTATATAAGACTATTTCAATAACATTTTCAAAGAAATCTTTAATGTACAGATTTGACACAATTAGAACTTTATTGTGTTTAGATATTATGTTTTTTATGAGAGTGTGTGTATTTTCATTGTTCAATTCAGTCAGCCAAGTTAGCGAAACGACTGAACGAATTTAAATTTGTATTACACAAGCGTAGGTAGCACCTCAGGCCCAGGCGTCTCTTTGTACAATTAATTATCATGTTTAAATTAAAATGAAACCGCATATTATATTGTTTTGGTTTTTGCAATTAAACGAAGCACCTATAAAATGATAATCCCATAAAAAAAAAATAAAAAAAATGATAATTAAAAATTTAATAAGTATTCGATAAATGATTCATAATAATGTTATAAACCTTAATTTTCATTAGATAAATGTAATATATTTTATTTAAATAATAAAATATAAGAAGTCATGTAAGAACAACCTGTGAATGTGATCGCTACCTTCAATTAGTGCGCGGTATCGCTCGCTAACGATCGGATTTGCAATAAACCAAGGGTATTAAAAAAAATTACATGAGTATAAAAAATCCCATACGTAAATATTTGAAAACAAAACTAATTAATTATATTATTATATTTTTTTATTATTAACATATCTGTGCTTATAGTACCTAATATACTTAAAATCAATGATGTTATACAGGACTAGATACGCAATGTACGGCGTCGGTACTTGAAAAGGTCTAATATGTCCGCTGACATATTAGACCTCAGTTGACAGCATGATGTCATAAGAGTGATTGCTTGGCAACAAAAAAATACAAAATGGTGAAATGTGTAGTAAAAGTGTGCCAATCACGATCTGAAAAGATAAATAAAGCAAGTGGTGTTACTTTACTCAATGCTTAAAATTATATCTCTACATTATAAAAGAACTTTGTAGAATCTGTACTTATCTTATGGGAGGTCTCACTGCGATTTTTAGCCGTTGGTGGCGCTACAAGCGCATAACGTAAACAACGTCAACTATGTATGTAGTGTATGTCAAATTATTTTATGTCAAATTTTATGTAAAAATTTTTAATTTAACAATAGTTAAAACACCGTATTTTTCCATCTTATATTTGATTTTACAAAACTTAACTAAACTATTCTCTAATAATGAACGCGTCTGTCAAAATAGGCGGCATTGAAGTTTTCGTTGGTGACGTTATGCGCTGGTGGCCATCTAAGCCGTTATCGATACAAAGGTCAAATCTGAAAGTTTTAGATTTTTGTCTGTCTGTCTCTGTGTCTGTGGCCTCATCACGAGAAAGCCACCGGATAGATTTTAACAAAAAATTATATGATGATAGCTGGCTGTCCGGGTCAGCATATAGGATACTGTTGAAACGTACCTCCGGACGAACCAAAGCGACTTTAGTCTTTAGTTTTAATAATGAATAAGTATTAGACGATCATATATAATATTTATTCGTAAGATAAGACAAACTCACGGACAGACAGACGAATTCTAAATACTATAGATTTGACCTGATACAAGCTCAACTCAGCTTAATATTATTATAATGGATTATATTTTTTTTTTTGATTAATTAAGCAAGCAACAGTAAAAGTGCGCGCGTATCTTACGCCACTATTAACCACAGACGGGACTTAATTTATGTGATAAGAGTGTATCACCCAAGTGTTCGACACTGTACATGAATGAGCAGAATATATAATCGATAGATCAACTAACGAGGTACACACAGGTGTCTGCTGATAAGCTGATAACGCAACATCTGTCTTTTCCCTCGCTAAGCTTTTTAATATTGTTTTATTATGAACTAAACGCTACAGCCGGTGTTACATTATATATTTTCATAAGAAATAAACTAGCGGATCAAGAATATTAAGTATTGAAAGATTTTTTTCATATATTGTGGCTTTTTCTCGAGCTCTACCTGGCCTCGACAATTACTTTTTTTTCGTACAATAACACACAGCACCATCTAATTTCATGGAAAGCTACGAGACTCGTATTATACATAACATATTATAGCTGATATACATACATATTATAAAATAATAACTAACTGAAGTACAAACATTCGTGCTTATCACGCAAACGAATGCCACCAGCGGGACTCGAACCCGTGACTGCTGGCACAACAAGCTTATAGCGACTTTACTACAAACCTAGTCCAACGTGTTATCAAATTTAGAAATGAAATACAGTGGGACCTCTTTATGTCGAACCTCTGTAAGTTGAACCTGAATGAGATGCCAAAAAATTCGAGTTATAGAGTTTTCGACTTATGGAGGACTTTGACTTAAGCAATTTCTGACACGAAATGTTGAACTTGTAGAGGTTAATATTTATTTCAACTAATTATAGATAATATATTTTATAAATTTAGAAAACAAAATACCATTATCTAAAAATGAAATAAATCATGTACACAGATACACTTGCAATCATCTTGCCCTCGCTTCTCTCGGAAGCATCTTGGCTCTAGTTGCTAAGAATTAAGTGTTAAAAGCAAAGTATGTGTTATTTTAAGTCACAGTCTGTCTAGTGTCTAAGTTATATATATACTTTATTTCATCCAAAATTGTTCAGCAGTTTCAGCGTGAAGGAATAATAAACAAACATACATACAAACTCTTGCATCGATAAAAGCGTGCCACACACAGACACCTGTCCCTTCTTGATCACATGAGTGGTCGCAGTTTATTGAATTACAATTAGCTGCCGCATAATCAGAGTTCGGCTCAGCATCGAGGCGCTTATTGGTTTTTGATTGCGATAACGGAATAATTAGAGTTCGCCAACAAATCCTTCGCACTATCCATCATTATGGGGATCATGTTGAAATTAATCAATTTTATGAATTAACAGTGTACGTTGTTTGACGACAGCTCGGCTCAGTTTATAGTCACCCTACTTGCTATGCCAGCGGTCGAGGGTTCGAGTCCCGCTGGGTGCATTCATTTTTTAAGCACAAACGTTTGTACTCCAGTCATAATGATACAAGTATATACTTATGTGTATTGTATCAACTTTCTGCTATCCGCAACAGCAACCTCGTAGCTTACAACGGAACTAGATGATGCAGTGTGTAATAATGTCCCGACATATTATTTTTGTATTATATGTATTTTTGTCATTCACAGGGTAAATTATACCCAAAGCTATATACTACGTGAATATTTTCGATTATCATAATGTTAAGAGATAAAAAACTAAATGCTCTCAAATTTTACTAATATCTCATGGGAATATCAAGATAAAAAGTATTAGGTATCTCTGTTGGTGCAACATAATAAATATAAATAATAAATATGTATGTTGGGACATTATTACAAAAGCACCACCTAGTTCCGTGGTAAGCTACGAGGCTTGTGTTACGGATACCAGATAGTTGATATACTACACATATAAATTTTAAATACATACCAATTATAAATATAAACACCCATGACTGGAGTACAAACATTCGTGCTCAACAAATAAATGCCCCCAGCGGGACCCGAACCCGCGACCGCTGGCGCAGAAAGTAGGGACACCACCAACTGAGCTAAGCGTGTCGTCATGGCGTGTGACGTCATTAAAATCCTTTCAATAACTTATCGTACTAACTAAGTAACAAACATCCAACGCATTACATAGTAGGAGTATGTATTACGTAGTATTAATAGAATGAATGAGTATTGACGTGCACTCGCGCCCACCTCATGTTATATTGTAAATGTTTATTTTAGTCTTTTTCCCAATACAAGTAAAGGTTAGAATTATGACTTTATTTTCTACCGAAAATTCACTCGATGTCCATATTCGTTGCAGAGTTTTCAATACAAATGAATATAAAATTGGTATATTATTATAATTTATGCTGACATAAATAACAAGGGCTAAACTTTGTAATTAAATTGAGGTTGAATAAAACTATTTCATTATGAATTCTGTATCTAATGATAAGGAGTATGACTTAATTTCAACAGATAATCAAATGATATCACAAAGTCCAAAGAGTATATTATGCAAAGCTCGCGCAGGGGCGGCGGCGGCAGATAGCGCCCGGACCCGTAATTGAACACTGACCACGTGCTTTTTCGCACAGTTAATAAGCTTTTTAAGAGATTCCATTTATATGATTGCTTTTGTAATTACTATAATAATAATAACAACGAGGAAACTAATTACATATAAAACAATAGATTACTTATATTTAAATTCAGACTACTTAAAAGCTGTGAGTTTCAACGTCAACTAAAAATGAAAACAAGCGATCCCACTGGTGGGCAAACTCTACAGAAACAAATTTTACTAAAGAATGTTTCATTTTAAAAAATAATATCGATTTAAAACTTTTTTTGTCTCACCATGAGGGGAAATATTGAGGATTAGTAGGTAGTAGGATTGTAGTTTATAATTTATCAAATATTTTTTTTAAATGAAAATTACTTACTAAATACTAATATACACATAAAATATTGTTTTAATTTTCAAACCGATAAAAAATATTCTTTAATATCCTAAATATCTTAATAATATAAATATACATTCAACATTATACAAAAACCGGTAACCTACAGAAGTTTCTGCGAGTACATACACTCTTTTATTTTTTTTTAATTGTCGAAAGTCGTAATAAGCTCCTGAGAAATAAAACTAAATTATGTGTGAACTATTAATTATAATATTCCCACCAGACCCTTTAATAGATATTTTGCATACAAAAATTCATAAGTTCATATTGAAAGTTAATTAAATTAGTCAATTCGCGTGCAATCACACAGTGCACAGGTCTGTGGGAGCCGGCGTGTTTGCGTACATTAGTGCGAAGTCAGTGAGTCTCGCGAGAAAACTTCGATACGTGGCTCGAGACTCGAGGGGATGCGGGCTATTGTTTGGTTTGTCCGATTTTACACGTCCGTGAGCCGCGCTAAGTGCTGGTTCTTAGACATACATCATTTAGTATTTGTAAACCAACGCAATCCGGCAAGTTTAATACAGTTATCTCGAAAACGGCTCCAACGATATTCATGAAATTTAGCATGCAGGGGGTTTCGGGGGCGATAAATCGATCTAGCTAGGTTTTATTTCTAGAAAACGTTATTTTATCAATATTTTCAGGCAATGAAAAAAAAGCTACAATACCATTAGAATATTAAGGTAAATTTCAAATGCTGCCCAAGTTACTCCTTATAATTCCACTATCTGCCAGTGAAAGCCAAAATTGGTCCAGACGTTTCCCAGATTAGCCTACCACTGTATAAATAAATAAATAAATAAAAATAGCCTTTATTCTCTGACCAATTATACATACACAGTAAATTTTAAAAACACTTTTACACATAATTGTGGTTTACATATTATTTTTATTATTCTTTTTTTTTTTTTAATGTACTCTATCAACAACTAGGTCAGGTTGTCTTGTGACATAGGCCTCCTCCAATTGTCTCCATTTATCTCTTTCTTGCACAAGCCTCCTCCAATGTTTGGGTAAGTCATCTTCCCATCTTTTAATTTGTCTACCTTGTTTCCTCTTCCCGTCTCTTGGGTACCACTCAGTGACATCTTTTGTCCATTTTTCTATTTTTGCTCTCATTATGTGTCCTGTCCATTTCCACTTCAATGCGCGTACTTTTGATATAACATCTTCTACTTTAGTCATTTTCCTTATTTTTGTGGCCCTCCATTTGTCTTCCCTTCTGATATTCAGCATACTTCTTTCCATACTTCTTTGGCATACCTTAAGCATTTGATCAGTTTTTGATGTTTGTGGCCATGTTTGGCAGCCATAGGTGAGGCATGGTAGAACACATGTGTTATATAGTTTGCTCTTTTCTCGAGTGGCAATTTTTGTACTTTTCATAATTTCCTTTAGTGACCAATAACGCTTCCACGTTATACTAATTCTTCGTTGAATTTCTTTAAGCAACTGATTCTTTACTGATACAACTTGGCCTAAGTATATATACTCATTGACATATTCAATTTTCTCTTCATTGACCTTTATCTCTTGTGTGATCATATTTGTCATTACTTTGGTTTTGTCGATATTAATTAGCAAACCTGCTTTCTTACTCTCTAAGATCAACTGTAGAAGCATGGATTGCAATGTGGTTGGGTCTTCTGCAAATAGGACTAGGTCATCGGCAAATCTGAGGTGATTTAGTTGAGATCCGTTTATTTTTTATTTTATTACCACTGTATACTTACTTGTAATGCAGGGTAACTATATACTATGTACATTTAAAAATGACTATAGTAATTTTTTTTAATAAAAAATCTGACGTCTCTAAAATAACCTATTAGCATCTTATGACAATGTTCATTATATCATTTACTTTTAAAACATTCATATTTAATGATACAAAACTAATTAAAACATTTCACAAGTAACTTTTTATAGTATTTAAGTGCGAACAAAACGAAATGACAGGGCGTAGAGACGTTAAACTCCGCAAGCAGGCTTAATCATCGGTGTCTATCGCTTCTGACCGACTGTGAGCGGCGGCGACGCACACTGCACCAGCACCGGATACTTTTTTTTATTTTGTGGATGTTTGTTTGCATGTTTGTCTTTCCGAATTGGTCATCCAACTATATTGATATTTGCCATAGGTTTATAAATTTGCTCACAATGCATTGACTTGTTACAGTTCTTACGCTATATACTTTACTAAGTTTTTATGTAATCGAAACAAAACATGGGAAAGTTAACCTGTAATTTGAGTACTTAAAAGGTATTGTGTAGCTTCATCTACCTAAATTAAAACATCGTATCGTCATATGACAAAGTAAGGTTCAGGTGAGGTGGCGGATACCATTGATATTACAGCTACTAAACAGATCCGAAGTCAACAAATCCAATTAAATTTTAATGGGTTTGTTTTTATTTGTATTATCGAAAAAAATACACAAACCACATCGATTTAAACTTAAAAGTGATTTAAACAAAAATGTTGGTATAATTTGACTCAAACAGTTCAGTATATTTTCCTCCTTATTTGTTCTGGCGTAATGAGTAACCAGCAATAAAATTTTATTGATTATCAATTTACTGTTCAACTTATGATATAAAACAACAAAATCGTGAGCGAGTCTCTCCCAGTGCACGTCGCGCCCGACCGGTGTAAAGAAGGGTACAAATCGCTGTATAAACTTAATATCGGGCAAATTGCCGGCGCCGGGTTGAGGGGGGTGCGGGGGAGGCGAGGGCGGTAGGGGGTGACTGGAGGGGGAGGGGTCTCGGCAAACATCTGGAGCTTTTATTGCGATGATCGTGTATTGATTCCACTCATAAGCGGCTGTCGCAAGATAATTTCATCTGGCGACCGGTCGGGTTTGACATTTATTAGTTTATTCAGAGCGATTTGTGAGCTTATTGTACGGCGGCCGCGCGTGTGCGCGCCCTAAGTCCTGCGCCGTAGGGGCATATTGCGCTGGCTGCGGGCCGCGGCCGGGTGGCTGCGGAGATAGCAGACAGAGATGAGGTTTATTAAAAGGGTAGAAAAACTCTCCGTGTTTGCTGCCGGGCTCCGAAAACAAATTAGTTTTACGAGGGCGTGATTATTCGTATTAGAGGTCTATTTAAAATATTTTTATGAGTTTCGTGAATGGAACTGTAAGTTTAATTTGAAGTTTTGGGTACATCGGGTATAGACTTGAGTTAATCTTTTTTTTAGAGGGAGTTTTATTTGTACTCTGTCTTTTATTTGAGGAACTCTCTATTTTGAGGGAGGTACATACATTAAACTGCAAAAAAAACCATATACTGAAATAATGTCACGAAAAGTTCACCTATGATACGAATTTCATTCAACACGTCACTCGTGGGCGCGTCGTCATGTAATTGTACATGACACAATAATAAATAATTTCCGCCGCATCAGCAAACGAAACAAGTAAACTGCGGCCAAAAGGTAAATAAAAACGGAAGCCGCGCTTAATATTAATATTAATACAAGGACGCAGCGACGCGGAGCAAACAGACAAATAAACCAGATTAAGTGTATTCGGCTCGGGGCTTCAAATATTTAAGAGAGGTATTTGCGGAGATGATAATTTTGTTTCATGTTATGATTTTCATTTAATGTCGGATCACCTGCGATTATATATTTATTTCGATATAAAACAGTAGGTGACTTAGCAAAATCTGTACATCAAATATTTTTTTTTTTAAATATGACTGCAAGGTATATTTAGAATATAGACCCTAAAGCGATAGGTAATACCTTATTTTATTTTTTTATATTATGTTTGTTGGTGTATGTCTCTTTGTATGTTCGCGTGTCACACAGAAAGTACTAAACTGATTTTAAAGGATTTTTTTATAGTTATAACTAATAAATCGGAGCAACATTAGACTGAGAAACTTTTATTTTCACATATACGGAAATCTTTTATTTTCACGGAAATGCACAATAATGTGTTGTATCGAGTCGTCTTTGGAAACTGGGGGTGGAAGTTTAAAATGGAGAATCAATCATTTCTCTCAATAAAAATCTTCTTTAAAAAATACATAGCTTAGCTTAAGTGGGTAAAACTAAGCTAGTCTAAAACATTATAGCCTCTATATATTAGAATTTCCACATAATTTACATGAGTATAATATGACTTCATAGCATGAGTGAACAATACGAGATAACTTCTTATGAAACGTCGCACATCAAAGTCACAAAGTTATTCACAAGTATATTGAAAGTGGTAATGAAACGATACGGTATTAGTGAGCGGGTCGCGATGCGGCGGTAATTAAGCGACGCAACAATGGCCGTGTCAGCGCCAGCCCTCCTGCAGGCGAGCAGCCTTCGTGGATCTGCTTCGGAAAAGGTCCTCAGCAAACGAACGTTCCTCGCACGACTTGATGTTGTTTCTTAAACTTATTTATTCTAAATAAATATTTTTTGGAAATATCTTAATATTAATTAACTTTAAGGGCAGGAATTCGAATTTTTTAAAGTAACTGAAATACAGTATTTTTGAGTTAGATTGAGAGCCCACTGATATGGACTGATAGATTTCATTCCACTAATATGAAATAATATTATTTTAAATTATATGTCCCTCAATAAATATTATCTTTAATCTAATAAACATGACCAACAGGGATTCAACTCCTGTGATATTAGTATATAATAAAGTTGCTGAGGCTTTATATACTTCCTATAAATTGAGTTCGAGCATAGTGTGTAGATCTGGCAGAAAATTTTAATTTAAGGTAACTAAAATAAAGAAAAAACTAATAGCAATCTATTCTACAAATAGAATGCAATGAAAATGCAAAGTGTCCACGTCAAATTACAACTAACGACGTGCCTTCCGAGATGCTTGACTTATGCCTATCTATATCTGATACTAAACACTGTCGACCAATCGTATTAACGTAAAAAAGTTACGAACGCACAAACTTTCATAATAATTTTTCAAAAATTTGTGACTTTTTCGGATAACAAAAATCTAGAGCTGTAGCTTCGCTACATCTTTCGTTAGTTTGTGGCGGGCCTTATCTAGATCTACTTAGCACCGTAATTACATTTTTCTGGTAGACGGCGTGCGTTTGACGCGGACCGCCAACAATGTCTCTCACTCGCACTGACTCCTCCCGGCCCGGCCTATGTCTCTACAAACAGATCATTGTTCTCGTCAAATCTTCATTTATGGCTGATATTTTTATCTAAATCCAATAACAAGATTCATTTTATATATTTTTTTAAGTTGGTGGGTTCTTAATAAGTTTAAGTTAAAGTTGGCCGAGACTTGAAGTGCTCCTGGAAGTAATTACGTCATACAATAAGTAAATACGATTTAAAAATAAGGATTTCAATGACTCAATATAACTCTTATTAAAACTAAATCCTTTAATATAATTAAAAGTTACTACATTTATCAGAAAGTTTTTTTTAAACAAAGAAAAACAAAAAAAATAAATCGATTGAGTGGGTCCGAATCAGGTACCTTTAGTCAAGTGCAAATCATTTCGAAAATATCGTGAGGAAACCTGCAGTCTCGAGCCTACTAAGTAATGGAAAGACTTGTGAAGTTTGCCAACACGCACTTGGCCAGCTTGGTGGACCGTTGGTATCCCCTCGGTCTGAAATGTAACTCGTGCTCAGATTTTCTAAATAGCTGAGTACATTATAATAACAAAATAACTATTTTATTTACTTCAGTCACATACATTTAAAAATGTACCTACGAGGATTATGTACAATATATAATGGAAATAAGCAAAATAACTTGTATTCACTTTAGCTTAATATAGAGTATCAATTGTTTCATGTTCTTTGTGAAGTGCTATTAACATTTGTCAATAAATTCATGCCATATCGGATTATGTATAAGCTATGAATGTAATTTAATATCAGCAACCGCAATAGCTCCAGTTAGTTAAATTAACTCCCTTGTTTACCAAACTACGGGTCGTAATGCGGTGACTGCCCGCCAATTACACTACAACTCCCCCCACTGGTCCATCGTACCCCCCTCCCCGCTACCACCCTCCTCGCACCCTCCCTCGTCCCAACCACTAACACCCACTAAGAGTTTAAGAAGATTAGGTAAAGTGAATTGAGATTATGTGGCATGGTAGAGCTAAAGTTTTTAAACGTCGACGAGGCGAGGTGAAATATATACCTAGCTATGATTGTTTTAATACGACCATTTTAAATAAGTATATTTAATTTTATACATTTTCTTTCTCTCCTTTAGTAATAGCAGTTATTCAAAAAAAATGCTTTTCCAAATTAACGATGACTGCGACAAATATCATATAGTACTTGTACTTCACATATTTTATGCCTTATGTATTTTTGAATATAGGTGGGTGGACCATGGAAGGCCACCTTAACAAATAAACAATTATAGTTTATTTATTTACTGGATAAATGGAACAAACTTATTTTTTAATAAACCTTTTTTTTTATGTAACATAAAACACTTTTTTTATTGCAAGGTTAATCACTATCGAATAAACGTAGATTTTAGAAAGCTCTTCTAAATGGCCTTGCTAGGAACGCGCGCCATACAAGGCCAATGTTATAAATCAGTGATTGAACTGAAAACTAACGTTATGATTATCAAAATACCTGCTTATACTTAAACAACATTAAAAGGTCTTTCATTATAACGTAACATTAAATGCTCAACATTATATATACATTTATAAAATAGTCAACGAAAATAACTTGATCACAATTTTATAAGATAGTATAGTATTATGTGATATGTGGTATAACTAAGTATCTTTTAGAAATTATAATAAAGAAATGTTTTTAAGTAATACTAATTTGTTTTATATTGATAAGAAATAAGTTTTCGAGGACTTTAATAGTAAAATTATAAAAAAATTAACTTATAAATTGACTTATCTAGGAAAACTACCGATATTTTGACTGAAATCATAATAAAGTGGTAACTTTTTTTATTACTATAGCCAACCTTTATTACTAATTCAGAATAACAAAGGTTAATGAAAATAATAGGTTATTTACTTAAAAACTTAAGTTTCTCTGTGAGCGCGACTTACAATTTTAACGTCGATAAGAGAAGTCAATATATCGATGGACCGCATTGACATAATATCGGCGTGAGGGACTTGCCGCTGTGTGTATGTCCTTAAGATAGTATTAGTGTAAGTAAAAGGAATTTTTCATCACGTGGCAATAACTATGACTTTTTAATAATTGGCATTCGAAGGAACATGGACTTCCATGGTCCACCCACCTTATAAAATAATACTGACAAAAATATGAGCTCAAAAGAACTCAAATATCTTATTATGATAGACTCAAGGTACTTTCGTTTTTATTATTACCAAATTCTTTCTTTCTTTACGCTGTGCTATTACTTTACAATTATTATAACTGACGTAGCTTTTATGTAATTCGTGGTATTTATGCATTCGTGAAATGGGAATAATATAAAAAAAAATGAAATTTAGGGAGTTAAGTATAAAGTAGGAATTACTAGAATTAGAATGCACCTCCTTATATGATATTACGTTTTATTTACAGCCTGCCTACGAGCCAGTACACTTTCATGTTCACTTCAAAAGTGAACAACTTCCATACAAACTTCCATCTATTCATCTGCTAAGTGTTAAAACCCTTTTAAATTGGCACAAATGCTTTCTTTGTGCTTCCCTTGATTCTAGCTTATGTTTCGTCGTCGTTGTTGTGCCCGCTTTGAGACCCAGCGTTTATTTGTTATGGAGTAAATTATGAAATAAGTGAATTAAAATATGAACTACTTGTACTTACTGCAAAATAAAATTTTTAATAAGTAATACCACCATGCCTGACCTGACCTGGCCTGACCATGCCTGGTTATAAAAAAAAATTAAGATATTTACATTACATAGCTCTCTTATATTTTATTCTTGAAAATATCGTTGTGACGTTGCTCATACAAAAACTATAAAGCTTTTCCAGTTATTTTTTTTTTATTTTGATCTTTTCGTCTCAACTTACACTAAGAAAAATATATTCGCAAAAATATAAGCAACCATCTTGCTCTAGGTCAGAAATCTACGAATAAGTAAACTGCGTACGAGACATTAATACTTCCGTGTTTTAATTAATATTTTATAGTGCTGTACAGATGTATAAAATATTTTAATTTTCGACTACAGACGTGCCATCAACAACCAGGACCGTTCGTTCGTTCCAATACACAGTTTATAAACAGGTTTTCTTTATTATTTTTTTTATTATTTTTTTCAATAATAATAATGTTTTAACTTTTACCACTTTGTATTTAAGTCAGAGTTTCAGATCAGAGTTTATTTTGCTTTTTTATTCATAAATTATAGGCTACGGAACACAAGTAATTACCTCTTATCACTTACGACTTGTCGGTCACCACAAAGTTAGTCTTCCGCCGTGAACGACTCCGGGACTATTTGGCAAATACAAATATTCGTATCGAGATGAACTTGATGCGATGTATTTCTTAGAGCTACAGGTTAGAAGTCTAGCATTCGGTCTAGAATAGTACCTACATATGTGGCTTAAGCCCAATAACACTACGTTAAAATATGCAACGAATATGCAATTTTGCTAATTGTGCGTGCTAGACTGGAAGATATAGAAGTTTTGTAATTTTAAGATAAATTTTAATAAATTCACATGTGAGCAAACTAAAATAAAAGAAATGCAATATTGAAAAGCTACTCAGTCCGATAGCCAAAGCCTACAGAATCCTATTCTTTGTACAGTCCATATCGAGTACTTTCAAAACACGCGCGCGTATAGAAAACGTCACGGTGAATTTTATTCTATTTCTCATCCAGTATTCTCTATTTTTAATAGTATAAGGGTCATTTTCAGTCGTAATCCCCGCGGCTTCACCGGGTGGTAAGTGGGCTTAGCCCTACGCCCAATTTTTACCAAATTAATCTTTCTTCAAACACTCAGCTTCTTTGTTACGAGACGCAAATTTAATCTTGATGATCGCGAACATGTTCGTGGGGGGTGCGATGGAGCGAGGGTGAGTGTGGCGTGCGGGGGTGCGGGGGTGGTTCTTTAACAATGCTCGAGATTATAATGGACAGTGGCGATATAATAAAGGAATCGATAGGGTTTCGTACGATCCGCGTGTGAGCAAATAAAGAAGTAGGTAGTACGTAAGAGTCTTCATTTAAGTAGGTACCTAGTAGTAGTTAGTTACTTTAGATTACTCCATTATGCTAGAACAGCATATCTTTTTGTCATCTAACACCATAATCATTTTATTATAAAAAATATTGTGTAAATTCAAAAATATTTCATTAGTTTTATTAAGTGCATGATACAAGCAAGTATTTCATTTAAAGTGAAGTCTGAACATAGCGGAGGAGGTAAATAAAAGTAGTACACGTATTTCTCATCTAGTTTATTGCGTTACTACGGCGACAATATTGCAAACTCGCTACACTACACCTCAATAAATAACCTCTACGTGTTACGTATTATGCACTAATGGATATTACTTATACACTACACTCACTACTTACACGATGAGCTTCGACTCCGATGCGGACGCATGACTAGTAGAACATTCACATCATTTTCAAACAAATCTTAAGTTACAGTATCTACATCTAACAGCATACTTCTGTTGTTTTTATTATTTTAAATTACTTTGTGAACTCAAAGTACTCGTATCATCGCTTCGTCGTACATCCGGAGTCATTGAGCCGATAGAGTTTCTATACAATATTTACAATACACTTATTTTTACATTACAACTTTAACCTCAGCGATTTTACAAGATACTCAATAAATTCTTAACTACTATATACAATATTTACTGACTTTATTTGAATACACGTTTTGAGATCAGCGAAGACAATTGCGGGAGACCGGAGCTTCCAGCTTCTACGTCGAAGGGTAAGGCACACGAATAGCTAAGTCGAATCCCACAAATTATTATGTTTTACACATTTTTAAGATTCTTACAATCTAATTCTTACATTATACTTTATAAGACAGTTACATACATGTGCACGATAAGAAAACCAACTCAGAAAACTTTGACGGATAGAACGTTTATGGTATTGCTAAAATTTCGCCATTTTATTTTTATTAAGCTTGCGGCGCGCTAGAAAATGATTTCTACACTATGTGTTAGGTATCCCTCAGACTAAAGACTAATATTGTCAGGAAATTAAACATGAAACCGAATATTATTATTTTAGAACAAAATATAATGATTAAAATCAATATGAAATATTAATAGCATACTAGTTATAAGTAAATGAATTTATTTTGTTTTAAATAGTAAATTACAGCTATTACTTATTTACTATAAATTTCTATCTTAAATGGCCAATCGAAGTTAGTAGGATAATCAGTAAAATCTAAAATCTAATTTTGACTATGAAATTGCTTTAGACGGGCTCTGTAGTCTGTACATATAATTCTTTAGTCTGAGTCTCGATCCAAAATTTATGCCGTATAAGTAAGTATTGAGTATGGATATTCCAAGGTAAAAATCGCATTAAAAAAACTATGTCATGATGTTGTAAAATGTCCTCATTTGATGTTACATATGTAGTTACATATATGTATGTTACATATGTAGTTGTACTCAAAATATATACTTTTTATATAATAAATATAATCTTTACCTCGTATATACCTATCAGAAAAGGCTTGTTTCCACTAAGAATGAATCGGATGGCTTAGAGTTTCTAATGATTAATCATGATATGTAGTAAACAAAAAAACAACTTTTTTACTAAAATAATATAAGATTACAAATATTTTTGGAAATTAAAATCGGCAAAATTACTTATTTAATCACGTGACATTAAACACCAATCAGAGAAGCGTGACGTCACGCCTCGCAGCTGTACATCATCTGTGCTGTCAGTGAAGTGAACAGGTTATTGATACACTTCGTTTTCATAACATTAATACAGTTTTCCGAATCATTGAGACATAATTCTTTGTTTTTTTTACAATTATAGCCGTTCTATACTGCTATACATCCATTTTCTCCCGTCTTCTTGACATTCTTATTTACGTGGAGTACAACCAGGTTTCATGCGCACTTGTGATACTGTTATGTTCTTGTGATAATATGATACTCCATGTAATTAACCATATCATTTGGCAACAAAAAAATAAAGCAACTGTGTTTATTATAATAAATATAAATATGAAACTAAAAAATTGATTTTAAATCAGAATACTAAAACACCTGAACTTAAATATCATAGTACATAAAGTACCCAGCTACTAGTACTAAAAATTTACAAATGCTGATTCTGCAAACTTCAACAGCTTCAACAGCTTTAGATTTAGATATTCATTGTGTAAATACTTATATCAAAATGATCTTCACAAAAATACATTCGGAAAACTGTAGACAAACTATTAGGATTATCTCTCCTCGCAAGTTTTATTTACTTTTACCGTATTTGTTTATTGTTTGGAACGTATATAAATAACTTGTTTCGCGTTTTTATAGTTGTGCTTTTACACTGGGGTACTACACAGTACCTACTTATAATATGAGAAATTCATTTTTTATTAAAGAAAACAACATTATAGTAACTACGGTATACAGAAACACTATTACTATCGCGAGGAGTGACGTCATTCAAGACGCCATGACAGTAAGGAGCGTTTTTGAGATAATTTTAAATTGGTTTTTAAAAATGCAAAATATTTAATGTTAATGATGATTTTCTTAAAAAATAAAATGTTTTTCGTGTTAAATTGGTGCTAATGTCCACTATTAAGCAATTTTTCAAATTTAGTCAACTAGCCTGATGTGATACTATATTATAGCACTATGTTGTATATAATAATATGTTTGCTTGAATGTTTAGTATTCTCATTGGTTTCATCGCGCGCCGCCGCGATCCTTTAAACATAATTAAAACGGCAGTTATCTAATGCGAGCTTCCATTGAAAGATTTTCGAACTTCAATAGACTGTTACACTATTGTGTGGGAGCCTGATCATTGTTTGACGTCACACGATGTAATAGTGTATGTATCTTAATTAATATTAGTGTACATATGTATGTGAAACATAGGGCTTATGGTATTGGTGGTTACGTGTGCACGCGGCTGTAGCGGTCGTGCAGGAGGCGCAGCTCGGCGGGCAGCGCGGGCAGCGCGGGCGGCGCGGGCGCGGGGGGCGGCGCGGGCGGCGAGCGCGCGGGGGAGGGGGAGCGCGCGGCCGGCGACACCGGCGCAGGCGGCGGCAGCGCCAGCACGTACCTGCGGGAACACATGGCCCTTAACTCATGTTGGTAAGTCATAGAGGTTTTTCAGTACACACCCTCAATTTCTGTCATTCAAACTCTAAGTCGAAATCATCGACTTGACGTATTGTCTGAACTGCGGGAAGTCATTACCAACTTCCCAAGTTTGGGTTTTATTAAGAATTTTATAGGAAAACGCCATAACTAAATTAATTTAACCCAGGGCTAGGCCTCACTATAATGCCAATCAATGTTCGTTCTCGGTCCGATCTGTGAGGATCTTATCTTCTATCTTATTAAAAACAAATCAATTAATTTGCTTATCAAAAAAGATCATTGCGTTCATTTGATACGTTTATGTTGATTGTTAACATTAACAGCCAATAGGAAAAGGTCTCACCTATGCAGCAATGCCCTGAAGGCCGCGGCAGGAGGAGCGTCGTGCCACAGCGGCGCGCCGAGCCCGAGCCACCACTCGCCCGCGCCCACGCCCACGCCCACGCCACCCATGCCCACTCCCACGCCCATACCCGCGCTCCACTCACCTACACCTGGACGAAATAGCAGAACGCTTACGATGTGCACAAAATTAATATTTCGATATTTCGACACCGTCAAAATAACCATGGTCACTAAGAACCTATATAAGTGAAACATAAGTTAAAACATCATAATACACGAGTAACTTAAAAAAATAACGTTAGATACCTCGAAAGTTATAGAATATTCAACCTCCTAAAGTTCAGATATTAAGCTCTTATTCAATTGTGTTAGAGTATTTTATGTTGAAGTAGAAACAAAATGGAATCTTTAGGATATATTGCGTCATAACTTAGAGACGCAACAATTTGTAACGTATCAATATCTATATGCTATAATGTCCTCATTTCTCAACACTGATTTCGATGACAGCGACCCATTCATTGAGACTAGCCTTAGACACGGTAAATATTACAGTGGAAAGCGTACGAGCGCAAACTCAAATGCACTCTGTATTCATGCCCGTCTTATATTGCAGTAGGACGACAACTTCATAGATCTGGCGCAGGACCTACGACTTCACATGCTCTTTGCGGATAAGAGATGTAACACCGCCAACTTCCCAACTCCGGGCTGTTGCTTTCAGTCCTGACGAACTTAAAACTCAATAACATAACTTGGCCGCGGCAGGTGGCGCGGTCGAGGGTAGTCCCGACTCCCGACTCCCGGCAAATAGTGATAATAACTTATTTGTTATCTAATGATGGCACAAGGGCTGCGTTGTTCCTCACGCACCTGGACTACTTACAATACATTTATATTATACATTTTATGCTAACCACTCAAAGTAAGTTGGACTTTTGTAGTTCGATGGATTATTAATATCATAATATGATTATGATATTGAGGTATTATTATTGTAAAAAAAAACAATTTTAATTTTTGTAAATAATAAAATTATCATAATATAATATACTCGTACTACGAGTAAGTTTGGATTAAGTTCATCGCGATGTACCTAATGATATACCTAGCCCTGCCTAAAAGTCCGAGGCGTCGCTGTGAGATGAGATGGTTTATGCTATTAAAGTCTAGATTATAAAGTTTGTATAATTCTCACAATAAGTTGCGTTGAGCAAATAATAATTACAAAATATTTAACCTCTATGTATTTTCTCTATGTAGATTTTAAAAATTACCTTTACTTCTTAATTATTGCTTATCTACAAGGAACATTTAATGATCCAAGAGGAATTGCAAGAAAAATGAACTTTCTATTATAAACCCTCTATGTGTGTCCATTACCGCCACATTTTTAACGATGTTTATGACAGGCGTGTAATTATCACACATTAGAGTCGCGCCAGTCATTACCGCGTATGTTAAACCGCTACACGCTAGCTATGAACGACCCCGGCGTCACTTTTTTTCATACTTTATTTCTCTTTGCACTACCAGTCAACTCTATCCGTAGCTTACAAGTGCATACTAGTTAAATTGAAACACCAAATATAGAAAATCGTAAAAAATATTATAATCATCATTCGCATTCGCATTGAAAGACTTTTTAAAAGAAACTACGTGGACACTTCATCACTATGGATACTGATGAATTTGTAGAAATTAGAAAAAAAAGATCAGTGATCCTGATTAATTGTGTTAGCCGTATTTCTCGAGACTGAATGAGAAAAACTCAAAACTCTACCGTTTGAGAATTCATACCAATTTCATATACGTATCAAAATAACTTAATACCAATAAAATCTTCAATACAAATCGATATCGTAATTACAAAAAGTATTAATATCGTATAAATTACACAGGTGTTAGCGTCACTCCTGTACTTTTTATTGTCAAATGATAGTTACGAGATATCCATCAGTAAATGGTGGTAATGACCGGCTGTTGTGAACAGAAACAAGGTAATCGATTTCATTCCTTCCAAATTATAGGAAAATTACATATGCATAATACAGTAGATACGAGTATATCCACACTGGTAAATCAGTTAAACGAGTCTTAATTATGTACAAGTATCAAGAAGGAACAATACTATAGTAAGAAATTCTAAAACAATAACTATACAATTCTAGTGACTATACATAGAATATAATGCTAAATTAGTCGAGGAATCATTATTGAAATAGTCATTTTAGTCATAATCACTACTACGACGCGCCTAATTTATACATTTTAAAATTTTTCACCCCCTATCTGTCAGAAATCGCATCACTAGAAAACCACTTGACAGACGTTAATAAAATTTGGTAGGATACTCGTAATAGCTGATTACCCGGTATTAAATGAATGAAATATAACTATATCTGTTGGAGGTGTCGGAAAAAAATAAGCTTTCAACGAAAACGCTGCCTAAACCCTTTGAGATAAATTATAATAAAATGATGTATGGTGGAATTGTGTATCTTATATAGGTCTACAAAAAAGTCCGCGATGGCATATGTCTATCTCTTAACCTTGAAAAAAGTTAGGAAATTAAAAAAAAATACTATAATTATAACATGATAGAAATATTAACGGCGTTTGACGTATCATATTATGACCGTTGCTTTGGTGCGTGCAATAGTAATTAAATCAGCAAATATATACCGGGCGATGCGAAGTAAATACTATATAAGTACAACACGTACCTAGGGACGAACCCGAGCGAAGCGAGGGTTAGCCCCTAGTTACATAATATATGACAGTAGCGCTAGCGACTCGTCCTAACTTCGTTCTGGTCCCTACATGACGTTCTTAAATATCGTAGCCTAAGACTTACTCCAAATCATAATTCATTAATCTAGAAGTAAATTTCAGCTTTAGCGTGAACTGGTAACAAACATACAGAATTACAAACACAGATACAGACTTTCGCTGTTATAAACTAGTCTGATTAAAGTATTGATAACAGTTGCCCGAGTCTAGTCTAGTATTACTGAAGGGTGTTGAAGTGCGAGAGCTGGCACAGGCCGGCGACAGTCAGCCGCGGACAGACATGCTCGTATCACACACCGCGTCGGTTAGTAATGCGATTATAATTGCGGGCTTCGAGCGCGGCGCTTCCAGCGGTGTTACCAAAATGATTTCTAAGTCGATAATAGCTCCAAATAAACCATTCATTATATCGAAACCTTTAAGCGACAATCACGATTTCCTGTAATTATGCACTAACAGGCTTTACCGAGCCGATAATTATATACCAATTCTATACGAATCTTTGACATATATTTTTATTATTTTTTCTAATATTTTTGTTTTTTATCACAGTAAGCGTGTCGCTTGGTTCTTAACGATAGCCTATGTGTTACTCCGGGTAAGTATATACTCTATACACTGATTTCTATCCAAATCACTCCAGCCGTACAATTGGGAAAGAGTGAAACAAAAAACAAACGCACACATATTCAAACTTTTGCATCACTAAATATTACAAAATGAAGTCCTCCGCCGCGTCTATCTGTATGTCTACTGCACAAATTTTCATACCGTTTTCACCAATAGATATTAGAGTGGTTCTCGAGGAAAGTTTTAGTATATAATTTGTCAAGTTTTTGTATACATTTACTTGCGGAACTCGCAGCTTCGCTCGCGCTAATCTAGTTTATATTAATATTAGTCCGATTTCCATAAGATACTGACCGTGCTCGTGATGCAGGAAGGGCGCGTGCTCTCGCCCCAGAGCTTTCTCTCGTTTGCGCCATTTCGCGCGTCTGTTTTGGAACCACACCTGAGTACAAACAATTAAACACATTAATATTATCACCACGTAGCATGCATGAAAAGAAATACTTTCCTACTATGTTTTGGATAAAATAAATGAAGTAATATGGATAAATATAACATATTGCCATATTCAACATTAAAAGTTATAAAAAGTATAAAAAATGTTTTAAATCCAATTCAGAAAATATTGTGGTGCTAAATAGTGCTAATAGTAAATTAGTACTGCACTAGACAGACAGGGACAGAGACGTGTAGAACCTTAGTCTCTCCCGTGACCATGATTGCTGTAAAGCATTCGTAACCACGGGACCACAAAATCAAAATACATGCACGAATAAATTCAAAAACATTGTTTTATTATACATACTAGCGACTGACCCTCGCTTCGCTCGGGTTCATCCCTAGGTTTAACGTCAGCGAAGCCACGGGCTCCGCTAGTTAAAATAAATAAAACTTCTAAAATATAACCTCCACCTTTTTTGAAGTCGGTTAAAAAGTAGCCTAAGTTACTCCTTACATCATTAGCTATCTACCAGTGAAAGTCCCGTCAAAATCGGTCTAGCCGTTTCAGAGATTATCCGGAACAAGCAGACAAACAGACAGACAAAAATTTTAAAAATTGGTTTTTTGTTGTTAGTATCGTATATATACTTTCATATGCATTTAGTGAAAAGCTATTAATTTGAAATTAAAAACAGACACTTCTATTTTATTTATATATGTATGTATGTATGTTGGTATAGATTATATTGTTACGAGTATAAAAGATATGCCTCTATCCTATAGAATAAAAACTTTCGGATCGAATGAATTTTTCCAAACGGTTTATTTATTTATAAACTTTAGTTTAATATTATGCACCTATTGCTCTCATTATCTTATATAGATTAAAAAATAATCGTTAATGATAAAGTTAAGATTGCACACAACACTCTCATACAAGGCGGGCGCGCGGCGCCGCCCGCAGCGGCGGACGCGGCGGACGCAGAAGTCTCCGCGTACTCTTTTAATTTTTTTATAGCGTAATTGTCGCCAATTTGCCGCTCGCTCTCCACTACAATGGGGCCGTAATGAAAAGCAATTACGCATACGTGGTTTTCGCGCGGCCACCGGCGCAACGGAAAGCCGACCTTAGCTCCTCACACTTCGGTACCAATTTGAAAAGCCGACTGCGTAGAATAGAAACAAATTGAGCTAGTCGAGTCGCATTGCGCTAATAAAAAGACATTGTAGCAGCCGAAAGGCAAAAATGCTATAATTTCATAATTTTCAAATGAGTCCATTTTCGTGGTGCGACTCAGCGGAGCACAAATTGTCCCCAAATTATACAATACAAAAGCTAAGCATAGAGACGTAGGGGCAAGAAATGGAAGTTAGTACTAAGATAGCTCCACCTTTTGTCTCAGTGAAGTCTTCGTCTAGCTTTGGTGTGTGAAGTAGATATTATATATTAGGAAAAAAATAACTCTATTAAATATTTTGACAAAACTACCTACATAAAAATATTATGCATTGTGTAGCTCGTAAATTTCCAAATGTCGTCATCAAAATTGGAGTGGAGTCAAGTGTCGAACTCAGGGGTCGCAGTCATTATATTTTTCCAATTAAACAGTTAAATTAAATTAAATTACTTGAAATAGAATGAAACTGATCGAGCGCTGCTGCGGCGCTCGAGTGGTGTCGCTGGCGGCTCCGTTACAGCGTGCACTCCACTTCTTATTACGACTATTGCTTTCTAAATATCACAACTACCTTCAAAACAACCCTATTTGTCACCACCTATAGAATACTTTTTTGCCTGCGCGAGCCGCTCGTGGGGAGGGTAGAATGTGAGTCGGTGAGCGCCATCTATGGAGTGGATTAAAAGCAATTTACGCTGCGTAGAGTGTGATTTAAGAACCGCGCCCTCGCGGGTCTATCGAGTATCGAGCAGTTAGGGTTGTGAGACCAGTACAAGATTTCCTGAATTTTATGAGAAAGTTAACTTACGCAGGTAGCGTATAACGCATTCACATAAAATAAGTTCTTTTCTTCCTACTATATTTTAGTGGATGAAAGAAACCATCTCACAAAATAATAAATTAAATGTAAACGCGCAATTAGTCACGAGCACAAGATTATAATGGGTGAAAGTTGGAAAGTAGTGTTGAAGCTTAATCTCGCGCAAAAACGAGCAGTCATCAAGTTCTCAAATGTCGCTACGACACAAGGGCCAATCTTATGTAGCTGCTTCAGAAGTCAGCCGCAATTAAAGAAATACAGTCACAAGAGCATCTAATGACCGAAATGAATTCCTCATTAGCAGCATACAGCCCTGCGAAATATTAAAGTGTTTTATTGTCTGTGCATTGCCGACTGCCTCTCGAGGCCGCGAGATTACCTCCCCCTCGCCCCCTCCCAACCCTCTCACTCCTCCCCTCATCTCGCGGAGTCAGTAATTACCAAATTGCAGCGGCGCTCACTTTAACTGCAGTTTGAGAGCTCTCACGCTCAAACCGTGCTTAATTAAACCATTGTTAGTCGTGCCCGCCACCACCGAGCCGTCGCCCACGCCGCGCTGCCTTCTGACGGCTTCCATTGTACTCTGCCCAGTTAAAGGCTCATTAGACCCATGCCAAGTTAATAAAGCGATTTCTTCAATTGATAAGTCAAGCCAAATCTCAAAAACACTTTAGCTATAATGGTTTTCATTATTTTTTATTAGTACATTTATATTTCTATTTATAGAAAATTTACTTCACACAACATTTATACATTGCATTTCTCACAAATTCAGTAAGTAAACTGCTGAGTGCAGAAGAAAAAAAAATAAAAAATAAAACAGCAGAAACAATAGATTAAAATGTAATAAAACCATTGTCACACGCTTGATTACACCAATTTTGCACGGAGTAGTGACGGCTCGAGGTACAATTAGCGAGACATTAGCGGCGAGAGTGTAATGAGGCGCGAATTAGCGACCATTGTTAGAGCCGGGCCCTCGCCGTGCTCGCGCGCACGATAGCTTGTAAGAACTTGATCATTTAGTAATGCTAATTACATAGGCAATGTTTTTCATATCACTAAGAAATAACACTGTCAGAGCTCGAAATATTTCACAGGTTAAAATCGTTTTAAAATATACAATAAGCTTTCATTATTGGGTTTGGTGATATTCGTTCTAACATTACATCATAGTTAATACTTCATCGTTGGTCGTATTAGATTTAGATCGATTATACCGCAGAGAGCCAGCAGCTAACCTGTTACCGCGAGTGTAATCTGCGCGATTGTGCGCGGACAATGACGCTAATGTTAATTACCACGTCACGCCTTCAGCTGCCGCCGCTCTCGCCCGCGCGCCTCCTGCCGCTGTGCTGCTACTGTTGCCCCGCGTGGATATTATTAGAATGTAGGCATTGCATTTACCTACGTATGTCCTATACTAAAAGGCGTTAGTAGCCCACTAGTAACACGCTCGCTTGGATAACCGAATGAAACGAGAACATGTGCCAATCGTTTCTAACATAATTACCACTTGTCATATAGTGAAGTAAAATATCGTAAGGAAACCTGCATGTCTGAGAGAACCTAGCAAGTTTCCTAAAGAAACATGTGAAGTCGCCCGCACTTAGCCAGTCTGGTGGACTATGGCTTGATCCTCCTGGTATTCAAGGGAGGCCCGTGCCTAGCAGTGGGACGTCAAAAATAAAGGGTTGAATACATGTTCTTTACTAGGCTATTTTTTAAGTCAGTCATACTCAACAATATGTACCTACCTAATATCTACATAAAGCAGAGATAGAGCTGGATGCAATGAGTACGAAAATGTCATGCTAACATTGTTTCTGAAGTGCCATGAACCTCTTTATGTCAATGATATAGGTACACCCTAAAAAAGTTAAGTATCCCTCAATTAAAATTTTTATCTATCCTTTTGGAAATGTTATTTTTATTCAGTACTACTTAAAAAAAAAAGAACTTAGTATAATATGAAAGTTAATTATGTACCTAGATATTACCAGTTATGTAAACCACGGAATTCACTGCGACGTCTTCAAAATTAGTTAAAATTAGACTTTAATTACGTCTACTAACCAGAAGTTAATCAAGTCTGATTTTATGAGTTATTAATTAACTTAATTTAATGTAAAAATCATTACAAATATTATAAAATACCTGTACTATATTATGCAAAGTAATTTTTATGCAATATTCAACTGATAAGTTTATATTGAAGACTTTCATTATTATTATTAACTCGTAATTTGTATATTAAAAAGTTAATCGATAAAAGGGTTTACGTCGTTGTCTTGTTTGTAATTATATATAGTAAAAAAACAGAATAATTATTGAAATCCTTTTAAATTTAATTAAATTATTCGTTATTCATTTATAATATAATTTATTTGAATTAAAACAACAAAAAAGTATGTAGTTAGTTGGTTCATACAACAATATTTAGACACCAAAGACTGGATGCAATTCGGTGTTTATTCGGTGCCTTTAATTTTCACCGGCTATAGGTACCTACTGCTTTATCTCCGTCTTCCGAAATAAATAAAAATAATAACAATACATATTATGTAAACTCAAGAGATAACGAGATAAACTCAAAGGTAACAAAAAGATTTAAGTATTGTTTTCGCCAATGGATGGAGTAATTTATAAAGAAGGTTTAGGTGTATTATTCAATAATATTTTGTGAAATATACTGAAATCTGACGGTGATTGTTGAAGATGTAAAATATTGTAATAAATTGAAAAGCATAATAATTACTACCAAAAAGTCCGCGATTGCATCTTTCTAACAAAGAAAACCTACCTATTATAAAAGATATGCTCTTTTGTAATATCATGTCAATAATTAGTTTAAACTTAACTAGTGAAGTATTTGACGACTCGTTTGGCTCAGTTGGTAGTGACCCTACTTTCTGCGCCAGCGGTCGCGGGTTCGAGTCTCGCTGGGGGCATTCATTTGCTAATCACGAGTGTTTGTACTCCAGTCATGGGTGTTTATATTTATAATATGTATGTATTTAACATTTATATGTGTAGTATATCAACTATCTGGTATCCGCAACACAATCACGTTAAGTAGCTTACTGCGGAACTAGATGACGCTGTTGTAAATAAATGTCCCCACATATTTATTTATTAGTAGATCGTCCGTTATATTGAAAGTGAAGTGAGTCTGACCTGCACCCGCGCCTCGCTGAGGTCGAGCCGCATGGCCAGCTCCTCGCGCGTGAACACGTCGGGGTACTGCGTCTTATCGAAGGCGCGCTCGAGCTCGTGCAGCTGGTACGTGGTGAAGGTGGTCCGGCTGCGGCGCACCTGCTTGTGCAGACAGAACACCACGCTTATTGTACTTTACTGTCTCTCATTGTTTAAATACTTGGCGAGCAGAGGACGGGGCAACGGTTCAACTCCGAATTTACTGAACCATTTGACAGAGAAGGAAGAACATGGAAGAACATTTACAACTTAAGTTATGAGTATGTTCGTAGTAAGTCCCTGTTATATCAATAAGATAAAAAAGTCGCAAGTGATTATTTATTTTTTTTATATTTAGGAAAAGAATCTAAATAAATATGTGAAGAATGTTAAAGAAAACGTAGGTTTACTTTGTATAAACCGATATTCCGGGCGGAGCAGCGTAGAATAGTATACAGGAATATATGGCTTCACTTTTAGTTTATAGAAAAACATAGCGAAAACCTTAAGGTTCAATTCTTATAAAATGTGGAACTTCTTAGTGCGAGATTAATTTGAAATTTTATAAAGATAATAAATAAAGTCTAATGCTTTTTATATGATTATTGAGAATAATTTAAAATTAATCGAGATTATTATTAATATACTTTCTTATTCAACGTGACAATACATCGAAATTACCAAGTTCATGGATATTAACTTTTATTATATTGAGCTCTACGTTTTGATTCATACATTGATATAAACTACCAGGTCATACGTTATTTCGATTACTAAATTTTGACCACCCGTTTCAGCGTTAAGGAGTAACAAATATAAACACATATAAATTTCGCAGTAACAGTCTTGTGGCTATGCACATGTCAGCAAATGTAGCAAGTTACCTTGCGCGGGCGGCCGGCGTCGAGCGCGTCCAGCGGGCCGGGCTCGGCGCACGCCTCCGTCTCCGCCTCCTGCTCGGAGTCAGACTGCGCGCCCTCGCTCTTCAGCTCTACACACCGTTCTTCTCCATCTGCGTTGAACAAAAATTTAGTTCTAATCAATTGTCAATAATGGTTTGAAAGAGTCCTATTATTATTGTGTTGTTGGGTGTGGTGCCGAGGACGGCCCTGGCTACGTCGACCAGTTCTGGTCCATTGTAGCTCTAAAAAGTCCTAACTGAGCACCTAGCACAGATTGTACAATAATAATCTGTGTAATAAATATCCAAATCCGTCAGCGTATAAACCTCGTCTTACAGTGATCACAAATAACAAGCATACACACAAACTTTACCAACTGTGATAAAGACAGATAGTCAGATGTTATGGAATATACTCTTAGACAATCAAGCTAGAGTAGTAGAGTATGGGTAAAATTATTGTCTTATGGCCTCATGGCCACCAACTTATATATCGTATCGTTTAAAATTTTATTAAAATTTAAATAAATGAGTATCATAAGTCGCATTACATGAGATAATTCTCACGGTGCAGCGTTGCAGTCGGTAGGTAGCGCAGTAGCATCTCATTGACGTGACATCGATCTCTTAATCCGCGCAGCAAACCAGCCCTCGATAATACCGAATTACCACCCTTCTGCTCTTTAAACTCACTAATTACGTTTTTGCATACGCGACTTTTGCCCCTAGCGTGGTGCCACAAGAGCCATTTTCATTTTTCAATAGCCGATGCGAGTCGGAGCGGGGTCCACACTCTCGGCTCCGGCAAACAAATACGCTTTTTGTAAAGCACTTAACGTCACTCGACGTTAGTCGCACTATTTATTTATAGTAATTCTATTTTTGTTGCGATTGTAGCGAGGAATTAGCGCACAATGCCGGATTACAAGTAAACGCCCGTTACACGCACACACAGGCGCAACAAACGCAACGCTCTCTCGACTTTATTATAATAATAAACTCACGACATGAACTTTATTATGACCATTTCACGTCGGATTACAAGATTCTATTTAAAATAGATCATGTACGCTTGTTACAGAAAGCGAATTAGTTTTAATAATATTTTTATTGTTATGCCTACGCGTGCGTACTCAAAGCAATCGTTAGCAAATTGTATAAAGGAACTCTGTTAGGCGTTAAGTAGGTACTTGACGCTTATGTGGCAATAGTGTATGTTTCAATAAACCGATAATTTATTTTTAAAGAGAACTAAAACCTCTTATTAGTGAGCTTTCAGAACGTAACAACTACATTCATACAATAAAGCTACGTCAACCAGATCTCGGAAAAATTGTAATTTTATTAGTATTCAATACTTTGTATGTCTCGCGGTAAATCCTGTCAAATTGCCACTTCAAGTGACGCTCGTTACGATATCGCCATATGGGCTTCCAGTTCACCTTTTATGCACATTGTGCTTTATCAGGAAGCAATAAGGTCCATAATTCTGTAAAAAAAAATCTTTATATTTCGTATTTTGTAAAGTTGCAATTTTTCTTAAGCGGATTCCATTCGTTTGAAATTATTGAACGATGAGTTTACGTTGACGTCGTTGTACACGAGTGGCTGAAGTTGAGCTTCTATATAAAAATTGTTTAACTAAATTCAAAAAAGGAAAGGTTCCTCAATTTATCTCTATAATCTGTATTATAGAAACATAATACGTTTTAAATTATTTATATATTATAATATTTATGCATATAAATAGAAATGAACCGCCGAAATGTAGGTACATGTACGCGCATAACATTCAAACGACTGCACCAAATTGCATAATTCTTTTTTTTTGTGTTCGTTATTATAAGGAAAAGGTTTGTATTAAAGAAGATTAAAAAAATAACTGTTTTTTTTTTAAGAAAAGTGAATGAGTGAATGAAACATTGACGTTTAGTCTGTGTGTCTGCATGACGAGAATACCACGTTAAAGATTATGATGAAAATTTTGTGTGATGATATGAAGATACTAACTATAGGGTAATTTTGACTGTGGGAAAATTTATAATTTCTTAGAAATTTAGCCCAGCGGTAACGCGTCGCTTGTATAACCGAGTGATGCGGGTTCAAATCAGGGTTTCGCACCTCTGATATTTTCATGTGCGAATCATTTCTATCCTGATTACCAATTGTCTTACGGTGAAGAAAAACATCGTGAGGAAACCTTCATGTCTGAGAAAACCTAGCAAGTTTTCGTTAGACATGTGAAGTCCGCCAACTCGCACTGGGTCAGCGCGGTGGACTAAAGCCTGATTCCCTCGTACTGAGGGAGGCCTGTGCCTAGCAGTGGGACGTTAAAAAGGGCTGATGATGTAGGGTAAAAATGTAAGGACAAACCCGAGCGAAGCGAGGGTGAGTCGCTAATATACACATTATACCTACATAAGAATATTCCGATATAACAATTTGTGTTTGTGTAGGTTGTGTTATTGTGGCAAACTCTTAGATGTATCTGACGTCAATCTGACATAATTGATCCAATAAAAACGTTAAGCTTGCTGGTGCCACCAGTTAGCTATACTTTTAATTCAAACAGAAATTATTTATTTTACGATTTAACTATCCATATTATTAACTATTCATATGCAAATTACTGTAATATAATTATGATTTGTATGTGTGATATTTTCACATTATGTATTTAAATGTACGTAAATATGTTATTACATTATAAAAATATATATATTGTGCCTTAAAATCGGTTTTTAACGCTTTTTTGAATGTAGGTACAGTGTATTGTGACGTGATTAAATTAGTACTAGTGATATAGACCGATTTTAAACCTAGGACAACAATAGATTGTACACGTATTTTATATTCTTTAAAGCCCGTGAGTGTTGTTTGGACTTCGGAAAACTAAAATAAAAAATATATATTTATTTTGCTAAAGAACAAAATGAAATTATCTCTCTTACTATTATCTAGACATATATGTATACGCAGTTATTGATTTATATAACGGTTAATGAGATAGCTATTAAACAGATTGTAAACAATTTTGCCTTTCTCAGTAATGTCAAAAAATATTGGTTTTCGTATTTGCAATATTGGGCAGTCAATATGATTTAACAGTATTAAATAAGCCATATCACTTGAAGCCCGCAGCGCGCAAACATTGACATTAGACAGTGCTGTTTCTCCGCCCGGCTCCCAGCATCCACAGCTTCATTACATTATTCTTTGATCTGCTTAGAAACATTAGCCACAGAGAGCTTGTATCTACAGAGCTCACGACTTGCCAGAATTATTTCAAGTTTGATATAGCTATAGATTTGTGTAACATGCGTATAAAATAATAAAATAACTACGTCAAAATATGTTTTTGTCGGCGTCCACTGTGAATAGGTGAGTGTTGCCATAACAAAACATATTTACGTTGAAGCCCTTAAAATCCATCAGCGAGCCCTCAAGTAATAACATTTTTGAGCCGCCTTTTAGACGCATCCACCCGAGATAATGATCATATTCCGAAATCACTGCTTACAGTGTCTAAGCGCGGCTGAACAGGGAGCAGAAATGTAGTTCTTAACGAAACTTGTTGTAGGTCAGTGTGGCGTGAAGTATTGCTATATTAATATCTAGTTGCGGTGAAAATATGGCGTAGTGGAACGGCGGGGGTCGGCGCCGCGGGGGCCTTTTATTAGCGTGCTTATTAGTTTGCTCGCGAACTGAGCCTATACCTCCTTTGAATTAAATTAGTTGGTAATATTAATACAAAATCAGTTGTGTTTCATTCATAATTATTATGTTAATTTGGCTTTAAAAGACTATGATATTTTTACCTTTTCTGAAGAAATACTTATTGGAAATTAATAATAAGGCTTAAACTTTAATCTCAAAGATACCTGAAACAACATAATAATAAAAAAATAGTTTATTGAGTAATATTTGAAGAATTAAAATAATCAGGCTCCCATTGATGTCTTTTACACGTCGACTTAGCTTTGCCGTACCTACGAGTACGAATTCCTGCGTCAGAAGATCTCGTAGTAAGTTCAACCTAATATTAATGGCTTAATCCTTTCATTATTTAAATTGCATTGGAAAGCTAAATAGGATAAAATAAAGCTACTATCAATACAATTATTATTGTCTAGTCATAAAAAAAAATACCTACTCATTGAAAAGTATTTTCGTTGGTCGTTCAGACGAGCCAGATCTATTAGTTTCATTTAAATGTCAAATTTATGATAAATATAAATTATATTTTAATTAACTTAACTAATAGCTAATCAAATTAATGTAACGAAAACTACATTTTGATGAATTGATTTGGTTTTTATTAAAATAATAATCGCTGTGCAAACATTCATAATTTATTTATTTTATTGATTTACTAGCGACGCAGCCTTGCTCCGCTCGCCATCATACATAACAATATAATACTATCCCGCAGTAAAAAGTATTCTATATGCTAACCCGGATATTACCGGCTATCGGTATATCAAAGTTCATCAAAATCTGCCTATAGGTAATTGGATTTCTTGTCATTACGTCACAGACAGACAAACAGACAATAATTCCAAAATCTATAGATTAGGCCTCTATATCAATAATAATGACTATTTCTAACATTTTTCTAAAAATATTTAATGTACAGATTCGACTAAGTTAAAATTTTATTATATCACTACATATTATAAAACAAAGTCCTCCGCCGCGTCTGTCTGTCTGTCTGTTCGCGATAAACTCAAAATCTACTGCACGGATTTTCACACTGTTTTCACCAATGGATAGAGTGGTTCTCGAGATAGGTTTTAGTATAGCGATAGTTTGGCTCTCAACTCGCCCTCGCTTCAACTCAAGCGAAGCGAGGGTCAGTCGCTAGTAGGTATATTATAAATGTACCATATCACATAAAGTTAATACTATTATTAGGAATTAGGCTAGGTATATTTTGTTCTTCGGACAACTTATTTCTTTAGAGACATATCTTTAAAACTTACATTTTACCAGACTTTCTGTAATACTCGCATACAATGTATTTTAAGAAATAAGTTAATACAATTATCTAAAGCATATAATACAATAAGTAAAATGTGTGCTAAGGAGTAAGTCAATGCATTGGAAAATTTACAAACACCTACTCAACCGCGCGTAAAGTTTATTCGCACTCATTTTTGTATATTACGTATTATAATCACCCATAGCGAATAGTGAACTCTAAGCAACTCTACCATTGAGATGACTCAAAGGTAAAGTGAAAAGTTTTTATATTGATCTGTTACCAATTTTTAAACAGAGTTCTTATTTCTGTACCTCTACTTCTTAATTATAGGCATTGTAGAGATGCCTATTATATTTATTTATATTATAGTTCGCAAGGTAAAAATATAAACAATTTTCATAATTTTATAATAAAATAAAAGTAGCCTAAGTTATAACATAAGCTATCTGCTAGAGAAAGTCTTGTCTAAATCGGTCCAGCCGTTTCAGAGATTAGCCGGAACAAACAGACATACAGACAGACATATAGACAAAAGTTTAAAAATTGATTTTTTGATGTAAGTAGTTTACGTGCTTATGAAAATAAGCATTTAGTGAAAAGCTGTTAATTTGAAATTAAAAACAGACACTTCAATTTTATTTTGATGTATGTATTAATTATGATTCAGTGAATTAGAATTATTAGAAACTCGAAGTGTAGCTAACACTTCGCTATTGATTGTTTTTTTGACATTTAAACATTTTGTTGTTTATTTTTAATTGTCATATTTATTTAATTATTATGCACTTAAGCTTGCTTGACGAAACTATCTTTCACAACCAAAGGATTTAAGAGATCTATTCTACAAACTCTAACTTTTTAAACGAGTATACTTATATTATCTTCTGTAAGGAAAATATAATATTTTAGAACGTTTCCCGACAGTCGACACTTCAGATACATTGCAAGAGCTACTTAAGTAAGTTACCGGTCGCGTGCTGCCGGTGTCCAAGGATGCTGTCGATCGTGTACGCGGCGCCGCGCCTCGCGCTGCTCGCCATGGCTCTGCTCGGCAGGAGAGACACCGTGCCGACTGCAGTACTCGCTATACCACTGCACTTGAATGCACTAACTTTTGAAAGTCAAAAGAATACAGTTCCGGGCACTTTTATGTTCCTTTCCAAAAACTTAAATAACGAAATGCTATGAATGCAATTTTAAATTCACTTTCATTAAGTTTGATGGAATAGAGTCAATAAATATTTAATATTCATATAATGTTATTAAATAAATTGCTTATGAAATGAAATAATGTTATTAATTTATTAAGAGTAAATTTCGAAAGTATTCCCGCGCGTTGACGTCAACACTATATAATATCAACTGTGAGTGGAACCGACCTCGCTAAACTATCACCAAACTTTGACTGAGGTCTCCCCAAGTGTCACTTACCCGACCCGCCTTTCACTACAGCCTTCCCGCCTAGCCACTATACTTTCACTCACCATACATTTGCGTATCTTTGTCTCTTTCTTTAGCCACGCCTACTGTATCCGATTGGTGGTAAGTGAAGGGTAGGGCTGGCTAAGCACAAGTTGGTTAAAAGCACGCGTTTCGTTGCAAGGAGAGCACGTTATTCCAGTTATTATCACTTATACGTAATTGTATCATTTTGCGATACGTTTAACCCTAAAAATTACAAATGATTAATTTTATCAATTAAACGGTTTGAGGCACTTGAGTTTTTGAAAATAACTTTAAATTGTTAGCAAGTAAAAATATATTATAGTGAATTAATAATCAAATGCCCGGTGTAGTGATTATTGCATTAACACTTTTAATCTTTCCAGTATTGAATGTAATACGCGGAACAAACAATCCTCACAATTCATTCGACGTAAAACAGAGAGTTCTTAACAGATTACAGCCTATTGTCTATGGAGTGTTTAATTCCCACAATGACATAAGCGCCTTAACACACCTTCGAGAGTAAGCCCCTGCGGAACAAGGCTTCGATGACGCCTACTGTCAGCCTTCGACCTATAGGTACATAGATACCAACCAACTTTATGAGGATATTCTTAAATTTTTGTATGGTTTCCCAATGACTTTGCTCTACACTCATACAAAAAATCATTTTATCAATGTTTTAAATAAATCCTACATACAATATCGTCTGACATGATAATATCCAATTTCTGAACTTCAAATCATCCCCTGCAAGAAATGTACCTATACCTATCTATTTATTTGGGCACGTATTTTCGAAGTGGCTAAACTGATTTTCCTGCAACTATTTAAAAGTAAAACTATACTTTCCCTTTCCATACATTATACATACATTTCCATGACATTTCCACGTAAAGGAAAATTTTTGGCCGGAACAGAGGGTAGAACTTTTATCAGTTCTTGACAAAAGCAACAGTTGATTAAACGAGTTTTACAAACATACTCTATTAAACGATTTAATATTTCTTATAGATACGAACAATTAACCAAACTCAATAATAAGATTAGTGAATCATAATCCACTGTACAGTCCAGTTAGTAGGTAATATGAAGTTGTATTATTGTTTTCGTGGGAACGCGCGAGCGGATCTGCTCCGAGCTTAGCTGCAGACTTAACTTTAGAGGGATTATGGATATATGCTAAATAGTCTAACGAGTGTAAGTAGGGGATCTACTGCAAGTGGAAGGAGTATGAAGTGGTATTAGATGTTTGTACACTGGATGTAAGAATGTTATCAATAATAATTTTCAATGCGATTATTCTATAGATTACGTACGTAAGTATGTACTATATGCTAATTAGATTGGTATTTATAAGCCAGTTTAAGCAGTTTCACTATAGGTATGTCTGATCACAAAAAATATATTTAGTAATATTAGATAGGTAGGTAACACCTACATGAGAAATTCACGGCTACCAGTTTTTTAAATTAAGTTGATTGAAGTTGAGAGTGATAGGATTCTGTATATATGTTTATTAATTTATGTCAAGGTATAATACAATGTTGATGAAGAAGAAACAGTCTGAATGGAAAACAACCTTATATTTATACATCCTCAGTCACACCTCGAGGTCAGTGCCACCTGCACTGCATCACCCGCACAAACGCTGTGCCATTATTATTTAAAAATACCTAGCAGAGCGTAATAAGATAACCTCCTCCTTTTTGAAGTAGGTAGGTTAACAATGATTAAATTATATGTTATAATAAAAAAAAAATTATCCACCGCATCGCTGTTTTTCAAATCAAATTTTAGTTTACTAATGACTTTTAATCTCTGTTTCTTTTGTGAACAGAACCAACCAATATATTGTATAGTACCTACTACATTATTGGTACTTTTACTTAATGATATTTTTTTAGACATTTCACATAGATGGGTAATATAATTAGTTAGTTACTGAAGCTACTCCATGCTTTAGGTATTACCTTTATTTTAGGCTTTTGGTAGACCAATTGAGAACAACGGAATGTGCCTTTTTCATGTAAAACTGCAATTTGCAGCGGAGGCTGAGCGGCACAATTATAGACATTGTTATTTAGCTAACTACGTAGGTGGCGGACAATGTGAGCTCTACCTATCTATATAACGACACTAAAGACGCAGTTCCGCCACTCCGATGTCTCTTTGTCGCGAATTAAGGCAATTTTCTGAATGCCGGAAAATAAAATAATAGCCAGCCCATTAGCGATCTGTACCCCCCTCCCCCTCCCTCACCGCACCCCCGCTCTGCCCCCTCCATCCCCCAGCGAGAGTCGCCGGCGCTCGCTAATCGTCGGAAATGAATTTGACGTTTCTCTCTCCGCGTGCTTTGACTCGAACGGATTCTCATTCCGCCTCATTTAATGTCGCCGCTCGCAGCTAGTTGCAGTTGCTGGGCCTCGCTGGATATCGTACATTCTTTCAGATTCACTCTACGACTTATAAACAATATGCAAAACTTGACGGAATATAAAAAAAGTTACGAAATAAATTTATTTTTTATTTCCTAAAATATAAAGTTAACAGTTGCTAAATCAACATATATTATGTACCTAAACCTATACCTACCTATCCTATTCAAGAGAAACGTAAAAAATAATAATAATATAGCTTGGAAATTTAATAAAAAATAATAAAATAACGTGACACACTAAGTTCGTAAATGAAAAAAGAGCATATTCTGAGTTCAACTCGATCACGATCTGTTTGACAGTAAAAAGGTTCCGGCGTGAGAAGGGTAATATGGCGAACTAATTGCTTCGTACTTAGGGTAGGTATAGTTAAAATGTATGTCGCGGGAAACCGTTAAAGAGGATCCCCTGCTGTAGTGAGGGTCGGGCGAGGGCTGTGTGTCGGCAGTCGGCAGTCGACGGCCGCGGCACAATTATCTGTTTACTGGCGGCCCATTACCCGCGCGCAGGAACGGCGTGATTACCGCCGACATCGCCCGCAGGTGACTGCTGCCTCTAGAACACGACCTAGCCTAACCTACGCTATTGCCCGGTGTTAGTTTGATTAGTTCATTACTAATACGAGTAAGTATTCTAGGTATTTGTTATAAGATTTGTAAAAATAGAGATGAAAGGGGTTTATATGACTACATCCGAATATATCAATATGACTATGTTTAGTGTAACATTAAGCGAAAAAGTCAAATATACTCTTATTTAGTTGGCACGGTATTTAATTGAAAATGTCAATGTTTTTTAACGTTAAACAAATCTTCAAAAGTTCTCCCTTATCTCATAATACTATATTAGTTCGAGAACCCGTGGAGAATATATCGAGGTGAAATTAAAACCATACTCCACTCAGGCCTACAGTTCCTTGAGGCTGTGAAAAAATATAAAAAAAGATACGGTCGTTTATGCCGCTAAAAACGTATAATTCTTAGAATCATAGGACATATAGGACAGAGGGAATCGAAATTCATAGGGAACTTTCCGTTAACTTAAATCTATAAAATTTGGCAAGTAATATCATTTTCAACCGACTTCCAAAAGGAGGAGGTTATCAATTCGTCTGTATTTTTTTTTTTTTTTTTTTTTTTTTTTTTTTTTTTTCTTTCTTTTATGTTTGTTAGCTCATAACTTTGAGCTGGGTGAACCGATTTTGATGATTCTTTTTTTATTTGAAAGGTAGTGCTTCCCATGTGGTCCCATTTTAATATTTTCCAGTTCTGATAATGGCATCCATGAGAAAACCATAAAAGTCTTAAATTTGCATTAGGTATTTGCGCGACAAATGGACGAATAACTCAATATCACGCCAACCGATTTCGATGATTCTTTTTTTAATGGAAAGGGTATACTTCAAGGGTAGTTTGATGAGAGTTTGGTAAGGTTCTGATGATGGGATCCATGACAAAGTATCGGAACTCTTCAATTCTTAGGAGCAAATTAACGATGCTCGGCCGAATCTTTTATAGGCTATATGGATATATAAGTCACGTACCGTAACTGATGATGGAAGGTACAACTCCTCAACGGTTAGCAGTTTAAAGAAAATTCTTTCAATATAATACGCAATTATGGACCAATAGTTGTATACTTTCAGGCTATTAGGTTTACCTCATAATAGAAGGTAAATTTTTATACTCATTAACACAATACGTATCTACTTTCCGCTAAAAATTTAAAAATAAATTATTTTTAACAAAAAAACAAAAACCGACTTCCAAACTTAATAAATCTAAACTAAAAAGTAGAAAATAATACTTTTAAGGACTTTGTTAATTTTGAAGTCGGTGCCAGCCAAAGCAAAATAACCCTAAATAGATACATATTCGATTAATCTATCAATTTGTAAACATAATCAAAATACCTGGCTGGCACCGACTCCAAAATTAACAAAGTCCTTAAAAGTATTATTTTCTACTTTTTAGTTTAGATTTATTAAGTTTGGAAGTCGGTTTTTGTTTTTTTGTTAAAAATAATTTATATACTACAAGTACAGGTAAAAAATCTGAATACTATACATTTCTTATTAAATCACAAAATAATACGTAATCCATCATAGAGGTGAAACAACCATATGCGCAATAATAATTTTATGAGTGACCAAATCATTTTGTAGATTTATTTTAATTTTTACTAATTTATACAGAATAAAAAGATCTAAAAGCCGTATATTTTAACGAAACCCTTGGTGGGCGGTCCGACTCGCACTAGCCCGGGGTTTTTTTAACTCTATTAACTTTGGTTGGGAACTGTACACGTATAAACAAAAATCTCGGCATATAATAATAGTGGACTTATTAAATACTCTTAATTAACTAATAACTTACTACTTATTAAATACTTGATATTATAAGTTAGTATTAACAGGTATACAAACAATAATAAAATCTAATTTAATTTATTTATTTATTAGTCTTGTTATTCAATAACTGTTATACTTTAAGGTGTAGAGTTTGTGAAGTTAGGGCTTATAGAGTAAGCACGTGTAGAGATAGAAGTTTAGCTCTACATCAGATCTAACAAGTTTTGACGGTGCGAGTCATATGATCTCACCTTCGCAACATTAAAATGTTATAGGTGGTTTTTATTACCTTAATTGTCTCGGCAGTCTAGTGTCTGGCTTGTACACTGTACCTTCAGCAATACCGGAGGTTCTAAGTTCGACTCGCAAAAATTACAGATCGAAAAGCTCGAAATTACTAAATTCGGGGTGTTTGCGGAACCCTCCCTTGGGATTTTTTAATTGTCTCGGCAGTCTAGTGTCTGGCTTGTACACTGTACCTTCAGCAATACCGGAGGTTCTAAGTTCGACTCGCAAAAATTACAGATCGAAAAGCTCGAAATTACTAAATTCGGGGTGTTTGCGGAACCCTCCCTTGGGATTTTTTAATTGTCTCGGCAGTCTAGTGTCTGGCTTGTACACTGTACCTTCAGCAATACCGGAGGTTCTAAGTTCGACTCGCAAAAATTACAGATCGAAAAGCTCGAAATTACTAAATTCGGGGTGATTGCGGAACCCTCCCTTGGGAGGGTGGCCTCCCAAATTGTGCCTCCGAAAATACCTAAAACTGTTGGCCCTAAGCCTTGTGTGTCAGGAATAGAGCCCTGCACTTGATATCTACTCTCAATGAGATAGAACAATCTGGCCGAAAACGGTCTGAAGGATTTAATTAATAAAGAAACTTTATGTACTGGAACTGAAAAAGGCAGTGGTAGCCCAGCAGTAGCGCACTTGGATAACCGAGTGATGCGGGTTCAAATCCGGGTGTCTCACATCTGATATTTTCATGTGCGAATCATTTCTGTTATGATTACCACTTGTCTTACGGTGAAGGAAAATATCGTGAGGAAACCTGCATGTCTGAGAAAACCTAGCAAGTTTTCGAAAGAAATGTGAAGTCCGCCAACACGTACTAGGCCAGCGCGGTGGACTATGGCCTGATCCCCCTCTGATACTGAGGGAGGCCCGTGCCCAGCAGTGGGACGTTAAAATGGGCTGAAGCTGATAATGTAATGGAATTAACACCGTATTGCCGTATTATTAATGCGTATTAGGGATTAGGAAATAAGAAAATGAGAAATCATAAGTGTTACATCATGAGAATATTGGTAGTGATACTTAAAAACCTTATGTAATGATATCAAAATAGTAAAACTTTGTGATCTCTTAATATCGAGTGTTATATACACTCAAAGCATTTTTGTAGAACACTTAATTGAATAGGGCTGAAGTGTCGGAAGTCGGCGATTAGATCGAGTTGCGACTGCAGGAAGGAAGGAACCGCCAAATTAGTCCCTCCGCCCTCCCCTCGCCGCGTGGCGGCCTCCCTCGCGCCCTCCGATTGTTTGCGCCCATTAGCGATCACTTTGATCGCTCTACTTTAGAACCGACAAGTCTCATTTCTCTTCCATTGACTATTGTCGCCACGGAACTACATACGAGGGCCGCAGCTACTACCTACATTGCAATATTCTGTTCATTATAAATTTAGAATTATATCAGTATGGCTTAGGTATTTATTTTGACGACATGTTTAGCTCAGTTTGTTGTAACCCTACTTGCTATGCCAGAGGTCGCGGGTTCGAGTCTCGCTGGGGTAAATCATTTGTGAGCAACAAATGCTTTTACTCCAGGTGTTGAAGTTTATAATATGTATGGGTTTTAAGTTACATATTATATGTGTAGATGGTGCTGTGAGTTAGTTTATCTCCAAACAAAATTATTTATTTATTTAGAAAATCTAATTTAATTGTATGAGTATTCTATTTACAAGTAACATTGTTATACTTTAAAAATATTATAGTATAAAATTATATAGTATAATAAATATTTTCATTAAAATTAGGAATGAGATTATATTTTCATATATCGACTTGTGTAAGAGAGCATATTGATGTATCGTATCGGTCAAGTGTCGTGAACCCTAAACGAGTTCACGTTAATGTACATTTTATGCCATTTCTTGGAGTCATTGTTTAAAATCGAAGCTTGAGATCGGTGCCCTCGTCCTGAGTGGTTTCGCATTACCTCCTCGATCGCTCCGCCTCGAGTCACCGCGCCGCCGTCACACCGTGTCGACTCTACCGACCGCTAATATAGTGTATATTGTTACACTGAAATAAATATATTGAAATTAACTGGAGCTATTAAATAAAGTTTTACTGTTATAATCGTATGATATACTATTGACTATTGGATGGATTGAAAAAAGTGTCTATATGCTCAAAAAGTTATACCATAAATTATCCCACATTATAATGAATAGGTACTATTAGTAGTATTTGTCAATAAACATTATTCGAACTTAATTATTATCCGATTTATGTCAAACACATAATAAAACTATAAATTTGACAGTATTTTAGTAATACTTGATGATGATGATGAACTAGGGACATGAAACTTATATACTACCTATTACACTAATATTACTTATAAAGAGAAGAAGTTTGTAAGTTTGTACACACACATCTCAAAAATTTGTTACACTAACAGAAAGCTCGTACCGTCGCGAACAATTGGCTATTTTAAACTGGGACAAAAATGTGTTTACTTTTAGAAATTATATATACTTACTAACTTTAATAATTGAAGCCGGCAAAGATGGTAAACTGACGACGGTTTAGAACTTTATTTCAAATCAATTAATGTGTAGCAGAAATATCCAAGCGAACGAGAATACATCGTAATATAAACTCATTGCTCATTACTATTTAAATTCTGATAGTAACAGTAATGTCTGTAACGTGTTGTGCTTCAAGGAACTTGTGTGCGCTCCGTGGACTGTGCCGAGTCTCTCGTAGAGGGCGCAGCGAGTGTAGCAGTAATGGAACGGCCCATTAACCACTCAGCGCTCAATGCTCATGTTATCCGCTTATCGACGCATTGTTCACGTCACTGGAGTGACTGCCTCGCATTTCATCTCGATAATCGATATAATTTTTATTAAATTCACCTTAATAATAAATATTTTGGAAATAACCCTAACAACTTAACAACGTTTCTTCTCTCGCGATATATAATCTATCCGTGTACAAAATTTCATCGAAATCTGTCTATTTACCTACTAGTTATTTTATAGATCCAAGTTATCTAAACGTGAAATAAATCCATTTGTATGACAAATTCAAATTCAAATTAAAAATATTTTAATCAGCATAAAATTATTACATTTTTTTACTGAACGTCATGAGTCTACTACCAGTTCGGAAGGAAGAAACCGCTGACCTGAGAAGAACTGGCAAAAGAAACTCAGCGGGACTAATTTTTTTTTGTCTGTTTTAATATTTTTTTAATGAAAATCGAAATGAACAATAATTCTATGGGTTGAAATAGCCTGGAGGCCATCACATCATTCCCAAGGCGTACTGTCTTCTAAAAAATCGTTAATCGAATAATATCCTTTACTACACAAACGTTCTTTCACAATTTTTTTAAATTTGGCAATAGGAGCTTTTTGAACGTTTTTTGGGATCCTGTTGTATAAACGTATACATTGTCCATAAAAAGAATTACTGACTCGGCGTAAACGAGTCACAGGCATTACAAGTTTATGTTTACTCCTAGTATTAGTGGTATGCATGTCGCAATTCCTGGGAAATTCGTGTATATTTTTATGAACATACATAACATTTTCGTACACGTATTGAGAAGCAACAGTCAATATTTTTATTTCTTTAAACTTATCTCTTAAATGATACTCTAGGGCCTAAACTATAAATTGCACGAATAGCTCTTTTCTGCACTCCGACAACTATACTTTATACGTATAATTTGAATTAAACTCACAAGAGTCGAATAAAAAGCCCGAAGACTTTAGTGCGCGAAGAGCCTTACTCTGACATTATGATTGCTGCAAAATTAAAGCGATTTGCCAAACTGCTCAAAATATTCGATAGCCCATTTATAATTATTGATTCCCATTGTTCTTCCTACATTGTTGAATTTCGTAGATGTTGCCATTAAAACGTCGCCACATTTACACAATACACATGGAGCTAAACGATTTTCAAATCGACAACAACCCTCGATTGAAGCGTGCAATTATTTAAAGTGTTTTTAAATGTTGAAATTTACTCACTTCTTTTCTTTTTGATAAGATTGTAAAGAGTATTGACGATTTTATTTTTTGAAGATCTTATTTTAATAATAATGTGCCTAATTTTAGAACAAGTCACAATAAATATTTCATTTTATTCAAATATTTTGTATTATCATTAATAAAGTAGTTTAGATTAAAAAATTAATTTAGAGAAATCATTATTCGAATTATTTTTTAAAACAGTAATTTTAATTATATATATAAGTTGTCTACAGAATATAGACCCCAATACAATAGCAAGTTATTAAAATGTGTGTTTCTTTATAACAAGTGTACATTTACGCTTAACGTAAGTGTACATTTAACTCAAAAAGTACTGAACCCATTAAACCAAATTTTATATAGTGAGTAAATCATTAGTGTGGTCAACGTTTGAGATACTTTTACTACAGGAAAATATATCATTCCCAGGCGAAAACAAAATAACTGGTTCTATTAAATCGTTTTTAGAAGCTAACTGTAACTAAACCTTAAGATTTGCACCGGAAAAATGTATAAGCAAATTACAGGTCCTGATAAGGTCCATATGAAGTCCTCGATAACATGAGTCTATCTTCTACCTAAAGACCAAATAAATACTCACAATAACTATTTTGTCATATTGTATAACTAGCTAGTATACAGATCAGATGCAGATCTTTAGATTTAGTGGTAATCTCGTAAGGTATGTAAGTCTTAGCTCTGCTATTTTGTACAATTATTGAAGTCACTAATAAATAAACACGTAACTCAAAACATTTGAGTTTTAGCACACACTGCATTATGAAAATAAATTCAACAAATTTTATAACAACTTGTGGAATGATCTTCAAACTATTTGTATTCCAGCATCATATCTTAAAATAATTTAAGAAATCGCCTTTCATTCGCCTTAGAATTCACTACATAATATTATAAAACAAAGTCCTCCGCCGCGTCTGTCTGTTCGCGGTAAACTCAAAAACTACTGCACCGATTTTCATCAATGATGATTCTCGAGGAAGGTTTTAGGGCTCAGCTTTTTAACGTGCACTGCTGAGTTGTAACTTAATTATACTTTTCCCTAATATATCTCCTTACCGGAAGCCTATATACAAAATTTGGGACGACGAAAACAGCTATTTTTTTTTAAATAAATTTTAAGTTGCTACTTAGTATGTAATTTTACCACGTTAAAACACACTTATCAATGTTTTTCACTGAGTTTGTTGCAATATTCTATATTATTAAGAGTTATTTTTAATCACTATTGCACTTAAATATTTGTTTAAATATTTAAAATTTTAATTTATTCGTAACTTATTATACTACTAAAGGCCGATTGTTCAATCATCGAATAACTGACCAAATAACTAACTAGCGAATTAACTTAACTGACTGTTAAAAGGACAAATAAAATTGTTGCATTTTGCAATGGCCAGATAGCAAGCGAATAGTTATCTGTGGATTTTAGTTGCTAACTTCACTGTAATGTTGGGGGAGCGTGAAACACGCATACGGTGTAATGTGTGTTAGAAAAATAGCGCAAAAAAATACAGCCGCGAGAATAAAATGCAAGCACTGCTTCAAGCGCCACTTCGCTTCATGCGATCGCCGACCCTACCCCGCACAGTCTTGCCTACTGTTTAGCTAATAGCTTTTACAAGAAACGAAGAATATTTAAGAAAGGAATTTTAAGAATTTTGAAAATTCTGAAGAATTTTCAACGTTCTACCACCAATTCCTATTTTTTAATAGAGATGAGAACGCGGGCGAAGCCGCGGGAATTGCTAGTTTATAATATTAAATTACTTTACTTTTTGCCTAAAAGCCTCGCCGCCGCCCGGCGTGCGCCCAAAGATATGACATTTTTGTCTCTGTCAAGTGCCATTTGCCAACTGTCATCTGTCAATTGTGAATTGTCATTCCGAAGCATAGAGTATATTGCTACATATTTCCCCTAGACCCTAGTATAATACAAAGAGTATATAAACACTACGTTTTATATATAAATATATAAGCGCAGGACGGCTAATATCAGAAGTAGGTCGTAGATGTGGGCGTGATCGTTAGTGTCTTTTGGGAAACACAGTGCATAAATTACTAAATTTAACTTAACACACTCATAACTAAGTACAACGTAAACACATTAAAACATTATATTATCAATAATAGTTCCATTATTCGGATATAAGTAATTCGTCGATGATACGTGGTGCATCGGCGGTCCAAATCTGACATTCCCCTTTTTTTCTTTCAAATAGTTCTCTAATTTAATTTCTTTTTAAAACATGCCAGTTTGTATCACCTTGCTACCATCGCTTCGACGCTTTACAAGAGTGCGCTGTCAAAGCTTGATTTCACACTCTTATCCGATAAGCTTACCCAACATCTCCAGATGGCGCACTGAGTGCGCCGTCACGGCCGGACTGACATTCGACCGTCCTCGGGCGATCATTTATTGAAGCCATTGCAAAAGCAGGAACGACGCTCGCCCATCCTGTCACTCAGGAACAATCTAACTCTCCGTTATATTCGTACCGTACGTAAATACAAATTTATTATGAAAGCATGTATCCTTTCGACCATCTCAACTTATGGACCGGATGACATCTTTCCAAACCGTGAGCGTGGACCGGACGAGTGTGTCCCTTCGACTATCCCAAAACATGGGCATAGACCGGACGACACTGTCCCTTCGACCACCTCCAAACCGTGAGCGTGGACCGGACGAGTGTGTCCCTTCGACTATCCCAAAACATGGGCATAGACCGGACGACACTGTCCCTTCGACCACCTCCAAACCGTGAGCGTGGACCGGACGAGTATGTCCCTTCGACTATCCCAAAACATGGGCATAGACCGGACGACACTGTCCCTTCGACCACCTCCAAACCGTGAGCGTGGACCGGACGAGTGTGTCCCTTCGACTATCCCAAAACATGGGCATAGACCGGACGACACTGTCCCTTCGACCACCTCCAAACCGTGAGCGTGGACCGGACGAGTGTGTCCCTTCGACTATCCCAAAACATGGGCATAGACCGGACGACACTGTCCCTTCGACCAGCTCCAAACCATGAGCGTGGACCGGACGAGTGTGTCCCTTCGACTATCCCAAAACATGGGCATAGACCGGACGACACTGTCCCTTCGACCAGCTCCAAACCATGAGCGTGGACCGGACGAGTGTGTCCCTTCGACTATCCCAAAACATGGGCATAGACCGGACGACACTGTCCCTTCGACCAGCTCCACCACTAAAACACAAATCGGGCAGATGTGTCCCTTCGACCAGCCTTGTACGAAGGCGTGGACCGGACGACACCGACCTCTGAATTCAAATTCAAATTCAAATTTAAAATATTTTATTCAGCATGAAATTATTACAATTTTTTACTGAACGTCATGAGTCTACTACCAATCATTTTGTAACCACGAACTTATCACGAACAATTTCAATCCTCAGTGTTGATTTCAATCTCGTAGTGTATACTTGTATATAAAGTTTGCACTCTTCGACCACAATTCTTCATCATCTTTAGTCGCCGTCACGGTTTCCTTATCATTGTTGGTAGTAGCTTGTAAGCAAATCATCGTTTCTCTGCGGTACTTACGGTTCATTCTATCTCATTCCCGACTTTACTTGCGGTCGGGCCTTCTTGTGCATCTACACTATCATGCCACGAGGCTGTTAGTCTGCCTCTACCTCTTTTCTGGTACCAATTTTTAGCACTTTTTTTTACAGAGCAGTTCCGCCTCATCACATGGTCGTACCACCTGGGCTTGCCCTCTCTGAGTTCCTCTGTTACCGGGGACACGTTGAAGAATCCCTTCACATATTCGTTTTGCACTCTATCTAGAGGCGTCACGACGCTTGCCCAGCGGAGCATCTTCATCTTCACTGTATGCAGTTGTAGTTCATACTTTTCCAAAGTTGCCCAGTTCCAGTTCAGAGCCATACAACATGGTAGGTCTCACAACTGTCTTGTATCACTTGCTTTTGGTTTTGGTAGGCATTTTAGGGTCACACAGGGTACAGAATACCAGACAGAGATCTCCACTTCAATCACCTCAGACTAACTCTGTGATTCACTTCATCATCAATGCGAGAGTCAACATTTAGTATTGATCCAAGGTATCGGAAACCGGACACCTTTGGTGTAACAGTGCCGTTGATATTGATGTCACAGCCTACCTCCGCAGATCCTACCAAGTCGCACTCGATGTATTGTTTTCGTGTGACTGATATGTAAACCGTATCTTTCAATCTCCGCCATCCACACTGAAAGCTTTGCTGGAGTTCTGAATTACTTTGCTCTATCAATACAATGTTTTATGCCTATAGAATATTCCATGGTATATCCTTGTGGAATCTTCAGGTTATATGGTAGTCCATTATTAAATTCGGGCTCAAACGGATGTCTGATGCACTTAAAACCACTCACTAGAAACGGTTCACTCACACCTGCAGGGCTACAAAATTGTGTGCTAATGTCGTTATAAATTTATTCTATCAGAGAGATATAGGCTCCAGAGAGATAGGGTTCAAACATATAACTAACACTTTTAAATAGAGAAGAAATAACAGTTTGATTCCACTCGCTATTTGTAATATAATAAAAAAAGGCATAAAGTCCTTTGGAAAATTACTAAACCGTATTGCATATTACTGATATCAAATAACAAAAAACAAAAACCGACTTCAAAACTAAACAAATCTAAACTAAAAAGTAGAAAATAATACTTTTAAGAACTTCGTTAATTTAGAAGTCGGTGCCAGCAATAATTTATTTTCAAATTTTTAGCGGAAAGTAGATACTTATTTTGTTTATGTACAAAAAAGAATTTTCCAAATCGGTCCAGCCATCTTCGAGTAATGGGGAACATACATAAAAAAAAGTCCCCAACGAATTGAGAACCTCCTCCTTTTTTTAGAGTCGGTTAATAAGAGCCTGAAAGAATTTAACTATCGGTCTATAATTACGTATAATATTGAAAGAATTTTCTTTTAACTCCTAACCGTTGAGGAGTTGTACCTTCCATCATTAGCTCAACCACAGGAGATGATGATTATCAGACGCAAATACTTGAACAGCTTTAGAAAATATATGAAAAACGTAATAAGTGCCTATAAAATTTGAGAGTTGTCTTCGATTTCCCTGGGATCCCATCATCAGATCGTGACTTGGTGACTATGGGACTAACTAGAAACTATACCCTTTCAAACAAAAAAAGAATTTTCCAAATCGGTCCAGCCATCGTCGAGTAATCGGGGAACATACATAGAAAAAAAAAAAAAAAAAAAAAAAAAAGTCCCCGACGAATTGATAACCTCCTCCTTTTTTTGAAGTCGGTTAAAAACGTTATATTTTATTAAATCCTTAAAAATTCCCGAGTAATGCGCTCGAGTAGCAATTATTCCGCGCGTAATTAATAACAGCCGATTTTTTATTGTAAAGTGCTAACTAAATATTATTCAGTTCCTTCCATATTTATTATTATTTACAAATTAATGATTTACCAAATTAATATTATCTAACTTGTCTATAATAACCTTTCTACTAGGTATTCTGTAATTTAAATATTTACTTAGAATTGATTTATCCTCTTTATTTTACTCTATATCATTCGAGGACATGTTGTTTATTTTTTAAGCTTCGCAAAAATAAGTCGTTATTCTAATATCAAATAAAAGATTATCGAAGCCTGACCCGGGACTCGAACCCAGGACTTCCCGATATACAATCGTAATAGGCTAGCTGCAACACCGCCGAAGCAAATAAGTAGCCGTATAATATTGCTTTTCACAGTATTTGTAATTTTAATTGTATTTAGAATCTGAGTAGTGCATTTAACTTTATTACTTCCAACACCAGTGAGATATTAAATTAAACGTTTACACGCAAATCTCTTTTAAAAGGGAATAGACAGATTTACTATAAAATAGACAAAGAATTTGCTCACCGAATGATATTTCTAAAGTAGGTAACTCTCCACGTTCGCCACTCACACCTATTGATCTCCTACCTCGCAGCACCAGCATCTATTCTCTTGGCCGTTTGTCACATGTAAGACACATAACATTTGTTATCATACCTTGATTACGAATTAAACTACTCGGCCGTATTATTTCTTAACGCCTTTTTTTACAACCAATCTATTTTGACCAGTGGTTTCTGTTCATGCTACACCAATGAAATGTTCAAGAAAATCTCATCTCATACCTTGTCCGAGGCTTCTTACAATAAGAATGTTGATGTCGAACTTTGTAGCGATAAGATTTCGTAACATTAGTACTCTAGTAATAACGTCATAATATGTGGTTAGTTCTCATTGTGTTTTCATGTTCTCTTTATAACATAGTACTACAGGTAACTCAGACTTAGTTATTCTTCTAATCAAATTCTATAATCGAACCACGACCTTAGCCGCAGATTTTCTTCTAGCTCTAACTTAAAATTGTAGTGCTTGTAGCTCTCTGCCCGTGACATCCTAAATCCTCTCACTAAAGCCTTCATATCATTTAAAACCTTCGTCTGAACATCAACCGGTTTCATTGTTACGTAGTAAGGTTCTTCCATATCTATACTCTTTGGGTTCTTCTATCCCACTTCTGATATAAGCGCAGGACGGCTAATATCAGAAGTAGGTCGTAGATGTGGGCGTGATCGTTAGTGTCTTTTGGGAAACACAGTGCATAAATTACTAAATTTAACTTAACACACTCATAACTAAGTACAACGTAAACACATTAAAACATTATATTATCAATAATAGTTCCATTATTCGGATATAAGTAATTCGTCGATGATACGTGGTGCATCGGCGGTCCAAATCTTCATCATCTTTCAAATAGTTCTCTAATTTAATTTCTTTTTAAAACATGCCAGTTTGTATCACCTTGCTACCAACGCTTCGACGCTTTACAAGAGTGCGCTGTCAAAGCTTGATTTCACACTCTTATCCGATAAGCTTACCCAACATCTCCAGATGGCGCACTGAGTGCGCCGTCAAATATATAACATTCAACTTGCTATCTTTTATTATTTTATTATGACGTTTACGAATTACGAACCTAATTTAAACAACAAGTGTTTGTGTTTCAGTGCGACCTTCAATCAATCTCAATCAGGTGATTGAGCGACTCCCAACAACAATGATTCTTAAGACATTTTTATTTTTATTTTCTTATTCATACTATTTGTCTTGTAAATAAACATTGGCTTTGTTCGCTAAATGTACAAAGAATCTGTGTAATTTATCCTCATTAATTCGAAATAAAACTGTCTGGGTACAGTGTAAGGTTAAATTATAAAATTTTAAATATCTCTCATTAGTGAATAGTGAGATCCACATTTTAGTTTTTGATGCTCCGCTTCTAATTACCGTAACGGGATGTAATATAGCATATAGCCTTCCTCGATAAACAGACTATCACAACAAGAATTGTTCAAATCAAACCAGTAGTTACTGAGATTAGCGCGTTCAAACAAACAAACAATCAAACTCTTCAGCTTTATAAATATATAGATTACAAGGTTGAATATTAATTAATACTATTATTTTTCAGGTGGAGACATGGATGCAGCCCTCAGTATAAGCTTATTAAATCAATATATTATTATTTATCACATTATTATTAAAAAATAATTTTTGCTTATTGGATATAGTCACAATGCATTGTAAGGAAAAATAACAGTTGAAGATTCAAACAGAAAATTGACTCTTATCCATGATAAATTTTAGTAACTAATAATTTGAAGCACCAGCTGCAAATCAATTACCTAGATTAGTGCTAGATTTCTGCCATAATTTTTGGAGATGGTTTTAATTAGTTCACTTTTCTCATCGAACACAAATAATTGAGAAACAACTTAACATTAACAAACTATATGCTATAGCGTTTTAATAAGAATTGTTATTATGTATGTAATTACTAACAATATCCTGAAATAAGCATTTCCTTTTTCTAATAGAGATTTTTCTTCCCTCTATTTAACGTTAACTCTTTATAACATCAAAATATGATCAATCCCTTGAATGTCGTTCTATAGAGTTTATACTAACTACAGTAGTTAGTATTGATAAAATAATTATTAGGTTAAAAACCTTGACAGTAAATCAAGTGTACAGGGGCAAAACAAGGAATGTCACATAAAATTAAAAAAGTTGAAGAGTATGGGAACATAATGAATTTGCCGCGTATTGTAGATTACAATGTAAATTTTAAAAAAATATTTTTGTGACATTCCTTGTTTTGCCCCTGTACCACTGACCTCTATAACGCGACGTCCTGCGTGAGCGATCTAGACGCGAACGCGAAGCGGCGCGGCACGGCGCGAAAACAACAAACATTCGAAACCTATTGAAGTGGCCTATGTGACCAAACGCACGTGGGGTGCGGTGCGGAGCGGCGAGAAATGACGCGAACGCGATCAGTTGGTTTGATATTTTCGCGCGAAGTGGACGCGTCGGCCATATTTTTTTCAAGCAAAAATTGTTGTTGAATTAATGTCGGAAGTAGAACTTCTTATTAATGCTATCCAAGAACGTCCTACATTCTGGGACAAAAGGAATAAAAGTTATACACTTCTTCAATATCTCATATTTAAGACTAGCTGTGCCCGCGACTTCGATCGCGTGGACTACAGGATAAAATCAAACTATGATAAAAATTAAGATTTGTTTTTTTCTACGTATTTTTCCAGGATAAAAAGTATCCCATTTTATGCCCAGGATAATAAAGTATAATTATACGAAGTTTCATCGAAATCGAACCGTTAGTTTTCACGTGATGCCTGAACATACAGACAGACAGACAGACAGACAGACAGACAAAAAATTTTTTAATCGCATATTTGGGTTTGGTATCGATCCAGTAACACCCCCTGCTATTTATTTTTTCAATATTTTCAATGTACAGAATTGACCCTTCTACAGATTTATTATATGTATAGATATGAATTTTCCAACAACATTAGCATCCGTCCGCCCATGACAAATGTTTAATGTTAACTGAACTGAACGGCGGCGGAGGGCGCGGAGGGTCGGTTCGCGCGCACATAGGACAGAGTAGCCGCATCGCTCCGCACCACATTAAATTCGCATCGGATCGTTTCGCAATCGCGTTCGCGTTGAGTCGTCCACGTAGGACACTGTGTAATACCACTGGACTGGCTGTTGTCAACGTGCTTTTGTGGGTGCTTGATATTCGCCATTTTGGCGCTGTCCGCCGCTGTCGGACGTAGCGAGAGTTCGTGGTACTAAAACTAATGATGTCGATATAAAGATTTTTATTTTTTTTATTTTTAATAATCAATAACCGTATCATCATAATTACTACTTATGTTATATTAACAACGAAAATGCAAAATTACTTAACAGTAAACAAACACTTCTCGCTGTAATTGCAATATACGTCAAAATTAGTTCTCGGGACTCTCGCTAGTGGCGCTTCAAATGGACACAAAAAAATTGCTGTCACACGCTTGGAACAGCCAGTCCAGTGGTATTATAGGGGTCAGTGCCCTGTACCCTTCAAATAAGAACATACATAAGTTTAAAAAAAAAAACTATTTTGCTGTCAAAAAATTCCTACAGCATGCACAAAATATGGTTTGACTCGTCACATTTCTATTATTTTTATTGGGACATTAACATTTACCACACAGCACTATTTCACCACACGGTTCTATGGTAACCTAAAGTAGCTTAAGTAATGTATACCAGAATATCAGATACTTGAAATAAATACATATTATTATAAATATAAACATTAAACAACCATGAGTGACTGAAGTACAATCCCTCCAGCGGGACTTCCCGCAAATTCTATGATGAATAGTATTTAGATAATATTTAATTGATTCTATTAGAGCTTTCTTAATTAGGCGATAGGTAGATGGCGCGGATCTGAAATAGTCTATGATCTGTTTTTACACTAAAATATTAAATTCTTTATAATATATAAATTATAATATGTCATATTATCTAGTAAAATATTAAAAATGTCATCATGTACGTGTACACAAAATAACAATTAAAATTAAGAAACATTGATAAAATAACATTATTTCACATATTATTATCTAATTAATTTTAATTCGATTTTTTTTTTTTGAAATCTAATATTTTTTTAGTACTATTTCTTATATTATTATGAGTGAATAATTTTACTCAACAATTACAGATATATGTCGCCATCTATTAATACATAATGGAACTAATTTTCTGTGATAGTGTTTTACTTCCGAAAACACTAATTATGATAAAACTACCAATATACTTATCCGGGTCTCGCACCTCTGATATTTTCATGTGCGAATCATTTCTATACTGATTACCACTTGTCTTACGGTGAAGGAAAACATCGTGAGGAAACCTGCATGTCTGAGAAAACCTAACAAGTTTTCGTAAGACATGTGAGTCCGCCAACACACACTGGACCAGCGCGGTGGACTATGGCCTGATCCCCCTCGTACTGAGGGGGGCCAGTGCCCAGCAGTGGGACGTTAAAAAGGGCTGATGATGATGTGTTCAACCTTCGCAGTCGGAGACACGCGACAGACAGACAGACAGACAGACAGACAGGACGTCGTGAATGAGAAGTGACTGACTTGAACTAAGAAGATTTGCCTCAGATTCATTATTTAATGTACAGCATATTTTATCCTATTAAGTACTCATTAATTATGTTAATAGAAATGTTTTCGTTGTTGGATTAGAGTGCCCTCTAGCGGCGAGTAGCTATTACATTAGATGACGATGACGCAAACCGATGTGGTTTAAAAAAAAGTAGATTACTATGTTTTCTAATTTAATATATAATTTAGTTTTGTCTAGTGAATTAAAATGAAAAAAAGTATGTGTTCAATTCACAAAATGCACAAGTGAAACTAGAGAATATCAGGAGTATTAGGATGATTATAAAGTTTATTATAGGTAGTTATAATATTTTTACCAAACTCGAAACTTATTTAATGCAAAATGTAAGTAATTTATGTATTACTATTATATGCGCGAATTGTACACTGCGTTTACTATGACGCATTTTCTGAATGCTTCGTCTTCGTAGTGCGCAGGCGCAAAGACTTCTATTCATCTCATTTTCTCACAGGCAATCCTATTTATGATGGATATGTTTGTCTCTTTTTGATGTCGTTTTTTTTGGTGTGCTAAAGATGTTTCACTTCAAAAGTCAATTATAAAAGTATTAGTTTCTTTTTAAGAACTAAGTAACAAATATAAGAGCTGGCCATAAATATATGTATATTATGTTACTATGGGATCAAACTTGCGCTTACTTTGTTTGTTAGCAATCTGAACATGCCTCTTTATAGTCTCGGCACACATGGCAAAATGTATTTACTTGATTTAAAAATACATTTTGAATCTATGTATTATATGATGTAGGTATTTGCAATATCTGTTCAAACGGTGTCTATGAAATATTTAATGTTACAAAACATGCTTAATTTTAACATGGCTACGATAATTCATTTAACTTATTATAATATATACGACTTAATATGTAAAATTGTAATAAAAGCATAAAATATAATACTCTTATTAAAACTTTATAATTATAACAGATTATACTCGTAGAAAGTTCCGAATAATCAGTTTCTTGTACTATGAAGACTCACTATGAGCTGGAAATTATACAATTTTTAATAACGGAAAAGAATAATTAAATAATAATATCTTTTGATACCATACATTTATATGAGTTATAGTCGTATAAGTTTATTGATGTATGTATAATTAATTTTTATTTTGTACTTATTACTTTAGGTTATATGTATTATGTAAGTATGTATAGTTTAGTATCTTTATAAAATGATGTAATTTTTTTTTATTTTTTTATAGTAAATAATAGTGTTAAAAATAAAAACTTGATGATACAAATAATTTGTTAAACTAAACAGAGAGAATGTTTATCAAATTATACGATTTTTATTTTATTCTGTGAAAATATTTTTATATTACTTTAACATCGTAGAAATAGTTTTAAAATATTAACGATATATTTTAAAACTATTTCTACTTTCTGTAATTGAAACTTTCTACTATTCTGTGCTTATTAGCTTAAATCTTAATTAACCGTTTAGTTTTTTTTAATATATAATATTTACAAAGAACGAAAATTATTTCAACAATTTACAATTCCTCAATATGTCACTAAAATACTGAACTACTACTTATTAATTGTCATTAGCGTACATAAGCTTAGTTTATAATTAAAATAATATTGTTCTGTATTTTAAATAATACTGTCCGGTCGATTTGTTACACGCAAACTAATAGTTTATAACAATAAATGGTATACACCAATGATATTTTAACTATAGATATGTTATGAGCGCGCAATCGTGAAAACTCGAAAACATCCTAATTAGGACGTATTGCCTTTAGTCTGTGTCACCGCATGGCGACGAGTGGTACGCTGCTACAAAATTAAAAAAATGCCATCCTGTGTATTTAGGAAATGCACCAATTATGTTACCAAAGTTAATAAAACACAAGGGATCTCATACCACATGTAAGAACGCAGTATACTTCGATTTATTAATATATTTCAATTATTTGCCTAATATTCTGATATGTCATCGGTCGCTAGACTAATGTTTGTTTACATTGACGCGCAATTGACAACATTAGCTGTCTCTTTTTTTCTTATTGATTTTATCGACTATCCCCTTTCTATCATTTTGACATGTACCTTGAATGAAAAGTGTGTATGTGTGCAGCGCGGAACACTTTTTTCGGTTGTTTAGTGAGCGTATAACATATCTATAGTTAAAATATCATTGGTATACACGCTTTTCTTTAACTTCTTCAAAAAAGTTAACATGGAATCTTATCAGCGACATCTAGCGTAAGCCTATTATGACAGAATCATTCTCTATCTCATGTGGCCACGCCCGCGCCGCGCCATGCCGCAGTCTATTATTTCTCTGTCTACGGTGTGTAGTCTCCTTAATCTGTGGGTTAGTGTCTCAAATCTAAATAATATTATTTTATCTGTGACGGTGAACGTCGGGGAACTACTTTTGAATGTTTCAATTTTTTGTTAATTATACTTTTATAATAAAAACAAAATCGCAATCATTTATGGAATGTAGTATTTATTATATGAAAAAGCTGTAAAATAAATGTTGTTGTTTTACAATTATATGTGCTCGTAATGTAGACACCGCAGTATTTAAGTTTACTTAGGTTTTAGCCTTTAGGTAAGTTGGTATATTTATTTTCATTCTCATATATTCCGAATTTCCATTACATATATTATATTTTGAAAGATTACACTTTTTCCTTGTTGGCCTTTTAATTTAAAAAAAGATTAGGCTACACGCGCCACTGTTAATAAATTCATAATATAAATTCAGTCATCATATTTATATCACACATTTAAAATTGTATTTTAATTTAAATATTTGACCCATATTAGATAAATAATACCCGCAATATGAAGTGGAAACTCTGGCTCTGTTCATTCCTGTCGTAGACACATATTTGTTGCTAACCTGTGCAAGTAAATTACTACTACCTTAGTATTGTTACACTATTCACCTTTTTACCCGTTATTTCGTAAAACGAGTGACTCATGCTTTGTTTTTTTTTTCATGTTTAGAGAATCTACTATGATGAATTTACAGATCACATTACCAAGAGATCAGAGGATTATGAATTAATTCTTACCACATTGAAGATGCCCATGCCCGGTAGTCGAATATTGTAAAGAATAACTCATTGTATGACTATGGTATTCCACAAAAAACTTCAAGATAAATGTAATCTGTGGACTGCAAAATGTGGTAAATATAATAAATAAACAAGGTGTATATTTTATAAAAATAATACACTCTTTTATTTTTTTAAAATAGAGCTACTTTAAGATGCTGAATGAATGATACAATAAATGATGAGTACTCTATAGATGGACTTATGTTATGCCTGCCTCCTAGTCGAGTGCGGCGGGGGTGGTACTCCTCAGTGGCAAGCACCTTAATTGAGTGCGGCCCTGAGTTGTGCCACGCTGGCAGCCTGCACCTTCTAGGTTGAGTGCGGCGGGGGTGGTACCGGAGCAATCCGGCGCGGACCAACAGCCAGGGGGGGGGGGGTTTAGGGAGCGGCGTCAGGCGGGCGCCGAGTCTCCCGCGTGGTGGTAGCCGGTGCCTCTGTCGTTTACGCTGTAAACGGCGGTTAGGCACTGTGCGGGCCGTACTGGCGGGACTAGCCTGTCGGTACGGCGGCTGGAGCGGGGCCACTCTGGTGGTCCTGCGTCTGGCGAGGGGTTTGGCACGTTGGGAGGGGTAGGACCCCCCCTCCCTTCGGTGCCGGGGGGGTGCCCACTTGTGGGTGTTAGGTTCGCACCGGGGACTCTTTGGCCAGTGGGTGGTCGGGGAGGACTCGGTGCTGGTGGGGCTGGACTGCGGGGGGTGGGTGGAATTCACAATTCTCCCCGCCCTCTGTGGTCTGGTTCAGCGGGGGAGGGGGAGTGTCGGCGTTGCCGCATCCTCTTCTCCTGCTGTCGCGGTTTTTAGGGCTGTTCCAGGGACTCTCTGGCCTGTGGATGGTCGGGGTGGACTTGGAGCAGTCCTTTGTGGTTGTAAATTCTTCCCATATTGAGGCTGCCCTTTTCAGGGCGGCCTCATGTTGGTGGCTTCGGCCAACCGTCGGGGCGTCGCGGTTGTATGCGAAAGCGATCCCGTGGCGTCCCATTCATGGCGGCAGGGGTTTGGGAGTTGGGTTTTAGTGGGTATGCCGGATGCGTCCGGAGAGTCGCCACATAACCCCCAGGGGAAGTCGGGGGTACCCGTAACAGGGTTTCCCAACTATAAAAAAAAAAAAAAAAAAAAAAAAAAAAAAAAAAAAAAAAAAAAAAAAGGTTAGGTTAGGTTAGGTTAGGTTAGGTTAGGTTAGGTTAGGTTAGGTTAGGTTAGGTTAGGTTTTTTTTTTTTTTTGCTTCTACTTTCTTCCTATATCAATCCCCGCTATTTGATACGGGCGGTTGATATATTAAGTTAAATATCATATAGTTAGTGAATGACTTGGAATGAGTATCATCATCATTTTAATCTTATTATGGTTCTTAGTTTAAGTCGTATAGTTAGTACATATTATGATCATATAATTAGTAACATTTGTGGAATGAGTATCATCTTACATTAATTTGTTTTTTTTTTTTTTTTTTTTTTTTTTTTTTTACCATTTTTAAATCTACTTTACACTATGTATCTATTCTTAATTCTATTGTCTTATTTCTAAATTTACAATTTTCTATTCTACAATTTAGTTGTATAATATTTACACATTTATTTTACATTTCCTTACATTCATGTTATGTTTTTATTAAAATCTTTTAAAGTCTTTGTTATTTCTTCGATAAGCCTTACATATGTTTTAAAACATTCCTTTTTCTCGAGTAATTCTATTATTTTATAGGGGTTTCCTATATTGTGGTTATTACAATTAATTTCATGGTCAAGTCTAAGTCTGTTATACTTTGGGCATGTCCTCAACAGATGATCTTGAGTTTGCACAAATTGATTTGAGCACGGGCATAAATTATTACTTTTTATCTTAAATCTATTTAGATATTCAAGGTGATATCCATGCCCCGTAAGAAACTGTGTTAGTGCGAATGTTGGTTCTGTAATGTGACGAAGTTTTTGGATTGAATCTAGATTTGGAAAATGATTTTTTGTGACTATTCCTTTTTGTGAGCTTACATAAATATTGTTAGCCTCCATCTCTGTTACTTTACTTAACTGGTATTTGAGGTAGGAGATAGGAAAACGAGCAAAAACATAGGGCTGATGAGACGCTGCAGCTGCTTTTGCTGCTGTATCAGCAGCCTCATTTCCCTCCATACCGGTATGTGATCTGACCCAAATAAATTCCACACTCCCTCCCCCATCCCCCATCCCATGGATGGCTTTATGAATTTCAACTATTGTTTGGTTTGTGTTATTTCTGTCTGCAATGGCGTTTAAACCACTCAAAGAATCCGATATTATGGTAAATTTATTTAAGGTGCTCCTGTTTATTGCCCAAACCAACGATTCTTTTATCGCTAACAATTCTGCTTGAAAGACGGAACAGCTAGTGTGTAGTTTAAATTTCCGAATGACATTACTGCCATCCGGATTGTATACAACAAATGCCGCACCCACCCTGCCATCGGTGAGTTTGCTGCCATCAGTGAATATTTTTGTGGTCATGGAATCTGTAATTTGATCCAAGTCGTTCTGGCTATTTGCTTTGTTTACTACTATTGAATTGCGATATGCCGGATGTAATAGATTCGAGTGGTGTGTTGGTGTATCTAATTCTATGTCATTTGGTAGAAATTCGCATATTTTTGTAACTTTAGCTTGTTCAATGGCAGCAACTTCACCAACTTTGAGGTGGAGCGGCTTCAAGGTCGCCAATGCAATGGCGGCATTTGCTGAAACTGTACGGAATGCCTTTATGATTTGTAGAGCAAACAAGCGCTGCATAGATTTCAGTGCGTCACGGACAAACTTATACTTGACCGCAGCACCCCAAACTCCAGCAGCGTATGTAACTATGGGCTCGATGACATGCTCATATATTATTTTTATATTTTCAGAATTTACTCCCCATGTGGGCCGCACAAATTTGCATATGAGTTTATAAATATTTAAAGCTTTTAGTGTGATATATTTAACATGTTGAATGAATTTAATATTTTTATCAATTATGACTCCTAATAGTTTGATTTTATCTGTAAATTCTATTGTACGATCCTGAAGTTTAATTTGTGCCAGTTTTGCTTTACGGGTAAATGCGATGACCTGGGTTTTTTCTGGGCCAAAAGTAAGCTTAGCCTCCTTACCCCAATCGAGTATTTTTTGCAACGCCAGGTTAGTCACATATTGTAAGCTGTGAATGTTTTTATTACTCACTATTAATAGGACGTCGTCTGCATAGGCTTGCAGGTGACAGCCCTCAGGGAGTGAAACTTTAAACAGATCGTCCAAGAGCAGGTTCCAAAAGAGCGGCCCAAGGACCGATCCCTGGATACAACCCTTGGACATGTTCTTTTGGCAAGTGTAATCTACGAAGTTGATAATAACTAATCTATCCTGAATGTAATTTCTTAATATTTTGTAATAATTATTGGGACAATTTACTTCTTTCAAACGTTTAAAAATTAGTGGCCACCAGGCGTTGTCAAATGCTGATTTTATGTCAAGTGACACGGCCAGCACGTGCTCCCGTGCTGCTTTGGCCCCATTAATGTATGTCAGAGCCGTTCTAATGGCATCGGTGGTGGAGGTTTGTTCCTTGAAACCAAACTGTAATCTATTGTCTAAATTATTTGAGCATATGTTATATTTAATTCTAGTTGCAATCAATTTTTCTAAAAGTTTACCAAAAACATTAATGAGGCCAATAGGACGATACGACGACAAACTGGTATAATCATCCTTGCCAGGCTTCGGGAGCACGACTACCCGTGCCTCCTTCCACATTTTAGGAAAATGACTTAGCTGAACACAACGATTGAACAGCTCAGTCATCCGTTGAGGATATAGTCTTACATACTCTAAGCAGATATCCGACGTGAGGTGATCTGGTCCTGGGGCTTTATTAGGGTCCATACTGTTTAGGTGGTGATCTACTTCTGTGTATGTGAAAGGTATGTCATCTTGAGTGTCTGGAGGTGTAGCTGCAGATATTCGGGTTGATACTTGATTGTCAGTGCTGTCTTCAGTGTCGTCGGGGTAAAAGTGTTTTAATATGGTTTCTGCTGTTTCTTCTGTTGATTTAGTGAAAGTTCCATCTGATTTTTTGAGGGTGGTCGGAGGGATGGGGGGAGGCCCAGTTTTGATTAGGCGGTTTGTTAGCGTCCAGACATCTTCTTTACCCTGCTTACTGCAAAATTCTCGAAAACTACTAGTACACTCCCGTCTCATTACTTCGATGTATTTTTCTCGGGCCTCTGCCCTTTCTTTGAGTATATTTTCTATGGGCTTACGCCCTTTGACCAAATCTTGGAGTCTATGGTGTAATTTTAAAACGTTTCGTTTGAGTTCATCAAGTTCTGTTGTCCACCAGGGTATTCTGTTTGGGTTATGTTTTTTGAGGGTAAAGGTTTTGTCACAAACTTTCTGGATGGTGCTTGTCATGTCTATTATATATTTGTCAATATTTTCCTTGTTTAACTCTGATATTTTTGTTTGGTCAATTTTCTTACGTAATATTTCCTTATTAATTTCAGTCTTAAACTTTTCCCAATTTGCATTTTTTGTACTGTATTTAAATGTAGAGAGTTTTTTCCTTTTTACGATACTATTATTTTTTTCCATGTAAACTGTAAATGTTATAGCTTTATGTTGTGTTGTTCCAATACTATCTGAATTTACCTTCCATTCTTTAACTAATTGTTCTAAATTTGGTGTAAATATTGTTAAATCAATTATTGACGTTCTGTGTGTTCCATGCGTGATCGTTTCGAATGTAGGTGTTGAGCCTGTATTTCCGATGATTAGGTTATTGGTAAAAATCAGCTTTGCAATTTCATTTCCCCGTTTATTAGCTTTGACTGAACCCCATGTTGTATGCCATCCATTGAAGTCACCACCTATTAGAATGTGTGCGTGTGGATGGTGTTTTATAAAGTTTTCCAGCTTGTTAATTGTGCCATGTGGGTCTTCTTTTGGTTCTATATAAACGCTAACTATGTACATTTTAAATTTTTTAGTGATGAGTTGTATGATTGATATATTAGAGTCAGAATGATCACTTATTCCTACAATGGCTCCGATCCCAGCTCTGATGACTATTGTCGCTTTTACTCTATCCAATGTTTTGTGTTGAAAAATATTTACACCCGAAAAAGCTTTCATGATTCCTGTATTTCCTGTGTATGGCTCAGTTACCAAGGCAATGTCAATGTTTTGTGTTATAAAATACTGATAAAATTCATATTGTGAATTGTAACTCCTATCCAGATTACATTGTAAGAGGTTTATTTTGTTTGCAAGTCCCACTTGCTGAATATTAAAGCCATTATTATTTTGTGTTTGTACTTCTCTACTGGCACTCATAATCTACCTTGTATTTTATTCTTTCAGCCGCCGCTGTCTTACGCGGACAAAACGCTGATGTTGCTGAGTGATTTGTGTTGTTTTTTAGATTAAATTTACTATTGTGGGACTTGCAGTTATGACATATTATTATTGTTGATTTATCTAGTTTAAATGGACAAGTATTATAAGTGTGATTGTTGGCAGCACAGTGGGAGCAGTTCTGTTCTGAGTTACTGCAGTGCTTCGTAGTATGTCCAAATTGCAGGCACTTAAAGCACTGCAGTAACGGAACATGTTCTGATACATGAACCCTTTGATAACCAAGGTTCAACCTCTGTTTGTCCAGACAGGTGTTGAAAATGTGAGGGGAGACGATGAAAACGGCATTATATAGAGCCGGATGCCTGTTTTTGGTAGTGAACTTCAGACGGATATCCTCATCACTCACCCCCTCCAATTCCGGGTTTTGACTTCTAAGTATAGTTATGATTTCCTGTATTTCCATATTTTTGCTGATACCTTTCAGCATAATCATAGGTTTAAGTTTTGTTGGAATTTGTGCATTTAGTACCAAAGATTTTTCTATTCTATTTACAATATTGTCTCTATTTTCTATATTATCAAATTCAATCAGTAATTTTTGACTTGTCAATGGGATTATTTTGTTTGGAGCGAAGGTACTATCTCTAAAATTAATGTTTTTATGAAATGTGTCTATAAGTTCAGCTTTAGATTTTACAGGATCTTTGGAGGAGACTATTATCGAGTGTTTGGGTTTTGGTTTTTTGGGGGGTGCGGGCGATGAGGCCACCTGTGCATACGAGGGCTTCGACAGCGAAGGGACTGAAGCCAGTTGTTCCTTTATTTCATTTTTTACACATTCACTAATCTTTGTTTGAAGGTTTTCTGTGAGTATTTTTAAGTCATCCGCTGAAATTAAGGATGGACGATCAGTTGAAAAGGTATCATTTAAGACAAGAGCAGGCATCTCAACAACGGACGTTTGCCGTGCGGAGTGTGTGGAGAGTGTGGGATGAGTGGAGTGTGCTGGGTGTGTGGAGTGTGTAGTGTGTGTGGAATGTGTGGATTGTATGGATTGTGCATTTTGTGTATGTACGTCTGTCTGTTTATTTATGAGTGTTTTTACTGCATTTTTTATTTCATTAGCAGCTAAAGTTACCAGTGTTTTATTACGCGAGGTAACACTCTTTCCTTCTGCGATTGCCGAACATATCGTCGTGACCAATTTACACACTGTACTATCAAGCGTCGGCAGGTCGCAAACATCCGCAGCGGTCACGGGAAGCATAATTGGATCTTTATTTATTAATTTTTTCTTTTTCTTTTCAGGTGCGGCCTTCGGAGGAGTCAGTCCAGTCAGCTCAGTCAGTTCAGATCCCGAGGCGGTCGGAACGATTGACTCGGAGGGAGAGGGGAGCTCGGGACTTAACCTAAGTGTGTCCATTACACTTTCCAGACTTACACGTGCCCCAACCTCCTCTCCCACTCTTTCCGACGAGTCGCGTGAAGGACGCCGCTTGGGAGGTGTACGAATCATTTTTGCAAACTTAAATTAATTTCGAGTGTTATAATAATATAGTGTTAAGTATAAAAAAGTTATATTAAAAACCTTGTATAAGTGCAAATTCAAAAAATTTTTTATATTAATGTGTGCCTCTTAACTCACAAATAATGATTATAAAATAAAATTTCAAAAAAGTTGGTTCTAAGATATTAAAATAGTGTTTTAACTGCCCAAGGTCACTGAAAACCTAGATAGTAAATGATAAGAGGGTGGGTGGGAGGGCCTTTTTTTTCGATTTCCCGCCTGAAAATGGGGGAAACGACTATGGGAGGTTGTTGTATGAGCAGAGACAATAAATTTAAGCCAAAAGACGCGAACAATTTCTATAGAAAAATATTTAATAATTTTGAAAAATGTGATTTTTACGTATACATTCTAAGTTTTTTCTGTTTCAGGTCGCGGAGAGCTGCTGAAAACTGCGAGGACTATTGAAACTAATTGCCTTCAGTCAACCGGAGCCGAAATGAAGACATTTTGCAACTTGTAAAAAATTTTTAAATTGACGATATATGAAATGTTTGTATCGCTTAAGTAACCTCGGTTTAGGTATTTATGTATTTTTTCGATTTCCCGCCTGAAAATGGGGGAAACGACTATGGGAGGTTGTTGTATGAGCAGAGACAATAAATTTAAGCCAAAAGACGCGAACAATTTCTATAGAAAAATATTTAATAATTTTGAAAAATGTGATTTTTACGTATACATTCTAAGTTTTTTCTGTTTCAGGTCGCGGAGAGCTGCTGAAAACTGCGAGGACTATTGAAACTAATTGCCTTCAGTCAACCGGAGCCGAAATGAAGACATTTTGCAACTTGTAAAAAATTTTTAAATTGACGATATATGAAATGTTTGTATCGCTTAAGTAACCTCGGTTTAGGTATTTATGTATTTTTTCGATTTCCCGCCTGAAAATGGGGGAAACGACTATGGGAGGTTGTTGTATGAGCAGAGACAATAAATTTAAGCCAAAAGACGCGAACAATTTCTATAGAAAAATATTTAATAATTTTGAAAAATGTGATTTTTACGTATACATTCTAAGTTTTTTCTGTTTCAGGTCGCGGAGAGCTGCTGAAAACTGCGAGGACTATTGAAACTAATTGCCTTCAGTCAACCGGAGCCGAAATGAAGACATTTTGCAACTTGTAAAAAATTTTTAAATTGACGATATATGAAATGTTTGTATCGCTTAAGTAACCTCGGTTTAGGTATTTATGTATTTTTTCGATTTCCCGCCTGAAAATGGGGGAAACGACTATGGGAGGTTGTTGTATGAGCAGAGACAATAAATTTAAGCCAAAAGACGCGAACAATTTCTATAGAAAAATATTTAATAATTTTGAAAAATGTGATTTTTACGTATACATTCTAAGTTTTTTCTGTTTCAGGTCGCGGAGAGCTGCTGAAAACTGCGAGGACTATTGAAACTAATTGCCTTCAGTCAACCGGAGCCGAAATGAAGACATTTTGCAACTTGTAAAAAATTTTTAAATTGACGGGTTAGGTTAGGTTAGGTTAGGTTAGGTTAGGTTAGGTTAGGTTAGGTTAGGTTAGGTTAGGTTAGGTTAGGTTAGGTTTTTTTTTTTTTTTTGCTTCTACTTTCTTCCTATATCAATCCCCGCTATTTGATACGGGCGGTTGATATATTAAGTTAAATATCATATAGTTAGTGAATGACGTGGAATGAGTATCATCATCATTTTAATCTTATTATGGTTAGGTTAGGTTGGTCTGAAAAAGCCTAGTAAATTTTCGAAAGTGAAGTCCGCCATCCCGCACTTGCCAGCGTGGTGGACTATGGCCTGATCTATATCGTATTGAAGGGAGTCCCAACAGTGGGACGTTAATATAACTTAATATAGGTATATAATTGAGGATTTCTTTTGACTTGGCTTTACCTTTTGGATTTGTACGTTCTTGCTTATGATCTGACTTGGCTCGGCACACCGGTTTTTGTTGTTTTTGCTCGTGGATTGGTTTTTGTTGTATGTTTGCTTGTGCGCGTTTTTAAGTGTTTGTTTGGGTCCATTCCACGTCTGGCGAATGAGTCATGGGTGACTCGGACGCCAGCGTGGAGACGAGTGTTGTGGTGGGGCGGAAACGCCAAAATGAGGTTCCTCCGATGCCGAGTCCTGGCTCAGCGTCGGAGACTGAATTGCCGCTCAGCGCTCGTATTCAGAAGGCGCGCCGGGGTCGCACCCACGTCCGTAGGAGTGGCTCCGCACCTGGTCGTGCGCGGGTTTCGCACGACCCTGATGTGGAGGCTCGCGAAGCGGAGTTCGCACGAGGATTGGAGGCCAGGGCGTTTCGCAAAGACCACCATAGGTTGGTTTACGAATTTGGCCCTGAGTTCTCCGACGCTGAGACATCAGGCCCTGTGGACCCTGATCTGCAAACTGCAGACCAACTAAAGGCGCTGGGCATGAGAAGCGCGGGGGAGGTGATGCAGGTGGCCAAGAGGTCTGGGAACCTCAAGGGCACCTACATTAAAAAATTGAAAGAGGCGGCTGCTGCAATGCAGATAGTGGCGGAGACCTTGGCCAAGCGCACTGCGGCTGAGGAGAGTCGGAGCTTGCGGGCGGAAGTCGAACGCCTGCGCCGACGCAATGAGCAGGTGGAGGCGGAGCTCAAGGCTTATCGCCGGGAGTTTTCTGGGCTCCGCAAGGAATTGTCGCAGGCCAAGGGGCCCTCGAATGCCTTTGGTGCAGACTGGCTTGACGAGATTCAGGCCTCTCTCGTCGGCACCTTGGGCAATATGCTCGACGCCAAGCTGGACTCCAAGCTGGCTGGCATAGAGGCTAGGCTTCCGCCCTTGGCTCCAGTCCGTCCACCGTTGGCAAGAGATAGGCGCAGGGAAGCTGTACAGTCTCCGGCTCCGGTCTGCGCTCCGGAACAGTCTCCGGTGGTGACAGCACCAAGTAAGGTGCCAGAAGGGGGTTCGGGGGCTGGAAAGAAGCCCCCAAAAAGGAAGACGGTGGCTCGTCGCCCGCGCTCTTCTGGGCCGGTACTGGCGGCTGCTCCTACACCGGCTGCCGCCCCTGCCCCTGCTCATGCAGTGGCCGGTCCTAGCACTGCGGTGGTCCCACAGGAGGGTACGTGGGCCACCGTGGTCAGGAAAGGGAAGGGAAAGAGAAGGGGGAAGAAGTCGGCCCCTCCCATTGCCGCACCGACTGCTCCCTCTGCGCCAAGGGCGCGCTCGACTCATAGGGCTGCTTCGAAGCCGAGGGTTCCGGCAACTAAGCCGAAAGTGGGAGCCCCGCCGCGCACCACGGCCCTCACTATCACCCTGCTGCCGGAGGCAGAGGTGAGAGGGGTCACGTATGCGCAGCTGCTGGAGAGGGCGCAACAAAAAATAGATTTGGCCCAAGTGGGAGTGAGCGGCGGACTCACTGTCAGGCGTGCCGCTACGGGGGGTCGACTTATAGAACTCCCCGCCTCTGCTCCTGCAGAAGTGGCGGACCGCCTGGCAGAGAGGATTCGCCAGGTCCTCGATGGCCTGGCGATGGTGGCGCGTCCCATAAAAAATGGGGAGCTGCGGGTCACTGGCCTGGATGACTCCTCCACCAAAGAAGCGGTAGCCATGGCTATCGCTGAGGTGGAGGGTTGCCCTCTGAAAGTCATCTGGGTTAGCGAGATCCACATTGGGAAGGGGGGTATGGGAACGGCTGTCGTGCGGTGCCCCGTCACGACAGCCAAAAAGGTGGCTGATGCCCGCTACCTTCGGGTGGGCTGGTATGACGCCAAGGTGGAGGTCCTGCAGCAGCGCCCTATGCGCTGTTACAGGTGCATGGGGCTAGGACACACCAGGCCCATGTGCCCATCTGGGACGGAAAGGGGGCATCTATGCCGTCGATGCGGCGGCGAAGGGCACTTCGCTGCCAACTGCACGCGGAAGATCCGCTGTGCCGTGTGCGCGGACGCGGGGCGCCCCTCAGGGCATTTGATGGGTGGCAGGGATTGCGAGCCACCCACCACTAAGGGAAAAGCGGTCCAGAGGGCCGCTACTACTGGAGGCAGCCGTAGGGCTGAGGAGGAGGAGGCGGGGATGTCTTCATAATGATAGGACAAACCCGCTTCCTCCAGACGAATGTCAACCACTCGGCCGGAGCACAGGACTTGCTGTTGCAGTCCATGGCCGAGTGGAATATTGACGTGGCAGTGGCATGTGAGCCCTACTTTGTCCCCCCCCAGAATCCCCACTGGGCGGGGGACACGGAGGGCTTAGTGGCAGTACTGACTGGGAGCAGCACCGGCCCCCACCTCTCGAAAATCGAGAGGGGCCCGGGACTCGTTGTGGCAAGGTGGGGGGAGTACACCATAGTTGGGGTGTACTTCTCCCCCAACCGCACCTTGGCGGAGTTCGAGGTCTTCCTTGACTCCGTCGGGGCTGCGGTGGGCCGGCAGTCGCCGAGGAAGACTTTCGTCCTCGGCGACTTTAACGCGAAGTCTCAGGCTTGGGGAAACCCCGCCTCGGACGCTCGCGGTCGCGAAGTCCAGGCGTGGGCTCTACTCTCCGGGCTGTCCTTGCTAAATGTGGGGACGGCCTTCACGTGTGTGCGGCAGCGGGGTGGTTCTGTGGTGGACTTGTCGTTCGCCACCCCTGCTGTCGCACGTCACGTGAGGAACTGGAGAGTGGAGGAGGACGTGGAGACCCTGTCGGATTATAATTACATCCGATTTGAGGTCTCCACGGATCCGGTGCAGATGGACCGCCTTATAGAGCCCTCTCGAGTGCTTCCGAGTTGGGCCCTTGGCCAGCTTGATCCGGAGCTGGCCCGTGAGGCGGCCATCATGGCAGTCTGGTCCCAGGGGACGGTGGTGGGCGCTAGCTCTGATGTGGAGGAGTTGGCTGGCCGCATGCGCGACACTCTCACAAGGGTGTGCGATGCGGCTATGCCGCGGCGGAAGCGGCGCAAAGGCCGAAGGCGGCCGTGTGTATATTGGTGGTCACCCGAAATTGCTGAACTTCGGGTGGCCAGCAATAGGGCAAGGAGAGAGTATGTGCGGTGCCGTAGGAGGCACGGTTTTGACCCGGCTCTAGAAAGCGAGTTGCAGCAGGCCTACAAGTCTGCTAAAAAGGCTCTGCAGCTCGCGATTAGCCGGGTTAAGGTGGAGGCCCGCCAGGAGCTTCTGGCGGACCTGGATCGGAATCCGTGGGGGCGCCCTTTTATCGGCACGCGGAACAAGCTACGCGCGCACGGCGCCGCGGTCACGGAGACCACGCCGCCTGCCGTCCTCCTACGGCTGGTGGGAGGGCTTTTCCCGGAGTCCTCTGGGCATATCCCCCCAGTGATGGCTCCTCCCTCTCTCGCGGAGGAAGTGGAGGAAGTTCCCCCGATCACAGAGGGGGAATTCGAACTGGCCTGCGATAAGTTGCGGGCCAGGCGGAGGGCTCCGGGACCAGATGGTATTCCAGGGCGAATTCTGAAAATTGCCCTGGAATACCTGGGAGGGGACCTTCGGGAATTGTTCAACGCATGCCTTCGCGCTGGGCAATTCCCGAAGATCTGGAAAGAGGGGAGGCTGTGCCTGTTGCCCAAGGAGGGTCGTCCTCTAGACTCCCCTTCGGCATACAGGCCGATCGTGATGCTGAGTGAGGTGGGCAAGCTCTTTGAGCGAATCTTGTCTGCTCGCCTTACTCAGCATCTCGAGGAGGTGGGACCGGGCCTTTCAGAGGCCCAGTACGGGTTCAGGGCGGGTCGTTCGACCGTGGACGCCCTGAACGCTCTGAAGGTTCGGTCCTTGGCCGCGGTGGAGGAGGGAGGCGTGCTTCTAGCCGTCTCACTGGATGTGGCCAACGCCTTCAACACCCTGCCGTTTGAGACTTTACGAGAGGCACTTCGCTATCATGAGGTGCCTCTCTATCTCCGGCGGGTGTTGGACGCGTACCTCCGTGACAGGCAGGTCGTTTGGACGGGAGCAGATGGGGCGGTAGGTCGACGACGTGTCGACTGCGGGGTTCCACAGGGGGCGGTTTTAGGCCCGGTTCTGTGGAACCTCGGGTACGATTGGCTCCTGCGGTGTCCGCTTCCTTCCGGGCTGGGTGTCATTGCGTATGCCGATGACACCCTCGTAACAGCCCGGGGTCGAAATTATGAGGAGGCGGCACGCTTGGCCACAGTCGGCACCGAAATGGTCGTCGACCGGATTGGCATGTTGGGCCTGAGGGTTTCCATTTCCAAAACGGAAGCCCTCCTCTTTCATGGTCCACGCCGGGGACCGCCCCGCAACGCCTGCCTGTGCGTCCAGGGGAGGATGGTGGAGGTGCGGGCCCAGATGAAGTACCTGGGCCTGACCCTGGACGGTCGCTGGACGTTCCGTGTCCACTTCGCCCAGCTCACCCCGAGATTGTTGAGCGCCGCCTCGGCCCTCGGCAGGTTACTGCCGAATGTCGGGGGCCCTGGATCTCTCTGCCGGCGTCTATATGCCGGCATTGTGAGGTCCATGGCACTGTACGGTGCTCCTGTGTGGATCGACGCCCTCTCCGCAGTGAACAGGGCCAAATTGCGCCAGGCGCAGCGGGTCCTGGCGGTGAGGGCGGTGAGGGGGTACCGTACGGTGTCCTACACGGCGGCGACACTCTTGGCGAGCGATCCGCCTTGGCATCTCAGGGCGGAGGTGCTCGCTGAGATGTACCAATTTCGGGCGAGTGAGCGGGCGAGAGGAGTACGTCCAGCGTGGGAGGGTATCGCTCGGATCAGACGTCTAGCTGATGAGGCCCTGATCCGGCGATGGGAGGAGGAACTGGGGACACCTGCGGCTGGCCTAGAGACGGTGGATGCGATTCGTCCGTACCTGCCTCTCTGGGTCGGGAGGCGACATGGCGTCCTGACGTTCAGGCTGACGCAGATGCTTACCGGGCATGGTTGCTTCGGTAAGTATCTGTGTCGGATTGCGCGTCGGGAACCGTCGCCCGCATGTCACGGGTGTGATGCGCCTGTGGACACGGCGCATCACACCCTCGTGGAATGCGCCGCCTGGTCTCCCCAGCGCCATGCCCTGATGATGGTAGTGGGTGGGGACCTTTCGTTGCGCAGTGTGGTCGGGGCCATGCTGCGTGACGAGAGGTCCTGGTCGGCGATGGTCTCCTTCAGTGAGACCGTCATCTCACTGAAGGAGACGGCGGAGAGGGAACGCGAGGCTAACGCTTCGAACCCTCTTCGTCGCCGTCGGCTAGGGGGGAGGAGGCGCCGCTATGCGCATCTTCTCCCACCACCCTAGAGGAGCTACAGCGGGGGGTCGCTCACTTGACTCTCCCGCACATCATCGGGGCGGTCGGGATGCTCTGTGAACAGAGGGCATCCTGATTTAGGCGCAGTGGCCCGCATGGTTCGGGCCGTCCGCAGGGACGTTACGGTTGAATGCGAAAGCGACCCCGTAACGTCCCATTGCACTGCGGCGACGTGTTCCGCTGGAGGTTTTAGTGAGTAGGAGTCTCACAGTCCCCACCGGTTTATGACGGACCGGTGGGACCCCATGATGGGTTTCCTCCAGCGACAACAAAAAAAAAAAAAAAAAAAAAAAAAAAAAAAAAAAAAAAAAAAAAAAAAAAAAAAAAAAAAAGGTTAGGTTAGGTTAGGTTAGGTTAGGTTAGGTTAGGTTAGGTTAGGTTCCCGTGGGAGTTGCTGGAACTTCTATCGGGCGCGTCCCCAGGTGGCGGATAGGGGAATGCCACTCGCATTTTGCGGGTGGTAGCGGGGAAACCCGCCGCGGACCAAAACCAGCAGGTGTGGGCGCACCTTTAGGGGCTTGTTAGCCCTGCGGCCTATGGGACCTCACCCTAAACAAAGGCGAAGCTGTGGATCAGCAAAAAACCCATCATGAAAGCAGCCAGTGAACATATTCCCCAGGAGGGCACCGATGTGACTATCCGTCGGCAATCCCTCCGTGCTACGGCACGCCGTCCCGTCGAATCTGGGGGGGACAACTACTGCTTTGGTGATGTCCGGGAGCCCGAGAAGGGCGGAGTTGACGTTGGGCCTGCGATGGGCGGTGCAAATATTGTTGGTAACGTGCCTGCGACGGGCGGGGGTTTAGTGCCTGCGACGGGCGGGGGTTTAGTGCCTGAGACGGGCGGAGGTGTAGTGCCTGAGACGGGCGGGGGCTTAGTGCCTGAGACGGGCGGGGATGTGGTGCCTGAGACGGGCGGAGGTTCGGTGCCTGCGACGGGCGGAGTTGACGTGGTACCCGAGATGGGCGGTGAAGAAGGTGCGCTAGCGACGGGCAGTGTGTTGGTCGCCGGTGATTGGCCTGAGACGGGCGTAGGTGCGTCGCTTTGTGGCGCGAGAAGGAAAGAGGCTGTTGGCAGTTTGCCATCAGTTGTGTTGTCTCGCATCGAGGTGGGGGAGTGTGCGAAGACATACTCAAGGCGGGGCTCACTATCCTCGCAGGGCGGGAGATTCTGGGGAGGAGGCTCGGAGTCTGAGGTGGAGAGTGTAGCGTCCACAAGGTCAGAGAGGGGCACTTCCAGGGGTCAGTATAGGAGGAAGAGACCTCGGGATCCCATGGAGCCGTCTGGCTCTTCCGAGGAAGATAGTGGTAAGCCTAAGGCCAAGACGTCGTCCAGTCAGAGGAAGCTAGTTAGGTGTCCAAAGACTGGGCGATTTATAAGCCCAGGGATTACTCAGGCGAACGAGGTGCCCAGAGAGGAGCAGAAGCGGCAGGTAGAGCGAGAGGTCGCGGAAGCTACACATGAGGTGCAGACTAGGGCGAGCTCTAGCCTCTCTGACATATCGGTTATGTCCTTATGTGAGCCTGGTGAAGGAGTACTGGCCACTGACTTGCACTCGCTGGTGGCCAACAACTTAGAGGTCATCAACAAAGTGGCCAGTAAGTCAAAGAATCTTAAGGGTACCTTCACTAAGGCCCTTAAGCAGGCGTCGAGCTCGATTGCTGCAGCAGTCGATATTCTTGCTCGGCGCACAATCACGGAGGAGACTGCACAACTGCGTGCTAGCAATACCAGACTGCAGGCGGAGCTAGCCGAGTTGCGGAAGGAGGTCGCAGGAATGAAGGAGGCCATGGCGAAGGAGCGAAGGGAGCGAAGACCACCTACGCCATCTCCTACTAACCTGCAGGGATCGGACGAATATACGCGCTCCATCATGGTCCAGGTGGGGACTATGCTGAATGCCCGACTAGAGTCGTTGGAGAGTCGGCTTCTACCGGAGCAGCGCACTCGTCCTCCGCTCGCGTCCGATAGGACGAAAGAGAGGAGGACGACACCAACGGAGACTGTCGCCGCTGCCGCCACCACCTTGGTAGCGCCGGCTAATCCTGCCTCGGATAGGACAAAGAAGCCCCCGAAGAAAAAGAAGGGGAAGAAGAAGAAGAAGGAGGGTGCGTCCCAGCCGACTGCACCGGAGAGCTCCCGTCCCTTGCCGCCCGCTCCCGCCACTCAATCGGAGGGGTGGAACGTGGTGGTTAGGAGGGGCTCGAAGAAGAAGGAGGGGGCCAAACAGCAGCCAGAGCAGCGAAGGGCACAAAAGCCCAAAGCGCCTAAGCTGCGCCCGCCCAACTCATCGGCGGTGGTCTTGAAGCTGCAGCCAGAAGTAGCCGACCGCCTGACCTACAGCGAGGTGTTCGCTAGGGTGAGGCGGGAGGTGCGCCTGGAGGACCTGGGGATCGTGGATCTTCGGCTCAAAGTAGCGGCCACCGGGGCCAGAATGCTTGAGCTTCCTGGCAGGGATAGTGCGGAAAAGGCAGATGCTCTGGCTGAAAGGATAAGGGGGGTACTGCCTGACGGAGAGGTGATGGTGTCCAGGCCGACAAAATGCGCAGAGATTCGCATCGCCGGTCTGGATGATTCAGTAACGCGGGAGGAACTGACCGAGGTCATTGGCAGATTGGGTGGTTGCTCCGTCAGTGCAGTGAGGAGTGGTGAAATCCGCCGAGATCGTGCCGGGCTAGGGACGGCGTGGGTTCGATGTCCGGTGGCTGCGGCCAAGAAGGTGGTGGAAGGTGGCCGAATCTTCGTTGGGTTTACGTCAGCACGTGTCCATTTGCTGCAGACTAGACCCCAGCGGTGTTTCCGCTGTCACGAGGGAGGCCACGTCGCGGCGCAGTGCAAAGGAGCAATAGACCGTAGTGGCCAGTGCTACAGGTGTGGACAGCCTGGTCACATACGGAGTCAATGCACATCTGCACCTCATTGTGCAGTGTGCGAGGCGGCGAAGAGGCCAGCGGACCACACGGTCGGTAGTGCGGCCTGCGCGCGTTCTCAGAAACCGAGAACGAAAGGGAAGAAAGCGACACCTGGGTCAAAAACCCAGGAACAGCCAGTCCGCAACAGGGACGAGGAGGGGAGGGTCATGGAAACAACATAACCATGGCCCTAAGGTTCCTTCAGGCGAACCTAAACCACTGTGCCAGAGCACAGGACCTGTTCGTCCAAAGTCTGGTGCAGTGGTCGGTGCAGGTAGCGGTCGTGGCGGAGCCTTACTCGGTTCCTCCGCGTGACAACTGGGTTGGCGACAACGACGGCCTGGTGGCGATTGTTACCCAAGTGGCTGCAGGCTCCCTGCCTTTTGCGCGTATTGCAAAGGGTTCGGGATGCGTTGCAGCATTACTGGGTGAGATTGTAGTCGTGGGGGTCTATTTCTCCCCCAATCGACCCATCGCAGAGTTTGAGGAGTTTCTCTACGAGCTGACGAGGCTAACCCGGAACTTCCAGGCCAGTAACCTTGTCATTGCGGGGGACTTAAACGCTAAGTCAGGATTGTGGGGTTGTCCTGCAACGGATGCTCGGGGTAGGGTGCTGGAGGAGTGGATCATTGCTGCCAACTTGACCGTTCTGAATCGAGGGACGGCCAACACGTGTGTGCGACGGCAGGGCGGGTCCATCGTGGACGTTACGTTCGCGAGTCCGGCTGTAGCGCACCGTGTTGAGAGCTGGCGAGTGCTAGGTGATGTGGAGACTCTCTCGGACCACCTTTACATCTTCTTTGAGGTCTCCACACATCCGGCGGTGTCGTCAGGTCCTGGCCGAAACACGGGACAGGAGGGTCCCCGGTGGCAACTGAGGCACCTAGACAGAGGGCTCTTGGAGGAGGCTGCGTTAATAGCGTCATGGCTACCACATAATGTAGCGTCAGTGGAGGAGGCTGCTGAGTGGGTGCAGCGGAGCTTAACGCGGATGTGCGACGCGTCGATGCCCCGCTCTGGGCGTCGACCTAGGAAGCGACAGGTTTACTGGTGGTCAGCGGAAATTGCGCGACTACGCAAAGAGTGCGTGCGCGCAAGACGCCAGTACACCCACTATCGGCGGAGAGTTAATAGAGACCTGGAGGAGGAAAACCGGTTATACGCTGGTTACACGGAAGCGAAGAGGCTTCTACAGGTGGCAATCCGGACGTCACAGATTCGTGCCAGGGAGGAGATGTTGGATGGGCTGGACAGGGACCCGTGGGGGACGCCGTACAGGATGGTGCGTAATAAGCTCCGTCCCTGGGCTCCTCCACTTACGCAGACGCTACCATCTGACGTCTTGCGAGAGGTGGTGTCCAACCTGTTTCCTCTTCGGGAGGATCATACGCCACCTCCGATGGTCCCGCGTCAAGTCGTGGTTGCAGAAGATGAGAGGGAGGAAGCTCCAGTAGTTTCGGAGGAGGAGTTTTCTCGGGCAGTGTCGAGGTTGAGAGGAAAGAGCACAGCCCCTGGGTTAGATGGGATCCCTGGCAAGGTGCTCGTCTTGGCAACCGACACCATGGGTCAAGAGTTGAGAGAACTATATACTGCCTGTCTGGCTCAGGCCTTAATTCCACGGCGTTGGAGGACAGGCAGATTAGTTCTCCTCAAGAAGGAGGGACGCCCGGCGGATTCCGTCTCTGCCTACCGCCCCATTGTACTGCTAGACGAGGTCGCAAAAACCTTCGAGCGCATAGTGGTGGATCGGCTTACGGCCCATTTGGAAGGAGTGGGTCCGGACCTATCGGACGCTCAGTTTGGTTTTCGCCGTGGTCGTTCTACGGTGGATGCCATTCTGCGGGTCAAGACCCAAGCGCAGGAGGCAATCGCCCAGGGTGACGTCGTGCTGGCGGTGTCGCTTGACATCGTCAACGCTTTTAACTCGTTGCCCTGGAGCTGCATTAGGGAGGCGCTTCGTCATCATAGGGTGCCGACCTATTTGCGCCGTGTCATCGGTGCCTACCTGTCGGGCAGGCAAGTGTCTTTTCCCGTGAAGGACGGCTGGAGCACGAGAGAAGTGTCGTGTGGTGTTCCACAGGGTTCGGTTCTCGGCCCGCTCCTGTGGAACATCGGATACGACTGGGTGTTGCGGGGCTCTTGGTTGGAGGGAGTGAGCGTGGTCTGCTATGCCGACGACACTCTTGTGTTGGCTCGGCAGGCCACGTATCGGGAGGCGGCAGTTCTTGCGACGGCAGGAGTCGCTCAGGTGGTTGCGCGCATTAGGCGTCTTGGGTTAGAGGTCGCGCTGGAAAAATCCGAGGCCATTCTTTTTCACGGGCCTCGGAGGGCGCCCCCGGGGGACGCTAACATCGTCGTCGGCGGCACGCGCATCGATCTGAAGAGTGCGATGACTTATTTGGGTCTAGTACTCGACAGTCGATGGAGCTTTAGGGCTCATTTTGCTGCACTCGTCCCGCGGGTGCTTAAGGTGGCGGCGGCCCTTTCCAGGCTGCTCCCGAATGTTGGTGGACCGGATAGCTCGTGTAGGCGACTATATTGTGGTGTTGTTCGGTCCATGGTGATGTACGGTGCTCCCGTATGGGTGGACGCCCTGAATAGGGATAACGTCGCCCTGCTGCGGAGGGCGCAGAGGGTGATGGCGACGAGAGTCGTGAGGGGGTACCGTACGATTGCCGCTGAGGTGGCGTGTGTGCTGGCTGGTGTTTTACCATGGGATCTGGATGCGCTTTCCTTAGCGTCGATCTATTGTCGGCGCCGAGGCCTCGCGTCCCGAGACCTTAGCCTAGCACCGCGTGGGAGCGAAGAGCGGGAGACCGCTATCGAGAGGTGGCACAGTAGGCTGGAGCATCCTTCAGCTGGTCGCAGGACGATTGACGCTGTTCGTCCCGTCCTCAGGCAGTGGTTGGCGAGAGGGCACGGTGAACTCTCTTTTCGGCTGACGCAGGTACTAACGGGGCATGGTTGTTTCGGGGGGTATCTGTGTCGAGTCGCGGGGAGGGAGCCCACTCCTCGATGCCACCATTGCGATGACTGTTCCGATGAGTCGGCTCAGCATACGCTGGAGGTGTGCCCAGCGTGGGCGACGGAGCGCGAGGCGCTCCAGAGTGTTGTGGGGGCGGACTTGACGCTGCCGGCTGTGATTTCCGCCATGGTCGGTAGCGAAAGGTCCTGGGATGCCGTCCTGTCCTTCTGTGAGGATGTGATGTCACAGAAGGAGGCGGCGGAGAGGGCGAGAGAGGCTACAACCGAACTCGCCATCCGTCGTAGAAGGACCGGGCGCCGGAGAGCGGCTCACGATCGCCGCCTCCCCCCCTAACACAGGCCAGAGGGTGGTAGGCTTGGGGAAGCCTGCCGCCTAGTCACCTGGCCCGAGTAGGCGCGCGCGGTGTCCGCCGCGTGCCACTCAAAGATGGTTGTTGGAGGTTTTTCCGACACCGAGATGTGCCGTGAGGCAATCGCCGTTGGGGTTCGCGGATGACTCTATTGGTTCCCGTGGCTCCGACCTTAAGGCGATCAAGGTGGACACCGTCAGGTTTTAGTGGGTAGGCTGCCGTGCGCTTACCATCTTTGCGCGGTGGGAGCCCCACATAACCCGTCGCCTTCCCCAGGGCGGCGGGTACCCGGTAACAGGGTTTCCTGACGTTAAAAAAAAAAAAAAAAAAAAAAAAAAAAGGTTAGGTTAGGTTAGGTTAGGTTAGGTTAGGTTAGGTTAGGTTAGGTTAGGTTCCCGTGGGAGTTGCTGGGTCTTCTATCGGGCGCGTCCCCCGGTGGCGGATAGGGGAACGCCACTCGCATTTTGCGGGTGGTACCGGAGTAATCCGGCGCGGACCAAAACCAGCAGGTATGGGCGTACCTTTAGGGGATTGTTATCCCCACGGCCTAGCGGAGCACACCGTAAACAAAGCCGAAGCTGTGGATCAGCACCGAGGCGGGGCGGGTCCGGTGGGTGCTTTACTGCGCAGCCGGGCTGCACTCCCTGTGCAACGCCCTCCTCAAATCTCGTAATCCCGGTTACCGGTGCCGTTGTCATGTCTAGCGGCCGGGAACTGGGACCGAGGGCCCTGGCTTAACCGCCCGGGCTGCGAGGAAGAAAACCTCTATAAAAAATTACCCCGAATCCCAAGCGGCGGAGCAGCGCGAGGGGATGCATGGCTGATGGGTAGTTCAGTCGCTACTGCTTTCCCCCGTTAAAGTACCGGCCGACACTTTAACGGGTTACGCTAGGCTTATCCGGGTGCAGGGGGCACCGCTCGGATGGACCTTATATATCCCCCATACTCGTGGGAACAGTATGGAGAAATTTACAAAAACAAACCCACAAGACGTAGTGCCTGAGATGGGCGGAGTAGACGAGGTGCCTGAGACGGGCGGAGAGACGAGTATGCCAGTGACTGGCGGAGGTACAGGCGTTGCTCCAAAGAAAGGAGCACAGTCTCCAAGCGGAGTCCGAGTTGGGCTCAGTAAGCGCACGGGAGTGCCAGTTAAAACCAACACAGCTCGTAGTCAGTCGGGTTCACCGGAAGACGACATTAGACCTAAAGAGAGGGTAGTGGTCAACCGCGGAAGAGGTCGTCCACCGACTACCGGCCAATACGTGGGGCTATTGGAAGCGAAACGCGCTCTAAATGAGGCTAAAAGAGAGGAGTTAATGCTCAGAGCCCAAAAAGAGGTGGCGAACATGGCATCGGCGCTAAAAGTCAGAGCCGAACAACGCCAAATAAACGCATCCCCAAGTACAACTGGAGGGGAAGAAGAGTTGGTTTTGGTGTCGGATCTCCAGGCCAGCGTGAAAACCAGTCTGGAGGTGATTGAAAAAGTTGCCACCAGATCTGGTAACCTAAAGGGCACATTCGCCAAGGCCCTTAAGGATGCGGCGAGTGCGATTGCAGCAGTAGTAGATCAGCTTGCTAAACGCACTGCATCCGAGGAGGCGGCGCAGCTTCGGGCTGATAACATCAAGCTGCGAAACGAAATAGCCGAACTGAGGAAAGAGGTCGCAGGTATGAGGTCAGAGCTCGAAACACAAAAGTCTCATAAAGCCATACCGCAGACCAATTCTGAGGAACAACAGCTGACATCACCAATGTTGGGCACAGAACACTCCGACAATCAGGAAATAGTGCGATCAATAGTGGTGCAGATGGGCGCCATTATGAGTGACCGGATCGAAGCACTGGAGACAAGACTGCTAAGGGAGCAACGAGTTCCAGTACCGTTGATCCCCAATGCAGCCCGTGAGAGGAAGTTAGAGGCCACTCCTACTACCCTCATGGCTCCCGCCAACCCGGGCCTAAAGGAGCGCAAGGAAAAGAAGAAAGCAAAGAAGAAAAGGGCGTCTTCAAAAGCGACACAACCAGTGGCTACTTTCGATACTACTGAACCCTTGCCAACTTCAGCCATGTCGGAGGGCTGGAACTTGGTTGTCAAGAGAGGCGCCAAAAAGAAGGCAGTGGCAGCTCAGCCATCTAAGAAGGAAGCAGCCAAAAAGAAGGCAGTGGCAGCTCAGCCATCTAATAAGGAAGCAGCGCCTGGCCGAAAGAAACAACCTAAGCTGCGTCCTCCCCGCTCCGCTGCAGTTGTTATTAGGCTCCAGCCTTCAGCCGTTGAGAGGAATCTCACATATGGAGAGGTGTTTGCCCAGATCAAAGAAAAATTAGATCTCAACGATCTGGGTATCCAGGACCTACGATATAAAGTTGCTGCGACAGGGGCCAGGATGCTGGAGTTACCTGGCACAAACAACGATGATAAAGCAGACACTTTAGCTAAAAAGCTAGGTACCCTCCTAGAAAGTGAGGACGTATACATCTCCCGACCGGTGAAATGTGCAGAGTTCCGGGTACTCGGCCTAGAAGACTCAGTCACACCAGAAGATCTGGCTGAGGCGGTCAGCAGGACAGGTGGATGCATCAAAGAGGCCGTTAAGGTTGGTGACGTACGTCGCAACCGGTTCGGCCTAGGGACGGCCTGGGTGAAATGCCCAGTGTTGGCCGCCAAGAAAGTGACATCGGAGGGCAAGATTCGGGTTGGGATTATTACAGCCCAGGTAAAACTTTTGCAACCCCGACCACAGCGCTGTTTCCGGTGTCATGAGCAAGGGCACGTGGCAGCTAGATGCACTGGTGGTGATGACCGCAGTAGCCAGTGCTTCCGATGCGGGGAGCCAGGTCATATGCGCAAGCAATGCTCAGCCACACCACACTGCCCAGTTTGCGCTTCTGCCAAGAGACCGGCCAACCACATTGTTGGCAGCGCTGCCTGCGCTCAAGCCGCGGCTCGTAAGAATAAGGGGGGGAAGAAAAAGAAGCAACCCAAGGTTACCAGGTTGCCCCTGGAGAAGGAAAAGGAACCGCTTAACCAGCAATAATGGCCTTTAAAGTGTTACAGGCAAACCTGAACCACTGTGCTAGGGCCCAGGATCTGTTTATCCAAAGCCTGGTACAGTGGTCCATACAGCTGGCTATCCTGTCGGAACCTTATTATATCCCACCTAGTGATAACTGGGTCGGCGATTCCGACGGACTGGTGGCACTTATTGCCCAAACAAGTGCAGGCGCACCGATTCTGACACAGGTGCTCAGGGGATCCGGTTTCGTAGCGGCTCTTCTCGGTGACGTGTTCGTAGTAGGTGTCTACTGCTCCCCCAGTAAGACCCTTGCCGAGTTTGATTGTTTTCTGGACGGGCTGGGGGAAATTATATCTCGCAGCGGACACCACTATGTACTAATGGCAGGCGACCTGAACGCCAAGTCAACGGCGTGGGGATGTCAAACAACGGACGCTCGAGGGCGATCACTAGAAGAGTGGATGATTGCCACTGGCCTGACCATCCTAAACCAGGGAACTGTAAACACGTGTGTACGACGGCAGGGAGGATCGATAGTGGACTTAACGTTCGCGAGCCCTGCCTTAGCGCGCCGTGTCTACGCTTGGCGAGTACGGGATGATGTGGAGACCCTTTCAGATCATCGTTACATTCAATACCATATCTCCACACATCCTGCGGTGCCACCGAACCCTAGCAGGACCTTGAGAGAGGAAGGCCCGAGGTGGCAGTTGAAGCGTCTCAATAGGGAGGCCCTAATAGAAGCAGCCACTGTAGCCGCTTGGCTGCCTCAGCAAATAGGATCGCCGGAAGACACGGCGATGAGAATAGAGGAGCTAATGAAGCGCATTTGCGATGCCGCAATGCCTCGATCTTGCAGCCGCCCTCCTAAACAGCATGTCTGGTGGTGGACAGCAGAAATCGCACAACTACGCGAAAACTGCATCGCTGCCAGGCGTCTCTTTACTCATTATCGGAGGAGAGTGCACCGAGTCCAGGCAGAGGAGGACCGAAGGTATACAGCCTATCTAGAGGCAAAAGCGTGCCTACAGGCCGCGATTGCGAAGGCCATTAATGACGGAAAGGTCGAGATGTTGGAGGGGCTCAATAGAGACCCTTGGGGCACACCGTACAAACTAGTACTTAACAAACTTCGCCCCTGGGCCCCCCCAATCACACAAACTCTCGAACCAGACGTACTGCATGGTGTGTTAGAGACACTTTTTCCACACCAGGACAACTTTATGTCACCGCAGATGGGATTGAGAGGAACGGCTGATGATGATGTTCATGAGGAGGTACCAGAGGTGGACGAGGAAGAGATGGTAGCTGCGGTTGTACGTCTGAGGGCTAAATCTGTATCACCAGGACCCGATGGTATACCAGGGCGAGCTTTAGCATTAGCGATGGACGCCTTAGGGCCTTGTATAAGGGGGCTATTCACTGCCTGTCTGGCTCAAGCCATAATCCCACAGCGGTGGAAGACAGGCAGGTTAGTCCTCCTCAGAAAGGAAGGGCGTCCGGCGAATTCTCCATCTGCATACCGCCCTATCGTAGTACTGAACGAGGTGGCCAAACTGTTCGAGCGCGTTGTGGTCGGGCGATTAACGCATCATTTGGCTGAAGTCGGACCGGATCTCTCCGACTCTCAGTTTGGTTTTCGTAGTGGTCGTTCTACTATGGACGCCATCCTTCGAGTGAAGTCCTGCGCGCAAGATGCGGTCTCCCAAGGCGAAGTAGTTCTTGCGGTGTCCCTGGACATCGTAAACGCTTTTAACTCTTTGCCTTGGGTTTGCATCAGGGAAGCGCTCCGTTACCATGGGGTGCCAACCTACTTGCGCCGTATTGTAGGCGCCTACCTCTCCGAGAGATCGGTGGTCTTCCCAGGAAAGAACGGCCGGGGAAGATGGGAAGTGTCGTGCGGTGTTCCACAGGGCTCGGTCCTTGGGCCGCTTCTGTGGAACATCGGCTACGACTGGGTGCTCAGAAGTTGTACGCTAAGAGGGGTCAGCATCCTTTGCTACGCGGATGACACGGTGGTCCTAGCGCGGCAAAAAAGTCCAAGAGAAGCGGCTATTTTAGCGACGGCGGGAGTTGCCCATATCATCGGCAAAATTAGGAGACTGGGGTTGAAGGTTGCTCTGGAGAAGACGGAGGCGATATGCTTCCATGGCCCTCGTAAAGCACCTCCGCCAGATACACATATCGCAGTAGACGGAGTCTACATCGGCCTGTCGAGTACGATGAAATACCTAGGACTCGTGCTCGACAGCCGATGGAACTTCCAGGCACACTTCCGAGTCCTTGCGCCGAAGCTGATGAAGACGGCTGGCGCTCTTAGCAGATTGTTTCCTAACTTGCGAGGACCCAACTGCCCAAGCAGGCGCCTTTACCTTGGGGTGCTGAGGTCCATGGCGCTCTACGGGGCCCCGGTATGGGCGGATGCTCTCTGCCGCACAAATGTGGCTGTCATGCGACAATCGCAAAGAGTACTGGCGACGAGAGTCGTGAGAGGCTATCGCACAATTTCAAGCGACGTGGCATGTGTGCTGGCTGGAGTTCTACCCTGGGACCTGGACGCGGTCTCCTTGGCGTCAACGTACCGTCGGCGTCGAGGTTTTGTGTCCGGGGACCTCAGTCCAGCACAAAGCGGGAGCGAAGAGCAGGATACCGCTATTGAAACTTGGCTCGGCAGATTGGAGCATGTTTCGGCTGGTCGAAGGACCATTGACGCGGTACGCCCCGTTCTAAACCAGTGGTTGACAAGAAAACATGGTAATCTTTCCTTCCGGCTAACGCAGGTCCTCACGGGGCACGGGTGCTTTGGGGGCTACCTGTGCCGCGTCGCCGGAAGAGAGCCGGATTCACGCTGCCACCACTGCAGCGACTGCGCCGATGAGGACGCCCAGCACACGCTGGAATTTTGCTCAGCCTGGGCATCAGAGCGGGAGGCGCTCCAAAGTGTTGTGGGGGCAGACCTGTCGCTCCCGGCCGTGATCAAAGCCATGGTCGAGAGCGAACGGGCCTGGGACGCCGTCCAGACCTTCTGCGAGGTCGTGCTGTCGCAGAAGGAGGCGGCGGAGAGAGAGAGGGAGGCGACTTCCGATCTCGCCATCCGCCGTCGAAGGACCGGGCGTCGGAGAGCGGCACAAGACCGCCGCCTCCCCCCCTAACACTAGCCAGAGGGCGGTAGACTTGGGGAAGTCTGCCGCCTAATAACCTGGCCCGAGTAGGCGCGCGCGGTGTCCGCCGCGCGCTACTCTAGTTGGTGGTCGTAGAGGGTGCCTCCTCCACCCTCCGACACCGAGGTGAGCCGTTGGGCTATCGCCGTCGGGGTCGCGGATGATTTCTTGGTTCCCGTGGCCCCGGCATCAAGGCGATTAAGGTGGACACCGTCAGGTTTTAGTGGGTAAACTGCCGTGCGTTTACCATCTCTAGCACGGCAGGAGTCCCACATAACCCGTCGTTCTTCCCCAGGCGGCGGGTACTCGTAACGAGTTTCCTGACGAAAAAAAAAAAAAAAAAAAAAAAAAAAAAAAAAAAAAAAAAAAAAAAAAAAAAAAAAAAAAAAAAAAAAAAAAGGTTAGGTTAGGTTAGGTTAGGTTAGGTTAGGTTAGGTTAGGTTAGGTTAGGTTAGGTTAGGTTAGGTTAGGTTAGGTTCCCGTGGGAGTTGCTGGGTCTTCTATCGGGCGCGTCCCCCGGTGGCGGATAGGGGAACGCCACTCGCAGTTTGCGGGTGGTACCGGAGTAATCCGGCGCGGACCAAAACCAGCAGGTATGGGCGTACCTTTAGGGGATTGTTATCCCCACGGCCTAGCGGAGCACACCGTAAACAAAGCCGAAGCTGTGGATCAGCACCGAGGCGGGGCGGGTCCGGTGGGTGCTTTACTGCGCAGCCGGGCTGCACTTCCTGTGCAACGCCCTCCTCAAATCTCGTAATCCCGGTAACCGGTGCCGTTGTCATGTCTAACGGCCGGGAACTGGGACCGAGGGCCTTGGCTTAACCGCCCGGGCTGCGAGGAAGAAAACCTCTATAAAAAATTACCCCGAATCCCAAGCGGCGGAGCAGCGCGAGGGGATGCATGGCTGATGGGTAGTTCAGTCGCTACTGCTTTCCCCCGTTAGAGTACCGGCCGACACTCTAACGGGTTACGCTAGGCTTATCCGGGTGCAGGGGGCACCGCTCGGATGGACCTCATATATCCCCCATACTCGTGGGAACAGTATGGAGCAAACTAAAACAATAAACCCACAAGATGTAGTGCCTGAGACGGGCGGAGTTGACGAAGGGCCTGAGATGGGCGGTGAAGACGTGGTGCCCGAGAAGGGTAGAGAATTGAGGAGGCAGGCGAGTGTAGCTGGGGTTGTGAAGGAATTTGAAGCCCGAGTTAGGCCAGTGAAAACAGGCAACGTTTCTGGAAAGAACGCTGGGACAGATAGCCAGCTTACATCACCGGACGAAGAGAAGGGGCCCAAGGGGAAAGTAGTGGTTAACCGCGGAAGAGGACGTCCACCAACAACCGGACAGTACGTTGGACTGGCAGAAGCCCAAAAAGCCCTTAACGAGGCCAAGAAGGAGGAGATAAGGCTCCAAGCCCAAAAAGAGGTCGCAGAGATGATGGCCTCGGCTCTAAAGATCCGAGCCAGCCCACACATCTCTTCTTCTGCTACCCCGCGGGATAAGGAGGTGAGTTCCGTAGCCGAACTTCAAGCTAAGATTAGAGGCAGCCTGGAAATCATTGAGAAGGTTGCCACTAAATCAGGGAACTTGAAAGGAACATTCACGAAGGCTTTAAAGGATGCGGCTGCTGCAATTGCAAGTGCGGTGGATGTTCTTGCGCGGAGAACTGCGTCGGAGGAGGCGGCACAACTTCGTGCAGTCAACACCAGACTGGAGTCGGAGGTGGCTGATCTGAGAAGAGAAGTAGCCTCCATGAGGTCGGAGCTAGAAAAAGCTAGAACAGCTCCGCCGCCACCACCACCCCCAGCAGAACCGGTACAAAACCTGGGGAGCACGAAAAAAGACATGGAGGAGCTGGCGCAAACTATAAAGGCCCAGATGGCGACCATGAATGACCGGCTAGAGTCTTTTGAAAGGCGTATTATATCGAGTCAGAAATCTCGATCTCCGGAAAGAAAGGAGAGCGGGTCTGACCCAAATGCTGTGGCGGTTAGAGAAGAAACGGTGTCGACCGTGACAGCTCCCGCTAACGCAGCTAAGCCGTCGAGGAAAAAGGCCAAGAGGGGAAAGGCTAGGAAGGGGGGAGAAAAATCAGGTCAGGAAATGACTGCGCAAACTACACAAGCGGGCGTAGTTCCATCTGCAGCGCACCCTCCCAATGATCACTTTGAGGAATGGACCACAGTGACAAGGAAGTCCAAGAAGTCGGCAAACAAAACCGTGCCAAGAACAATGGGGTCAAATGCTGGCAGAGCTAAGCCTACAGGGCCAAAGATGCGTCCACCAAAGTCGTCGGCGGTGGTGCTAAAGTTGCTGCCAGGCGCCGTAAATAAGAGCCTCACTTATAGCGAGGTGCTCGCCCGGGTCAAGAGGGACTTGAACCCCACCGACCTGGGGATCTCGGACATCCGCTTCAAAGTGGCTGCCACGGGTGCCAGGATGTTAGAGCTGCCTGGCATCGGAACCGCGGATAAAGCGGACTCTCTCGCGTGTCGTATCCGAGAGATCCTCGCAGACGAAGAGGTAACAGTCTCAAGGCCCATTAAAACCTCGGAGATCCGCATAGTTGGACTGGACGACTCCATAACACCTGAAGAGATAGCACAGACGATCAGTCGAACTACGAACTGTGCAAAGGAGACGGTTCGTGTGGGTGAGATTCGCCGCAATTATGCTGGTACGGGTACAGCATGGGTGCGCTGTCCAGTGACAGCCGCGAAAAACCTGGTGGATGCGGGATATCTTATGGTCGGTTTCGTTACAGCCCGAGTCAATCTGCTGAAACCCAGGCCGCTACGCTGTTTCCGCTGTCATGAGCCTGGTCATGTTGCAGCAAAATGTTCTGGCTCCACTGACCGCAGCGGCCTATGCTTCCGGTGTGGAGAAGCAGGGCATGGGCGCAAGGAATGCGTTTCTGCACCCCACTGTCCTTTGTGCGAAACTGCGAAAAGACCTGCAGGCCACTCAGTGGGAAGTGCAGCGTGTGCCCCATATAAGCAAACAAGGCCAAAAAGGTTGGGGACATCTGGTACAGCGGGCCAGAAAGAAGTCCACCACAAGGACGCGTTGGTGCCACGAACGGGGACATAGATATGGCTGTTAAGTTCCTACAAGGGAACCTTAACCACTGTGCCAGAGCTCAGGATTTGTTCGTCCAAAGCCTGGTGCAGTGGTCAGTACAGGTCGCAGTGATCGCTGAGCCATACTCAATCCCTCAGCGGGATAACTGGGCGGGAGATAATGACGGCCAGGTCGCCATCATCACTCAGGTCGCCGCAGGCTCTCCACCCTTCACCCGTGTAGTGAAGGGATCGGGATGCGTCGCGGTACTGCTGGGTCGGATGGCTATAGTCGGTGCCTATTTCTCCCCCAACAGACCTCTGGCAGAATTCGAAGAGTTTCTGGACAGGTTGGGGGAGTTGATTGTGAGACTCGAACCTGCAAATGTCCTTCTCGCTGGGGACTTGAATGCCAAGTCCGGTCTGTGGGGTTCGGCAGTGGAGGACGCACGAGGGAGAGTCCTTGCAGAGTGGCTAGTTGCCACCAACCTGACTGTGCTTAATCGGGGGACGGCAAACACGTGCGTGCGGCGGCAGGGTGGGTCCATCGTGGACGTAACGTTCGCGAGCCCTGCTGTAGCGCACCGCGTTCAGGACTGGCGAGTGCTGGATGATGTGGAGACTCTCTCGGACCACCTTTACATCTTGTTTGAGGTCTCCTCACATCCAGCGGAGCCGCCAGTCTCCAGCCGTAGCTCGGGCGAGAACGGTCCGAGGTGGCAGCTGAAGCGCCTGAACACCGAGGTGCTGAAAGAGGCAGTAACAGTTGCCTCATGGCTGCCCCACGACACAGCGAATGTAGAAGACTCTGCGGAAAGATTACAAGAACTGATCACAAGAGCTTGTGATGCGTCCATGCCCCGCTCGAGACGATGCCCGTCCAGGCGCCAGGTTTACTGGTGGTCGGAGGAGATTGCGCACCTGCGCAAGCAATGTGTAGCCGCTAGACGCAGGCACCTGCGCTGTCGAAGGCGTCACTTCAGAAGCCGCAACGAGGAAGACAGAGAAAGACATCGGGCTGAGGAAGAAAGATTGTATGCAGACTACCTTAACATTAAAACCAGCCTACAGGTGGCAATCTCTGAGTCTCAGAATGCAGCTAGACAACGCATGCTGGATGAGCTCAATAGTGATCCCTGGGGGACACCCTATAGGATGGTGCGGAATAAGCTCCGTCCTAGGGCTCCCCCACTTACACAGTCTCTCCAACCAAATGTTGTCCGGGAAGTGGTCGCGGTTCTCTTTCCCAACGGTGCGCAGGCAGAACACCAGCCGCCACCGATGGCCTCACATACAAGGCATGAGGAAATCCCAGAGGAAATCCCAGAAATCGAAGAAGTCCCAGAGGTAGATGCAGAGGAGCTATCAAATGCAGTAGCTCGCCTAAAGGCAAGGACAGTTGCTCCCGGCCCCGATGGGGTTCCCGGTAGAGTATGGGTTTTGGCCATGGAGTCTTTGGGAACGCGAGTCCGAGGACTATTCACTGCCTGTCTGGCTCAAGCCATAATTCCACAGCGGTGGAAGACAGGCAGGTTAGTCCTCCTCCAAAAAGAAGGAAGACCTGCGGAATCTCCCTCTGCGTACCGTCCCATCGTTCTCCTGGACGAAGTGGCCAAACTTTTTGAGCGCGTGGTTGCCGGGCGCTTATTAGCTCACTTAGAAGGGCATGGACCCAACCTCTCCGACGTCCAGTTTGGCTTTCGTGGTGGACGCTCCACAGTGGATGCCATTCTGCGCGTTAAGTCTCAGGCGCAGGAGGCAGTTTCTCGGGGTGACGTTGTTATCGCGGTTTCGCTTGACATCGCGAACGCGTTTAACACGTTGCCCTGGAGCTGCATTAGGGAGGCACTCTGCTACCATGGGGTGCCGAACTATCTCCGTCGCATTATAGATGCCTACCTGTCGGAGAGGCGGGTTACATTCCCAGTGCGGGATGGCTGGGCAAGTCGGGAAGTCGTGTGCGGTGTTCCACAGGGGTCGGTTCTTGGACCACTCTTGTGGAACATTGGATATGACTGGGTGCTAAGAGGTGCCTATTTGAGAGGTGTGGAGGTCACCTGCTACGCCGATGACACCTTGGTCACGGTGCGACAGCGGACTTTCAAGGAGACGGCGATTTTGACAACTGCTGCGGTTGCACATGTGGTGGCGAGAATTCGACGCCTGGGACTTCATGTTGCCCTGGAGAAGTCGGAAGCTCTATGCTTTCACGGCCCTCGGAGAGCACATCCGTCGGATGCGCACATAAATGTCGAGGGGGTCCGCATCGGCGTAAAGAGTACGATGAAGTACCTAGGACTCGTACTCGACAGCCGGTGGGACTTCCGTGCGCACTTCGACGCCATGGTGCCACGCTTGATGAAAGAGGCTGCATCACTGAGCAGGCTACTTCCGAATATAGGTGGACCGAGTGTAGTCACGCGAAAACTCTACACAGGTGTTGTGCGGTCTATGGCTATGTACGGTGCCCCCGTTTGGACTGATGCTCTGAGTCGCGAAAACATCGCTCTGCTGCGGAGGGCGCAGAGAGCGATGGCGATAAGAGTCATCAGGGGGTACCGTACCATCTCGTGTGAGGTAGCGTGTGTGCTGGCCTCCATTGTTCCCTGGGACCTGGATGCGATTGCTTTGGCGTCGATATATCGTCGGCGTCGAGGTCTAGCGTCCAGTGACCTCAGCACGGCACCATGCATCATCGAGGTGGAGAACGAGCGGGTTGCCGCAATAGAAGTGTGGGAGTCCAGGCTGGAGCACCCTTGCGCTGGCCGACGGACGATCGAGGCGGTTCGTCCCATACTTACGCAGTGGTTAGGCAGACGACATGGCGTCCTAACCTTCCGCACCACGCAGATCCTCTCGGGGCATGGTTGCTTCGGGAGGTACCTGTGTCGGGTCGCTGGGAGGGAGCCCTCTCCGCGTTGCCACCATTGTGACACCTGTCCCGACGAGTCGGCCCAGCATACGCTGGAGGAGTGCCCAGCTTGGGCGACCGAGCGCCAGGCGCTCATTAGTGTTGTGGGGGCGGACCTAACGCTGCCGGCTGTGATCTCTGCCATGGCCGGTAGTGAAAGGTCCTGGGACGCCGTCCTGTCCTTCTGCGAGACCGTAATGTCGCAGAAGGAGGCGGCGGAGCGAGAGAGGGAGGCGACTTCGGATCTCGCTATCCGCCGCAGAAGGACCGGGCGCCGGAGGGCGGCCCACGATCGCCACCTCCCCCCCTAACACTGGCCAGAGGGCGGTAGACTTGGGGGAGTCTGCTGCCTAGTCACCTGGCCCGAGTCGGCGCGCGCGGAGTCCACCGCGCGCCACTCAAGGAGGACGTCAGGGGTTGTAACATCTTTGCCCCTGACACCGGGACGAGCCTCGACAGGCCTCGCCGCTGGGGTCTACAGACGAATCTGGATACCTGTGGCCCCGGCACTAAGGCGATAGAGTGGACCTCGTGTGGTTTTTAGTGGGTAGGCTGCCGTGCGTTTACCATCTTTGCACGGCAGGAGCCCCACATAACCCGTCGCTTCCCCAGGCGGCGGGTACCCGGGAACAGGGTTTTCCACACGTAAAAAAAAAAAAAAAAAAAAAAAAAAAAAAAAAAAAAAAAAAAAAAAAAAAAAAAAAAAAAAAAAAAAAAAAAAAGGTTAGGTTAGGTTAGGTTAGGTTAGGTTCCCGTGGGAGTTGCTGGGTCTTCTATCGGGCGCGTCCCCCGGTGGCGGATAGGGGAACGCCACTCGCATGTTGCGGGTGGTACCGGAGTTATCCGGCGCGGACCAAAACCAGCAGGTATGGGCGTACCTTTAGGGGATTGTTATCCCCACGGCCTAGCGGAGCACACCGTAAACAAAGCCGAAGCTGTGGATCAGCACCGAGGCGGGGCGGGTCCGGTGGGTGCTTTACTGCGCAGCCGGGCTGCACTTCCTGTGCAACGCCCTCCTCAAATCTCGTAATCCCGGTGACTGGTGCCGTTGTCATGTCTAGCGGCCAGGAACTGGGACCGAGGGCCCTGGCTTAACCGCCCGGGCTGCGAGGAAGAAAACCTCTATAAAAAATTACCCCGAATCCCAAGCGGCGGAGCAGCGCGAGGGGATGCATGGCTGATGGGTAGTTCAGTCGCTACTGCTTTCCCCCGTTAGAGTACCGGCCGACACTCTAACGGGTTACGCTAGGCTTATCCGGGTGCAGGGGGCACCGCCCGGATGGACCTCATATATCCCCCATACTCGTGGGAACAGTATGGAGAAACGAAAACACAAAAACCCACAAGACGTAGTGCCTGAGACAGGCGGAGGAAGTGTGCCAGAGACTGGCGGAGTAGAAGATGGGCCCGTGAAGGGCGGTGAGAAGTGTGTGCCAGTAACTGGCGTAGTTAAAGGAAGGCCTGATATAGGCGGAGTTTCAGGAGTTGCGCCGGTCAAAGGAGGGAAGCGGTCTCCTAGCGAAGTCCGAGCTGGACCAGAAAAGGGCGGAGCAAGAGTGCTTGCTAAAGGCACAGCCCGTAGTCAGTCGGGGTCGCCGGACGACGATAAGATATCCAAAGCGAGCGCCACAGTGCAACGCGGGAGAGGTCGCCCACCCACCACGTGGCAGTACGTTGGTGTAGCTGAAGCCCAACGTGCCCTTAATGAGGCGAAAAAAGAAGAGCTACGGCTCAGAGCCCAACAGGAGGTGGCGGACTTGGCATCGGCACTGAAACCTGGGATCAGTCCACGACAAATAGGTGGCCCTAATCCTAGTGCAAGCGACGACGCGGTTCCTGAGGTCCAGGAAAGAATAAAAGCGAGCCTAGAGGTTATTGAGAAAGTTGCCACTAAATCAGGTAACTTGAAGGGCACATTTGCTAAGGCCCTAAAAGATGCAGCGTGTACGATCGCAGGGGCTGTTGATATACTCTCCCGACGAACAGCATCAGAGGAGGCGGCACAACTGCGAGCCAGCAATATTAGGCTGCAGACTGAAGTAGCCGATCTTAAAAGAGAAGTCGCAGAACTGAGGTTAGAGCTCGAGAAACAACGGATGTCTCGCTCTAATGTACCACAGGCGGCCTCTCAAGGACAGGAGATGGTCAATGCATCGTCAAGACCAATAGAGCCCAACGCCGAGGAGTTAGTGCGCTCTGTAATGGCGCAAATGAATGCCCGTTTCGAGGCATTAGAGTCGAAGATACTTCCACAACAGGAAACATTAGCACCACTGGTTGAGGTTGCAGCTCGTGTTCGTGGGCCAGAGCCTACGGTCACTACCCTTATGGCTCCAGCTAATCCTGGGGTGAAGGCAAAAAATAAGGCGAAGAAACGCAAAAAGGAGAAGACAGCGAGGACACCCAAGGACTTGCCTCTACCTCGTAAAAAAAAAAAAAAAAAAAAAAAAAAAAAAAAATCTCATTTTCATTGTAATTACCGAATTAAATGCTATTGCAACATCATTATAATTGTAATTATGGAATTCTATGCTATTGCAACATTATCAGTATTGTCATTATTATAATCAGTTTTAATATAATTGTAATTATTAAATTTATGCTATTGCAACATTTTTAGTATTTTATTATTGTTATTTTTATCATTAGTTTTATTATTGTAATTGTAAATATTGTATTTTATGCTATTGCAACATTGTTATTTTTATCATTAGTTTTATTATTGTAATTGTAAATATTGTATTTTATGCTATTGCAACATTATTATTATATCATTACCTTTAGAACTAGCAATATACTATACTAACACCTAGAATACGGCTGTGGCGGCCCTAGCGTAGTCTTAAGATAGTTGCTTTGCTTATTTAGTTTAATTAATTATAAGATAAAACAACCATATTTCAATTATAAATTTATATTATATTGCATGCTATTGCTCCATTTTCATTTATTATTAACTGTAAATTATTATTAATTTTAGAATTTGTAATTTTATTGTAATAATTGACATCATTGAATCTGTAATTAATTTTAAATTTATTTTTTTTATCTTATTTATTTTGTAATTATTTTAGAATTAATTAATTGCTATTGCATCATAATCATTGGAATTTTATATTTAATTTGAATTGCTATTGCATCATTATAAACAATCATTTATTGTCCATTAACAATCGTAATTTTATTAATTAACTATTGTAAAAATTGTATTCGTTTTCGCAGTTATGGCCCCCATAATAAAAAAAAAAAAAAAAAAAAAAAAAAACCACTCAAGCATGACTATTCCATAAAAAAAAACAAAAAAAAAACAAGAGGTACTACATAATATACAATATAAAAAAAAAAAAAAAAAAAAAAAAAAAAAAAAAAAAAACAAAAAACAAAAAAAAAAAAAAAAATATATATAGGGAGGTCATAACTATTTTAGTAAACTGAATTAAGTTAAGCTATATTGTAAATTGGAACTATTATTATACTGAGGCTACGAGCTATTGGTGGTATGTTAGAAAGCTCTAAGTCCCGACGGGGACGGTGAGTTAGTATAACATATGTGGCGGTTAACCGAAAGTTCACTGCTTCAGAAGTCCTAGGCAGACGGCCTATAATGGACGGACGTTGCGGTGGATTAGTAGGTCTGAGGTTGGGAACGTGTAGTTCCAAAGAGATGGAAGAATGAGTACCACCGGTGGAGGCCGGTGGGAAAATTCGATTCTCTTTTTGACGGGCCAGTTGGCGTAGTGGTGAGCAATGTACGACCCACGCACTGGTCCCCGGGTTCGTGTCCCGGTCCGAACATAATTTAATAATTTATATATGTTCGGGGTCGGTGGTCTATAGCGAGTACAACCACCCCCGCATAATTTGGGGGTGGCTACGAGCTATTGGAGGCATGTTTAGAAAGCTCTAAGCCCGACGGGGCGGTGAGTTAGTATAAACATAACTCTGTGGTGTGTGACCGAAAGTTCACTGCTTCAGAAGTCCTAGGCAGACGGCCCATAATGGACGGACGTTGCGGTGGATTAGTAGGTATGACGGTGGAGCCTAGCTCCAAAGAGATGGTAGAATGAGTACCACCGGTGGAGGCCGGTGGGAAAATTCGAATCTCTTTTGACGGGCCAGTTGGCGTAGTGGTGAGCAATGTACGACCCACGCACTGGTCCCCGGGTTCGTGTCCCGGTCCGAACATAATTTAATAATTTATATATGTTCGGGGTCGGTGGTCTATAGCGAGTACAACCACCCCCGCATAATTTGGGGGTGGCTACGAGCTATTGGAGGCATGTTTAGAAAGCTCTAAGCCCGACGGGGCGGTGAGTTAGTATAAACATAACTCTGTGGTGTGTGACCGAAAGTTCACTGCTTCAGAAGTCCTAGGCAGACGGCCCATAATGGACGGACGTTGCGGTGGATTAGTAGGTATGACGGTGGAGCCTAGCTCCAAAGAGATGGTAGAATGAGTACCACCGGTGGAGGCCGGTGGGAAAATTCGAATCTCTTTAAGACGGGCCAGTTGGCGTAGTGGTGAGCAATGTACGACCCACGCACTGGTCCCCGGGTTCGTGTCCCGGTCCGAACATAATTTAATAATTTATATATGTTCGGGGTCGGTGGTCTATAGCGAGTACAACCACCCCCGCATAATTTGGGGGTGGCTACGAGCTATTGGAGGCATGTTTAGAAAGCTCTAAGCCTGACGGGGCGGTGAGTTAGTATAAACATAACTCTGTGGTGTGTGACCGAAAGTTCACTGCTTCAGAAGTCCTAGGCAGACGGCCCATAATGGACGGACGTTGCGGTGGATTAGTAGGTATGACGGTGGAGCCTAGCTCCAAAGAGATGGTAGAATGAGTACCACCGGTGGAGGCCGGTGGGAAAAATTCGAATCTCTTTTTTGACGGGCCAGTTGGCGTAGTGGTGAGCAATGTACGACCCACGCACTGGTCCCCGGGTTCGTGTCCCGGTCCGAACATAATTTAATAATTTATATATGTTCGGGGTCGGTGGTCTATAGCGAGTACAACCACCCCCGCATAATTTGGGGGTGGCTACGAGCTATTGGAGGCATGTTTAGAAAGCTCTAAGCCCGACGGGGCGGTGAGTTAGTATAAACATAACTCTGTGGTGTGTGACCGAAAGTTCACTGCTTCAGAAGTCCTAGGCAGACGGCCTATAATGGACGGACGTTGCGGTGGATTAGTAGGTATGACGGTGGAGCCTAGCTCCAAAGAGATGGTAGAATGAGTACCACCGGTGGAGGCCGGTGGGAAAATTCGAATCTCTTTTGACGGGCCAGTTGGCGTAGTGGTGAGCAATGTACGACCCACGCACTGGTCCCCGGGTTCGTGTCCCGGTCCGAACATAATTTAATAATTTATATATGTTCGGGGTCGGTGGTCTATAGCGAGTACAACCACCCCCGCATAATTTGGGGGTGGCTACGAGCTATTGGAGGCATGTTTAGAAAGCTCTAAGCCCGACGGGGCGGTGAGTTAGTATAAACATAACTCTGTGGTGTGTGACCGAAAGTTCACTGCTTCAGAAGTCCTAGGCAGACGGCCTATAATGGACGGACGTTGCGGTGGATTAGTAGGTATGACGGTGGAGCCTAGCTCCAAAGAGATGGTAGAATGAGTACCACCGGTGGAGGCCGGTGGGAAAATTCGAATCTCTTTTTACCCGGGGGAGAGGCTGTCTCCTACCGGGCGCGTCCCCAGGTGGCGGATGGGGGAACGCCACTCGCTTGTGGCCGTCATCACAAGCGGGTGGTAGCGGGGAAACCCGCCGCGGACCAACAGCCAGGGTGGGGTGTCAGGCGGACACCCGGGCCCACCGGGGGGTAGCGCGGTGTCTCTGGCCGTTTTCACGGTAGGAGGCACTGCGCGGGCCGTGCTGTCGGGGCTAGCCCGACGGTGCGGCGGCTGGAGCGGGACCACTTCGGTGGTCCTGCGTCTAGCGAGGGGGGCCGCGGGGGAAGAGGAGTGCCGGTATTGCGGTGCGCCGCTCGCCCTATCTCCCGCGGCCTAGCGGGGCCACCACCGTTTGATGGTGGACGCGGTGGGGATGCAGAGGAAGAGGAGCTACGGTATTACGGTGCGCCGTACTCCCTATCCTCTGCAACCGTCTTGGGTGGGTTGGGGGGGGCCGCGGGGGCGGAAAGAATTCACAGTTCTGACCGCCCTCCGCGGCCCCAGCGGGGCCGTCACCGCTGTATGGCGGCATGTGAGGGGGCGGCAGGGGAAGGGGAGTGTCGGCGTTGTCGCATCCTCTTCTCCTGCTGCCGTTTTTGGGTGGGCCCGTTTGGGCAATTTGAGGTTTGCCCAATTTGTTTGGGTGGGAGGTTTTTGGGTGTATACGTATAGACTTATATACGTATACACCCCTTCTTTTTTGCAGGTGGCCCACTTCGGTGGGCGGTGTTCGGGTTGTGTGGGGCTGCTCCGGGTACTTCTCTGATCAGCAGAGTGGACTTGCGAGCAGCCTCACTTTTCTGGGGGGTCCACTTCGGTGGACAGAGGGGACTGTTTCTCAGCAGCCCCCTCACCTGACGGGCCGACCATCTGGCCTGCCGCCGGGGCGTCACGGTTGTATGCTAACGCGATCCCGTGGCGCCCCACTATGGCGGATGAGGGTTGGGGTCAGGTTTTAGTGGGTAGTACGGGCCGCCTCTTGTTCTCACAAGGGTGTTAGGCCTGTGAGTCCCACACAGTGCCTCCTGGGGGTCAGGGGGTCAGTGCGATAAATGCATTTCCTGACGTTAAAAAAAAAAAAAAAAAAAAAAAGTAGTGAAAAAAAAGGTTAGGTTAGGTTAGGTTAGGTTAGGTTAGGTTAGGTTAGGTTAGGTTGACGGCCTAGTTCCCGTGGGAGTTGCTGGGTCTTCTATCGGGCGCGTCCCCCGGTGGCGGATAGGGGAACGCCACTCGCACTTCAGCGGGTGGTACCGGAGTAATCCGGCGCGGACCAAAACCAGCAGGTATGGGCGTACCTTTAGGGGATTGTTATCCCCACGGCCTAGGGGAGCACACCCCGACAGAAAAGCGGCGGAAGGTGGACGCGTAGTCGTCTGCGGACTGCGATTGCAGTCGGAGCGAGTCCGGTGGCTGCCTCGCTGCGCTGCCGGGCACCATTGTAAATTGTAAATAGTCATTGTAGATAAGTAGATAGCTCATGTAAATATGTACATTTCTGTAGCTAGTGAAACCCGGCAAGGCAGCCAGGTCCCACTCGCGTGACGTAAGGCGTCCATCCGCCTTTTCCCCCTGCGGTCTATTCCGCAGCCGGAGCGGGTCCGGCAGGTGCTTAACTGCGCAGTCGGACATGAACCGTTCCAAAATCGTAACCCCGGTTCTCGATGTCGTTGTCACGTCTAGCGGTCTAGAGCCGGAGCCGAGAGCCTTGGCTTCACCGCCTGGGCTGCGAGGAAGAAAACCTCTATAAAAAATCACCCCGAATCCCAAGCGGCGCAGCAGCGTGAGGGGATGCATGGCTGATGGGCTGTTCAGTCTTTACTGCTTTCCCCGCTAGAGTACCGGCCGACACTCTAAGCGGGTTACACATAGGCTTATCTGGGCACAGGGGGCACTGCTCAGATGGACCGTTTATTTCCCCCATACTCGTGGGAACAGTATGGAAAATCTCAATTTAAACCAAAACCAAAAATATTTCGGAGAGCGAGAGTTGGAGGAGCTAAGTTTAGTTCTCGACTCTGATTCGAGCTGTAGAACGGAGGGCTCGATGGCGGCTGGACCAGTGTCCGCCACAGCGAAAAGAACGAAGAAGCGGAAAAAGTGCTTACCCTCCCCTTCAAGTACTGAGGAGACTCTGGAGGAGGTTACTCCGCGCAAGAAGGAGAGGACGACGGACGAAGTGGAGCTAGAAATTAGTAAGCTGGCGAACAAAGCAAGCGCGAGGAGACAGGCGCTCGGTATAGAAGACCGTGACGGGCGAACTGCAACTGCACTCAACCAGTGCATAATCGAGGATGTAGATATAATCCTAAAAGTAGCGGGAAAGTCTAAAAATTTAAAGGGCACGTTCCAACGCGCTCTAAAAGAAGCGGCTAACTCGATTAAATCGGCTGTGGATGTGCTTAGCAATAGATCTCAGTCCGAAGAGATTTCGAAAATGCAGGCTGAAAACGCACGCCTTCGGTCTGAAGTAGAGGAATTGCGCCGGGAGATGGCCAATATGAAAAAGGGTGTCTCCAACACCAAGAAGGGGAAAGCCGCGAAAGCATCAAGCAGCGTTACGCAGCCTGAAGATTTGACCCAGACTATCCTCCGCCAGGTCGGGGATATGATCAATGCTAGGCTCGGTGCCCTGGAGGAGAGGCTGCTCCCAGCGCCTAAAGTTTCCCGCCCGCCACTAGCCGCGGATCGTCGGGAACTGGCGGCTTCGAGCACTCAGTCCCCCGCCGACCGTGGGTCAACCGAAAGCGGGAAACCGACGAGGAAGAAGAAAAAACAAAAGGAAAACAAGAAAGGAAAAGGGAAAAGATCGGCAGTGGAGGCGCAAGTTGACTCAGTAGCGCATACGGCTCCTGCCTCCCTACCAGCCGCTCCAAAGCAGAACGGAGCGACTTCGGAGTGGAAAACTGTCTCGCGGAAACGGAAGGTCGACAAGCGAGGAGACAAGCCTCAGTCTGCGAGATTGCGTCCTCCGCGCTCGACTGCTGTGGTACTAACTTTGCAACCGGGTGCGGAACAGAAGGGAGCAACATACGCCAGCGTTCTGGCTGAAGCTCAACGGAAGGTCGACTTGGAGAGCTGCGGCATTACAATGCTGCGCTTTAAGAAAGCGGCGGCTGGAGGCCGTCTGTTGGAAGTTCCGGGGGCTGCAAGTGGTGCCAAGGCAGACACTCTTGCGCAAAAACTTAGGGAGGTTTTCGACGAAAGCCTCCTCAAAGTCTCCAGGCCGGAAAAATGCGCGGATATCCATATCTCCGGTCTGGATGATTCTGTGTCGTCTGCGGATATCGTAGCTGCTGTTGCAGATCATGGGTCTTGCGCTGCAACCCATGTCAAGTCAGGAGAGATTAAAATCTCCCCTCGGGGCTCCGGTGCCGTGTGGGTGCGTTGCCCTGTAGCTGCTGCGAAAAAGCTGAGCCTTGCAGGCCGGATTAAAATAGGTTGGTCATCGGCGCGAATCAAACTGCTGCCGAAGAAGGAGGTCCGTTGTTACAGATGCCTTCACACGGGTCATGTCAGGGCGCAGTGCACGGCGCTCTTCGACCGTAGCGGGACCTGCTTCCGTTGCGGACAAGACGGTCACCAAGCTAAAGAATGCACAGGCACTGCGAGGTGTCCGCTGTGCGCTGAAGCCGGTAAACGGGCGAACCATAGGCTGGGCAGCAAGTCCTGCTCCCCACCGCCGCCCAAGAAGAGGGCCCGTGTCCCTGGAGCTGCACCATCTGCACCGGTGGCTCCAGCAGACACGGAAATCATCAGCGAAGACACGTGGGACTGATTATGGCTTGCCATGAATTCCTACAGTCCAACATTAACCACTGCGCTCGTGCTCAGGACCTTTTGCTCCAAAGCATGGTACAGTGGTCGATTCAGGTGGCAGTGGTTGCAGAGCCATACTTTGTCGCCACCAGATCTACCTGGTTCGGTGACCTTGATGGTTTGGTGGCGATTGTCTTTTCGGACGCAGCGACCCCATCATCGCTCATAAAGCGGGGGAGGGGATACGTGGCGGTGAAGTGGGGCAACTCCATTATTATCGGCACGTATTTCTCCCCAAACCGCGCTTTGTCGGAGTTTGAATGCTTCCTGCAAGAGCTTTACGGCCTAATCCAGAGCACGAACCTCTGTGTCTTGGTTGCCGGTGACCTCAATGCAAAGTCTGTGGCGTGGGGGTCCCCGGTGACCGACGCGAGGGGGGAAGTGCTCTCGGAGTGGGTTGTGACCTCGGGTCTCGTGGTCTTGAATACGGGCTCAGTAAATACCTGCGTTCGTCGTCAGGGGGGCTCGATTGTTGACGTGACATTCGCAAGCCCTTCCCTGGCGAGAACCGTCCGTGGCTGGAGGGTCGTGGAGGATGTAGAGTCGCTGTCGGACCACCGGTACATTCGGTTTAAGGTCAACGGCGATGGCTCTTTCCTTCCGCGACGCTTTGACACGGCTCGAATGAGGAGACTCCCGCGGTGGAACCTCACACGTCTGGACATTGGTCTGCTTTCTGAAGCGGCTATTGTGCAGGCGTGGGTGTCTTCTGCTCCCACCGCTGACCCAAACATCGAAGATCTGGCAGTCCAGCTCCGCGCTTCGGTTACGCAAGTCTGTGACGCGGCTATGCCCCGCGCCAGCGCTCCCTCTCCGAGGGAAAAGGTGTATTGGTGGAGTGAGGATATTTCACGTCTGCGCTCCGCCTGCATTATGGCTCGCCGAAGCTATTCAAGGCACCGTAGGCTTCGGTCTGGGCGACAGGATCCAGAGTTTAGAGTCGCAGAGGATAATCTTTATTCAGCCTACAAATCGGCAAAGCAAGCCCTTAAGTTCGCGATAGTTGCTGCGAAAGAGGCTGGCCGTATGGAGATGGTAGAGTCCCTAAACCGCGATCCTTGGGGACGTCCTTACCTGATGGTGCGCAATAGACTTCGTCCTTACGCTCCTCCGTTGACTCAGACTCTGGAACCTCGGCTCCTCCGAAACGTTCTCGGTGGCTTGTTCCCGTCTCGGACAGAATTCATCGCTCCATCTATGACCATGTCCCTGGAGGGGGAAGACGACGGTGTGCCGGCTGTATCCCGTGCAGAACTCTGCGCTGTCTTGAGAAGGTTGCGACGCAAGAAAGCTGCCCCAGGCCCGGACGGTATCCCAGGAAAGGTCTGGGTCAACATCCTTGCTGGGGAAACAATGGAGTTTCGAGTGCGCAGTGCATTTACTGAGGCGCTTCGTCAAAACACCTTTCCACAGCTGTGGAAGGAAGGGCTTCTCGTGCTCATCCGTAAGGAGGGTCGTCCGGCGGACAGTCCGTCTGCCTACCGACCGATTGTCCTGCTGGACGAAATAGGAAAGCTCTTTGAGCGCATAATAGCTGGTCGCCTCGTCGGTCATCTAACGTCCCGCGGCCCGGATTTGTCGGATAACCAGTTTGGTTTTCGCCCAGGTCGCTCGACGATCGACGCCATAAAGCGAGTGAAAGGCTTTGCAGAGGAAGCAGTCTCCCAGGGTAAGACGGTGTTGGCGATCTCGCTAGACATAGCGAACGCTTTTAACTCTCTGCCCTGGGCTTGCATCAGGGAGGCTCTGAGATATCACAGATTCTCGCCCTACCTCTGCCGGCTCGTGGCCTCATATCTCGCCAATCGTAACATCTCCTTCGTGACAAGCAGCGGAGACTGGGATAGTCACCCTATGACGTGCGGTGTTCCACAGGGTTCGGTCCTCGGTCCGCTCCTGTGGAACATCGGCTACGATTGGGTGCTACGCGGTGAGCTTCTGCCGGGGATGAGCGTTGTCTGTTATGCAGACGATACTCTACTCCTGGCTAAGGCAGACGATTTTCAGTCAGCGGTTAGACTGGCCACAAATGGAGTTGCTTCCACTGTGGAGAGGATTCGGAGGTTAGGGCTAGAGGTGTCCCTCTATAAGTCGAGGGCCCTCTGCTTTCATGGACCGCGCCGAAAACCTCCTCAGGGAGCTCAGCTCACTGTGGGAGGAGTCGCCATCCATGTCGAGTCTACGATGCGCTACCTAGGCCTCGTCCTCGACAGCCGTTTGTCGTTCCTGGAACATTTCCGCCAGCTGTCACCTAAGCTCATCGCCACCGCGGGCGCCTTGGGTCGACTTCTCCCGAATAAGGGGGGTCCAAGCGTAGCTTGCCGTCGCCTTTATGCGGGGGTCGTCCGCTCAATGGCCCTTTACGGAGCTCCTATCTGGGCCAACGCAGTGAATTCGAAGATCAGGCCTCTTTTGCGGCGGCCTCAGCGCATCGTAGCCATCAGAATCATCCGAGCGTACCGCACAGTATCGTTTGATGCTGCGTGTCTGCTCGCGGGTACGCCGCCCTGGGAATTGGACGCAGAGATCTTAGCATCTATCTACACCTCGCGTCGTATGATGCTTCAGCGATCGCACGTATCGTCTACTAGCTCATCCTCGTTTAGACAGAGACAGTGCGTTAGGGCGCAACTTATGGACAGATGGGAGGAATATCTCTCCTCTCCCTCCGCTGGACGTTTGACTGTTTCGGCGATTCAGCCAGTGTTCAGGCGTTGGGTCAAACACCGAAAGAGAAAGGGTCCTCTGACGTTCCATCTTACGCAGATCCTCTCGGGGCACGGCTGCTTCGGGAGGTATCTGTGTATGGTGGCACGCAGAGAACCTACACCCGGATGTCACCATTGTGACGCCCCAGAAGATACGGCGAGCCACACCCTGCAGGACTGTCCTGCGTGGGCGCAACATCGGCTCGAACTTTGTAGAGTTTTGGGGCCAGATCTGTCTTTGCCAGCCGTAGTGCAAGCTATGGTAGGCGGGGAGGGGTGCTGGCAAGCCATGCTCACCTTCTGTGAAACGGTGATGTCACAGAAGGAGTCAGCCGAGCGTGCGAGGGAGGTCGACGTTTTGTCAGACCCGATTCGCCGCAGGCGTACGGGGCGCAGACGGCGTAACAACGCCGATCTGCAGCCCACTTAAAGTGGACCGTCGGTTGGTGGATACGGGGGATTCACTTACCGACACGGACTAGGTCCCGGGGAGGATGATGTGTCGCTGAAAGTGATCCCGGCACATCGTCCTGTCGAAATTCATTTGGCAATAGTTGTGACTTGGGGGAGTCAAAATTTGTAGGTAGAGTCTGACATCAGACACCGTAGACAGAGTCGCGGTCGAATGCGAAAGCGACCCCGCGGCCTGTCGTTTGCGTCACGGGATCACCGTGGTGGTTTTAGTGGGTAGGCCGCTGTGCTTCTCACGGCGGGAGTCCCACATACCCCGCGCGCCCCCCGCGCTCGGGCACCCGTAACGTTGGGTTTCCCCACGAATCAAAAAAAAAAAAAAAAAAAAAAAAAGGTTGACGGCCTAGTTGGCGTAGTGGTGAGCAATGTACGACCACACGCACTAGGTCCCGGGTTCGCGTCCCGGTCCGAATGCAATTTATAATTTAATATGTGTTCGGGGTCAGTGGTTAATGGCGAGTACAACCCTTCCCGCACATTTGGGGGGGGATACGAGCCATTGGTGGAATGTTAGAAAGCTTACTATCTCCGTCGGGGACGCCTGATAGAATAGTGAGTGAGTATAGCGGACCGCTGTGGCCGAGCGTAGTACCGCGACGGGGGACGCCCTGACGCGGACTGCGGGTCGGGTCTGTGAACGCGCCCCACTCCCCGCAGGCCGGGGGAGAGGGGTGCGGGAACGGGCAACTCACGCGATTGCGCCTTCCTCCGCAGGCCGGGGGGGAGGTGTGAGAGCGTACTGTGGCGTGTTCGAGATTACACTTGTGACCGGGGTAAACCTGGACACGAGGTATGATCGATAATTGCGATTGCGCCTTCGGGTGTAAGAGCAACTTGTATGGTGTTTCCGAAAGTCTGCCGCTTTGACGGCCTAGTTGGCGTAGTGGTGAGCAATGTACGACCACACGCACTAGGTCCCGGGTTCGCGTCCCGGTCCGAATGCAATTTATAATTTAATATGTGTTCGGGGTCAGTGGTTAATGGCGAGTACAACCCTTCCCGCACATTTGGGGGGGGATACGAGCCATTGGTGGAATGTTAGAAAGCTTACTATCTCCGTCGGGGACGCCTGATAGAATAGTGAGTGAGTATAGCGGACCGCTGTGGCCGAGCGTAGTACCGCGACGGGGGACGCCCTGACGCGGACTGCGGGTCGGGTCTGTGAACGCGCCCCACTCCCCGCAGGCCGGGGGAGAGGGGTGCGGGAACGGGCAACTCACGCGATTGCGCCTTCCTCCGCAGGCCGGGGGGGAGGTGTGAGAGCGTACTGTGGCGTGTTCGAGATTACACTTGTGACCGGGGTAAACCTGGACACGAGGTATGATCGATAATTGCGATTGCGCCTTCGGGTGTAAGAGCAACTTGTATGGTGTTTCCGAAAGTCTGCCGCTTCCGTCGCGTTGCGGTGGGCAAGTAGGAACTATAAGACGGCCTAGTTGGCGTAGTGGTGAGCAATGTACGACCACACGCACTAGGTCCCGGGTTCGCGTCCCGGTCCGAATGCAATTTATAATTTAATATGTGTTCGGGGTCAGTGGTTAATGGCGAGTACAACCCTTCCCGCACATTTGGGGGGGGATACGAGCCATTGGTGGAATGTTAGAAAGCTTACTATCTCCGTCGGGGACGCCTGATAGAATAGTGAGTGAGTATAGCGGACCGCTGTGGCCGAGCGTAGTACCGCGACGGGGGACGCCCTGACGCGGACTGCGGGTCGGGTCTGTGAACGCGCCCCACTCCCCGCAGGCCGGGGGAGAGGGGTGCGGGAACGGGCAAACTCACGCGATTGCGCCTTCCTCCGCAGGCCGGGGGGGAGGTGTGAGAGCGTACTGTGGCGTGTTCGAGATTACACTTGTGACCGGGGTAAACCTGGACACGAGGTATGATCGATAATTGCGATTGCGCCTTCGGGTGTAAGAGCAACTTGTATGGTGTTTCCGAAAGTCTGCCGCTTCCGTCGCGTTGCGGTGGGCAAGTAGGAACGACAGGCGAACTAGTACGGCCGGTCGATAAGTCTGAGAAAGTCGGTGGGTAGTTGGAAGCCGAAGGTTGGCCGGGAACTAGATTCGCCTGCTAATTCGGATCGAAGGCTGTTGTTGTTCGATCTGCCTGTACCGGAATGATGGTGGGGACCGCATGATGGTGGGACGCCGGGGTTGCCAAATCGGACCGGTGCGGGTAGCATCGAAGGGACAGCATCAGATGGGCCTGTAGTGGGTGTTAGATGGCTGCCGGGCACTCGCGGAGGTGGACGACCACCCTTAAACTCCACTAATTCGTAAGACTAGCCGGAAAGTTCAACTGTTTCGACGGCCTAGTTGGCGTAGTGGTGAGCAATGTACGACCACACGCACTAGGTCCCGGGTTCGCGTCCCGGTCCGAATGCAATTTATAATTTAATATGTGTTCGGGGTCAGTGGTTAATGGCGAGTACAACCCTTCCCGCACATTTGGGGGGGGATACGAGCCATTGGTGGAATGTTAGAAAGCTTACTATCTCCGTCGGGGACGCCTGATAGAATAGTGAGTGAGTATAGCGGACCGCTGTGGCCGAGCGTAGTACCGCGACGGGGGACGCCCTGACGCGGACTGCGGGTCGGGTCTGTGAACGCGCCCCACTCCCCGCAGGCCGGGGGAGAGGGGTGCGGGAACGGGCAAACTCACGCGATTGCGCCTTCCTCCGCAGGCCGGGGGGGAGGTGTGAGAGCGTACTGTGGCGTGTTCGAGATTACACTTGTGACCGGGGTAAACCTGGACACGAGGTATGATCGATAATTGCGATTGCGCCTTCGGGTGTAAGAGCAACTTGTATGGTGTTTCCGAAAGTCTGCCGCTTCCGTCGCGTTGCGGTGGGCAAGTAGGAACGACAGGCGAACTAGTACGGCCGGTCGATAAGTCTGAGAAAGTCGGTGGGTAGTTGGAAGCCGAAGGTTGGCCGGGAACTAGATTCGCCTGCTAATTCGGATCGAAGGCTGTTGTTGTTCGATCTGCCTGTACCGGAATGATGGTGGGGACCGCATGATGGTGGGACGCCGGGGTTGCCAAATCGGACCGGTGCGGGTAGCATCGAAGGGACAGCATCAGATGGGCCTGTAGTGGGTGTTAGATGGCTGCCGGGCACTCGCGGAGGTGGACGACCACCCTTAAACTCCACTAATTCGTAAGACTAGCCGGAAAGTTCAACTGTGATGTGTAGACTGCTGGGGCAGTATAAGAATGAGTACTACTGTCGAAAGGCGGTGGGAAAATTCGACCCACATTTGACGGCCTAGTTGGCGTAGTGGTGAGCAATGTACGACCACACGCACTAGGTCCCGGGTTCGCGTCCCGGTCCGAATGCAATTTATAATTTAATATGTGTTCGGGGTCAGTGGTTAATGGCGAGTACAACCCTTCCCGCACATTTGGGGGGGGATACGAGCCATTGGTGGAATGTTAGAAAGCTTACTATCTCCGTCGGGGACGCCTGATAGAATAGTGAGTGAGTATAGCGGACCGCTGTGGCCGAGCGTAGTACCGCGACGGGGGACGCCCTGACGCGGACTGCGGGTCGGGTCTGTGAACGCGCCCCACTCCCCGCAGGCCGGGGGAGAGGGGTGCGGGAACGGGCAAACTCACGCGATTGCGCCTTCCTCCGCAGGCCGGGGGGGAGGTGTGAGAGCGTACTGTGGCGTGTTCGAGATTACACTTGTGACCGGGGTAAACCTGGACACGAGGTATGATCGATAATTGCGATTGCGCCTTCGGGTGTAAGAGCAACTTGTATGGTGTTTCCGAAAGTCTGCCGCTTCCGTCGCGTTGCGGTGGGCAAGTAGGAACGACAGGCGAACTAGTACGGCCGGTCGATAAGTCTGAGAAAGTCGGTGGGTAGTTGGAAGCCGAAGGTTGGCCGGGAACTAGATTCGCCTGCTAATTCGGATCGAAGGCTGTTGTTGTTCGATCTGCCTGTACCGGAATGATGGTGGGGACCGCATGATGGTGGGACGCCGGGGTTGCCAAATCGGACCGGTGCGGGTAGCATCGAAGGGACAGCATCAGATGGGCCTGTAGTGGGTGTTAGATGGCTGCCGGGCACTCGCGGAGGTGGACGACCACCCTTAAACTCCACTAATTCGTAAGACTAGCCGGAAAAGTTCAACTGTGATGTGTAGACTGCTGGGGCAGTATAAGAATGAGTACTACTGTCGAAAGGCGGTGGGAAAATTCGACCCACATTTTGACGGCCTAGTTGGCGTAGTGGTGAGCAATGTACGACCACACGCACTAGGTCCCGGGTTCGCGTCCCGGTCCGAATGCAATTTATAATTTAATATGTGTTCGGGGTCAGTGGTTAATGGCGAGTACAACCCTTCCCGCACATTTGGGGGGGGATACGAGCCATTGGTGGAATGTTAGAAAGCTTACTATCTCCGTCGGGGACGCCTGATAGAATAGTGAGTGAGTATAGCGGACCGCTGTGGCCGAGCGTAGTACCGCGACGGGGGACGCCCTGACGCGGACTGCGGGTCGGGTCTGTGAACGCGCCCCACTCCCCGCAGGCCGGGGGAGAGGGGTGCGGGAACGGACAAAACTCACGCGATTGCGCCTTCCTCCGCAGGCCGGGGGGGAGGTGTGAGAGCGTACTGTGGCGTGTTCGAGATTACACTTGTGACCGGGGTAAACCTGGACACGAGGTATGATCGATAATTGCGATTGCGCCATTTTGACGGCCTAGTTGGCGTAGTGGTGAGCAATGTACGACCACACGCACTAGGTCCCGGGTTCGCGTCCCGGTCCGAATGCAATTTATAATTTAATATGTGTTCGGGGTCAGTGGTTAATGGCGAGTACAACCCTTCCCGCACATTTGGGGGGGGATACGAGCCATTGGTGGAATGTTAGAAAGCTTACTATCTCCGTCGGGGACGCCTGATAGAATAGTGAGTGAGTATAGCGGACCGCTGTGGCCGAGCGTAGTACCGCGACGGGGGACGCCCTGACGCGGACTGCGGGTCGGGTCTGTGAACGCGCCCCACTCCCCGCAGGCCGGGGGAGAGGGGTGCGGGAACGGACAAAACTCACGCGATTGCGCCTTCCTCCGCAGGCCGGGGGGGAGGTGTGAGAGCGTACTGTGGCGTGTTCGAGATTACACTTGTGACCGGGGTAAACCTGGACACGAGGTATGATCGATAATTGCGATTGCGCCTTCGGGTGTAAGAGCAACTTGTATGGTGTTTCCGAAAGTCTGCCGCTTCCGTCGCGTTGCGGTGGGCAAGTAGGAACGACAGGCGAACTAGTACGGCCGGTCGATAAGTCTGAGAAAGTCGGTGGGTAGTTGGAAGCCGAAGGTTGGCCGGGAACTAGATTCGCCTGCTAATTCGGATCGAAGGCTGTTGTTGTTCGATCTGCCTGTACCGGAATGATGGTGGGGACCGCATGATGGTGGGACGCCGGGGTTGCCAAATCGGACCGGTGCGGGTAGCATCGAAGGGACAGCATCAGATGGGCCTGTAGTGGGTGTTAGATGGCTGCCGGGCACTCGCGGAGGTGGACGACCACCCTTAAACTCCACTAATTCGTAAGACTAGCCGGAAAGTTCAACTGTGATGTGTAGACTGCTGGGGCAGTATAAGAATGAGTACTACTGTCGAAAGGCGGTGGGAAAATTCGACCCACATTTTGACGGCCTAGTTGGCGTAGTGGTGAGCAATGTACGACCACACGCACTAGGTCCCGGGTTCGCGTCCCGGTCCGAATGCAATTTATAATTTAATATGTGTTCGGGGTCAGTGGTTAATGGCGAGTACAACCCTTCCCGCACATTTGGGGGGGGATACGAGCCATTGGTGGAATGTTAGAAAGCTTACTATCTCCGTCGGGGACGCCTGATAGAATAGTGAGTGAGTATAGCGGACCGCTGTGGCCGAGCGTAGTACCGCGACGGGGGACGCCCTGACGCGGACTGCGGGTCGGGTCTGTGAACGCGCCCCACTCCCCGCAGGCCGGGGGAGAGGGGTGCGGGAACGGACAAAACTCACGCGATTGCGCCTTCCTCCGCAGGCCGGGGGGGAGGTGTGAGAGCGTACTGTGGCGTGTTCGAGATTACACTTGTGACCGGGGTAAACCTGGACACGAGGTATGATCGATAATTGCGATTGCGCCTTCGGGTGTAAGAGCAACTTGTATGGTGTTTCCGAAAGTCTGCCGCTTCCGTCGCGTTGCGGTGGGCAAGTAGGAACGACAGGCGAACTAGTACGGCCGGTCGATAAGTCTGAGAAAGTCGGTGGGTAGTTGGAAGCCGAAGGTTGGCCGGGAACTAGATTCGCCTGCTAATTCGGATCGAAGGCTGTTGTTGTTCGATCTGCCTGTACCGGAATGATGGTGGGGACCGCATGATGGTGGGACGCCGGGGTTGCCAAATCGGACCGGTGCGGGTAGCATCGAAGGGACAGCATCAGATGGGCCTGTAGTGGGTGTTAGATGGCTGCCGGGCACTCGCGGAGGTGGACGACCACCCTTAAACTCCACTAATTCGTAAGACTAGCCGGAAAGTTCAACTGTGATGTGTAGACTGCTGGGGCAGTATAAGAATGAGTACTACTGTCGAAAGGCGGTGGGAAAATTCGACCCACATTTTGACGGGCCAGTTGGCGTAGTGGTGAGCAATGTACGACCCACGCACTGGTCCCCGGGTTCGTGTCCCGGTCCGAACATAATTTAATAATTTATATATGTTCGGGGTCGGTGGTCTATAGCGAGTACAACCACCCCCGCATAATTTGGGGGTGGCTACGAGCTATTGGAGGCATGTTTAGAAAGCTCTAAGCCTGACGGGGCGGTGAGTTAGTATAAACATAACTCTGTGGTGTGTGACCGAAAGTTCACTGCTTCAGAAGTCCTAGGCAGACGGCCTATAATGGACGGACGTTGCGGTGGATTAGTAGGTATGACGGTGGAGCCTAGCTCCAAAGAGATGGTAGAATGAGTACCACCGGTGGAGGCCGGTGGGAAAATTCGAATCTCTTTATGACGGCCTAGTTGGCGTAGTGGTGAGCAATGTACGACCACACGCACTAGGTCCCGGGTTCGCGGCCCGGTCCGAATGCAATTTATAATTTAATATGTGTTCGGGGTCAGTGGTTAATGGCGAGTACAACCCTTCCCGCACATTTGGGGGGGGATACGAGCCATTGGTGGAATGTTAGAAAGCTTACTATCTCCGTCGGGGACGCCTGATAGAATAGTGAGTGAGTATAGCGGACCGCTGTGGCCGAGCGTAGTACCGCGACGGGGGACGCCCTGACGCGGACTGCGGGTCGGGTCTGTGAACGCGCCCCACTCCCCGCAGGCCGGGGGAGAGGGGTGCGGGAACGGGCAAACTCACGCGATTGCGCCTTCCTCCGCAGGCCGGGGGGGAGGTGTGAGAGCGTACTGTGGCGTGTTCGAGATTACACTTGTGACCGGGGTAAACCTGGACACGAGGTATGATCGATAATTGCGATTGCGCCTTCGGGTGTAAGAGCAACTTGTATGGTGTTTCCGAAAGTCTGCCGCTTCCGTCGCGTTGCGGTGGGCAAGTAGGAACGACAGGCGAACTAGTACGGCCGGTCGATAAGTCTGAGAAAGTCGGTGGGTAGTTGGAAGCCGAAGGTTGGCCGGGAACTAGATTCGCCTGCTAATTCGGATCGAAGGCTTGTTGTTGTTCGATCTGCCTGTACCGGAATGATGGTGGGGACCGCATGATGGTGGGACGCCGGGGTTGCCAAATCGGACCGGTGCGGGTAGCATCGAAGGGACAGCATCAGATGGGCCTGTAGTGGGTGTTAGATGGCTGCCGGGCACTCGCGGAGGTGGACGACCACCCTTAAACTCCACTAATTCGTAAGACTAGCCGGAAAGTTCAACTGTGATGTGTAGACTGCTGGGGCAGTATAAGAATGAGTACTACTGTCGAAAGGCGGTGGGAAAATTCGACCCACATTTCGACGGGCCAGTTGGCGTAGTGGTGAGCAATGTACGACCCACGCACTGGTCCCCGGGTTCGTGTCCCGGTCCGAACATAATTTAATAATTTATATATGTTCGGGGTCGGTGGTCTATAGCGAGTACAACCACCCCCGCATAATTTGGGGGTGGCTACGAGCTATTGGAGGCATGTTTAGAAAGCTCTAAGCCTGACGGGGCGGTGAGTTAGTATAAACATAACTCTGTGGTGTGTGACCGAAAGTTGACGGGCCAGTTGGCGTAGTGGTGAGCAATGTACGACCCACGCACTGGTCCCCGGGTTCGTGTCCCGGTCCGAACATAATTTAATAATTTATATATGTTCGGGGTCGGTGGTCTATAGCGAGTACAACCACCCCCGCATAATTTGGGGGTGGCTACGAGCTATTGGAGGCATGTTTAGAAAGCTCTAAGCCCGACGGGGCGGTGAGTTAGTATAAACATAACTCTGTGGTGTGTGACCGAAAGTTCACTGCTTCAGAAGTCCTAGGCAGACGGCCCATAATGGACGGACGTTGCGGTGGATTAGTAGGTATGACGGTGGAGCCTAGCTCCAAAGAGATGGTAGAATGAGTACCACCGGTGGAGGCCGGTGGGAAAATTCGAATCTCTTTTCCGGGGGAGAGGCTGACTCCTACCGGACGCGTCCCCGGGTGGCGGATGGGGGAGTGCCACTCGCAACCGGCCCCAAACGGGAGCGAGTGGTAGCGGGGAAACCCGCCGCGGACCAACAGCCAGGGTGGGGTGTCAGGCGGACACCCGGGCCCACCGGAGGTAGCGCGGTGTCTCTGGCCGTTTTCACGGTAGGAGGCACTGCGCGGGCCGCACTGCCGGGACTAGCCCGTCGGTGCGGCGGCTGGAGCGGGGCCACTTCGGTGGTCCTGTGTCTAGCGAGGGGTGTCGGCAGCCAGCTCAGTCGGAGCTGGGCCGACGGTAGGGGGGCCGCGGGGGAAGAGGAGTGCCGGTATTGCGGTGCGCCGCTCGTCCCTATCTCCCGCGGCCTAGCGGGGCCACCACCGTTGGATGGTGGACGTGGTGGGGATGCAGAGGAAGAGGAGCTACGGTATTACGGTGCGCCGTACTCCCTATCCTCTGCAACCGTTTTGGGGGGGTTGTCGGGGGGGGCCGCGGGGGGCGGGAAGAACAAAATATTTCTCCCCGCCTTCCGCGGTCCCAGCGGGGCCGTCACCGCTGTATGGCGGCATGTGAGGGGGTGGCAGGGGAAGGGGAGTGTCGGCGTTGTCGCATCCTCTTCTCCTGCTGCCGTTTTTGGGCGGGCCCATTTGGGCGTTTTGCGGTTTGCCCAACTCGTTTGGGTGGGAGGTTTTGGGTGTATACGTATAGACTTATATACGTATACACCCCTTCTTTTTTGCAGTGTGCCCACTTCGGTGGGCGGTGTTCAGGTTGTGTGGGGCTGCTCCGGGTACTTCTCTGATCAGCAGAGTGGACTTGCGAGCAGCCTCACTTTTCTGGGGGGTCTACTTCGGTGGACAGAGGGGTCTGTTTCTCAGCAGGCCCCTCACCTGACGGGCCGACCATCTGGCCTGCCGCCGGGGCGTCGCGGTTGTATGCTAACGCGATCCCGTGGCGCCCCACTATGGCGGATGAGGGTTGGGGTCAGGTTTTAGTGGGTAGTACGGGCCGCCTCTTGTTCTCACAAGGGTGTTAGGCCTGTGAGTCCCACACAGTGCCTCCTGGGGGTCAGGGGGTCAGTGCGATAAATGCATTTCCTGACGTTAAAAAAAAAAAAAAAAAAAAAAAAAAAAAAAAAAAAAAAGGTTAGGTTAGGTTAGGTTAGGTTAGGTTAGGTTAGGTTAGGTTAGGTTAGGTTAGGTTAGGTTAGGTTAGGTTAGGTTCCCGTGGGAGCCAGGAAGGATGCTCGAGCTTCCTGGCGCTAGCAATGCTGATAAAGCAGATTCCCTAGCGAGGCGGATTCAGGAGATTTTTTCATCTGATGAGGTAGTGGTATCTAGGCCAACTAAATGTGCAGAGATTCGTATAATTGGATTAGACGACTCTGTGACTTCGGAGGAACTGGCGACGGTGGTTAGTAGTGTGAGCGGCTGTCCGAAGGAAGCAGTGCAAATTGGTGAAATACGTCGAAACCATGCTGGCCTAGGGACAGCTTGGTTGCGCTGCCCAACAACAGCTGCTAAAAAGCTAGTGGACGGAGGGCGTCTTTTTGTGGGCTTAGTAACAGCGAAGGTCGAGCTACTAAAACCGCGACTGCAAAGATGCTATCGATGTTGTGAGCCTGGTCACGTAGCGGCGAGATGCCCTGGTTCCGTTGATCGTAGCGACCAATGCTTTCGGTGTGGTGAAGCAGGGCACAAGCGCAGACAGTGCACTTCTGCACCCCACTGCGCAGTTTGTGATACGGCTAAGTTGCCTGCGAATCACATCATGGGGAGTTCTGCCTGTAACCGTTACCGAAAACCGGGAGGGAAAGGAAAGAAGAGCAAGAACTCAAGGTCAAGAGCTCCTGATCTGCCCTTACAAAACAGGGACGAGACGGTGGATAGTGCCATTCGTACACAATAATGGCTCAAAAGATCTTGCAAGCGAATGTGAACCACTGTGCCAGGGCCCAGGACCTGCTAGTCCAAAGTCTGGTGCAGTGGTCGGTGCAAATCGCAATTGTCGTGGAGCCTTACTCGGTGCCTCAGCGCGACAACTGGGCAGGAGATCACGACGGTATGGTTGCCATTGTGAGCCAGGTCGCCGCGGGCGCCCCACCTTTTGAGAGGGTGGTAAAGGGATCGGGATGTGTTGCGGCTCTACTGGGTCAGATGGTCGTGGTTGGAGCATATTTCTCCCCCAACAAAACTCTAGCCGAATTTGAAGAGTTCTTAAACGAGTTGGGGGAGTTAATTGCCAGGTTTCAGCCTGCTGAAGTGCTCCTCGCAGGTGACTTAAACTCTAAGTCCAACATGTGGGGATCAGATGTGGATGATGCACGGGGAAGGGCACTGTCGGAATGGATAGTTGCCGCAAATCTGACTGTTCTCAATCGAGGAACGGCTAACACGTGCGTGCGAAGGCTGGGCGGGTCCATCGTGGATGTAACGTTTGCGAGCCCGGCCTTAGCACGCCGCGTTCAAGACTGGCGAGTGCTGGATGATGTGGAGACTCTCTCGGACCACCTTTACATCGCTTTTGAGGTCTCCACACATCCGGTGGTACCGTCCAGCCATACCCGAATCTCGGAAGAGAATGGTTTGAGGTGGCAGCTCAAATGCTTAAATGAAGATGCCTTGAAGGAAGCGGTGGCAGTTGCCTCATGGCTGCCCCAAAACAATGAGGTTGTTGCAGACTCCGCGGAACAGCTTCTACAGATTATGACGCGAATCTGTGACGCGTGTATGCCTCGTATGAGGCGATGCCCGTCTAGGCGCCAAGTGTATTGGTGGTCAGCAGCGATTGCGCGTTTGCGCGAGGAGTGTGTGGCCGCTAGACGCCAATACACGCGCTGTCGAAGGCGACGCTTCAGGAGCCGGAATGAGCAGGACAGAATGCGACACCAGGCAGAGGAAGATAGGTTGTACTCCGTCTACATTGACCTGAAGACCAACTTGCAGGTAACAATTGCAGAGTCGCAGAAGTCAGCTAGACAGCGCATGCTGGATGAGTTGAATAGCGATCCGTGGGGGACACCCTATAGGATGGTGCGAAATAAGCTCCGTCCTAGGGCTCCCCCGCTAACGCAATCCCTCCAGCCAAACGTAGTCCGTGAAGTGGTTGCGGCTCTCTTCCCCAACGGTGTGCAGGCAGAACACCAGCCGCCACCGATGGACTTACAGACAAGGGAGGAAGAAAACGAAGAAGTCCCAGAAGTAAGTGAGGCGGAGCTAGCAATTGCCGTGGCCAGACTCAAGGCAAAGACAGTGGCTCCCGGCCTTGATGGGATTCCCGGGCGAATATGGGTTCTGGCTATGGATTCTTTGGAGTCGCGAGTGCGAGGACTATTTACTGCCTGTCTGGCTCAAGCCACAATTCCACAGCGGTGGAAGACAGGCAGATTAGTCCTCCTTAAAAAGGAGGGAAGACCTGCGGAATCGCCATCCGCGTATCGTCCTATCGTACTCCTGGATGAAGTGGCCAAGCTCTTTGAGCGCGTTGTTGTTGGGCGCTTGGTGGCGCATTTAGAAGAGCATGGACCCAACCTCTCCGACGTCCAGTTTGGCTTCCGCGGTGGACGCTCCACCGTTGATGCCATCCTGCGTGTTCGTTCTCAGGCGCAGGAGGCAGTTTCTCGGGGCAATGTTGTTATCGCAGTTTCGCTTGATATCGCGAACGCGTTTAACACGTTGCCCTGGAGCTGCATTAGGGAGGCACTCCGCTACCATGGGGTGCCGAACTACCTCCGTCGCATTATTGATGCCTACCTGTCGGAGAGGCGCGTGAGGTTCCCAGTGCGGGATGGCTGGGATAGTAGGGAAGTCGTGTGCGGTGTTCCACAGGGGTCGGTGCTTGGACCACTCTTGTGGAATATCGGATACGACTGGGTGCTAAGAGGAGCCTTTTTGCGAGGGGTGGAGATCACCTGCTACGCTGATGACACGCTGGTCACGGCGCGGCAGGCAACCTTCAAGGAGGCGGCGGCTTTAGCAACTGCAGGAGTTGCACACGTGGTTGCACGAATAAGACGGCTCGGGCTGCAAGTAGCTCTTAACAAATCTGAGGCACTATGCTTTCATGGTCCCCGGAAGGCACATCCATCGGACGCACACATCACGGTCGAGGGGGTCCGCATCGGCGTAAAGAGTACGATGAAGTACTTAGGACTCGTACTCGACAGCCGGTGGGACTTCCGTGCGCACTTTAACATCCTTGTACCGCGCTTGCTTAAGGAAACTGCGGCGCTGAGTAGACTTCTCCCAAATGTTGGCGGACCGAATGTTGTTACCCGGAATCTTTACACAGGAGTGATTCGATCAATGGCGATGTACGGTGCCCCCGTTTGGGCTAATGACCTGGGTCGCGAAAACATCGCTCTGCTGCGGAAGGCGCAGAGAGCGATGGCGATAAGGGTCATAAGGGGGTACCGCACGATCTCAGGGGAGGTAGCATGTCTGCTGGCTTCTAGCGTTCCCTGGGACCTGGACGCACTTTCCTTGGCGTCGATATATCGTCGGCGTCGAGGCCTAGCGTCTAGGGAACCCAGCACAGCACCAGGCGAGATAGACGCACGAAATGAGCGGGTTGCCGCGATAGTAGAATGGGGGTCCAGGCTGGAGCAACCTTGCGCTGGCCGACGGACGATCGAAGCGGTTCGCCCCATTCTTGCGCAGTGGTTGGACAGACGACATGGCGTCCTAACCTTCCGCACCACGCAGGTCCTCTCGGGGCATGGTTGTTTCGGAGGGTACCTGTGTCGGGTCGCCGGGAGGGAGCCCTCTCCGCGCTGCCACCACTGCGACACATGTCCCGATGAGTCGGCCCAGCATACGCTGGAGGAGTGCCCAGCTTGGGCGACCGAGCGCCAGGCGCTTATTAGTGTTGTGGGGGCGGACCTGACGCTGCCGGCTGTGATTTCTGCCATGGCCGGTAGTGAAAGGTCCTGGGATGCCGTCCTGTCCTTCTGCGAGACCGTAATGTCGCGGAAGGAGGCGGCGGAGCGAGAGAGGGAGGCGACTTCGGATCTCGCTATCCGCCGCAGAAGGACCGGGCGCCGGAGGGCGGCACACGATCGCCACCTCCCCCCCTAACACTGGCCAGAGGGTGGTAGACTTGGGGGAGTCTGCCGCCTAGTCACCTGGCCCGAGTCGGCGCGCGCGGAGTCCACCGCGCGCCACTCAAGGAGGACGTCAGGGGTTATAACATCTTTGCCCCTGACACCGGGACGAGCCTCGACAGGCCTCGCCGCTGGGGTCTACAGACGAATCTGGATACCTGTGGCCCCGGCACTAAGGCGATAGAGTGGACCTCGTGTGGTTTTTAGTGGGTAGGCTGCCGTGCGTTTACCATCTTTGCACGGCAGGAGCCCCACATAACCCGTCGCTTCCCCAGGCGGCGGGTACCCGGGAACAGGGTTTTCCACACGTTAAAAAAAAAAAAAAAAAAAAAAAAAAAAAAAAAAGGTTCCCGTGGGAGTTGCTGGGTCTTCTATCGGGCGCGTCCCCCGGTGGCGGATAGGGGAACGCCACTCGCATTTTGCGGGTGGTACCGGAGTAATCCGGCGCGGACCAAAACCAGCAGGTATGGGCGTACCTTTAGGGGATTGTTATCCCCACGGCCTAGCGGAGCACACCGTAAACAAAGCCGAAGCTGTGGATCAGCACCGAGGCGGGGCGGGTCCGGTGGGTGCTTTACTGCGCAGCCGGACTGCACTTCCTGTGCAACGCCCTCCTCAAATCTCGTAATCCCGGTGACTGGTGCCGTTGTCATGTCTAGCGGCCGGGAACTGGGACCGAGGGCCCTGGCTTAACCGCCCGGGCTGCGAGGAAGAAAACCTCTATAAAAAATTACCCCGAATCCCAAGCGGCGGAGCAGCGCGAGGGGATGCATGGCTGATGGGTAGTTCAGTCGCTACTGCTTTCCCCCGTTAGAGTACCGGCCGACACTCTAACGGGTTACGCTAGGCTTATCCGGGTGCAGGGGGCACCGCCCGGATGGACCTCATATATCCCCCATACTCGTGGGAACAGTATGGAGCACAATAAAACAACAAACCCACAAGACGTAGTGCCTGAGACGGGCGGAGTAGACGTTGTGCCTGAGACGGGCGGAGAGACAAGTGTGCCAGTGAGTGGCGGAGGTGCAGGAGTTGCTCCTAGGAAAGGAGTGCGATCTCCAAGCGGAGTCCGAGTTGGGCCTAGTAAGCGCACTGGAGTACCAGTAAAAAGTACCACAGCCAGAAGTCAGTCGGGGTCGCCAGAAGACGACGTGAGACCTAAAGAGAAAGTTATGGTCAACCGCGGGAGAGGTCGTCCACCGACTACAGGCCAATACGTTGGGTTACTAGAAGCAAAACGCGCTTTAAATGAAGCGAAGAAAGAGGAGTTAATGCTCAGAGCCCAAAAAGAAGTAGCGGATATGGCATCGGCACTGAAGGTTAGAGCTGAGCGACGCCAAATAAACGCATCTCCTAATATTACCGGAGGGGAAGAAGAGTCGGTTTTGGTATCAGATCTCCAGAACAAGGTGAAATCTAGCCTTGAGGTGATCGAAACGGTGGCCACAAAATCTGGCAACTTAAAGGGCACTTTTACCAAGGCCCTCAAGGATGCAGCGAGTGCGATTGCTGTAGCAGTAGACCAGCTTGCAAGCCGCACAGTAACCGATGAGACAGTGCAGCTACGGGCTGATAACATCAAGCTACGAAATGAGATAGCCGAACTAAGGAAAGAGGTTGCAGGTATGAGGACAGAACTCGAAATGCAAAAGTTACATAAAACCATACCGCAGACAAATTCCGAAGAACAACAGATGTCAATCTCGATGCCGGACCCAAAACACTCGGATAATCAGGAGCTAGTGCGTTCCATAGTTGTGCAGGTGGGCACTATTATGAGTGATCGGTTCGAAGCACTGGAGACGAGACTGCTAAGGGAACAACGAGTCCCAGTGCCGTTGGTCTCTAATACAGTCCGTGAGAGGAAGTCAGAGGCCACTCCTACTACCCTCATGGCTCCCGCCAACCCGGGCCTAAAGGAGCGCAAGGAAAAGAAAAAGAAGAAGGCAAAGAAGGAAAAGGCGTCCTCAAAAGCGGCACAAGCAGTGGCTACCAACGATGCCACTCAACCCTTACCAACTCCAGCCATGTCGGAGGGTTGGAACTTGGTAGTCAAGAAAGGCGCCAAAAAGAAGGCAGTGACAGCACAGCCACCTAAAAAGAAAGCAGCACCAGGTTTAAATAAGCAACCTAAGCTGCATCCTCCCCGCTCTGCTGCAGTCGTCATCAGGCTCCAGCCTTCAGCCGTTGAACGGAACCTTACGTATGGAGAGGTATTTACCAAGGTCAAGGAGAAGCTAAATTTAAGCGAACTGGGCATCAAAGACCTTCGGTACAAAGTTGCCGCGACAGGTGCCAGGATGCTGGAGTTACCTGGCGCGAACAATGACGACAAAGCAGACGCCTTAGCTAAAAAATTAGGTACTTTCCTAGAAAGTGGGGATGTACACATCTCACGGCCGGTGAAGTGTGCTGAATTCCGAGTACTTGGCTTAGACGATTCAATCACACCGGAAGAACTGGCTGAAGCGATTAGCAGAACGGGTGGCTGCATTAAGGAGGCCGTTAAAGTTGGCGACATACGCCGCAATCGGTTTGGCTTGGGGTCGGCATGGGTGAAATGTCCTGTGCTAGCGGCGAAGAAGGTAACATCTGAGGGCAGAATCCAGGTCGGGATTTTTACGGCTCTGGTTAAACTACTGCAGCCCCACCCACAGCGCTGTTTTCGCTGCCACGAGCAGGGTCACGTGGCGGCTAAATGTACTGGTAGTCACGACCGCAGCAGCCAGTGCTTCCGGTGCGGGGAACCAGGTCACATGCGCAAGCAATGCTCAGCTGCGCCACACTGCCCGGTTTGTGAGTCTGCCAAGAGACCGGCCAACCACATTGTTGGCAGCGCTGCCTGCGCTCGAGCCTTGGCTCGTAAGAAAAAGGGTGCGAAGAAGAGGAAACGTCCCGAGGCTACCAAGCCACCACCGGAGATGGAACATTTAACCAACAATAATGGCCCTTAAAGTGCTGCAGGCAAATCTGAACCACTGTGCCAGAGCCCAAGACCTGTTTGTCCAAAGCCTGGCGCAGTGGTCCGTGCAGGTAGCCGTCGTCGCTGAGCCATACTCGGTTCCTACCCGTGACACCTGGGCAGGAGATGACGATGAGCAGGTAGCGATTGTGGCCCAGGTCGCCGCTGGCGCCCCACCTTTCTCGCGTATTGTGAAAGGCTCGGGATGCGTTGCGGCACTACTAGGTCAGGTCGCAGTAGTCGGAGCATACTTCTCCCCCAACAAAACTCTGGCAGAATATGAAGAGTTTTTAGATAGATTGGGGGATCTGATTGCACGATTCTACCCTGCAGAAATCCTTCTCGCAGGGGATCTAAATGCGAAGTCCTCTATGTGGGGCTCATCAGTAGAAGATGCGAGGGGGAGGGCCCTTGCGGAATGGGCAGTTGCTATGAATTTAACTATCCTCAACAGGGGGTCGACCAATACATGTGTTCGACGGCAAGGCGGGTCTATTGTGGATGTAACGTTTGCTAGTCCTGCCCTAGCACAACGTGTGTACGGCTGGCGAGTGCTGGATGAAGTGGAGACACTCTCGGATCATCTCTACATCCAGTACGAGATCTCCACTCATCCGGCGGTGCCGCCAAGCTCGGGCCGATCCCCGACAGAGAATGGGCCGAGGTGGCAGCTCAAGCGTCTTGATCCCGAGGTGCTTAGAGAGGCATCCATTGTAGCCTCCTGGCTGCCACAACAGACGTCATTCCCAGAAGAGACAGCTAACCGACTAGAGGAGATATTAAGACGCATCTGCGATGCTGCTATGCCTCGATCCGGACGTCGCCCTTCCAGAAGGCAGGTGTGGTGGTGGTCTCCAGAAATAGCACGACTACGTGTGGACTGCGTTGCTGCCCGACGTTGTTACTCACATTACCGCAGGAGGGTACACAGGGACCCAAATGAAGAGGATCGTAGATATACTAGCTACGTCGAGGCGAAGGAGCGTCTTCGGACCCAGATTGCCAAAGCTATCTCAGAAGGAAGAGCTGAGATGTTGGAGGGGCTCGATAGAGATCCCTGGGGCACACCTTACAAGGTAGTAAGAAACAAACTTCGCCCTTGGGCCCCTCCACTTACTGAGACGCTGGACGGAGATGTATTGCGAGACGTGCTGGGGACTCTGTTCCCACAAACCGACAACTTTGTACCTCCACAGGTGATCCCACGGAGAGCAGTTGACGAAAATGAAGTGCAGGAAGAAGCAGCGGCAATTGATGATGAGGAGATGGTAGCTGCGCTCGAGCGACTCCGGAGAAAATCCGTTGCTCCCGGACCAGACGGAGTACCAGGTCGAGCACTTGCTCTAATGATGGACGCCCTGGGGCCTTATATAAGGGGACTATTCACTGCCTGTCTGGCTCAAGCCATAATTCCACAGAGGTGGAAGACAGGCAGGCTAGTTCTCCTTAGAAAGGAAGGGCGTCCAGTAGAGTCTCCATCCGCTTACCGACCCATAGTGCTTCTAAATGAAACAGCAAAACTGTTTGAGCGTATTGTGGTCGAGAGACTGACCAAACACCTGGCGGAGGTAGGCCCAGATCTGTCAGACACGCAGTTTGGCTTCCGCAGTGGTCGTTCCACGGTAGATGCCATTCTGCGGGTCAAAGCCTTCGCGCAACATGCGGTCTCCCAGGGTGAGGTAGTTCTTGCGGTGTCCCTGGACATCGCAAACGCCTTCAACTCCTTGCCCTGGGCTTGCATCAGGGCGGCGCTACATCATCACAGAGTACCGACATATCTGCAACGCGTCGTTAGGGCTTACCTCTCTGATAGATCTGTCGTCTTCCCTCAGCGGAACGGCTGGGAGAGACGGGAAATATCGTGCGGTGTTCCACAGGGATCGGTCCTCGGACCGCTCCTGTGGAACATCGGTTACGACTGGGTGCTGAGGAGTAGCACTCTGAAAGGTATCAGCATCGTGTGCTACGCAGATGATACCCTTGTCCTTGCGAGGGAGGAAAGATATAGGGAAGCCGCGATATTGATGACGGCAGGAGTAGCCCACATCGTCGGGAAAATCAGAAGGCTGGGGTTGGAGGTTGCCTTAGAGAAGTCGCAGGCGATCTGTTTTCACGGCCCTCGAAGGGCACCACCACCGGGTTCCCACATAACAGTCGACGGGGTCTGTATTGGGTTGTCGGGCACGATGAAGTACCTAGGACTCGTGCTCGACAGCCGTTGGAACTTCCGGGCGCATTTTGAGGCCCTCGCTCCAAAATTGATGAGGACAGCCGGAGCGCTTAGCAAATTGCTGCCTAATATGCGTGGTCCAAGTTGTCTCAGCAGACGACTCTACCTAGGGGTGCTACGATCGATGGCGCTGTATGGTGCCCCCGTATGGACAGATGCCCTAGGCCGCGAAAATGCGGCCGTCTTACGGCGGTCGCAAAGGGTAATGGCTACGAGAGTAGTACGGGGTTACCGAACCATCGCTGGAGAAGTAGCGTGCGTGCTGGCTGGAGCCCTGCCCTGGGACCTGGACGCGCTCTCCTTGGCGTCGACATACAATCGGCGTCGAGGCCATGTGTCCGGGGACCTAAGTCCAGCACTACCTGAATGCTCCCAGGAGCGAAATGCAAGAATAGAAGAGTGGCTTGCTAGACTAGACAACGTCTCGGCTGGCCGAAGAACTCTTGACGCTGTTCGTCCTGTTTTGAGGCAGTGGCTGGCTAGAAAACATGGCGTCCTCTCCTTCCGGCTGACGCAGGTCCTCACGGGGCACGGGTGCTTTGGAGGCTACCTGTGCCGCGTCGCCGGAAGAGAGCCCGATGCACGTTGCCACCATTGCAACGAGTGCGCAGACGAGGACGCCCAACACACATTGGAGTTCTGCCCAGCATGGGCGTCAGAGCGGGAGGCGCTCCGTAGTGTTGTGGGGGCGGACCTGACGCTGCCGGCCGTGATCTCTGCCATGGTCGGTAGTGAAAGGTCCTGGGACGCCGTCCAGACCTTCTGCGAGGTCGTGATGTCGCAGAAGGAGGCGGCGGAGAGAGAGAGGGAGGCGACTTCCGATCTCGCCATCCGCCGTCGAAGGACCGGGCGCCGGAGAGCGGCACAAGACCGCCGCCTCCCCCCCTAACACTAGCCAGAGGGCGGTAGACTTGGGGAAGTCTGCCGCCTAACAACCTGGCCCGAGTAGGCGCGCGCGGTGTCCGCCGCGCGCTACTCCAGTTGGTGGTCGTTGAGGGTGCCTCCTCCACCCTCCGACACCGAGGTGAGCCGTTGGGCTATCGCCGTCGGGGTCGCGGATGATTTCTGGTTCCCGTGGCCCCGGCATTAAGGCGATCAAGGTGGACACCGTCAGGTTTTAGTGGGTAAACTGCCGTGCGTTTTACTATCTCTAGCACGGCAGGAGTCCCACATAACCCGTCGTTCTTCCCCAGGCGGCGGGTACTCGTAACGAGTTTCCTGACGTTAAAAAAAAAAAAAAAAAAAAAAAAAAAAAAAAAAAAAAAAAAAAAAAAAAAAAAAAAAAAAAAAAGGTTAGGTTAGGTTAGGTTAGGTTAGGTTAGGTTAGGTTAGGTTAGGTTAGGTTAGGTTAGGTTAGGTTAGGTTAGGTTAGGTTAGGTTAGGTTAGGTTAGGTTCCCGTGGGAGTTGCTGGGTCTTCTATCGGGCGCGTCCCCCGGTGGCGGATAGGGGAACGCCACTCGCATTTTGCGGGTGGTACCGGAGTAATCCGGCGCGGACCAAAACCAGCAGGTATGGGCGTACCTTTAGGGGATTGTTATCCCCACGGCCTAGCGGAGCACACCGTAAACAAAGCCGAAGCTGTGGATCAGCACCGAGGTGGGGCGGGTCCGGTGGGTGCTTTACTGCGCAGCCGGGCTGCACTTCCTGTGCAACGCCCTCCTCAAATCTCGTAATCCCGGTAACCGGTGCCGTTGTCATGTCTAGCGGCCGGGAACTGGGACCGAGGGCCTTGGCTTAACCGCCCGGGCTGCGACGAAGAAAACGTCTATAAAAAATTACCCCGAATCCCAAGCGGCGGAGCAGCGCGAGGGGATGCATGGCTGATGGGATAGTTCAGTCGCTACTGCTTTCCCCCGTTAAAGTACCGGCCGACACTTTAACGGGTTACGCTAGGCTTATCCGGGTGCAGGGGGCACCGCCCGGATGGACCATTTATTTCCCCCATGCTCGTGGGATCAGCATGGAGAAAACTAAAAACAAAAACCCACACGAAGGAGTGCCTGAGACGGGCGGAGCTGACGAAGGGCCCGAGATGGGCGGTGTAGATGTGATGCCCGAGAAGGGTGGAGTATTGAGGAGGCAGGCTAGCGTAGCCGGAGTCGTAAAGGACTTCGAAGCCCGAGTAAAAGTTGCTGCTAAGAGCACGGGGATAAGTAGCCAGACAACATCACCTGACGACGAGAAGGGCCCCAAGGGGAAAGTTGTTGCCAACCGAGGGCGCGGCCGTCCACCAACAACTGGACAGTACGTTGGGCTAGCTGAAGCCCAACGAGCCCTTAATGAAGCAAAAAAGGAGGAGATAAGGCTTCAAGCACAAAAGGAGGTCGCAGAAATGATGGCGTCGGCTCTTAAGATCAGAGCCAGCCCACGCATCTCAGGAGGGCCTACTTATGTTACCCCGAGAGACAAGGAAGCAAACTCCGTAGCCGAGCTTCAGGCCAAGGTTAGAGGCAGCTTGGAAGTAATTGAAAAGGTGGCTACTAAGTCAGGGAACCTAAAAGGGACATTCACAAAAGCCTTAAAAGATGCGGCAGCAGCAATCGCGAGTGCTGTGGATGTCCTTGCTAGGCGCACTGCTTCTGAGGAGGCGGCACAACTCCAGGTAGCTAACACCAGGCTTGAGAAGGAGGTGGCTGACCTCAGAAAGGAAGTGGCTTGCATGAGGTCGGAGCTAGAAAAGTCTAGAACAGCGCCACCACCGCCAACCCCAGATGTACCGGTGCAAACCTTGGAGGGCAAAGGAAAGGAGACAGAGGAGCTGGTGCAAACAATAGTGGACCAGGTGGGGACCATTATGAATGCCCGGATTGAGTCCCTGGAAAAACGACTCCTATCGAATGAGGCACCTCAGTCTTCTAATAATACAGTAGGTGGGTGCAATGCGAATGCCGTAGCGGTTGGAGAAACAAGGGTGCCGACCCTCGCAGCTCCCGCTAATGCAACTAAGCCGCTGAGCAAGAAGACTAAGAAAGCCAAAGCTAAAAAGGACACTAGCCAGCCTGGGAAACAACCAGTTGTGAAGGAAGCTCCGATTGACGCGATTCCATCCGCATCACATCCTCCTAACGAGCACCAAACCGAAGGATGGAACGTAGTAGCCAGGAAACCTAAAAAACCTAAGAAAACGGTTCCAAAAGCAACGGAGTCAAGGACTGGTGGAGCACTGCCCAAAGAGCCAAAGCTGCGCCCACCGAGATCAACAGCGGTGGTGCTGAAGCTGCTACCGAACGCCGCTAAACAAAATATCACCTATAGCGAGGCGTTCGCCCGGGTCAAGAAGGATATAAACCTGAAGGACCTGGGTATTCACGATGTTCGGTACAAAGTGGCGGTTACCGGTGCGAGAATGCTTGAGATACCCGGCAACGACAGTGCGGATAAAGCAGATTCCCTCGCGCGCCGTATTCGAGAGATATTCGCGGATGACGAGATGACGGTGTCCAGGCCCGTCAAATCCTCGGAAATCCGAATAATTGGCCTAGAGGACTCTGTTACGCCGGACGAGCTAGCCGAGACGATTAGTCGAGTTGGTGGCTGTGCAGTGGACTTGGTACGAGTAGGAGAAGTTCGCCGCAACTATGCTGGTCTTGGCACAGCATGGGTGCGCTGTCCAGTAGCAGTAGCTAAAAATTTGGTGGACGCGGGACGTCTTTGGGTCGGATTTACGTCAGCCAAAGTGACTCTCCTAAAACCCAGAACACAACGCTGCTACCGATGCCATGAGCCTGGCCATGTTGCAGCGAGGTGCTCAAGTTCTGTTGATCGCAGCGGCCAATGTTTCCGGTGTGGAGAGGCGGGGCATAAGCGTAATCAGTGTGTTGCCGCACCCCATTGTACAGTGTGCGATACTGCGAAGAGACCTGCGAATCATCCCTTAGGGAGCGCAGCTTGTATTCAGCCCCAACAAAAAGGACCGAAAAGGGTGGGAACAACTCATGGGTCAGTAGGCCAAAAGTCAGTACGCCGTAAGGATGCGCAGGAACGAACTGAGAATTAAACATGGCTCTTAAGTTTCTGCAAGGGAATCTAAATCACTGTGCCAGGGCCCAGGACTTGTTCGTTCAGAGCATGGTGCAGTGGGCGGTACAGGTTGCAGTGATTGCCGAGCCATATTCGATACCTCAAAGAGATAACTGGGCAGGAGATCATGACGGTCAGGTCGCCATCGTGACTCAGGTCGCCAATGGCGCTCCATCCTTTTCACGTGTGGTGAAAGGGTCGGGATGCGTCGCGGCACTTCTGGGTCAAATGGCTGTAGTCGGGGCATATTTCTCCCCCAATAAAACTTTAGCTGAATTCGAAGAGTTCTTGAACGAGTTGGGGGAGATTATTGCTAGGTTTGAGCCCATGGAAGTCCTTCTTGCGGGGGACTTAAACTCGAAGTCCACGATATGGGGTTCCACTGTGGAGGATGCTCGGGGGAGAGCCCTCGCGGAGTGGTTAGTTGCCACCAATTTGACTGTCCTCAACCGGGGGACGACCAACACGTGCGTGCGACGGCAGGGAGGGTCCATCGTGGATGTTACGTTCGCGAGCCCTGCTGTAGCACGTCGTGTTCAGGACTGGCGAGTGCTGGATAATGTGGAGACTCTCTCGGACCACCTTTACATCTCGTTTGAGGTCTCCTCACATCCGGCGGTGCCGCCAAGTCCCAGTCGCAGCTCGGGAGAGGACGGTCCGAGGTGGCAGCTGAAGCGCCTGAACATCGAGGTGCTAAAAGAGGCAGCAATAGTAGCCTCATGGCTGCCCTATGATACCAACAATATAGATGACGCTGCGGAAAGGCTGACGGAAGTAGTCACAAGAATCTGCGACGCATCTATGCCTCGCTCTAGGCGACGCCCGTCTAGGCGCCAGGTGTACTGGTGGTCAGCTGCGATTGCGCACCTGCGCGAGCAATGCGTGGCCGCTAGACGCCAGTACACGCGCTGTCGAAGGCGTCGTTTTAGAAGTCGTAGTGGGGAAGACAGGGAGCGGCATCGAGCAGAAGAAGAAAGGCTCTACTCTTCTTATGTCGCAGCGAAGACCAGCCTGCAGATAGCGATTGCCGAGTCGCAGACCATTGCAAGAGAACAGATGCTGGATGAGCTCAATCGCGATCCATGGGGAACGCCCTATAGAATGGTCAGAAATAAGCTCCGTCCTAGGGCCCCTCCACTTACGCAATCTCTCCAGCCCAGCGTAGTCCGAGAAGTGGTCGCAAGTCTATTTCCCTATGGTGTGCAGGCAGACCATCAGCCTCCACCAATGGTCCCACGGGAGACAAGGGAGGGAGACAGAGAGTTCCTGGAAGTTCAACAAGAGGAGCTAACGAGCGCAGTTGCTCGTCTCCGGGCTAAAAATGTTGCTCCGGGCCCTGACGGTATTCCAGGGCGGATATGGGTGCTAGCCATGGAATCATTGGAGCAAAGAGTTCGAGGACTATTTACTGCCTGTCTGGCTCAAGCCATAATTCCACAGCGGTGGAAGACAGGCAGATTAGTCCTCCTCAAAAAAGAAGGACGGGATGCGGAATCTCTCTCTGCCTACCGTCCTATCGTCCTCCTTGATGAAGTGGCCAAACTCTTCGAGCGTATCGTTGCCGGGCGCTTAGTAGCGCATCTAGAGGAGGTTGGTCCAAACCTCTCCGACGTGCAGTTTGGCTTCCGCGGTGGACGTTCCACCGTGGATGCTATTCTGCGCGTCCGTTCCAAGGTGCGGGAGGCAGTGTCTCGGGGTGACGTGGTTATTGCGGTTTCGCTGGACATTGCGAACGCCTTTAACACGTTACCCTGGAGCTGCATTAGGGAGGCACTCCGCTATCACGGGGTGCCGAACTATCTCAGCTGCGTCATTGGGGCCTACCTGTCGGAGAGGTGGGTGACGTTTCCAGTACAAGATGGCTCGGAACGGCGGGAAGTTGTGTGCGGTGTTCCACAGGGGTCGGTACTCGGACCTCTCTTGTGGAACATCGGATATGACTGGGTGCTCAGAGGCACCGTCTTGCGAGGGGTAGATGTCACTTGTTATGCCGACGACACGCTTGTCACGGCCCAGAAGGGTACTTTTAGGGAAGCAGCGATTCTGGTGACGGCAGCAGTTGCACACGTGGTAGCAAGAATCCGGCGGTTAGGACTACAAGTGGCCCTGGAAAAATCGCAGGCCATATGCTTCCACGGACCTAGAAGGGCGCCTCCGTCGAATGCGCACATAACTGTCGAGGGGGTCCACATCGGTGTGAAGAGTACGATGAAGTACCTGGGAATCGTACTCGACAGCCGGTGGGACTTCCATGCGCATTTCGACGCCCTTGTACCTCGCTTACTGAAGGAGGCTGCGGCGCTGAGCAGGCTCCTTCCCAACACTGGTGGACCTAGTGTAGTTACACGAAAACTATACACAGGGGTGGTCCGGTCTATGGCCATGTACGGTGCCCCCGTTTGGGCGGATGCCCTAGATCGCGAAAACATCGCTCTGCTGCGAAGGGCGCAGAGAGTGATGGCGATAAGGGTGATTAGGGGGTACCGTACCATCTCAGGGGAGGTAGCATGTATGCTAGCTTGTAGTATTCCCTGGAACCTGGACGCGCTTTCCTTGGCGTCGATTTATCGTCGGCGTCGAGGCCTAGCGTCTGGGGAACCCAGCACAGCGCTGGATGAGACTGTGGAGCTAAACGAGCGGGTTGCCGCAATCGAAGAGTGGGAGTCCAGGCTGGAGCACCCTTGCGCTGGCCGACGGACGATCGAGGCGGTTCGTCCCATACTTTCGCAGTGGTTAGGCAGACGGCATGGCGTCCTAACCTTCCGCACCACGCAGATCCTCTCGGGGCATGGTTGCTTCGGGGGGTACCTGTGTCGGGTCGCTGGGAGGGAGCCCTCTCCGCGTTGCCACCATTGTGACAACTGTCCCGACGAGTCGGCCCAGCATACGCTGGAGGAGTGCCCAGCTTGGGCTACCGAGCGCCAGGCGCTCATTAGTGTTGTGGGGGCGGACCTAACGCTGCCGGCTGTGATCTCTGCCATGGCCGGTAGCGAAAGGTCCTGGGACGCCGTCCTGTCCTTCTGCGAGACCGTAATGTCGCAGAAGGAGGCGGCGGAGCGAGAGAGGGAGGCGACTTCGGATCTCGCTATCCGCCGCAGAAGGACCGGGCGCCGGAGGGCGGCCCACGATCGCCACCTCCCCCCCTAACACTGGCCAGAGGGTGGTAGACTTGGGGGAGTCTGCCGCCTAGTTACCTGGCCCGAGTAGGCGCGCGCGGAGTCCACCGCGCGCCACTCAAGAAGGACGTCAGGGGTGCTAACATCTTTGCCCCTGACACCGGGACGAGCCTCGACAGGCCTCGCCGCTGGGGTCTACAGACGAATTTGGATACCTGTGGCCCCGGCACTAAGGCGATAGAGTGGACCTCGTGTGGTTTTTAGTGGGTAGGCTGCCGTGCGTTTACCATCTTTGCACGGCAGGAGCCCCACATAACCCGTCGCTTCCCCAGGCGGCGGGTACCCGGGAACAGGGTTTTCCACACGTAAAAAAAAAAAAAAAAAAAAAAAAAAAAAAAAAAAAAAAAAACAAAAAAAAAAAAAAAAAAAAAAAAAAAAGGTTAGGTTAGGTTAGGTTAGGTTAGGTTAGGTTAGGTTAGGTTAGGTTAGGTTAGGTTAGGTTAGGTTAGGTTAGGTTAGGTTAGGTTAGGTTAGGTTAGGTTAGGTTAGGTTAGGTTAGGTTAGGTTAGGTTAGGTTAGGTTAGGTTAGGTTAGGTTAGGTTAGGTTAGGTTAGGTTAGGTTAGGTTAGGTTAGGTTAGGTTAGGTTAGGTTAGGTTAGGTTAGGTTAGGTTAGGTTAGGTTAGGTTAGGTTAGGTTAGGTTAGGTTAGGTTAGGTTAGGTTAGGTTAGGTTAGGTTAGGTTAGGTTAGGTTAGGTTAGGTTAGGTTAGGTTAGGTTAGGTTAGGTTAGGTTAGGTTAGGTTAGGTTAGGTTAGGTTAGGTTAGGTTAATGTACGACCCACGCACTGGTCCCCGGGTTCGCGTCCCGGTCCGAACATAATTTAATAATTTATATATGTTCGGGGTCGGTGGTCTATAGCGAGTACAACCACCCCCGCATAATTTGGGGGTGGCTACGAGCTATTGGTGGCATGTTAGAAAGCTCTAAAGTCTCGACGGGGACTGTGAGTTAGTATAACATACATGGCGGTTGACCGAAAGTTCACTGCTTCTGAAGTCCTAGGCAGACGGCCCATAATGGACGGAAGTTGCGGAGAATTAGTAGGTCTGAGGTTGGGAACGTGTAGTTCCAAAGAGATGGTAGAATGAGTACCACCGGTGGAGGCCGGTGGGAAAATTCGAATCTCTTCTTGACAGGAGCGGGTGGTAGCGGGGAAACCCGCCGCGGACCAACAGCCAGGGCGGGGTGTCAGGCGGACACCCCCGGCCCACCGGAGGTAGCGCGGTGTCTCTGGCCGTTTTCACGGTAGGAGGCACTGCGCGGGCCGCTCGTCGGGACTAGCTCGGCGGGTGGCGGCTGGGAGCGGGACTGCTTGCGGTCTCGCGACTGGTGAGGGGTTAGGGGGGTAAGGGCTTTGCCCTCTTGGAGGTGCGCGGTGTCTTTTGCCGTTTTCACGGCAGGGGACATTGCGCGGGCCGCCCGTCGGGATTAGCTCGGCGGGGGGCGGCTGGGAGCGGGACTGCTGGGGAGTGGTCTCGCGACTAGTGAGGGGATAGGCAGGGGCTGCATGCGGCCGTGGTGCCAATTGCATGTTTGGTGCCACGGCTTTTCAGACGGGAGCGCGGTGTCTCTGGCCGTTTTCACGGTAGGAGGCACTGCGCGGGCCGCCCGTCGGGACTAGCTCGGCGGGGGGCGGCTGGGAGTGGGACTGCTGGGGGGTGGTCTCACGACTGGTGAGGGGTCGGCAGCATTTGCCTGTGGGGCTTGGCCGACGGTAGGGCGGACCGCGGGGGGAGTGAGTGCCGGTTCGGTGCCAGCTCGTCCCTATCCTCCGCGGCCTGACGGGGCCGTCACCGTAGGATGACGGTGTGGTGGGCCCACTTCGGTGGGCGTTGGTGTTTTTAATAGGGCTGCTCCGGGTACTTCTCTGCTGCTATCAGAGTGGACTTGTGAGCAGCCCTATCGGAGTGGCCTTTAGGCCAACCGCTGGGGCGTCGCGGTTGAATGCTTAATGCGATCCCGTGGCGTCCCGTTAAGGCGGCTTGGAGTAGGGCGCTGGGTTTTAGGGGGTATATCACCGAGTCCCCCACAGTGCCCCCCTGGTTAGCAGGGGGGCCCGTGCGAGAAATGCATTTCCCAGCGATAACAAAAAAAAAAAAAAAAAAAAAAAAAAAAAAAAAAAAAAAAGGTTAGGTTAGGTTAGGTTAGGTTAGGTTAGGTTAGGTTAGGTTAGGTTAGGTTAGGTTAGGTTAGGTTAGGTTAGGTTAGGTTAGGTTAGGTTAGGTTAGGTTAGGTTAGGTTAGGTTAGGTTAGGTTAGGTTAGGTTAGGTTAGGTTAGGTTAGGTTAGGTTAGGTTAGGTTAGGTTAGGTTAGGTTAGGTTAGGTTAGGTTAGGTTAGGTTAGGTTAGGTTAGGTTAGGTTAGGTTAGGTTAGGTTAGGTTAGGTTAGGTTAGGTTAGGTTAGGTTAGGTTAGGTTAGGTTAGGTTAGGTTAGGTTAGGTTAGGTTAGGTTAGGTTAGGTTAGGTTAGGTTAGGTTAGGTTTTTTTTTTTTTTTTTTTTTTTTTTTTTTTTTTTTTTTTTTTTTTTTTTTTTTTTTTTTTTTTTTTTTTTTTTTACAGACTCTAAACCTCCGACATTGTAGGAAGGAGACTTTGTTATTCTAAACTCATTCATGCCAGTTCTCGCTTGTTTGCCTCTCGTACTTTTATTCTTCATACTATTTCTTTCTATCATTATTCCACATTCGCTACTATCTATTTTAACTGCCTATTTTTACTGCCTATTTAATTTTTATTTCTTATACTATTTACTCAAGGATAATAAATGGGGTTTGACACTTATCTTTGTTTTCATTTTTTTCAAATTTTTTGCAATTTAAGTTTCACAAATATACAATTCTTAAATTTTACATACACTTATTATATACTTATTATTTACTATTTCTTATCTAAACAAAGAGAATTATAATTACTTACTTCTACTTATTTATATACAGGTATTTGCTACTTTTAAGGTTTACATTTCCAAAATGTATCTTAAATACTTATACTATTTTACAAGACCTTAATACATATTTTATTTCTATTTAGCTATATATTAGGTTTTACAATTTAGGTGACTATTTTATCTTAATATTTAACAGAGAGTACATTTGCTGTTACATTTTTTCTATTAAAGTACATATTGTATATTTACTAAAAATATGCATATATACTTAATTCCTTACTTTGCTTTATTTATTTTCTATTTATTTTATTCTATTTTGTCTATAACTATACTCGTATGGCGGTAATATGTGTGATGTTATGTGGTGTTGTGATATGAGATGTGGGAACATATATTTGGTGAGCTTTTTCAACTTTTGCGACGAGATATAAGTGAATTCTTGCTATCCGGGTATCGTCATGATACCTGCGCTAACGAGTCTGATGCTATTTGGTTATTTCTAGCAGTAGGCTACGCTCGATCTAGCGAGAGCATCCCATTTTTTACGAACTGGACACTTCGTGTCAAATGTGTTGTGGTCTGCTTCGCTTAGTTTGGCATGCTGGCAGTTTCGGCACGTGGGTGCTTCTCCTGCGGTTCTGCTAGGGCACTTGTCCCACATGTGGGGCCCGGCACAATGGCTGCACAGATCAACAGATTCTGTGCACCATTTCTTTCCATGACCAAAAGCGAGACATCTAGAGCATTGAACAAGTGGTGACAGGTCGAACACCGGTACGCACTGGATGTCAATGTAGATTTTTCCTGCCGATGTGAGTGATTTCCAGACAGGTGGCGAGACCTGTAACACCACGTGGGTTTCCTGTGGATTCCTTGCTCTTCTGCGATGCCTCATCTTTATTCGGTAGTCTTCTTCGGGTATGCTTTGTATCAAGTTCTTGTTTTGTGTTCCTATCGCGTTTATAATCTCTTCGTCAGTGTTGCTTTTATTTATATTTCTTATAATAATCAGTGGATCCTTACTCTTTTTCTCTTCTACATAAAATTTTTCCTTTTCTAAAGTTGTCCTAATAGTGTCAAAATCTTCCTTATTTTCGCTCCCAATTATTACTCTTCTATCCTTGACTTTTCGAAGTTTTGAAATTTGTAGGCCGTTTTGTTTTGCTTTTAATACTTCTCTAACTTTTGTAATTATTGTCTCGCTAGTGTCTCCTATATCTTCCGTGCCTACTATAAGGCAGTGGGTCTGTGTAGGTCGTTTGTGGGCTGCGATTTCGGCGTACGTGGGTTGGTTCAAGGTTGCTTCTTGTTGTCTATCTGGCACAAATGGTCTAGTCTTTATTTCCTTTAGTGCGTCTTTTAGGTTTACGATCTCCTGTTGCGTTTTTTGTGTTTCTTGTACTGCTCTTTCATGTCTGTCTCCTTGAATTTCTAGGCCTTCGACGTATTGTTCTTGCAGAAACTTTGTTCTGTCGTCTAGGATCTTTGACTGCTCTTCCAGTTTACTCTTAATATCCTGGCCTAATTTTTCTCCTATTTCTGTTTGGTTGTGTTCCAATTTTTTAAAACTGCCTTCTACTTCGTTGAAATGTTTCTCTATTTTGGGTTTTAAACTAGTTATTTCTTCTTCAATCTTTTTGCTAATTTGGGTTTGGGTTTCTAATGTCCGGTCTATTTTTGTAGTATTTATGCTGTCTAGTTTTCTATTTATTGTATGTATCTTGGTGTCAATTTTGTCTTCAATATTAGGTGTGAGTTCCAAAATTTTTTGATGTAGGCTTTCATTAATTTTACTTTGGGTTTCAACTAAGTTGGTTAAATGTGTTAATTTTTCCAGGATTTTATCTGTTTCAATTTGAGTCTCTGATGTTTGTTCTAAGCTTTTGGTTTCAAAATTCTCTGATTTACTATCTGATTTTCCGGAAGTGTCTTTATCTGATTCTACTTTTGTTCCTAATTTTGCCTCATATTTTTGTACGCTTTTTCGGTATTCCTTTTCTACCTGCTCATATTCTGATTTTATTTGCCATGTGCAATGATTTACAATACTGTTTAAAGTTTGGATTACGTTCGTTTTAATTGTCGTCTTTAAGTTGCCGGCAGAGTTTAATTCCTTTATAATACTATCTTTAAGGTGTAATGCTCTGATCCAATTTTGGTCTACAACCTTTCTGCGGTAGTCAAATCCTTTGTCATGCTTTATCATGTAGGGCTGTAAATTTATGTTTGTGGATGCGGGGGTGGATGACCTCGACCATGGAGAGCCATCAGGTGTAGGTATAGATGATGAAGTAGAAGGTCTAGATGATTGTGTGTGTTTAGGCGTGTGGAACATGTTGATGTTTAAGTTGAGGTCGGTCTTCGTCAAAATGAAAAAACCCTACAGGTTATAATCGAGTGTATATGGCTCGATTATATGTCTCGAAAAAATATTTAAAGTCAATTTCACAACTCTTAAAACTAGTTTTCTAACTAACTTACTAGCTACAGGTCTGGGTGGTCTATTTGTATATGTGGAAGATAGGTCTTGATGAGCCTTTTAAAATGAGCCCAAACTCGAGGTATTTACAACTATTTTTTAAAAAGTTATATTAATTTTTAAGTTTTTTAAGTTTTTTTTAAGTTTTTTGATTCTATGGGGGTAGTTTGTAATAAATTTTTAGTTTTTAATTCAAATTATATGCTTACTAGGTATTCTTTTTAATATATATTTTTTGCGAAAAAATCGTAGGAGTGAATTTGCTAAAAAGGGGGTTTTTTGAATTTTCTGTCAAAAGAGGGTAGTTTAAAATTCTAATTTATAGTAGGTTACCTCGAGTATTCCAAGACCTACAACTGGACTCCTATTCTGTCGAAATCGGTTAGATAGTTTAAGAGATATTTGAGTTTTTGTTTGGGGTGGGGGGGGTAAAAAATTTTTGGGGGGGGAGGGGGGAGGAAATGCTGGAAATTGGATGAGGAATGCTGTCACCAAATTTGAAAATTTTGGGATAAGGGTGGGGGGAGGGCAAATGGGGGGTATACACTCAAACAAAAACACAATTTTTAAAAATGCGATAAAATAAAAGTTTAAAATTTTTTCAAATTTTTGGGTCGCGGGTTCGATGCCCAACCCAGTCCTGTACCTATATATGACATAAAAATAATATATATCTAATATCTAAACTTATTATCTATCTTAAAAACTTCTCTAAGTCACATAAAAAAATTTTCATATATGAAAATTAGAATAAAAATTTTTAAGTCCTTAGGGTCTAAATTCGCGAAGAAAATTTTAATTAAATAAAATGAATGTAAAACACTCGGTCTTTACTTTTTATCGAAAGCTTCTAGAATTTTCGATTCTCATATAAACTAATTAAATAAAATTACGTGTCCATAAAGTCCAATATCCTAACAAAAAATATTAAATAATTTAATTTAAGTAAAACAACTCTGTCCTGACTTTTTAGGGTAAAACTTCGAGAAGTTTCTAAAACTATTAAATATTAAATAATTTTTACAAGTTCCGCTCTGACTTGACCTAAATACAGAAAACAAGCTCCTCCTACTAACTAATATGAACAAAATCGTATATTTTTTGTTCGTTGAAATTTTAATTATTATATTTTATGTGTGTGAGTTTGTAATTTAACTATTTTTACTAACTGAAAATTTTTTAATTTATATTTACTAATTATATATTACTTTATACATCGAAATTTTTTGATTTTCAGAAATTTTCGAAAAATTTTTAATTTTGAAAAACCGATTTTACATGTGATTTTGAAAAATTTTTTCTATCCAAATTTTTATAACTATGTCTAGTATTTACTATCTAAATTATACACTACTTTAATTTCCAAATTTTGAAAATTTTTTCAAAATCTATCTAAAACTACTAATAAATTTAATATTAAATGTACAAACAAACTCTCAGACACAAATATATATACGGAAAAATGTTAATCTAAATTTAATATAATATTTTACATGTAGTTTTACCTTAATCTAGTTATTTGCTAATATCTTCTGACTCCCTGCACCGATTTCGATGAAACTTCTTTCTTTTTGTAGCTGAAGAACTGCTCTCTCAAGTGTAATAAATTTCGGGGGGGGTCGTCGATTCCGTTCTCGAGTTATAATTTTCCAAAAATGATGTAAATTTTTTCTGATTTTGTATGTTAAATATCTCGGCTTCTAATATGAATATTTTAATGGGAGTTCGGTTTCTGTACTCACGACGTTCGGGGCTTTCCTGGGATATATGTCTCGATCCTCTATCTTATCCGACTGCGAAAAGAGCTATTTCGTCATACTTGTTTTTTTGCCTTTTTAAGCGTGTTCCTGGTGTCAAAAAATTCTGATTTTCTGGTCAAACGTGTGTTTCACCAAGCACTTCACAACGCACTAATAAAAAGTATATGTTATAGATCTTAAACGCACAGCGTTTTCAAAAAACTAAAATTATTTTTCACAAAACACAGTTTTTACGTCAAAAATGGTCCAAAATGGCCGATTTTCGAAATTTAAAATATCGTATGATATTTAGCGTCACTTTTCGCACTGGATAGGTCACTTTTTGCACTTTTAATTGTAACTTTTACCACTTTTACTGAATTTAATTTGTTTTTGCGATAACTTTGCAACGGAGCGAGCTAGCGGAGCGCGGTTTTCACCGTTGGGACGCGTGCGCTCGCCTCCGCGGCTCGAGCGGGACTCGGTTAGGTTAGGTTAGGTTAGGTTAGGTTAGGTTAGGTTAGGTTAGGTTAGGTTAGGTTAGGTTAGGTTAGGTTAGGTTAGGTTAGGTTAGGTTAGGTTAGGTTAGGTTAGGTTAGGTTAGGTTAGGTTAGGTTAGGTTAGGTTAGGTTAGGTTAGGTTAGGTTTTTTTTTTTTTTTTTTTTTTTTTTTTTTTTTGGACCGAATTTTCCTCCCTATGGGGGGGGAGACCTTTTTATACATTTTACATTTTTACTTTACAGTTTTTTAAAGAACCTGAAGGGTCTCGAAATTTTTTACAATTTTAATTTTACTTATCTTTACTATTTCTTATATTATTTCTACTGCGTTTATACATGTTATGTAATACTTAATATATTCTTATTACTAATACAGTGCCAGAGCTGGGATATTATACTTATTTAAAAACTAGGATATAATGTTGCTTATTAATAGGTATAACTACTTATAATTGCTATTAGAGCAAGTTGTATTTCATAGGTTACGTTACAAAGTTACTATATATTATTTGTTACATTTAATTTATCTTTTGTTACATTATATTGTATCTTATTTCTACGTGTACTATGTAGCATATGCGCTACTAGTCTTAATGGCTAACAGAGAATGTACTTTTTACTTTTACTATTTACAAGATATAGTACACATTCCAGTGAATGTGTGTATATACTTAGTTCTATGCTTATTAATTAATTTATCTGCTATTTAGTAGTACTGGTTTTTTTTTTTTTTTTTTTTTTTTTTTTTTTTTTTTTTTTTTTTTTTTTTTTTTTTTTTTTTTTTTTTTTTTTTTTTTTTTTTTTTTTTTCTCAGTACAATTTTAATTTACAATTTGTTACTCTGTTTGTCGATTTTTTGTATGTGTGATTGTGTGTGTTTTGTATTGTTTGTATAGGGTGTGGTTTCAGCTTTTTCGACTGTGCGGCTAGATAATAAAGTAGTGCTTTATTTCTGGTATCCTCAAGATACGCTGCGCTGTGGAGTCTGATGCTTCTTCCTTCTGCTAACAATACTGGACACTCGACCTCGCTAGTGCGTCCCACTTCCGCCTTACAGGGCATGCTAGGTCAAATGCGTTATGTTTTGTGTCCGTATCATGCTTACTTTGGTGGCAGTTTTTGCACTGTGGTGCCTCTCCGGCTAGTTTGCTCGGGCACTCATGGACCATGTGAGGCCCGGAGCAGTGACTGCAGAGGTCCGTGCTCTCGGTGCACCACTTCTTTCCGTGGCCGAAGGCCAGGCACCGAGAGCATTGCACCAGCGGCGATAGGTCAAAGACCGGGACCCTTTGGATATCCACGTAGATTCTGCCCGCCGATGTGAGGCTCTTCCACACCATCGGCGAGACTTGCAGAACCACATGGTTCTCCTTGGGGTCCCGGGCCTTCCTCCTATGTCGCATTTTCACCCTATACTCATCGTCAGGTATGCTGTCTATTAGTTCTCTATTTTGTACTCTAATAGCATTGATAACGTCTTCGTCCGTGTTACATTTATTTACATTTTTGATGATAATCAAAGGGTCCTTATTTGCCCTTTCTTCCAGTTTAAACTTCTCTTTTCCCAGTATGCTTTTTATTTGTTCAAATTCTTGCTTATTTTCGGTCCCAATTAAGATACGTTGGTCCTTGACCTTACGAAGCTTGGAGATATGCAGCCCAGTTTCTTTGGCCTTCAGCACGCCTCTGACTTTTTCTACGACGTTTTCGCTGGTATCCCTAAAGTCGTCCGTGCCCACTAAGAGGCAGAGGGTGGGTTTGGGTGTTACTTTGGCTGCAGCTTCGGCATAGGTTTTATGTGGTGTTGTTACTTGTCCTTGTTTGCTTACTTCAGTTGGTCTCTCCTTGATTTCACGTAGCTCTTCCTTCAGGTCTAAAACGATTTGGTGGGTCTCTTCCGTTATGGTCTTTTGGTTTTTCACGTCATCTGCTATTTCCTGTAAATTTCTGTCGTAATTTTCCATGTTTGGTCTTTCCTTTTCTGTATTTTTTGCTTCTGTTTCTGTTATTCGCTTATGTATAGTTTCAATTTGTTCATCCAGACGTGTGGCAAAATCTAGAACAGTCTTGCTTAATGTTGCTGTCATTTTGTTATGCATTTCGATGTCATATGCAATTTTGTCGATAACTGTGTCCTCGAGATTTATTGATTTTAACGCTTCTTCGTATTCTTTTGCCTTGATCAACATACACTGGTCCACCAATTCCGCGAGTCCCTGTGAGTATTGTAGTATGTCATCTTTAATGGTACGCTTTATGTTGCCGGATAATTTTAAACTCAATTTAATTTTTTCCAAAAAATTGTTTCTTTTCTTTCTAATTTCTTCCACAACTTTTATAGGTTCAGTCACACGTTCTTTTTCCTCTGCTGTCATGGATCTCGGCTTTGGTCTTATGCCGAGTGCCGACGACGGCGTAGATGATGCTGATGTAGATGGTGATGGTGACTGTGTTGTTGTGTTTTTTGTGTTTTTCGGTGTGTGAAACATTTTTATTTAAAATTCGGTCCGCGTCAACAAAGTAAAAGAATAGTAATATAGCTCTTTGAATCGAGTGTAAAAGGCTCGAGTCCAATTTAAGGTCAACTTAAATATTTTACCTAAGTTTTTAGCCTAATTAAAATCTAACTTATTTCTAATTTGGTCTGGGGGACCCAAAACTGTATAAGGGAGATGGGTCTAGTCGAGCTCTTTACAATGAACCCAAACTCGGGGTGTCTGCTTTAATTTTTGAAGAAGTTATGAGGATTTTTGTGTTTTTGTCTTCTATAGGGGTGGTTTTTGAAAAAGTTTTAATTTTTAATTTTGATAATGTATTAATTGAGTGTTTTTTTACAACATAAATTTTTTACCAAAAAATCGTAGGGCTAGTTTTCCTGAAAAAGTAGATTTTGATAGATTTTACCCTGAAGGGGTTGATTTAAAAATATGGTACTCAGTGTATAGGGTGCGGCTTTTTAATACCTTTCACCCGATACCTGGATTTTGAAGATCGGTTAAGTAGTTTAGGAGTAATTTAGATTCAAAGTTGAGGGGGGGGATGGATTTTTGGTGGGGGGTGTGGGGGGGATTTTGGTGGATTTTGGAGGGGGGGGTTTTCGTGGGGAGGCGTTTGGCGGGGTCGAGTTTTTGGGGGGTGTTAGAAATTGGGTAAGGGATGCTCCTGCAAAGTTTGGGATTTTGGGTATAAAAACGGGAAAGGGGTGGGGAGAAGGTATACTATTAGACAAAAACACAAATTTACAAAATGCAATAAAATAAAAATGAAAAAATATTTTTAAAAACCAAGATGCGGGTTCGATTCCCGCCCCAGACTAGTACCTATATCTATCATAAAAATATATAAATCTTATATCTAAAGTACTTATAAAAATAGAAAACTTCTCAAACTTCGCTTTTTCTAACAAACTAAATAAAATAAAATCTTATGTCATTAAGGTCTAAATTTGTAACTAATTAAATATGAATATTTTTATATTAGAAAAGTTCGGACTTGGCTCATAAGCCAAGGCTTCTAGAAAATTCTAAGATACAAGTTATAAGTTTCCTAACAAAATAATAGGATATAAATCCTATGTCATTAAAGTCTAAATTGTTACTAAAAAATTTTTATATTAATATATTATTATACCAAAGTTCGCTCTTGGCACTTTAGGCCAAAGGTTCTAGAATATTCTAAGTTAATTATTAATTAAATATTGAAAAGTGAAAAACCACTCTGTCTTGGCACTTTTTTCTTGTCAAATAAATCTAAATTAATTAAAGTCAATAGAGTTCAAAGTCGTTACAAAAAGTTCTAGAAGTTTCTATAATATATTAAAATCTATAATCCCACTCTATCTTGGCACATTTATTTTGCAATCTACAAATAGGCTCCTCCCACTTAACTAATATGATTTGTAGTCGGACATTTTCTGTTCGTTGAATTTATATTAATTATTACTTTATATAGAATTTTGAAAATTTTCTACTTTATATTAGTCTAAATTTATTTATTTATATTTACTATGAATTCTTTATATGATACAATGTCTAATTTTGGTTTTTAGAAAATTTTGAAAATTTTTTGAATTTTTGAAAAATAAATTTTACTATGAAAAATGAAAAATTTATCCTATGAAGTTTTTTGAATAATTTTAACTATTTAATATTAACAATTTTCACTATTTAGATTTACGATTTTGAAAAATTTTTGGATTTTGGCAATGCAGATTTAATTAATATTTAATATCAACGAACAAACAATTTCACGAACACAATTTTTATATATGGAAATATGTAAAATTTACGTAAACTACATTAACATTTATTTTAACCTTAAAAACATGTGCTTATTTTACCTTAGTCTAGTTTTTCTTCTGTATCTTCCGATCCCCTGAACGGATTTTCGTGCTGTTTTCACTGTTGTGAAGCTGAAGAGTTGCCCCTTCCGATCTAATAAATTCCGGCAGGGGGTATAGATCTTATTTCGGAGCTAGATTTTTTCGAAGTTGGGCCTAAATTTTTGAATTTTTGTATGTTGTGTAACTTTGGAACCAATGAAGATATTTTGATGGGAGTTGCTTTGTTGTGATGTGGAGAGCTAGGGCTTTCGTTTAGATCTTTTTCCAGCCTCCTAGCTTGCTCAACGGCGAAAAGAGCGATTATGTCAAAATTGTTTTTATGCTCTTTTGACGCCCTTAGAGAGTTCCAAAAAATCTGATTTTTTGGTCAAAGATGTAGGTCACTGAGCACTTTAAGATGCACTAATAAAAACACTATGTCATAGATCATATGCGCGCGCCGCACGCAAAAAACTAAAATTGTTTGTCACAAAAAATGGTTTTTTCACTAAAAACAGTTTAAATTTTCCGATTTCGGAAAAATAAAATAGTCTACGATGATCAGTGTCACTTTTCACATAAGATAGGTCACTTTTTGCACTGAAATCCTTCACTTTTACCACTTTTTCGTATTTTACTTGTAATTTCCGCTCCGTTCGTCGTATCGGAGCGCGGTTTTCGACGTTTGGCGCGTCCGCACGCCGCCGAGGCTCGAGCGGGACTCGGTTAGGTTAGGTTAGGTTAGGTTAGGTTAGGTTAGGTTAGGTTAGGTTAGGTTAGGTTAGGTTAGGTTAGGTTAGGTTAGGTTAGGTTAGGTTAGGTTAGGTTAGGTTAGGTTAGGTTAGGTTAGGTTAGGTTAGGTTAGGTTAGGTTAGGTTAGGTTAGGTTAGGTTAGGTTAGGTTAGGTTAGGTTAGGTTAGGTTAGGTTAGGTTAGGTTAGGTTAGGTTAGGTTAGGTTAGGTTAGGTTAGGTTAGGTTAGGTTAGGTTAGGTTAGGTTAGGTTAGGTTAGGTTGGGCCAGTTGGCGTAGTGGTGAGCAATGTACGACCCACGCACTGGTCCCCGGGTTCGTGTCCCGGTCCGAACATAATTTAATAATTTATATATGTTCGGGGTCGGTGGTCTATAGCGAGTACAACCACCCCCGCATAATTTGGGGGTGGCTACGAGCTATTGGAGGCATGTTTAGAAAGCTCTAAGCCTGACGGGGCGGTGAGTTAGTATAAACATAACTCTGTGGTGTGTGACCGAAAGTTCACTGCTTCAGAAGTCCTAGGCAGACGGCCTATAATGGACGGACGTTGCGGTGGATTAGTAGGTATGACGGTGGAGCCTAGCTCCAAAGAGATGGTAGAATGAGTACCACCGGTGGAGGCCGGTGGGAAAATTCGAATCTCTTATGACGGGCCAGTTGGCGTAGTGGTGAGCAATGTACGACCCACGCACTGGTCCCCGGGTTCGTGTCCCGGTCCGAACATAATTTAATAATTTATATATGTTCGGGGTCGGTGGTCTATAGCGAGTACAACCACCCCCGCATAATTTGGGGGTGGCTACGAGCTATTGGAGGCATGTTTAGAAAGCTCTAAGCCCGACGGGGCGGTGAGTTAGTATAAACATAACTCTGTGGTGTGTGACCGAAAGTTCACTGCTTCAGAAGTCCTAGGCAGACGGCCTATAATGGACGGACGTTGCGGTGGATTAGTAGGTATGACGGTGGAGCCTAGCTCCAAAGAGATGGTAGAATGAGTACCACCGGTGGAGGCCGGTGGGAAAATTCGAATCTCTATTTGACGGGCCAGTTGGCGTAGTGGTGAGCAATGTACGACCCACGCACTGGTCCCCGGGTTCGTGTCCCGGTCCGAACATAATTTAATAATTTATATATGTTCGGGGTCGGTGGTCTATAGCGAGTACAACTACCCCCGCATAATTTGGGGGTGGCTACGAGCTATTGGAGGCATGTTTAGAAAGCTCTAAGCCTGACGGGGCGGTGAGTTAGTATAAACATAACTCTGTGGTGTGTGACCGAAAGTTCACTGCTTCAGAAGTCCTAGGCAGACGGCCTATAATGGACGGACGTTGCGGTGGATTAGTAGGTATGACGGTGGAGCCTAGCTCCAAAGAGATGGTAGAATGAGTACCACCGGTGGAGGCCGGTGGGAAAATTCGAATCTCTTTTAGACGGGCCAGTTGGCGTAGTGGTGAGCAATGTACGACCCACGCACTGGTCCCCGGGTTCGTGTCCCGGTCCGAACATAATTTAATAATTTATATATGTTCGGGGTCGGTGGTCTATAGCGAGTACAACCACCCCCGCATAATTTGGGGGTGGCTACGAGCTATTGGAGGCATGTTTAGAAAGCTCTAAGCCCGACGGGGCGGTGAGTTAGTATAAACATAACTCTGTGGTGTGTGACCGAAAGTTCACTGCTTCAGAAGTCCTAGGCAGACGGCCTATAATGGACGGACGTTGCGGTGGATAAGTAGGTATGACGGTGGAGCCTAGCTCCAAAGAGATGGTAGAATGAGTACCACCGGTGGAGGCCGGTGGGAAAATTCGAATCTCTTTTTGACGGGCCAGTTGGCGTAGTGGTGAGCAATGTACGACCCACGCACTGGTCCCCGGGTTCGTGTCCCGGTCCGAACATAATTTAATAATTTATATATGTTCGGGGTCGGTGGTCTATAGCGAGTACAACCACCCCCGCATAATTTGGGGGTGGCTACGAGCTATTGGAGGCATGTTTAGAAAGCTCTAAGCCTGACGGGGCGGTGAGTTAGTATAAACATAACTCTGTGGTGTGTGACCGAAAGTTCACTGCTTCAGAAGTCCTAGGCAGACGGCCTATAATGGACGGACGTTGCGGTGGATTAGTAGGTATGACGGTGGAGCCTAGCTCCAAAGAGATGGTAGAATGAGTACCACCGGTGGAGGCCGGTGGGAAAATTCGAATCTCTTTAACGGGCCAGTTGGCGTAGTGGTGAGCAATGTACGACCCACGCACTGGTCCCCGGGTTCGTGTCCCGGTCCGAACATAATTTAATAATTTATATATGTTCGGGGTCGGTGGTCTATAGCGAGTACAACCACCCCCGCATAATTTGGGGGTGGCTACGAGCTATTGGAGGCATGTTTAGAAAGCTCTAAGCCTGACGGGGCGGTGAGTTAGTATAAACATAACTCTGTGGTGTGTGACCGAAAGTTCACTGCTTCAGAAGTCCTAGGCAGACGGCCTATAATGGACGGACGTTGCGGTGGATTAGTAGGTATGACGGTGGAGCCTAGCTCCAAAGAGATGGTAGAATGAGTACCACCGGTGGAGGCCGGTGGGAAAATTCGAATCTCTTTTTGACGGGCCAGTTGGCGTAGTGGTGAGCAATGTACGACCCACGCACTGGTCCCCGGGTTCGTGTCCCGGTCCGAACATAATTTAATAATTTATATATGTTCGGGGTCGGTGGTCTATAGCGAGTACAACCACCCCCGCATAATTTGGGGGTGGCTACGAGCTATTGGAGGCATGTTTAGAAAGCTCTAAGCCTGACGGGGCGGTGAGTTAGTATAAACATAACTCTGTGGTGTGTGACCGAAAGTTCACTGCTTCAGAAGTCCTAGGCAGACGGCCCATAATGGACGGACGTTGCGGTGGATTAGTAGGTATGACGGTGGAGCCTAGCTCCAAAGAGATGGTAGAATGAGTACCACCGGTGGAGGCTGGTGGGAAAATTCGAATCTCTTTTTCCGGGGGAGAGGCTGACTCCTACCGGACGCGTCCCCGGGTGGCGGATGGGGGAGTGCCACTCGCAACCGGCCCCAAACGGGAGCGAGTGGTAGCGGGGAAACCCGCCGCGGACCAACAGCCAGGGTGGGGTGTCAGGCGGACACCCGGGCCCACCGGAGGTAGCGCGGTGTCTCTGGCCGTTTTCACGGTAGGAGGCACTGCGCGGGCCGCACTGCCGGGACTAGCCCGTCGGTGCGGCGGCTGGAGCGGGGCCACTTCGGTGGTCCTGTGTCTAGCGAGGGGTGTCGGCAGCCAGCTCAGTCGGAGCTGGGCCGACGGTAGGGGGGCCGCGGGGGAAGAGGAGTGCCGGTATTGCGGTGCGCCGCTCGTCCCTATCTCCCGCGGCCTAGCGGGGCCACCACCGTTGGATGGTGGACGCGGTGGGGATGCAGAGGAAGAGGAGCTACGGTATTACGGTGCGCCGTACTCCCTATCCTCTGCAACCGTTTTGGGGGGGTTGTCGGGGGGGGGCCGCGGGGGGCGGGAAGAACAAAATATTTCTCCCCGCTCTCCGCGGTCCCAGCGGGGCCGTCACCGCTGTATGGCGGCATGTGAGGGGGCGGCAGGGGAAGGGGAGTGTCGGCGTTGTCGCATCCTCTTCTCCTGCTGCCGTTTGGGTGGGCCTTCGGGCGTTATGGCGTTTGCCCAGTTTTGGGTGGGAGGTTCCGGGTATACGTGTATAGATTTATATATGCGTATACCCATTCTTTTTTGCAGGTTGCCCACTACGGTGGGCGGTGTTCGTGGCGTGTGGGGCTGCTCCGGGTACTTCTCTGATCAGCAGAGTGGACTTGCGAGCAGCCTCACTTTTCTGGGGGGTCCACTTCGGTGGACAGAGGGGTCTGTTGCTCAGCAGCCCCCTCACCTGACGGGCCGACCATCTGGCCTGCCGCCGGGGCGTCGCGGTTGTATGCTAACGCGATCCCGTGGCGCCCCACTATGGCGGATGAGGGTTGGGGTCAGGTTTTAGTGGGTAGTACGGGCCGCCTCTTGTTCTCACAAGGGTGTTAGGCCTGTGAGTCCCACACAGTGCCTCCTGGGGGTCAGGGGGTCAGTGCGATAAATGCATTTCCTGACGTTAAAAAAAAAAAAAAAAAAAAAAAAAAAAAAAAGGTTAGGTTAGGTTTTTTTTTTTTTTTTTTTTTTTTTTTTTTTTTTTTTTTTTTTTTTTTTTTTTTTTTTTTTTTTTTTTTTTTAGAGACCGATTTCCTCCCTATGGGGGGGGAGACCTTGTTTTACAATTTTAATTTACTGCATTTGAATTTTTTAAAACCTGAAGGGTTTGTGGTTTTTTACATTTTTAATGTTACATATTTAACTTTTCTTATTACAATACTGCTACTACATTACGATATTTATCGTTATATTTTACTTTAATGCTAACAATTGGGAGTTTCAATTATTACTTATTACAGTACCAGAGCTGGGATTCATATCTTATTCGTAATTACAATGTGTTGCCTTATACTAGAATTGCTAAATTACAATTAGAGCAGGTTTATCTTAGATATATACAATATACATATTTCTATTTCTAGTTACAAAGCTAATACTATATAAGGAATCAATACACTCTTGTGCGTGCTGTCTTACTTCTATTATTATTATATAGCATGTTTGCTAATAGTCTACTTAATTAACAGAGAATTTTACTTGTTACTTATACTATATATTATATATAATACGCATTGCAATCAATGTGTATATATACTTATTTCTATACTTATGGTAATTATATACTATTTATGCGTACTGGTTTTCTTCTTTTATTGGTTTTTTTTTTTTTTTTTTTTTTTTTTTTTTTTTTTTTTTTTTTTTTTTTTTTTTTTTTTTTTTTTTTTTTTTTTTTTTTTTTTTTTCCAGTACAATTTTATTTACAATATTTTACTCTGTGTGTCGTTTGTTGTGTTTTATTATGTATGTGTTGTGTGTTGTTTTGTATAGGGTGTGGTGATCAGCTTTTACGACTATGCGACTTGATAATAAAAATGCTTTATTTCCAGTATCCTCAAGATACACTGCGCTATGGAGTCTGATGCTGTCATCCTTCTGCTAACAATACTGGACACTTGACCTCGCTAGTGCATCCCATTTTCGCCTTACAGGGCATGCTAGGTCAAATGCATTATGCTTTGCGTCCGTACCATGCTTTGCGTGGTGGCAGTTTCTGCACTGTGGTGCCTCTCCGGCTAGTTTGCTAGGGCACTCGTAAAACATGTGAGGCCCTGAGCAGTGACTGCAAAGGTCCGTGCTCTCGGTGCACCACTTCTTTCCGTGGCCGAAGGCCAGACACCGAGAGCATTGCACCAGCGGCGATAGGTCAAAGACCGGGACCCTTTGGATATCCACATAGATTCTGCCCGCCGTTGTGAGGCTCTTCCACACCAACGGCGAGACCTGCAGAACCACGTGGTTCTCCTTGGGATCCCGGGCCTTCCTCCTATGTCGCATCTTCACCCTATATTCGTGTTCAGGAATGCTATCTACTAATTCACTATTCTGTGCTCTAATTGCATTTATTACGTCTTCGTCCGAATTATTTTTATTCACGTTTTTAATGATGATAAGAGGGTCCTTATTCGCCCTTTCTTCCAGTCTGAACTTCCCTTCTTCTAAAGTACTTTTAATATGCTCAAAATCTTGTTTGCTTTCAGTTCCAATTAATATGCGTTGATCCTTAACCTTTCGAAGTTTCGAGATATGCAGCCCAGTCTCTTTGGCTTTCAGCACGTCTCTGACTTTTGCTACGACGTCTTCGCTGGTGTCCATGTGATCGTCCGTGCCTACTAAGAGGCAGAGGGTAGGTTTGGGTGACTCCTGGGCTGCTGCTTCGGCGTAGGTTTTTTGCGTATTTCCTTGTTGGGCAGTATTTTCTTGCTGTTGGATAGGTCCTGTTTTTAATACTTTCATTTCCTCCTTCAGTTCCTCAATTCCTTGGTGCGTTTTTTGGGTTTCCTTTATTACTTGATCATGTCTGTCCTTGTGAATTTCCAGGCTTTCTACGTATTGATCTTGCAAATACTTCGTCCGATCGTCTAGAAGTATTGATTGTTGTTCTAGTGTACTTTTTATTACTTTGCCTATTGAATCGCTCTTCTCGGTCTGAGTTTTTTCTAGTTTTTCCCCCATTCTCGTCTGACTCTGTTCCAATTTCTTGATGCTAATTTCTACTTTGTTAAAATGTTGTTCTATTTTTGGTTTTAGGCTGGTTATTTCTTCTTCTATTTTCTTACTGATTCCGATTTGGGTTCCTGATGTTTGGTCTATATTTGTGATTTTAATATTATCTAGTTTCTTGTTTATGGTACTTACTTTGGTGTTAATTTTTTCCTCAATATTTGGTGTTAGCTCTGAAATTTTTTGTTGTAATATTTCGTTTGTTTTACTTTGTGCTTCCACTAGACTTGTTAGTTGTGTTATTTTTTCCAGAATGTTGTCAGTTTTAGTTTGAATCTGTTCTATTTCTTTAACCGGTGTTTGCATTCCAGCGATTTGCCTCTGTGTTTGTGTTTGTATTTGTGTTTCTTCTATAATTCTGTTCAGTTTTTCCGGATCATGTATATCAGTGATTTCGGCTATCTCGTGTGGTATCAATTTTATTATTTCTTTTACTAGTGAAAAGAAACCGTTATTGCTCTCTTCTATCGCATCCCTTATTGATCGCTTTAAGTTACCGGATTTTCGGATATTGTCATATGAGTGAATAAAGAACTTTTTTGCCTTCGTATAGATGTACTCTTGTAGGGTTTTTGGTTCCTCGGGTCTATTTTCTGGAGGTACATATGGTAAGATTGGTGATGGTGGAAGTGAGAGTATTGATGAGTTTGATGAATGTGTTGTTGATGTAGATGCCCTTCTATCTGTAGATGTTATCGGTCTAGATGTGGTGGGTCTTGTTGTTGTTTGTCTAGATGTTGTTCTGGTGGTCTTTGGTGTGTGAAACATTTTGTTGTAATGAGGGGGGGAGGTTCGGTCTAGTCAATCACAATACTGAGGGTTTTTATAATCGGTTTTTATAATCGAGTGTAAAGAGCTCGATTATGTGTCTCTATAAGTCACTTAAAGTTTGTCTATAAAACAATATACTTATTTCTAATTTTTTAATTTTGTCTGGGGGACCCAAAACTGTATAAAGGAGATGGGTCTCGTTGAGCTCTTTACAATGAACCCAAACTCGGGGTAGCTACTTTAATTTTTAACGAAGTTATGAAAATTTTTGTGTTTTTGCCTTCTATAGGGGTTGTTTTTGAAAAAGTTTTAGTTTTTAATTTTGATAGGGTGTTAATTGAGTGTTCTTTACAACATAAATTTTTTACCAAAAAATCGTAGGGCTAGTTTTCCTGAAAACGTGGATTTTGGTAGATTTTACCCTGAAGGGGTTGATTTAAAAATATGGTGCTCAGTGTATGGGGTGCGGCTTTTTAATACCTTTCACCCGATACCTGGATTTTGAAGATCGGTTAAGTAGTTTAGGAGTAATTTAGATTCAAAGTTGAGGGGGGGGATGGATTTTTGGTGGGGGGTGTGGGGGGGATTTTGGTGGATTTTGGAGGGGGGGGTTTTCGTGGGGAGGCGTTTGGCGGGGTCGAGTTTTTGGGGGGTGTTAGAAATTGGGTAAGGGATGCTCCTGCAAAATTTGGGATTTTGGGTATAAAAACGGGAAAGGGGTGGGGAGAAGGTATACTATTAGACAAAAACACAAATTTGAAAAATGCAATAAAATAAGAATGAAAAAATATTTTTAAAAACCGAGATGCGGGTTCGATTCCCGCCCCAGACTAGTACCTATATCTAACATAAAATTATCTAAGTCTTATATCTAAAGTACTTATAAAAATAGAAAACTTCTCAAACTTCGCTTTTTCTAACAAAGTAAATAATATAAAAATCTTATGTCACTAAGGTCTAAATTTGTTACTAATTAAATTATAAATATTTTATATTACAAAAGTTCGGACTTGGCTCATAAGCCAAGGCTTCTAGAAAATTCTAAAATACAAGTTATAAGTTTCCTAACAAAATAATAGGATAAAAATCCTATGTCATTAAAGTCTAAATTGTTACTAAAAATTTTTATATTAATATATTATTTTACAAAAGTTCGCTCTTGGCACTTTAGGCCAAAGGTTCTAGAATATTCTAAGTTAATTATTAATTAAATATTGAAGAGTGAAAAACCACTCTGTCTTGGCACTTTTTTATTGTCAAATAAATCTAAATTAATTAAGGTCAATAGAGTTCAAAGTCGTTACGAAAAGTTCTAGAAGTTTCTATAATATATTAAAATCTATGGTCCCACTCTGTCTTGGCACATTTATTTTGCAATCTACAAATAGGCTCCTCCCACTTAACTAATAAGATTTGTAGTCGGACATTTTCTGTTCGTTGAATTTATATTAATTATTACTTTATATAGAATTTGAAAAATTTCTACTTTTTATAAGTCTAAATTTATTTATTTATATTTACTATGAATTCTTTATATAATACAATGTCTAATTTTGGTTTTTTTTAGAAATTTTTGGAAATTTTAAATTTTTGAAAAATGAATTTTACTATGAAAATGAAAATTTTATCCTATGAAATTTTTTGAATAAATTTGACTATTTATTGTTAACAATTTTCACTATTTAAATTTACGATTTTTGAAAAAATTTTTGATTTTGGTAATACAAATTTAATCAATATTTAATATCAACGAACAAACAACTTCACGAACACAATTTTTATATATGGAAAGATATAAAATTTACGTAAACTACATTAACATTTATTTTAACCTAAAAAAAACATGTGCTTAATTTACCTTAGTCTAGTTTTTCTTCTGTATCTTCCGATCCCCTGAACGGATTTTCGTGCTGTTTTCACTGTTGTGAAGCTGAAGAGTTGCCCCTTCCGATCTAATAAATTCCGGCAGGGGGTATAGATCTTATTTCGGAGCTAGATTTTTTCGAAGTTGGGCCTAAATTTTTTGATTTTTGTATGTTGCGTAACTTTTGATCTAGTGAAGATATTTTGATGGGAGTTTCTTTACTGTAATGTGGGGAGCCAGGGCTTTCTTTTGATCTTTGTTCCAGCCTCCTAGCTTGCTCGACGGCGAAAAGAGCGATTGTGTCAAAATTGTTTTTCTGCTCTTTTAACACAGTTAGAGAGTTCCAAAAAATCTGATTTTTTGGTCAAAGATGTAGGTCACTGAGCACTTTAAGATGCACTAATAAAAACACTATGTCATAGATCATATGCGCGCGCCGCACGCAAAAAACTAAAATTGTTTGTCACAAAAAATGGTTTTTTCACTAAAAACAGTTTGAATTTTCCGATTTCGGAAAAATAAAATAGTCTACGATGATCAGTGTCACTTTTCACATAAGATAGGTCACTTTTTGCACTGAAATCCTTCACTTATACCACTTTTTCGTATTTTAGTTGTAATTTCCGCTCCGTTCGTCGTATCGGAGCGCGGTTTTCGACGTTTGGCGCGTCCGCACGCCGCCGAGGCTCGAGCGGGACTCGGGTTAGGTTAGGTTAGGTTAGGTTAGGTTAGGTTAGGTTAGGTTAGGTTAGGTTAGGTTAGGTTAGGTTAGGTTAGGTTAGGTTAGGTTAGGTTAGGTTAGGTTAGGTTAGGTTAGGTTAGGTTAGGTTAGGTTAGGTTAGGTTAGGTTAGGTTAGGTTAGGTTAGGTTAGGTTAGGTTAGGTTAGGTTAGGTTAGGTTAGGTTAGGTTAGGTTAGGTTAGGTTAGGTTAGGTTAGGTTAGGTTAGGTTAGGTTCCCGTGGGAGTTGCTGGAACTTCTATCGGGCGCGTCCCCCGGTGGCGGATAGGGGAACGCCACTCGCATTTTGCGGGTGGTACCGGAGTAATCCGGCGCGGACCAAAACCAGCAGGTATGGGCGTACCTTTAGGGGTTCGTTAACCCCACGGCCTAGGGGAGCACACCCCGACAGAAAAGCGGCGGAAGGTGGACGTGTAGTCGTCTGCGGACTGCGATTGCAGTCGGAGCGAGTCCGGTGGCTGCCTCGCTGCGCTGCCGGGCACCATTGTAAATTGTAAATAGTCATTGTAGATAAGTAGATAGCTCATGTAAATATGTACATATCAGTAGCTAGTGAAACCCGGCAAGGCAGCCAGGTCCCACTCGCGTGACGTAAGGTGTCCATCCGCCTTTTCCACCCTGCGGTCTATTCCGCAGCCGGAGTGGGTCCGGCGGGTGCTTAACTGCGCAGTCGGACATGAACCGTTCCAAAATCGTAACCCCGGTTCTCGATGTCGTTGTCACGTCTAGCGGTCTAGAGCCGGAGCCGAGAGCCTTGGCTTCACCGCCCGGGCTGCGAGGAAGAAAACCTCTATAAAAAATCACCCCGAATCCCAAGCGGCGCAGCAGCGTGAGGGGATGCATGGCTGATGGGCTGTTCAGTCGTTACTGCTTTCCCCGCTAGAGTACCGGCCGACACTCTAAGCGGGTTACACATAGGCTTATCTGGGCACAGGGGGCACTGCTCAGATGGACCGTTTATTTCCCCCATACTCGTGGGAACAGTATGGAAAATCTCAATAATCTAAACCAAAACCAAAAATATTTCGGAGAGCGAGAGTTGGAGGAGCTAAGTTTAGTTCTCGACTCTGATTCGAGCTGTAGAACGGAGGGCTCGATGGCGGCTGGACCAGTGTCCGCCACAGCGAAAAGAACGAAGAAGCGGAAAAAGTGCTTACCCTCCCCTTCAAGTACCGAGGAGACTCTGGAGGAGGTTACTCCGCGCAAGAAGGAGAGGACGACGGACGAAGTGGAGCTAGAAATTAGTAAGCTGGCGAACAAAGCAAGCGCGAGGAGGCAGGCACTCGGTATAGAAGACCGTGACGGGCGAACTGCAACTGCACTCAACCAGTGCATAATTGAGGATGTAGATATAATCCTAAAAGTAGCGGGAAAGTCTAAAAACTTAAAGGGCACATTCCAACGTGCTCTAAAAGAAGCGGCTAACTCGATTAAATCAGCTGTGGATGTGCTTAGCAATAGATCTCAGTCCGAAGAGATTTCAAAAATGCAGGCTGAAAACGCACGCCTTCGGTCTGAAGTAGAGGAATTGCGCCGGGAGATGGCCAATATGAAAAAGGGGACAACCCCAACCAACACCAAGAAGGGGAAAGCCGCGAAAGCATCAAGCAGCATTACGCAGCCTGAAGATTTGACCCAGACTATCCTCCGCCAGGTCGGGGATATGATCAATGCTAGGCTCGGTGCCCTGGAGGAGAGGCTGCTCCCAGCGCCTAAAGTTTCCCGCCCGCCACTAGCCGCGGACCGTCGGGAACTGGCGGCTTCGAGCACTCAGTCCCCCGCCGACCGTGGGTCAACCGAAAGCGGGGAACCGACGAGGAAGAAGAAAAAACAAAAGGAAAACAAGAAAGGAAAAGGAAAAAGATCGGCAGTGGAGGCGCAAGTTGACTCAGTAGCGCATACGGCTCCTGCCTCCCTACCAGCCGCTCCAAAGCAGAACGGAGCGACTTCGGAGTGGAAAACTGTCTCGCGGAAACGGAAGGTCGACAAGCGAGGAGACAAGCCTCAGTCTGCGAGATTGCGTCCTCCGCGCTCGACTGCTGTGGTACTAACTCTGCAACCGGGTGCGGAACAGAAGGGAGCAACATACGCCAGCGTTCTGGCTGAAGCTCAACGGAAGGTCGACTTGGAGAGCTGCGGCATTACAATGCTGCGCTTTAAGAAAGCAGCGGCTGGAGGCCGTCTGTTGGAAGTTCCGGGGGCTGCAAGTGGTGCCAAGGCAGACACTCTTGCGCAAAAACTTAGGGAGGTTTTCGACGAAAGCCTCCTCAAAGTCTCCAGGCCGGAAAAATGCGCGGATATCCATATCTCCGGTCTGGATGATTCTGTGTCGCCTGCGGATATCGTAGCTGCTGTTGCAGATCATGGGTCTTGCGCTGCAACCCATGTCAAGTCAGGAGAGATTAAAATGTCCCCTCGGGGCTCCGGTGCCGTGTGGGTGCGTTGCCCTGTAGCTGCTGCGAAAAAGCTGAGCCTTGCAGGCCGGATTAAAATAGGTTGGTCATCGGCGCGAATCAAACTGCTGCCGAAGAAGGAGGTCCGTTGTTACAGATGCCTTCACACGGGTCATGTCAGGGCGCAGTGCACGGCGCTCTTCGACCGTAGCGGGACCTGCTTCCGTTGCGGACAAGACGGTCACCAAGCTAAAGAATGCACGGGCACTGCGAGGTGTCCGCTGTGCGCTGAAGCCGGTAAACGGGCGAACCATAGGCTGGGCAGCAAGTCCTGCTCCCCACCGCCGCCCAAGAAGAGGGCCCGTGTCCCTGGAGCTGCACCATCTGCACCGGTGGCTCCAGCAGACACGGAAATCATCAGCGAAGACACGTGGGACTGATTATGGCTTGCCATGAATTCCTACAGTCCAACATTAACCACTGCGCTCGTGCTCAGGACCTTTTGCTCCAAAGCATGGTGCAGTGGTCGATTGAGGTGGCAGTGGTTGCAGAGCCATACTTTGTCGCCACCAGATCTACCTGGTTCGGTGACCTTGATGGTTTGGTGGCGATTGTCTTTTCGGACGCAGCGACCCCATCATCGCTCATAAAGCGGGGGAAGGGATACGTGGCGGTGAAATGGGGCAACTCCATTATTATCGGCACGTATTTCTCCCCAAACCGCGCTTTGTCGGAGTTTGAATGCTTCCTGCAAGAGCTTTACGGCCTAATCCAGAGCACGAACCTCTGTGTCTTGGTTGCCGGTGACCTCAATGCAAAGTCTGTGGCGTGGGGGTCCCCGGTGACCGACGCGAGGGGGGAAGTGCTCTCGGAGTGGGTTGTGACCTCGGGTCTCGTGGTCTTGAATACGGGCTCAGTAAATACCTGCGTTCGTCGTCAGGGGGGCTCGATTGTCGACGTGACATTCGCAAGCCCTTCCCTGGCGAGAACCGTCCACGGCTGGAGGGTCGTGGAGGATGTAGAGTCGCTGTCGGACCACCGGTACATTCGGTTTAAGGTCAACGGCGATGGCTCTTTCCTTCCGCGACGCTTTGACATGGCTCGAATGAGGAGACTCCCGCGGTGGAACCTCACACGTCTGGACATTGGTCTGCTTTCTGAAGCGGCTATTGTGCAGGCGTGGGTGTCTTCTGCTCCCACCGCTGAACCAAACATTGAAGATCTGGCAATCCAGCTCCGCGCTTCGGTTACGCAAGTCTGTGACGCGGCTATGCCCCGAGCCAGCGCTCCCTCTACGAGGGAAAAGGTGTACTGGTGGAGTGAGGATATTTCACGTCTTCGCTCTGCCTGCATCATGGCTCGCCGAAGCTATTCAAGGCACCGTAGGCTTCGGTCTGGGCGACAGGATCCAGAGTTCAGAGTCACAGAGGATAATCTTTATTCAGCCTACAAATCGGCAAAGCAAGCCCTTAAGATCGCGATAGTTGCTGCGAAAGAGGCTGGCCGTATGGAGATGGTAGAGTCCCTAAACCGCGATCCTTGGGGACGTCCTTACCTGATGGTGCGCAATAGACTTCGTCCTTACGCTCCTCCGTTGACTCAGACTCTGGAACCTCGGCTCCTCCGAAACGTTCTCGGTGGCCTGTTCCCGTCTCGGACAGAATTCATCGCTCCATCTATGACCATGTCCCTGGAGGGGGAAGACGACGGTGTGCCGGCTGTATCCCGTGCAGAACTCTGCGCTGTCATAAGAAGGTTGCGACGCAAGAAAGCTGCCCCAGGCCCGGACGGTATCCCAGGAAAGGTCTGGGTCAACATCCTTGCTGGGGAAACAATGGAGTTTCGAGTGCGCAGTGCATTTACTGAGGCGCTTCGTCAAAACACCTTTCCACAGCTGTGGAAGGAAGGGCTTCTCGTGCTCATCCGTAAGGAGGGTCGTCCGGCGGACAGTCCGTCTGCCTACCGGCCGATTGTCCTGCTGGATGAAATAGGAAAGCTCTTTGAGCGCATAATAGCTGGTCGCCTCGTCGGTCATCTAACATCCCGCGGCCCGGATTTGTCGGATAACCAGTTCGGTTTTCGCCCGGGTCGCTCGACGATCGACGCCATAAAGCGAGTGAAAGGCTTTGCAGAGGAAGCAGTCTCCCAGGGTAAGACGGTGTTGGCGATCTCGCTAGACATAGCGAACGCTTTTAACTCTCTGCCCTGGGCTTGCATCAGGGAGGCTCTGAGATATCACAGATTCTCACCCTACCTCTGCCGGCTCGTGGCCTCATATCTCGCCAATCGTAACATCTCCTTCGTGACAAGCAGCGGAGACTGGGACAGTCACCCTATGACGTGCGGTGTCCCACAGGGTTCGGTCCTCGGTCCGCTCCTGTGGAACATCGGCTACGATTGGGTGCTACGCGGTGAACTCCTGCCGGGGATGAGCGTTGTCTGTTATGCAGACGATACTCTTCTCCTGGCTAAGGGAGACGATTTTCAGTCAGCGGTTAGACTGGCCACGAATGGAGTTGCTTCCACTGTGGATAGGATTCGGAGGTTAGGGCTAGAGGTGTCCCTCTATAAGTCGAGGGCCCTCTGCTTTCACGGACCGCGCCGAAAACCTCCTCAGGGAGCTCAGCTCATTGTGGGAGGAGTCGCCATCAATGTCGAGTCTACGATGCGCTACCTAGGCCTCGTCCTCGACAGCCGATTGTCGTTCCTGGAACACTTCCGTCAGCTGTCTCCTAAGCTCATCGCCACCGCGGGCGCCTTGGGTCGACTTCTCCCGAATAAGGGGGGTCCAAGCGTAGCTTGCCGTCGCCTTTATGCGGGAGTCGTCCGCTCAATGGCCCTTTACGGAGCTCCTATCTGGGCCAACGCAGTAAACTCGAAGATCAGGCCTCTTTTACGGCGGCCTCAGCGCATCGTAGCCATCAGGATCATCCGAGCGTACCGCACAGTATCGTTTGATGCTGCGTGTCTGCTCGCGGGCACGCCGCCCTGGGAATTGGACGCAGAGATCTTAGCATCTATCTACACCTCGCGTCGTACGATGCTTCAGCGATCGCACGTATCGCCTACGAGGTCATCCTCGTTTCGGCAGAGACAGTGCGTTAGGGCGCTACTCTTGGACAGATGGGAGGAATATCTCTCCTCTCCCTCCGCAGGACATTTGACTGTTTCGGCGATTCGGCCAGTGTTCAGGCGGTGGGTTAAACATCGAAAGAGAAAGGGTCCTCTGACGTTCCACCTTACGCAGATCCTCTCGGGGCACGGCTGCTTCGGGAGGTATCTGTGTATGGTGGCACGCAGAGAACCTACACCCGGATGTCACCATTGTGACGCCCCGGAAGATACGGCGAGCCATACCCTGCAGGACTGTCCTGCGTGGGCGCAACATCGGCTCGAACTTTGTAGAGTTTTGGGGCCAGACCTGTCTTTGCCAGCCGTAGTGCAAGCTATGGTGGGCGGGGAGGGGTGCTGGCAAGCCATGCTCACCTTCTGTGAAACGGTGATGTCGCAGAAGGAAACAGCCGAGCGTGCGAGGGAGGTCGACGTTTTGTCAGACCCGATTCGCCGCAGGCGTACGGGGCGCAGACGGCGTAACAACGCCGATCTGCAGCCCACTTAAAGTGGACCGTCGGTCGGTGGATACGGGGGATCCACTTACCGACACGGACTAGGTCCCGGGGGAGGATGATGTGTCGCTGAAAGTGATCCCGGCACATCGTCCTGTCGAAATTCATTTGGCAATAGTTGTGACTTGGGGGGGAGTCAAAATTTGTAGGTAGAGTCTGACATCAGACACCGTAGACAGAGTCGCGGTCGAATGCGAAAGCGACCCCGCGGCCTGTCGTTTGCGTCACGGGATCACCGTGGTGGTTTTAGTGGGTAGGCCGCTGTGCTTCTCACGGCGGGAGTCCCACATACCCCGCGCGCCCCCCGCGCTCGGGCACCCGTAACGTTGGGTTTCCCCACGAATCAAAAAAAAAAAAAAAAAAAAAGGTTAGGTTAGGTTAGGTTAGGTTAGGTTAGGTTAGGTTAGGTTAGGTTAGGTTAGGTTAGGTTAGGTTAGGTTAGGTTAGGTTAGGTTAGGTTAGGTTAGGTTAGGTTAGGTTAGGTTAGGTTAGGTTAGGTTAGGTTAGGTTAGGTTAGGTTAGGTTAGGTTAGGTTAGGTTAGGTTAGGTTAGGTTAGGTTAGGTTAGGTTAGGTTAGGTTAGGTTAGGTTAGGTTAGGTTAGGTTAGGTTAGGTTAGGTTAGGTTAGGTTAGGTTAGGTTAGGTTAGGTTAGGTTAGGTTAGGTTAGGTTAGGTTAGGTTAGGTTAGGTTAGGTTAGGTTAGGTTAGGTTAGGTTAGGTTAGGTTAGGTTAGGTTAGGTTAGGTTAGGTTAGGTTAGGTTAGGTTAGGTTAGGTTAGGTTAGGTTAGGTTAGGTTAGGTTAGGTTAGGTTAGGTTAGGTTAGGTTAGGTTAGGTTAGGTTAGGTTAGGTTAGGTTAGGTTAGGTTAGGTTAGGTTAGGTTAGGTTAGGTTAGGTTAGGTTAGGTTAGGTTAGGTTAGGTTAGGTTAGGTTAGGTTAGGTTAGGTTAGGTTAGGTTAGGTTAGGTTAGGTTAGGTTTTTTTTTTTTTTTTTTTTTTTTTTTTTTTTTTTTTTTTTTTTTTTTTTTTTTTTTTTTTTTTTTTTTTTTTTTCGGACCGATTTCCTCCCTATGGGTGGGGAGACCTGGATTACAATGTTTTTACTGCTGACAGGATTTTTTAAAAACCTGAAGGGTTTTTGTGTTTTTTACATTACTCTTTTTTACTTTAGCTGTATACAATTCTATTATTCTGTTTCATTTTACATTTGTTAATTTTGATACTCTACTTTTACATTTTTAATTAGGTGAAGTATATTTTAAGTCGTTTTTATACATTTGTATTTCAGGATATTATTACTAATTAATGTTTTAAATCTATTTTGGACTATTAATTATTTCTCGGTTGGACATGTTTTCCTATTTGTAGGTGAACTATATTTGTTTTACAATTCTTACTATCATTCTTAATACTATACTGTAGGACTAAACTAAGATACAATTTTTGTTGTACTATTTGTGTTACTTTAATTTTACAAGACTTAACACTAGATATTATATTCTACTATTTTACAAACATTATTATTGTTGTAGTTGTGTTGAGTTTTAATTTCGGGTTTTTTAACCTCGAGTCTTAATAACTAGGTAAGAGATACATATATTTTACAATAAAAGTTTTTTAAGTACATATTATGTATTGATTACAATATATAAATGTACTAAGTTTCTTACTTTCTACTTATTTGCTATGGTTGTACTGTTGTTTTTTTTTTTTTTTTTTTTTTTTTTTTTTTTTTTTTTTTTTTTTTTTTTTTTTTTTTTTTTTTTTTTTTTTTTTTTTTTTTTCAGTACTTATTTTTATCTTATATAATCTATATGACTCCTCGTCGGTTTGTGAAGTGATGTATTTTGTGTGTGTAGTGATTTGTGTGTGTGCTTGGCTTTTCCGACTTGTGCGTCAGGCTTTAAATTTATATTTAATTCCTGTATCATCATGATACTGCGCTGTTGAGTCTGATGCCATTATTGTAGTTGCTGTCAACAGTAGGCAACGCTCGACCTGGCCAAAGAGTCCCATTTGATACGGACTGGGCATCTAGTGTCGAAGGCGTTGTGGCCTGTGTCATGTACTTTAGCGTGAGTGCAATTCTTACATTGAGGCTTTTCACCCGCCAGTTTGACAGGGCACTCCTGCACCAGGTGCGGCCCTGTACAGTGACTGCATACATCTAAGCTTTCGGTGCACCACTTTTTACCATGGCCAAAGGCCAAGCACCTTGAGCACTGTACCAGTGGTGAAAGGTCGAATACTGGAACTCTGTATACGTCCACGTATATTTTGCCCGCCGTTGTGAGGCTACGCCACACCAATGGGGACACTTGAAATACTGCGTGGTTCTCTGCCGGGTTTCGCGCTTTCCTCCTGTGTCGTGGTTTTATTCTAAATTCTTCGTCTGGTATACCGTGTATTAAATCATTGTTTTGCGTCTTGATTGCCTCTATAATGTCTTCGTCCGAGTATGCCTTGTTTACATTTCTGATTATAATCAGTGGGTCCTTGTTCACCTTTTCCTCTATTATAAATTTCTCCTTCTGAAGAACCTTCTTAATGGTGTCATAATGTTCTTTGCTTTCGCTGCCTATCAAGATTTTTTGGTCTTTGACCTTTCGGAGCTTTGAGATTTGCAGACCAGTTTCTTTTGCCTTAAGAGCTTTTTTAACTTTTGTTACTACGTCTTCACTCGTATCAATTGTGTCGTCCGTGCCTACTAAGAGGCAGAGGGTAGGCTTAGATCTTTCAGCTGCTGACGTTGCTGTTATCTCTGCATATGTTTTAGGTCCTGCGGTTGATGATGTCCCTCGCATGGTCGAGTCTTTTGTTCCTTTACTTCCTTAAGGTCTTCTTGTAGGTCTTCTAGTTTATTATTTGCCTCTTTCCAGGCTTCTTTCTGATTACAAAAGTGTTCATAGTTTGTGGCTGATATGTTTGCTAGTATCTGTTGTACCGTGCTCTGTTGATCGATGAAGATACATACATCGTCACTTACAGATTTAACATTCGCCGTTAGTTCAATTTTCTGGGTTTTCAGTTCTTCAAATATTCTGTTTAGGTTTTCTTTAATCTCTACAATTTGTTTTTGTGTTTCTAGAGTTTCAATTTTCTGTTGTCTAATATTTTCTTCTATCAGGGTTTTATTTTCTTCTATTTTAGGAGCCAAATCCACAAGTTTGCTTTCGACTTTTCCAAGGGTTTCTGTTTGCATGCCTATCAGCGTCGCTAGATTTACCAGGGCTTGGTGTTCCAGGTCTGAGGCTTGGAAGGCTTTATTACATACTATTGCTGATTCCTTCGCTTGGAGTTTTATGCTTTGTAGTACCATATCTTCGAGGGCTTTCGTACTTTCTGTGATAGCATCCTTTATAGACCTCTTGAGATTACCTGACAGTTTCAAGTTGTTGTTGATTTGAGCCACGTGCTTTTTGGTCTCCGTCAAGATCTCCTTTGCAGATTTGGCATCTAATGCTGCCAAATTTTCTAGGGGTGTCTTGGGTGTGGATGTGCGTGTGTCGACAGGTGATCGCGACACACGTGTGTCAGTGGAGGTGGATGGTCTAGTAGTCTTAGGTGTACGATACATTTTGGTAGAAATCGATCCTCGTCAAGAGTAAATATGTAAAATAAATGGTCGAGTGTAAAGAGCTCGACTGTCTAGTTGTATAAGGTCAGTTCACTAATTTTAGCTTATAAAATAATTTATCAGGTCTAAGACCTAATTTCTTAGGAACTAAATTACTATAATCAGGTCTGAGAGACCCAACACTGTATGGGGGTGTTAGGTCTTGTTGAGCCCTTTCGAAAGAGCCCAAACACAAGGTATCTATTTTTAATTTTGACGAAATTACGTTAGTTTTTTATTTAGGGGTCTCTACCGGGGTTGTTTTTTAGAAATTTTGAATTTTTAATTTTGATTGCGTGGTTATTAAGTATTCTTTATAATATAAATTTTTTGCCAAAAAATCGTAGGAGTACTTTTTCTAAAAGAGGGGTTTTTTGGGGTTTTTAACAAGGGTGATGAATTTAAAAATGAAATTTATGAGGGGCTAGGTTTGGGGTGAAAAGACCTATCTCTGGACACCTATATTGTCAAAGTCGGTTAAGTAGTTCCAGAGATAATGACGTTTTTGTCTGAGGGGGTGAGGTAGTTTTTGGGGGGGAGGGGGGGGGAAACGGGGATTGGCGGGGATTGGCGGGGGATGGTCGGGGGATGGCGGGGGAAGAAAAGTTGGTAGGGGGTAGGTTGGGGTATAAGGTGGGGGCGATGGAGGGGGTGTTATAGAAGGAGTACACTCAGACAGAAACACAAAATAATTAAAGAATAAGAAGAAAAGAGAAAGATAAAAAAATTTTTCGTCAAAATCAAAAATCTAAGTCCTAAGGTTCAATTTTGCACAATAATTTAGATATATTAATTGGGCGACTCGGTCTTAACCAAAATTTTCGAAAATCCAAAATTTTTTCTAAGTTCTATACAAAAATAATATAAATAAAATTATTCGTCAATAAAGTCTAATTTCCTATCAAAAAATAATTTATCAAAATTATAGAAACCGACTCGCGCCTGGCACTTTGGGCCAAAAGTTCGAGAAGGTTCGAGATTTTACTAGGTTATATACAAAATAATTGAAATAAAATTATATGTCAATAAAGTCTAAATTACTATAAATATATTAATTTATCTAAATTATGGAAAACCGACTCGCGCCTGGCACTTTGTGCCAAATGTTCGAGAAGGTTCGAGATTTTTCGAGATCCTTCTCGATATAATAAAAATATTAAACTTAAAATATAATCTTATTCTACAGTACCGCTCTGCCTTGGCACTTTTGCCGAACAGGCTCCTCCCACTTATCTAATATAAAATTAAATCGTACATTTTCTGTCTATGGAATTATTAGAGTATATACTATTGCGTGCGAAACTGTTTTTTGGATTTTATTACTAGGCCAAAAATTTTTGATACTTATTTAATGCTACTATCTATAATATTTTCTAATTAAATTTTAGTTTTTCCAAAAAATTTTGAATTTTGAAAATTTTTAAAACTAAATATTATGAAAACTAGAAATATTTTGACAGTCCAAATTTTGAAAATTAAATCTATTATTTGTTATCTAATAATTTTTTGGAAATTTTTTGAAAATCTTAAAATTTTTATACAAAAAATATATTTACAACACACAAACAATTTCGCCTACACTAATATGTATATGGAAATTTACGTAAATATTTCTAACTTATTTTTTAACATAAACTTAATCTACGCTTTTTCCTTACTATCTATTTTAACTTATATCTCAGGATCCCCTGAACGGATTTGGATGAAACTTTCACCAAAAAATTCTTAAAGAGTTATACTATATGCTAAATTTTTTCCAGGGGGGGTCGTCACTGGAAATTTTGAGATTTTAAACACTAAAGTTAGGTCTTAAAAATATGAAATTTTGTATGTGAAATATCTTCTGTTCTACTGGGAGTATTCAAATGGGAAAAACCTTTTCGTGATCCTCTCGTTCCAGGCTTCAATCCAGGTCAGCTTTCGGCGCTCCAAATTGCTCAACTTAGAAAGGAGCAATTTGGGTCAACTTGTTTTTTTGCCTTTTTTGGCAAGTAAACGAGCTCAGAAAAATCTGAATTAAACGAGCTCAGAAAAATCTGAATTTCACTACACTTGTAGAGCTTGTCGAGCACTTTAAAACCCACTAATAAAAAGTGGGGGTCGTCGATCGCTTTTAAGCAGCGTTCACAAAAACAGTTTTTTGGGCGTGTCACTTTCAGTTTTTTGTCAAAAATGCGTATAAAACGTCCGATTTTCGAAATTTAAAAACTGCCACTGGGTTGAGCGTCACTTTTTACACTAAAATAGTCACTTTCTATGATTTAATTGTCACTTTTAACCACTTTTATTGATTTTTGCGATAACTTTGCAACGGAGCGAGCTAGCGGAGCGCGGTTTTCACCGTTTGGACGCGTGCGCTCGCCTCCGCGGCTCGAGCGGGACTGGGTTAGGTTAGGTTAGGTTAGGTTAGGTTAGGTTAGGTTAGGTTAGGTTAGGTTAGGTTAGGTTAGGTTAGGTTAGGTTAGGTTAGGTTAGGTTAGGTTAGGTTAGGTTAGGTTAGGTTAGGTTAGGTTAGGTTAGGTTAGGTTAGGTTAGGTTAGGTTAGGTTAGGTTAGGTTAGGTTAGGTTAGGTTAGGTTAGGTTAGGTTAGGTTAGGTTAGGTTAGGTTAGGTTAGGTTAGGTTAGGTTAGGTTAGGTTAGGTTAGGTTAGGTTAGGTTAGGTTAGGTTAGGTTAGGTTAGGTTAGGTTAGGTTAGGTTAGGTTAGGTTAGGTTAGGTTAGGTTAGGTTAGGTTAGGTTAGGTTAGGTTAGGTTAGGTTAGGTTAGGTTAGGTTAGGTTAGGTTAGGTTAGGTTAGGTTAGGTTAGGTTAGGTTAGGTTAGGTTAGGTTAGGTTAGGTTAGGTTAGGTTAGGTTAGGTTAGGTTAGGTTAGGTTAGGTTAGGTTAGGTTAGGTTAGGTTAGGTTAGGTTAGGTTAGGTTAGGTTAGGTTAGGTTAGGTTAGGTTAGGTTAGGTTAGGTTAGGTTAGGTTAGGTTAGGTTAGGTTAGGTTAGGTTAGGTTAGGTTAGGTTAGGTTAGGTTAGGTTAGGTTAGGTTAGGTTAGGTTAGGTTAGGTTAGGTTAGGTTAGGTTAGGTTAGGTTAGGTTAGGTTAGGTTAGGTTAGGTTAGGTTAGGTTAGGTTAGGTTAGGTTAGGTTAGGTTAGGTTAGGTTAGGTTAGGTTAGGTTAGGTTAGGTTAGGTTAGGTTAGGTTAGGTTAGGTTAGGTTTCCGGGGGAGAGGCTGACTCCTACCGGACGCGTCCCCGGGTGGCGGATAGGGGAACGCCACCCGCTCCTGTTTAGAGGGACAGGAGCGGGTGGTACCGGAGCAATCCGGCGCGGACCAACAGCCAGGGGGGGGGCACGTTGGGGGGTGATTCTCCTACCCTCCGGGGTTCGTTGGGGGATGCGTTGGGTGGGGGTCCTCCTCCCTTCGGTGCCATTGGGTGGGGTTTATAGGTCTCGTTGAGGGGTGTTTCCTCCTTCCTCCGGGGTTCGTGGGGGGATGCGTTGGGGGGGGGTCCTCTTCTCTTCGAGGCCTAGGGTAGGGAGACCGCGGGGGGAGAGGAGTGCCGGTATTGCGGTGCGCCGCTCGCCCTATCCCCCGCGGCCTGACGTGGCCGCCAGCGTTAGATGGCGGAGGCGGTGGGGCTGCAGAGGAAGAGGAGACTCGGTATTACGGTGCGCCGTTCTCCCTGTCCTCTGCAGCCGTTTGGTAGTGGTAGCCCACTTCGGTGGGCGGTGTTTTGGGGTTTGGTCGGGGCCGCTCCGGGTACTTCTCTGCTGTTATCAGAGTGGACTGGGAGCGGCCCCGCCGGTGGGGGCCTTTGGTGGCCATTCTGGTGGGGTGGGTCGCGGGGGACAGGGAGTGTCGGCGTTGTCGCATCCTTGCCCCCTGCGGTCCTTTTGGGGTAGTGTGCCCAACCTGTTGGGCGGGAGGTTTTAGGTGCCTAGGGTTCTGCGCTTAGTAGGATCTTAGGCACCGCTTATTTTTGCAGGGGCCCACTTGTGGGCGGTGTTTAGGTTCGCACCGGGGACTCTTTGGCCAGTGGGTGGTCGGGGAGGACTCGGTGCTGGTGGGGCTGGGCTGCGGGGGGTGGGTGGAATTCACAATTCTCCCCGCCCTCTGTGGTCTAGTTCAGGCGGGGGAGGGGGAGTGTCGGCGTTGCCGCATCCTCTTCTCCTGCTGTCGCGGTTTCAGGGCTGTTCCGGGGACTCTCTGGCCTGTGGATGGTCGGGGTGGACTTCGGAGCAGTCCTTTGTGGTTGTAAATTCTTCCCATATTGAGGCTGCCCTTTTCAGGGCGGCCTCATGTTGGTGGCTTCGGCCAACCGTCGGGGCGTCGCGGTTGTATGCGAAAGCGATCCCGTGGCGTCCCATTCATGGCGGCAGGGGTTTGGGAGTTGGGTTTTAGTGGGTATGCCGGATGCGTCCGGAGAGTCACCACATAACCCCCAGGGGAAGTCGGGGGTACCCGTAACAGGGTTTCCCAACTATAAAAAAAAAAAAAAAAAAAAAAAAAAAAAAAAAAAAAAAAAAAAAAAAAAAAAAAAAAAAAAAAAAAAAAAAAAAAAAAAAAAGGTTAGGTTAGGTTAGGTTAGGTTAGGTTAGGTTAGGTTAGGTTAGGTTAGGTTAGGTTAGGTTAGGTTAGGTTAGGTTAGGTTAGGTTAGGTTAGGTTAGGTTGAGGTGGCAGATATGAGGGAGGTGGCAGATATGAGGTCAGAGATTGATCTACAGAAGTCTCGCAATGTCATCCCACGGGCGGTTTCTGTAGAACCAGAGACGTCAACCTCTACGTCGGGCCCATCACAAATTAGTGCTGACGAAATGGTACGCACTATAATAGTACAGGTGGGCACCATGATGAGTGACCGTTTCGAGGCTCTGGAGGCAAGGCTATTAAGAGAGAAACGAGTCCCAGTCCCGTTGGTCTCGGATGCAGGTCGCCCGAGAAAGTCAGATGACAAACCTGCAACTCTTATGGCTCCTGCTAATCCCGGATCAAAGGGCCATAATAAAAATAAGAAAAAGAAGAAGACAAAAGCTGAACAGTCAGCTGAACAATCAGTAGTTCCCACTGACGTCATACCACCCCCACCTGCTCCTACCATGTCGGAGGGCTGGAACGTCGTGGCAAAGAGAGGTGCCAAAAAGAAAGCGCAGAAGGCAACGGTAGCCAAACCCGCCCAAAAGAAGAAAGCATCAGGCCCAATGAAACCAGTAAAGCTGCGGCCCCCGCGTTCCGCTGCGGTGGTAATTAAGCTCCAGCCCTCAGCTGTCGAGCGGAAAGTCACTTACGGGGAAGTATTTGCTAAGATCAAGCACAAACTAGACCTCAACGAGCTGGGCATTGTAGACGCGCGCTACAAGGTGGCGGCAACAGGGTCCAGGATACTGGAGCTGCCTGGCGTCAACAGCGAGGACAAGGCTGATGCCCTAGCACAACACCTGGGTGCTATACTAGATGGTGACGATGTCCAAATATCCCGGCCGGTGAAGTGTGCCGAGCTTCGCATCCTAGGACTCGACGACTCGGTGACGCCTACTGATATAGCCGAAGCAGTCAGTGAGATCGGAAGCTGCCACAGGGACGCCATAAAGGTCGGCGATATACGCCGCAATAGATTTGGGTTAGGGTCGGCCTGGATCAAATGTCCAGTGTCAACCGCTCAAAAAGCTGCAGATAAAAGCAGAATACGGATCGGTATTACTTGGGCCCAGGTTAGACTGTTGCAACCCCGACAGCAACGCTGTTTCCGTTGCCATGAGACAGGCCACGTGGCAGCGAAGTGTTCTGGAGACGTGGATCGTAGCAACCAGTGTTTCCGCTGTGGGCAAACTGGTCACAGAAGATCGCAGTGCTCCGCAGTGCCACACTGCCCTGTATGCGAGGCAGCCAAACGACCGGCAACTCACATTGTTGGCAGTGTCGCTTGTACTCGGGCCTCTGCTAAGAAAAAGAAGAGGGACAAACGTCCTGCAGCCAGTGCATCTGAGCTGCCCACAGAGGAGGTAGGAACGGACCAACACTAATGGCAATCACAGTTCTACAGGCGAATCTAAACCACTGTGCCAGGGCCCAAGACCTACTAATCCAAAGCATGGCACAGTGGTCTACGCAGTTGGCTATAATCTCAGAGCCATACTATGTTCCACAAAGGGACAACTGGGTCTGCGACAATGACGGAGTGGTCGCACTGGTCGCTCAATTTAGTGCAGGCGCACCGCTGTTCACCCAGGTCGTGAAGAGGTCTGGATTTGTCATGGCTCTGTTTGGTGAAACGCTAGTGGTTGGTGTCTACTTCTCCCCCAATAAGACCCTTGTCGAGTTCGACAATTTTCTGAGCGGTCTGGGGGAACTAATATCCAGAAGTAGACACCGCAACATACTAGTGGCTGGCGACCTCAACGCCAAATCAGGTGCATGGGGTTGCCCAGTTACAGACGCCCGTGGGCGAGTACTTGAGGAGTGGGCTGTGGCCACTGGCCTAATCGTCCTGAATCGGGGAACTGTCAACACGTGCGTGCGACGGCAGGGTGGGTCCATTGTGGACGTAACGTTTGCAAACCCTGCCTTAGCGCGCCGTACACAAGGTTGGCGAGTGCTGGATGATGTGGAGACGCTCTCAGACCATCTCTATATTCAATATGAGATCTCCAATCATCCGGCGGTGCCGCCACCTCACAGTAACCCGAAGGAATACGGTCCAAGATGGCAGCTCAAATACCTTAACTTAGAGCTGCTTAAAGAGGCATCAGTCGTGGCCTCTTGGCTGCCCTTCCATACAGCATCCCCAGAAGAGGCAGCAAACCGCATAGAAGAGCTGGTGAAGCGGATCTGCGATTCTGCTATGCCTAGGTCCAGACGTCGCCCTCCGAGGCGGCAGGTGTGGTGGTGGACTGCAGAAATCGCACAACTGCGTGAAGATTGCGTGGCTGCCAGACGCCTCTACTTGCGCTGTCGAAGGAGAGCGCGACGGGATCAGGCGGAGGAGGACCGTAGATATAATGGTTATATCGAGGCAAAGACCCGTCTCCAAGCCCAAATCGCTAAGGCCATAAGCGAGGGCAAGGCGGAAATGCTGGAGGGGCTCGATAGAGACCCTTGGGGAACACCCTACAGATTGGTCATGAACAAGCTTCGCCCCTGGGCCCCTCCACTAACTGAAACACTTAGCGAGGGAGCGCTGCAAGCTGTGTTGGAAAGCCTCTTCCCACACCGGGATAGCCCCGTGCTGCCGCAACTGGCCTCACAGATAGCGACTGTCGACGAGGCAGGCCGAGAGAATGTACTGGGTGTAACTGAGGAGGAGATGGCAGAGGCGGTTGCACGCCTACGCGGGAAATCTGTTGCCCCGGGACCAGATGGTGTACCTGGTCGTGCGTTAGCTTGTACGCTGGACGCTTTAGGGCCTTATGTGAGAGAACTATTCACTGCCTGTCTGGCTCAAGCCATAATTCCACAGAGGTGGAAGACAGGCAGGCTGGTTCTCCTCAGGAAGGAAGGGCGTCCAGCAGAGTCTCCCTCTGCCTACCGTCCTATCGTGCTGCTCAATGAGATGGCAAAACTTTTCGAGCGCATCGTCGTAGGGCGTCTAACCAAGCACATGTTAGAGATTGGGCCAGATCTATCGGATGCACAGTACGGCTTTCGCGCTGGCCGCTCAACTGTAGATGCCATCCTATTAGTTAAATCTCACGCGCAGGATGCGGTTTCCCAGGGCGAGGTAGTTTTCGCGGTGTCCCTAGACATCGCAAACGCCTTCAACTCCTTACCCTGGGCTTGCATCAGGGAGGCGCTCCGCTACCACGGGGTGCCAACCTACCTGCGTCGTGTAATCGATGCGTACCTCTCCAGTAGATCTGTGGTCTTTCCAGTGCGGAATGGCTGGCGAAGACGTGAAGTGTCGTGCGGTGTTCCACAGGGCTCAGTCCTTGGTCCGCTCCTGTGGAACATCGGCTACGACTGGGTTCTTAGGGGTAGCACACTGAGAGGAGTCAGTGTAGTGTGCTACGCGGATGACACATTGGTTATGGCGCGAGCGAAAAACCCCACAGATGCGGCGATCGTAGCAACGGCAGGAGTGGCCCATGTTGTGGGCAGAATACGCAGGTTAGGGCTGGAGGTTGCCTTAGAAAAGTCCGAGGCGCTGTGTTTTCACGGCCCTCGCCGAGCACCACCACCAGGCACCAAAATCACCGTGGGTGGAGTCCACATCGGCTTGTCGAGTACGATGAAGTACCTTGGACTCGTGCTCGACAGCCGGTGGAACTTTCAGGCGCACTTTAACTCACTTGCGCCCAAACTGATGAAGGCAGCTGGTGCGCTTAGCAGACTGTTACCAAATTTGAGAGGACCGAGTTGTTCCAGCAGGCATCTTTACCTCAGTGTACTAAGGTCCATGGCGCTGTATGGTGCGCCTGTATGGATAGATGCTCTCAGCCGAGAAAATGTGGCTGTTCTGCGGCAGTCGCAGAGAGTGCTGGCTCTGAGGGTAGTGAGAGGTTACCGAACCATCTCAGGAGAGGTAGCGTGCGTGCTGGCTGGAGTCTTACCCTGGGACCTGGACGCACTTTCCTTGGCGTCGGTGTATCGTCGACGTCGAGGCCATGTGTCCGGGGACCTAAGCCCAGCACCTAACATCAACGAAGAGCGGGATGCCGCAATCGAAACGTGGCTTGCTAGGTTAGAACATGTATCAGCCGGCCGAAGGACTATTGATGCTGTTTATCCTGTCCTAAGGCAGTGGTTGGCAAGAAGTCACGGCGTCCTCTCCTTCCGGTTGACGCAGATCCTCACGGGGCACGGGTGCTTCGGCGGTTACCTGTGTCGCGTCGCCGGAAGAGAGCCGGACGCGCGCTGCCACCACTGCAGCGACTGCGTGAACGAGGACGCCCAGCACACGCTGGAGTTTTGCACAGCCTGGACATCAGAGCGGGAGGCGCTCCGCAGTGTTGTGGGGGCGGACCTGACGCTGCCGGCCGTGATTTCCGCCATGGTCGGCAGTGAACGGTCCTGGGACGCCGTCCAGACCTTCTGCGAGGTCGTGTTGTCGCAGAAGGAGGCGGCGGAGAGAGAGAGGGAGGCGACTTCCGATCTCGCCATCCGCCGTCGCAGGACCGGGCGCCGGAGAGCGGCACAAGACCGCCGCCTCCCCCCCTAACACTAGCCAGAGGGCCCCGGCATCAAGGCGATCAAGGTGGACACCGTCAGGTTTTAGTGGGTAAACTGCCGTGCGTTTACTATCTCTAGCACGGCAGGAGTCCCACATAACCCGTCGTTCTTCCCCAGGCGGCGGGTACTCGTAACGAGTTTCCTGACGAAAAAAAAAAAAAAAAAAAAAAAAAAAAAAAAAAAAAAAAAAAAAAAAAAAAAAAAAAAAAAAAAAAAAAAAAAAAAAAAAAAAAAAAAAAAAAAAGGTTAGGTTAGGTTAGGTTAGGTTAGGTTAGGTTAGGTTAGGTTGACGGGCCAGTTGGCGTAGTGGTGAGCAATGTACGACCCACGCACTGGTCCCCGGGTTCGTGTCCCGGTCCGAACATAATTTAATAATTTATATATGTTCGGGGTCGGTGGTCTATAGCGAGTACAACCACCCCCGCATAATTTGGGGGTGGCTACGAGCTATTGGTGGCATGTTAGAAAGCTCTAAAGTCTCGACGGGGACTGTGAGTTAGTATAACATACATGGCGGTTGACCGAAAGTTCACTGCTTCTGAAGTCCTAGGCAGACGGCCCATAATGGACGGAAGTTGCGGAGAATTAGTAGGTCTGAGGTTGGGAACGTGTAGTTCCAGAAGAGATGGTAGAATGAGTACCACCGGTTGAGGGGCCGGTGGGAAAATTCGAATCTCTTTTTCCGGGGGAGAGGCTGACTCCTACCGGACGCGTCCCCGGGTGGCGGATGGGGGAGTGCCACTCGCAACCGGCCCCAAACGGGAGCGAGTGGTAGCGGGGAAACCCGCCGCGGACCAACAGCCAGGGTGGGGTGTCAGGCGGACACCCGGGCCCACCGGAGGTAGCGCGGTGTCTCTGGCCGTTTTCACGGTAGGAGGCACTGCGCGGGCCGCACTGCCGGGACTAGCCCGTCGGTGCGGCGGCTGGAGCGGGGCCACTTCGGTGGTCCTGTGTCTAGCGAGGGGTGTCGGCAGCCAGCTCAGTCGGAGCTGGGCCGACGGTAGGGGGGCCGCGGGGGAAGAGGAGTGCCGGTATTGCGGTGCGCCGCTCGTCCCTATCTCCCGCGGCCTAGCGGGGCCACCACCGTTGGATGGTGGACGCGGTGGGGATGCAGAGGAAGAGGAGCTACGGTATTACGGTGCGCCGTACTCCCTATCCTCTGCAACCGTTTTGGGGGGGTTGTCGGGGGGGGCCGCGGGGGGCGGGAAGAACAAAATATTTCTCCCCGCCTTCCGCGGTCCCAGCGGGGCCGTCACCGCTGTATGGCGGCATGTGAGGGGGTGGCAGGGGAAGGGGAGTGTCGGCGTTGTCGCATCCTCTTCTCCTGCTGCCGTTTTTGGGTGGGCCCATTTGGGCGTTTTGCGGTTTGCCCAACTCGTTTGGGTGGGAGGTTTTGGGTGTATACGTATAGACTTATATACGTATACACCCCTTCTTTTTTGCAGTGTGCCCACTTCGGTGGGCGGTGTTCAGGTTGTGTGGGGCTGCTCCGGGTACTTCTCTGATCAGCAGAGTGGACTTGCGAGCAGCCTCACTTTTCTGGGGGGTTCACTTCGGTGGACAGAGGGGTCTGTTTCTCAGCAGGCCCCTCACCTGACGGGCCGACCATCTGGCCTGCCGCCGGGGCGTCGCGGTTGTATGCTAACGCGATCCCGTGGCGCCCCACTATGGCGGATGAGGGTTGGGGTCAGGTTTTAGTGGGTAGTACGGGCCGCCTCTTGTTCTCACAAGGGTGTTAGGCCTGTGAGTCCCACACAGTGCCTCCTGGGGGTCAGGGGGTCAGTGCGATAAATGCATTTCCTGACGTTAAAAAAAAAAAAAAAAAAAAAAAAAAAAAAAAAAAAAAAGGTTAGGTTAGGTTAGGTTAGGTTAGGTTAGGTTAGGTTAGGTTAGGTTCCCGACCCGTGGGAGTTGCTGGGTCTTCTATCGGGCGCGTCCCCCGGTGGCGGATAGGGGAACGCCACTCGCAGTTTGCGGGTGGTACCGGAGTAATCCGGCGCGGACCAAAACCAGCAGGTATGGGCGTACCTTTAGGGGATTGTTATCCCCACGGCCTAGCGGAGCACACCGTAAACAAAGCCGAAGCTGTGGATCAGCACCGAGGCTGGGCGGGTCCGGTGGGTGCTTTACTGCGCAGCCGGGCTGCACTCCCTGTGCAACGCCCTCCTCAAATCTCGTAATCCCGGTGACTGGTGCCGTTGTCATGTCTAGCGGCCGGGAACTGGGACCGAGGGCCCTGGCTTAACCGCCCGGGCTGCGAGGAAGAAAACCTCTATAAAAAAATTACCCCGAATCCCAAGCGGCGGAGCAGCGCGAGGGGATGCATGGCTGATGGGTAGTTCAGTCGCTACTGCTTTCCCCCGTTAGAGTACCGGCCGACACTTTAACGGGTTACGCTAGGCTTATCCGGGTGCAGGGGGCACCGCTCGGATGGACCTTATATATCCCCCATACTCGTGGGAACAGTATGGAGCACATTAAAACAACAAACCCACAAGACGCAGTGCCTGAGACGGGCGGAGTAGACGTTGTGCCTGAGACGGGCGGAGAGACAAGTGTGCCAGTGATTGGCGGAGTTGCAGGAGTTGCTCCTAGGAAAGGAGTGCGGTCTCCAAGCGGAGTCCGAGTTGGGCCTAGTAAGCGCACTGGAGTACCAGTAAAAAGTACCACGGCCAGAAGTCAGTCGGGGTCGCCAGAAGACGACGTGAGACCTAAGGAGAAAGTTATGGTCAACCGCGGGAGAGGTCGTCCACCGACTACAGGCCAATACGTTGGGTTACTAGAAGCAAAACGCGCTTTAAATGAAGCGAAGAAAGAGGAGTTAATGCTCAGAGCCCAAAAAGAGGTAGCGGATATGGCATCGGCACTGAAGGTTAGAGCTGAGCGACGCCAAATGAACGCATCCCCTAATATTACCGGAGGGGAAGAAGAGTCGGTTTTGGCATTAGATCTCCAGAACAAGGTGAAATCTAGCCTAGAGGTGATCGAAACGGTGGCCACAAAATCTGGCAACTTAAAGGGCACTTTTACCAAGGCCCTTAAGGATGCGGCGAGTGCAATTGCTATAGCAGTTGACCAGCTTGCAAGCCGCACAGCAACCGATGAGACGGAGCAGCTACGGGCTGATAACATCAAGCTACGAAATGAGATAGCCGAACTAAGGAAAGAGGTCGCAGGTATGAGGACAGAACTTGAAATGCAAAAGTCACATAAAACCATACCGCAGACAATTTCCGAAGAACAACAGATGACAACCTCGATGCCGGACCCAAAACACTCGGATAATCAGGAGCTAGTGCGTTCCATAGTTGTGCAGGTGGGCACTATTATGAGTGATCGGTTCGAAGCACTGGAGACGAGACTGCTAAGGGAACAACGAGTCCCAGTGCCGTTGGTCTCTAATACAGTCCGTGAGAGGAAGTCAGAGGCCACTCCTACTACCCTCATGGCTCCCGCCAACCCGGGCCTAAAGGAGCGCAAGAAAAAGGAAAAGAAGAAGGCAAAGAAGGAAAAGGCATCTTCAAAAGCGGCACAAGCAGTGGCTACCATCGGCGCCACTCAACCCTTACCAACTTCAGCCATGTCGGAGGGTTGGAACCTGGTAGTCAAGAAAGGCGCCAAAAAGAAGGCAGTGACAGCTCAGCCAGCTAAAAAGCAAGCAGCGCCAGGTCTAAATAAGCAACCTAAGCTGCATCCTCCCCGCTCTGCTGCAGTCGTCATCAGGCTCCAGCCTTCAGCCGTTGAACGGAACCTTACGTATGGAGAGGTATTTACCAAGGTCAAGGAGAAGCTAAACTTAAACGAACTGGGCATAAAGGACCTTCGGTACAAAGTTGCCGCGACAGGCGCCAGGATGCTGGAGTTACCTGGCGCGAACAATGACGACAAAGCAGACGCCTTAGCTAAAGAGCTAGGTACCTTCTTAGAAAGTGGGGATGTACACATCTCACGGCCAGTGAAGTGTACTGAACTCCGGGTACTCGGCTTGGACGACTCAATCACGCCAGAAGAACTGGCTGAATCAATTAGCAGAACAGGTGGCTGCGTCAAGGAGGCCGTTAAAGTTGGTGATATTCGTCGCAATCGGTTCGGCCTGGGGTCGGCATGGGTAAAATGTCCTGTGTTAGCAGCGAAGAAGGTAACATCGGAGGGCAGAATTCAGGTTGGGATTTTTACGGCTCGGGTTAAACTACTGCAGCCCCGCCCACAGCGCTGCTTTCGCTGCCACGAGCAGGGTCACATGGCGGCTAAATGCACTAGTGGTTATGACCGCAGCAGCCAGTGCTTTCGGTGCGGAGAATCAGGTCACACACGCAGACAATGCTCAGCTGCGCCACACTGCCCGGTTTGTGAGTCTGCCAAGAGACCGGCCAACCATATTGTTGGCAGCGCTGCCTGCGCTCGAGCCCTGGTTGAAGGGCGTAAGAAAAAGGGGACGAAGAAGAGGAAACGTCCCGAGGCTACCAAGCCACCCCTGGAGAATAAACACTTAACCAATAATAATGGCCCTTAAAGTGTTACAGGCAAATCTGAACCACTGTGCTAGGGCCCAGGATCTGTTAATCCAAAGCCTGGTACAGTGGTCCATACAGCTGGCTGTATTGTCGGAGCCTTATTACATCCCAGCAAGAGACAACTGGGTTGGCGATAGCGACCAACTTGTGGCATTAATTGCCCAAACAAGTGCAGGCGCACCGCTTTTTACACAGGTGCACAGAGGGTCCGGTTTTGTGGCAGCCCTTTTAGGCGAAGTACTTGTAGTGGGTGTCTACTGCTCTCCCAGCAAGACTCTTGTAGAGTTTGAGAATTTCCTGGATAGACTGGGAGAAATTATATCTCGTAGTAGGCACCACTATATACTCGTGGCAGGCGACCTGAACGCCAAGTCAGAGGCGTGGGGCTGCCCAGCAACGGATGCCCGAGGGCGATCACTGGAAGAGTGGTTAGTTGCCACCGGCCTGACCATCTTGAACCAGGGAACTGTGGACACGTGCGTGCGGAGGCAGGGAGGATCCATAGTGGACTTAACTTTCGCCAACCCTGCCTTAGCGCACCGTGTACACGCTTGGCGAGTGCGGGATGATGTGGAGACCCTTTCAGATCATCGTTATATTCAATACGATATCTCCACACATCCCGCGGTGCCGCCAAACCTCAGTAGAACCGTGAGAGAGGAAGGCCCGAGATGGCAGTTGAAGCGCCTAAACAGGGAGGCCCTAAGAGAAGCAGCTACCGTAGCCGCTTGGCTACCTCAACAAGCAGGATCGCCGGAAGACATGGCGAGGAGAGTAGAGGAGCTGATGAAGCGCATTTGCGATGCGGCAATGCCTCGATCTGGCAGACGCCCTCCCAAACAACAAGTCTGGTGGTGGACGACAGAAATCTCACAATTACGCGAGAACTGCGTCGCTGCCAGGCGTCTCTTTACTCACTACCGGAGGAGAGTTAACCGAGATCAGGCTGAGGAGGAGCGAAGATATGCAGCTTACATAGAGGCGAAGGCGCGCCTCCAGGTCCAGATTACCAGGACCGTAAATGAGGGAAAGATCGAGATGCTGGAGGGGCTCAACAGAGACCCTTGGGGCACACCGTACAAATTAGTACTCAATAGACTTCGCCCCTGGGCCCCCCCAATCACACAGACTCTCGAACCAGAGATACTGCACGGTGTGCTAGAGACACTTTTCCCACACCATGAGAACTTTGTGTCACCGCAGATGGCTCCGCGAGTAACAACTGATGGCCATGATTTACAGGACGAAGTACCGGAGGTGAACGAAGAAGAGATGGTAGCTGCGGTCATACGCCTACGTGGCAAATCTGTATCCCCAGGACCCGACGGTATACCAGGACGAGCGCTAGCATTAGCGATGGATGCGTTAGGACCTTGTATGAGGGGGCTTTTTTCTGCCTGTCTGGCTCAAGCCTTAATCCCACAGAGGTGGAAGACAGGCAGGTTGGTCCTCCTTAAAAAGGAAGGGCGTTCGGCGGATTCACCTTCTGCATACCGCCCTATTGTAGTGCTGAACGAAATGGCCAAATTATTCGAGCGCGTACTGGTCGAGCGCTTGATGCGTCATTTGGCTGACGTCGGGCCTGATCTCTCGGATTCCCAGTTTGGTTTTCGTAGGGGTCGCTCCACTACGGACGCCATCCTACGAGTCAAATCCTGCGCACAGGATGCGGTCTCCCAAGGCGAAGTAGTTTTTGCGGTGTCCTTGGATATCGTAAATGCTTTTAACTCTTTGCCTTGGGCTTGCATCAGGGAAGCGCTCCGTTACCATGGGGTGCCAACCTACCTGTGCCGTATTGTAGACGCCTACCTCTCCGAAAGATCGGTGGTCTTTCCAGGAAAATATGGCTGGGGGAGATGGGAAGTGTCGTGCGGTGTTCCACAGGGCTCGGTCCTCGGCCCGTTGCTGTGGAACATCGGTTACGACTGGATTCTTAGAAGTACTACACTGAGAGGTGTCAGCATCCTTTGTTACGCGGATGACACAGTGGTCCTAGCACGGCAAAAAAGCCCAAGGGAAGCGGCTATGCTAGCGACGGCGGGAGTGGCCCATATCATCGGTAAAATTAGGAGACTGGGGCTAAAGGTTGCTCTAGAGAAGTCGGAGGCGATATGCTTCCATGGCCCTCGAAAAGCATCTCCTCCAGATAGCCACATAACCATTGATGGAGTCCGCATCGGTCTGTCGAGTACGATGAAATACCTAGGACTCGTGCTCGACAGCCGATGGAACTTCCAGGCGCACTTCCGCGCTCTTGCGCCGAAACTGATGAAGGTAGCAGGCGCACTTAGTAGGTTACTGCCTAACCTGCAAGGACCTAATTGCTCAAGCAGGCGCCTTTACCTGGGGGTGCTACGGTCCATGGCGCTCTATGGGGCCCCGGTATGGGCGGATGCTCTCTGCCGTACAAATGTGGCTGTCATGCGACAATCGCAAAGAGTACTGGCAACGAGAGTCGTGAGAGGCTATCGCACAATTTCAAGCGACGTGGCGTGTGTGCTGGCTGGAGTTCTACCCTGGGACCTGGACGCGGTCTCCTTGGCGTCAACGTACCGGCGGCGTCGAGGTTTTGTGTCCGGGGACCTCAGTCCAGCACAAAGCGGGAGCGAAGAGCAGGATACCGCTATTGAAACTTGGCTCGGCAGATTGGAGCATGTTTCGGCTGGTCGAAGGACCATTGATGCGGTATGCCCCGTTCTAAACCAGTGGTTGACAAGAAAACATGGTGTTCTTTCCTTCCGGCTAACGCAGGTCCTCACGGGGCACGGGTGCTTTGGGGGCTACCTGTGCCGCGTCGCCGGAAGAGAGCCGGATTCACGCTGCCACCACTGCAGCGACTGCGCCAATGAGGACGCCCAGCACACGCTGGAATTTTGCACAGCATGGGAGTCAGAGCGGGAGGCGCTCCGCAGTGTTGTGGGGGCGGACCTGACGCTGCCGGCCGTGATTTCTGCCATGGTCGGTAGCGAAAGGTCCTGGGACGCCGTCCAGACCTTCTGCGAGGTCGTGATGTCGCAGAAGGAGGCGGCGGAGAGAGAGAGGGAGGCGACTTCCGATCTCGCCATCCGCCGTCGAAGGACCGGGCGCCGGAGAGCGGCACAAGACCGCCGCCTCCCCCCCTAACACTAGCCAGAGGGCGGTAGACTTGGGGAAGTCTGCCGCCTAACAACCTGGCCCGAGTAGGCGCGCGCGGTGTCCGCCGCGCGCTACTCTAGTTGGTAGTCGTAGAGGGTGCCTCCTCCACCCTCCGACACCGAGGAGAGCCGTTGGGCTATCGCCGTCGGGGTCGCGGATGATTTCTGGTTCCCGTGGCCCCGGCATCAAGGCGATCAAGGTGGACACCGTCAGGTTTTAGTGGGTAAACTGCCGTGCGTTTACTATCTCTAGCACGGCAGGAGTCCCACATAACCCGTCGTTCTTCCCCAGGCGGCGGGTACTCGTAACGAGTTTCCTGACGTTAAAAAAAAAAAAAAAAAAAAAAAAAAAGGTTAGGTTCCCGAGGGAGTTGTTGGTCCTCCTACCGGGCGCGTCCCCAGGTGGTGGATAGGGGAATGCCACCCGCTTTTAGTGGGTGGTAGCGGGGAAACCCGCCGCGAACCAAAACCAACAGGTGTGGGCGCACCTTTAGGGGTTTGTTAACCCCACGGCCTAGCGGAGCACACCGTAAACAAAGCCGAAGCTGTGGATCAGCACACCTTCACTATGGCAAGTAACAAACTTCATTCGGAACTACCCCAGGAGGGTACCGGTGTGTCTATCCGCCGGGAATCCCTCCGTGCTACGGCGCGCTGTCCCTTGAATTCTGGGGGGGACACTTACTGCCATGGTGATGCCGGGAAGGTGCCCGAGAAGGGCGTGGACGATGGGCCTGCGATGGGCGGCGAAAATTATGGAGGAAACGTGCCTGAGACGGGCGGTGGCGAAGTGCCTGCGATGGGCGGGGGAAAGATGCCAGAGACTGGCGGTGTTAGTGTAGGGCCTGAGATGGGCGGTGTCGAAGAGGCCGTGCCTTGTAAGGGTACAGCAGTAGCGGTGGCAAGTACGGCGAGGCAGCCGAAAGTCGTCTTGACTCGGATGGACGTAGTTGAGGGTCTGGTGTCGAGAAGAGGTTCGGTGTCCTCGCTTGGTTTGGAGTCCGATGGAGAAAGCTGTTTCTCGATAGGATCATTGGGGAGCGTAGGGAGATCTCAGAAACATCTGAGAAAGAGGACGAGGGACAACCTGGACAGTCGGTCTGGGTCTTCGGATGAGGAGAGGAGGCCCAAGGCCAGGGTTGTGGCCACCAAAGGAAGAGGGCGCCCGCCAACAACGGGTGAATACGTGGGCTTGGCTGAGGCGAAGCGAGCCCTCAATGAGGCGAAACGAGAGGAGATCCGACTGCGTGCGGAAGAGGAGGTGGCCGGGTTGTCATTGGCGGTGTCCACCCGGGCCAATTCGCGCATGTCGGGGGCAACACCGATCCAGACGCAAAAGGAGGCAGAGGCTGTTCTGACACCGGAGCTTCACGCGCAGGTGGCAGACAGCCTCAGAGTAATACTGAAGGTGGCCAAGACGTCAGGCAATCTTAAGGGTACCTTTGCGAAGGCCCTTAAAGACTCTGCCAATAATATCTCGGCAGCCTTTGACGTCTTGGTGGAGAGGACACAGTCGGAGGAGGTAGCGCAGTTGCGGGCGAGTAACAACCGCCTTAGAACGGAGCTGCAGGACTTGAAGAGGGAGATGGGAGAAATGAAGAAGGAGATGGAGCGCTCTCGTGCTGACTTGCGTCCTACACCATCTCAGGCGCAGGTTACGGCTAGCAGTAGAGACGACGACGAGCTAGCCCGGAAGATCATGGTTCAGGTTGGAACCATGATCAATGCTCGACTTGCAGCGATGGAAGAGCGTCTTTTGCCAGAGCGACGGATTCGTCCTCCTCTGGCGGCAGACACCACCCGGACTAAGACTGTGGCGGAGCCATCCGTTACCACATTGATGGCTCCAGCCAACAACCCGGCGCAGACAAAGAAGAGTAAGAAGAAGGAAAAGAAGAGGGCAGTCCAGGCAACAACATCTGCTGAAGCACAGCCGCCGCCAACGAGCTCTGCCGAGGCACAGGAGCCCTGGACTAAGGTGGTGAAAAAGAAGAGGAAGGGGAAGCAAAAACAGGCTGCCCCAAACAAAAAGACAGAGAAGAAGCCAAGGCTGCGACCTCCGAGCTCAGCGGCTATCTCCATCAAGCTGCAGCCGGAGGCCGTGGATCGAGGTCTCACTTACGCGGGAGTCCTCGCGGACTTTACGCGGAAAGTGGACCTGGCTACGTTGGGTATCTCTGACGTCCGGTTCAAGTTGGCAGCAACGGGTGCCCGGATGTTGGAGCTGCCCGGCGACAAGGGGGCAAAAGCGGACGCGTTAGCGCAACGATTAGCCGCGATCGTTGATCCGCATGAAGTCCAGATCTCCAGGCCCACGAGATGCGTGGAGTTGCGTGTCAGTGGCCTGGACGATTCGGCCACGCGGGAGGAAGTAGCCCAAGCGATAAGCCGTGTTGGTGGTGGCACTCCCACTGATCTCATCAGGGTGGGAGATGTTCGGCGAAATCGTGGGCTGAATTCGGTGTGGGTGCGCTGCCCTGTCATGGTAGCGAAGAAACTTTTGAAGACTAGGAGAGTGCCGGTTGGTTTAGTGACGGCACGTGTGTCGCTGCTGGACCATCGGCCTCTTAGATGCTTCCGCTGCCACGAAGCCGGTCACGTGGCGGCCGGCTGTAAGAGCGCGGACAGGAGTGGCCAGTGCTTCCGCTGTGGAGGGGAAGGGCACAAGATTGGCCAGTGTCAGGCGGTTCCACATTGCTCGGTCTGCGAGTCGGCGGGGCTCTCTGCGGATCATTCCGTGGGGAGTGCAGCCTGCTCTAAGTTCGCGGCAAACAGGCGGAAGAAGAAAGCCGGGAACCGGCGAGTCCCGCGTGGTAGGCCAGAGGGCGGTCGACTTGGGGAAGTCGGCCGTCCACGGAATCTGGCGGAGTAGCGTTGCGCTTGGTTAGTTCCCGCACGCTACTCGAGAAGGCCGTCGGGGGTGATACCCCTTGACATCTTGAGACGGGCCTAGCAGCTCTCGCCGTCGGGGTCGCGGAAGAATTTGGATACCCGTGCCCCGGCCTCATGCGATGAGGAGGAACACCGTGTGGTTTTAGTGGGTATACCGCCGTGCGCTTACCATCTTTGCGCGGCGGGAGTCCCACATAACCCGTCTGCTTCCCCAGGCGGCGGGTACTCGTAACGAGTTTCCACACGTAAAAAAAAAAAAAAAAAAAAAAAAAAAAAAAAAAAAAAAAAAAAAAAAAAAAAAGGTTAGGTTAGGTTAGGTTCCCGTGGGAGTTGCTGGGTCTTCTATCGGGCGCGTCCCCCGGTGGCGGATAGGGGAACGCCACTCGCATTTTGCGGGTGGTACCGGAGTAATCCGGCGCGGACCAAAACCAGCAGGTATGGGCGTACCTTTAGGGGATTGTTATCCCCACGGCCTAGCGGAGCACACCGTAAACAAAGCCGAAGCTGTGGATCAGCACCGAGGCGGGGCGGGTCCGGTGGGTGCTTTACTGCGCAGCCGGGCTGCACTACCTGTGCAACGCCCTCCTCAAATCTCGTAATCCCGGTGACTGGTGCCGTTGTCATGTCTAGCGGCCGGGAACTGGGACCGAGGGCCCTGGCTTAACCGCCCGGGCTGCGAGGAAGAAAACCTCTATAAAAAATTACCCCGAATCCCAAGCGGCGGAGCAGCGCGAGGGGATGCATGGCTGATGGGTAGTTCAGTCGCTACTGCTTTTCCCCCGTTAGAGTACCGGCCGACACTCTAACGGGTTACGCTAGGCTTATCCGGGTGCAGGGGGCACCGCTCGGATGGACCTTTTATATCCCCCATGCTCGTGGGAACAGCATGGAAAGAAGACAAAACAAAAACCCACACGACGTAGTGCCTGAGACGGGCGGAGTAAGAGATGTGCCAGAGATTGGCAGAGTAGAAGAAGGGCCTGAGACGGGCGGTGAAAAGAGTGTGCCAGCAACTGGCGGAGTTAAGCCTAAAATAGGCAGAGCTGCAGGCGTGGTACCTGCTAAAGGAAAGCGGTCCCCAAGCGAAGTTCGAGCTGGACCGGAAAAGAGCGGAGGCAGAATACCTGCAAAAGGTGCGGTCCGCAGTCAGTCGGGGTCCCCGGAAGATGGTACGGGGCCCAAGACGAGTACTGCCCAACGCGGGAGAGGTCGTCCTCCCACCACATGGCAATATGTGGGTCTAGCGGAAGCCCAACGTGCCCACAATGAGGCGAAGAAAGAGGAACTTAGACTCAGAGCCCAAAAAGAGGTAGCAGATATGGCGTCGGCCCTTAAGACGGGAACTAGCCCACGACCAGAAGGTGGGACCACTACCAGGGTAGGTGAGGAGGCGGAATCGGTACCGGAATTACAAGACCGGATCAAAACCAGCCTCGAAGTAATCGAGAAAGTTGCCACAAAATCCGGCAACTTAAAAGGCACTTTTACCAAGGCCCTTAAAGACGCAGCAAGTGCAATAGCAGGTGCCGTGGACATACTTGCCCGACGCACCGTATCCGAGGAAACAGCACAGCTACAAGCCAGTAACACCAGGCTACAGTTGGAGGTGGCTGAACTGAGAGAGGAGGTGTTAACCCTAAGAAAAGCACTAGAACAAGCTCATAGCTCAGAGGTAGAAGAGCTTCGGAAAGAGCTAGCGCTACTAAGGGAACAACATGAAAAGCCCCGCGCTATCGAAAAGGAGACGGCCGCTCAAACACCGAACCCAATGGCATTTAATACCGACGAATTGGTGCGCTCCATAATGGGGCAGGTCGGCCAAATGATAAGTGCGCGTTTCGATGCTTTGGAGAAAAGGCAGCCGGAACAACAACCTTGTATATTGGCTGAAGAGAAGGTAGGTCAATCACGTAAACCGGAAACTGCTGCCACTACCCTCATGGCACCGGCTAACCCGGGTCCTAATACACGCAGCAGATTGAAGAAGAAGAAGGAAAAAAAAGTACGTTCTAGGGAGAAGCGGACGGTGGAAAAGGTTCCAGAAACATCCAGGCCTACTCCTACTCCTACCGTTTCGGAAGGTTGGAACGTAGTGGTGAGAAAGGGAGCGAAGAAGAAAGTTGCGCCAGCCCAGCAGGTCAGAAAAGAGGCGACGCTTAACAAGCTCAAACCATCTCAGCTGCGCCCACCGCGCTCGGCGGCAGTTGTCATCAAACTTCAGCCGTCCGCTGCCGAACGGAACGTCACTTACGGAGATATCTTTACACAGGTCAAGCAAAACATAGATCTTAATGACCTGGGTATCAAGGACCTTCGATATAAGGTAGCTGCAACCGGAGCAAGGATGCTCGAACTACCTGGGGCCAATAATGATGTAAAAGCTGACGCCTTGGCGCAGCGTCTAGCCACAATACTAGATAATGGAGACGTTCTAATATCCCGGCCTGTAAAATGTGCCGAGCTTCGAGTGCTTGGTCTCGACGATTCGGTGACATCAAAGGAACTAGCCGAAGCGGTCAGCAGAACAGGTGGCTGTGACAAAGAGGCGGTAAAAGTAGGCGACATACGTCGCAATCGGGCTGGCATAGGAACGGCCTGGGTTAAATGCCCAGTGCTGGCAGCGAAAAAGATCGCAGAGGAGGGAAGATTTAGTGTCGGTCTCGTGTCGGCACAAGCCAAACTTCTGGAGCTTCGACCACAACGCTGCTTCAGGTGCCACGAGCTGGGGCACGTCGCGGCTAAATGCACCGGCGCTGATGACCGCAGCGAACAGTGTTTTCGATGTGGGAGACCGGGTCATAAGCGTGGGCAATGCTCGGACGAACCGCATTGTCCGGTCTGCGAGCAAGCCAACAAGACAGCAAACCATATCATTGGCAGCGCAGCCTGCACCCGGGTGCTCGCCCAAAAGAAGAGAGGAGGCAAACGTCCTACGGCTGTTAAGCCGCCCACAGAGGAGCAAATGTCGGACCGATAATAATGGCGATAAAGGTCCTACAAACCAATTTGAACCACTGTGCCAGAGCCCAAGACCTGTTTGTACAAAGCTTGGTGCAGTGGTCCGTGCAGATAGCCGTTGTCGCGGAACCGTATTACATTCCTCCGCGGGACACCTGGGCTGCAGATGAGGACAAGCAGGTAGCAATCGTGACCCAGGTCGCTGCTGGCACTCCACCTTTTTCGCGAATTGTCAAAGGTGCGGGATGCGTTGCGGCACTACTGGGACGGGTTGTTATAGTTGGAGCATACTTTTCCCCTAATAAAACTCTGACAGAATTTGAAGAGTTCCTTGACAGGTTGGGGGATCTGATTACTCGCTTTCACACTGCGGAAATCATTCTCGCGGGGGATTTAAATGCGAAGTCCTCAATGTGGGGCTCGACAGTAGAGGACGCGAGAGGGAGGGCCCTAGCGGAGTGGTCAGTGGCTATGGATTTGACTATCCTCAACCGAGGGTCGGTTAATACATGCGTGCGACGGCAGGGCGGGTCCATCGTGGACGTAACGTTTGCGAGCCCTGCCTTAGCGCGACGTGTACACTGCTGGCGAGTGCTGGATAATGTGGAGACACTCTCGGACCATCTCTACATCCAATATGAGATCTCCACTTATCCGGCGGTGCCGCCAAGCCCGGGTCGACTCCCGAGAGAGAATAGTCCAAAATGGCAGCTTAAGCGTCTTGACCCAGAGGTGCTTAAGGAGGCGTCTACTGTAGCCTCTTGGCTGCCCCAACACACCTCATCTCCGGAGGAGACAGCTTGCCGATTGGAGGAATTAGTAAGGAGTATCTGTGATGCTGCTATGCCTCGGTCTGGACGTCGCCCTCCAAGGCAACAAGTGTGGTGGTGGACGTCAGAAATTGCACAACTACGCAAGGACTGCGTTGCCGCCCGACGTCTATACACACACTACCGGAGGAGAACACACAGAGATTCCGCTGAGGAGAACCGCAGGTACGCTGGCTACGTTGAGGCGAAGGCACTACTCCGAACCCAGATTGCCAGAGCCATCACAGAGGGAAGAGCCAAGATGCTGGAGGGGCTCGATCGTGACCCTTGGGGCACCCCTTACAAGTCAGTAAGGAATAAACTACGCCCATGGACCCCTCCACTCACTGAGACGTTGGATGGAGACGTGTTGCGAGGTGTGCTGGAGACTCTGTTCCCCCAACATGCCAATTACGTGCCTCCACAGATACTTCCAAGAAGAGTAGCGGACGATTCCCAGTTACAGGACGAAGTACCGGAAGTTAATAACGAGGAGATAGAAGCGGCGGTGGCACGAATGCGTGGGAAATCCGTTACACCCGGACCAGACGGAGTACCAGGTCGTGCGCTAGCTCTTATGATGGACGCTTTAGGGCCTTGTATAAGGGGATTATTCACTGCCTGTCTGGCTCAAGCCATAATTCCACAGAGGTGGAAGACAGGCAGGTTAGTCCTCCTTAGAAAGGAAGGGCGTCCAGTAGAATCTCCATCCGCCTACCGGCCCATTGTGCTCTTAAGTGAAACAGCCAAACTTTTTGAGCGTATATTGGTCGAGAGACTGAACAAGCACATGGCGGAAGTAGGGCCGGACTTATCAGACGCGCAGTTTGGCTTCCGGGCTGGTCGCTCCACAGTGGATGCCATTCTGCGGCTCAAGTCCTGTGCACAGTATGCGGTTTCCCGGGGTGAGGTAGTTCTTGCGGTATCGCTGGACATTGCGAACGCTTTTAACTCCTTGCCCTGGGCTTGCATCAAGGCGGCACTACAACATCATAGGGTGCCCACCTACTTGCAGCGTGTCATTGGGAGTTACCTCTCTGACAGGTCGGTTATCTTTCCTGTGCAGAACGGCTGGAGAAGACATGAAATATCGAGCGGTGTTCCACAGGGCTCGGTCCTTGGGCCACTCCTGTGGAACATCGGCTACGATTGGGTACTGAGGAGCAGCACACTGAGAGGTATCAGCGTCGTGTGCTATGCGGATGATACCCTAATCCTAGCAAGGGAGAAAACGTATAGGGAAGCCGCGATCCTGATGACAGCAGGAGTAGCCCACATTGTTGGGAAAATCAGAAGGCTGGGGTTGGAAGTCGCTTTAGACAAGTCACAGGCGATATGCTTTCATGGCCCTCGAAGGGCACCACCAGTAGATTCCCACATAGAGGTGGATGGAGTATGCATTAGGTTGTCGGGCACGATGAAGTATCTAGGACTCGTGCTCGACAGCCGGTGGAATTTCCGAGCCCATTTCCAGGTGCTTGCACCAAAATTAATGAAAACGGCCGGAGCACTTGCCAGACTGCTGCCTAATTTGAGTGGACCGAGTTCTCCTAGCAGGCGGCTATATCTCGGGGTTCTGAGGTCGATGGCACTTTATGGTGCCCCTGTGTGGGTGGACGCCCTTTGCCGTGAAAACGTGTCTGTTCTACGACGATCGCAAAGGATAATGGCCACGAGAGTAGTAAGGGGATACCGCACAATTTCAGGTGAGGTGGCGTGTATGCTAGCTGGAGTAACACCATGGGACCTGGACGCTCTTTCCTTGGCAACGACTTATCATCGGCGCCGAGGCCAAGCGTCTGGGGACCTAAGTCCAGCACCACGCGAAGGCTCGCAAGAACGTGATGCGTTGATAGAAGGGTGGCTCGCAAGATTAGAGCACGTTCCAAGTGGCCGTAAAACCATTGACGCAATTCAGCCCATCCTGAGGCAGTGGCTGGCTAAAAAACACGGAGTTCTATCCTTCCGGCTGACGCAGGTCCTTACGGGGCACGGGTGCTTCGGTGGCTACCTGTGCCGCGTCGCCGGAAGGGAGCCGGACCCACGCTGCCACCACTGTAGTGACTGCGTTAATGAGGACGCCCAACACACGTTGGAGTTCTGCCCAGCGTGGGCGTCAGAGCGGGAGGCGCTCCAAAGTGTTGTGGGGGCAGACCTGTCGCTCCCGGCCGTGATCAAAGCCATGGTCGAGAGCGAACGGGCCTGGGACGCCGTCCAGACCTTCTGCGAGGTCGTGATGTCGCAGAAGGAGGCGGCGGAGAGAGAGAGGGAGGCGACTTCCGATCTCGCCATCCGCCGTCGAAGGACCGGGCGCCGGAGAGCGGCACAAGACCGCCGCCTCCCCCCCTAACACTAGCCAGAGGGCGGTAGACTTGGGGAAGTCTGCCGCCTAACAACCTGGCCCGAGTAGGCGCGCGCGGTGTCCGCCGCGCGCTACTCTAGTTGGTGGTCGTAGAGGGTGCCTCCTCCACCCTCCGACACCGAGGTGAGCCGTTGGGCTATCGCCGTCGGGGTCGCGGATGATTTCTGGTTCCCGTGGCCCCGGCATGAAGGCGATCAAGGTGGACACCGTCAGGTTTTAGTGGGTAAACTGCCGTGCGTTTTCCATCTCTAGCACGGCAGGAGTCCCACATAACCCGTCGTTCTTCCCCAGGCGGCGGGTACTCGTAACGAGTTTCCTGACGTTAAAAAAAAAAAAAAAAAAAAAGGTTAGGTTAGGTTAGGTTTTTTTTTTTTTTTTTTTTTTTTTTTTTGTTATTATTTAATTATCGTCACTATTGATTTTGTGACGGTTTAACCGTTGAGTATATTTTAAACTGTAGAATTTGTGTACTGTAATAGGAGTCCCGCCCTTACAGTACTGAGAACTGATAATTTATTCTAGTGTAAAGTGTAGGGTAACCTAACCCAACCTACCTATTGTTAGTATAATAATAGTTCCAATTTACAATATAGCTTAACTTAGTTCAGTTTACTAAAATAGTTATGACCTCCCTATATTTTTTTTTTTTTTTTTTTTTTTTCTTTTTTTTTTTTTTTTATATATATATAAATAATGTACTATCTCTTGTTTCTTTTTTTTTTATGGAATAGTCATGCTTGAGTGGTTTTTTTTTTTTTTTTTTTTTTTTTTTTTTTTTTTTTTTTTTTTTTTTTTTTTTTTTTTTTTTTTTTTTTTTTTTTTTTTTTTTTTTTATTATGGGGGCCATAACTACGAAAACGAATACAATTTTTACAATAGTTAATTAATAAAATTTACGATTGTTAATGGACAATAAGTGATTATTTACAATGATGCAATAGCAATTCAAATTAAATATAAAATTCCAATGATTATGATGCAATAGCAAATAATTAATTCTAAAATAATTACAAAATAAATGAGATAATAAATAAATTTAAAGTTAATTACAGATTCAATGATATCAATTATTACAATAAGATTACAATTTCTAAAATTAATAATAATTTACAATTAATAATAAATGAAAATGGAGCAATAGCATGCAATATAATATAAATTTATAATTGAAATATGGTTGTTTTATCTTACAATTAATTAAACTAAATAAGTAAAGCAACTATCTTAAGATTACGCTAGGGCCGCCACAGCCGTATTCTAGGTGTTAGTGTAGTATATTGCTAGTTCTAAAGGTAATGATATAATAATAATGTTGCCATAGCATAAAATACAATATTTACAATTACAATAATAAAACTAATGATAAAAATAACAATAATAAAATACTAAAAATGTTGCAATAGCATAAAATTTAATAATTACAATTATATTAAAATTGATTATAATAATAACAATAATGATAATGTTGCAATAGCATAAAATTCCATAATTACAATTATAATGATGTTGCAATAGCATTTAATTCGGTAGTTACAATTAAATTTACTTTTACAATGATAATAAAAATGATTTAAGCTTTAAAAGTAAGAGTGATATGATTATGAACAAGCTACAATTAGTATGTACAGGGTTTTTTTTTTTTTTTTTTTTTTTTTTTTTTTGTAGTTATTTTAGGCATGTGGTGCCATTTTCTTTGGCCACCGTTCTCCAGATTTGTGTGGCAAACTCCAAGAATATGGCTCTGTCTTGTTCATTGGCGATTATTTTGTAATAGTTTTCAGATTTGATGTTGTTTTCTAGAAGTGTGTTTACTTCCCTTCTTTTCCTCTCAAAACGCGGACAGTCATTTAAGAGATGCTGCACTGTTTGTTCACAGTTGGGATCACATTGACACGAGGGGGATGATGATAGTTTGAATTTGAACAAGTAGCTTTTAAAACCCCCGTGGTCTGTGAAAACTTGCGCTAAGCTATTTGACATTTTTATATTTTTGAGTGTCCTATAAGCTTCCCTGATTGATGGGAAGAATAATTTGGTCGTTTTTCCTGCGTCCAGCTCGGTGTACCGTGCGTCCCATTTGGCGATTGTTAAACTGCGTAGTTCCCGCTTTACATACGACCTTGGTATTTTGTCATATGCAAAGCGGGTTTTCTTTGTTAGCGCTGCGTTTCTGGCCAGCTCGTCAGCCCTCTCGTTCCCAGGTATTCCATTATGAGCCTTGATCCAGAAGAGACAGATGTTCGTTCTTGATGATGTGAGTAGATTTCTTACGTCCTGGACTAGTGGGTGAGGGTGCTCTGGGTTCGAGATGGACTCGAGGGCTGACCTAGAGTCACTTAGGATATGAACAGTAGCAGTTCCTTTTTTGGTATTCACCATAGTCATTGCTCGGAACAAGGCCATGAGTTCCGCCTGGTACACCGAGCAGTATGGTGCTAGGGTAGTAGTGGTATATGTTATTTCTTGGTTGTTTTCCCACCAGGAAGCGGCTGCACCCAGTTTGTCTTCCAGCTTGCTCCCATCTGTGTATATTTTGGGTATGTTTGGATCAAGGGTGGACAAGTCATCAAGATTGTTGATCATGCCAAACTTTATTTCTGTTCTTTCCGCTGGGTGTTTTAGGGAGAAAGGTCCGACCATATTCTCCACGGATCCTCCTGGTACTAGGTTCCATGGTTTGCCTCTTTTTATTTCATAGAATTCTTTGTTTTCGATAAGTCTAAGGTCCAAGGGCAAAAGTCTGGCCAGGCATAAGGCCGCAGGCATGGAGGTGGTTCGGTGTGTTTTCGAAATTAGAATGGCAAATTTTCTAGTTACGCTGTTGAGTTTTTGGGTGATGTATTTTCTTTCGGCTACTTGTCCCCAGGCGCCAGCGGCATACAGGATAATGGGTTCAACTGCCGCGACATACAATAGTCTATTCATAGCGGGGCTGAGCCCCCAGCTCACTCTGGTTGCTCTCGAGATCTTTTGATAAACCTTGGTTGCCTTGGAGCATACATTCGTGACGTGTGATTTGAATGTTAGTTTTGAGTCAATTGTTAGTCCCAGTACTTTTAATTCTTTATTTATGACTAGTTCCACTCCGTTGAGGTAAAATTGGGGTGTGTCGTATTTTAGTTTGTTTGTCACAATAATTGCTTGTGTTTTATGTGCAGCAAATTTCATCTTGGCAGTTGTTCCCCAATCTGCGATGACATCAAGTGCCTCTCTTACTGTATTATTAAGTTTGTTTGTTGTACTTGCTGCGGCTATCACCAGTATATCGTCTGCGAATGCCTGGATATGTGCGTCAATATTGTCAGCCTTTTTGAGGAGTGGGTCCAATTGTAAGTTCCACATGAGAGGTCCGCATGTGGAACCCTGGATACATCCTTTGTTGGTAGGACGACTGTTCTCTTTTCCTGCGTATTGGACTGTGATGGATCGGTCGGAGAGATAACTGTTGAAGAGAAGTATAAGGTCTTTAGGACAATCTTTAATTCTCAATTGTTCTAGAATACCAGGCCACCAGGCTCCATCGAAAGCTCCCTCAATGTCGAGTGATATGACAGCTACTATCTTTTTAAGTGCCACTTGCTGTTTAATTATGGTAATGGCATCGTAAAGGGCGTCCTCAGTGCTAGTTTGTGGCATAAATCCGTACTGCCTGGGGCTAAGGTGTTTGTGGTGCCCCAGGTGCCACATAAGTCTAGTAGCTGCCATTTTCTCGAGAATCTTTCCCAGGATTGGGAGTAGTCCTATGGGCCTGTAGGATTTAACATGGGTATAGTCGTCTTTACCTGGCTTAGGGATAATTCTAATAATTGCTTTTTTCCATCTTTTAGGGAAATGACCTAATTGTAGCGATTTATTATATAGGGCAAGGAAAGTGTCGTCCGCTGCTTTGATGGCGGCGACACATATATCCCCGGTGAGGCCATCATCGCCAGGTGCCTTAGTGGGGTGTATTTTGTTTATAGTGGCGTTCAGTTCTTGGTGTGTAAATGGAAGATGTGTGGGACCAGATGTGATGCGTAGTTCGCTGGTCGTGGAATTTATAAAATTCCTGACCCTATTGCGCACCATTTCATGGTGAGTTGAATCTGTTTCAGGATCGTCCTGTGGGTAGAATTTTTTGGCTAAAAGTTCAGCCGAGCCCTGAGGGTCGAGTTGATTACCCTCGTCGTCCTTTAATAGGCAATCCGCTCTGCGCATTTGGGCATTTAGGACCTTGTAGGCACTTTCCCAGATTGTTGTCCCATCTTGGTTGGTGCAAAAGTTCTTCCAACTGGTTATCTTTGTTTCTTCAATGAGGGTTTTGTATCTTTCCAGGGATTCGAGGTATTCAGCCACAAGGTATGGTCTCCTTCTAGGGTTAGCGTTCCTGATTTTATTCCTGCGTCTGATGGTCTCACGCTTAGTCGCAGTCAATTCTTTTGTCCACCACTTGAGTTTAGTGTTTTTGATTTTGGTGATGGGCGGGATCGCGTTGCAGCAGGCGTTATCTAACGTCTCGTGTATAAGATCTACTGTGTGGTCTAGCTGTTCTGGTTGGTTAATATTATCAATGTATTCTTTGTTGATTCTATTTTCTTCCAATTTATTAATAAATCGAAGGCGGAAGTCTGTCCAGTTTGCTTTTTTTGTATTGAACTTTCTAGTAGTGTTTCTAGGCGGAGGCTTTTCCCCATAAGGAGGTGCTATAGAGAATGTTATGGCTCTATGGTCGGACGTAGTTATCAGGTCCGGTTCGACTTTCCATTCTGAAGCAAGGGGAAGTAGGTGAAAGGAACATGCTGTAATGTCCACAATGCTTTCGTATTTTCTGTTGTTTCTGAAAGCGCTGAATGTTGGGACAGTGGAGTCGTTGAGGATCGCGAATTGAAGTTGGGCCAGCAGTTCGGTGATTGCTTCGCCCCTATTATCTTCGTCATTGCACCCCCACCAGTGGCTTTTGGCATTAACGTCGCCAGCCACAATGATGGAGGGGGTGTTGATGTTGTCGATGACTCGCGTGACTTGCTGCAGATACTCGTCCAAGGGCTCCGTGCCCTCGAAGTAAACACTTAAGAGTCCTATCTTAATATTATTGTGCTCAATGAGTGCACACGCTATGTTAGGTGTTATATACTGTGGAAATTCACTTATGACTATGTTAGTATTGAACACGACTATGGCGGCCTTAACTGGTTTGGATAGTGGTTCTGCTTGTACAACCCGATGCAGTCCCATACTCGTTTTCCCTTTGTTGCCTGTGTAAGGCTCTTGCAGAAGGGCAAAGTCTACCCCCCTTCTAAGTGCAGCTTCGAGGCACTCTGAAGTTGCCGCTTGCCCTCTCCCCAAATTGGCCTGAAGGGCCTTAAGTTTGCTGGTGGCGCTTAATTTACTATGTGAATCTAGTGTATCGGTGCCCTTAGCAGTAACTAATAAGGGATCGGGCTAACCGATCATACTTTTGCCATTCTGGGCAGGAAGAACTGTAAGCTGGGTGTGTGTCATCGCTTTTACAGTTGATGCACTTGGGGTTGGTATTTTTGGAACATTGTCTGGTGTCGTGGCTACCGGCACAATACCCACAGGCCTGCTCTAGCGAGCAGGTCTTGGCTTCGTGTCCGAAACCTAGGCATTTAAAACATTGTTTAATTGGTGACTGATCTGTCACTGTAATGTGCTGGTAACCTATTCTAATTTTATTGTCTTTCATGGCGTTCCAGATACCAGGTCCGACCTCAAGTATTATGTTTTGTAACATGTTTTTCCTGTGCGTGGTATGTCTCAAGATTTTGATTGGCTCCTCTTCGTAGTCGGCCAGAAGTTTCCTGTTTTGTTTCCTTATTGCATTAAGTAATTTTTCATCATTGAGGTCCTTTGTGACTCCTAGTAGCCTCAGTTGGGGCAGTCTAGGTGAAGGTTCCTTAATTGAAAGTTTGTTGCTGTGGGTTTTTATTGCTTTAGCCATAACTTTTCGATCCTCTTCAGTTTCCACTGATAGGACTACTTTACTATTTTTGCCTTTACGGATATTGTTGACCGAAACACCCAACTCAGCTACGTCAATGCCTTTCTTTATGCTGTTTATTATGTCATCACTGCTGTCTCGGGGGTCTATGGATTCAATTATCATAGCGCGTCGTGGTGTTTTGGTTGCATCAGCGTAGGTAGAAGGGGTGTGAGACTTGTCTTGCGGGGATTGAATGGGTCTGGTGCCTGAGGTACCGGGATAAGTGGGGTCAGTGGATGGTACTGAGGTCTGGGTTTCCTTAATTTCAGACCTTAGGGACTCCACTGCGGTCCTAACTGGACTGATGGTGCCGACTATTATTTCCATAGCCTCGTGGAGCTCATCTCTTAGGCATTGGCTCTGCATGACAACTTCTTTGACCACATCATCTTTTAGCCTTTGGTTAAGATTTCCTACTTCTTCTTTTAGGACTGTGGCATTGTGCTGAGCATCGATTGTGGAATGGGCGAGTTTATTGGTGGTTTGCGCCTTGAACTCTTTAAGCTCGTTGATTGTTGTATTGAGCTCGGTTCGTAGGGGTTCCACCCAGTCCGGCAACAGCGACGTCGTAGGGGAGCCCCCCCGACCAGCCCGACCCCGGCCGGCCGCCTCAAGGGATTGCAGTCTGTCTGCAATCCTTGTGCAACCGTGTCGTAGGTCCCTGAGCTGGTCGGCGAGGTCCCCCAGACGGCCCGTCACCGCACTTAGTGCCGCCTCTGTTTTTGTTGCCGATCCGTCAGCTATGGTGGGCATTGTTGTGGATTGTTGTGTCTGGGTCGATGCTTTAATGGAGATTGATTTAAGTTCTGTCTTTATGATTTCGATAGTCTTGATGGGCTCATCCATCTCATAAGAGAGCCAAGACTTGGTCGCCTCCGCGACCTTGTGAGTGTTTTGGAGGAGCTCTTGTATCTCCACCAACTTTAGGCTATAAGATGTGAAGAGTTCTGTGAGCTGTTTATTGTGTGCTCTTTCCACTCGCACCAATTCCCTAGCAGATCTTGTTTTCTCTTGCTCCAGCATAACTTTGTGTCTTGAGCGCGAGTCAGACAGGGCCAGGACGGTCTCATAGAGTGCTTGTAGGCACTCGATTGCCTCGGCCTTGGACTCGCGCTTCATATTGCCCGCCTTCTCCAGGGCCTCCTTACCGGCCAGTAGGAGCTCATTAGCCCTTTGGGTTGCTAGGTCCATAGCGATGCCAGTTCTTTTTGTCGATGAGGGTATCATAGATGAGCGTCTGCTACTGACGCTGCTTTCGGCGTCAGACCACTCATCGTCTGTCCTCGCTATGGGCCCAGCAACCCCGAGCCTCGTGAGCTCCTCCCCCGTGTATTGGGTGGAGGTCTCAGAGGGTGCGGTTATGATTATAGCCGTGTTGTCGTCTCCGGTGAAGGCGGCTAGTGTATGATCTATATTTTGATCTTTGTCTGTGATCAGCTCGTGTGGTTGTTGTTCACTGTTATTTGTTTGAGCTCTCAAAAGAGCTTTTTTCCTAAGCGGTTTGGGAGCTGCGCGCGAGCTGCCTACCGAGCTCGTCTGAGATTTTTGTGACATTGTGTATTGTATAATTCCTTTTTCAAATAATTATTTATTTATTTATTAATTTTTTTTTTTTTTTTTTTTTCAGGTTCCGGACTTCAGCGGCGTGGGAGCAGTTTCGTCTCGTCGAGCCCTTTCCAATGAGCCCAAGGTCGGTATGGTTATGGTAATTTTCTTGATAGTTATGGCTGTTTTAAGCTAGGGGGCTGATATAGGGGTTGTTATTAAATAATTTAAAATTTTTAATTCAGAAAACTGGTCACTTATGGAGCCTCTACAACATAGATTTTTTTCCAGAATTTCGCCGGACAGGTTGTCTCAAAAAGTGAGATTTTTGAAGATTTTACCCTGAAGGGGTGAATTTAAAATTTTGATACCTAGTGTATTGGGTGCGGATTTAAGAGCCCTTTCACCCGATACCTGGATTTTGAGGATACGTTCAATAGTTTCAGAGCACTGCCTGTTTAAAGTATAGGGTGAGGTAGATTTTGGGTAGTGGGGGGTGGGGGGGATTTTGGTGGATTTTGGGTAGTGGGGGGTTTCGTGGGGAGACGTTTGGCAGGGTCGAGTTTTTGGAAGTTGTTAGAAATGGGGTGGGGGGTGCACCTGCAAAATTTGGGATTTTGGGTTTAAAAAAGAGGAAGGGGTGGGGAGAAGGTATACACTCAGGCAAAAGCACAATTTTTGAAAATCTAATAAAATAATAATGGTCAAAAATTTTTAACAACCAGGTTGCGGGTTCGATTCCCGTCCCAGACTTGTACCTACTAGTACCATAAAAAATATAAAAATGTTGTATCTAAATATCCAAAAATATATAAACTTCTCAAATTTAAGTATTTCTTAACAAGAAAATATTGGATAAAATCCCATGTCACAAGGTCCAATACTGAATAAAATCATATATTTTAATGAGCACGACTCTATCTTGACCTAATTTAGAAAAGATTATATTTTTAATTAATTATTGCCAATAAGGTTGGGAATTCTAATATATAATAAAATAATATTTTAATTTAAATGCGACTCGCTCTTGGCACATTTGTTAATTGTTCTAGAATATTCGAGATTTTTCTCGATCAAATATATTAAGTAAGTTAAAGTTAAGTTAATTTAAATATAATATTATATCAAAAACGATTCTGACTTGGCACTTTGCTCGAAATGTTCGAGAATGTTCATGAACTTACGAGATTCTTCCAGATCATAGGAAATTTTAAATTAAATGTAATATATTTATTTCTACAAACCCGCTCTGTCTTGGCAATCTACAGATAGGCTCCTCCCACTTATCTAATATTAACTCAGATTGTACATTTTTTGTTCATTGAAATATTAATTTATATATTATAGTGTGCGATCTTGTTTTTATGCTATTTTTACTGGGCCTAAAATTTTTATTTATTGTTTAACAGTACTCTCTCTAATATTTTCTAATTTAATTTTGATTTTTGTACAATTTTGATTTCTTGAAGAATTTTTTAAAATTAAATTTTGGGAAAACTAAAGATTTTTTAATAGTCAAAGTTTTGGGAATTAATTCTATTATTTATTAACTAAATATTCCGATTACTAATTTACTGGATTTTGAAAAAAATTTTTGAAAAGTTTAAATTTAATCATAAAAATATATTATCAATGTACAAACAATTTCGCCCACACTATTATATATACGGAATTTTACGTAAAATATTTTTACTTAAACTTTTACATACGCTTTTTACTTGTTATCTACTTTTGCCTATATCTCAGGATCCCCTGAACGGATTTCGATGAAACTTGCACTAAAAAATTCTTAAAGAGTTGCTCTAATTAATAAATTTTTTCGAGGGGGGGTCGTCACTGAAGACTTCGAGATATTAGGCACCAAAATTAGGTCATAAAATTATGTAAATTTACATGTTAAATATCTATGGTTCTAGAAAGAATATTTTAATGGGAAAAACCTTTTCGTCTTCTGCTCCGACCGGGCTTCAATCCTGGTTAGGTTGTGGCGTTCCAAATTGCTCGACTTGGAAAGGAGCAATTTGGATCAACTTGTTTTTTTGGCTTTTAAACCAATAAAACGGGCTCAGAAAAATCTGGTTTTTTGGTCACTTGTGGGTCACAACGAGCACTTTAGAACGCACTAGTAAAAATACTATGTCGTCGATCGTATGCGCGCGCCGCACGCAAAAAACTGATTTTTATTTTCACAAAAAGTAGTTTTTGTGTGAAAAACACTTCTAATTTTCCGATTTCGGAAAATTAAATTTCGCCATGATGTTAAGCGTCACTTTTCACTTAGGATACGTCACTTTTCTCACTGAAATCCAATAATTTTCCACTTTTAACGATTTTTGTCGTAACTTTGCAGTCGTTTGAGCTAGCGGAGCGCGGTTTCCGGCGTTTGGACGCGTGCGCGCGCCTCCGCAGCTCGGGCGGGACTGGGTTAGGTTAGGTTAGGTTAGGTTAGGTTAGGTTAGGTTAGGTTAGGTTAGGTTAGGTTAGGTTAGGTTAGGTTAGGTTAGGTTAGGTTAGGTTAGGTTAGGTTAGGTTAGGTTAGGTTAGGTTAGGTTAGGTTAGGTTAGGTTAGGTTAGGTTAGGTTAGGTTAGGTTAGGTTAGGTTAGGTTAGGTTAGGTTAGGTTAGGTTAGGTTAGGTTAGGTTAGGTTAGGTTAGGTTAGGTTAGGTTAGGTTAGGTTAGGTTAGGTTAGGTTAGGTTAGGTTAGGTTAGGTTAGGTTAGGTTAGGTTAGGTTAGGTTAGGTTAGGTTAGGTTAGGTTAGGTTAGGTTAGGTTAGGTTAGGTTAGGTTAGGTTAGGTTAGGTTAGGTTAGGTTAGGTTAGGTTAGGTTAGGTTAGGTTAGGTTAGGTTAGGTTAGGTTAGGTTAGGTTAGGTTAGGTTAGGTTAGGTTAGGTTAGGTTAGGTTAGGTTAGGTTAGGTTAGGTTAGGTTAGGTTAGGTTAGGTTAGGTTAGGTTAGGTTAGGTTAGGTTAGGTTAGGTTAGGTTAGGTTAGGTTAGGTTAGGTTAGGTTAGGTTAGGTTAGGTTAGGTTAGGTTAGGTTAGGTTAGGTTAGGTTAGGTTAGGTTAGGTTAGGTTAGGTTAGGTTAGGTTAGGTTAGGTTAGGTTAGGTTAGGTTAGGTTAGGTTAGGTTAGGTTAGGTTAGGTTAGGTTAGGTTAGGTTAGGTTAGGTTAGGTTAGGTTAGGTTAGGTTAGGTTAGGTTAGGTTAGGTTAGGTTAGGTTAGGTTAGGTTAGGTTAGGTTAGGTTAGGTTAGGTTAGGTTAGGTTAGGTTAGGTTAGGTTAGGTTAGGTTAGGTTAGGTTAGGTTAGGTTAGGTTAGGTTAGGTTAGGTTAGGTTAGGTTAGGTTAGGTTAGGTTAGGTTAGGTTAGGTTAGGTTAGGTTAGGTTAGGTTAGGTTAGGTTAGGTTAGGTTAGGTTAGGTTAGGTTAGGTTAGGTTAGGTTAGGTTAGGTTAGGTTAGGTTAGGTTAGGTTAGGTTAGGTTAGGTTAGGTTAGGTTAGGTTAGGTTAGGTTAGGTTAGGTTAGGTTAGGTTAGGTTAGGTTAGGTTAGGTTAGGTTAGGTTAGGTTAGGTTAGGTTAGGTTAGGTTAGGTTAGGTTAGGTTAGGTTAGGTTAGGTTAGGTTAGGTTAGGTTAGGTTAGGTTAGGTTAGGTTAGGTTAGGTTAGGTTAGGTTAGGTTAGGTTAGGTTAGGTTAGGTTAGGTTAGGTTAGGTTAGGTTAGGTTAGGTTAGGTCGACGGGCCAGTTGGCGTAGTGGTGAGCAATGTACGACCCACGCACTGGTCCCCGGGTTCGTGTCCCGGTCCGAACATAATTTAATAATTTATATATGTTCGGGGTCGGTGGTCTATAGCGAGTACAACCACCCCCGCATAATTTGGGGGTGGCTACGAGCTATTGGAGGCATGTTTAGAAAGCTCTAAGCCTGACGGGGCGGTGAGTTAGTATAAACATAACTCTGTGGTGTGTGACCGAAAGTTCACTGCTTCAGAAGTCCTAGGCAGACGGCCTATAATGGACGGACGTTGCGGTGGATTAGTAGGTATGACGGTGGAGCCTAGCTCCAAAGAGATGGTAGAATGAGTACCACCGGTGGAGGCCGGTGGGAAAATTCGAATCTCTTTTAGACGGGCCAGTTGGCGTAGTGGTGAGCAATGTACGACCCACGCACTGGTCCCCGGGTTCGTGTCCCGGTCCGAACATAATTTAATAATTTATATATGTTCGGGGTCGGTGGTCTATAGCGAGTACAACCACCCCCGCATAATTTAGGGGTGGCTACGAGCTATTGGAGGCATGTTTAGAAAGCTCTAAGCCCGACGGGGCGGTGAGTTAGTATAAACATAACTCTGTGGTGTGTGACCGAAAGTTCACTGCTTCAGAAGTCCTAGGCAGACGGCCCATAATGGACGGACGTTGCGGTGGATTAGTAGGTATGACGGTGGAGCCTAGCTCCAAAGAGATGGTAGAATGAGTACCACCGGTGGAGGCCGGTGGGAAAATTCGAATCTCTTATGACGGGCCAGTTGGCGTAGTGGTGAGCAATGTACGACCCACGCACTGGTCCCCGGGTTCGTGTCCCGGTCCGAACATAATTTAATAATTTATATATGTTCGGGGTCGGTGGTCTATAGCGAGTACAACCACCCCCGCATAATTTGGGGGTGGCTACGAGCTATTGGAGGCATGTTTAGAAAGCTCTAAGCCCGACGGGGCGGTGAGTTAGTATAAACATAACTCTGTGGTGTGTGACCGAAAGTTCACTGCTTCAGAAGTCCTAGGCAGACGGCCCATAATGGACGGACGTTGCGGTGGATTAGTAGGTATGACGGTGGAGCCTAGCTCCAATTTGACGGGCCAGTTGGCGTAGTGGTGAGCAATGTACGACCCACGCACTGGTCCCCGGGTTCGTGTCCCGGTCCGAACATAATTTAATAATTTATATATGTTCGGGGTCGGTGGTCTATAGCGAGTACAACCACCCCCGCATAATTTGGGGGTGGCTACGAGCTATTGGAGGCATGTTTAGAAAGCTCTAAGCCCGACGGGGCGGTGAGTTAGTATAAACATAACTCTGTGGTGTGTGACCGAAAGTTCACTGCTTCAGAAGTCCTAGGCAGACGGCCCATAATGGACGGACGTTGCGGTGGATTAGTAGGTATGACGGTGGAGCCTAGCTCCAAAGAGATGGTAGAATGAGTACCACCGGTGGAGGCCGGTGGGAAAATTCGAATCTCTTTTTGACGGCCTAGTTGGCGTAGTGGTGAGCAATGTACGACCACACGCACTAGGTCCCGGGTTCGCGTCCCGGTCCGAATGCAATTTATAATTTAATATGTGTTCGGGGTCAGTGGTTAATGGCGAGTACAACCCTTCCCGCACATTTGGGGGGGGATACGAGCCATTGGTGGAATGTTAGAAAGCTTACTATCTCCGTCGGGGACGCCTGATAGAATAGTAAGTGAGTATAGCGGACCGCTGTGGCCGAGCGTAGTACCGCGACGGGGGACGCCCTGACGCGGACTGCGGGTCGGGTCTGTGAACGCGCCCCACTCCCCGCAGGCCGGGGGAGAGGGGTGCGGGAACGGGCAAACTCACGCGATTGCGCCTTCCTCCGCAGGCCGGGGGGGAGGTGTGAGAGCGTACTGTGGCGTGTTCGAGATTACACTTGTGACCGGGGTAAACCTGGACACGATGTATGATCGATAATTGCGATTGCGCCTTCGGGTGTAAGAGCAACTGAATGGTGTTTCCGAAAGTCTGCCGCTTCCGTCGCGTTGCGGTGGGCAAGTAGGAACGACAGGCGAACTAGTACGGCCGGTCGATAAGTCTGAGAATGTCGGTGGGTAGTTGGAAGCTGAAGGTTGGCCGGTTACTATCTTCGCCTGCTAATTCGGATCGAAGGCTGTTGTTGTTCGATCTGCCTGTACCGGAATGATGGTGGGGACCGCATGATGGTGGGACGCCGGGGTTGCCAAATCGGACCGGTGCGGGTAGCATTGAAGGGACAGCATCAGATGGGCCTGTAGTGGGTGTTAGATGGCTGCCGGGCACTCGCGGAGGTGGAGGACCACCCTTAAACTCCACTATACGTAAGACTACCGGAAAGTTCAACTGTGATGTGTAGACTGCTGGGGCAGTATAAGAATGAGTACTACTGTCGAAAGGCGGTGGGAAAATTCGACCCACATTTGACGGCCTAGTTGGCGTAGTGGTGAGCAATGTACGACCACACGCACTAGGTCCCGGGTTCGCGTCCCGGTCCGAATGCAATTTATAATTTAATATGTGTTCGGGGTCAGTGGTTAATGGCGAGTACAACCCTTCCCGCACATTTGGGGGGGGATACGAGCCATTGGTGGAATGTTAGAAAGCTTACTATCTCCGTCGGGGACGCCTGATAGAATAGTGAGTGAGTATAGCGGACCGCTGTGGCCGAGCGTAGTACCGCGACGGGGGACGCCCTGACGCGGACTGCGGGTCGGGTCTGTGAACGCGCCCCACTCCCCGCAGGCCGGGGGAGAGGGGTGCGGGAACGGGCAAAACTCACGCGATTGCGCCTTCCTCCGCAGGCCGGGGGGGAGGTGTGAGAGCGTACTGTGGCGTGTTCGAGATTACACTTGTGACCGGGGTAAACCTGGACACGAGGTATGATCGATAATTGCGATTGCGCCTTCGGGTGTAAGAGCAACTTGTATGGTGTTTCCGAAAGTCTGCCGCTTCCGTCGCGTTGCGGTGGGCAAGTAGGAACGACAGGCGAACTAGTACGGCCGGTCGATAAGTCTGAGAAAGTCGGTGGGTAGTTGGAAGCCGAAGGTTGGCCGGGAACTAGATTCGCCTGCTAATTCGGATCGAAGGCTGTTGTTGTTCGATCTGCCTGTACCGGAATGATGGTGGGGACCGCATGATGGTGGGACGCCGGGGTTGCCAAATCGGACCGGTGCGGGTAGCATCGAAGGGACAGCATCAGATGGGCCTGTAGTGGGTGTTAGATGGCTGCCGGGCACTCGCGGAGGTGGACGACCACCCTTAAACTCCACTAATTCGTAAGACTAGCCGGAAAGTTCAACTGTGATGTGTAGACTGCTGGGGCAGTATAAGAATGAGTACTACTGTCGAAAGGCGGTGGGAAAATTCGACCCACATTTTGGCCTAGTTGGCGTAGTGGTGAGCAATGTACGACCACACGCACTAGGTCCCGGGTTCGCGTCCCGGTCCGAATGCAATTTATAATTTAATATGTGTTCGGGGTCAGTGGTTAATGGCGAGTACAACCCTTCCCGCACATTTGGGGGGGGATACGAGCCATTGGTGGAATGTTAGAAAGCTTACTATCTCCGTCGGGGACGCCTGATAGAATAGTGAGTGAGTATAGCGGACCGCTGTGGCCGAGCGTAGTACCGCGACGGGGGACGCCCTGACGCGGACTGCGGGTCGGGTCTGTGAACGCGCCCCACTCCCCGCAGGCCGGGGGAGAGGGGTGCGGGAACGGGCAAAACTCACGCGATTGCGCCTTCCTCCGCAGGCCGGGGGGGAGGTGTGAGAGCGTACTGTGGCGTGTTCGAGATTACACTTGTGACCGGGGTAAACCTGGACACGAGGTATGATCGATAATTGCGATTGCGCCTTCGGGTGTAAGAGCAACTTGTATGGTGTTTCCGAAAGTCTGCCGCTTCCGTCGCGTTGCGGTGGGCAAGTAGGAACGACAGGCGAACTAGTACGGCCGGTCGATAAGTCTGAGAAAGTCGGTGGGTAGTTGGAAGCCGAAGGTTGGCCGGGAACTAGATTCGCCTGCTAATTCGGATCGAAGGCTGTTGTTGTTCGATCTGCCTGTACCGGAATGATGGTGGGGACCGCATGATGGTGGGACGCCGGGGTTGCCAAATCGGACCGGTGCGGGTAGCATCGAAGGGACAGCATCAGATGGGCCTGTAGTGGGTGTTAGATGGCTGCCGGGCACTCGCGGAGGTGGACGACCACCCTTAAACTCCACTAATTCGTAAGACTAGCCGGAAAGTTCAACTGTGATGTGTAGACTGCTGGGGCAGTATAAGAATGAGTACTACTGTCGAAAGGCGGTGGGAAAATTCGACCCACATTTTGACGGGCCAGTTGGCGTAGTGGTGAGCAATGTACGACCCACGCACTGGTCCCCGGGTTCGTGTCCCGGTCCGAACATAATTTAATAATTTATATATGTTCGGGGTCGGTGGTCTATAGCGAGTACAACCACCCCCGCATAATTTGGGGGTGGCTACGAGCTATTGGAGGCATGTTTAGAAAGCTCTAAGCCTGACGGGGCGGTGAGTTAGTATAAACATAACTCTGTGGTGTGTGACCGAAAGTTCACTGCTTCAGAAGTCCTAGGCAGACGGCCTATAATGGACGGACGTTGCGGTGGATTAGTAGGTATGACGGTGGAGCCTAGCTCCAAAAGAGATGGTAGAATGAGTACCACCGGTGGAGGCCGGTGGGAAAATTCGAATCTCTTTTTGGGCCAGTTGGCGTAGTGGTGAGCAATGTACGACCCACGCACTGGTCCCCGGGTTCGTGTCCCGGTCCGAACATAATTTAATAATTTATATATGTTCGGGGTCGGTGGTCTATAGCGAGTACAACCACCCCCGCATAATTTGGGGGTGGCTACGAGCTATTGGAGGCATGTTTAGAAAGCTCTAAGCCTGACGGGGCGGTGAGTTAGTATAAACATAACTCTGTGGTGTGTGACCGAAAGTTCACTGCTTCAGAAGTCCTAGGCAGACGGCCTATAATGGACGGACGTTGCGGTGGATTAGTAGGTATGACGGTGGAGCCTAGCTCCAAAGAGATGGTAGAATGAGTACCACCGGTGGAGGCCGGTGGGAAAATTCGAATCTCTTATGACGGGCCAGTTGGCGTAGTGGTGAGCAATGTACGACCCACGCACTGGTCCCCGGGTTCGTGTCCCGGTCCGAACATAATTTAATAATTTATATATGTTCGGGGTCGGTGGTCTATAGCGAGTACAACCACCCCCGCATAATTTGGGGGTGGCTACGAGCTATTGGAGGCATGTTTAGAAAGCTCTAAGCCTGACGGGGCGGTGAGTTAGTATAAACATAACTCTGTGGTGTGTGACCGAAAGTTCACTGCTTCAGAAGTCCTAGGCAGACGGCCTATAATGGACGGACGTTGCGGTGGATTAGTAGGTATGACGGTGGAGCCTAGCTCCAAAGAGATGGTAGAATGAGTACCACCGGTGGAGGCCGGTGGGAAAATTCGAATCTCTTTTTGACGGGCCAGTTGGCGTAGTGGTGAGCAATGTACGACCCACGCACTGGTCCCCGGGTTCGTGTCCCGGTCCGAACATAATTTAATAATTTATATATGTTCGGGGTCGGTGGTCTATAGCGAGTACAACCACCCCCGCATAATTTGGGGGTGGCTACGAGCTATTGGAGGCATGTTTAGAAAGCTCTAAGCCCGACGGGGCGGTGAGTTAGTATAAACATAACTCTGTGGTGTGTGACCGAAAGTTCACTGCTTCAGAAGTCCTAGGCAGACGGCCCATAATGGACGGACGTTGCGGTGGATTAGTAGGTATGACGGTGGAGCCTAGCTCCAAAAGAGATGGTAGAATGAGTACCACCGGTGGAGGCCGGTGGGAAAATTCGAATCTCTTTTTGGACAGGAGCGGGTGGTACCGGAGCAATCCGGCGCGGACCAACAGCCAGGGGGGGGGGCACGTTGGGGGGTGATTCTCCTACCCTCCGGGGTTCGTTGGGGGATGCGTTGGGTGGGGGTCCTCCTCCCTTCGGTGCCATTGGGTGGGGTTTATAGGTCTCGTTGAGGGGTGTTTCCTCCTTCCTCCGGGGTTCGTAAGGGGATGCGTTGGGGGGGGGTCCTCTTCTCTTCGAGGCCTAGGGTAGGGAGACCGCGGGGGGAGAGGAGTGCCGGTATTGCGGTGCGCCGCTCGCCCTATCCCCCGCGGCCTGACGTGGCCGCCAGCGTTAGATGGCGGAGGCGGTGGGGCTGCAGAGGAAGAGGAGACTCGGTATTACGGTGCGCCGTTCTCCCTGTCCTCTGCAGCCGTCTGGTAGTGGTAGCCCACTTCGGTGGGCGGTGTCTTGGGGTTTGGTCGGGGCCGCTCCGGGTACTTCTCTGCTGTTATCAGAGTGGACTGGGAGCGGCCCCGCCGGTGGGGGCCTTTGGTGGCCATTCGGGTGGGGTGGGTCGCGGGGGACAGGGAGTGTCGGCGTTGTCGCATCCTTGCCCCCTGCGGTCCTTTTGGGGTAGTTTGCCCAACTTGTTGGGTGGGAGGTTTTAGGTGCCTAGGGTTCTGCGCTTGGTAGGATCTTAGGCACCGCTTATTTTTGCAGGGGCCCACTTGTGGGCGGTGTTTAGGTTCGCACCGGGGACTTTTTGGCCAGTGGGTGGTCGGGGAGGACTCGGTGCTGGTGGGGCTGGGCTGCGGGGGGTGGGTGGAATTCACAATTCTCCCCGCCCTCTGTGGTCTAGTTCAGGCGGGGGAGGGGGAGTGTCGGCGTTGCCGCATCCTCTTCTCCTGCTGTCGCGGTTTTAGGGCTGTTCCGGGGACTCTCTGGCCTGTGGATGGTCGGGGTGGACTTCGGAGCAGTCCTTTATGGTTGTAAATTCTTCCCATATTGGGGCTGCCCTTTTCAGGGCGGCCTCATGTTGGTGGCTTCGGCCAACCGTCGGGGCGTCGCGGTTGTATGCGAAAGCGATCCCGTGGCGTCCCATTCATGGCGGCAGGGGTTTGGGAGTTGGGTTTTAGTGGGTATGCCGGATGCGTCCGGAGAGTCACCACATAACCCCCAGGGGAAGTCGGGGGTACCCGTAACAGGGTTTCCCAACTATAAAAAAAAAAAAAAAAAAAAAAAAAAAAAAAAAAAATAAAAAAAAAAAAAAAAAAAAAAAAAAAAAAAAAAAAAAAAAAAAAAGGTTAGGTTAGGTTAGGTTAGGTTAGGTTAGGTTAGGTTAGGTTAGGTTAGGTTAGGTTAGGTTAGGTTAGGTTAGGTTAGGTTAGGTTAGGTTAGGTTAGGTTAGGTTAGGTTAGGTTAGGTTAGGTTAGGTTAGGTTAGGTTAGGTTAGGTTAGGTTAGGTTAGGTTAGGTTAGGTTAGGTTAGGTTAGGTTAGGTTAGGTTTTTTTTTTTTTTTTTTTTTTTTTTTTTTTTTTTTTTTTAAGACCGATTTCCTCAAAAACATTTCTGAGACCTTGTTTACAGTTTTTATTACTACTAATTAATTATCAGAAGACCTGAAGGGTTTTTTGATTGTTTACATTTTAATTCTTTGCTATTATTTAATATTGAGTTCGATTTCAACTAGTATGTTTTTCATTACGTTATGTATTTTCTGTTTTATCTTATACCTTAAGGGTTACTAGAGTTGCTTACATATATTGTTAATTACTTTACATTGTTACAACTTAAATCAAGGGAAGTACTATATTTCTGTTATACTTCATATTATATATATAAAAAACTTATAGTTATGTTTATTCTATTTATATTATTACACTTAAGACTACATATAGGGTATAGGTGGTACCCAACCTCTAATATTAATTTTACATAATGGCTTATAATCTTACTTCATATATGTATATATATATTGAAACTTATATTTATGTTTATTCTACTTATATTATTACACTTAAGACTACATATAGGGTATACCTGGTACTTAACTTTAACTATAAATTTCACATAAGGACTTATAATCTTAGAGTATTACTATTTACTTATAATAAACTATGAGTACATGTTAAATATTGACATCAATAAATAAATGTACTTTCTTTCATACTTAAATAATTATATACTATATTGTACTGTTATTATGAGTTGTTTTTTTTTTTTTTTTTTTTTTTTTTTTTTTTTTTTTTTTTTTTTTTTTTTTTCCAGTACTATTTTGTTATACCTTAAATGCCTATGTTTAGATACTCTAAGTCGGTTTGTGTTATGTTATGTTTCGTGTATGTGGTGTTGGATGTGTCTTTTCCTGTTGGCTTTTCCGACTTGCGTCTAAATATTAAGTTATACTTTAATATTCAGTATCATCATGATACTATACGCTATTCGAGTCTGATGCCTTCCTGATGCGGTCAACAATAGGCTATGCTTGACCTGGCCAGGGCGTCCCATTTCTGACGCACGGGGCATTTTGCGTCGAAGGCGTTGTGGCCCACATCATGCTGGTTTGTGTTTGTACAGTTTTTACATTGTGGTTGCTCTTTTGCCAGTTTGCTCGGGCACTCCTGCACCATATGCGGCCCTGAGCAGTGACTGCATAAGTCTACTGTTTCGGTACACCACTTCTTACCATGCCCGAAGGCCAAACACCTCGAGCATTGTACCAAGGGTGAGACATCAAATACCGGGACTCTGTAAATATCTACATAAATTTTGCCCGCTGCTGTAAGCCTTTTCCACACTATGGGGGATACTTGTAGTACTACGTGATTCTCCATAGGGTTTTTAGCCTTTCTTCGATGCCGGATTTTAATTCTGAAGTCATCATCGGGTATACCATATACTAAATCGCTGTTTTGAGTTTTTATTGCATCTATAATATCTTCGTCTGTGTAGGTTTTGTTGAGATTTCTAATTATGATAAGTGGGTCCTTGTTGGCTTTTTCTTCCACCTTAAATTTCTTCTTCTGTAATACTTCCTTGATTGTCTCATAATGTTGCTTATTTTCGCTACCGATAAGAACTCGTTGGTCTTTTACTTTCCTAATTTTTGAAATTTGTAAGCCGGTCTGTCTTGCCTTTAGCACTTCCTTCACCTTAGTTATTATATCCTCGCTGGTGTCCATTACTTCGTCCGTACCTACTAGGAGGCAGAGGGTAGGCTTCGGATGCTCTTTGGCTGCTACTTCGGCGTAACTTTTTTGTGGTAGGTTTTCTGATACTTCCTGTAGTGCTGGTTTTATTGTTGTTAGCTCCTTCATTTCCTCCTTCATGTTCTGGATTTCTGTTTGGGTCTTCGCCGACATGGTACTCTGCTGTTTAGTTTCCTCTAGTAATTTTGTAATATTTTCGTTTAACTTTATTGTAATTTGGTGTGTTTCTAAATTTTTTGCTTCTATTAATTGAATTTTGCTTTCTATTGTGTTATATTTTTCTTCTAGTTTGGGTGTTAATTCGTAAATGTCTTTTTGAAGTTCTGTTATTATTTCAGTGTGTATGTTAGTTACTTTTGCTGCTTTTTCCCAGGCGTGATTCTCTATCTCTCTCTGTACTACCATCTCTTCTAGCTCTCCGATTTCCCCTTTTTCTTGGAGCTTAAGGCTCTGAAGTACCATTTCGTAGAGTCCCTTCGTGCTTATTGAGATCTCTTCTTTTATAGAACGTTTAATATTTCCAGACATTTTTAAGTTTGCTTGTATAGTTTCAACGTACTTTTTTGTGTTTGCCATTATCTCCTTTATTAATAATGCCTGTGTTTGAGTCTTGGCCTTTGGAGTGTCTGGTCGTGTGTCTGTTGATGTACGTGTGGTTGTAGATGTTTTTGATGTTGAAGGTTTGGTTTTTGGAGGTGTTCTATGCATTTTGAGTTCGGTCTAGTCAATTTTTAATAAGTATGCAATGTCAAATCGAGTGTATAGTGCTCGACAGTGTCTTACATAAGTTATTTATAGGTTTAATAATAAAATATAACCTAGTTTTATAGTTCTTCAGTCTAATATTAGTCTTCAATATCGTAGGCTTAACTCTGTAGAGGGGAGTTAAGGTCAACTTAAATGTATGCTTATTAAATGTAATTATACTAAGTGTTAGCGTTTCTTTAAGAGTCAAATAAGTATTAACTTTAGGTTATATGTTTGTTATATATATTGGTTCAGCTGGTGGAAGCTTCGAACTGCTGTCAAAAGGCGGCAGGAGCTCCACACAGTAGGAATCTCAAATAAAATTTTGAATTTGTCAATTTTAAAAAGAGTTAACTTAAAAATTCTTACGTGTGCAAATTTTAAAAATATTATAGTGTAAGTCTATTGGTCTAGTCCCAAAGACTTCGAATCTCAAATTAGATTTTGTAAAAATTTGTTCTAAAGCAGTATAAAGATGTTTTAAGTCCCCAAGGTCACTAAAATCTATAAGGTAAATGGAAAGAGGGAGGGTGGGAGGGCCTTTTTTTCGATTTCCCGCCTGAAAATGGGGGAAACGACTATGGGAGGTTGTTGTATGAGTAGAGACAATAAATTTAAGCCAAAAGACGCGAACAATTTCTATAGAAAAATATTTAATAATTTTGAAAAATGTGATTTTTACGTATAAATTCTAAGTTTTTTCTGTTTCAGGTCGTGGAGAGCTGCTGAAAACTGCGAGGGCTATTGAAACTAATTGCCTCCAGTCAACCGGAGCCGAAATGAAGACATTTTGCAACTTGTAAAAATTTTTAAAATCAACGGTTAGGTTAGGTTAGGTTAGGTTAGGTTAGGTTAGGTTAGGTTAGGTTAGGTTAGGTTAGGTTAGGTTAGGTTAGGTTAGGTTAGGTTAGGTTAGGTTAGGTTAGGTTAGGTTAGGTTAGGTTAGGTTAGGTTAGGTTAGGTTAGGTTAGGTTAGGTTAGGTTAGGTTAGGTTAGGTTAGGTTAGGTTAGGTTAGGTTAGGTTAGGTTAGGTTAGGTTAGGTTAGGTTAGGTTAGGTTAGGTTAGGTTAGGTTAGGTTAGGTTAGGTTAGGTTAGGTTAGGTTAGGTTAGGTTAGGTTAGGTTAGGTTAGGTTAGGTTGACGGCCTAGTTGGCGTAGTGGTGAGCAATGTACGACCACACGCACTAGGTCCCGGGTTCGCGTCCCGGTCCGAATGCAATTTATAATTTAATATGTGTTCGGGGTCAGTGGTTAATGGCGAGTACAACCCTTCCCGCACATTTGGGGGGGGATACGAGCCATTGGTGGAATGTTAGAAAGCTTACTATCTCCGTCGGGGACGCCTGATAGAATAGTGAGTGAGTATAGCGGACCGCTGTGGCCGAGCGTAGTACCGCGACGGGGGACGCCCTGACGCGGACTGCGGGTCGGGTCTGTGAACGCGCCCCACTCCCCGCAGGCCGGGGGAGAGGGGTGCGGGAACGGGCAACTCACGCGATTGCGCCTTCCTCCGCAGGCCGGGGGGGAGGTGTGAGAGCGTACTATGGCGTGTTCGAGATTACACTTGTGACCGGGGTAAACCTGGACACGATGTATGATCGATAATTGCGATTGCGCCTTCGGGTGTAAGAGCAACTGAATGGTGTTTCCGAAAGTCTGCCGCTTCCGTCGCGTTGCGGTGGGCAAGTAGGAACGACAGGCGAACTAGTACGGCCGGTCGATAAGTCTGAGAATGTCGGTGGGTAGTTGGAAGCTGAAGGTTGGCCGGTTACTATCTTCGCCTGCTAATTCGGATCGAAGGCTGTTGTTGTTCGATCTGCCTGTACCGGAATGATGGTGGGGACCGCATGATGGTGGGACGCCGGGGTTGCCAAATCGGACCGGTGCGGGTAGCATTGAAGGGACAGCATCAGATGGGCCTGTAGTGGGTGTTAGATGGCTGCCGGGCACTCGCGGAGGTGGAGGACCACCCTTAAACTCCACTATACGTAAGACTACCGGAAAGTTCAACTGTGATGTGTAGACTGCTGGGGCAGTATAAGAATGAGTACTACTGTCGAAAGGCGGTGGGAAAATTCGACCCACATTTTGACGGGCCAGTTGGCGTAGTGGTGAGCAATGTACGACCCACGCACTGGTCCCCGGGTTCGCGTCCCGGTCCGAACATAATTTAATAATTTATATATGTTCGGGGTCGGTGGTCTATAGCGAGTACAACCACCCCCGCATAATTTGGGGGTGGCTACGAGCTATTGGTGGCATGTTAGAAAGCTCTAAAGTCTCGACGGGGACTGTGAGTTAGTATAACATACATGGCGGTTGACCGAAAGTTCACTGCTTCTGAAGTCCTAGGCAGACGGCCCATAATGGACGGAAGTTGCGGAGAATTAGTAGGTCTGAGGTTGGGAACGTGTAGTTCCAAAGAGATGATAGAATGAGTACCACCGGTGGAGGCCGGTGGGAAAATTCGAATCTCTTTTTGACGGGCCAGTTGGCGTAGTGGTGAGCAATGTACGACCCACGCACTGGTCCCCGGGTTCGTGTCCCGGTCCGAACATAATTTAATAATTTATATATGTTCGGGGTCGGTGGTCTATAGCGAGTACAACCACCCCCGCATAATTTGGGGGTGGCTACGAGCTATTGGAGGCATGTTTAGAAAGCTCTAAGCCCGACGGGGCGGTGAGTTAGTATAAACATAACTCTGTGGTGTGTGACCGAAAGTTCACTGCTTCAGAAGTCCTAGGCAGACGGCCTATAATGGACGGACGTTGCGGTGGATTAGTAGGTATGACGGTGGAGCCTAGCTCCAAAGAGATGGTAGAATGAGTACCACCGGTGGAGGCCGGTGGGAAAATTCGAATCTCTTTTTAGGCCTAGTTGGCGTAGTGGTGAGCAATGTACGACCACACGCACTAGGTCCCGGGTTCGCGTCCCGGTCCGAATGCAATTTATAATTTAATATGTGTTCGGGGTCAGTGGTTAATGGCGAGTACAACCCTTCCCGCACATTTGGGGGGGGATACGAGCCATTGGTGGAATGTTAGAAAGCTTACTATCTCCGTCGGGGACGCCTGATAGAATAGTGAGTGAGTATAGCGGACCGCTGTGGCCGAGCGTAGTACCGCGACGGGGGACGCCCTGACGCGGACTGCGGGTCGGGTCTGTGAACGCGCCCCACTCCCCGCAGGCCGGGGGAGAGGGGTGCGGGAACGGGCAAAACTCACGCGATTGCGCCTTCCTCCGCAGGCCGGGGGGGAGGTGTGAGAGCGTACTGTGGCGTGTTCGAGATTACACTTGTGACCGGGGTAAACCTGGACACGAGGTATGATCGATAATTGCGATTGCGCCTTCGGGTGTAAGAGCAACTTGTATGGTGTTTCCGAAAGTCTGCCGCTTCCGTCGCGTTGCGGTGGGCAAGTAGGAACGACAGGCGAACTAGTACGGCCGGTCGATAAGTCTGAGAAAGTCGGTGGGTAGTTGGAAGCCGAAGGTTGGCCGGGAACTAGATTCGCCTGCTAATTCGGATCGAAGGCTGTTGTTGTTCGATCTGCCTGTACCGGAATGATGGTGGGGACCGCATGATGGTGGGACGCCGGGGTTGCCAAATCGGACCGGTGCGGGTAGCATCGAAGGGACAGCATCAGATGGGCCTGTAGTGGGTGTTAGATGGCTGCCGGGCACTCGCGGAGGTGGACGACCACCCTTAAACTCCACTAATTCGTAAGACTAGCCGGAAAGTTCAACTGTGATGTGTAGACTGCTGGGGCAGTATAAGAATGAGTACTACTGTCGAAAGGCGGTGGGAAAATTCGACCCACATTTTCCCGGGGGAGATGCTGACTCCTACCGGGCGCGTCCCCAGGTGGCGGATGGGGGAACGCCACTCGCTCTTGCGCTCAGAGCGGGTGGTACCAGAGCAATCTGGCGCGGACCAACAGCAAGGGGGGGGGGCACGTTGGGGGGTGATTCTCCTACCCTCCGGGGTTCGTTGGGGGATGCGTTGGGTGGGGGTCCTCCTCCCTTCGGTGCCATAGGGTGGGGTTTATAGGTCTCGTTGAGGGGTGTTTCCTCCTTCCTCCGGGGTTCGTAAGGGGATGCGTTGGGGGGGGGTCCTCTTCTCTTCGAGGCCTAGGGTAGGGAGACCGCGGGGGGAGAGGAGTGCCGGTATTGCGGTGCGCCGCTCGCCCTATCCCCCGCGGCCTGACGTGGCCGCCAGCGTTAGATGGCGGAGGCGGTGGGGCTGCAGAGGAAGAGGAGACTCGGTATTACGGTGCGCCGTTCTCCCTGTCCTCTGCAGCCGTCTGGTAGTGGTAGCCCACTTCGGTGGGCGGTGTCTTGGGGTTTGGTCGGGGCCGCTCCGGGTACTTCTCTGCTGTTATCAGAGTGGACTGGGAGCGGCCCCGCCGGTGGGGGCCTTTGGTGGCCATTCGGGTGGGGTGGGTCGCGGGGGACAGGGAGTGTCGGCGTTGTCGCATCCTTGCCCCCTGCGGTCCTTTTGGGGTAGTTTGCCCAAATTGGGTGGGAGGTTCAGGTGCCTAGGGTTCTGCATAGGATCTTAGGCACCGCTTATTTTTTGCAGGGGCCCACTTGTGGGCGGTGTTTAGGTTCGCACCGGGGACTCTTTGGCCAGTGGGTGGTCGGGGAGGACTCGGTGCTGGTGGGGCTGGGCTGCGGGGGGTGGGTGGAATTCACAATTCTCCCCGCCCTCTGTGGTCTAGTTCAGGCGGGGGAGGGGGAGTGTCGGCGTTGCCGCATCCTCTTCTCCTGCTGTCGCGGTTTTAGGGCTGTTCCGGGGACTCTCTGGCCTGTGGATGGTCGGGGTGGACTTCGGAGCAGTCCTTTGTGGTTGTATATTCTTCCCATATTGAGGCTGCCCTTTTCAGGGCGGCCTCATGTTGGTGGCTTCGGCCAACCGTCGGGGCGTCGCGGTTGTATGCGAAAGCGATCCCGTGGCGTCCCATTCATGGCGGCAGGGGTTTGGGAGTTGGGTTTTAGTGGGTATGCCGGATGCGTCCGGAGAGTCGCCACATAACCCCCAGGGGAAGTCGGGGGTACCCGTAACAGGGTTTCCCAACTATAAAAAAAAAAAAAATAAAAAAAAAAAAAAAAAAAAAAAAAAAAAATTAGGTTAGGTTAGGTTAGGTTAGGTTAGGTTAGGTTAGGTTAGGTTAGGTTAGGTTAGGTTAGGTTAGGTTAGGTTAGGTTAGGTTAGGTTAGGTTAGGTTAGGTTAGGTTAGGTTAGGTTAGGTTAGGTTAGGTTAGGTTAGGTTAGGTTAGGTTAGGTTAGGTTAGGTTAGGTTAGGTTAGGTTAGGTTAGGTTAGGTTAGGTTAGGTTAGGTTAGGTTAGGTTAGGTTAGGTTAGGTTAGGTTAGGTTAGGTTAGGTTAGGTTAGGTTAGGTTAGGTTAGGTTTTTTTTTTTTTTTTTTTTTTTTTTTTTTTTTTTTTTTTTTTTTTTTTTTTTTTTTTTTTTTTTTTTTTTTTTTTTAAATCTAAACCTCCGACACACAAGAAGGAGACTGTTTTTTCTAACGCTTTCATTCCAGTTCTATCTTATATGCCTCTCGTACTTTCATTCTTCATACTATATCTTTCTTTCATTCTTCCACATATATTCTTTTATTACTACTACTACTAGCCTATTCTTTCTACGTTATTTATTATGCTAGGTTGGGAGAGTAAGTGGGGATAGAGCAAAACCTTTATTTCTTTATTATAATACTTTTTACATGGTGCTTATAACTAATACATGCTTAATTACTATTCTTATTTTAGTTTACATTTTTTACATACTATACGTATTACATTATTTAATCTTTCAGGTAGGAGGTTATAATCTATTACTTAGTTATCAATATTCTTAGTATGTAACAGTATTCTTGTATAACTACATTTGTACAAGAAATACTTCACTATTTTATATATACCTACTTATTATATCTATTATCTTATTTCTTATGTTACTATGAAATATACTCATTATATTTATATAACATAATTTTCAATTCTTATTTCTTTTATTGACTATTTTACAAATTTTTATGCAGTATTGTAGGAATATATCTCTAGTTTCGTTATTTGCTAGAATCATTGGCAAAGAGTTTTGGGATAGTTTTACTTTTAGTTGGGTTTCGAGGTTGTATCTATCATGATCGTGGACGGGGCACTCCAGAAGCACGTGGAGGGCAGACTCGGGACACTCAGGGTCGCAGACGCACGATGGACTCTCTTTGCACTTGAATCGATGCAAGTACTCGGAGAATCCACCGTGCCCCGTCAACATCTGAGTGACCAGTCTGTCTGGTTAGGTTAGGTTAGGTTAGGTTAGGTTAGGTTAGGTTAGGTTAGGTTAGGTTAGGTTAGGTTAGGTTAGGTTAGGTTAGGTTAGGTTAGGTTAGGTTAGGTTAGGTTAGGTTAGGTTAGGTTAGGTTAGGTTAGGTTAGGTTAGGTTAGGTTAGGTTAGGTTAGGTTAGGTTAGGTTAGGTTAGGTTAGGTTAGGTTAGGTTAGGTTAGGTTAGGTTAGGTTAGGTTAGGTTAGGTTAGGTTAGGTTAGGTTAGGTTAGGTTAGGTTAGGTTAGGTTAGGTTAGGTTAGGTTAGGTTAGGTTAGGTTAGGTTAGGTTAGGTTAGGTTAGGTTAGGTTAGGTTAGGTTAGGTTAGGTTAGGTTAGGTTAGGTTAGGTTAGGTTAGGTTAGGTTAGGTTAGGTTAGGTTAGGTTAGGTTAGGTTAGGTTAGGTTAGGTTAGGTTAGGTTAGGTTAGGTTAGGTTAGGTTAGGTTAGGTTAGGTTAGGTTAGGTTAGGTTAGGTTAGGTTAGGTTAGGTTAGGTTAGGTTAGGTTAGGTTAGGTTAGGTTAGGTTAGGTTAGGTTAGGTTAGGTTAGGTTAGGTTAGGTTAGGTTAGGTTAGGTTAGGTTAGGTTAGGTTAGGTTAGGTTAGGTTAGGTTAGGTTAGGTTAGGTTAGGTTAGGTTAGGTTAGGTTAGGTTAGGTTAGGTTAGGTTAGGTTAGGTTAGGTTAGGTTAGGTTAGGTTAGGTTAGGTTAGGTTAGGTTAGGTTAGGTTAGGTTAGGTTAGGTTAGGTTAGGTTAGGTTAGGTTAGGTTAGGTTAGGTTAGGTTAGGTTAGGTTAGGTTAGGTTAGGTTAGGTTAGGTTAGGTTAGGTTAGGTTAGGTTAGGTTAGGTTAGGTTAGGTTAGGTTAGGTTAGGTTAGGTTAGGTTAGGTTAGGTTAGGTTAGGTTAGGTTAGGTTAGGTTAGGTTAGGTTAGGTTAGGTTAGGTTAGGTTAGGTTAGGTTAGGTTAGGTTAGGTTAGGTTAGGTTAGGTTAGGTTGACGGGCCAGTTGGCGTAGTGGTGAGCAATGTACGACCCACGCACTGGTCCCCGGGTTCGTGTCCCGGTCCGAACATAATTTAATAATTTATATATGTTCGGGGTCGGTGGTCTATAGCGAGTACAACCACCCCCGCATAATTTGGGGGTGGCTACGAGCTATTGGAGGCATGTTTAGAAAGCTCTAAGCCTGACGGGGCGGTGAGTTAGTATAAACATAACTCTGTGGTGTGTGACCGAAAGTTCACTGCTTCAGAAGTCCTAGGCAGACGGCCTATAATGGACGGACGTTGCGGTGGATTAGTAGGTATGACGGTGGAGCCTAGCTCCAAAGAGATGGTAGAATGAGTACCACCGGTGGAGGCCGGTGGGAAAATTCGAATCTCTTGAGGAGTCGCGTTCGGGCCGCCGTGGCGAGCGCACGCGTTCTAACTGCGCTCCGCTAGAAAAATTTGTATAAGTGGTAAAAGTGTCGGTTATTGTTGCGGATTGTGATTAATTTAGTGTTAAAAGTGTCGATAATTAATATGTGATAATTTAAATTTTGAAATTAGTGCGTTTTATATTGTTTTTGGCCAAAAATCGGGTAATGCCACGTGTTCGTACTAGTTGGTTAGAGTGTTAGTTATTATTGCGAAAAGTAAATGTTTTAGTGTTAAAAGGTCGTTAAATAATATGTGATAATTTTAATTTTTGATTTGTACGTTTTATATAGTTTTTGAATAAAATTCGGGTAATGCCATGTGCTCGTTCTTGAGGTTAGGAAGTTAGGTATTATCGCAAAAAGTAACTATTTCAGTGTTAAAAATGACGATAAGTAATATATGATAATTTAAATTTTTAAAAATTATTTTTAATGTCATATGTATTATTTTAAATTTTTAAGATTCATTCTTTTTATATAGTTTTAGAGTAAAACAGGGTAACGCCACGTGCTGGTTCTGGAGGTTAGGGTGTTAGTGACTATCGCGAAAAGTAATTATTTCAGTGTTAAAAGTGTCGATAATTAATATGCGATAATTTAAATTTTGAAATCAGTGCGTTTTATATTGTTTTTGGCCAAAAATCGGGTAATGCCACGTGTTCGTACTAGTTGGTTAGAGTGCTAGTTTTTACTGCGAAAAGTGAATATCTTAGTGTTAAAAGGTCGCTAAATAATATGTGATAATTTTAATTTCTGATTTGTGCGTTTTATATAGTTTTTGAATAAAATTCGGGTAATGCCATGTGCTTGTTCTAGAGGTTAGGAAGTTAGGTATTATCGCGAAAAGTAACTATTTCAGTGTTAGAAATGACGATAGTTAATATATGATAATTTAAATTTTTAAAATTAGTTTTAATGTCATATGTAATATTTAAAATTCTTAAGATTCATGCATTTTGTATAGCTTTTGAGTAAAGTAGGGTAACGCCACGTGCTGGTTCTAGAGGTTAGGGTGTTAGTGATCGCGAAAAGTAATTATTTTAGTGTTAAAGGTGCTGATAATTAATATGCGATAATTTAAATTTTGAAATTAGTGCGTTCTATATTGTTTTTGGCCAAAAATCGGGTAATGCCACGTGTTCGTACTAGTTGGTTAGAGTGTTAGTTATTATTGCGAAAAGTAAATACCTTAGTGTTAAAAGGTTAAATAATATGTGATAATTTTAATTTTTGATTTGTGCGTTTTATACAGTTTTTGAATAAAATGCGGGTAATGCCATGTGCTTGTTCTTGAGGTTAGTAAGTTAGGTATTATCGCGTGAAGTAACTATTTCAGTGTTAAAGATGTCGATAATTAATATGTGATAATTTAAATTTTAAAATTAGTGCGTTTTATACTGTTTTTGGCCACAAAATTGGGTAATGCCACGTGCTCGTACTAGTGGTTAGACTGTTAGCTATTATTCCGGAAAGTAATTGTTTCGGTGTTAAAAAGGGTCGTTTATTTATATGTGATACCTTAATTTTAAGATCCGCGCGTTTATATAGTTTTTGATTAAAATCGGGTAATGTCGCGTGTTCGTTTTAAAGGTTAGGGTGTTAGTTATTATCGCGAAATGTAATTATTTGGGTTTTAATGTCATATGTAATATTTAAAATTTTAAGATTCGTACATTTTATATAGTTCTAGAGTAAATAGCGTAACGCCACGTGCTGGTTCTAGAGGTTAGGGTGTTAGTGATTATCGCGAAAAGTAATCTTTTTAGTGTTAAAATTGTTGATAATTAATATGCGATAATTTAAGTTTTGAAATTAGTGCGTTTTTGGCCAAAATCGGGTAATGCCACGTGTTCGTACTAGTTGGTTAGAGTGTTAGTTATTATTGTGAAAAGTAAATACCTTAGTGTTAAAAGGTCGTTAATAATATGTGATAATTTTTAATTTTTGATTTGTGCGTTTTATATAGTTTATATAGTTTTTGAATAAAATCTGGGTAATGCCATGTGCTTGTTCTAGAGGTTAGTAAGTTAGGTATTATCGCGTAAAGTAACTATTTCAGTGTTAAGAATGTCGATAATTTATGTGTGATAATTTAAGTTTTAAAATTAGTGCGTTTTATATTGTTTTTGGCAAATAGTCAATCTCGTGTATCATACGTGCTCGTGCGGCGGCTCGCGCGACGGTAGGGCTTTAGGAAATGGCTATTTTATGTTAAAAGGGTGATGGGTAATATGTGATAGTTTTAGCTTTGAGTTCTTAGTACTAACTACTAGTAGTAGTAGTAGCTAGTACAGTAGTTTCTTTGAGTAGTACTGTGTGTTCGTATGAGTGTTTATTAGGGCAGTGTGAAACGTTTGGTGTCCTACATATGTATGTACATGCATGCTGCATGATGCAATCTGCTCCTTCGTAGTTGAGCAAATTGCAGCGCCGAGACAGCGTCATCGGGGAGGGCCTAGCTGCCGAGGCTGTGTAAAGGTTTGGTGCATGCAATATTTATGAGTCTAATGAGGGATATTCAAATCTCATAAATCTGGGACTTAAGTTTAGAGCTAGGAGTTTTGAAATTTGTAGTGATTACTTCCTTTAAGAGCTATTTGCTTGACCTACTTAGTAGCTATACTTTGCAAAAGTTTCATCTAAATCGGCCCAGAGGATTGGGTTACATAAGCATAATTATGTAAGGGGTAGCTTAAGTTTTTATAGGTACTTCATATAAAGGTTACGTATTGAGTTTACATACAAGTTGACGAATAAGGGTTTGCTTGTTCATTTTATCTAAAAAAAAATAGTTAAATCTGTGAGTAAAATAAAGTGTTTTGGAATTTAAACATTATGTAAAATAGGTAGTATAATTGACATTGGTTATAAATAGTACATACACTATCAAATAGTCTACTCTAGTTCCCTAAATTTCGTATTTCGTATTTTTGAAATTAATTATACTTCCTAAGTTATTTTAGGAACATAATAGATGAATAGTTTATTTTCGATCCGTATATGACATATCCTATATAATGTATTTTATATAATATATTCTTAGATAATATCTTGTATTATACTATAATATTCTTTATTTTAATAAAATATATGTATTATGTTGTATCGTACTATAGTAGTTTGTGAGATGATGAATATGGCTGTGAAGACCTAGCGGCTGGTTCGTTAGGATTCTAGTAAATCTAATACCTTTTTGGTAATTAAAGTAGATAATTATTAAGCACATAGGGGGGGTATCTATCTATTTAGTCTACATACTTTGGTGAATTAGAGCAATTAGATGGGATATATCTTGTAATTTAATGATTTTTAAGTAGGAGAAAAGTTTCATCTAAATCGGCTCAGGAGATCGGGTTACATAAACGTAATTACGCAGTAGGGCTAGGGTATCTTAAGATTTTGTAGGTACTTCATATAAAAGATTACGTATGAAGTTTACATGCAGGTTAGTGAATAAGGGTTTGCTTGTTCATTTTATTTAAAGATTAGTTAAATCTGTGAGTTAAAGGGCTTTGGAATTTAAACCTTATGTAAATAAGCAGATTAATTGACATTGGTTATATATAGTTTAATAGTACATAATTTATTATAATAGACTAATGTAGTATATTAAATTCCGTATCTTAGAATTTAATTATGTTTCCTAAATTATTACTTTAGGAATACTATATAGATGAATAGTAGGAACGGGTTTGTCAGTTTTCTGTCTGTACGTGATACATTTTATGTAATATATTTTATGTAATATATTCATAGATAGTGTTTTGTATTATATTGTGATATTCTTTATTTTAACGGAATACGATGTTTTAGGTTGTATCGTATTGTATTAGTTTTTGAAATGATCAAATGTAGTTATGAAGACCTAGCGACTGGTTCGTTAGGATTCTAGAAAATTTAATACCTGTTGGGAAGTAAAGCAGATAATTACTGAGTGCATAGGGGGGGTATCTATTTGGTCTTCATACTTTGATGAATTTTAATTAATTTACTATAAGTGTTCGAATTTTATTTAGGCTTTGTATGTAAGGAGTTGTAGTGGTTCTATTTAAATAAAATGGACCAGTGGATGATGTAATATTATCTACTTAATATTATGTACATATCTTTAAATTATTTTGGTTCGCCCTTTTGTAGTGAATACGCGGAACCCTAAATTTTGCGAGCTTCCATTAATTAGGTCACGTCGATCTACCTGCCATTTTTGTGATTTTCATGTCTATAGTTATCTGAAGTTTTAATATTAGATTTTATCTACCCCATTTTTCCTGATGATAATATTCTTTGGTAGACGTGAATATATAGGTATATATGTATGTGTGTAGGTGTATGTATATGTATACATATGTATATGGGCATGTATGTATGTATATATATGTATATAATATGTATATATGCGTAATTTAAATACAATGAACTAACAAATAATGTAATATTATTACAAATATATGTAACAAATAATGTAAGCTTATAAGATTATATGTACCTCTTTGGTATTAATTAATTTGTGTGAAAATATTGATGGTGGTTCTCATCATTTAATATGTACACAATGGACTAACTAACAAGTGATATTATCTATTAGAACATTATACACGCATCTTAAACTATTTGGTTCGTCTTATTGTAAATCTTGCGAGTTATATGTAGGTCAAGTCGATCTACCCGCTTCTACTGGTTTTGTACTGAGCGCGCTGGCGCCGCTCTGTCGCGGAATGCGGAATTTGATTCTTATATATTAGTTAAAATGTCTATAATTAAGGTGAGATAATTTAAATTAAAATTAGTACGTTTTATATTGTTTTTGGCCAAAAATAGGGTGATACCATGTGTCCGTACTAGTGGTTAGAATGTTAGTTATTATTGCGATGAGTAACTATTTCAGTGTTAAAAGTTGTTAATAATATGTGATAATTAAATTTTAAGATTCGGACGTTTATATAGTTTTTGGTTAAAATCAGGTAATGCCGCGTGCTCATTCTAGAGGTTAGGATGATAGTTATGATCGCGTAAAAATAGTTATTTTAATGTTAAAAGGTCGTTAAATAATATGTGTTAATTTGAATCTTAAGATTCGTGCGTTTTGTATAGCTTGGAGTTAAATCGGATAATGCGCGTGCTTGTTCTGGAGTTTAGGGTGTTAGCTATTATTGCGAAAAGTAACTATTTCAGTGTTAAAAGGTCATTAAATAATATGTGTGTTAATTAAAACTTTAAGATTTGTGCGTTATATAGTGCGGGTTAAAGTCGGGTAATGCCGTGTGCTTGTTCTAGAGGTTAGGATGTTAATTGTTATCGCGAAAGGCAACTATTTTGGTACTAAAAGTCGATAAATAATATGTAATAACTTAATTTTGAATTCATGTGTTTATATTGCTTTTGGTCAAAGCGGGTAGGTAATGCCGCGTGCTCGTACTAGGTGTTAGGGTGTCGGATAATATTGTGAAAAGTAGTTATTGGGTGTTAAAAGATGTATAAATAATATGTAAATAATCTAAATTCTGAAATTTATGCGTATTATATTGTTTTTGGACAAAGGCGGATAAAGTTTGTACTAGGTGTTAGAAGTCGGTATTCTCATGAGAAGTTAATATTTCAGTATTAAGAAGTTGATAAATATTATATTATAATTTAGTTTTGAAATAGGTGCGTTTTATCGTTTTGTTCAAAATCGGGTAATACCACAAAATAGGAGAAAATGTTTAACAAACGGACATACGGTTCGATCGGTATTCTATATAGACAGGATAAGAGCTAGAACGGCATCATACGATCTAGGAGTGCGTGGCCGGCACATGCGCCGACGCGTCGACCTGCCCCTCGCCCCGTGGTGCGATGCCCCGCACCCCGCAACCTCTGCGTGGGCACGTAGGCATATTAGGGTTCCGCGCTAATGCTTTTGTATTTCATTTAAGTCTTTTAATTAGTTCTGTTAACAGTTCCGTATGAATTGGAGTGTTATAATTAATAATAATTGGGATTTAATGATATAATTTTATTTATATTACTACTGATACGGTTGTGTTCAATTTGAATTGAATAACTTTCTATTATGTATAAACTGGTATGATTTGGATTACCGATTTAGATTTACATTTGTATCGGAAGTTTTACTAATTTAAGAAAAGTTTAATTAATTTAGTTTTATTAATTTGGAAATTATTACGAGAATTTGCTTAGTTATATGGTTTAATATATGAAATCTCCATGTCTTAAATAGGAGGTAGATAATAATTATCTACACGTAATAAAGATAATTTAGTTTGTTCATATACCCTTGTGAAACTAGGGGATTTGTTTTGCAGATATTTAGTTTATTTAATAATATTAACGTTAAAAACTCTCAACGAACAGACATCTATTCGACCGGCATTCTTGTATAGATAGTGGGTGGAGCTTGAGCATCATGCGGACTGAGTGGGAGGGGCTTGAGTGTGGCTGACGCATCTGATGACGCGTCGACCCGTCCCTTGCCCCGTGGTTCGATACCCCCGCACCCCTGTGACTCCGAGACGGTCACGTAGGCATAACCGTTGTCCCGCGATATTGCTTACATTTCTATTAATATCATGATTATCGTATGAGATGTAGCTTTTATAATTAATAAGGCTTGGTATTTTAAATGTTGTAATTGTTATCTAGATTAATTATCTTTATTATCTTATTAAACTTGAGCTGAACAATTTCCTATTAGGTACGTTTAATTAATAATATAATAATTAATCTAATGCTGGTAATTAATGTTCAATTAAATTAACATGTTTGCGAATTCTAATTTCTATAGGGAAAGCTTTATTAACTAAACTTAGAATCTATCCCGAGTTTTCCTATATTCTGCATAAATATGGTCTAATGCACAGACAACTTTAATCTAGGGCATATTCCTATTTTATGATACACGAAGTAGATAACTATTACTTACGATAGTATACAGGTAACTTTAACTTAATCATACACTTTTATGGAATTAGGAGATTCATTTTGTATATATATTTAATAATATTTAATGAAATTAACGTAGGGGAAAATTCAACGAACAAACATTGTTCGACCGGCATTCTGTATAGACAGTGGGAGGAGCCTAGGCGCCATCATACGATCTAAGTGGGAGGAGCCTCGATGCGGCTGTCGCTCGGCTGACATTGTTGCCGTGTCATTTGTTTAGACTTAATATATTTTTCTACCTAAGGGTTCTGTACAGTTTTTGAATTCTATATTAATGTTTGGATTTTATACCTTATTCTTATGATTAGTAGTACATCGTATTATTGTTGTAACTCGCAATTATATTAATTACCTAGATTCTATTGCGTGATAATTGCTGTATAAATTTTTAAGTTGTCTAATTAAACTGCTATAAATACTCGAATTTTATTTAGGATTTGTATGCAAGGAGTTGTAGTGGTTTTATTTATCAAATTTAGGTACAATGGATGAATAAATAATGTAATATTATCTACTTAGTTATTATGTACATACCTCTTAAATTACTTTGGTTTGCCTTATTGTCTTGAATACGCGGAACCCTAAAAATTTTGCGAGCTTCTATATAGGTCACGTCGATCTACCCGCCATTTTGCGATTCTCATGTCTATAATTATTTTAAGTCTTAATATTAGATTTTATCTATCTTTTTGATAATAATATTCTTTAGTAGTCTCGAATATATTATATGTATATACGCAATTTAATTACAATGGATTAACAAATAATGTAATATTATCTACTTAAATAGTATATACATATCTTTAAACTATTTTGGTTCGCCTTATTGTCGCGAAGGCGCAGATCCCTAAATTTTTATGAACATCTATGTAGGTCATGTCGATCTACCCGCCATTTTATATTCTCATGTCTGTAGCTATTTGAAGTTTAATATTAGGTTTCTAAATTAAAACAGAGATTAGGTATTAGCACCGCTGTGCCATCGGGGTGCATAGCGGCTGCTAGCGTCAGCCCCCCCCCCCCCCCCGTCCCACCGTGACGCGCTCCCGCTCCCCGCGGCCCTGTGCACTTGTTTTTATCGGGCGCGTTGGCGCCATTTCTTGTGGACTTTGTTAATATAGATTTTATTTATGAATATTGTTTTAGGAAAGGTGTGGACAAGTAAAGCAGGTTTTATTTTGTACTTTTAATGTGAGATAGTGGTTTGTTAAATATTGAACTTATAAATTGTAATGCTACTACTGAGTCCCTGGGTTGCTCATGAGAAATTTTCCTATGAATATCAAATAATGTTTGCAATTTATTAACCCTATAACCCGCGACTATTGATTTATCTATTAAGGTTAATTATTACTATACTGGCCTATATAGATTTTGCTATGGCCAAGCTTGACACGCTATTGGAATAAATATCTTTAAATTCTTATACACTTGATATGCCCTTCTATATGTATCTAAGTAGGTATGCAATCTTATCTTTTTATTTTCATCTAGGATATATGTTTATAAATTGTCATGTTAGGTTCTTTATGTGTATGCATTTGAAGTATATATATAAACGTATGCATGAGGGAATATAGATTTGTATGTATGTAAGTATGTATGTATGTAGGTATATATTCATGTGTGTATGTTTGTATACGGGTAGGTAGGTATATATGTACGTATGTATTATCTGTCGAGCCTAATATATTTTTCTGCTTGAGGGCTCTTTATATTCCTTTAAGCCTTTATAATCTATCCCATTTTATATTATTTATCTTCATATCTAGTATTATGTTGTATTGTATTTTAAATGTAACTCACTACTATACTTTACTCAACTTATGTTATCATGTAATACGTTTTTAAATTGATTAACATATTATGTATATCTGAATTTTAATTTGTATGAAAATATGGTGGTCCTGTTAATTAAATTTATACACAACGAACTAATTAATATGCGATTATTTATTTGAACATCATACTTATATCTTAAATTATTGGTTCGTTTTATTGTAAACCTTGCGAGTTTCGAGGAGTTTCTATGTTCTATGTCAAGTCGATCTACCCGCTTCTTTTTGTTGTACCGAGCGTGCTGGCGCCGCTCTGTCGCGGAATGCGGAAGTTGACTCTTTATATTAGCATTATTTATACGCGTAATTCCATGACCTGTAATATTGTGCCGTTGGGCTTTACATAAATTTTTCTATTTGTTTTCATAACTTAAATGAATGTTGGAGGTACTCTTGTAGGTACTCTTGTTCGGTTATTAGAAGAAATAATTATAAGTTCTCATTGTGGAGTTTAGTAACATACTTTTTTTTTTTTTTTTTTTTTTTTTTTTTTTTTTTTTTTTTTTTTTATTTACGAATACTGCTTTAGGTTTAGGTTTAGGAATAGGATAGATACATAGTCTGGATAGACGGGTCTTCCTTAGCTTTAGCTTGAGGTTTAGATACGAGATATTAGACTGTTAAATATGGAGTATATAATTTGTAATGTTGTTACTGAGCCGCTAGGTCCTTCATAAATTATTTTATACATATTATGATGTATGTGCGTATGTATGTGTATATGCTTGTATATATGTATGTACGTATATGTATATGTCTGTATAAATGAATGTGTATGTATGCTTGTATATATGAGTGGATGTATGTATGTATGTATGTACGTTTGTGTATGTATGTATGTATATATGTACGTAAACGGGTGTATGTATGTATATGTATGAATGTATGTATTATGTTTTTATGTGCATGTACGAATGTAATTATATATGTATGGGTATGTATGTAGGTATGTATATGTATGTATGTATGTGTATGAGTGTATGTATGTTTGTACGTATGTATACATGCATATGTATGTATGTATGTATATGTATATTTGTATGTATATGTAATTATGTATCCTACATATATTTGTATTCCCCCACCCTTTATCATAATATACATCTTGTTAGGTAGTGTTGGGGCAGAGCCTTCTTAAACTACATTCATAGGTTTAGTTGGAAATAATACGGCTTTCCGATAAGTTGGTGAATGTGCAGGGAGGTTGCGGCAGGTTAAGCTATGCTAGATTAGAGTAATTAAATTTATGTATGTCACTTGAGGTACATTTATGCTGTGGGCAGTATATGGACACGTCATGTGCTAGAATTAGGGGACGGACAGACATTTAGATTCATGAGAATGGCGAATTAGTAGGGTCTCGGCCCGAAAGTTCAAATCCATACATCCCCTGTGGTGTAGTGCGCCAGATTTACTTGGAACCCGACGGCATAGACGGATGAATGGACTGTAAGGTGAACTAGTAGAGCTCGTCCCCTCACGGGCTTGAAAATTCAATGAATGAATGGTTCTTGTTACTGTTTAGAGCTTAGGGAACAAACGGACAGACGGACAGACAATGGGAAATATGAAACGCAAGAATGGTGAACTGTAAGAATGGCGAATTAGTAGGGCCTCGGCCCGAAAGTTCTAATCCATACATTCCCCGTGAACGAAGAGCGCCAGGCGGACCACTGGCGCTTGACGCATGGACGGATGGATGGGACTGAAAGGCGAATTAGTAGTTCCCGCTTCTCGGGTTCGAAAAGTTCGAAGCCACGCATCCCCTGTGACGTAGAGCTACGCTCGGCGACATGGACGGATGAATGGTTTGGAAGGTGAATTAGTAGAGCTCCCCTTCCTTTGGGGTGGGGACTTGAAAGTTCAATGAATGGAAAGGTGTGGGGGGGAAGGCCGCTGAAGGTTGTCTGGGAGCTGGACTGCTGCCAAATCGGATGATAGTGGAGCAAACCCCGATTTGCCGCTACCGGGTGTTGAGGCCGGTGGCGGGAAATGGAGGGACAGCCCTAGATCGGATGATGGTGGGAGTCGGACGGCTGCTAGACACTCCCGAGGTGGCTGACCCACTCACTAGCTCAGTGAATGCATGATACGGTATCTGGGAACTGGACTGCCGCCAAATCGGATGATAGTGGAGTAACTCCGATTCGCCGCAACCGGGGTTGAGACCGGTGGCGAGGAACGGAGGGACAGCTCTAGATCGGATGATGGTGGGGGTCGGACGGCTGCTAGACACTCACAGACTGACTGACTAAATAATGATTAAGAACAGAAAGAGGTGGCGTGTTTGTATGGTGTTCGTGGTGTTTTTATATACTATGTCTCTGTTTTATTTATCTCTTATTATTATAGAACATAGGATTACATGAAGGGCGTAGGTGTGTACATCTGTGTTTTTTGAGTGGGTAAAGTATATATACTGTGCATGTAGTCTAATAAACATATCTATGTTTGTCACGCGAGGTGTATTTTCGCTGTGGGCAGTGTATGGACACGTCACGAGATATAATTAGGGGAAGGACAGACATTTAGATTTGTGAGAGTGGCGAATTAGTAGGGTCTCGGCCCGAAAGTTCAAATCCATACATCCCCTGTGGTGTAGTGCGCCAGATTTACTTGGCGCCCGACAGCATAGGCGGATGAATGGACTGTAAGGTGAACTAGTAGAGCTCGTCCCCTCACGGGCTTGAAAATTCAATGAATGAATGGTTCTTGATACTGTTTAGAGCTTAGGGAACAAACGGACAGACGGACAGACAATGGGAAATATGAAACGCAAGAATGGTGAACTGTAAGAATGGCGAATTAGTAGGGCCTCGGCCCGAAAGTTCTAATCCATACAGCCCCCGTGAACGAAGAGCGCCAGGCGGACCACTGGCGCTTGACGCATGGACGGATGGATGGGACTGAAAGGCGAATTAGTAGTTCCCGCTTCTCGGGTTCGAAAAGTTCGAAGCCACGCATCCCCTGTGACGTAGAGCTTGCTCGGCGACATGGACGGATGAATGGTTTGGAAGGTGAATTAGTAGAGCTCCCCTTCCTTGGGGGTGGGGACTTGAAAGTTCAATGAATGGTAAGGTGTGGGGGGGAAGGCCGCTGAAGGTTGTCTGGGAGCTGGACTACTGCCAAATCGGATGATAGTGGAGCAAACTCCGATTTGCCGCTACCGGGTGTTGAGGCCGGTGGCGGGAAATGGAGAGACAGCCCTAGATCGGATGATGGTGGGAGTCGGACGGCTGCTAGACACTCCCGAGGTGGCTGACCCACTCACTAGCTCAGTGAATGCATGATACGGTATCTGGGAACTGGACTGCCGCCAAATCGGATGATAGTGGAGTAACTCCGATTCGTCGCAACCGGGGTTGAGACCGGTGGCGGGGAACGGAGGGACAGCTCTAGATCGGATGATGGTGGGGGTTGGACGGCTGCTAGACACTCACAGACTGACTGACTAAATAATGATTAAGAACAGAAAGAGGTGGCGTGTTTGTATGGTGTTCGTGGTGTTCTTACATACTATGTTTCTGTTTTATTTATCTCTTATTATTATAGAACATAGGATTACATGAAGGGCGTAGGTGTGTACATCTGTGTTTTCTGAGTGGGTAAAGTATATATATTGTGCATGTAGTCTAATAAACATATCTATGTTTGTCACACGAGATGTATTTTCGCTGTGGGCAGTGTATGGACACGTCACGAGATATAATTAGGGGAAGGACAGACATTTAGATTTGTGAGAGTGGCGAATTAGTAGGGTCTCGGCCCGAAAGTTCAAATCCTTACGTCCCCTGTGGTGTGGAACGCCAGATTTACTTGGCGCCCGACAGCATAGACGGATGAATGGACTGTAAGGTGAACTAGTAGAGCTCGTTCCCTCACGGGCTTGAAAATTCAATGAATGAATGGTTCTTGTTACTGTTTAGAGCTTAGGGAACAAACGGACAGACGGACAGACAATGGGAAATATGAAACGCAAGAATGGTGAACTGTAAGAATGGCGAATTAGTAGGGCCTCGGCCCGAAAGTTCTAATCCATACAGCCCCCGTGAACGAAGAGCGCCAGGCGGACCACTGGCGCTTGACGCATGGACGGATGGATGGGACTGAAAGGCGAATTAGTAGTTCCCGCTTCTCGGGTTCGAAAAGTTCGAAGCCACGCATCCCCTGTGACGTAGAGCTACGCTCGGCGACATGGACGGATGAATGGTTTGGAAGGTGAATTAGTAGAGCTCCCCTTCCTTTGGGGTGGGGACTTGAAAGTTCAATGAATGGAAAGGTGTGGGGGGGAAGGCCGCTGAAGGTTGTCTGGGAGCTGGACTGCTGCCAAATCGGATGATAGTGGAGCAAACTCCGATTTGCCGCTACCGGGTGTTGAGGCCGGTGGCGGGAAATGGAGGGACAGCCCTAGATCGGAGGATGGTGGGAGTCGGACGGCTGCTAGACACTCTCGAGGTGGCTGACCCACTCACTAGCTCAGTGAATGCATGATACGGTATCTGGGAACTGGACTGCCGCCAAATCGGATGATAGTGGAGTAACTCCGATTCGCCGCAACCGGGGTTGAGACCGGTGGCGGGGAACGGAGGGACAGCTCTAGATCGGATGATGGTGGGGGTCGGACGGCTGCTAGACACTCACAGACTGACTGACTAAATAATGATCAAGAACAGAAAGAGGTGGCGTGTTTGTATGGTGTTCGTGGTGTTTTTACATACTATGTCTCTGTTTTATTTATCTCTTATTATTATAGAACATAGGATTACATGAAGGGCGTAGGTGTGTACATCTGTGTTTTTTGAGTGGGTAAAGTATATATACTGTGCATGTAGTCTAATAAACATATCTATGTTTGTCACGCGAGGTGTATTTTCGCTGTGGGCAGTGTATGGACACGTCACGAGATATAATTAGGGGAAGGACAGACATTTAGATTTGTGAGAGTGGCGAATTAGTAGGGCCTCGGCCCGAAAGTTCAAATCCATACATCCCCTGTGGTGTAGTGCGCCAGATCTACTTGGCGCCCGACAGCATAGACGGATGAATGGACTGTAAGGTGAACTAGTAGAGCTCGTCCCCTCACGGGCTTGAAAATTCAATGAATGAATGGTTCTTGTTACTGTTTAGAGCTTAGGGAACAAACGGACAGACGGACAGACAATGGGAAATATGAAACGCAAGAATGGTGAACTGTAAGAATGGCGAATTAGTAGGGCCTCGGCCCGAAAGTTCTAATTCATGCATCCCCTGTGACGAAAAGCGCCAGCTGCCACTGGTGCTGGACGACATGGACGGATGGATGGGACTGAAAGGCGAATTAGTAGTTCCCGCTTCTCGGGTTCGAAAAGTTCGAAGCCACGCATCCCCTGTGACGTAGAGCTACGCTCGGCGACATGGACGGATGAATGGTTTGGAAGGTGAATTAGTAGAGCTCCCCTTCCTTGGGGGTGGGGACTTGAAAGTTCAATGAATGGAAAGGTGTGGGGGGGAAGGCCGCTGAAGGTTGTCTGGGAGCTGGACTGCTGCCAAATCGGATGATAGTGGAGCAAACTCCGATTTGCCGCTACCGGGTGTTGAGGCCGGTGGCGGGAAATGGAGAGACAGCCCTAGATCGGATGATGGTGGGAGTCGGACGGCTGCTAGACACTCCCGAGGTGGCTGACCCACTCACTAGCTCAGTGAATGCATGATACGGTATCTGGGAACTGGACTGCCGCCAAATCGGATGATAGTGGAGTAACTCCGATTCGCCGCAACCGGGGTTGAGAACGGTGGCGTGGAACGGAGGGACAGCTCTAGATCGGATGATGGTGGGGGTTGGACGGCTGCTAGACACTCACAGACTGACTGACTAAATAATGATTAAGAACAGAAAGAGGTGGCGTGTTTGTATGGTGTTCGTGGTGTTCTTACATACTATGTTTCTGTTTTATTTATCTCTTATTATTATAGAACATAGGATTACATGAAGGGCGTAGGTGTGTACATCTGTGTTTTCTGAGTGGGTAAAGTATATATATTGTGCATGTAGTCTAATAAACATATCTATGTTTGTCACACGAGATGTATTTTCGCTGTGGGCAGTGTATGGACACGTCACGAGATATAATTAGGGGAAGGACAGACATTTAGATTTGTGAGAGTGGCGAATTAGTAGGGTCTCGGCCCGAAAGTTCAAATCCATACGTCCCCTGTGGTGTGGAGCGCCAGATTTACTTGGCGCCCGACAGCATAGACGGATGAATGGACTGTAAGGTGAACTAGTAGAGCTCGTTCCCTCACGGGCTTGAAAATTCAATGAATGAATGGTTCTTGTTACTGTTTAGAGCTAAGGGAACAAACGGACAGACGGACAGACAATGGGAAATATGAAACGCAAGAATGGTGAACTGTAAGAATGGCGAATTAGTAGGGCCTCGGCCCGAAAGTTCTAATTCATGCATCCCCTGTGACGAAAAGCGCCAGCTGCCACTGGTGCTGGACGACATGGACGGATGGATGGGACTGAAAGGCGAATTAGTAGTTCCCGCTTCTCGGGTTCGAAAAGTTCGAAGCCACGCATCCCCTGTGACGTAGAGCTACGCTCGGCGACATGGACGGATGAATGGTTTGGAAGGTGAATTAGTAGAGCTCCCCTCCCTTCGGGGTGGGGACTTGAAAGTTCAATGAATGGAAAGGTGTGGGGGGGAAGGCCGCTAAAGGTTGTCTGGGTGCTGGACTACTGCCAAATCGGATGATAGTGGAGCAAACTCCGATTTGCTGCTACCGGGTGTTGAGGCCGGTGGCGGGAAATGGAGGGACAGCCCTAGATCGGATGATGGTGGGAGTCGGACGGCTGCTAGATACTTCCGAGGTGGCTGACCCACTCACTAGCTCAGTGAATGCATGATACGGTATCTGGGAACTGGACTGCCGCCAAATCGGATGATAGTGGAGTAACTCCGATTCGCCGCAACCGGGGCTGAGACCGGTGGCGGGGAACGGAGGGACAGCTCTAGATCGGATGATGGTGGGGGTCGGACGGCTGCTAGACACTCACAGACTGACTGACTTAATAATGATTAAGAACAGAAAGAAGTGGCGTGTTTGTATGGTGTTCGTGGTGTTCCTATTTATCTCATAATATTATAGAACACAGGATTACATGAATGGGTGTAGGTAAAACTATATATACTGTGCATGTAGTGTAATAAACATACCTATGTATGTCACATGAGGTGTATTTCGATGTGGGCAGTGTATGGACACGTCACGAGATAGAATTAGGGGAAGGACAGACATTTAGGTTTGTGAGAGTGGTGAATTAGTAGGGTCTCGGCCCGAAAGTTCAAATCCATACATCCCCTGTGGCGAAGAGCGCCAGATTTACTTGACGCCCGACGGCATAGACGGATGAATGGACTGTAAGGTGAATTAGTAGAGCTCGTCCCCTCACGGGCTTGAAAATTCAATGAATGAATGGTTCTTGTTACTGTTTAGAGCTTAGGGAACAAACGGACAGACGGACAGACAATGGGAAATATGAAACGCAAGAATGGTGAACTGTAAGAATGGCGAATTAGTAGGGCCTCGGCCCGAAAGTTCTTATCCATACAGCCCCCGTGAACGAAGAGCGCCAGGCAGGGACCACTGGCGCTTGACGCATGGACGGATGGATGGGACTGAAAGGCGAATTAGTAGTTCCCGCTTCTCGGGTTCGAAAGTTCGAAGCCACGCATCCCCTGTGACGTAGAGCTACGCTCGGCGACATGGACGGATGAATGGATTGGAAGGTGAATTAGTAGAGCTCCCCTTCCTTCGGGGTGGGGACTTGAAAGTTCAATGAATGGAAAGGTGTTGGGGGAAGGCCGCTGAAGGTTGTCTGGGAACTGGACTGCTGCCAAATCGGATGATAGTGGAGCAAACTCCGATTTGCCGCTACCGGGTGTTGAGGCCGGTGACGGGAAATGGAGGGACAGCTCTAGATCGGATGATGGTGGGAGTCGGACGGCTGCTAGACACTCCCGAGGTGACTGACCCACTCCCTAGCGCAGTGAATGCATGATACGGTATCTGGGAACTGGACTGCCGCCAAATCGGATGATAGTGGAGTAACTCCGATTCGCCGCAACCGGGGTTGAGACCGGTGGCGGGGAACGGAGGGATAGCTCTAGATCGGATGATGGTGGGGGTTGGACGGCTGCTAGACACTCACAGACTGACTGACTTAATAATGATTAAGAACAAAAAGAAGTGGTGTGTTTGTATGGTGTTCGTGGTGTTTTGCATACTATATTTCTATTTTATTTATCTCTTACTATTCTAGAACATAGGATTACAGGAAGGGGCGTAGGTGTGTACATCTGTGTTTTCTGAGTGGGTAAAGTATATATACTGTGCATGTAGTCTAATAAACATATCTATGTTTGTCACACGAGATGTATTTTCGCTGTGGGCAGTGTATGGACACGTCACGAGATATAATTAGGGGAAGGACAGACATTTAGATTTGTGAGAGTGGCGAATTAGTAGGGTCTCGGCCCGAAAGTTCAAATCCATACATCCCCTGTGGTGTGGAGCGCCAGATTTACTTGGCGCCCGACAGCATAGACGGATGAATGGACTGTAAGGTGAACTAGTAGAGCTCGTTCCCTCACGGGCTTGAAAATTCAATGAATGAATGGTTCTTGTTACTGTTTAGAGCTTAGGGAACAAACGGACAGACGGACAGACAATGGGAAATATGAAACGCAAGAATGGTGAACTGTAAGAATGGCGAATTAGTAGGGCCTCGGCCCGAAAGTTCTAATCCATACATCCCCCGTGAACGAACAGCGCCAGGCGGACCACTGGCGCTTGACGCATGGACGGATGGATGGGACCGAAAGGCGAATTAGTAGTTCCCGCTTCTCGGGTTCGAAAAGTTCGAAGCCACGCATCCCCTGTGACGTAGAGCTACGCTCGGCGACATGGACGGATGAATGGTTTGGAAGGTGAATTAGTAGAGCTCCCCTTCCTTTGGGGTGGGGACTTGAAAGTTCAATGAATGAAAAGGTGTGGGGGGGAAGGCCGCTGAAGGTTGTCTGGGAGCTGGACTGCTGCCAAATCGGATGATAGTGGAGCAAACTCCGATTTGCCGCTACCGGGTGTTGAGGCCGGTGGCGGGAAATGGAGGGACAGCCCTAGATCGGATGATGGTGGGAGTCGGACGGCTGCTAGACACTCCCGAGGTGGCTGACCCACTCACTAGCTCAGTGAATGTATGATACGGTATCTGGGAACTGGACTGCCGCCAAATCGGATGATAGTGGAGTAACTCCGATTCGCCGCAACCGGGGTTGAGACCGGTGGCGGGGAACGGAGGGACAGCTCTAGATCGGATGATGGTGGGGGTCGGACGGCTGCTAGACACTCACAGACTGACTGACTAAATAATGATTAAGAACAGAAAGAGGTGGCGTGTTTGTATGGTGTTCGTGGTATTTTGCATACTATATTTCTATTTTATTTATCTCATACTATTCTAGAACATAGGATTACAGGAAGGGGCGTAGGTGTGTACATCTGTGTTTTCTGAGTGGGTAAAGTGTATATACTGTGCATGTAGTCTAATAAACATATCTATGTTTGTCACACGAGATGAATGGACTGGAAGGTGAATTAGTAGAGATCCCCTTCCTTCGGGGTGGGGACTTGAAAGTTCAATGAATGGAAAGGGGTGGGGGGAAGGCCGCTGAAGGTTGTCTGGGAACTGGACTGCTGCCAAATCGGATGATAGTGGAGCAAACTCCGATTTGCCGCTACCGGGTGTTGAGGCCGGTGGCGGGAAATGGAGGGACAGCTCTAGATCGGATGATGGTGGGAGTCGGACGGCTGCTAGACACTCCCGAGGTGGCTGACCCACTCACTAGCGCAGTGAATGCATGATACGGTATCTGGGAACTGGACTGCCGCCAAATCGGACGATAGTGGAGTAACTCCGATTCGCCGCAACCGGGGTTGAGACCGGTGGCGGGGAACGGAGGGACAGCTCTAGATCGGATGATGGTGGGGGTCGGACGGCTGCTAGACACTCACAGACTGACCGACTAAATAATGATTAAGAACAGAAAGAGGTGGCGTGTTTGTATTTTATTTGTGGTACTTACTTAATGTATCACTATATTACCTGGCGAGGGCATCTCATTGATAAGGGCTGTGGCAAATGAGTATAACTCTGTGGTTGTGGTCGAGAGTGGACTTGTGACTGGGCTCAACCCGGACATGAGACTGCGATCGAATGCGTGATGGCGAGTACAACCCCCCTCGCACTTTTGAAGGGGACTACGAGTCATTTGGTGGATTGTTAGAAAGTTTACTAATTCCGTTGGAGAGGGTCCTCCCTTGCCGATGGTTGCGGTGAATGAGTATAACGGATCACTGTGGTTGTTGTCGAGAGTGGACTTGTGACTGGGGCAACCCGGACATGAGACTGCGATCGAGTGCGTGATTGTGCCTTCCTCTGAGGGGGGGAGGGTGCGAGAACGAGTCATCTAGTGGGTTGTTAGAAAGTTCACTGAAGTGAATGAGTATAGCAGCTAGCTGGGGTCGAGAGTGGACTTGTGACTGGGGCAACCCGGACATGAGACCGCGATCGTATGCGTGACTGCGCCTTCCTCTGAGGGGGGGAGGGTGCGAGAACGAGTCTTATAGTGGATTGTTGGAAAGTTTACCAACTCCGTTGGCGAGGGTCTGCCCCCCCCCCCCTTGCCGATGGATGCGGTGAATGAGTACAACATACTGCTACTGTGGTATGTACTGTTTCAGACGACAGGTAACTGACGTTTGCGGTGGATTAGTAGGAATGGCGGAAAGTAGGAATTAGTAAGGGCTCTGCGGGGGGCGGGGACGAGCGGCGCACCGAACCGGCACTACTCGCTCCCTGCGGCTGCTCTGAAAGTTCCGAAATCATATATTCCGGGGGAGAGGCTGACTCCTACCGGACGCGTCCCCGGGTGGCGGATGGGGGAATGCCACTCGCACCTGGCCCCAAACGGGAGCGAGTGGTAGCGGGGAAACCCGCCGCGGACCAACAGCCAGGGTGGGGTGTCAGGCGGACACCCGGGCCCACCGGAGGTAGCGCGGTGTCTCTGGCCGTTTTCACGGTAGGAGGCACTGCGCGGGCCGCACTGCCGGGACTAGCCCGTCGGTGCGGCGGCTGGAGCGGGGCCACTTCGGTGGTCCTGCGTCTAGCGAGGGGTGTCGGCAGCCAGCTCAGTCGGAGCTGGGCCGACGGTAGGGGGGCCGCGGGGGAAGAGGAGTGCCGGTATTGCGGTGCGCCGCTCGTCCCTATCTCCCGCGGCCTAGCGGGGCCACCACCGTTTTGATGGTGGACGCGGTGGGGATGCAGAGGAAGAGGAGCTACGGTATTGCGATGCGCCGTACTCCCTATCCTCTGCAACCGTTTGGGTTTGACGGGCCTACTTCGGTGGGTGTAGCGTGGTCGGTGGGGCCGCTCCGGGTACTTCTCTGCTGTTATCAGAGTGGACTGGGAGCGGCCCCGCCGGCGGGGGCCTTTGGTGGCCATTCGGGTGGGGTGGGTCGCGGGGGACAGGGAAGTCGGCGTTGTCGCATCCTTGTCCCCTGCGATCCTTTTGGGGTAGTGTAGGGGCGGCTTTGGGGGAGGGAGATTGTTGGCGTTTTGTCACATCTTCCTCTCCTGCAGCCGCTTCTGGGAGGGCTCAGTTTTGGGCAATTGACGTGTACCCAACTTGTTGGGTGGGAGGTATAGGTGCCTAGGGTTCTGCTCGTAGGGTAGGATTTTAGGCACCGCTTATTTTGGCAGGTGCCCACTTGTGGGCGGAGTGAGGTCTGCACCGGGGTCTCTTTGGCCAGTGGGTGGTCGGGGAGGACTCGGTGCTGGTGGGGCTGGGCTGCGGGGGGTGGGAGGAATTCACAGTTCTCCCCGCCCTCTGTGGTTGTGGCCAAGCGGGGGAGGGGGAGTGTCGGCGTTGCCGCATCCTCTTCTCCTGCTGTCGTGGTTTTTTGGGCTGCTCCAGGGACTCTCTGGCCTGTGGATGGTCGGGGTGGACTTGGAGCAGTCCTTAGTGGTTGTAAATTCTTCCCATAATGGGACTGCCCTTTTCAGGGCGGCCTCATGTTGGTGGCTTCGGCCAACCGTCGGGGCGTCACGGTTGTATGCGAAAGCGATCCCGTGGCGTCCCATTCATGGCGGCAGGGGTTCGGGAGTTGGGTTTTAGGTTAGGTTAGGTTAGGTTAGGTTAGGTTAGGTTAGGTTAGGTTAGGTTAGGTTAGGTTAGGTTAGGTTAGGTTAGGTTAGGTTAGGTTAGGTTAGGTTAGGTTAGGTTAGGTTAGGTTAGGTTAGGTTAGGTTAGGTTAGGTTAGGTTAGGTTAGGTTAGGTTAGGTTAGGTTAGGTTAGGTTAGGTTAGGTTAGGTTAGGTTAGGTTAGGTTAGGTTAGGTTAGGTTAGGTTAGGTTAGGTTAGGTTAGGTTAGGTTAGGTTAGGTTAGGTTAGGTTAGGTTAGGTTAGGTTAGGTTAGGTTAGGTTAGGTTAGGTTAGGTTAGGTTAGGTTAGGTTAGGTTAGGTTAGGTTAGGTTAGGTTAGGTTAGGTTAGGTTAGGTTAGGTTAGGTTAGGTTAGGTTAGGTTAGGTTAGGTTAGGTTAGGTTAGGTTAGGTTAGGTTAGGTTAGGTTAGGTTAGGTTAGGTTAGGTTAGGTTAGGTTAGGTTAGGTTAGGTTAGGTTAGGTTAGGTTAGGTTAGGTTAGGTTAGGTTAGGTTAGGTTAGGTTAGGTTAGGTTAGGTTAGGTTAGGTTAGGTTAGGTTAGGTTAGGTTAGGTTAGGTTAGGTTAGGTTAGGTTAGGTTAGGTTAGGTTAGGTTAGGTTAGGTTAGGTTAGGTTAGGTTAGGTTAGGTTAGGTTAGGTTAGGTTAGGTTAGGTTAGGTTAGGTTAGGTTAGGTTAGGTTAGGTTAGGTTAGGTTAGGTTAGGTTAGGTTAGGTTAGGTTAGGTTAGGTTAGGTTAGGTTAGGTTAGGTTAGGTTAGGTTAGGTTAGGTTAGGTTAGGTTAGGTTAGGTTAGGTTAGGTTAGGTTAGGTTAGGTTAGGTTAGGTTAGGTTAGGTTAGGTTAGGTTAGGTTAGGTTAGGTTAGGTTAGGTTAGGTTAGGTTAGGTTAGGTTAGGTTAGGTTAGGTTAGGTTAGGTTAGGTTAGGTTAGGTTAGGTTAGGTTAGGTTAGGTTAGGTTAGGTTAGGTTAGGTTAGGTTAGGTTAGGTTAGGTTAGGTTAGGTTAGGTTAGGTTAGGTTAGGTTAGGTTAGGTTAGGTTAGGTTAGGTTAGGTTAGGTTAGGTTAGGTTAGGTTAGGTTAGGTTAGGTTAGGTTAGGTTAGGTTAGGTTGAGTCGCGTTCGGGCCGCCGTGGCGAGCGCACGCGTTCTAACTGCGCTCCGCTAGAAAAATTTGTATAAGTGGTAAAAGTGTCGGTTATTGTTGCGGATTGTGATTAATTTAGTGTTAAAAGTGTCGATAATTAATATGTGATAATTTAAATTTTGAAATTAGTGCGTTTTATATTGTTTTTGGCCAAAAATCGGGTAATGCCACGTGTTCGTACTAGTTGGTTAGAGTGTTAGTTATTATTGCGAAAAGTAAATGTTTTAGTGTTAAAAGGTCGTTAAATAATATGTGATAATTTTAATTTTTGATTTGTACGTTTTATATAGTTTTTGAATAAAATTCGGGTAATGCCATGTGCTCGTTCTTGAGGTTAGGAAGTTAGGTATTATCGCAAAAAGTAACTATTTCAGTGTTAAAAATGACGATAAGTAATATATGATAATTTAAATTTTTAAAAATTATTTTTAATGTCATATGTATTATTTTAAATTTTTAAGATTCATTCTTTTTATATAGTTTTAGAGTAAAACAGGGTAACGCCACGTGCTGGTTCTGGAGGTTAGGGTGTTAGTGACTATCGCGAAAAGTAATTATTTCAGTGTTAAAAGTGTCGATAATTAATATGCGATAATTTAAATTTTGAAATCAGTGCGTTTTATATTGTTTTTGGCCAAAAATCGGGTAATGCCACGTGTTCGTACTAGTTGGTTAGAGTGCTAGTTTTTACTGCGAAAAGTGAATATCTTAGTGTTAAAAGGTCGCTAAATAATATGTGATAATTTTAATTTCTGATTTGTGCGTTTTATATAGTTTTTGAATAAAATTCGGGTAATGCCATGTGCTTGTTCTAGAGGTTAGGAAGTTAGGTATTATCGCGAAAAGTAACTATTTCAGTGTTAGAAATGACGATAGTTAATATATGATAATTTAAATTTTTAAAATTAGTTTTAATGTCATATGTAATATTTAAAATTCTTAAGATTCATGCATTTTGTATAGCTTTTGAGTAAAGTAGGGTAACGCCACGTGCTGGTTCTAGAGGTTAGGGTGTTAGTGATCGCGAAAAGTAATTATTTTAGTGTTAAAGGTGCTGATAATTAATATGCGATAATTTAAATTTTGAAATTAGTGCGTTCTATATTGTTTTTGGCCAAAAATCGGGTAATGCCACGTGTTCGTACTAGTTGGTTAGAGTGTTAGTTATTATTGCGAAAAGTAAATACCTTAGTGTTAAAAGGTTAAATAATATGTGATAATTTTAATTTTTGATTTGTGCGTTTTATACAGTTTTTGAATAAAATGCGGGTAATGCCATGTGCTTGTTCTTGAGGTTAGTAAGTTAGGTATTATCGCGTGAAGTAACTATTTCAGTGTTAAAGATGTCGATAATTAATATGTGATAATTTAAATTTTAAAATTAGTGCGTTTTATACTGTTTTTGGCCACAAAATTGGGTAATGCCACGTGCTCGTACTAGTGGTTAGACTGTTAGCTATTATTCCGGAAAGTAATTGTTTCGGTGTTAAAAAGGGTCGTTTATTTATATGTGATACCTTAATTTTAAGATCCGCGCGTTTATATAGTTTTTGATTAAAATCGGGTAATGTCGCGTGTTCGTTTTAAAGGTTAGGGTGTTAGTTATTATCGCGAAATGTAATTATTTGGGTTTTAATGTCATATGTAATATTTAAAATTTTAAGATTCGTACATTTTATATAGTTCTAGAGTAAATAGCGTAACGCCACGTGCTGGTTCTAGAGGTTAGGGTGTTAGTGATTATCGCGAAAAGTAATCTTTTTAGTGTTAAAATTGTTGATAATTAATATGCGATAATTTAAGTTTTGAAATTAGTGCGTTTTTGGCCAAAATCGGGTAATGCCACGTGTTCGTACTAGTTGGTTAGAGTGTTAGTTATTATTGTGAAAAGTAAATACCTTAGTGTTAAAAGGTCGTTAATAATATGTGATAATTTTTAATTTTTGATTTGTGCGTTTTATATAGTTTATATAGTTTTTGAATAAAATCTGGGTAATGCCATGTGCTTGTTCTAGAGGTTAGTAAGTTAGGTATTATCGCGTAAAGTAACTATTTCAGTGTTAAGAATGTCGATAATTTATGTGTGATAATTTAAGTTTTAAAATTAGTGCGTTTTATATTGTTTTTGGCAAATAGTCAATCTCGTGTATCATACGTGCTCGTGCGGCGGCTCGCGCGACGGTAGGGCTTTAGGAAATGGCTATTTTATGTTAAAAGGGTGATGGGTAATATGTGATAGTTTTAGCTTTGAGTTCTTAGTACTAACTACTAGTAGTAGTAGTAGCTAGTACAGTAGTTTCTTTGAGTAGTACTGTGTGTTCGTATGAGTGTTTATTAGGGCAGTGTGAAACGTTTGGTGTCCTACATATGTATGTACATGCATGCTGCATGATGCAATCTGCTCCTTCGTAGTTGAGCAAATTGCAGCGCCGAGACAGCGTCATCGGGGAGGGCCTAGCTGCCGAGGCTGTGTAAAGGTTTGGTGCATGCAATATTTATGAGTCTAATGAGGGATATTCAAATCTCATAAATCTGGGACTTAAGTTTAGAGCTAGGAGTTTTGAAATTTGTAGTGATTACTTCCTTTAAGAGCTATTTGCTTGACCTACTTAGTAGCTATACTTTGCAAAAGTTTCATCTAAATCGGCCCAGAGGATTGGGTTACATAAGCATAATTATGTAAGGGGTAGCTTAAGTTTTTATAGGTACTTCATATAAAGGTTACGTATTGAGTTTACATACAAGTTGACGAATAAGGGTTTGCTTGTTCATTTTATCTAAAAAAAAATAGTTAAATCTGTGAGTAAAATAAAGTGTTTTGGAATTTAAACATTATGTAAAATAGGTAGTATAATTGACATTGGTTATAAATAGTACATACACTATCAAATAGTCTACTCTAGTTCCCTAAATTTCGTATTTCGTATTTTTGAAATTAATTATACTTCCTAAGTTATTTTAGGAACATAATAGATGAATAGTTTATTTTCGATCCGTATATGACATATCCTATATAATGTATTTTATATAATATATTCTTAGATAATATCTTGTATTATACTATAATATTCTTTATTTTAATAAAATATATGTATTATGTTGTATCGTACTATAGTAGTTTGTGAGATGATGAATATGGCTGTGAAGACCTAGCGGCTGGTTCGTTAGGATTCTAGTAAATCTAATACCTTTTTGGTAATTAAAGTAGATAATTATTAAGCACATAGGGGGGGTATCTATCTATTTAGTCTACATACTTTGGTGAATTAGAGCAATTAGATGGGATATATCTTGTAATTTAATGATTTTTAAGTAGGAGAAAAGTTTCATCTAAATCGGCTCAGGAGATCGGGTTACATAAACGTAATTACGCAGTAGGGCTAGGGTATCTTAAGATTTTGTAGGTACTTCATATAAAAGATTACGTATGAAGTTTACATGCAGGTTAGTGAATAAGGGTTTGCTTGTTCATTTTATTTAAAGATTAGTTAAATCTGTGAGTTAAAGGGCTTTGGAATTTAAACCTTATGTAAATAAGCAGATTAATTGACATTGGTTATATATAGTTTAATAGTACATAATTTATTATAATAGACTAATGTAGTATATTAAATTCCGTATCTTAGAATTTAATTATGTTTCCTAAATTATTACTTTAGGAATACTATATAGATGAATAGTAGGAACGGGTTTGTCAGTTTTCTGTCTGTACGTGATACATTTTATGTAATATATTTTATGTAATATATTCATAGATAGTGTTTTGTATTATATTGTGATATTCTTTATTTTAACGGAATACGATGTTTTAGGTTGTATCGTATTGTATTAGTTTTTGAAATGATCAAATGTAGTTATGAAGACCTAGCGACTGGTTCGTTAGGATTCTAGAAAATTTAATACCTGTTGGGAAGTAAAGCAGATAATTACTGAGTGCATAGGGGGGGTATCTATTTGGTCTTCATACTTTGATGAATTTTAATTAATTTACTATAAGTGTTCGAATTTTATTTAGGCTTTGTATGTAAGGAGTTGTAGTGGTTCTATTTAAATAAAATGGACCAGTGGATGATGTAATATTATCTACTTAATATTATGTACATATCTTTAAATTATTTTGGTTCGCCCTTTTGTAGTGAATACGCGGAACCCTAAATTTTGCGAGCTTCCATTAATTAGGTCACGTCGATCTACCTGCCATTTTTGTGATTTTCATGTCTATAGTTATCTGAAGTTTTAATATTAGATTTTATCTACCCCATTTTTCCTGATGATAATATTCTTTGGTAGACGTGAATATATAGGTATATATGTATGTGTGTAGGTGTATGTATATGTATACATATGTATATGGGCATGTATGTATGTATATATATGTATATAATATGTATATATGCGTAATTTAAATACAATGAACTAACAAATAATGTAATATTATTACAAATATATGTAACAAATAATGTAAGCTTATAAGATTATATGTACCTCTTTGGTATTAATTAATTTGTGTGAAAATATTGATGGTGGTTCTCATCATTTAATATGTACACAATGGACTAACTAACAAGTGATATTATCTATTAGAACATTATACACGCATCTTAAACTATTTGGTTCGTCTTATTGTAAATCTTGCGAGTTATATGTAGGTCAAGTCGATCTACCCGCTTCTACTGGTTTTGTACTGAGCGCGCTGGCGCCGCTCTGTCGCGGAATGCGGAATTTGATTCTTATATATTAGTTAAAATGTCTATAATTAAGGTGAGATAATTTAAATTAAAATTAGTACGTTTTATATTGTTTTTGGCCAAAAATAGGGTGATACCATGTGTCCGTACTAGTGGTTAGAATGTTAGTTATTATTGCGATGAGTAACTATTTCAGTGTTAAAAGTTGTTAATAATATGTGATAATTAAATTTTAAGATTCGGACGTTTATATAGTTTTTGGTTAAAATCAGGTAATGCCGCGTGCTCATTCTAGAGGTTAGGATGATAGTTATGATCGCGTAAAAATAGTTATTTTAATGTTAAAAGGTCGTTAAATAATATGTGTTAATTTGAATCTTAAGATTCGTGCGTTTTGTATAGCTTGGAGTTAAATCGGATAATGCGCGTGCTTGTTCTGGAGTTTAGGGTGTTAGCTATTATTGCGAAAAGTAACTATTTCAGTGTTAAAAGGTCATTAAATAATATGTGTGTTAATTAAAACTTTAAGATTTGTGCGTTATATAGTGCGGGTTAAAGTCGGGTAATGCCGTGTGCTTGTTCTAGAGGTTAGGATGTTAATTGTTATCGCGAAAGGCAACTATTTTGGTACTAAAAGTCGATAAATAATATGTAATAACTTAATTTTGAATTCATGTGTTTATATTGCTTTTGGTCAAAGCGGGTAGGTAATGCCGCGTGCTCGTACTAGGTGTTAGGGTGTCGGATAATATTGTGAAAAGTAGTTATTGGGTGTTAAAAGATGTATAAATAATATGTAAATAATCTAAATTCTGAAATTTATGCGTATTATATTGTTTTTGGACAAAGGCGGATAAAGTTTGTACTAGGTGTTAGAAGTCGGTATTCTCATGAGAAGTTAATATTTCAGTATTAAGAAGTTGATAAATATTATATTATAATTTAGTTTTGAAATAGGTGCGTTTTATCGTTTTGTTCAAAATCGGGTAATACCACAAAATAGGAGAAAATGTTTAACAAACGGACATACGGTTCGATCGGTATTCTATATAGACAGGATAAGAGCTAGAACGGCATCATACGATCTAGGAGTGCGTGGCCGGCACATGCGCCGACGCGTCGACCTGCCCCTCGCCCCGTGGTGCGATGCCCCGCACCCCGCAACCTCTGCGTGGGCACGTAGGCATATTAGGGTTCCGCGCTAATGCTTTTGTATTTCATTTAAGTCTTTTAATTAGTTCTGTTAACAGTTCCGTATGAATTGGAGTGTTATAATTAATAATAATTGGGATTTAATGATATAATTTTATTTATATTACTACTGATACGGTTGTGTTCAATTTGAATTGAATAACTTTCTATTATGTATAAACTGGTATGATTTGGATTACCGATTTAGATTTACATTTGTATCGGAAGTTTTACTAATTTAAGAAAAGTTTAATTAATTTAGTTTTATTAATTTGGAAATTATTACGAGAATTTGCTTAGTTATATGGTTTAATATATGAAATCTCCATGTCTTAAATAGGAGGTAGATAATAATTATCTACACGTAATAAAGATAATTTAGTTTGTTCATATACCCTTGTGAAACTAGGGGATTTGTTTTGCAGATATTTAGTTTATTTAATAATATTAACGTTAAAAACTCTCAACGAACAGACATCTATTCGACCGGCATTCTTGTATAGATAGTGGGTGGAGCTTGAGCATCATGCGGACTGAGTGGGAGGGGCTTGAGTGTGGCTGACGCATCTGATGACGCGTCGACCCGTCCCTTGCCCCGTGGTTCGATACCCCCGCACCCCTGTGACTCCGAGACGGTCACGTAGGCATAACCGTTGTCCCGCGATATTGCTTACATTTCTATTAATATCATGATTATCGTATGAGATGTAGCTTTTATAATTAATAAGGCTTGGTATTTTAAATGTTGTAATTGTTATCTAGATTAATTATCTTTATTATCTTATTAAACTTGAGCTGAACAATTTCCTATTAGGTACGTTTAATTAATAATATAATAATTAATCTAATGCTGGTAATTAATGTTCAATTAAATTAACATGTTTGCGAATTCTAATTTCTATAGGGAAAGCTTTATTAACTAAACTTAGAATCTATCCCGAGTTTTCCTATATTCTGCATAAATATGGTCTAATGCACAGACAACTTTAATCTAGGGCATATTCCTATTTTATGATACACGAAGTAGATAACTATTACTTACGATAGTATACAGGTAACTTTAACTTAATCATACACTTTTATGGAATTAGGAGATTCATTTTGTATATATATTTAATAATATTTAATGAAATTAACGTAGGGGAAAATTCAACGAACAAACATTGTTCGACCGGCATTCTGTATAGACAGTGGGAGGAGCCTAGGCGCCATCATACGATCTAAGTGGGAGGAGCCTCGATGCGGCTGTCGCTCGGCTGACATTGTTGCCGTGTCATTTGTTTAGACTTAATATATTTTTCTACCTAAGGGTTCTGTACAGTTTTTGAATTCTATATTAATGTTTGGATTTTATACCTTATTCTTATGATTAGTAGTACATCGTATTATTGTTGTAACTCGCAATTATATTAATTACCTAGATTCTATTGCGTGATAATTGCTGTATAAATTTTTAAGTTGTCTAATTAAACTGCTATAAATACTCGAATTTTATTTAGGATTTGTATGCAAGGAGTTGTAGTGGTTTTATTTATCAAATTTAGGTACAATGGATGAATAAATAATGTAATATTATCTACTTAGTTATTATGTACATACCTCTTAAATTACTTTGGTTTGCCTTATTGTCTTGAATACGCGGAACCCTAAAAATTTTGCGAGCTTCTATATAGGTCACGTCGATCTACCCGCCATTTTGCGATTCTCATGTCTATAATTATTTTAAGTCTTAATATTAGATTTTATCTATCTTTTTGATAATAATATTCTTTAGTAGTCTCGAATATATTATATGTATATACGCAATTTAATTACAATGGATTAACAAATAATGTAATATTATCTACTTAAATAGTATATACATATCTTTAAACTATTTTGGTTCGCCTTATTGTCGCGAAGGCGCAGATCCCTAAATTTTTATGAACATCTATGTAGGTCATGTCGATCTACCCGCCATTTTATATTCTCATGTCTGTAGCTATTTGAAGTTTAATATTAGGTTTCTAAATTAAAACAGAGATTAGGTATTAGCACCGCTGTGCCATCGGGGTGCATAGCGGCTGCTAGCGTCAGCCCCCCCCCCCCCCCCGTCCCACCGTGACGCGCTCCCGCTCCCCGCGGCCCTGTGCACTTGTTTTTATCGGGCGCGTTGGCGCCATTTCTTGTGGACTTTGTTAATATAGATTTTATTTATGAATATTGTTTTAGGAAAGGTGTGGACAAGTAAAGCAGGTTTTATTTTGTACTTTTAATGTGAGATAGTGGTTTGTTAAATATTGAACTTATAAATTGTAATGCTACTACTGAGTCCCTGGGTTGCTCATGAGAAATTTTCCTATGAATATCAAATAATGTTTGCAATTTATTAACCCTATAACCCGCGACTATTGATTTATCTATTAAGGTTAATTATTACTATACTGGCCTATATAGATTTTGCTATGGCCAAGCTTGACACGCTATTGGAATAAATATCTTTAAATTCTTATACACTTGATATGCCCTTCTATATGTATCTAAGTAGGTATGCAATCTTATCTTTTTATTTTCATCTAGGATATATGTTTATAAATTGTCATGTTAGGTTCTTTATGTGTATGCATTTGAAGTATATATATAAACGTATGCATGAGGGAATATAGATTTGTATGTATGTAAGTATGTATGTATGTAGGTATATATTCATGTGTGTATGTTTGTATACGGGTAGGTAGGTATATATGTACGTATGTATTATCTGTCGAGCCTAATATATTTTTCTGCTTGAGGGCTCTTTATATTCCTTTAAGCCTTTATAATCTATCCCATTTTATATTATTTATCTTCATATCTAGTATTATGTTGTATTGTATTTTAAATGTAACTCACTACTATACTTTACTCAACTTATGTTATCATGTAATACGTTTTTAAATTGATTAACATATTATGTATATCTGAATTTTAATTTGTATGAAAATATGGTGGTCCTGTTAATTAAATTTATACACAACGAACTAATTAATATGCGATTATTTATTTGAACATCATACTTATATCTTAAATTATTGGTTCGTTTTATTGTAAACCTTGCGAGTTTCGAGGAGTTTCTATGTTCTATGTCAAGTCGATCTACCCGCTTCTTTTTGTTGTACCGAGCGTGCTGGCGCCGCTCTGTCGCGGAATGCGGAAGTTGACTCTTTATATTAGCATTATTTATACGCGTAATTCCATGACCTGTAATATTGTGCCGTTGGGCTTTACATAAATTTTTCTATTTGTTTTCATAACTTAAATGAATGTTGGAGGTACTCTTGTAGGTACTCTTGTTCGGTTATTAGAAGAAATAATTATAAGTTCTCATTGTGGAGTTTAGTAACATACTTTTTTTTTTTTTTTTTTTTTTTTTTTTTTTTTTTTTTTTTTTTTTATTTACGAATACTGCTTTAGGTTTAGGTTTAGGAATAGGATAGATACATAGTCTGGATAGACGGGTCTTCCTTAGCTTTAGCTTGAGGTTTAGATACGAGATATTAGACTGTTAAATATGGAGTATATAATTTGTAATGTTGTTACTGAGCCGCTAGGTCCTTCATAAATTATTTTATACATATTATGATGTATGTGCGTATGTATGTGTATATGCTTGTATATATGTATGTACGTATATGTATATGTCTGTATAAATGAATGTGTATGTATGCTTGTATATATGAGTGGATGTATGTATGTATGTATGTACGTTTGTGTATGTATGTATGTATATATGTACGTAAACGGGTGTATGTATGTATATGTATGAATGTATGTATTATGTTTTTATGTGCATGTACGAATGTAATTATATATGTATGGGTATGTATGTAGGTATGTATATGTATGTATGTATGTGTATGAGTGTATGTATGTTTGTACGTATGTATACATGCATATGTATGTATGTATGTATATGTATATTTGTATGTATATGTAATTATGTATCCTACATATATTTGTATTCCCCCACCCTTTATCATAATATACATCTTGTTAGGTAGTGTTGGGGCAGAGCCTTCTTAAACTACATTCATAGGTTTAGTTGGAAATAATACGGCTTTCCGATAAGTTGGTGAATGTGCAGGGAGGTTGCGGCAGGTTAAGCTATGCTAGATTAGAGTAATTAAATTTATGTATGTCACTTGAGGTACATTTATGCTGTGGGCAGTATATGGACACGTCATGTGCTAGAATTAGGGGACGGACAGACATTTAGATTCATGAGAATGGCGAATTAGTAGGGTCTCGGCCCGAAAGTTCAAATCCATACATCCCCTGTGGTGTAGTGCGCCAGATTTACTTGGAACCCGACGGCATAGACGGATGAATGGACTGTAAGGTGAACTAGTAGAGCTCGTCCCCTCACGGGCTTGAAAATTCAATGAATGAATGGTTCTTGTTACTGTTTAGAGCTTAGGGAACAAACGGACAGACGGACAGACAATGGGAAATATGAAACGCAAGAATGGTGAACTGTAAGAATGGCGAATTAGTAGGGCCTCGGCCCGAAAGTTCTAATCCATACATTCCCCGTGAACGAAGAGCGCCAGGCGGACCACTGGCGCTTGACGCATGGACGGATGGATGGGACTGAAAGGCGAATTAGTAGTTCCCGCTTCTCGGGTTCGAAAAGTTCGAAGCCACGCATCCCCTGTGACGTAGAGCTACGCTCGGCGACATGGACGGATGAATGGTTTGGAAGGTGAATTAGTAGAGCTCCCCTTCCTTTGGGGTGGGGACTTGAAAGTTCAATGAATGGAAAGGTGTGGGGGGGAAGGCCGCTGAAGGTTGTCTGGGAGCTGGACTGCTGCCAAATCGGATGATAGTGGAGCAAACCCCGATTTGCCGCTACCGGGTGTTGAGGCCGGTGGCGGGAAATGGAGGGACAGCCCTAGATCGGATGATGGTGGGAGTCGGACGGCTGCTAGACACTCCCGAGGTGGCTGACCCACTCACTAGCTCAGTGAATGCATGATACGGTATCTGGGAACTGGACTGCCGCCAAATCGGATGATAGTGGAGTAACTCCGATTCGCCGCAACCGGGGTTGAGACCGGTGGCGAGGAACGGAGGGACAGCTCTAGATCGGATGATGGTGGGGGTCGGACGGCTGCTAGACACTCACAGACTGACTGACTAAATAATGATTAAGAACAGAAAGAGGTGGCGTGTTTGTATGGTGTTCGTGGTGTTTTTATATACTATGTCTCTGTTTTATTTATCTCTTATTATTATAGAACATAGGATTACATGAAGGGCGTAGGTGTGTACATCTGTGTTTTTTGAGTGGGTAAAGTATATATACTGTGCATGTAGTCTAATAAACATATCTATGTTTGTCACGCGAGGTGTATTTTCGCTGTGGGCAGTGTATGGACACGTCACGAGATATAATTAGGGGAAGGACAGACATTTAGATTTGTGAGAGTGGCGAATTAGTAGGGTCTCGGCCCGAAAGTTCAAATCCATACATCCCCTGTGGTGTAGTGCGCCAGATTTACTTGGCGCCCGACAGCATAGGCGGATGAATGGACTGTAAGGTGAACTAGTAGAGCTCGTCCCCTCACGGGCTTGAAAATTCAATGAATGAATGGTTCTTGATACTGTTTAGAGCTTAGGGAACAAACGGACAGACGGACAGACAATGGGAAATATGAAACGCAAGAATGGTGAACTGTAAGAATGGCGAATTAGTAGGGCCTCGGCCCGAAAGTTCTAATCCATACAGCCCCCGTGAACGAAGAGCGCCAGGCGGACCACTGGCGCTTGACGCATGGACGGATGGATGGGACTGAAAGGCGAATTAGTAGTTCCCGCTTCTCGGGTTCGAAAAGTTCGAAGCCACGCATCCCCTGTGACGTAGAGCTTGCTCGGCGACATGGACGGATGAATGGTTTGGAAGGTGAATTAGTAGAGCTCCCCTTCCTTGGGGGTGGGGACTTGAAAGTTCAATGAATGGTAAGGTGTGGGGGGGAAGGCCGCTGAAGGTTGTCTGGGAGCTGGACTACTGCCAAATCGGATGATAGTGGAGCAAACTCCGATTTGCCGCTACCGGGTGTTGAGGCCGGTGGCGGGAAATGGAGAGACAGCCCTAGATCGGATGATGGTGGGAGTCGGACGGCTGCTAGACACTCCCGAGGTGGCTGACCCACTCACTAGCTCAGTGAATGCATGATACGGTATCTGGGAACTGGACTGCCGCCAAATCGGATGATAGTGGAGTAACTCCGATTCGTCGCAACCGGGGTTGAGACCGGTGGCGGGGAACGGAGGGACAGCTCTAGATCGGATGATGGTGGGGGTTGGACGGCTGCTAGACACTCACAGACTGACTGACTAAATAATGATTAAGAACAGAAAGAGGTGGCGTGTTTGTATGGTGTTCGTGGTGTTCTTACATACTATGTTTCTGTTTTATTTATCTCTTATTATTATAGAACATAGGATTACATGAAGGGCGTAGGTGTGTACATCTGTGTTTTCTGAGTGGGTAAAGTATATATATTGTGCATGTAGTCTAATAAACATATCTATGTTTGTCACACGAGATGTATTTTCGCTGTGGGCAGTGTATGGACACGTCACGAGATATAATTAGGGGAAGGACAGACATTTAGATTTGTGAGAGTGGCGAATTAGTAGGGTCTCGGCCCGAAAGTTCAAATCCTTACGTCCCCTGTGGTGTGGAACGCCAGATTTACTTGGCGCCCGACAGCATAGACGGATGAATGGACTGTAAGGTGAACTAGTAGAGCTCGTTCCCTCACGGGCTTGAAAATTCAATGAATGAATGGTTCTTGTTACTGTTTAGAGCTTAGGGAACAAACGGACAGACGGACAGACAATGGGAAATATGAAACGCAAGAATGGTGAACTGTAAGAATGGCGAATTAGTAGGGCCTCGGCCCGAAAGTTCTAATCCATACAGCCCCCGTGAACGAAGAGCGCCAGGCGGACCACTGGCGCTTGACGCATGGACGGATGGATGGGACTGAAAGGCGAATTAGTAGTTCCCGCTTCTCGGGTTCGAAAAGTTCGAAGCCACGCATCCCCTGTGACGTAGAGCTACGCTCGGCGACATGGACGGATGAATGGTTTGGAAGGTGAATTAGTAGAGCTCCCCTTCCTTTGGGGTGGGGACTTGAAAGTTCAATGAATGGAAAGGTGTGGGGGGGAAGGCCGCTGAAGGTTGTCTGGGAGCTGGACTGCTGCCAAATCGGATGATAGTGGAGCAAACTCCGATTTGCCGCTACCGGGTGTTGAGGCCGGTGGCGGGAAATGGAGGGACAGCCCTAGATCGGAGGATGGTGGGAGTCGGACGGCTGCTAGACACTCTCGAGGTGGCTGACCCACTCACTAGCTCAGTGAATGCATGATACGGTATCTGGGAACTGGACTGCCGCCAAATCGGATGATAGTGGAGTAACTCCGATTCGCCGCAACCGGGGTTGAGACCGGTGGCGGGGAACGGAGGGACAGCTCTAGATCGGATGATGGTGGGGGTCGGACGGCTGCTAGACACTCACAGACTGACTGACTAAATAATGATCAAGAACAGAAAGAGGTGGCGTGTTTGTATGGTGTTCGTGGTGTTTTTACATACTATGTCTCTGTTTTATTTATCTCTTATTATTATAGAACATAGGATTACATGAAGGGCGTAGGTGTGTACATCTGTGTTTTTTGAGTGGGTAAAGTATATATACTGTGCATGTAGTCTAATAAACATATCTATGTTTGTCACGCGAGGTGTATTTTCGCTGTGGGCAGTGTATGGACACGTCACGAGATATAATTAGGGGAAGGACAGACATTTAGATTTGTGAGAGTGGCGAATTAGTAGGGCCTCGGCCCGAAAGTTCAAATCCATACATCCCCTGTGGTGTAGTGCGCCAGATCTACTTGGCGCCCGACAGCATAGACGGATGAATGGACTGTAAGGTGAACTAGTAGAGCTCGTCCCCTCACGGGCTTGAAAATTCAATGAATGAATGGTTCTTGTTACTGTTTAGAGCTTAGGGAACAAACGGACAGACGGACAGACAATGGGAAATATGAAACGCAAGAATGGTGAACTGTAAGAATGGCGAATTAGTAGGGCCTCGGCCCGAAAGTTCTAATTCATGCATCCCCTGTGACGAAAAGCGCCAGCTGCCACTGGTGCTGGACGACATGGACGGATGGATGGGACTGAAAGGCGAATTAGTAGTTCCCGCTTCTCGGGTTCGAAAAGTTCGAAGCCACGCATCCCCTGTGACGTAGAGCTACGCTCGGCGACATGGACGGATGAATGGTTTGGAAGGTGAATTAGTAGAGCTCCCCTTCCTTGGGGGTGGGGACTTGAAAGTTCAATGAATGGAAAGGTGTGGGGGGGAAGGCCGCTGAAGGTTGTCTGGGAGCTGGACTGCTGCCAAATCGGATGATAGTGGAGCAAACTCCGATTTGCCGCTACCGGGTGTTGAGGCCGGTGGCGGGAAATGGAGAGACAGCCCTAGATCGGATGATGGTGGGAGTCGGACGGCTGCTAGACACTCCCGAGGTGGCTGACCCACTCACTAGCTCAGTGAATGCATGATACGGTATCTGGGAACTGGACTGCCGCCAAATCGGATGATAGTGGAGTAACTCCGATTCGCCGCAACCGGGGTTGAGAACGGTGGCGTGGAACGGAGGGACAGCTCTAGATCGGATGATGGTGGGGGTTGGACGGCTGCTAGACACTCACAGACTGACTGACTAAATAATGATTAAGAACAGAAAGAGGTGGCGTGTTTGTATGGTGTTCGTGGTGTTCTTACATACTATGTTTCTGTTTTATTTATCTCTTATTATTATAGAACATAGGATTACATGAAGGGCGTAGGTGTGTACATCTGTGTTTTCTGAGTGGGTAAAGTATATATATTGTGCATGTAGTCTAATAAACATATCTATGTTTGTCACACGAGATGTATTTTCGCTGTGGGCAGTGTATGGACACGTCACGAGATATAATTAGGGGAAGGACAGACATTTAGATTTGTGAGAGTGGCGAATTAGTAGGGTCTCGGCCCGAAAGTTCAAATCCATACGTCCCCTGTGGTGTGGAGCGCCAGATTTACTTGGCGCCCGACAGCATAGACGGATGAATGGACTGTAAGGTGAACTAGTAGAGCTCGTTCCCTCACGGGCTTGAAAATTCAATGAATGAATGGTTCTTGTTACTGTTTAGAGCTAAGGGAACAAACGGACAGACGGACAGACAATGGGAAATATGAAACGCAAGAATGGTGAACTGTAAGAATGGCGAATTAGTAGGGCCTCGGCCCGAAAGTTCTAATTCATGCATCCCCTGTGACGAAAAGCGCCAGCTGCCACTGGTGCTGGACGACATGGACGGATGGATGGGACTGAAAGGCGAATTAGTAGTTCCCGCTTCTCGGGTTCGAAAAGTTCGAAGCCACGCATCCCCTGTGACGTAGAGCTACGCTCGGCGACATGGACGGATGAATGGTTTGGAAGGTGAATTAGTAGAGCTCCCCTCCCTTCGGGGTGGGGACTTGAAAGTTCAATGAATGGAAAGGTGTGGGGGGGAAGGCCGCTAAAGGTTGTCTGGGTGCTGGACTACTGCCAAATCGGATGATAGTGGAGCAAACTCCGATTTGCTGCTACCGGGTGTTGAGGCCGGTGGCGGGAAATGGAGGGACAGCCCTAGATCGGATGATGGTGGGAGTCGGACGGCTGCTAGATACTTCCGAGGTGGCTGACCCACTCACTAGCTCAGTGAATGCATGATACGGTATCTGGGAACTGGACTGCCGCCAAATCGGATGATAGTGGAGTAACTCCGATTCGCCGCAACCGGGGCTGAGACCGGTGGCGGGGAACGGAGGGACAGCTCTAGATCGGATGATGGTGGGGGTCGGACGGCTGCTAGACACTCACAGACTGACTGACTTAATAATGATTAAGAACAGAAAGAAGTGGCGTGTTTGTATGGTGTTCGTGGTGTTCCTATTTATCTCATAATATTATAGAACACAGGATTACATGAATGGGTGTAGGTAAAACTATATATACTGTGCATGTAGTGTAATAAACATACCTATGTATGTCACATGAGGTGTATTTCGATGTGGGCAGTGTATGGACACGTCACGAGATAGAATTAGGGGAAGGACAGACATTTAGGTTTGTGAGAGTGGTGAATTAGTAGGGTCTCGGCCCGAAAGTTCAAATCCATACATCCCCTGTGGCGAAGAGCGCCAGATTTACTTGACGCCCGACGGCATAGACGGATGAATGGACTGTAAGGTGAATTAGTAGAGCTCGTCCCCTCACGGGCTTGAAAATTCAATGAATGAATGGTTCTTGTTACTGTTTAGAGCTTAGGGAACAAACGGACAGACGGACAGACAATGGGAAATATGAAACGCAAGAATGGTGAACTGTAAGAATGGCGAATTAGTAGGGCCTCGGCCCGAAAGTTCTTATCCATACAGCCCCCGTGAACGAAGAGCGCCAGGCAGGGACCACTGGCGCTTGACGCATGGACGGATGGATGGGACTGAAAGGCGAATTAGTAGTTCCCGCTTCTCGGGTTCGAAAGTTCGAAGCCACGCATCCCCTGTGACGTAGAGCTACGCTCGGCGACATGGACGGATGAATGGATTGGAAGGTGAATTAGTAGAGCTCCCCTTCCTTCGGGGTGGGGACTTGAAAGTTCAATGAATGGAAAGGTGTTGGGGGAAGGCCGCTGAAGGTTGTCTGGGAACTGGACTGCTGCCAAATCGGATGATAGTGGAGCAAACTCCGATTTGCCGCTACCGGGTGTTGAGGCCGGTGACGGGAAATGGAGGGACAGCTCTAGATCGGATGATGGTGGGAGTCGGACGGCTGCTAGACACTCCCGAGGTGACTGACCCACTCCCTAGCGCAGTGAATGCATGATACGGTATCTGGGAACTGGACTGCCGCCAAATCGGATGATAGTGGAGTAACTCCGATTCGCCGCAACCGGGGTTGAGACCGGTGGCGGGGAACGGAGGGATAGCTCTAGATCGGATGATGGTGGGGGTTGGACGGCTGCTAGACACTCACAGACTGACTGACTTAATAATGATTAAGAACAAAAAGAAGTGGTGTGTTTGTATGGTGTTCGTGGTGTTTTGCATACTATATTTCTATTTTATTTATCTCTTACTATTCTAGAACATAGGATTACAGGAAGGGGCGTAGGTGTGTACATCTGTGTTTTCTGAGTGGGTAAAGTATATATACTGTGCATGTAGTCTAATAAACATATCTATGTTTGTCACACGAGATGTATTTTCGCTGTGGGCAGTGTATGGACACGTCACGAGATATAATTAGGGGAAGGACAGACATTTAGATTTGTGAGAGTGGCGAATTAGTAGGGTCTCGGCCCGAAAGTTCAAATCCATACATCCCCTGTGGTGTGGAGCGCCAGATTTACTTGGCGCCCGACAGCATAGACGGATGAATGGACTGTAAGGTGAACTAGTAGAGCTCGTTCCCTCACGGGCTTGAAAATTCAATGAATGAATGGTTCTTGTTACTGTTTAGAGCTTAGGGAACAAACGGACAGACGGACAGACAATGGGAAATATGAAACGCAAGAATGGTGAACTGTAAGAATGGCGAATTAGTAGGGCCTCGGCCCGAAAGTTCTAATCCATACATCCCCCGTGAACGAACAGCGCCAGGCGGACCACTGGCGCTTGACGCATGGACGGATGGATGGGACCGAAAGGCGAATTAGTAGTTCCCGCTTCTCGGGTTCGAAAAGTTCGAAGCCACGCATCCCCTGTGACGTAGAGCTACGCTCGGCGACATGGACGGATGAATGGTTTGGAAGGTGAATTAGTAGAGCTCCCCTTCCTTTGGGGTGGGGACTTGAAAGTTCAATGAATGAAAAGGTGTGGGGGGGAAGGCCGCTGAAGGTTGTCTGGGAGCTGGACTGCTGCCAAATCGGATGATAGTGGAGCAAACTCCGATTTGCCGCTACCGGGTGTTGAGGCCGGTGGCGGGAAATGGAGGGACAGCCCTAGATCGGATGATGGTGGGAGTCGGACGGCTGCTAGACACTCCCGAGGTGGCTGACCCACTCACTAGCTCAGTGAATGTATGATACGGTATCTGGGAACTGGACTGCCGCCAAATCGGATGATAGTGGAGTAACTCCGATTCGCCGCAACCGGGGTTGAGACCGGTGGCGGGGAACGGAGGGACAGCTCTAGATCGGATGATGGTGGGGGTCGGACGGCTGCTAGACACTCACAGACTGACTGACTAAATAATGATTAAGAACAGAAAGAGGTGGCGTGTTTGTATGGTGTTCGTGGTATTTTGCATACTATATTTCTATTTTATTTATCTCATACTATTCTAGAACATAGGATTACAGGAAGGGGCGTAGGTGTGTACATCTGTGTTTTCTGAGTGGGTAAAGTGTATATACTGTGCATGTAGTCTAATAAACATATCTATGTTTGTCACACGAGATGAATGGACTGGAAGGTGAATTAGTAGAGATCCCCTTCCTTCGGGGTGGGGACTTGAAAGTTCAATGAATGGAAAGGGGTGGGGGGAAGGCCGCTGAAGGTTGTCTGGGAACTGGACTGCTGCCAAATCGGATGATAGTGGAGCAAACTCCGATTTGCCGCTACCGGGTGTTGAGGCCGGTGGCGGGAAATGGAGGGACAGCTCTAGATCGGATGATGGTGGGAGTCGGACGGCTGCTAGACACTCCCGAGGTGGCTGACCCACTCACTAGCGCAGTGAATGCATGATACGGTATCTGGGAACTGGACTGCCGCCAAATCGGACGATAGTGGAGTAACTCCGATTCGCCGCAACCGGGGTTGAGACCGGTGGCGGGGAACGGAGGGACAGCTCTAGATCGGATGATGGTGGGGGTCGGACGGCTGCTAGACACTCACAGACTGACCGACTAAATAATGATTAAGAACAGAAAGAGGTGGCGTGTTTGTATTTTATTTGTGGTACTTACTTAATGTATCACTATATTACCTGGCGAGGGCATCTCATTGATAAGGGCTGTGGCAAATGAGTATAACTCTGTGGTTGTGGTCGAGAGTGGACTTGTGACTGGGCTCAACCCGGACATGAGACTGCGATCGAATGCGTGATGGCGAGTACAACCCCCCTCGCACTTTTGAAGGGGACTACGAGTCATTTGGTGGATTGTTAGAAAGTTTACTAATTCCGTTGGAGAGGGTCCTCCCTTGCCGATGGTTGCGGTGAATGAGTATAACGGATCACTGTGGTTGTTGTCGAGAGTGGACTTGTGACTGGGGCAACCCGGACATGAGACTGCGATCGAGTGCGTGATTGTGCCTTCCTCTGAGGGGGGGAGGGTGCGAGAACGAGTCATCTAGTGGGTTGTTAGAAAGTTCACTGAAGTGAATGAGTATAGCAGCTAGCTGGGGTCGAGAGTGGACTTGTGACTGGGGCAACCCGGACATGAGACCGCGATCGTATGCGTGACTGCGCCTTCCTCTGAGGGGGGGAGGGTGCGAGAACGAGTCTTATAGTGGATTGTTGGAAAGTTTACCAACTCCGTTGGCGAGGGTCTGCCCCCCCCCCCCTTGCCGATGGATGCGGTGAATGAGTACAACATACTGCTACTGTGGTATGTCCGAAAGTTCACTGTTTCAGACGACAGGTAACTGACGTTTGCGGTGGATTAGTAGGAATGGCGGAAAGTAGGAATTAGTAAGGGCTCTGCGGGGGGCGGGGACGAGCGGCGCACCGAACCGGCACTACTCGCTCCCTGCGGCTGCTCTGAAAGTTCCGAATCTCGGGGGAGAGGCTGACTCCTACCGGGCGCGTCCTCCCGTTGGCGGATGGGAGGGACGCCACCTGCAGTGCGTTGGGTCCAACGGAGTGGGCAGAGCTGAGCTGCCTACTCTGTTGGGCCCAACGCATTGCAGGTGGTAGTGGGAAATTTATTTCCCACCGCGGACCAACAGCCAGGGGAGCTGCCTACTCTGTTGGGCCCAACGCATTGCAGGTGGTAGTGGGAAATTTATTTCCCACCGCGGACCAACAGCCAGGGGTGGGGGGGTTTTTAGGGTGGGGTGCCAGGTGGGCACCTCGGCCCGTTTGGTGGAAGGCGTGGTGTCTCTGGCCGACAGACCCCGGTTGGAGGCACTGCGCGGGCCTCCCGTCGGGACTAGCTCGACGGGTAGGCGACTGGGGGCGGGACTGTCTAGTGTGGAGGGCGGTCCCGCAACTGGTGATGTAGGTCGGCCCATCTTTGGCAGAGGGTGGGCCGACGGTAGGGAGACCGCGGGGGGAGAGGAGTGCCGGTATTGCGGTGCGCCGCTCGCCCTATCCCCCGCGGCCTGACGTGGCCGCCAGCGTAAGATGGCGGAGGCGGTGGGGCTGCAGAGGAAGAGGAGACTCGGTATTACGGTGCGCCGTTCTCCCTGTCCTCTGCAGCCGTTTGGTAGTGGTAGCCCACTTCGGTGGGCGGTGTCTTGGGGTATGGTCGGGGCCGCTCCGGGTACTTCTCTGCTGTTATCAGAGTGGACTGGGAGCGGCCCCGCCGGTGGGGGCCTTTGGTGGCCATTCTGGTGGGGTGGGTCGCGGGGGGCAGGGAGTGTCGGCGTTGTCGCATCCTTGCCCCCTGCGGTCCTTTGGGGTAGTTTGCCCAACCTTGTTGGGTGGGAGGTTTTAGGTGCCTAGGGTTCTGCGCTTAGTAGGATCTTAGGCACCGCTTATTTTTGCAGGGGCCCACTTGTGGGCGGTGTTTAGGTTCGCACCGGGGACTCTTTGGCCAGTGGGTGGTCGGGGAGGACTCGGTGCTGGTGGGGCTGGGCTGCGGGGGGTGGGTGGAATTCACAATTCTCCCCACCCTCTGTGGTTGAGTTCAGGCGGGGGAGGGGGAGTGTCGGCGTTGCCGCATCCTCTTCTCCTGCTGTCGTGGTTTTTTGGGGCTGTTCCAGGGACTCTCTGGCCTGTGGATGGTCGGGGTGGACTTCGGAGCAGTCCGTTATGGTTGTAAATTCTTCCCATATTGGGGCTGCCCTTTTCAGGGCGGCCTCATGTTGGTGGCTTCGGCCAACCGTCGGGGCGTCGCGGTTGTATGCGAAAGCGATCCCGTGGCGTCCCATTCATGGCGGCAGGGGTTTGGGAGTTGGGTTTTAGTGGGTATGCCGGATGCGTCCGGAGAGTCACCACATAACCCCCAGGGGAAGTCGGGGGTACCCGTAACAGGGTTTCCCAACTATAAAAAAAAAAAAAAAAAAAAAAAAAAAAAAGGTTAGGTTAGGTTAGGTTAGGTTAGGTTAGGTTAGGTTAGGTTAGGTTAGGTTAGGTTAGGTTAGGTTAGGTTAGGTTAGGTTAGGTTAGGTTAGGTTAGGTTAGGTTAGGTTAGGTTAGGTTAGGTTAGGTTAGGTTAGGTTAGGTTAGGTTAGGTTAGGTTAGGTTAGGTTAGGTTAGGTTAGGTTAGGTTAGGTTAGGTTAGGTTAGGTTAGGTTAGGTTAGGTTAGGTTAGGTTAGGTTAGGTTAGGTTAGGTTAGGTTAGGTTAGGTTAGGTTAGGTTAGGTTAGGTTAGGTTAGGTTAGGTTAGGTTAGGTTAGGTTAGGTTAGGTTAGGTTAGGTTAGGTTAGGTTAGGTTAGGTTAGGTTAGGTTAGGTTAGGTTAGGTTAGGTTAGGTTAGGTTAGGTTAGGTTAGGTTAGGTTAGGTTAGGTTAGGTTAGGTTAGGTTAGGTTAGGTTAGGTTAGGTTAGGTTAGGTTAGGTTAGGTTAGGTTAGGTTAGGTTAGGTTAGGTTAGGTTAGGTTAGGTTAGGTTAGGTTAGGTTAGGTTAGGTTAGGTTAGGTTAGGTTAGGTTAGGTTAGGTTAGGTTAGGTTAGGTTAGGTTAGGTTAGGTTAGGTTAGGTTAGGTTAGGTTAGGTTAGGTTAGGTTAGGTTAGGTTAGGTTAGGTTAGGTTAGGTTAGGTTAGGTTAGGTTAGGTTAGGTTAGGTTAGGTTAGGTTAGGTTAGGTTAGGTTAGGTTAGGTTAGGTTAGGTTAGGTTAGGTTAGGTTAGGTTAGGTTAGGTTAGGTTAGGTTAGGTTAGGTTAGGTTAGGTTAGGTTAGGTTAGGTTAGGTTAGGTTAGGTTAGGTTAGGTTAGGTTAGGTTAGGTTAGGTTAGGTTAGGTTAGGTTAGGTTAGGTTAGGTTAGGTTAGGTTAGGTTAGGTTAGGTTAGGTTAGGTTAGGTTAGGTTAGGTTAGGTTAGGTTAGGTTAGGTTAGGTTAGGTTAGGTTAGGTTAGGTTAGGTTAGGTTAGGTTAGGTTAGGTTAGGTTAGGTTAGGTTAGGTTAGGTTAGGTTAGGTTAGGTTAGGTTAGGTTAGGTTAGGTTAGGTTAGGTTAGGTTAGGTTAGGTTAGGTTAGGTTAGGTTAGGTTAGGTTAGGTTAGGTTAGGTTAGGTTAGGTTAGGTTAGGTTAGGTTAGGTTAGGTTAGGTTAGGTTAGGTTAGGTTAGGTTAGGTTAGGTTAGGTTAGGTTAGGTTAGGTTAGGTTAGGTTAGGTTAGGTTAGGTTAGGTTAGGTTAGGTTAGGTTAGGTTAGGTTAGGTTAGGTTAGGTTAGGTTAGGTTAGGTTAGGTTAGGTTAGGTTAGGTTAGGTTAGGTTAGGTTAGGTTAGGTTAGGTTAGGTTAGGTTAGGTTAGGTTAGGTTAGGTTAGGTTAGGTTAGGTTAGGTTAGGTTAGGTTAGGTTAGGTTAGGTTAGGTTAGGTTAGGTTAGGTTAGGTTAGGTTAGGTTAGGTTAGGTTAGGTTAGGTTAGGTTAGGTTAGGTTAGGTTAGGTTAGGTTAGGTTAGGTTAGGTTAGGTTAGGTTAGGTTAGGTTAGGTTAGGTTAGGTTAGGTTAGGTTAGGTTAGGTTAGGTTAGGTTAGGTTAGGTTAGGTTAGGTTAGGTTAGGTTAGGTTAGGTTAGGTTAGGTTAGGTTAGGTTAGGTTAGGTTAGGTTAGGTTAGGTTAGGTTAGGTTAGGTTAGGTTAGGTTAGGTTAGGTTAGGTTAGGTTAGGTTAGGTTAGGTTAGGTTAGGTTAGGTTAGGTTAGGTTAGGTTAGGTTAGGTTAGGTTAGGTTAGGTTAGGTTAGGTTAGGTTAGGTTAGGTTAGGTTAGGTTAGGTTAGGTTAGGTTAGGTTAGGTTAGGTTAGGTTAGGTTAGGTTAGGTTAGGTTAGGTTAGGTTAGGTTAGGTTAGGTTAGGTTAGGTTAGGTTAGGTTAGGTTAGGTTAGGTTAGGTTAGGTTAGGTTAGGTTAGGTTAGGTTAGGTTAGGTTAGGTTAGGTTAGGTTAGGTTAGGTTAGGTTAGGTTAGGTTAGGTTAGGTTAGGTTAGGTTAGGTTAGGTTAGGTTAGGTTAGGTTAGGTTAGGTTAGGTTGACGGCCTAGTTGGCGTAGTGGTGAGCAATGTACGACCACACGCACTAGGTCCCGGGTTCGCGTCCCGGTCCGAATGCAATTTATAATTTAATATGTGTTCGGGGTCAGTGGTTAATGGCGAGTACAACCCTTCCCGCACATTTGGGGGGGGATATGAGCCATTGGTGGAATGTTAGAAAGCTTACTATCTCCGTCGGGGACGCCTGATAGAATAGTGAGTGAGTATAGCGGACCGCTGTGGCCGAGCGTAGTACCGCGACGGGGGACGCCCTGACGCGGACTGCGGGTCGGGTCTGTGAACGCGCCCCACTCCCCGCAGGCCGGGGGAGAGGGGTGCGGGAACGGGCAAAAATTCACGCGATTGCGCCTTCCTCCGCAGGCCGGGGGGGAGGTGTGAGAGCGTACTGTGGCGTGTTCGAGATTACACTTGTGACCGGGGTAAACCTGGACACGAGGTATGATCGATAATTGCGATTGCGCCTTCGGGTGTAAGAGCAACTTGTATGGTGTTTCCGAAAGTCTGCCGCTTCCGTCGCGTTGCGGTGGGCAAGTAGGAACGACAGGCGAACTAGTACGGCCGGTCGATAAGTCTGAGAAAGTCGGTGGGTAGTTGGAAGCCGAAGGTTGGCCGGGAACTAGATTCGCCTGCTAATTCGGATCGAAGGCTGTTGTTGTTCGATCTGCCTGTACCGGAATGATGGTGGGGACCGCATGATGGTGGGACGCCGGGGTTGCCAAATCGGACCGGTGCGGGTAGCATCGAAGGGACAGCATCAGATGGGCCTGTAGTGGGTGTTAGATGGCTGCCGGGCACTCGCGGAGGTGGACGACCACCCTTAAACTCCACTAATTCGTAAGACTAGCCGGAAAGTTCAACTGTGATGTGTAGACTGCTGGGGCAGTATAAGAATGAGTACTACTGTCGAAAGGCGGTGGGAAAATTCGACCCACATTTTGACGGCCTAGTTGGCGTAGTGGTGAGCAATGTACGACCACACGCACTAGGTCCCGGGTTCGCGTCCCGGTCCGAATGCAATTTATAATTTAATATGTGTTCGGGGTCAGTGGTTAATGGCGAGTACAACCCTTCCCGCACATTTGGGGGGGGATATGAGCCATTGGTGGAATGTTAGAAAGCTTACTATCTCCGTCGGGGACGCCTGATAGAATAGTGAGTGAGTATAGCGGACCGCTGTGGCCGAGCGTAGTACCGCGACGGGGGACGCCCTGAGACCGCTGTGGCCGAGCGTAGTACCGCGACGGGGGACGCCCTGACGCGGACTGCGGGTCGGGTCTGTGAACGCGCCCCACTCCCCGCAGGCCGGGGGAGAGGGGTGCGGGAACGGGCAAAAATTCACGCGATTGCGCCTTCCTCCGCAGGCCGGGGGGGAGGTGTGAGAGCGTACTGTGGCGTGTTCGAGATTACACTTGTGACCGGGGTAAACCTGGACACGAGGTATGATCGATAATTGCGATTGCGCCTTCGGGTGTAAGAGCAACTTGTATGGTGTTTCCGAAAGTCTGCCGCTTCCGTCGCGTTGCGGTGGGCAAGTAGGAACGACAGGCGAACTAGTACGGCCGGTCGATAAGTCTGAGAAAGTCGGTGGGTAGTTGGAAGCCGAAGGTTGGCCGGGAACTAGATTCGCCTGCTAATTCGGATCGAAGGCTGTTGTTGTTCGATCTGCCTGTACCGGAATGATGGTGGGGACCGCATGATGGTGGGACGCCGGGGTTGCCAAATCGGACCGGTGCGGGTAGCATCGAAGGGACAGCATCAGATGGGCCTGTAGTGGGTGTTAGATGGCTGCCGGGCACTCGCGGAGGTGGACGACCACCCTTAAACTCCACTAATTCGTAAGACTAGCCGGAAAGTTCAACTGTGATGTGTAGACTGCTGGGGCAGTATAAGAATGAGTACTACTGTCGAAAGGCGGTGGGAAAATTCGACCCACATTCCGGGGGAGAGGCTGACTCCTACCGGACGCGTCCCCGGGTGGCGGATGGGGGAGTGCCACTCGCAACCGGCCCCAAACGGGAGCGAGTGGTAGCGGGGAAACCCGCCGCGGACCAACAGCCAGGGTGGGGTGTCAGGCGGACACCCGGGCCCACCGGAGGTAGCGCGGTGTCTCTGGCCGTTTTCACGGTAGGAGGCACTGCGCGGGCCGCACTGCCGGGACTAGCCCGTCGGTGCGGCGGCTGGAGCGGGGCCACTTCGGTGGTCCTGTGTCTAGCGAGGGGTGTCGGCAGCCAGCTCAGTCGGAGCTGGGCCGACGGTAGGGGGGCCGCGGGGGAAGAGGAGATCCGGTATTGCGGTGCGCCGCTCGTCCCTATCTCCCGCGGCCTAGCGGGGCCACCACCGTTGGATGGTGGACGCGGTGGGGATGCAGAGGAAGAGGAGCTACGGTATTACGGTGCGCCGTACTCCCTATCCTCTGCAACCGTTTTGGGGGGGTTGTCGGGGGGGGCCGCGGGGGGCGGGAAGAACAAAATATTTCTCCCCGCTCTCCGCGGTCCCAGCGGGGCCGTCACCGCTGTATGGCGGCATGTGAGGGGGCGGCAGGGGAAGGGGAGTGTCGGCGTTGTCGCATCCTCTTCTCCTGCTGCCGTTTGGGTGGGCCTTCGGGCGTTATGGCGTTTGCCCAGTTTTGGGTGGGAGGTTCCGGGTATACGTGTATAGATTTATATATGCGTATACCCATTCTTTTTTGCAGGTTGCCCACTACGGTGGGCGGTGTTCGTGGCGTGTGGGGCTGCTCCGGGTACTTCTCTGATCAGCAGAGTGGACTTGCGAGCAGCCTCACTTTTCTGGGGGGTCCACTTCGGTGGACAGAGGGGTCTGTTGCTCAGCAGCCCCCTCACCTGACGGGCCGACCATCTGGCCTGCCGCCGGGGCGTCGCGGTTGTATGCTAACGCGATCCCGTGGCGCCCCACTATGGCGGATGAGGGTTGGGGTCAGGTTTTAGTGGGTAGTACGGGCCGCCTCTTGTTCTCACAAGGGTGTTAGGCCTGTGAGTCCCACACAGTGCCTCCTGGGGGTTCAGGGGGTCAGTGCGATAAATGCATTTCCTGACGTTAAAAAAAAAAAAAAAAAAAAAAAAAAAAAAAAAAAAAAAAAAAAAAAAAAAGGTTAGGTTAGGTTAGGTTAGGTTAGGTTAGGTTAGGTTAGGTTAGGTTAGGTTAGGTTAGGTTAGGTTAGGTTAGGTTAGGTTAGGTTAGGTTAGGTTAGGTTAGGTTAGGTTAGGTTAGGTTAGGTTAGGTTAGGTTAGGTTAGGTTAGGTTAGGTTAGGTTAGGTTAGGTTAGGTTAGGTTAGGTTAGGTTAGGTTAGGTTAGGTTAGGTTAGGTTAGGTTAGGTTAGGTTAGGTTAGGTTAGGTTAGGTTAGGTTAGGTTAGGTTAGGTTAGGTTAGGTTAGGTTAGGTTAGGTTAGGTTAGGTTAGGTTAGGTTAGGTTAGGTTAGGTTAGGTTAGGTTAGGTTAGGTTAGGTTAGGTTAGGTTAGGTTAGGTTAGGTTAGGTTAGGTTAGGTTAGGTTAGGTTAGGTTAGGTTAGGTTAGGTTAGGTTAGGTTAGGTTAGGTTAGGTTAGGTTAGGTTAGGTTAGGTTAGGTTAGGTTAGGTTAGGTTAGGTTAGGTTAGGTTAGGTTAGGTTAGGTTAGGTTAGGTTAGGTTAGGTTAGGTTAGGTTAGGTTAGGTTAGGTTAGGTTAGGTTAGGTTAGGTTAGGTTAGGTTAGGTTAGGTTAGGTTAGGTTAGGTTAGGTTAGGTTAGGTTAGGTTAGGTTAGGTTAGGTTAGGTTAGGTTAGGTTAGGTTAGGTTAGGTTAGGTTAGGTTAGGTTAGGTTAGGTTAGGTTAGGTTAGGTTAGGTTAGGTTAGGTTAGGTTAGGTTAGGTTAGGTTAGGTTAGGTTAGGTTAGGTTAGGTTAGGTTAGGTTAGGTTAGGTTAGGTTAGGTTAGGTTAGGTTAGGTTAGGTTAGGTTAGGTTAGGTTAGGTTAGGTTAGGTTAGGTTAGGTTAGGTTAGGTTAGGTTAGGTTAGGTTAGGTTAGGTTAGGTTAGGTTAGGTTAGGTTAGGTTAGGTTAGGTTAGGTTAGGTTAGGTTAGGTTAGGTTAGGTTAGGTTAGGTTAGGTTAGGTTAGGTTAGGTTAGGTTAGGTTAGGTTAGGTTAGGTTAGGTTAGGTTAGGTTAGGTTAGGTTAGGTTAGGTTAGGTTAGGTTAGGTTAGGTTAGGTTAGGTTAGGTTAGGTTAGGTTAGGTTAGGTTAGGTTAGGTTAGGTTAGGTTAGGTTAGGTTAGGTTAGGTTAGGTTAGGTTAGGTTAGGTTAGGTTAGGTTAGGTTAGGTTAGGTTAGGTTAGGTTAGGTTAGGTTAGGTTAGGTTAGGTTAGGTTAGGTTAGGTTAGGTTAGGTTAGGTTAGGTTAGGTTAGGTTAGGTTAGGTTAGGTTAGGTTAGGTTAGGTTAGGTTAGGTTAGGTTAGGTTAGGTTAGGTTAGGTTAGGTTAGGTTAGGTTAGGTTAGGTTAGGTTAGGTTAGGTTAGGTTAGGTTAGGTTAGGTTAGGTTAGGTTAGGTTAGGTTAGGTTAGGTTAGGTTAGGTTAGGTTAGGTTAGGTTAGGTTAGGTTAGGTTAGGTTAGGTTAGGTTAGGTTAGGTTAGGTTAGGTTAGGTTAGGTTAGGTTAGGTTAGGTTAGGTTAGGTTAGGTTAGGTTAGGTTAGGTTAGGTTAGGTTAGGTTAGGTTAGGTTAGGTTAGGTTAGGTTAGGTTAGGTTAGGTTAGGTTAGGTTAGGTTAGGTTAGGTTAGGTTAGGTTAGGTTAGGTTAGGTTAGGTTAGGTTAGGTTAGGTTAGGTTAGGTTAGGTTAGGTTAGGTTAGGTTAGGTTAGGTTAGGTTAGGTTAGGTTAGGTTAGGTTAGGTTAGGTTAGGTTAGGT